>OX101817.2:18057185-19393042 GCA_944452925.2 Chrysolina oricalcia | reverse complement strand
ATTATCCTTGAGTTTTATCCTCATTAGAGCCGTATTTTTTTCAGAAGTGGGATTAGGTCTAACGTCTTGCGCATAAAAGCAGCTTTATGCACGACACGGACATAACATGGAAATGAAGACACGTAACTGGGTTTAGAGAATATTAATATGCAGATCACTGGCTGAATGGGGAGCTTTTTATACCTCTACTTATTCAAGACTGGGCTGATTACCTATCGAGAGGAAATGATCCATGAGATGGAAATGCATATTCGATCTTTTCGAAAGGGAATACGATGGAGGTCAAAGATTCAGTAGAAATAACATCGTTTCAATATGAATTCAAACATGTTAGTCGATTATTATAAAACGTAAGAATGTGAAGATTTTGAGCAACACAACAGAGAAAATAAGATGATAAGAAAGAAGCAGCCCTCAGAGAAAGATACTTATTGTCTACTAACGAGGAAGACTACAAGCGAGAAACTCGAAACAACACTATCAGAAGAGAACGAAAAAACATTCTAAAAAGACTCAAGCTTGTTTTTTTCTCTAGAAAGGCCGATCTCACAGTGGCCAGCAAAATTCATTACACTTTTCTATTAACACTCCCTTTCAGTGAAGAAATCGAAAAAATAGGTATCAACCCAAGTGCTCTTCGTCGGGTTTGAAGGCCGTTGTTCTTTGGGATTACTCCCTAACGTTTCGCTAGAGCGAGTGGCTAGCCTCTTTAGACAGTATCAATGAAAAGTGAAATGATACAGATCAAGGAAACATAGAACTATGGAATACTCGTATGAAAATTATGCTTGTGGATGGAAAAACTGACGAAATTATTCGAAAGATGGAAGTCAATGAAGTAAAAATGTTGGATCAACTAGAAATGATAACGTTGAAAGCATAAAGAAACTTGCTTCTATCGGGGATTCGGTCTGGGAAAAGAAGTATACTCTTTTTTGCTACCCGAGCTTTCGCAAATTTTTATTTGCTTTATCGAGGGCTACAATATAATTATATGAACACATGTATAAGTTAAAAAAGGTATAACATACTGTGCAATGTGAGGTTTTCTTCGATGTTGAAAGTACATAATTAAAATGGAAAAATAGAAAACGAAAAACTTGACACGAAAATTTTTGAAGGACTGATCATTTGTTTGTTGATGTCAAATAATGTGAGGACTATACAGAGTAGTAAGTTTCAGGTATTAATTAATTAATATTATTAATATTATTAATATTATTAATATTATTAATATTATTAATATTATTAATATTATTAATATTATTAATATTATTAATATTATTAATATTATTAATATTATTAATATTATTAATATTATTAATATTATTAATTAATACCTGAAACTTACTACTCTGTATAGTCCTCACATTATTTGACATCAACAAACAAATGATCAGTCCTCGTGTCAAGTTTTCTGTTTTCTATTTTTCCATCTTAATTATGTACTTTCAACATCGAAGAAAACCTCACATTGCACAGTATGTTATACCTTTTTTAACTTATACATGTGTTCATATAATTATATTGTAGCCCTCGATAAAGCAAATAAAAATTTGCGAAAGCTCGGGTAGCAAAAAAGAGTATACTTCTTTTCCCAGACCGAATCCCCGATAGAAGCAAGTTTCTTTAAGATGAGACGGTCGATATAATTTCCTCATGTTGAAAGCATATATAATAAAAAGGAGACCTCTTGACTCCTGAAAATATATGTGAGGATCTGAAAGAACTTCTTGATATTGTCCTGAAACCGCTGATATAAACGACATTTACCCGCTTGGAAGAAAAGAAAGCTGTCCTGTCAAAATTGAGTTCATCCCATTTTGCAACAAAAAGTAAGTGCTCCAGATCTTCTATAAACTGAAAGGGAAACAAATATCCATAGCTCAGGATCTCACTCAAGAATAGCGAGAAGAACAGAAAACTCTGAGGAAGCACCTTTATCTGGCAAAGCAAGAAAAACCCAACGAATGCTACATAAGAGGGAATAAATTATTAGTGAGTGGAGTAGCCTACAACGCGGAGGAATTGAGAGAAACAGACGATAAGCAAGATAACCAAACCTCACAAAACAGTGATCCGTCAACCCCAAGCGTCCAATCTCGTAAATTCTAGCTAGAAACATTTGACACCCCTTCCAAGAAGAGTTACAAAGAGAAACCACAGCAAAAATTGATGAATCAACACATCAATAAGGATTCTGGCTCTGGGGCAGAAACGACAATAAAGAATGTGAAAATTGTTAAAAACTCTAACAAAACAGATGGTAAGCCAAGAACTAGGTCAATAACCAAAACAAATTGAAGTGTCTCCTTTTCTGGAAAACACTGCTACTACCGTAATTCACCTTTCTTTCTTTGTAAATATAATTGATCCTTCATTATCATTATATACAACCAACCTGTGATTCTATCGCAAAATGGAAAAATATGTTGAGGAATTCGAGTTGATAACAATCGAGACAGAAGTTTTATCGAATTTTTCAGAATTTCAGGAAGTTGTGAAAATAAACAACAGTAGCGCAAACTTCAGTATTATACATAATAACATAAGGAGTATACACAAAAATTTCGATAACTTCTTGTGCTATTTTGAACAATTGAAGGATGAACCAGAAATCATTGTACTTACTGAGACAAGACAGATCCAAAATTTAGATTTATATCGTGTCAATGGGTACGATTTAGTATACAGGGCAATTCAAATTCGACCCCCACCATTTGGATCTCCTAACCTACAGGAGATACGTCGAAGCCTAAATTGGGGCAAAGTTGCGTATTCTGGTGCTCAACAAAATACTGTTTTGAAACTTGGAAGATTCCGAGTATTTCCGGAAATATCGGGAAAAAACTGAAAATCGGAATTTTCGTTTTTAGCTCCATACCAAGAGTACATTTTCATTGTTACTTTTTCTCAGCTACACGTTTTCATGTTCAGATTTACTATCCGACGTTTCGTCTTCTGGCATTCATCATCAACTTTTTTTTCTGTTATGGGCGCCATATTGTTTTTTTATACAGAAAAATAGTGATTCTCATTCTGATTTCATTGATGATTTCATTGATGTATAATTTGTTATGATTTGCACTTCTGAAACACAGATATTAAAAAAAAAACAACTTTATCTGAGATGGTCATGACTCCACCGAAAAACTTTGTTTGATGAACATTAGTTATCAGAACTCATTGAACATCAGAAGTTTGCACAAATACTTCAGTCGAAATGTCCTCATTCTCAAATGAAGAAAATCGAGATATGTTGAGACTTTATTATAAATTTGATAGGAATAGTCTCAGTTTCGAAAGTAATATTTGTCAAAATAATCGCTGAGAATTGGCTCATTTGTTAGAATTAAAAATTTAGGAAATTTCTGGAATATTAAAAAATTCATAACTTCAACACTGTTTTATACCAGGAGCTCTACCTGTCAATTACTAGTCATCTACAGAAATATGTTTTTCTCCAAATGACATTGAATGCGGCTCTTCAGTGACACTTGAAAAGCTTAAAAATTGCACTTTTACTGCCTAGGCAGAAAAAGTTCGTTGCTATGCAACTTTCCAAGTAATAGTTTGAATCAAACTGGTTATTAAAATTGACAATGACAGTAGGTAAACACAAATGACGGAGTATCATTTGGATATTGATAATGAAACGCAATTAATGAATATAAGAAAGTCGATTTTACGTGGAATTGGAACAAATTTGAAGAAAAAATTATATCTTTCACTCGGAAGAAAAGCAGATTTTATGCTGGTTTCATAGCCTCGGCTATGAAACACCAGCCGCGGTAATGAATCTTGTGCCTTTATGCCTAGTAAAACAAATAACTATTTTATCTAGAAAATTAGAACCACTGCAAAAAAATTCTATTATGTTTGATGCAAAATTGACTAATTTTAAAATCAAAATGTCATAATTCAAAACACCATAAAACTTCTAACGGTACAAATTTCAAATTTAATTCTTACTAGTCCGACTATGAATCTTCCATTAAATTTTGTTGAAATTGAATTTACAGAAAATACTGTGTTTCAATAAATGTAATACCATATAATGAGAATCCAATAAATGATATCTAAATTTTTCTCATGTTTGGTAAACTAATTTTGAATTTTGAAAATTGATTGTTAGGCGATATTTCACATGCATGATATTATGTTCGAAGTGGCGTCCAATGTTTCTAGAACAAAACCCATTCTGTTCTTGAGGTCTTCAGTATTTGTAAGAGTTCTAACAAAAACACGTTGATTGAGAGGGCGAGAGAAGAAAGTCCAGAATGGTAAGATCTGATGACCTAGCAGGTCATTTTAGTTCCGCAATACTCGATGCTTTATACGATGGAGCTCACCTATCTTCATAAACAAAAAATTGAGACAACTCATTTGAAAAAAGAAAAGTTCACATATTAGTCTTTGGTAGGTAACAAAATATAGATAATTGAAATCAGTCATTCAATTGCTCTCAACGAACCAATGAAAAACTGTAGGAGATAAATTATGTGTTTTTCTGTAAATGAGAAAACGAAAATCTGGCTGAATCACCTGGTATTTTGTACCGAGTGCCTAACTTTTTTGCACCATTTCTTCGTAAAAATATGATATCGGTCAGTTGACGTTCACAAGATAGATTCTGAAGAGTTCTAAGGAATGTGATTCAACGCTCAGGGATGGCTCAAAACCAACTGAAACAAAATACTTCATTCTGTAGCTTCAAGTAGAGGACATTTGGTCCAGAATTATATTTACTCATGTGATTTGGTTCAATTCTATGCTTTCGTTTTCAGCCTCTAAACATACACTGAAACTTTTAGATTCTGTCAAAAAAAAAAGAGTTATTCGTCTCGTGGGTGATGCTGCACTTACAAGCTCGCTTACTTCTCTGGAACACCCAAGAAAGGTTAGCGCCCTGGCTGTTTTATTGATATTGTTGAAAATAGAATGCATGGATAGATGCATTATTATTTTGGAGTTTACCCAATGGGTGCAGAATACGATTTGTCAGCAATAATGAGAGAGGAATTTGTTAAACCCTTAGTGTGGCAAATTACTCGATTTTGTCAGAGAGAATTTGACAATGAAATCGTGGTTGAAAGTAGTATTGATACTATGATGATTTATTTCATGTTATAGGAATACGGAATAAAGAAGAAGAAGAATTCAAATGGCGATGGTGCAAGCAGACTTCTTCTGCGGATATTTATTTGTATGTTTATATTTACGTAGTATTAATTTTATAGTGTTTGTAAACCTGTATCGAATTGTACGTTGGTTTTTAATATAATCGCTCGGGGCGCGCGATTTTGAACGGGGGGGTATTTTCAAAATTAGATTGAACGCACTGTATATTGAAATATTTTATTATCATTCAATACGTGGGTAACCTTGTTACATTTTACAGTTCAGTACATGAGCAAAGTTATTATATTTTGGAACACAATTGTGCCATAAACAGAAAACAAGAGTTTTCAAAAAGGCCACTGAAAGTTCGATCCAGGAGTCGAATTTAGAGTTTCGCCGTGTCCACAGCTAGTGAGGGCTATGGTGGGAGTTTGGAAGGATATAGTTCAGTTAGATGGAAAATGTCCCTAAAATGTATATGCCAGTATTTATTGTAAGTATAAGTCTTTTTAGACTCATTTGTTTAAACAGTAACTGGTCTGTAAATAGGAAAATAATTGTTTTTGAATTTTTCTAAAGTGTTTGAAATCTACAAAAGATCAGTATCTACCTAGAGTATTTTATGTGCTGGGTTACAATTTTCCAGTCTTGAATTACGACGAAATTGTTCATCCATTGTTTTTTTGCATAAAATATCACAAAACAAAATCAATAGTATCGAAATACTTCAACAAATCAACTTCAATGTACCTACTTTTAATGCAAGAGATATAGAGACCTTTAGACTTTTGATAGCCAGAGCGAACATATTGTTCAAAGCACCAATTTATGCCATTTGCCAAAATTTCAATAGAATATCAAACTATTGCGATATTCACTTTGTTGCTGTTGCTGAAATAGTAAAATTAGCTAGAGTACATTTAGAAAAGTAGAAATAATCATGTGTTCTTAGACTTAGAATAATGATTTGGTTCCGTTTCAGTATTGGTAAAATTGTTAAACGTATATAAATGATATAATGAATTTCAACTCATGTTGTCCTGTAAATGGGTTAAACAGTTGGCAATAAAGCTATTATTATTATTTTTTCTTCGGTATTTTGGCATCGACTACTATGGTTATTAGCCATGTGTTCTTCATCGCACTGGCTGGGAACCGAACCTGAAACCTCTGGGTTACCAGGCCGGCGCTGATTCCCGCCTAGTTATTATTATTAATATCATTATTATTATTATCATTAGTTAGTCATGGACAAACCTCAATTCATGACAATGTTTCCATGGACGCTGCTCTTCTGAAATGCAAGTATCAATCATTCCACCGTTAGCGGTCCTATCGATACTGACCCGTCGAAATCAGTCGTCTCATCCCTTTTTCATCACTTTGGAGACATGCCAAAAATATTTTTCCCAGGGCTGATTCTCTCAACGAACGGAAATAGGAACTCACTGCTTTGGAAAGTGCATCCTGAGGCATAAAGACAGCAAATTCAATAGGAACACCAATTCCTACCTACTTACTCTTGGCTCTCACGATGTTCCCTGAACATTATAAGATTTTCCTTTTCTTACGAACAAAAAGATGAAAAAAATGATTTTTTGTGTTATTTGATTAGACAAATCCAATAACTGATACTAGTTGAGAGACCAAGACCTGAATCGTCATTAATTTTCAGAGGAAAACGTTCGATGAAAATTATACATGCATTTTCCCACACTCTACCTATGAATTGGTGTTCCACAGGGATACATTCTAGCACCAACACTTTTTCTTCTTCACATCAATGATATGTAGGGAGCTAATTCATGCACAGCTTTACGGATAATACGAGGGTTGCTAATTATGTATTGAGAATGAAGAACTAAAATAATAATTGGGGTGTAGAAACTTATTTATTGTTTTTCAAAATACTCTCCTTTCAAATCTACACATTTTTGCATTCGATTAAACCAATTGGCAAAGCAGTTTTTCCACTCCGCAGTAGGTATCTCCAAAACATGGTTTTTGAATGCATAAACAGCGTCTTGTGGCGTCGAAGAGCGTTGACCACATAATTTGTTCTTTACTTGAGGGAACAAATGGAAATCATTGGGTGCTAAATCATGGCTGTACATCAATTCAACGTTTTGAGTACTCAAATAGCGCGTTGTTTGAGCCGATGTGTGTGAGCTCGCATTGTCATGATGGAGAATTATCCTTCGTCGACGGTTCGTTTTCCTTATTTCATTGATGACTTGTGGCAAACAAATAGTAATGTCTCATTCAGAGTTCAATGTTCTACGTTGCCACAAAGGCACGGTTGTCACATGACCTTTTATACCGAAGAAACAGGCCACATTTGCTTCGAAGTGCTGCGAGCACGAACAACTTTTGTTTTATTTGGTTCATTTTGAAAGACCCATATAGTCGACTGCTGTTTAGTTTCGGGCTCATAACGATAGATCCAAGATTCGTCACCTGTTTATATATTATAAACTGCATTTGATGCACCGCGGTCATATTTTGTAATCATTTCCTTGCACCAATTCACACGAGTCTTTTTTTGATCAATTGTCAATTTGTGCGGAATCCAACGAGAACAAATCTTTCGGACTGCCAAATGTTTATGCAATATCTTATGTATACTTGTCATACTAATGCCCAGGGATGCCTCGATCTCGCGATGTCACATGACGATCCTGCATCATCAGTTCGGACACAGCATCAATGTTTTCTCTCACAAGAACCGATTTTGGACGTCCATCTTTAACTTCGTCCGCCAGCGAAGTACGGCTACGTTTGAATTCACTAACCCATCGAACTACTGTGGCCATGGATGGTAAGTTGATCGGCACTCTGCTGTTGAGATAATCCACGTCGAAAATCGAAAAAAATCAAGGCACGAAAATGTTCACGATATAGCTCTATTTTTTGGCCGAGATAAGATTTTCAAATGTCTATTAACAATACAAATAGGGTATGTATGACATAAAGTTCTGATTACGTATACTATCAAAAATGTCAAACTTTGCGATAGCGCAGTTGGATCGCGCCTAGCAACACCAGTGTTGCCCATTCTTAATACATAAATAGCAACCCTCGTAGTACCCTTCAACCACTTTCAATGCTTCGATCGATGTCAGGAAGAGGAACCAGAAATTGATGGGGGAGAAAGGTGAACGATTTAAAAATGGACTAAGCAAAAGTTTTAGAATGGGTATTCAACAACATGGTAGAATTCAACAGAACCCAAGCATGTCTTTTCTCTAGAAAGGTCAATCTGATTACGTCTGGAGTTTAATGCATATATGTTGTGCAGCCCTAAACACACACTGAAACTTTTAGATAGATTTTATCCAACAAAGATGATTCAATTACGCACTTTGTTCACTTCTCTGGGACCCCAGAAAAGTTGAAGATATATCCTTTTTTATTGATATTTTCATTGCCAATGGTCTTCTTAAATATCTTCGAAAGATCCACCGTTGGCAGTTTATTCTGAACTTCCTTGTCGAGCTCAGTTCTGGCATTGAGTTGTCGTTACTTTGTAATTTTTGGCGAAAACTTGCATGGTTATAAATTTTGGTGAAGTCGCCATAACATTTAGATGTTTTGAAAGATCTAATGACTGAATACACGAGTATTATTATTATTGTTGTTGTTATAACTACTGAAATTTCACCAAGACTTTGACAAACACGTAGAGGATGAGATATTATATGTCTTGTCAGTCGCGAAATGGTTTTTTGTAGAAATGTTATGTTCTGATATTGATGAATATGAATTAACTCTTTTTGGCGTAGTCGCCTGGTTGGATACTGTGAAAAAGTAGTGGTTAACAAACAAAATAACAAATTTTTAAAATATGTTCCGTATTTTATCGAAGTCGTTCAAAGTCATTGCATTTATTCGTCCTGGATTCTGAGCAACCGAGCAGTGCTTCAATCTTTTGATGGCGAGTGGCGCTGCCACTGAATTTTTTTTATTGAGAACTGATCTAGACCAACATCGGAGATGGACGGACCTCTGAAGAGGCTATCCACTTGCGCTAATGAAACGTTAGGAAGTAATTCCAAAGAACGACGGCCTTCAAACCCGACAAAGATGACTTTAAGGAGAGTGAATAATTTTTCACCCACCTTGTAAAAAATCAGGTTCTTTCCATCGCATTAGCTTGGGAGCAAAATCATATCAAGATAATTTCAAGAAAAAATGTCAGTTAGAACCAACAACGCACTGAATTTGCCAAGACCTTTTTCTTGTAACCTAGTGCAGCCCTCACGGGCCAAATTTTGAAATCGTAAACATTGAACCTAACCTCCCCTGCTCTAGATAACGAATAATTTCCACTATAGTAGATGCGTAAAGCATCATCCTAGTGTCTATTTTCAGCTTCTTCATTATCAGTATTCCAATCTGATGTTTTGGATCTTATGGCACTATTCACTTTTCTCTTTACTGTCCCCAAATTTTATTTCGCTTTCTTTCTTTTTCATTGCATTTCTTAGTTCTTTCCATAAGAAGATTCTGTGAAAACATGAATTTCTGTTAGCAATTTTTTTTCTGTTAATCTTTTTATCTTAAAAAAATATTTAAAGTCGATAAAATACAAAGGGCTTCTTTCCGCGCCGTTGCAAATTGTTGTGACGTAGGCTCCCGAGAATTCCGAGCATCCAATAGCATTGCCGTTTCACGTCACAATCATCCCAAAACATCCTTAAGCTGATTGGGTTCGCCAATATCAGCAGCTTTGGAATGTATTGATTTTCAAAAACAAATAAGAACTGCTGTATTTGAAATTTGACTCCAAAAATATGTTCTGGGTTCATTTATACAGCGTGTCTCACGGTCGATGGTAGGTTAGACGTTTATGGTAAACGCAAAGCAGGATTTCCCTGAAAATTTCACATCTTACCTTTTGTTACCTGATCTATCGATCTAAAATATTTTCAGCTTTGCGGCGTTGCCACGTCTATAAAAAAAACTAGCAACTTAATTTTTTTAAATAGAACACCCCGTATATTAACTCATTTTTTGAATAGCTCTTTCATTATAATACTTTTTTGTTAATAATGTCCTATGCCTATCTCTATCTGTTTTCGAAATAAAAAATAATTTGTGTTAAATATGGTCCAAAACATAGCCCTAATTGAACTTTAGTACATCAGTACTCTCAATTCATGAAAAGTTGATATTTTGATTATAGGTTGGACAAATTCGAAGTATTTACTTAACACCAAGAAATCGACTCCATATCATACAGGGCGTGCTAAAATTACTGTTACTTCCATAATGCATAAAAGTGGTCAAAAGTTCATTTTTTCAAATGAAACCCCCTGTATATTACTCGATAAATTGAAAGATGATGAAAAATGCTTCAATATGATATATCATGTCCCTATACCTAAATCATCAACTTTTCTTAATAAAGCCGTTTTTGTGGAAAAATAGTTATTTATGATACCTACAAGTGATGGAAGTGGCATTTTATTTTGTGAGTGGGGAATATTGCGAAGCGAACGCCAGCGAGTGGAGCAAATCCATGTATCATACACATTTTTGTGTACAACAGTTACAGCTAGTAATAAAAAAAAAAACAAAAAAATGAATGAGGTCCATGGGATTCGAACACTCGATCTTTGGATCACAAGGCAGATGCTTCAACTACGTACACCAGCGCACATGTTTTTTTAAATGTTATTATTGGTTATTCATAAAGGACTTTCTACAGTTGAATTGAATAGTAGGTACTTCGTCAGTTACTTCACAGGGAATAAATATTACCAATTGCACAAACTGCCAAATACATGTGTAGATGTTCTGATTGTTTCTATTAAAGATATTTTTAATGACAGTTCGGACAGTTGTATAAAATAATTGAAGAATTTGATTTTAGGTGGCCGTGGAAGTATCAAGCTTATGACACCTTGGTGACTTTTATAAGTAATTAACTAATGGTTATTGACGGTGTTTTAAAAAATCGCCAAAAATGAATGCTATTGACTATTCAAACGAAGTTCTTATGAAATTATTTATTATACACGGGCAGTGTGATCAAATCATTGCCAGAACTTGCAGAAAATTCAACCAAATGTATCCTGAATTAAAACCAATGAACGAGAGGAAGTTTGTAAGATTACAAAATAATTTCCTTAACTATGGCTCAAAGTTAAAAGCGCCTTCAACATTACCAAAACCTGTTACTTTAAATGAGGAAAATACTGTTAACGTCTTGGCATATTTTATGCATATCCAGAAGCTTCCGTTCGCAGTGCAGAAAAAGATTTAGGTGTATCACATGCTTCAGTACAACGAATTTTGGGAAATCACGAAATGCATCCGTATAAATACCAAAGTTCAAGCTCTCAAAGTAGAAGACTTTGAACGCAGAGTGCATTTTTGCGAATCCCTTCTAATACATATACAGGAAGATCGGGAATTTTTGTCAAAAATAATTTGGAGCGACGAATCAAAGTATAGGAGGGATGGCATTTTTAATAGAAGGAATAAACATTTTTGGGCTGATCATAATCCTCATGTGACAAAAGAAATGGGTTTTCAAGAAAAATTTTCCCTGAATGTGTTTTGTATTTAGAAGAAAAATTAAATTAGCTTTTTTATTTATGAAGACACACTGAATGCAGAGAGATATCTTCATATTTTAAGGACGACTGTTACCGATTTCCTTGAAAACTTGCCTTTAGAGGAACAGGAATTCGTGGTTTCAACTGGACGGAGCGCCAGCTCATTGCACTCAGGAAGTTTCCAGGAAACTTCACCAAATGTTGGTGGTGTTTTAATGGAAAGAGTGTACAGCACTCCAGTGCCTACCAAAGAAGAACTGCGACGGCGAATAGTGCGGTGTATTGAAGACCTAGATCCCCATGAAATTGAAAAAGCAACGACAAGTCGCGTACAAAAGAAAATTTTAAAATGTTTAGAATGTAATGGACAACATTTCCAGCATTTATTGTAAAATGTGATAATTTGTTTACAATTTTGTTATTTTTAATCCTCCCAATTCTGTTTTTTTCTGTACTTTCACATGTTATATTCCAGAAAAACGTACTTTTTACCTAGAAATGCCTGGTTTTTGGACAGTTGTTCCCTGGAAACTTTCAGCCATAGTTAAGAAATTTATTTTGTAATCTTATGGACTTCCTCTCGTTCATTGGTGTTAATTCAGGATACATTTGGTAGAAATTTCTGCAAGTTCTGGCAATGATTTGATCACACTGTCCGTGTATAATGAATAATTTCATAAGAACATTGTTTGAATAATTCATATTTGCATTCACTTTGGAAGATAATTTGAAACACCGTCGATAACTATTCGTAAATTACTTATAAAAGTTACCAAACTGTTATAAGCTTGACAAATCCACTGTTACCTAAAACCAAATTCTTAAAAAGCAATTTCATTAAGAAAAGTTGATGATTTAGGTATAGGGACTATATCATCTTGAAGCATTTTTCATCAACTTTCAATTTATCGAGTAATATACAGGGGGTTTCATTTGAAAAAATTAACTTTTGACCACTTTTATGCATTATGGAAATAACAGTAATTTTAGCACGCCCTGTATGATATGGAGTCGATTTCTTGGTGTTAAGTAAATACTTCGAATTTGTCCAACCTATAATCAAAATATCAACTTTTCATGAATTGAGAGTACTGATGTACTAAAGTTCAATTAGGGCTATGTTTTGGACCATATTCAACACAAATTATTTTTTATTTCGAAAACAGATAGAGATAGGTATAGGACATTATTAACAAAAAAGTATTATAATGGAAGAGCGATTCAAAAAATGCGTTAATATACGGGGTGTTCTATTTAAAAAAATAAAGTTGCTAGTTTTTTTTGATAGACGTGGCAACGCCGCAAAGCTGAAAATATTTTAGATCGATAGATCAGGTAACAAAATGTAAGATGTGAAATTTTCAGGGAAATCCTGCTTTGCGTTTACCATAAACGTCTAACCTACCATCGACCGTGAGACACGCTGTATATGCGTTGTGTATTCTAAAGCATATTTGGAGCGATAATCTATTTTCGTGTCCTCGCCTATTGCCGTTCTTCAATTGTTACGGTAGTTGATTATTCTCTTGCCTTTTGGTACTTTGAATATCTTTTGTTGTTATTGATTTTAAGACATTGAGTTTTTGTTGTGATTTCTGATTTGCATTTCCTTATTCCGGAGTTTTAGGATTTCAACATGTTGTTTTTGGTGTTTTTCGTCTAGAGCATCCTGGTTGTGGCGAAGAAGATATTTTAATCTTTTGATTTTGCGTTACTCTCATTGCTGCTTTATTTCCGGCATTCATTTTGTTTACGGTTTCTTCTTCTCTTTCTTCTATTTCCACCGCAGTGATATTTGTTATATCTTTTTGGTCTGTTTGAGTTGTTTCGGAAGCAGCAAAATTATAGTCAGTGCAGATATTGGGGTTGCTCGGGCAAATCATACTTTTCTTTTAATCCCGAAAGTGCAGTGTCGTTACTTTTGCTTTTGCATGCCCAAACAGTTTCGTGATCTATTACGACGTTCGGAATTTAACAATTCAACTTTGTACTAATACCTTCCGAGTTCAGAGAGATGAAGAAAACATCTTTATCAAAAAAAAAATTTAACAAATTTTTCATTCCCATATAGAAATCTTCTAAAGCTCACCATACAAAGTATGATTGCACTTTCTAACAACTAGTTTGAAGGTAGAACCCATTATGTTAATTGTACCGGATACAATTCTCTTCAGAAACCACGCCAAGGCATGGAGGCCATAATTCATACCGCAACATATTTCTTCCGCAGGGTAGATTCGTCCGTTTCGGTATAAACTCCTTAAAAACTGAAATAATTACAGACCTTGCGAACAAAAGCTTACGCTTGATTAATATCAAAATAAAATGAAGCCGGTCTCATTTACTCGCTCCTCTCTGTCATAGTCGAACTCGAACGCGTCCCGTGATTTTTCAGATGTAGCGTATAATTCGTTTTTATAATTAGCAGCATCATTCCGATAGCGACTGTCAGCTATAATTTCCGTCCATTCTCTACGACCCTGAGTACTCTCCATTCTATTTCACTGGATGAAAACGTACTTGATGCAAGCGAACATTGATATTCTACCGGGCGATCGATAACGAATGCCATCAGACGGTGAAAAAATGTCATTTGTTCTGAATTCCATGTGAACTTTTTTATCTACGGGTGAAGGCAACACAGAAGAAGTTCTGATTCTAAACGGATCCTCATTGATTGGTTTAAGAAAAAATTGTGGTGGCAAGCGATTGATTACATTGACCACACCCAACTTATGCCGTTCCTGGAGAATATAGACTACATAGTTATCGCTTTTAAAATCATGAGAAGTTATTTGCCAGAAAGTCAACAATGTGTGAAATCAGATGATTTGGTGCATAAGCGATTTGGAAGATATCGAGCAGAGCAAAGAACTGTCCAGATCCACATACCCAAAGTCACGACCAATCCAGAAGGGAAGAAATAGTCAATGTAGAAAACATCAATACAAATTCGAAGAAAACTGAAAATATTGAAGAAGATAATAGTTCCAAAGAGCAAACACAATAAGAAGAGAGGAAACGTTATTATTATATAAAATTGACGTTCGATGTGAACGGGTGTAATGTTTATCTCTCCGTAAATTTCAATAAATACACATCAAAACAGTGCATTTGAAACTGACAATTTACATCAAATAGTTCAGTTAGAAGTGGGGAATTTGCTGGTGAGACTGTTATTATCATTTATCAAAATTATTTCGATGTTTATTGATAAAACCAAATGGAACAAGTAATCCAAATGCTGAGATAAATTATAAAAACGCTCGTCATAAATTGAATAAAAAGTAGGAAGAAAAAACATAACAAATATGAGTTCGAATTTCAATCTTGAACTCGTTAGTACGTGGGCCTCTCTGTAAAATGGAAGATGTAGCTGAACTATTGAAGCAATTAAGTCAAGATATCAATGAAGTGAAGGATCCAAATCAGAAAATAGTGTTTGAAATTGCAATGGCATTTAGAGATGAAATGAAAGGCTTGAGAGATGATATGCAAAAATTTAAATAACAAGTTGCAAATGAACTGAATGAGCTCAAAAAAAATCTACTTCCGAAAGAGGAAATCCAGAAAAAGGGGTAGGCAAAATATGGAAAGACCTCCATCAATTGAGAATACAAAAAAAATTACAAATATACCTGAGCATCGGACAAATGCATTGAATGAATACTTTGTGCGTGAAATATCTGCTGCCCCTGCCGATCAAAACTTAATTGAATTCTATTTTAATGGTAGGCATGAAAATGCCGGAAAATTCCGATTTCGTCCTGTTACAGTAGGTGGAACTCAAAAAAAATGATATGGAATCGAATGCTTTAGGGTCTGACGGTGTGAACTTGAAAGTGTTACTCATGTGCTGCCCATTCCTGTTGCCCTGCATTAATCATATTATAAACTTATGCCCTACTACTAATGTATTTCCGCAGATGTGGAAGAAATCAGTTGTGCAGCCTTTACCAAAAAAGAACACTGTAAGTGGATTGAAAGACCTTCGCCCGATAAGTATACTGTCAACGTTTTCCAAAGTTTTAGAAAGGGAAGTAGACACACAGTTGAGGGAATACGTTTCAGAGTTCAACATATTACCTGATAGCCAATCTGGATTTTGAAAAAGATTCAGTTGTGAAACATGTTTATTGAATATCACCGATGATACCTTGAGAGGTATTGATAAAAAATGGCTACACTCTTGATACTGCTAGACTTCTCAAAGGCCTTTGATACTATAGACTATTCTTTACTGTTGAATAAACTGAAATTTATTGGTGTAAAGTCAAACTAGGTAACAATGTGTCATCCTCACTGGAAGTATCTAGTGGTGTCCCACAGAGATCTATTTTAGGGCCTCTCTGCTTTGCTTTGTACACTTGCGACTTCGAAAATTCGGTAAACCATTGTAACATCAATTTTTACGCAGACGATACGCAACTTCATCTATCTTTTCTGCCCGATGACATTGATGCTGCTACTGACAAAATTACTAAAGATCTATATCCTCTCATAACTACGTCTCAAAACCACTCATTGAAGGTCAACGCAGAAGAGACTTCGGTTTCATTATTCGGTCCTCGTAATCACAGAAATCTACTAGTTGATCAAGTGAAGTTGAACGTTGGGAACATTACCTGTTAGGTGTGCCAGAAATTTGGGCCTGATTTTCGATGACGACTTAAATCGCATATAAGAAATGCTCGTCATTCAGCCTTCATGAATCTGAAACTTATATTCAGCAATAGACAGTATTTGAATCAGAAAGTGAGAGCTATTTTGTGTAATTCATTGGTACTTTCTAGGTTCAACTATTGTGATAGTATTTATGGTCCTTGTTTGGAGTACGAAGATAAGCGTCATATACAAGTCATGCAGAACTCATGTTTGAGACTGATATATGGGATCAGGAGGGGTCAACACATTTCGCACAAACTGAGTGAGATTGGGTGGTTGAATATGCAGACAACGCAATTACTTCATTCAGCGTGTCTTTTCTATGAAATTGTCACTTCCAAGATACCCACATATTTATCACGAAAAAATTCCTTTCGTGAGGATGTTCACAACAACGATATCAGATACAAAGGGACTGTTCAGAACTGTTTCACAGAACTGATTCTTTCAGGCGGTCTTTTTCTTATCAAGTTTCACTAGCATACAACTCTTGTCCAAGAAATATAAAAACATTGGATAACAGTTTGTTTAAAAAGCACCTGAAGAAATATCTACTAAGTGAACAAATGAATATAAATTAGGATACACATTTGAGGCTATTAGATGGACTTTAGTTGGTAATTATATTATATTTGTTACTGGATAATGCGATATGTTCGGAATCTGTTTATCTCGTCAACGAATTGTTAGGAGATTTTTGTTTCTTTTTCTATTTGTTTTATTTGTTCATTTGGAATTCTTTATAGAACTGGAAACAATGATTATTTTTCATGCTTAAAAATGATAACAGAGGTCTCATGTACTTCATGTTCATGAAACCAGCTGATCTTCGGCGTTTTCCCATATAATTTTTCATTCTTATTTTTCTGTTTTTTGTATACAGTGTGTCTCACTTCTCATGGAAACACCCTCGTATCTTCCGTAATAATTGAGGTTGAATGATGAAACTCTCAGGACTGATGGATATGCTCAAAATGCACCTACCACCTGAATGGGGTTGGCCTACTTGATATACACAGCCCGCCAATCGCAATGGAACAACACATTTTTACGGTAAAACATACTAGGGGGCAGAATAGGATAAAAATTCCTTCAGATTTCAGGACCGCCAACTTACTACAGATACACGTTTTCTCTGAAAAAATTTCAGTCCTGAAAAATCCGAATTTGTCTCACTTCTCATAGAAACACCCCCGTATTTTCCGTAATTTTATACGTAGAAACCTGAAATTTGCAGGATCGATAGATACACTAGAAATGAACTCACTGCACAAAACGGGTCATCCTACATGAGGTGCACTGCACGCCAGCAGCGATGGAAAAATGGGTGGTTCCTTCGCTGCTGGCGTGCAGTGTATATTACGTAGATTGACCATTACCGTGCAGTGAGTTCATTTTTAGTGTATCTATCGATCCTAGGAATTTCATGGTTCTACGTTAAAATATACGGAAGATACGGGGGTGTTTCCATGAGAAGTGAGACAAATTCGGATTTTTCAGGACTGATATTTTTTCTGGGAAAACGTGTCTCTGTAGTAAGTTGGTGGTCCTGATCATGAATCTGTAGGAATTTTGAGCCTATTCTGCCCCCTAGTATGTTTTACCGTAAAAATGGGTTGTTCCATCGCGAGTGGCGGGCAGTGTATATCACTTAGGCCAACCCCATTCAGGTGGTAGGTGCATTTTGATCATTTCCATCAGTCCTGAGAGTTTCATCAGTTTACCTCTATTGTTACGGAAGATACGGGGGTGTTTCCATGAGAAGTGAGACACACTGTATGTTGGAAATAAAGACCTATTATTATTATTATTATTATATTGCCTAAATCAATTTCTATAGATAACGTTAAAAAATTGATCTTTTTAGTGTGACAGTTTTTGATAAGTTGTTTAAAACTTTATCGGGCTACAGATCTTCATCAAACCCACCAGCAAAGTTTATAAAAAACTTGAAATGCTAGTTACTGACCGGGCGCCTATCAAGGAGCTGAAGTATTTGGATTTCACTTTTATTTGAACTGTAGGTACCTGATCTGCCTTGCTCGCACAAGCTCTGCTTATGAGGGGTTTTCTACGAAAACCTGGGAGTTTGATATTGGATTGCTTGATGAGGATGATGGAAACTCTGTGGAATACATTAAAACACTTGGCGAATTCAATTTCATTTCTGCAATATATAAACACTGCTACACTCCTTTATAAAAAAAGAAGTAGTATAATAATAATAATAAATACCATCAGAAAGCATATTGAAACATAGCAGTCACCGACTAATTCAATTCGGATGCCATGGGTTCTTTCTGAAACTTATACCGCACCAGTGAGTTGGAAAAGCCAGCCTAAAACACAGACTGCTCCAGAGATTTCTAAATGGAATTTACAATAATATCAAATAGCGACACCACTGGTGGTATGTAGTATGGCGACTACCCTGTTTGAGTATTGGGGTTAGGGTTGGAATGAAATGCCAAACGCTTACTTTACAAACCTCTAATAATCCGTATGATGAATACAGAAAATCCTTCAAATAATTGAGTACCTTATACGGTGTTGTTTCGACTCCTTCCAAGTGATCACAAATGGCTGACAAGTGAAAAGGTTACCACCTGGAAAGTACTAGTTGAGTGGGACTCAAAGTCCAATGTAGAGAAAATCAAATATCTATTGATATAAATTATCACAAATTATTAGGCTTGTAAACCACAAAATTTTATATACAAAATATTCTTCACTTTGATAGTGGGCCACAAAATAATATCAATCACAATTCAAATAATTATAGCAAATCATTAACACAAATGAATAAATCTGCGCACTGGTGTGCAACGAATACCAATCAATACCAATGATAACTATAGATAATAGTAATAATTATAATAGTGAAATATTTATAGTGAAATTTATCCCTGAAGAACACTATTAATAATAAACATATGATACCCTTGTTATTGATAATAACAATTATGATAGGATAATTACATACCTTCGTAACAATGAATGATGAAATCCAAAAGAAATCTGGATTAAGTAATGAATAAAATCAAAAATTCATAATAAATGAATCAAGGCCAAGAAAGGTTATGTAAATTTGGAAAATAATATAAATGTGCTCTATCACTGCTGTTCAAACCCAATACAATAAAATAAGTGTGGATAAATGTTGATATAGAAAATAATTTATGCCGAAAGAGGTTCCGTAAATTTTGAATATTATATGTCGAAAAGTTGAAATGTAAGATGGCTATAGTTACACAAGTCTGTACTCCTTCAGCTAAGTGGCTTGGGTATCTGTGGTCTTGGTACAACTGAAAGGTCCAACACTTTCGCCCTTTCAGCAGCTACTCACAACTTACTGATACCTTCGTCCTCTTGTCAACAACCTGGGAGACGGGTAACTTGAAGACTCCACTCTCTCAGTTCGTTCACCACTGCATACTACTAGTGAACGGTATCTCCTGTCCCTCCAAGACTTTCAGTGTACTAAGGTGAATGGAACAGACTGTTATACCCGTACTGAATGTACAAATACGGGTAGCTTGGTTCAACTGGAAGGCCCACCGACTTCACCTGCTCAGACAATCGATCTCTTGTCCCTCCAAGACTAGCAATGTCCTGAGGAGGATGGTAAAGATGGTAAAGTAGCTTGGTACAACGTGAAGATCCAACACTTTCGTCTTCGAGGGTCGATTCTAACTAATCGTGGTATTACGGTTTTCCAGGTGGAATGGAAGTAACTCCAAAGTAAAGAATGAACGGCAGCAACAAGATTCTAGTAACTTGGACTCGGGGCTTCCGAAATGGCGGTGTGTGACACTAACGTTAAATCCCCATTACAGGTTCTCTCGGTGATATATCGAATACCAAAATGACTACAAAATTACACAAATATCACCCGATACTATTCCAACATGTAGAATCAATAATATAGTCACACAACTGCTTCAACAACGTAGCACACGGAAGAGGAAGTTCGAAAAGAGGATTATACAAAAAACTATTTCCTTTTCCAGAAAGTCAAAAGTCGGATACATGAATAGTATGTTCGTCTGTCTTAAATCACGGAGACTGTCAAATGTGATCTGTCCGTGCAGAACTGATTTTCAACATCTATTATTGGCAACGAGTATTTCACAACATAGTTAGTGTAATAGTTAGTAAAAGTCAGAAGATATAGTAGGATCAAAATCAAATCAACTATAAGTCACCCTCCGTGCAACTAATGTTTGCCAACCAACAAACCAATGAATGACGTCACTAAAGCGCAAGAGAAATCAACTCAACTAAACGCATACTTCACGAACAAACTCTCAAGGATTGAAATGAACTACTGACAGAAACGATTCGTTCAAATTGACTACTGTCAGAAATGATAACATCACAACTCTCGTTACAGGTAATAACATTTTGAACGTTATATCAAGCTGAAAAGCAATATAATGTATGAAAAGATTTCACTCAAACAATTATAAGAAGAAAACCAATATGATGAAATGATTAGATGGAAAATGCCCAGAACACAAACACAACCGAATGTACTAATAACAATAAACAGAAAGAAATTCATTGGTCAAATTTATACCTTACTATAGGAGAATGTTCATTAAAATAGAATGTAGAATTGATAGCAAGGTTTCAGGATTCTACACAATATAAGGTGAGAGAATAGTCTCATCTGCAAATAGATGTGAAAATTTGATTTTGAACCGTAACAGCATACCCGAGTAACTAAAAATACAAAATCCTGTATAGATAATATTTTTGCCTTTACGTAACATGATTCAGAAGTGTTGCTGTCGTTTGATATAGAATCTAGAAAGACAGACTACTATTCTGCTCTATTACAAATAAATTTTCTAAATACAAAAACTATCATCACCAAAGTCAAGACAAACACATACAAAAAACTCGATTACAACAAATTTTATCTATGCATAGGAAAAATATTAATTTTAACTCCGTTTATAATATCACTGATATTGGGTAGTATTCTTAAAAGGTAGCAAATGCTTTTACTACAGGTTTGTTTCCCTCATAACTCAAAATGAATACGTCTGTTTCAAGAAACGGAAGTAAAAGCATTTGCTCAAGGTTTATGGATACGACCCATTGTCCCAGCAGTAGAGAAAATTGTAACATTGATTACCACAGAAATCAAAGATTGTAGCTGAAGGGGGAAAACCAAAGGAAGAACACGCAAACGGATAACTCGTAGAATAATTAAATCGATTAATGAAAGAAACAATGTATCAGACTTTGAGAACTAATTACAACCATGAATAGAAAAAAAAATAGAATAAATTCCATTAATTATGACAGATGCCAAAAATTATTTCTATAGGTAAATAAAAAAAGAGGGAAAGGGAAGAATATTTGAAAAAACTCTCAAACTACTACTCTTAGATATAAATGTGGGTAAATAATCGTTGAGAACTGTCGTTATTGAGATTTAGAAGTATTGTTATGAAAACTATTCGCAAATTCGAGAGAAGATCAACTTATTGTATAAATCAAACGTGTACCGGAGGTAACGAAATGTGAGAGTGTTTTTCAATGATATCTTGAAAGGGTATGGAGAAATGAATCTACAAGTAATCACCATCAAGAAATGTATAGGAAAATATATTCATTCACTCATACAACTCATCATCTACTTCATCTTCAGACTCCTCGTCTTCATCTTCACAATCCGGATATTTTGAAATAGAGCTGAGTTGAACATGAAACAAATATTTCAAAAATAAACTCACCATTTTCAATTAATAACAGTGACAAAGCACTAAGAGATGTTTCCTCGTCTCCGACTATCGATGTTATCCCAGTATCCAGTGTTTTCTGCACAGGAACTTCTATATTGTCTGACGTGTACATAGAGCAACGTTGACTGCTGCTCACTGCGCACCGACATTACCGCGCCGCTGTATACTATACAGCGGCGCGCTAGCTACCGCTTTGACAAGGTCCCGAACCGATATTTTTCAGGTTTTAAAATCTCAATGAGTTTAAAGCAGGTACACATCGGGACAGTTTCCTTTGGTGCACTGTCTTCCTCGGTATCAAATCCCCATATTCTATCATGTACCGATTTTATTTTTCTTTCCAAAGAACAATAATGCGATCAAATGCCAAGTAACCTCTATTTTAAGTACTTAAAAGTTTGACAGGATTGCATTTAAAATTTGTACAATTAACCAAATTGGCATGAATATTTTCGATAAGAGCAGGTTTTTTTTCTGCAAACTGGCTTTTCATTCATGTTGATACGTGCTTTTATCTCTGAGTTATTAGCAGTTCAATTTATAAATTCCCTCAAGATTTTGTAACCTAAAATACGCGAAGAATTGAAAACACTCTTATTTGAAACCAACATTATTTGGACCGGTTAAACGTTATGCAATTTGACAATGAAGTATTCCTCAACTGTTCATTTTACTTGCTACAAGTGATAAGACATTATTTCAGTAATCACAAGCATTATTTCACGAAGTCAGGAACTTTAATATTATAAGATTTTCAATTGCAATTTTGCAGCTGGCAACTGAGCGTATACATATAAATAATATCAGAATACAAAGCTGCGATCTTTATCTTCAAAACAACTTAAGATTTATCTGAATTGAATATTTATGTGAGGAGTTATAGAACTTTACTTCATGCGCTGGTTGAAAAAATGCACGTTGGCGGGAGCCGGCGCAACACCTGCCCCATTGCGAAAGCATTTAACTTCAACAATTTTTTTCAAGAATACCGTGCGAATTCTCAAAATTTTGGTAGATACAGTTTTTTTGTAAAAATTTGTGCTCTTTCTTATTTTTTTGATTTAAAGTAAATTTTTTGAGATATTTCGAAATTACCTCAAAAATTAATTTCAAAGCGTTTTTTGGGGGGGTTCCACCCCCCCTGGAGGTGATAATTTTTCTCAGAAGTAATGTGCACACTGTATTCTACAATTAAAAAAAAAATATCGGCGGAACCATTTAAGTTTAGGTTGATATCCCTGTTGATTGGCCTACTAGTATCCCTACAGTACTAACCAAAGTCGTAGAACAATTGTGAAACAAAAAGTTTCCGGGATAAGATGAGATAATTGTTGTAATTTTGAAATGTATGATGAAGCATATCTCTGAACCATTAGCATATTTATTGAATGAATGCTTAGAGGAAGGATATTTTTCTCCTCTCTTCAATATATCTCTGGTAAAACGATCACTTAAATCCGGTGATCCCCTAGAGACATATCTAGAGACCTATCTCGCTCATAACTACTTTTGCAAAGATATTCGAAAAGCTTTTAAAAATCAGTATGCTCCTACCTAGACAAATCCATCATCTTATCTAACAGACAATATAGATTTCGAACTGATGTATCAGCTCAGAATACCATATTACACTTTACGTCTAAAATGTATAATGCTACTAATAAAATGGCTTTGAGTGTCTTCATAAACCTCTGAAAAACCTTCGACACTGTTAGCCATACATTATTATAAAAATCTTTGGAAGATGTGGGTAATAGAGGCGTTGGGCTGAAATTATTCAAAACATACCAAACGAAAAGATACCAATTTATACAAATTAATAATTTCATAAGCGAGCAAAAGGAAGCTACCCTTGCTGGACCACAAAGTTCGTGCTGGGACCAGTCCTCAACATTTATTTGAATGATCTTTTCTCAGTTCGTACTGCTGTCGAAATCGTAGCATTCGGTGATGATACTTGCATCTTCTACCAAGAAAATTGGAGAAGAGTCAAAACACTGGCAGATAAAGATCTTGCTATTATTCAAAAATAGTTCAATAGCAAATTACTCACCGTAAACTACAGAAATATTGTTTCTTTACACACATTTTGACAGTAGAGCAACACCAGACTTTCAAACAATGAAAACACTGAATAACGCAAATATAAATGCTGATACTGAATGTAAATATCTGGGAGTCGTCCTGGATTCAAACTTGAGATGGGATAAGTAGGACAAACAGATAAATGAAAAAGTTATGTCTTTGATACACAAAGGACATGGCACTGGACACATGTATTTCTGGGGCTCGACACATTTTTTAATTTTTGATTATATCATCTTAGAGTTCAAAAAAAGCAATTCTCTTCATTAGACTTTTTGTGGGTTGAATGTATAATGTCATTTTTTGGAAAATACTGTATGTTAGTTGATTTTTCTTGATTTTTGGGTATAATATGTTATGAAAAATATCAATTGACTTCTAATGGTGTGCATACTCACAGGATGAAGAACAGTATGCGATTTTTCTAAAACCTGTTCATTGACTTCTCATTTAATTTTCCGAAGCAGAAAGTTCTCCCGATATTGCTCGTGTTAGCATTCTTGTTTTTCACATGTTTGCACCCTTCAGTACGTTTCACGTCTCATGGAATCACCCTCGCACCTTTTGTAATTTTTGCAGGACTGAAATTTTTTCAGGGGACAGGTGTATTAGTAGTATTTTGGGGATCCTAAACACGAATCCGAAAGAATTTCGGGCCAATTTTGCCCTTTCATGTAACTTTCCGGAAAAATAGGTGGTTCCATCGCTGCTGGCGTGCAGTGTATTTGTGTGCAGTGTGCATTTGTAGCGTATCTATCGGTCCTAAAAATGTCATGGTTCTACGTCAAAAACTCCGGAAATACGAGGGTGTATCCATGAGGAGTGAAACACACTGTATATGGGTGCAAACATGTAAAAAACAAAAATGCTGACACGGGCAATCTCGGGAGAACTTTTGGCATCGAGAAATTCAATGAAAAGTCCACACTTGAGCGAGAAGTTAGTAAAGACGTTTTAGAAAAATGTTGTATTCTGCCTAATTCTGTAAGTACACCATTTAAAGTCAATTGATATTTTTCACAGAATATTATTATCAAAAATCAAGAAAAACCAACTTACAGACAGTATTTTCCTCAATTGACATTAGACATTGAACCTCATGTTTTAGCTCACCCTGTTATTGCCAATTTTCTTGTGCTGCTTTCTATTTGACAAATATCGTTTCAATAGGTCATGTGCTAATCCTCTAAATCCAATGCTGTTCAACACAGTCATCAACTTTTTGTGTCAAACTGTATCGAATGTCTTCCGAAGATCAACAAGTATTGCAATTTTTTCATCAACAGTATAGTTTTAATCAGCAGCATAGTATGACAAACAACCGGTTGCTATCAAATTGCAATTCAACAAAAAAAAATTGATTTTCAAAATCCGGTTACAAACATACGGCATTTCATTGGACAGAAAAGCTGAAATAATTTGCAAGGCCGTGTTGATCGATTAGTTTGTATTAGTTGTTGAGTAAGATCATGTTTTCGGTCGAAATATCAATGAATCAAATGGTTAATACATCACTATTTTTATTATTTCATCAGCCAAGGTTTTCCTAACCATTAAGGTTTGGAAAAGCTTTTTATTCGTTAATAGTACTTTTTCGATTTAGTATACTATTTTCGGGCCTCTCACCGTCATTATCGTTGATTAACGGCATGTTCGTAATGCGACGCAGCTACCGCATCGTTGTCGAATGCAAATCACAGAGACTGGATACAAGTTGAAATCGTTACAGGTAGGTAATTGGGACCAAAAAATATATTCGAAACATTCTATCTACTTCCAAAACAGAAATATTTATTTCATATCGGCATTGAAATATAAAATATGAAAATAATATATTTTTCAAAGAGCAATAAATGTGGCCATTACCAGTGAGAATGACGTTTGTCGTAAATCATTCGAGCGAGTAATGGCCATTTTTCGCTAGCAAAATACCATAGTTTTTCTATTATTTCTCAAAATGAAAATCATTCGAGAGAGCTATCCTGAATGAGCGTAATATATTTTGATTCCAAAACAGGAAGTTTTCATTGAATGAAAAAAAATCTATAATCATATGTAGAAAAATTTCACACCATGATTGAAATGATTTTTTGTTGTGTTGTGTTATGTGCAATGTTTTCTTCTGCAGTATTCATTTAATTTTTCATCGAGTCATCCATGTATTTTTTCCCCAGAAATGTTGGATTCCACCCTCCAAGACTCTTCAGGGAAGCCATATCTCCACCTGCATCGACTAGTAGGGTAACAGATGATATACGAAGTATATGGTATGTGGTATATGGTTTTGGACTTTGTTACTAGTCTGATTCGCCAGCAATTCGGTACTGCATTTTATCAGGATTGTTGTTGATAGGTTGCCGGATTGAAAATGTCACTATCGCCTGACCTACATTCTAGCTCTTTTCGTGTTTTCATTATTCTTCTTTTTTTCAGTTCTTTTTACTCTAATGTGGCTTCGCTTCGAAGTATCCTCTAGTATATTGGTCTTAATGTTCATCTAAACCCATGAAAAAATCAACGGCAAGGTCAAAAATTCTGAAAAAAATTCGATTATTTTGACATTCAAATTGAATGATAAGAGAGATGTAAAAGAAAATCTGATGAACAGTTTTTGAGAAAAAAAATAAAAACCTAATATTAAGAGATTTTTTTTTTGTGTTTTCCTAAAAATCATTAATCAGATTCCGTTTCAAATATCAATGTCAACGTGAATGATAATCACGATATTTTTCAGAATTTTCAACTTCAATTTAAAAAAATTCTGAAAATCTTGTTATAAAATCAAAGACAGTTGAGAAGAATCGCCTTTGCAAGTGATATTCATGAGAAATATAGAAGACTGAACATTGAGGAACTATTTATACTATTTTTCAGACATAAAATCAAACCTCGGACAAAAAACGGTAAATTGCTCCAGTAAGTGATTCCTCTGTAGTACATGAACGAAAAGACAAAAATAGTTCTGCTACTGTCCACAAGGTATTGCGCAGAATTATTGTAACTGTCATATTTACTGTACAGCGTTGCCAATAGTTCTAGACAGCGGAAACCGATGTAATTTGTTTAATTTTTCCAAAATGAAAGTTACGTCGATAGGAGTTTGACATTTCATCAGTTGGATGTTGGATTGGTCCGCCTAAAGCCTTGGGGTCGTACGCAATTGAAGAAGTATGCAAGTAATAAGTTTTATGTTTTGCGATTTAAAATATCAGTTTTGGAAATAGAACAGGACGCAAAACAGAATTGAAAAATGATAAATAATAATCATAATAGCGTCTTAATTGTCCATTCCAGTTGTTTTTAAATAACGTTATATTATTATATACATAAAAACTAAACGTCATAATAGGCACAATAAACAACAATCGAAGAATGAAGGAGGGTTAAGGTGACATGCAACTTAAACCTGTATTACTTACAAGTTTCAAAATCTAAACTATCGAAAAAAATTATTACTTGCGTCTTCAAATGATTTTTAGAGTATGTTGTGTCTGATCGTTTGTCAACGCTATTGAAAATCATTGTTTATGTTTTTCACAACGTAAACTTCTGACAGTTCTGAGATATTCTGTCATTGCTTTTTTGTGAGATTATTGTTGAAATAGTGTTTTTCAAACTCATTTGTGTTATATAGAGGTATTATAATAGACATAGACTCATATACTTAGTGCAATCTTATTGGGTTAACATACAATCCATGTGTTCGAACCCGAATATCAGATTCCATTCGTAACTACCATAGGCGTTACAGTGGGCATCAATCTGTTTTCGTCTAACAAAATGAAATTAATACGTGTATTCAAACCTTCATATGTGGGGATAATGAAATAGACACTTCACGAAACATTTACTACTTCATTATGATGATGCCAGAAAAATTGCCAAAGAGTCCAAGAAAATTAATGTATATCAAAGGTGGGGACCATTTTCTTTAAAGCTGGTTCATTCTTTTTCTTAGATTCTTGTGCCGTCGGTTTTCCTGTGGGAGGAGATCTTAAGAATCTTTGGTATTGCCGCTTTTTTCCGGTTCACCTGTATATTATTTATTGTATTCATTTCGTTGGTTTTTCTGATATTCGGGGTTGCAGTGCCCATGGGTTTGTTATAGATATAGTCGGTCCGTCCTTGATCTTGCTTAGATTAGATTTACTTTAAGCACAAACAACAATATTGTTGGTGAAATTCACAAAGAGCAGCTAATATGAACAACTCACTATAATTTATTTTTATCAATATTTTTCATCCTTGTAAGCTGAACTCCGCCTATTATGCCGTTATTTTTCATGTATATTAAATAATGTTACTCAAAAACAATTGGAATGGACAATAAAGACGCAATTACGATTATTATTATTATTTCTCAATTCTATTTTGCTTTCTGTTTCATTTCCAGAACTGATATTTCAAATCCCAAAACATAAAACTTACATACTTCTTCAATTGTGTCCAAGGACTCCTAGGCTTTAGGCGGACCAATCCAACACCCAACTGATGAACTGACAAACCCCTATCGACGTAACTTTCATTTTCGAAAAGTTAAACAAATTACATCGGTTACCGCTGTATAGAACTATTGGCAACGCTGTACAGTAAATATGACAGTGACAATAATTCTGTGCAATACCTTGTGGACAGTAGCAGAACTATTTTTGTATTTCCGTTCATGTAATACAGAGGAATCACTTACAGGAGCGATTTACCGTTTTTTGTCTGAGATTTTAAAAATTACTATTAAAAATATAAATCGTTTGATTTTATGTCTGAAAAATAGTATGAATAGTTCCTCAATGTTCAGTCTTCTAAATTTTATATAAATATCACTTGCAAAAGCGATTCTTCTCAACTGTCTTTGATTTTATAACAAGATTTTCAGATTTTTTTTTAATTGTGAGAGAATGTTGTTGTTAAAAATTCTGAAAAAAATCGTGATTATCTTTTGATTGATATTTGAAATGAAATCTGATGGAAAACTCAAAAAAACCTCTAAAAATTAGGTTTTTATTTTATTTCTCAAAATCTGTTCATCAGATTTTTTTCTACATCTATCTAATTATTCAATTTGAATGCCGGAATAACTCGAATTTTTTTCAGAATTTTTAAACTTGCCGTTAATTTTTTCATGGGTTTACATGAACCTTAATCAGACATGTTTCGCCTGCATACCTACTAGCTTCTTCACTGTTTGATTACATAACATTTGTGGAGATCGAATCGTTTTCAGTGTAGTTCGTACAATAACTATGGATCTTCATCAAGTAAATGCCGTGACAATCAGAAAAATTAAATTATTATTGGATGAATGTCTGAGAAAATATAAATTAAAAAGAAGAAAATCATAATAGTCATCAATACTAATAAAATTTAGATTCTGTCACAATCATTCACTTTCAAATTGTATTTAAAGTTTGTTGAAATTCCATAAAATTGACAACAGTCATCAATCACCATATTTCCGGAATATTGACAAGACTATAATTCTATTAGGGCGCCATCTCTGGAACCGACTAAAGAAGCAGATCACTATTTCATTTGTTTAATTGTCTTCTAAAAAATCTAAACAAAATAGAATCACTCGATACACCAGGGTTTTTAGGCATCTTAGACCAGTGAAAGATATGAAAATTCTGACCAAAATGATGAAACATTTGAGCGATCGCCGTTTGGCATTCATATAAAAAATTACGGCATGTTATGATAGACAATAGCAGCGAAAACATTATGAACATAAGGGTTGCACGTGGCCAAAGGGTACCAATAATACTGTAAACTTGTGAAAAAAAATTAAATTTTAGCCGATTTTCTCGTTTCTGCCAAATGAAATAATGGAAGTTTCCATCATGAATGTCCCATAAAAAAAGTGGCATAAGATTTGCGGATGTCGAAGTGAGGTTAAGTGACGGAATCGAATTTTTTATATGAAGACCACGCGGCGACCGCCCAAATTTTTCATCATTTTGGTAAGAATTTTCATATCTTTCACTGGTCTCAAAGGCATAAACGAGAAAATCATCACCTGAAATCTGTCAACATCTCCCAGTCTATTATTATAAGACGAAATCGCACAAGTTTGAATTCCTCGTACTCAAATCCGTACACATATCTTCCAGTATTGATCCCTGAGGTAATCGAAAATCATTTTATAGTCGCTGCTCAGATCTGATTTGATTAGATTCTTTTCTGTTTTCATAAAAGTTGAAAATAAGCATATTGGAATGAAAATGCACAGCAGAATGGATAGACACATTGTTCCTCAAGTTATTAAGTGAAATGAGAAAACTGAGCAGCAATTAACTTTATCATCAAAGTTAGGGAAGCAATTACGTATATTTAGCATGATCTGAATCTGAAACTGGGTCTCAACTTCAACTATCTAATTTTCTTTCGTATCTTTGAATATACAGTTATGCTAGAAAACTTTGGATTTATCTGCTGAAGAAACTCGTTGTAAAGCATCCATTTTTTTGCCAACACTTTGGTTTATTACACAATCTGGGGGTTCCATAATTATTATGGAAACTTTAAATGTGCCCAGTGGCATCAAATCCTCTTCACCGTTTTGGGAATAATGACGTACTTAAATGAAGAGCATTTCACAATTAGTATACTTGTGATTCCAGGAAAGTTACGACGTGTATTTATGTAGTTTATATAGTTATTTAATTTGATGTGACTTAATGGTCGACATTTTTTCAGAATGGTACAAGTTAAGGAAATGTTTAGAAGTTTTTGCAAGTAGTTTCTTTCCTCCCAAAACGTTATTCCGTTTGGTTGTTTTTTTTCCAGAGAATAACGTCTACTAGCTTAGGAGCTTAGGAGAGGAGAGATAGGAAGACGCGGTGGAGAGTTTCTCCAGTGATCCTGAAATGGTCCAGTTGCAATTGTTTCATCATTAATTCAATCCTGGCTTGCTTGGAAGTCACACCTAACATACGAGGTGATGCTGTATGTTTATCGGATTTTCCTGCAGCTGAAAACTGAATACGCAACCAAAAATTAGTCAGGCACAATGGCACTACGGCAAATAATGAAAGTAGTCACCCCTCTAACCGCCCAGACATGACTTTGAGTATATTCTAGTGTTCATTAGAGACAATATGCCATTTGAATAAAAGGGGAATGATAATGGTTCCAAAATAGACGCATGTAACACAGCTATATAATTTTGCATTCTATCCGAATAACATCCTATACAGTGCTAGTCAAAAGTCCCCTCCCCCCTCGTATCTTTTGAACGGTTATACTTAGAATTATGAAATTTGAAGGGTAGAAATGGATGGATGTAGGCTCCTCAACCAGTCATAATAGGTGACGTAATAGTCATAGATGACGTCACAGGGCCACTGTGACCAATAATTTCAAATGGGACCCTATGGCAAGTGACATCTCGTTTGAAAGGTATTGAAAATACCTATTCAGCCATACTTATTTTGCACGGATTCCGGCTGATTTTGAGTGATAAATTGAATACTTATAGTTTCGAATTTAATTAATAAATATTTGAAAGTTCGCCTCTGGTTAATTGTCAAAAAAGTTGACGTTTTTCAATTATCTACTTATCAGAAGTGTTGATACCGTAAAAATTTACTTTAGCTATAGTTCAACGAGATGTTTTAGAGTTTACATAGTCAAAATGGTACGTACTGTAGCCACATACCTAGAAAGAGTATACTGCTAAAAGTCGTTTGCGCATCCGTTCTGAGTTGTTACTAAAAGGGGATGGAATGAGACGCCATTTTGATCTACAGATGTCATATTTAGGCGTGAAATTTGACAATTGACAACCGGCTTGACTTGAGTTTGGATTGTATTGTTTGTTTTGTTCGGATTGTTGATTGTGATTGTGTTGTTGAAATTCGAAGTATTGTTATAACTATGTCGTGTTACGTGAAAAAGTGCAGAAATATCAAAAGACTCGTTCAGCTCGTTCTCCCTGAATCAAATATTACGTTTCATCGGTAGGACAAAAATAATTATTAAAATAACTCAAAATATATTAACAGAACAATTTTTTTAGGTTCCCCTCTTGCAACGAAATGTCCAAGAATTGGTTGCATGCAATTGGCAGATCGAATGAGGAGATTCCATGCACCAAAAATCGATTCATCGCTCGGATCATTTCCGTCAACAAGATACTTGTATGATAAATGGGAAACATTTTCTACGTGTAGATGCTATGCCAGTTTTGAACTTGGATGTACGTACCAATGAAGGAAACGAAGTCCTCACCTCAGTGGTGACGAAGGCATCAACTTCTCAGGTTTCTCTTGATTCCGTATTTTCAACCCAAGAGGAGGAACACGTTCAACCTCCCACTGAGACATATACCGAAGCAAAACACCTCAAAGAAACATTCCCATGCTGGTGAATCTTCAGGAAGCGACTCTAGTTTGTCTCGAAAAAGAAAAAGAATAAGGATTGAACATAATTATTAGTGAGTATTTCTGTTCTTGGTTTTGCCCATTTATAATTTTAATATCCTTACAGTTATTTCTTCAAGAAAATTGAATAGGCTATGTAGTGATGATTTACTCATTAAAACATATTAATTTTTTCAGTGCTAGTCCACGAAAGTTACAGAAAAGAGTGGAAGAGACAAGGAGTAAAATTACTTTACAAAGAAAAAAAGTATATAGAGCAAATCGGCTAGTGAAGAACCTCAAGAAAAGAGTGACATCCTTGAATTATGTAGTGAGGGAATTGAAATCAAAACATATGCTCTCAACTTTTACAATTGATCATCTTGAGACTTTTGGCGTTCCAAATGCTGTGATACATAGAATGCTAGCCAACGTCGGATCCAAATCTACCACCAAATATCCTGAAACACTGAGAAAGTTTGCAATCACCCTTCATTTTTATTCAGCTAGAGCTTACGATTATGTGCGAAAGACTTTCAACCTGTCTCTTCCACACTCTAGTACAATAAGAAAATGGTGCAGTACTCTTGATTGTATGCCAGATTTTTCTCAGAGATGTCCATAAAGAAGCAAATTGATTTTGATGGTACAAGAAATTGGGGTTATGTAGATCTCGGAATAGGCGTTGATGGTTATGAAACACAGCAAGCTCTTGAAGCACTAGTTTTCATGGTTGTCTCATTGAATTCTTCCTGGAAGTTGCCAATTGCATATTTTTTCATTAACTCGCTCACTGGTGATGACAAAGCAAATATTGTGAGAGAAGCTTTGATTAGGCTAGCTGAAATTGAAATCCAGGTAACATCAGTGACTTGCGATGGTCCTTCAGAACATTTTACAATGTTCAAGACATTAGGATGTGACTTCAGAAATGTAACTAACTTGAAAACTCACTTCGACCATCCATCATTGAAAGGAGAAAAGGTTTTCGCTATTTTTGACGCATGCCACATATTGAAATTAATCAGGAACGCTTTGGGTGTCAAAGAAATTTTCATTGATATTGAGAAAAATTTGATCAAGTGGGACTATATAAAAAAATTGAACGAAATTCAAGATGCTGAAACTCTGTTATTAGCAAATAAACTTGGAAAAAATCATATCCAGTGGCAGAAGCAAAAGATGAAGGTATGTTAGTTTCACTTACACAATGATATACATTATTCAGTGTATTTTTTATTTTTCAGGTGAATATTGCTGCTCAAACTCTAAGCAACAGTCTAGGGAAATTGTAGGGTTTTAAATTCCAATTCAGTTTTAACTGTTTCAAATAAATGTCCTGGTAAAATTAACCTTCTGCTTGATAATGTCGACATAAGTGATATAAGAAAAAAACATCAAAGTATTGATGAATATTTAGATATTTTGATGTACTACCAAGACTTATAGAACATGATGAATTTTGCCAAAATGTGGTCACTTACATAGCAGGATATGTAATAAAAATGTTGCATTGCACTATTCATTGACCAGTCTGTTTGGAATTATTGATGGAAAAATCCCCCGAAGGAATCAATTTTTCCCTTATGAAAAGGAGAAATTTAGGTAAAAATCACAAATTCATTTTATTTGGTAAATTCATTACAAAAATAGTTGATTTTAAAAAAAAAAATTTTTTGTTTCAGGACCTTACAGTTTTCCATCACGGAGTCTGGTCAATGTTTGTTATGAAACGGAAGTGTTCATGAGAAAAATGATGTTTTTAACTGACAATAAATTGCCGTCACTAGACCTTCTACAAGAAATTGTTACAAATGTTTGTGGAAGATTGATTATTAACCTTGGCCGAAATATTTTTCCAAATCATGATGAACATAATTTCAATCTAATGAAACAAGTCATCAATTGTTACTGCAAAATAAGGATACCTAATTTGGCAAAAAAATACACAACTTTTTCACAAGGAAATTTAATTAGGAAACAGTTCCACAAATTAATACTATTTCACCAGTAAATTCTACCAAAATAAAATAATAATTATTAAATTAGAATGATAATACGATAGAATATCATTCCTTTATTGAAAGAAACAATTTTAAATTCAATTCAAATGAATATGCAGCTTTACCATTTTTTACATTCGATTTATCTACTATAATTGTATAAATAATGTATTACTTTCAAATAAGTTTCGATATGTACTTGTAATTTCTTTAAATTCCTACAATAAACAAAAGTTTTTTGGAATATTCATAAAATACTACTACTACCAGAAAATGGTGATATCACATCTTGGGATGTACTTATATATTTTTAGATCATTTTCTTTCTAAAATATTTTACCTGTATAAGGTTCTGCTTAGTTCTGTCTTAAGAATGTTTCCTTAATGGTATTGACTTTGTTTCTTTGGAAAGTCCTTTATTATTTTAACTTCTCAGTTTATATTGGAAATACCGAAAAGTATTGTAATGTAGTATGAATGTAACCAAAAATTGTATGTGTATGTGTATAAATGTGATATATGAGATTATTTCGTTGTATTGATTTTAATTTATTATTCAGGGCCTTCAATTGAAGTTTAATTGTTAATTATAATGTTCGAAATGTTACCTACTTTGATTGAAAATTATTTTTTTATGAAGTTGTCATCCAATCATAATCCATGTAATTTATACAATAAACATGTAAAATTTCACTTCTTTTGATTTGAAAATACGTAGAAGCTGATTTCTTTGAACATATGAATATGGGATAGTCATAAAATTAGGTGGAAACATCTGCAGTTGAAAGATACCCACCCTACATCCCTCATATTATTCAAATGATGAAAATTCGTTTTTCGGCAACCATCCGGGAAGTGTTCACTTCCCGGACACTTTTTCTTTGGGAAAGTAGCACTTCTCGGCCTAGTCCGGGAAGTACGGAATGTTCGAAATATTCAAATTTGCAATCGTTTCATCCGGTTAACAGATGGGTGAAAGTCGACCTCTCTTCGTCTCTTAGACTAAATGCGTCTCATTGATTTGTTATTCTACATGATTGCCGAAAAAATAGTGTACGCAACACGTCCGAAAACAGCTTTTTTGGACTCGCAGACTTCCAGGACTCGCTGACGCTCGTCCTAGAATTTGGTATATTCGTCCAATAAAACAGTATTTTCCGGACTTGTTACGTAAATTACTATTTTTCTCTCAAACAATACCTAATTGTCAGTGCATTTAGATGTTTTCTGTTGACATCAAACTTGCTCCGTATCCATTTTTTCATTTACAATAATTCCTTTTACTTGCGAATTTTTAATATTGATATTATAGGCACCAAATATGTTCATATCAATGGAAATGATTGAACTCGCCAATGACGCCAATGATCATTTCTAAATCGATTCACGAAACTAGGCAACACATCAATGAATTATTTGTATGGAGTGTTACATACTTCCAAAGTCTCAAAAAGACACGACTATAAAATGACATTTCTAGATCAAAATGGCTACCTTCAATATTTGACCGGTCGGTCGTTTCACTTACGCCGTATACTCTTTTTAGGTATGTGACTATAGCCGATAAAGTAGCAGCTGTCCTAATAATTGGTGAATGTAGACACAATTTCCATGCAGCGGAACGTCTGTTTAATGAGAGGTATCTACCCCGATTGCCCTATATCGAGGATTTATTTGAGGGAGCTTCTTCGGAAGTTTGAAGCATCAGGTAGTGTTCAAGATGCCAAACGATCTGGTCGACCAACAATTAGAGATGACAAAAAAAATTGACTTAATTGGAGAAATGGTAGTAAACCCTACTTCTTCTACGGCCCAAGTTGCATCTATCTGTGAAGTCAGTCAAAGGACAGTTCATAGGGTGTTGGCTACAAACAAATTTCATCCATACAGATTAAAAATGGTGCACCACCTTTCAGATGATGACCCCGACCGAAGACTAGAATTCTGTGAAAGTATGTTCAATAAAATTAACCAACAACTACGCTACATACAAACAATTTGTTTTAGTGACGAAAGTACTTTCTTTCTCAATGAAAATGTTAATACTCAAAATGTGTGTTTGGGCAGGTATTTTGGGAAATCACATAGGTGGGCCCCTTTTTTTCAATGCGAATTTAACCGGTGAATTGTATCTGGAGATGTTACAAAACGATATTGCGTCGTTAATTCTTGAAATTTTAGAAGATAATCCAGATGTATTCGACAACTAGGAAATAACATCTCAACAAGATGGTGCTCCTGCACACTATTATGGTGCAGTAAGACGTTACCTAGATGAAGAATGTCGTGGTAGGTGGATTGGACGACGAGGTTCGATAGAATGGCCTCCTCGGTCACCGGACCTCACACTAATAGATTTTTTTCTATGAAGGTACTTGAAATGTAAGGTTTATGCTACAGCACCTGACAGCATTGCCATTCTGAAACAACGAATTGTTGAAGAATGGGCCTTATTCAGGTGCACCTTGAAACTTGTTAATTGAATTGAATATTGAAAAGTATGGCGGATGTCTATTCTGGTGCTCCTTGAAATGCCATATTGATTGTTGGTTATTGAAAAGTTCTTCACTATTGAATATTTTTCAATTTTTCCCATTCACGTGTCCCAAAATTTTCAACAACAGTTTTCCAAGTTCCATATATCATAAGCAGATGATTAAGGAACTGTTTATAAACTTGAATCTTGAAAATGTATAGATGTTATGCATTAATGTCTCCGAGTATTTTTAATCAACCATACCCTACCAGTCTCCAAAACGGATTGTCCACAATAAATAGTCGTGATCAAATAGATATTGCTGCGGAACATCTACAAACTGCACTTATCTCAGCTTATCACGAAAACTGTCCACTGAGGGAGAAAAGGGATAACCGAAATGCTTCCTGGTGGAACAAAAATCTGGATAAAACACGAAAAGAAGTTCGAAGGTTATTTAACCGAGCTAAGGTATCAGGTGAATGGGAAAATTACAGGTCTGCTCTAACCACTTACAACAAAGATATCCGGAAAGCAAAACGAGAATCATGGGAACGATTCTGCGAAAATGTGTCCAACACATCAAGTGGAAACCGTATCCACAAGATTCTATCCAGAGAGCCGACACAGGAGCTGGGGTCGTTAAAGCGTCCAGACGGCTCCTTTACGGCCTCCAGGAAAGAAACACTAGAGCTATTAGCTAATAACCACTTCCCAGGCAGCCTGATTCTGGACAATCAACCTCTAGTCACAAATATAGGCCGGATAAAACGACCTCACAGAGATGACTGGGTGGTTGCCAACAAAATAATTACACCACAGGCGATAAGATGGGCGGTTAACTCATTCCACCCATACAAATCACCATGAGAGGATGGCATAGCTCCAGTTCTGTTACAAATCGGACTGGAACATATCATACCTATCATTATAAGACTCTTTAGAGCCAGTTTAGCATGGAACCATATTCCGTCTAACTGGACCGCGACTAGGGTGATCTATATTCCTAAGGTGGGTCGGAATGACCCACACCCAAAATCGCTCAGACCCATTAGTCTGACATCCTTTCTGTTGAAAAGCATGGAGAAAATACTGGATGGGCACATAAGGTGTGGGGCACTAACAAAGCACCCCCTCAATGTTCACCAGTATGCCTACCAGGCTGGCAAATCAACAGAACTTGCCCTCAATAACCTTGTCTCAGGAATAAGCGACGCCCTGGAACGCCAGGAAATAGCAGTCGCTGCATTCCTGGACATAGAAGGAACATTTAACAATGCACTACCTCACTCCCTATATGAGGCCACTGTCTCTAGAGGGATTGAACCGATACTATGTGACTGGATAAGAACTGTGCTTCACAACAGAACTATAACGACCTCTCTACAGGGGGAATGTGTCAGCTTCAAGCCAGCCAGGGGCTGTCCCCAGGGGGAGGTCCTCTCCCCACTGTTATGGTCACTGCTGGTGGATGATCTGCTGGCCATTCTCTCGCTGTGGGAGGTTGATCTGCAAGCATATGCTGACGATCTGGTCCTAGTAATAAACGATAAATCCGAAGAGACGATCTCCTACGTCCTTCAGGATATATTGGATACCATATATAAATGGTGTGAGAGGGAGGAAATGTCCATTAACCCCCACAAAATGGTCATAGTACCATTCACCAGGAAAAGGAAGCTGGAACATTTAATACCTCCTTCCATCAATGGTGTAACAATTCCTTTTGCGAGTGAAGCAAAATATCTAGGAATAACCCTGGATAAAAAACTTAATTGGAACTCGCACCTGGAAAAGACTATCCGGAAGGCTAGCCTTTCATTATGGACATGCCGCAGAATATGTGGCAAAACATGGGGCATGTCACCAAAACACGTATACTGGTTGTACGTGACCGTCATACGTCCAATGATAACGTATGGCTCTATAGTCTGGTGGAGCAAGGGACATAAAAAAATGGCCATTGCTAAACTTAACGGACTACAGAGACAAGCGTGCCTGGCGATTACTGGAAGCATTCGCTCCACGCCAACGGCAGCAATGGAAGTCCTCCTTGGATTACTTCCTCTCCACATAGTTCTGGAGAGAGAGGCAAGATGGGCAACATACAGACTTTATCAAGCGGCCATTAGTCTACCGCAGGCATGTGTCATGAGAGGCAGCGGCATGCTGGAGGGCATAATAGCTCACAACATTCTAGGAATGCCCTCAGACATCATGCCTAAAACCATCAACCTTCACACGTCCTACACTGTGGTCTTTCCCGAAAGAGAAGACTGGGTCCGGAATGAAACCAACCTATGTAGGGCAAATGAACGTTGGTTCACCGATGGTTCCAAAACTTAGGAAGGCGTCGGAGCCGGAATATATGGGATGAACCCAGTAGTGAAACGCTCGTTCAGTATGGGCAAACTAGCTACGATATTTCAGGCAGAGGTATATGCCATTGAAATGTGTGCCAGGGAGCTGGAAAATCGGCTCCACACACGAAAAACAATAAAAATATTTTCAGATAGTCAAGCAGCACTTAAAGCGCTTGAATCCAACTGCTTTAAATCTAGGGCAGTATGGAACTGCAGAGACACCTTAAACCGACTGGCGCAACGCAACAACGTTACCCTAGTCTGGATACCAGGTCACACAGGCCTAGAAGGAAACGAAATAGCGGACGCCCTAGCAAAAGGGGGGGCCGAAACAACGTTCACTGGACCAGAACCGGTAATCGGTTTAGCATATAGCACTGCCAAGAATGTCATAACAGCTTGGGCAGACAATAAAAGACTCGAGTACTGGCGTAGTCTACCGGGCCTAGCCCATTCCAAAGCATTTATTGCTTGTACAAGGAAAAAACAGGACTCTGACAAACTGCTAGAACTCAGCAGAGCGCATCTCAGAGTTATAGTAGGTTTGCTTACTGGCCACTGCAAACTCAAATACCACATGCATAAAATCGGACTTGCACAAGATGCAGAGTGCCGGCTATGCATGGAGGATGATGAAACGGCTGAACACATTCTGTGTACATGCCCTGCAGCGGCCAGAACCAGATTCTCAATATTTGGCGATACGACAGTAAGGCCAGAAAACCTGGTAAATTGTTCTCCCAATGCATTCCTCAATTTCGTCAAGAGATTGGATATACTGGGAGAAATATAACCATAGGGTGAGCCACAATAGGCCATTGGCCGCAGTGGAGGGCCTGATACGGGCCCACTCACGTTCAAAACCAAACCAAAACCCTACCAGTCAACTTTTTTTAGTCAGATTCCCTTGGTCTTCCTGAAATTGTTCGCAAATCTGTATAAGTATCGATTTGAGGATATGGCAATACGATACCTAATGAATGAAATATAGGACGAGATTCAGAATGAAATGAATTAAAAATCTCCAAATCACAAATAATGTTGTGTCCTTCTATACTTTTATCATACTAAAATGCTTGAAGGCATTAAGCATTTTACTGTGCTTTTATGCCCAAGGCAGCCCAAGTGACATATCAAAAATTCACTGGACAGGATATGAGCTGTCCCATGAGGTATAATCTGTCGTTACCATAGGTGCATTGACTTGTAACTCTGCCCTCCTAGTCCTTAGCCAAAACGCAGTATCTGCAGAAAAGTCAAAATTGAGTTTTTGTTTAGATATCTGTCCATTGTGAACAGAATGATCACAGAACTCATACTTTTATATCTTATGAGTTCTGTGAGAATGATGCATGAATCAAAATAAAATTTTGAATAGTTTACAATGGTCACACATCTAAACAAAAACTGATCTTACTCAATTTTGACTTATCTGCAGATACGGCGTTTTTGGCTAAGGGCGACAGAACTGACATCCTTGGACATAAAGTTCATTTTCCTCAAACTGATGGAGAAAAATATGAGGAGAAGGTTAAGTTTTTTAACAACTTCGATGCGTTTCCTGGTTGGTTATTGCTAACAAATTAGATTCAAGTGTTAAGTCCTTTTTATCTCTATTGTCAAATAACTCAAATAATAAAAATTAGTAATCATAAATTCCCCAATCCAAACAAATTTGAACAACAAACGCATTCGCATCTGTCCAAAATGTATCGTTTGACAGAATTTCCAACGTTGCCAAGTCTGAAAACTTATTCCAATAACAGTTTTTCAACATTCAATAATCTGACTTTCAAGAGTGACACGTGAATACCAAACTTTCCTGAAATTGAAAAGTTACAATATTCAATCATTGTTTATATAGAAGATAGTTAGTCAACCTTATGGGATTATAATTGGATCAAAATGGATGCGACATGTAGATGGCGATAGTGAGCTCGCATCCAAGTCATGTCGTAACTTGATTAAAACAATGGAAAAGCATTAAAATCAGGGTTTTTTGAAGAAACCTGCATTAAAATGACGTCAAATATTCATGTTTGTAACTAATCACGCTAGATGACACTCGCGTTTGTATCCAATACCTTTTCTACAGGCATTGACTAACTATGGTCTATTTAAACAATGATTCAATATTGAAAATTTTCCAATATTCATGTGGACACCTGAATAAGGCTGAATGTAGGTCAATTTCCAGTGACACATTGGTGACACCTGGTGAAATATCACATAACTATTCACCATTATATACGGTAAGAAAATCCCTGAAAACTTTAGGTTTCATCCTCCGTAATACTAATGACTTCCAGGATCACAACACAATCAAAACAATGTACAAAAGCCTGGTGAGACCTATCCTCGAGAACAATACTGTTATATGGAATCACTATTATTATAGATAAAACGATTAGAATATGTTGTTATTTCCTTCAACCGATTGCACCCCTACAGGCAACTCTCAGAAGTCTCCGAGAGACTCGTTTCAGCTAGGGAAGACGCTGCCCTTACTTTTTAACGTGTGATGCCATGCACGAGACCGGTGAATCGGTGGATCGAACCCACGACCCCACGCTTGCGAGGCGAACGCTTTACTAGCCGACCACCGCGACCCACCACCACCACCACCACCACCACCACCACCACCACCACTGTCCAAAGGATGTTGGTACGTAATCTGAATTAAAGATTTCCACTAACAAGATAATATTGATTTCATAAATTGGAACCATTTATCACAAGAGAATGTTATGTTCAAACTTGTCAAACTTGTTCGAACTTGTCAGACTCATGCTTGCGACAATTATCACCAAATTGTAATCCTTATAAATGACGAAATCGACTAACATTCTATCTCCCGACCTTCGAAGAATTATCACTAGTATTACCACTAGAAGAGGTCAAAATAATTCCGGATATTAATTCAACTTCGCGTAGTATTCAGTAAGAAAATTCCAGTTGCAGGAATATTTTTCTGAAAAGCAAAATAGCAAATTTATTCCATTCTCTGACATACAATTTTTGTAGGCAAGAGCTGCAAAAAATGCTAAGCGCCGGAAGCTACAAATGGATCCAACCAAGAGAAATGAAAGTTCATCTACATTATCAGCAGATGAGCTTAGAAAAATTATTGAGCTTTGGGACGAAAACACTCCGGAAGGACTGCAGAAAAAGTTTTTCCACGTTGCTGGTCATGAATTGGCCTGGAGAGGAAATGAAGGAGCAGCAGCACAACTCGAATATTTTGTGGAAGAAATTGACAATAGAGGGGAACCAACAGGCCGCATTGAGTATAACCCGGTTTTTTCAACACCACCTAGGGCGGTTCAAAGAAAATGTTAGACAGTAAGTTGCTAGTACCGAATACACTCAACGAAGAAATATGCCCAGTGAGATTGTTAAAAAACTAACAAGCAAGCGCGGCCCCATTAAAACGAAGCGTTTATTTTTGACGCCAAATCCAAACTGGAAGAATCCCAGTTCCAAAGGCTGGTACAAGAACAGTTCAGTTGGACAGAATACAATATCTCCCTGGTTCAAATCCGCTGCATCATTGATTGGAATTGATGTCAAAAAGATCAAAGCAACGAATCATTCTGCAAGAGCCACTGCTGTTTCAACTATAGCCAAAACGGGAATTGGAGAACAGCAATTGATTAAAATAACCGGTCATGGTAGCAGTCATTCAATAAAACCATATCTGCAAATATACTCGGGCCATTATCAAGAAATAACTGACGCAATGAGGTCTGTTTCAACTTCAGCACAGACGATTCGAGAATCTCTGAATCAAGAACAAGCAACTACTTCTAATCAACCTGCCAAAGTTTATAATAATTACGTTTTCCATATAAACAATAATTACAATAGTCAAAATAATATAGATAACAAGATTTATTATCACTTGTAACCATTCATATAAAATAAAAAAATAAAAGCTCATCTAGTTTTTCATGTTATTTTTCAACCGCTGGGAACGTAGCTAGGCAAATATAACAAATTTACATTGCTTCTAAGTTTCGATATCATCCTCTACATATGGGTTACGAGCCTGCGGTAAATATGAAATTTTTACTCATTGATGTTGCATGAAAATGGCAACCTAAAGCGTAACATAATATCAATTTTGGATTAGTACAAGCGGTAGAAATTTATAATTTCATCAAAATTAATGTGTTTTGCAGTTTCGGTATTGGCCATGTAATGGCTTCTCAGCCCTCAGCCTGCCCTTTAAGATATTGTTTTCTATTCATTGTAGTTACACGGTGATGCAGTTTTATAAAAAAAATTATTACATTTTTTGATTTTTTTATTTACTTCGGGCTACTAGTGGAAGAAAATGGAAAAAATATTAGTTTTATAGATACATATCTACAGGAACCTTCAGCCTATAAACTGTTGATTACTACTGATTGTAGTAGCTCGAAAGTACCATTTATCGACAAAAAATATAATATTTTTTTATTTTATAGTTACTTGAGCTTACTACAAGGGAAATCTGTGTTGCTTAGAAACGCCAGAAGAGCTTGCTCTAGAGGTGTTTTGTACAGCAACACAGTTTAGGCGACTGGCAAGGTGGAAGCATTTTGAAAATTCTGCATTTTGAAGGGATATTCGATCAGACAATTTCACGAATACACTATATTGTTATGGAATAAATACGTATTGCAGGAACAGTTCATTTTGTGTCATTAATGTCAGTTGTAGAGTTGAACCATCAAACTGACGTTTCTATATTACCAGTGATTATTGTAGCTATGGAAACGTATAAATAAGGAACAGGCCAAACACCGATTTGAAAATACAACAGGCTGGAGACAGTGTTTTCGAAAAGTCCTATTTTCATTGGTTTGAATTCAAAAAATGATGACATTGGATTGGTTTATATAATATGAGGGAAATTGTCAGTAGTAATATCCCGACAAAATGCAGAATATTTAAAAAATACTTTCACCTTGCTGTCACGAAAACTGTATCGAGCTTGCTCGAGTGATGTTTTGTACAGCAACACAGTTTGAGCGACTGGCAAGTTGAAAGTATTTTAAAAATTCTGCATTTTTAAGGGATATTCGGTCAGACAATTTCACGAATATATTTAATTATTATGGACTAAATGCGAACTGCAGGAGCGGTTCATCATGTGTCATTAATGTCAGTTGAAGAGTTGAACCGTCAAACTGACGTTTCTCTATTCACAGAAATTGTTGTAACTATGGAAACGTATAAATAAGGAAGGAGCGAAACACCGATTTGAAAATACCTTGGGCTGGAGACAGTGTTTACTTATTGGTTTGAATTCCAAAAATGATGGCATTTGGTTGGTTTATATAATATGAGGGAAATTGTACTTGTAATTCTCCCCTAGTTAGATGCTGAACTCATATAATATTTGTGACTCTGATGTTGATATTTTTGGAGACAACTTCAAGAATTTCAAAAGAAAATTGAGACAAAAATTAATTTCATTCTATGATATGGTTGTCGAATAAGGAATTTATTCTTACATATTGTATGTTGTATAATTTTACGCAATAAGTAAGAGTAAGAGCTTGTTTTTGAATGCGTTACATTATTTTGTATATTATATTAGGAATTTCTTTTTTTTTACTACCATCTAAGTACTATAATGATATGTTATGTTCTCTGACGACCAGCATAATATGAATTGTTAAAATACATTATTTCACTTTTAGCACCTTTTATTTTGATGTGCTCTTTGTACATCTGTTGGGTGACTTCTCTAATTGAATAAATAAATAAATAAATAAATAGTCTCTATTCGAATGAAAATTTTCACAAATTCGCAAGATTTACTTGAACTATCCACTCTGATAACTAAGTGGAGTTGTTTGGAGGAAAGCTAGAATTTTCGATTTTTTTGGCGGATCAATCTCTCTGCGCAATATACTAAACTTCGCTGCAATATGGCGAACGCTAATTCCGAATGCATGTATCCGCAGAGACGCATTAAATTAGGAGGAATTTATCGCCAAACTTGTTCCACCTAGTACGGCAGAATAATTGAATGCTCAACACAAAGCGACTTGTTACACATTGTGTACTAGAATTCACAATTAAACCCGCCAAGTAATAGAGGAAGATACGGACCGTAATGACGGATATCCCCTTATCTAGCTCCCTCTCTACGTACACATATATCTCGGCGAATACAGAGGCCTACGTGAATTCACGCCCACATTGTTCGAGGTAAAACACGGTATTTCCAGAGAACGACTTCCTTCTAAAGAATAACCCGTGATATTCAACTCTGCTAAAGCTTATGTCAAGAGTTTTTGATCGTACATTGTTTGGGTGGGGTTCTTCCATTCATACCCGATGAATAACATGTTTTTTGTAAAATATTCACCATTTTTATTAGTACAGAAACATGGATTCAGTTATCCAGTTTGAAGCTATAGTAGTCAGCAAGTCTCTAACAGAAAATAACTTTTATCCGCTACCTTCGTTGAATTATACCTGTTTTAACAATGTTTCTTCCGTATATGTATTAAATCTTTCATCATCTCTATTTTGACCGAATTTTTTCAAAACCATTCATGTCAAGAATGCAACGACTCACAAAATTTCATCAATGAGTGACAGATTGAAAGTAAAATTTGAAAATGTTACCTGGTAATAAGTGACAACTCAAAAGTGAAATTCATTTTGGAATATTTTCATTATACGAGGATATATTGATATCTAGTTAGCCTAGACCAGTTCCCTGCATAAACAAAATATTGCGTCACCATAGCAACGAACAATAACTTATTAGCAGTGTCAGTGTAAAGTTTAACGTCAAAAAAGTAAACCAGAGTTACGCAATAAATTAAAAGAAAAAATATGTCCACCGAAATTGTGAAAATCGAAAAATTAGAGTATCGAGCCATCAAGTACCTGTATTTGAAAGGGTTAAGAGGTAAGCAGATTTACGAAGATATGCTCAAGCTGATAAACTCCTTCCTAAGGGGTAGACATTACCGATGCAAAGTCGGAAATGCTCTCTCTTCACGAAGGAGGCTAGAAGCAGGAGTACCACAGGGAGCAGTACTGTCGCCATACCTGTTTTCGATCTACACTGCAGACATGCATATGTCGGACAACCCCATGACCAAACTTGCTCTCTATGCAGATGACACGGCAATCTTTGCTGAGTCATCACATGAGATAGGAGTAACATCGAAGCTGCAACTTCAGATAAACAAGCTGGAACCGTGGTTCAATCGTTGGAAGATCGGAATCAATGCAGACAAAAGCAAGGCCATACTGTTCACGAGGCGACGTAGGACACTCGAGGGCCATGTTACTATGAACGACGAGAGAATTCCATGGGTAGACGAATCCGTTTACCTAGGAGTAACCTTGTACAAGAAACTCACGTTTCAGAGGCACGTCTCCCACAGATTAGCTATAGCGAAAGCCGCAAGGCATAAGCTGTATCCACTCATCGGACGTAGGAGCAACATGGCACTCGAGTTGAAACTACGCCTCATCAAGACAATTCTTCTGCCTATCATAGTGTACGTATCCACTGCTTGGGGGCAGTGCGCGAACAGTTATAGGCAGAAGATACAGGCCTTCTTCAACGTCTGCCTGAGGACGGCAACAGACGCACCACAATATATGCCCAACAGGTTCATATATCTAGACTTAGACATCCACACGAACTATATCGACAGACTGATCAGACAACATGTGGGGACTACTCTAGACAGAGTAGAGACCCACACGAACCCGCTGCTCACGGAGCTCCACGAGAACAGACGTGAGCAAGACGACAGAGACAAATACAGACGTCCAGTAAACCAAGGAGACAACGACACCTCTGAAGAAGTACGGCGGAGGCGAGACCTTCGGCGACGCCAACGTCTACTTCAACAGGCACCAAATCACAATTAATCATGCTTTTATGTTTCAGATACCAAGAAGAACCGACCAAGTAGTAATTTCAATTTCAGTCAACTTAGTACACAGCACTCGGCCCTCAGCCGAGAAATTTTTCAGATCTTCAGCCAGTTTCAGGGGGGCACCATGCACAGTAAAGTGAAGTCATTGTTTTAAAAGTCAACTCATATCAGATATAAGGGAGTTTCAAGCCGAGAATTGGCTGGACACTCCATATCAAACGGTCAGATTTTATTCTGCTGATCGCGCCAGTCATCAGGATGAGGAACCGCTTTAACGAGCGGGGGTAGGGGATAGTGGGGGGAGCATTCGAGTACGCACGAGTGCTGGGGAGTTCATCCTTCCGGGCCTCAACCTTAGGGGGTGCATGGTGGTGAAGATATGCTTAATACCCTTGGTGATCAATGTCCTTCGTATACGACCGTGAAAAATTGGACTGCAAACTTCAAAAGAGGTAAATTTTCCATTGATGATGATGACCGATCGGGAAGGCCAGTTTCTGTGTCAGTCCCCGAAAATATCGATGCAGTTCATGACATGATTTTAACAGACCGTCGAATTGGGCTAAAACGGATATCTGAAGCACTGAATATTTCAAACGATGTAGACTTCTTAAATCGAATTGTCACTATGGATGAGACTTGGGTACATTTCTACGATCCAGAAACAAAGCAACAATCGATGGAATGGCGACACTCCGGTTCTCCAAGACCTAAGAAGTTTCGTGTCCAAAAATCTGCTGAATTTGAATATTTCTCAACGGAATCTTGTTAGCCACATGTATATGCAACTTTGATCGCATTCAATCATCTTTGTAGTATGTTTCATGGTTTTCGAGTATCCAATGGTAGGGATCGTACTTAGAACATCCTGTATAAGCCTATAATCGAATCACTTTGTTTGAATGATAAGATAAAGATCATGTTGATGAAATACATGTATCCATATACAGATGAACTTTGTCACTTACTTCCAGAATACTGTGTGCAATACTAAATGTTGATATTTATTTTGAGATGAATAAATCTTTTAATTTTTAAATTCCAACCCTTCTGTAATTTTTCAGTCTGGCACTTCTTCTGAAGTTCCGATGCATCTGAAAGGCTAGCCAGTATCCACTCACTAAATAAGTGGTCCAATAATCATGTGCTCTGAGTAACAAAAAGTATTATAATGGCCTAAGGCACTCGTCCGGCTAAGGTTTTTGCTTTACTATTATCATTCCAGCGAGGACCCCAACAGAGTCCTTTAGATAAAGATTGCGGAGTTCAAAAAGTAAATTTCGATGTTTTGTCCGTTTTTACTCCTATGATAACAGTAGCATATTTCACAATGTAGAAAGAAAGGAGGTACAGAGAGGTAGTGAAAGATTGATAGGACGCAAAAGAAAGAGGAAGGGATGCATTTGTGTTGAGCAATGGGGGAACCTATAATAATGGTTAGTCATCATTATTATTTCACAATGTAGAAAGAAAGGAGATAGAGAGAGGTAGTGAAAGATTGATAGGACGTAAAAGAGAGACAAAGGGATGCATTTGTGTTAAGAAATGGGGGGAACCTATAATAATAGTTAGTCATAATTCATTATAATTATTATTATTACCACATTTTTTTAACTGTCTTTTGGAATTAAGTTTGTTTCTCATGTATCCTAATGGTGCAGGTAGATTATTGTAAAGTTTTGGCACAAGAAACGATTTGAAATTCTTATTATGGTGAGTCTACAGTGCAGAACATTTATGGTCCTAATTTAACTTGTACTAAGTAAACTAGAGTTACGTAATAAATTAAAAGAAAAAATATGTCCACCGAACTTGTGAAAATCGAAAAATTGGAGTATCGAGCTATCATCAAGTACCTGTATTTAAAAGGGTTAAGAGGTAAGCAGATTTACGAAGATATGCTTAATACCCTTGGTGATCAATGTCCTTCGTATGCGACCGTGAAAAATTGGACTGCAAGCTTCAAAAGAGGTAAATTTTCCATTGAAGATGATGACCGATCGGGAAGGCCAGTTTCTGTGTCAGTCCCCGAAAATATGGATGCAGTTCATGACATGATTTTAACAGACCGTCGAATTGGGCTAAAAAGGATATCTGAAGCACTGAATATTTCATACGAACGCGTTCATCATATAGTTCACGTCAATTTGGACATGAGAAAAATTGCTGCAAAATGGATCCCCAAACATTTGAATTTTGACCAAAAGCGTGCAAGGGTAGTAGCATCGCGTTCGATCTGTGCTCAATTTGTAAAAGATGTAGACTTCTTAAATCGAATTGTTACTACGGATGAGACTTGGGTACATTTCTACGATCCAGAAACAAAGCAACAATCGATGGAATGGCGACACTCCGTTTCTCCAAGACCTAAGAAGTTTCGTGTTCAAAAATTTGCTGGAAAAGTTCTTGCTTCAGTTTTTTGGGACTGCCATGGAGTAATCATGATTGGTTTTTTGATTAGGGTAGAACAATAACTGGACAGTACTATTCGACATTACTGATCACTCCACGGGAAAAAATTAAAGAGAAATGACGCGGAAAGCTATCCAAAAGTGTTTTGTTTTCCCTGCACACAAATCTCATGTTGCCATGCAAAAAATTCGTGATTAAGGGTTTGAATCACTAGAACACCCCCCTTATTCACCAGATTTGGCTCCGTCCGACTATCATCTCTTTCCTCAACTGAAGGAAAGTTTAAAAGGTCGTAAAATTTCTTCCAACGAGAAGGTAATAAAAGCTGTGGAGGTCTGGTTTGCAGAGCAAGGAGAAACATTATTTTTGAAAGGTCTAGAGACGTTGCTGTAATAAATGTATCCAATTAACAGGAGAATGTGTTTAGTAATAAAATATTTTGACATTGAAATTTTGTTTGGTTCTATAGTAGGCTAAGAAATTTTCAATATATCCTCGTATTGTATAAATGCGAACCTGAGAAATTCTGTTCTTAAGATTTCATTGTTCCAAAAGTACATCGATGTTGAGTAAAATGGAGGGAAATTTACGAGTGAAGAACATGTGGAAAAATCAAAAAGAATTTCTATTAAATTTTCCGAAGACAAAATCTACTTATCCATTCGCACCACTCAAGCCATTATGTTTTTCGGTCTAGTGACGAAGGAGATTTTCATAGTTTCGAAGGTCTTGTGTGGGAAAATTTGTTAAAATCTCGATTTTTCCTTACAAGATTATGCCCTCATTTCAACCCTTTAGCAATCTGCAACACTGAAGCCTTTGGTATTCTGATGCCAGGTTCTATTAATTAATGATTAGGTGAACACGGCTAGCGTTAAAATATAGTAAATCGAATTTTCCATGGAAAATCGAATTTTCCATATGGTCTTCCCAGGAGCCACTCGCGAATTTCCCTCCATTTTTCTCAACATCGATGTACTTTTCAACCTTATTCGAGGCTTGTATGTGAAAATGGGGCACCTAAATCTGTCACTATCTGACGGTCTATTTCTTTCATGTGAAATTCAGAATACTTATCAGTAGTGATACCACGAGAGCATGGAAAATTAATTTTTCTGAAATCGTTCAAGAATGCCCACTTTCTCGGAGCAACTTCAGGCCTCAAAATACGCTAATCTAGTATTTTAGTCCGTTGCTAAGCAACGAAATTTCCCGGACCGTTTCGGACCTAAACGGTACGGGAAAGTACTTTTTCTGAAATCGTTCAAGAATGCCCACTTTCTCGGAGCAACTTCAGGCCTCAAAATATGCTAACCTAGTATTTTAGTCCGTTGCAAAGCAACAAACATTCTCGGACCGTTTTCGGACCTAAACGGTACGGGAATAGTAATTTACGTAACAAGTCCGGAAAATAATGTTTTTTTTTGGACGAGTACACCAAATTTTAGGATGAGCGTTAGCGAGTCCTGGAAGTCTACGAGTCCAAAAAAAAACTGTTTTCGGACGTGTTGCGTACACTATTTTTTCGGCAGTCATGAAGAATAACAAATCAATTACGCATTTAGTCTAAGAGACGAAGAGAGGTCGACTTTCACCCATCTGTTAACCGGATGAAACGATTCCAAATTTGAATATTTCGAACATTTCAGTTCTTATTTGTATTTGTATATATTGAAATTCGAACAGAAGATAGGTACCAACAGAAACATTCCAATTCTTATTTATATTAATATTTGTATTAAAATTCGAGCACTTCCCGGCCTAGTCCGGGAAGTACGTACTTCCCGGACTAGGCCGGAAAGTGCTACTTTCCCAAAGAAAAAGTGTCCGGGAAGTGAACACTTCCCGGGTGGTTGCCGAAAATAGTAATTTACGTAACAAGTCCGGAAAATACTGTTTTTTTGGACGAGTAGACCAAATTCTAGGACGAGCGATAGCGAGTCCTGGAAGTCTATGAGTCCAAAAAAACTGTTTTCGGACGCGTTGCGTTCACTATTTCTTCGGCAATCATGTAGAATAACAAATCAATGAGACGCATTTAGTCTAACAGACGAAGAGAGGTCGACTTTCACCCATCTGTTAACCGGATGAAACGATTCCAAATTTAAATATTTCAGTGCTTATTTGTATTATATATTGAAATTCGAACAGAAGATAGGTATCAACAGAAATATTCTTATTCTTATTTATATTAATATTTGTATTAAAGTTCGAGCATTTCCCGGTCTAGTCCGGGAAGTACGTACTTCCGAAAGAAAAAGTGTCCGGGAAGTGAACACTTCCCGAATGGTTGCCGAAAAAGTATTTTCCCGTATCGAAAACGATACGAGAATTTTTTTGCCGGCTTGTTTACATTTTAGACAGTTATTGAATTCACGCAAACAATATGTAGAATTCCTTAGTTTTTGATAATGCTGATTGCGATTTCTGAAAAAATAGTATGTGTACCTCGTAGTAAAAGCACATTCCCAGACTTCAATGCTTGTTGACCTCGGCTTCGCCTCGGCCAACAATTTACATTGTCGTCCGGGAATGTATTGCTTTTACTACTAGATACACAATCTACTATTTTCTGAAATCGTTCAAGAATGCCCACTTTCTCGAAGCAACTGCAGGCCTCAAAATACGCTAATCCAGTATTTTAGTCCGTTGCTAAGCAACGAACTTTCCCGGACCGTTTAATACTTTCCCGTATCGAAAACGATATGGGAAAGTACTTTGCCGACCTAGGCCGTCAAAATTGGTCTTTGGTTTATAGTTGTCACTTTGACGTTTCAGGAAAGCACATATTTTCGAATCCTCAATTTATGATAATGCTGATTGCGATTTCAGAAAAAATAGTATGTGTACCTCGTAGTAAAAGCACATTCCCAGACTTCAATGCTTGTTGGCCTTGGCTTCGCCACGGCCAACAATTTACATTGTCGTCCGGGAATGTATTGCTTTTACTACTACATACACAATATACTATTCCCGTATCGAAAACTAGCTATTGAATTCACGCAAACATTATGTAGAATTCCTTAGTTTTTGATAATGCTGATTGCGATTTCAGTGTACCTCGTAGTAAAAGCACATTCCCAGACTTCAATGCTTGTTGGCCTCGGCTTAACGCATCGGCCAACAATTTACATTGTCGTCCGGGAATGTATTGCTTTTACTACTAGATACACAACATACTGTTGATGTATTTTGAGGTGTAGAATTGTTGATTCCTTGATCTATTTCGACCCCAGAGCTGTAACTATTGCGTTCCATACTAAGAAAGAATTCCAAAACTGATTAAACCTGACAATCTTTTTAACAGTAGCAAAACACCAAATCGATAATACCACGTCGTCAAAGGTATTTTCACTTATCAATATGTGGTTAATAGGTAAAATTCGCAGTCGATATTAGCTAATTTCATGATGAGTTGTATAATCAGCAGTAATACCACAAGTGCTTGAATTTTCGCGATAAGACTGCCGATACATTTCTGAACGAAACTGCTTCGAGAAAACACCACTCGTCCTGCGGTCTTGTGGTGTTTTCTTGATACAATTTAGTTGAGTTCACAAATAAAAGATAGACTTATGAGACAAATTCAGTCACGAGTGGAATTTTATTAGACTATTTCACAAACAAAGTGAAAGGTAAACAATCTGAAATTTATCAGAATTGGACGAAATTAGCAACAAATTAATCTGTGAAATTAATGGAGTTAAATAAACAGGAAACATTGATCAATTCGATAGAAATTATCCCAAATCTGCTCACTTTTAAATGGCATAGCATTACTTATATTTGACGCTGAACTGTCACATATACGAGCTCAAAACACCGAACTTGACAGACCAATCAGAGTCAAGTTCGGTATTATCGATAATCCGAACTTGATTAGAGCTCTTGTTCATTTGGCAAGTGCGTGAAATAGTCGTAGGTAACATCCCAAGACCATGACAAATAGCCGACTATTACTTTCTCCATAATTCTATCGAGAGTACCTTGTATTTTGACAGTTTAATGAGACGATATGAACATCAATAATCTGAATAACTCCCGAGAGCTTTTGCTCGAGTGAGTTATTCTTTGATTATTTATGTTCATATGATCGAATTGAATTGTCTCAAAATACAACTTACTCGACCATTTGTCCATGGTCGAGTGATATTTAGGAAGATTATTTCATGAACAGCATCAAATCATTTATATACTCGAATATATACGTTTCAACATTCAACTTTCCTTCGTATTTTGAGGACAAGAATGCAGGTTTCGTCTTTTTGCATTATGCGCATTCCTAGCACATTGGCATTCGATATCTTCAAATGGATTTATATAACGTTTATGTTTATTGAAGTAAAATTCCTGGAGAGTTTTCGCAGTTGAATTCCACATCACTTGAACCGTGTACTCTTTATATTCCTCGCCATTTTCTCTACGCATATTCTATGCCCAATCTTTGAGGATTTCGGCGATCATGAGAATTGGGGTAGTCGCACAAAATTCATATATCTTCTGCTGACAAAAAGACATAAATTGTCTCCGACTGACTCTTCACTCTTCACGGTATTTTTTGGGATGGATTCGCTTATAGATGCATTGATTTCTTTCATAGAAGATGACCCAAAACGAGACATTTCAATTTTGAGTGACTGAGTTATGACAAACTTTGACACTTATACAAACAAAAGAGAGCTTTGTTTACATGAATAGCCGTGTTTACCTATATATCCGCTTGTTTAACTAAATAGCCACTCATATCACATATCATGTGACTTCAATCATGAAATTTCATTGGTGTAGCAATGTGTGAATAAAATGATCAGACATATTTGTTAAAATGATTTGCCACCGTTGTCTGATTATGTTACTCTTTTTATACAGAAAGTTTGAAACTTTGATTTGTTATTATTGGTTACTTAGTACCCTTATGGAATTTTAACAATTCATCAAAATTAATTTTCATATTTATAATAATGTATTAATTAATTCTTTGGGTGGATTTTCAATGTGTTTATTTTAATATTCTCAAGTATTGATATCAATGATGATTATTGATCCATATAGTAGTTTCATATACTTATTATTTCCTTCTTCTGGAGAATATTATCATCTTGAGCATTTAGTCAGACTGTACTGAGTTTTTTATTAATAAGATTTCTAGTATAGAAATCCTTGCTTTATAAAATTTCAGAATATAATCCTTCGTTTCTAAGAATATCCTTTGTCCCCAAAATATTGTGGAAACCTATTCTGATTCCTTTCATCTACTTCGCATGCTATAGAGGAGGACATATACTGGGTGAAGAACTGGTACCACAAGGAGGTCACAGCTTTCTGATCAAGGGTCAAAGTTGCACGGGTCACTGGCACAGCCAATTGCAATCCAACTGTTACTGTTCGTAGAAACCATCCACCAAAAAGTGAGCCATGAATACTTCGTCAGCTACAAGGTGGTCACAAGTCTCCGACAAAGCCAATAACGATCTAACCACAACGCTTCGTAGGGACCAGCAATGAATTAACCAGCCGCCCCAGGTATAATAGACAAATCAGAACGATCATTTATTGAAGCAGATTATGTAAATGTACTGAATTTCATAGCCTTTAGCTAATTCTTGTTGCCTTCAGTTAGTCTCCTCTAGAATTGTAGTCTTCAGATAGTTTTGATTGCACCTTCCAGCTAATGTTTCAATTTGTAGCCTTCAGCTATTGTTTTGCTTAATTTGTAACCATTAGCAAATTTTTCCGGCCTTCAGCATCTTGTTTGAGTTTTAGGAAATGAAGTTGTTAATTGTTTCTGCAAATTTATTCTACCTTTCCACTGAAGCTGGACACAAATCAAATTATATACTTTCTCTTCAGTTTTGTGTTTTGCAACCGGGCGCCCTCCTATCTCAACTAGTCAAGTCAACTCATGTCCATTGGTTTAATAGTCACCTAATCTGCCTGAACTATCTATCAATCAATCATTTGTTGAAACTTACTCACGCCCTAACCGAATCAATCTGAGCAGCCTATCAGAAAAAAGTGGTAGATTTCAAAATTTTTAATTGGATTTATCAAATTTGCATTTGCATATTAGTGGAGGGTTACAAACAAGTGAGACACGTCTACATGAATGGTCAAGAAATAGGGGTTGTTAATGAATTACTCAGTTCATACTCTTCAGTTCTGAGGACAGGACAAAAATGGCATGTAATATTTTCAAGGATAATAATTTTAAACGCTGAGTTGGGTTAAATTGAATTTTAGTCAGACTGCATAATCACACAGAAACTCACACCTCTTTCTGTTGCCACTTTGGAGCTGCGTGTTATTCATCTGTCCGATTCGAGGCGCTCTTCTGCACCCCGAACATCAATTTCGCTCGGGGATAATCACCCCTCCTTCAGGGGATGAATATATCTTTCCAATTCGCGATGGTCTAATTACTTAATTCAACAATTTCACAATCAGGACATTCTTCAAGCGACGCGTTCCTGCCTTTGTAAATAACATGCGACGTAGTTTATTTGTGACAGTTGAAACTCGGAAATTGCAGCAGTTGAGATTTGCTGTGCGCCCCGACGCTAGCGCTGTTTACGCGGAGAGATTTACGTTATTTGGAAAGCATTACTCGTTGCCGGTAATGGACGACTTTTTATGCCTTTCCTTTGTTTTTGGATTACTTCATTATTTGTTCATCCTGCATTCGTCACAGTAAATCAAGTCTACTTCAAGTCCACCTTTTTGTCAGTTTGGAATGGGGACTCCGTTCTGTTCTATACGGCTGAGGAGAATTATGTGCGCATACGGATTTTTTCTCAATTTTTCCATCTCCTTTCTGTTTTTTCAGATGATTTTGACGCCAATAATAATACATGTCATCAATACCTTCGAACAAAATCATGTAATCTATGGATGAAGAATCCTAATCCTTGAGTAAATTTCCTCGGAATATGAAGAAAATGAAAGCTTGCTCTAGGGTTATATGACGGTTTCTAAATGTAGGCAACTCACAACATCTCTCCTACTTGTAACCTTTACCAGCAAATTCGTTCAGTAGCCCTAGATACAATTTCAGAAAACACTCGGCGATACAATTAAATACCCCTCGTTCCTATCCAAACTATCATCGCATTGAAACACATTTACCACACTCCGTAGTTTTTATCGAAACTTTTATCATCATTATTTCTGAACAATGTTACGTTTTTTTTTAACTCTGTCTGTTTTAATATAATAACATCAGTAATTCTCATCATTGATATAAACTTTCAATTTCCATGAAATCCTTAACATGGGCCCATGATGGACGTTACCGTGACATTCCAATTTGTAACATTGGACGTCCTCAGAACGTCCCCGGGACGTCCTCGATCGAAAATGGACATCTTTGGGACGTCCTGAATGTCCTTAGGACGTTCTTAGTACGTCTTGGTTTTATCTGGGCATAGACTGGCCTTGAGCTAAAGGTAAATAATGACATATCGCATTCCGCTGTATGACAGCGTTATTCTATAAACATACTCTGGATTACTCTATTGTTTTGTGTTTAGCTCAAAACGGTCACATCCATACTCTTTCTCTATTTTGGGCCATTGAGGTACTTTACTTTCGAATACTTGACCTTGTTTGTGTTTGGTTCGTCTTAATTCAGTTGGCAACACAACTTTTGGCTTCAAAACTACTGACACGTTTTTCAGCAACTTTTCTTCATGTCAGGATTCCTGACAGCCTCAAGAACCCCGTAATATGATTGAAATGGTTCATATCGACAGAAATATTGGGATTTTCCACAAAATATGGAAAAGCTCAATATTTCCGTCGTTGAAATTGTTCATAGCGACAGAAATATAATAATATTAATAATAATGATAATTTATTCATTTCATCAATTGTCTTGTAAAAAATACAGGAAAATTGTGAAAAACGTCGAAAGGTAAAAGTATATAAGCAATATAAAAAATCATCATAATTCACTACAGATTTAAAACGTTTTGATCTACACATATTCACATAAATATACACTTGTTTACACACAAAAATACACATTAATAAGCACACATGAAAAATATGTTGACTACCTATCACACTTAAGATTATGAAGTTTCCTAGTTAAAAAATTCCTCTATGGTGTAGCAGTTTTTGAGGAGTAAATGTTTTTTCAGGCGATTTTTGACAATTGTTAAAGAAGGTGCATTCCTTATGTGATCCGCCAGAGAATTATAGCACCTGCAACCAATATATTCAAAGTTTTTCTGATACCGAACGGTGTTATGCCGGTGGGGTAAAATAAGGTTTTTTCGTCTGGTAGCATATTCATGCTGTGTTCTGATGGCATTATAAGTAGCCTTATTTTTGAAAATGAAACAACATGCTTCGAGGATGTACGTACTCATAACAGTCAGAATATCAAATTTTTTGAAGATATCTCTGCATGAGTCTCTTCTACTTAGTTCTGCAATTATCCTAATTGCGTATTTTTGTAATAAAAACACCCTTTGTACAGAAGAACTTGCTCCCCAATTTAAAATTCCTTATCTCATGTGAGAATGGAAATGAGCATAGTATAAAGGCAGAAGGATATTTTAACTGCAACTCGACATAAACTTTAGTGCGAAACATCCTTTCCTGAGTTCGACGCAGACAATGTCAATATGTGAATTCCATGAGAGTTTTGCGTCAAAAATAATTCCTAGCATTTTGATATATTCAGAAGAAGCCACGACGTCATCAGTATTTTCAAACAACAAAAGCTGTTGGTGTTCCCGACTATTTGCACCAAACATTAGGGCATTGGTCTTTGTCTCATTAATTATCAGATGGTTTTTGTCTGACCATGTTATCACTTAAGTGTAGGTATTCTCAGCCAATGACTTTAATGATATTACATCCTCTTCTATAATTAAAATGTTTGTGTCGTCCGCATAACATGTTGTAATAATTTTATTATGTTCATTCAAGTATGATATGATGTCATTGGCAAATACTAGAAATAGGAGGGGGCCTACTATTGATCATTGAGGGACACCTTGCGTAATGCCTAAGGGATTACTGTTAGTGTTGTTTATTTTAACAATTTGCTGTCTGTCAGATAGATAGGATTCTAGCAAGCGATACGGTGTTCCCCTCAGTCCATACCTTGATAATTTTGATAATAGAATCTCATGACTAACACAGTCAAACGCTTTAGAGAAGTCTATGAAGAGGCCCATGACAATTTTTTCATTATCAAGAGATTGAATAATTTTATTTTGGAATTCACATAAAGCTGTCTCGGTACTTTTATTTGCTGTAAAACCGTGTTGCGTAGATGATAATAATTTGTTTGATGTAAAGAAACTGGTCAATTGAAATTTGATATTCAATTCGTATAGCTTAGATATGCTGTCTAACACACTTATAGGTCTGTAATTGTTAAGGTCATTGTGATTGAGATTTTCCATATGGAAAATCTCAATATTTCCGTCGTTATGAACAATTTCAATCATATTACGGGGTTCCTGAGGCTGCCAGGAACCCTGAAATGAAGAAAAGTTGACGAAAAACCTGTCAGTAGTTTCAAAGCCAAAAGTTGTGTGGTGTCATGACTGCATCCTTATCCGAAGTCCTCTATTGTCCCAAGGAGTAGTTCCGAGTAGCTCGAGGTAGTTTCTGGACTGATCCCACAGACAACGGACGAACAAGGAAGCGCCTTGTCTGATAGTGATAGTTTTTGACTTTGACGTCTGAGTGAGTTTTCCGGTTCGATATTTGATGAGTGACATTTTGACTGACCTATTTGGAAGATTTCCAATTGAAGTTTGATCATCGTTGATGGATCTTGGGAAAATTCATATCTGGAGATTTTCTCATATTGTTTGCGATATTTGACAATACATATTTTGAACTGAAAATAAGTAAGCACAAAAGTGATTGAACTGTCAAGTGCCACATTATCAAAGTTATTATTCTCAGTAATTGATAGAAATAATCATTCATTCATATTATGAAATGATTTAGCCAGTAAGTTAATGAATCTGAATATTTTGTGTGATATCTTAATCTATTTTAATGCAACTAAAATTTGGTAGTGAATTAAATTTCAATATATTCATAATAGATTGGTTGTTGAATTTATTTAATGCATTTTGAAAACTTGAAAATTCAAACTCTCGAAGGAATCGTTCCTGAGAGAAGGTCAGGTTTATTTTTTATTCATTTACAAACCTATACAAACACCTTATTTATTCATTTCATGAATTTCATCCATTCAACTCATAGTAACAAAGGATTTTTTTTTAACAAAATATCAAAGTTCTCTCCATAAACAATAAAAATATTTATTTATTTAAAAAATCTAAAATAAATACAAATATAATAACAGAAAGGATGTGAGAGTGGGAACATGTCCATTTACAACCACAAAATGGTCCCTTTTACGAGTGAAACTTACCGTTGCTAACATTGGACATAATGGGGAACATTTTTCGATATCTTCACAGCCGTTTGCCACAATCAACTGTTTTTTCTAACCAAATTGAAAAAAAAAACATAATTGGTGTTCTAATAAAAAATGTCACCAATGTCTTATGTGTATCTATTTTGGCTATTCAGATATATTTCTTGATAAAAAATCGACATATCCAAGGAATTTTGAAAAATATTTTCGTATTCAGAAATATTGAATTTATTCCAAAATTTATGGACACACTGTACATTTTCGCTGAATTTCTGCATTGACCGAGTCCAAAACTACATAACAAATCTGCTCTGAATAAACCAAAAGTAGCTTCGAATTTCAGCGGAATGTTGTTTTATCGAAATGACCTGGAGGTATTTTCCACATGAAACAACGCAAGCTGACTAATTGATTTCGAAAATAGGCCAATTCTAAAGTACACAAAGTTGAATAGCCCGCAGCCGTCGTTATTGAAAACTTGATACTGCCATTATTTAAATTATGCGCTGAATGTCCTACATATTTCAATATCTCCTCAATGAAAAATGCATCAGTTTGATGTAGAAGAGCTCCATCATAAAATGAACATTGACGGAGAAATTTGATTTGTTTGTTTTCTGCTTTTGATAAGATTTTGCAATCATCTTGCCTAGGGTCATCTGAGTGGTTCACAAGAATAAGTTATTGATGTCAGCAGTCCAATTATGATCCAATCATATAGGGTTTTCCCTAGGAAAAAATTCCGATTTTTTTTCTCAATGGTTTTATATGTATTTTTGGTTGCAGAATGCGATTTTCAACTTTGCCAGCTCGTCAGATGTGAGCTCATTTCAGTAATCGAGGGTATTCGCTTATAACTCAGTATGCTTCTTCTGATAATGACTACCATACACAATTGAAGTGGTTAAAATTTATCACATTTCACGTACACAGGGTAATTCAAATTCGACCCCCACTATTGGGATCTCCTAAACTATAGAAGATAAGTACGTCTAAGCTAAAATTAGGGCAAAGTTGCGTATTTTGGTGCTTAACAAAATACTGTTTTGAAACTTGGAAAATTCCGAGTATTTCCGGAAATATCCGGAAAAAACTGAAAATCGGAATTTTCGTTTTAATTTTTTTCTAAGGTTGTTTTATTTGACCAAAACCAAAAACACATCCCCATTGATACTTTTTTCAACTTCCCGTTGTTATGTTCATCCGACGTTACATCTTCTGGCAATCACCATCGAGTTTTTTTCTATTATGGACGCCATATTATTTTTGGCACAGAAAAATAGTGCTTCTCATTCTGATTTCATTGAAGTATAATTATCATAAGTTACTCTTCTGAAACCACAAATATTAAAAAAAACTACTTCATCTGAGATGGTCATGACTCCATCGAATAATTTTGTTTAATAAACACTAATTTTCAGAACCCATCAAACATCATAAATAATGATAATAAGGTCGAAATGTCCTCAAATGAAGAAAAACGAGATATGTTGAAAATTTATTATAAATTTGATAGGAATAGTACGAAAACAGCACAAATTTATTTTGAATTATATCCGGAGAGACAACAGCCGGATAGAACATTATTCGGAATTTTGGACAAACACTTGGCTGAGTACCGTGCGTTACGTAAAGTATTACAATAAGTGTTCATAAGCGTGCTCGTCGTCTCAAATTAAAAACAGCCCTAACAATATCCCGTTTTATAATTAATCTAAATTTTCTCTAAATTCATCCACTGTGTCATATTCTTGCTCTCCATGGATTCTGTTTCTTGAAGTGCCCCACAAGAAAGTAACCAGTGAGGTCAGGTGACCTTGCCGGCCACCTCACTGGTCCAGAATTCCCGAACATCCTATTAGGAAATATTTGGTCTAAATATTCGCAAACTGGTATTTCATTGTGTGGAGGAGCCCCGTCATGCTGAAACCAGCAGCTGTTATAATCAACAAGGGTAAACGTATCTATATATTATTCGAATTCGTTTCTTAAGAACCGAAGATAGGTTTTCCCATTCAAAGTATTAGAGAAGAAATGAGGTCCAAGTATTCGGTCGTTATAAATTCCATCCCCCACATTCAAACGGAAGCGAACTTATGGTCTGACTTCTCTGAAGTGTCGTGGATTATTTTCACTTCAAATGTGCTTATCTTTTCCATTAAATACGCCACAGTTCGAAAAAGTAGGTACTTTCGCCGGTCCAAATAACGTTTTTCAAGAAGTTTGTAGTCTCCCCTATTCGAGAGCCATCAGCTACAAAATTCCATATCCTTCTCCGAGGATCACCTGGATATAATTTTCGTGAAATATGTATATCAAAACATTTCGAACCACTTTTTTTGAATTCCCTCCAAACGCTCATCTTTGGCACATCCATTTCTTCCGAAACTTGGTGCGTTGATTTTGAAGGATCTGCATTTATCTGGAAAAGATCCAAAAATAATTATTTCTTTTCGAATATGGAAAGAACAATTTCTTTCTAGTACTTTGTTCCATTCTGCTTCCATACTTCATTCTTGGTTTTTGAAACGCACTGTACACACGTACACCGTACACACATGTTTGTCCAAAATTTCGAATAATGCTCTATCCGGCTGTTGTATTTCCGGCTATTATTCAAAATGAATTTCTGCATTTTCGTACTATTCATATCAAATTTTTAATGAAGTTTCAACATAGCCCGTTTTTCTTCATTTGAGAATGAGGACATTTCGACTGAATTATGTATTATTTGTGATGTTTAATTAGTCCTGACAAGTAGTGTTAAGTAAACAAAATTATTCGATGGAGTCATGACCATCTCAGATGAAGTTGTTTCTTTTAATATTTGTGGTTTCAGAAGAGCAACTCATGATCATCAATCTATGAAATCAGAATAAGAAGCCCTATTTTTCTGTGTAAAAAAACATTATGGCGCCCATGTTAGAAAAAAAGTTGATGGTGACTGCCAGAAGACGAAACGTCGGATAGTGAATCTGAAAATGCCAACGTGTAACTGAAAAAAAGTATTTAGGGAAATATGTTTTTGGTTTTGGGCTATACTGCCAAAGAACGCTAGAAAAAAATTAAAACGTAAACTCCGATTTTCAGTTCTTTCCGGATATTACCGGAAATACTCGGAATTTTTCAACTTTTGCAACAGTATTTTGTTAAGCACCAAAAAACGCAACTTTGCCCTGATTTAGGCTTCGACGTATCTCCTGTAGTTAAGGAGATCCCAATGGTAAGGGTCGAATTTGGATTACCCTGTATAGACTTGATTCTCCGATGTTCTAAATCGCCGCTAGAGCGCGCTTGAAATGGTCACTTGTAGTCACCTCCAATTAACAATTATTTCGCTGATGTTTGATGGAACTGGTAATGATTTTTTTTTCTCTGGTAATTTATAAAATGCGAGCGCAGCGAACATTTGCTTTGATTTCACATTTCCATACTAATTAGTGATCGAATTACCAGTAACTCATAAAGCTAGGTTGGTTAGGTTAGGTTGTGTTCTTTTTTACGTTAAGAAATTCAGTGGGCAGCCAGAAGAAAGATACATGCCGAAGGCGGGTCTCTTTCTTTTGGTCATTCATAAAATGTGAGCGCAGCGAGCATCTGCTCATAGTTTTCACTTTTGAAACTAATTGGTGATCTAATTATTAGCAACATGGATAGCTAGGATAATTATAATGTGGAATTGTGTTTTGGTTTATCTTGTACCAAGTGTTTTTGTTCTTGTTTCTTTTATTCCTATGGTTTTTTGACCCAGGGCTATATTTTACTAATGTCCCGAGGGTTCTTGTTCGAGGGGTTTGTACTGGTAATATTTTTCTATATCTGTATACGAGACATCTTGGTTTGACTTACTCCAAGTTTTTGTCACATCCCTTTTTGATATCCTGGATCACGGAGATAGCCCGAACATATTGTCATTTTATGAACAGACGACAACGCACATCTTCAAGTTTCTTCATTTGCTCCTGGAAACCTATCCGTAAGCTTCTGTACATTAGCTACTCCTAAACGGTATCCTCCATGAAAATAGTAATTAAGTAAGTAAGTAGCATTTATTTCTTTAGAGATAAATGTTAATTTGTATAAGAATGGTCAAATGTTGAAACTTAATGTAACGTTTCATTTTCAACGTTACGAATTTACATCTGATTCCTAGCTTTGCCCCGCTCACTCCTGTATAAATTCAGATGTAGAAGCGCAGGTCAAAGTGGTCTGAGCCCACTTCACAAGGGACGTGACGTATTGGGTAGATTCGCTATCGGTGAGTTTTTCACTGCACCTGTGTACACCGACAAGGTTACGATTTGTATGAATATTATTAGGGCGAGTTGTACAAAACAAGTTCACCAACAGTTTAACTAAACTGAGTTCAGTTGCTAAGGAAGTAGAAATTTCATTGGCTAATCCCTAGCAACTGAAGCAAGTTTACTTAAACTGTTGTTGAACTCGTTTTGTACAACTCGCCCTTAGTGGGTTATCTGCTGATATATACTGTGACATCGTTTGACCTTAGTTTGTTCTGGTATTGTTTTAGATCCGTTTTGTGTAATTTAGTATGTTTGTCTTCGAATTTAATTGTTACAGGGTTCATAGAGTAAGTAAAGTAAAACATACTAAAACGTACTTCGGTAGAGTGCTTAGAGTCGGTACGTTGGCTACACTGTGTTTTTGAAGTCACCAACGGAATTGGTTGTGGGACTTCCGTGTTAGGACAGTCTGGCTGAAGCTGTCTAGTTAGTAGGAACTTGATGAAAAAGTTATCGTGAAGCGCCGTAGGCTTCTGCATTCAAGAAAAATATCTGAGGATATCTAGTGACCTTTGTGTCATCCCATGTCGGAGATTCTTGATCTTGTTGCTGTATGGTAGTTGTGTGAAGCGTTGTTGGTTTTTGAACATTGCTGTTTTTTTTAAGGTCACTTTTTCAAACCCATTGAGAAGATCACCATCACATAACTCATCTCATCGTTCTACAACTGTTGTATTTTGTGTGGAACCCTTGTTAACAAGGTAATTAATTTCTTTACATGGTTTATTTAATTTTTTCTATGTTTTTAAATGTAATTTCCGTAAGGGCGCTTTTCGACAAGCATCAATCTTGTTCCTTTTATTTTTGAACAATAATTATTCAGTTATTCGAGTCTATTGTCAAATTTATATTGGGAGTTTTGAATGACTATTAGTATACTTCATCGCAGTTCGATTTTTAATTTGTTCAACATAGAATGTTCATCGTGAACTCATAAAATCGCGTAGAGGACTGAGGGTAATTGGAAACATTATTATCTACAAAGCTATTCGTTGGAGTAAGGCTGGTATTTTGTTCCCTAAGGTTTCTGTTGGAGGCCCAAGTTTTTAGTGGATGCCTACGTTTCTGTTGCAGGCCCAAGTTTCTGTGGGAGGCCTACATTTCAAGATAGAGGCTCATATTCTTGTTGAACCTGTATTACGTTGAGGAACTATTTTGGATTCCTATCAGCCTCATCTGGAGGCTGTAAGTAGCTGCTAGAGACTGCGAATCCAGAGAATTCCTGTTCCAGAGTCCATATGCCAACAGATAAGTGGTTGAAAAACTGTGTAAAATATCCTTATTATTTTATTTACTAGTCAACATTTTTTTGAAGTGTTGACACCCTTAGAGCTTTCGTAAAGTTATATCTTGGAAAGGTGTATATCATACCAGTATTCATAGGTACTTTTTGTTGTAAAATATCTGCGGAAAGCCCATAACATCATATATAGGCGCACGATTTGCACGTAGTAATCCTCTGCCAATGGATCCCATTTGCCGATGTCCCTTTATAATTTGGTAATCTTCAGAGGGTACACTTTCCGTACGGTATAAGTATTTACTCACTCGTTATGAATCTATTCTTTCGTTTATGAAACTAATTTAGGCATTCTTGTTTCATAGTTAAACCTTGGATACCGAAAATAATAATAATACCTGAGTTAATCAAATTGCAAAAAAAACATTGTCATTCATTCATCATTCATTCATCATATACATTACAGTTGGCACAACAACATTCGAACCATATAAATTACCATAAATGTACAGGGTGTGTTTCGTTCTAAATTTTAAATATACAGGGTTATAGTTTTGGAAATTGGTTTTTCCGATTTCCTAGTTCTTTAGGAGGAAGCCAGTATCGAACCTGCTGTAGAAGGGAACTAGGTGGTACCCAGAATTTTTTTTTTACAAGTAAGGTAAGGTTTTCTGTTAGTCACCTAAACGCTCACCTGTAGTTTTACTCACGACCATCTCCACTTCGAGCGTAGCCGCGAGCATGCAGGGATTTTTGAGCGTCGATCCTCGAGACAAACCTTTGTAAGCGAACCAGTTGGGGACATATTACTGAGTAACGAGTATATGTCAATTGTATAATCGGTGTCACAAAAAGAATTATTACATTAACCTAACTCAACCTAGAGCTTAATAGATAATAAAATAATAGATAAAATAATAGATTAAACACAGGTACATAAAGTACCTCAACATTCGGTAAAAAATTCGGACAGTGAATAAAAACTTTTCTCTAGTAAAAATTCTTGCAGATTTTTTTTGAACTCATGAGAGTTACATTTTTTGTGTTTTATTCTGCACGGTAGCCTGTTAAACATTTGCAGGCCAAGGTGTGAAGGAGCGTTTGATGTCATTTTGTACTTGCAATAAGGCACATAATAATAATTTTTTTGTCTAGTTTGTTTTCGATGAATGTTTCTTATTTCTGTGAAAAAAAATTTGTTTTCGAATATATAGAGGCAAAGTTCCATTATCAGGAGAGACGGTACGGTCAAAACACGTAGCTCTCTAAGTATTTCTCTGCATGTTTCATTTTGTTTCATTCCAGCAATTATTTTTATTATTTTCTTGTGCGATAAATACATCGTAAGACAACGTAGAGTTGCCCCACAAGCATATACCGTACCTCAACGTTGATGCTGCCAAGCTATGATAAACAAGAAGTATCTGATTTTGCAGCAGAATTGGCTTCAAGGCCCTGAGCATATAACTCAGAGAATTTAGTTTGCTTATGATTGCTTGACAATGACCCCTCCAATCAAGGTTTTCGTCTATCGTAATACCGAGAAATTTTGTTGTTTTTGTATATCTTTTGTTATAGTTTTTTTATAGCTGAGCCGTTTAATTGAATCTCCATTTGTGGAGATGTTTTTAGTCGATTGTGGAAACGGACCAACTGAGTTGTTTTACATTGAAAAAGAGTTCACTTGACCCACACCACTGGGAGAAATTATTCAACACACTGTTAGATTTTGAAGTAAGGGTGTCGTAATTTTTATCGGAAATTAATAGAGAGGTGTCATCTGCGTAAATGGTAAAAAATGCTTCATCAGTTATCTTGTCAATTTCGTTAATGTACAACAGGAACAAGACTGGACCCAGTGCGGATCCTTGTGGTACCCCTGTGGCACAGTATGTGGGATCAGATTTGATTTTTTCATGTGTCCGTTCTTCACGGATGTTAGGCTAACATATTGTTGCCTGTTTTTTTGAAAGGAAGCCACCCACTCATGGGCATTTCCACGGATTCCATATTGATGAATTTTTGACAACAGTTTACTATGATTGAGACAGTCGAATGCCCTGCTGAAATCGCAAAAAATTCCGTCAGGACACTCGCCCGCATCGATCATTTCGACTAATTTTCCAATGTATGCTAGAACAGCAGTATTCGTAAATTTTTCCGAGCGGAAACCATGTTGACTGTTTGTCAGTATTTTTTCGCATTCTAGGAAGTTCCTGAGGCGGTTCAAGAAGCTGATCTCGAAAATTTTTGAAAGACTAGAGGGTACTGTCACAGGTCTATAATTCTCTATGTCTTGTCTGTCCGATTTTTTATGCAGTGGTACGATCTTCCCCCTCTTTAGAGATTGTAGAAACTCTCCCACTCCAAATGAAAGATTAACTAGAAAGGTAACGGGATCAATAATGTATTCAATTGATTTCGTCAGTAAAAATGCTAGAATTTCATCAAAGCCTGATGATTTTTAATTTTTTAATTTGTGCTTCAAAAGAGAGAAAAAGGTTTTAGGAATATTGAATTTTTTTGAGTTATTTTTGCCTCATAAACTTGATAGTGAGTAGCTGGTATTTTTTTCGTTAGATCAGTTGTCGCATTGACGAATGATGTTTGAAGCATTTGCCACCTGAATGGGATTGTCAATAATATGGCCATTCTGTAGAATATTTGTTTTTTGTTGTCTCTTTCGGTTAGATAATTCATTTACTACTTTCCATGTGACTTTGCAAGTATCTTGAGAGCCGCTTTTTTTTGAAAATATGATGTTTTGGTATTTTTTATGAGGAGTTCGTGTTGCTTTTCTTGAGCTTTGTACTATAATTCATTTACTACTTTCCATGTGACTTTGCAAGTATCTCGAGAGCTGCTTTTTTTTTAAATATGATGTTTTGGTATTTTTTATAAGGAGTTCGTGTTGCTTTTCTTGAGCTTTGTACTGTTCTGTTTAAAGCGGAGAGCTAGATTTTAAGATAAAAAGATTCTTTAATTTGCTGGTTGATATTTTAATTTCTTTTGTAACCCAATTTTTGTTATTTCTTGTATGGAAAAGTGTAGGTAAGCGGGGCTTATAGTGTTTAACATCCATCTGATGCACAACATCTACCAACAATCAATCAAAATAAACTTTATCGTCTGAAGGAAAACACATTCTTGTAGACAGTGCAAAAAAAAATAAATGGAACATTACGTAAAGAAAGTGAAATGTACAGCATGAAATGTGAAACCGAAACAGCCTGTACTATCACTAATATTGTTGTTAGAAAAAAATTGTTGTTGAAGGACGAAAATTTGTATTTCATACAAAATATTTTATTTTAAAAATCATAGCAAAGCGCTTTCGACTGTTAAGTCATCATCAGTGCGTACCTGTTAGTTAGTAATAATTGAAATTGAATTTGATAAATTGAGAAAAGAGAGGTTACTTACTCGTCAGGTGTACAAGAAGCCGTATAAAAGCATCAAATCCATGGACCAAAGTGAAATTTAAAATTTTACATAATATATAACATATTTAAAATTGAACAATTTTCATCCTGTTCAAGGATTATTCTGGATTCAGATATGGGATACTACATCATGTCTGTCTGAATGTTGAAGTGGAAGTAAAGTTTTGAATCGACAATGTGTGACAATTACACTAATGACAAGTGACAAAGACCATTGACATATGTGACATAGATTCAAAGAACTGTACTTAATAGAAATTGAAAAAATCGAGCCATGAGTTTAAAACGGAACATAGCTCTGGAAAGGACCAGTCTAATGGCAACCTTTCGTTTTTCAGAAGTATGCTACCAGAGAAAACTCCATCAAGATTTTCTGTGTGTTCTCTACTGTTTGAGCCACCAGAATTGAGCTCAAGGTCATGGGAGAAGTCTGATGAGAACTTTCTCACTCACAGAAGCGGCAATTCGGGTAAATCAAAGATGGGAGCACCTGGTGGAAAAGAATAAATTATCAAAATTATAGAAATCAATGAAAAATTATGAAAAAAGGAAGAAGCATTCTCTATGGCTTTGCCCAACATCAACCATGGAATGCTAAGAAACCGAGAAAAAGTCCAATGAGAACTTCACTCAATATACCTGCAATCCAAAGTTGGAGGAGGGCATACTGAACCTCAGAGGTGACCCAGTGATATCGTCATAGAAAAAGAATTAGTGAATGAATGCAAATTGTTTGAACTAAGAAGAATTGATTCGAAAAAGTTATTAAGACAGAATTATTATTATTTCAAACGCCTATGAAGAGGTACATAAGATCTGCTTAAATTGACTTGAGTGTTTAGACAAAGGTCATTGTTGAGTTTTTCTTTACTTATATGTAAATCTTCAAGGAGATCTAATCTGTTATAATTTTTGGACCTGACCTCCTGTAAAATTTGAGAGTTTCTGTTTGGGTCAAAATTATGGTTGTTTATCCCTATAAATGTTCACCAGAAGCAGATATTTTGTTTGGGTTTTGGTGCTCTTTTATACGAACTTTCAAAGGACTACATGTTCTGCTAATGTAAGCTGCATCACAATCTTCATAATTCAATTTATTACCGCTTCTATGTGTTCTTATCAGACTTCTCTCATGACCTTGAGCTCAATTCTGGTGGCTCAAACTGTAGAGAACACACGGAAAATCTTGATGGAGTTTTCTTTGGTAGCGTACTGAAAAACGAAAGGTTCCCATTAGACTGATCCGTTTCAGATTTATATTCCGTTTTAAACTCATGGCTCGATCATTTCAATTTATATCAAGTACAGTTCTTTGTATCTATGTCACATATGTCAATGGTCTTTGTCACTTGTCATTAGTGTCATTGTCACACATTGTCAATTCAAAACTTCACTTCCACTTCAACATTCAGACAGACATGATGTAGTATCCCATATCTGAATCCAGAATAATCCTTGAACAGGATGAAAATTATTCAATTTTAAGTGTTATATATTATGTAAAATTTTCAATCTCACTTTGTTTCATGGACTTGATGTTTTTATACGGCTTCTTCTACACCTGATGAGTAAGTAACCTCACTTTTCTAAATTTTCCTAATGTTCAATTTTTCAATTTATCAAATTCAATTTCAATTATTACATACTTACAGGGACGCACTGATGATGACTTAACAGTCGAAAGCGTTATGCTACGATTTTTAAAATATAAATATTTTGCATGAAATACAAATTTTCGTTCTCCAAGTATAATTATAAGAGTTAGATACATTTTTTGAACTTTAGCGGACTGAATCTTCATAAAATTCCTCTGTAGAGTAATAGGTCTTCGCAACTAATAGCCTTTTAAGTGCTTTTCTAAATTTGAGCTAATTCTGTATTTATATTTTTGTAATAGGAAGGTGATTGTACAATTTTCAGTGATTATAAATAAGTGAGTGTTGAGTTAAGGTTGACGTAGGAGTAGAGACTGGAGCTTGATGTGATATACGTGAATTGTATTTATTTCATTTCTAAATTTCTTATGAATCAGACACACTATTTCTGAAGTGAAAAGTTTACAAGTGTTAAAATATTTTTTTCTGTAAATAACAATCGATAGCAATTACGATGTTTGGCTTTGCATAATATACCAGAAGGCCATTTTTAGTAGAATTAAAACCATTTTAAACAGGTATCGCGAGCATACGCCAGTGTTGAAAATTAAAAGATCCTGTATTGAAATTGTCGAAGTTTGTTTTCTGATTGATTTTTGATAGATAGTTATTATTTGACACATTGAAATATATTGTCAGTTTTTGTTGAAATATAAAACTCGTTGCATTTGCTGTATTAGTTTCTCCATTTAGTTTACTTCTGAAGTAATTGAGATTTCTCCTGGTAGGCGATCTTTTCATTACAGCCAGAGAAAAATTAAATTTTTTTGCATTAGCAATATCTAATCCATTTGATGCAATGCGCACAGCATATCAACCTGAGACTAACCTCATGCACAAGTTCCTGGCATGGCTTTCAAAATCTAGCATTTTCTCAATATTATGTAACTCCAGGAACTCATTTTCTACGATATTGGTTGTTTCTTCCTCATCGCTCCCCATAGAAATTTCCTCAATGCCATACTTAACTCTTTGGGTGATATAATGAACCACCAAGAATTTTGGCTATGTGCGCGGTGGTACCAAAAGTAAACCACCATTTTATGGTTTATTTTTACCATCATTGCCATCTAGCGAATGTCTGAGCAACTTTTCTTTTCGAAGATTAAGTTAATTTTTTCTCTAGAAGATGTCTAAACATGTACGTTCGTCGTATTTTCACGATTGTACTGTCAAGTTTTGCGGTTGGTTTGTGACCACACACGGTAATATTATTTGAAAGGGTCTGCCCCTCAAAGAGTTAAATGAGACAACGTTTGTTTTATCAACATTGAGTGATAGGCGATTTGCATAACATCATTCTTTCACTCTTTTTGTATCAATATTAATTTGTTCAGACAGATTTGTGGTTGATTTAATGTATGTTCATGCTTATACGAACTTCGGAAAATTTATGCGAATCGCAAATTAGGAAATTACCAACAAAATTTGACGTTCATAGTCATGCGACAAAATATGATGATCACTGTCATTGCGGGTAAGTCAAAGTACCTAGAATTTAATGTTTTGTGGGTTTTTTAGTTTTGTTAATAATGGTTTATTCTTTCTTTGGTAATAAAAAGTATTCCCTCCCGAATCCTAAAGCAAGGAATAGAATATAAAAGTGATGGCCATTCTGCGGGAGGAATGGATTTTGTTGTGATATATGACTTCTTTACTTCTGGTCTCACTATTCATAAGAGTTCATCAAACTGAGAATTGGGATCATTCAGTCTCATTTCTTGAACGAGGTTGTGATAATCACCATGAATTTTTCGAGTTTTTAAAAATGTCGAACACTACAACTCCTTTTTTTTCGTCTGGAAGCTTCACGTTTTTTCCAAAGCCGATACAACTGATGGTAGAGTACAATGAACCCATCCAAATAATCTATATCCTATGATGCGAATAACAACCACATCAACGAACTTTCCTATTGTTTTTTTTTTTTTATAAAATGAGAACTGAAGAATTATGAAATAATATGATTGTTCACCTGCATGTGTATTTAATTTTGAGGATTTGAGGTTAATGAAATAATAACACAAACATATTTTGCGCATTCTGTGGTCTCGTGATTTGATACGAAGTCGCAAAAAAGTTCAAATATTTCAACTTCATTGCGATTTTTTCTGCCGCCATTTAATTCGCATAAATTTTCCGAAATTCATATGAGCATGAACATACCTTTATCAAGCCATACAATGGTGGTGTCATCCGTGAACATGCTGAATTTAACCTGAATGTCTGAATGGTTCAAGTCATTGACATAAGGCTGCAATAAAGGCGTTCCAAGAACTGAGCCCTGCGGGACCTCAGAGTTAATAGCACATTCTGTGGATTCAATCATATTGAATAGTACATTTTGGCGACGTTCAGATATGTGTGATTTGAACCAGGACAATGCAGTGCCCCTAAACCCTTACATTTTGAGCTTCTGCAGTAGTATTTCTTGATTTCCACATTCGAAAGCGTAAATTGAAATTCAGATTGGTGATTTGTATTTCGGAAAGTATAAATTGAAATTCACAGTGGTAAAGTAAATTTCAGAATGCGTGAATTGTAATTCAGAAAGGTAATTTGTATTTCAGAAAGTATAAATTGAAATTAATAATAGTAAAATAAATTTCAGATTGCGTGAATTGTAATTCAGAAAGGTAAATTGAATTTCAGAATGTATAAATTGAAATTCATAATAGTGAATTGAATTTCAGAATGTATAAATTCAAATTCAGAAAAGGTAATTTGTAATTCAGAAACAATAATTTGTAATTCAGAAAATATCATTTGGGTTCTAATAATATATATAATTTGCTAATCTTTTATGAAGTATGTATGTAGAGAAATAATCCATTAAGATATGAAAAGTTATAATACACGACCATACTTGTGTAACACATGACCAAGATATATATTTCAGCGGATTTTCCATAGGTACATAGAACCCCTCATAAAGTAATGAACTTCACTTAATTTATATGGATATTTCAATTCGCTCGTCCATACAAAAATATAATTTTAAAAAATTTGCTTCCTACTTCCTTATCAAAATACTATAATAACAGCCGCATGATATGTCGTAAGCTGTGCAGCCCTTCTGCAATCTCCTCCAACTATTTTATTCTTTATCTCTTCAAGATATACAAGCCTCTGTTAACCAACTCCAATAGATAAAAGTTAGGCATACGAAACAACGTGACATTTGACAACAACTCAAAAAAAATCATTTTTGTAAATAAATGCATACCTACATATCGACAGTAACGAAGTTTGGTGTGCGGAAAGGCATACTTCGATTGAAAGTTCGATGGAAAATATTTGGGCTCATAATTACTCACTTTCATCTCAACTCATGGATTGGCAATATTCACCGTGTTGATGAATTTACAGATTGCCACCTCTGATTTACAAGCTTTCTGACAATCAATTCACATATTCTGAATTTCAATTCACAGTTCTGAATTTCAATCTACACATTCTGAAATTAAATTTACCTTTCTGAATTACAATTCACACATTCTGAAATTCAATTCACTATCTGAATTTCAATTCACACATTCAGAAATTCAATTACCATTTCTGAATTACAATAAATACATTTTGAAATTCAATTCACTATTCTGAATTTCAATTTAAACATTCGGAAATTCAATTCACCGTTCTGAATTACAATGAACACATTCTGAAATTCAATTCACTATTCTGAATTTCAGTTAACACATTCTGGTTTACATCTTGAAATGGTGTAGATCATTCAGATTGAGGTAAAGGTTATGTATGAAGCCAAAAATAGCATCATATCTGCTTTTTGATGATTGAAAGCCAAACTGATTGAGGCATAATATGGTAAATTTCTCAAGAAAGGTTGTTTTTTTACTTCACTGGTTTCTCAATTATTTTTTATAGCAGTGATATCGGTCTGAAATTGGCATGTAGATGAAGATCTCCTCCTTTATATATTGGAATGGAAATGATCCTCGAGAAAAATAGATGTTGACTGTGTCTGCCAAAGGGCATTGTCAAGTAATTTTCCAATGATTTAAAGATATACAGGGTGTCCGATAAACCTTGTACAATATTGGAACTGGCGATAGACCAGGTCATGACTATTCAGAATATCGGAATTTCACCTTAGTAAAAATCTCACCGTTTTCGAGATAATGAGCATTTTTTAAATTTCGGGAAAATCACTACCTCATCTTGGATTTTTGAGTGCCCTGTCTACGAATTGGGACCAATTCGAATATCTTTGCTGCTGAAGATTACTGATGAGTGATGCTTCTAGATGTACAAAATAGTTTTTCAGAAATCGATGCAATTTTTTCAAGAAATGAGGGTAAAATGCCAGATTTGAGTTTCACCAATTTTTTTAAAAACAGTTCAACATTATTGTTTGAAAAAAACATTACCAAGTGGAAGTGGATATTCATTACAAAAGAATTCAGAATTCAGACTCTACCATGGTATAAAAAATACGATAATTATTTTTGGAAGGAGTAGAATTTCGATTATATTAGAGTGTGATGTTATTCTGAGCTAAAATCAACTCCATTAGACTTTGTCAGTAATGTCCTTTATCTTTATCCTATCAAGATGAAATGATTAAATAATCATGAGTACTAACGAATCAACTGCTTAGAAGCATTCAATAAGATGTAAAGAAATAAATACTAATTCAACGTTTTTTTGAATCAGCATCTAATTTAAACCACAATAACGATAACCTATTCAACATCGCAATGAATAATATTACAAAAATGTTATTTTCCATCCACTCGTATGCAGAGACGACATTTTTTCAAGAAGAACTTTTTCAAATGCGGTATAGGTTATAGCCCCCAGACCAACGATTCTCTGAGCGGCATTGTGCAATCGGATATCGTTCTGAATAAAGCGCTGCTGCAGCAGTAGCACTACCTCCACATTCACCATAAATGTAGTGCATATGCGCATATTCTCGGGGAGTGTAACGTGTGTACGGCATAACAAAGAAATAAATATCAGTGAATGAAACAAGCGGAATACTTTCAAAAAACTACGATAGAAGTCACAAGTTCAAACAAAATGTGACAGCAACCTACTAGATTTTTTCAATTCTATTTACAGAAGATCCGTTCATGCACAATGTTGTATTTTATTTTTTCAATAGGGAAGTATTGCTTCTACGGACACAACACAGGAATTAGAAAAGTTTTTAATTTTCGACAAGGATTCACCTCCTAAAAAAATTTGCACTTATTTGGTTACACATTGTATATCTGTCGGTCTCTGAAACTTCGTTGGAATCTGGATGTTGGAAAATTGCGACATTTATCACCAGAATTCGTATTAATCGGTGCCATGTCGGATAATCGTCATTTCATTTCGATAATATTATTAGGCCTAATTACATGAAAAGTTAATTTTATTGACATACTATTTAATGCTACTAAGCAGTCTATTCTCAATTATTAATAATTATTTCCACATTTTATCTTGATAAAATCGAAATAAAATAATTTTTGGACGGAAGTATAAAAGTTGATGGAAGCCTAGTATAAAACCACGCCTAATTCAATGGAAATCACTACCTCCAAATATTATTAAAGTTTGTTTTATACCATGGTAGAGTCTGGACAAAATGAGCATACTTCTGAAATGAATGTCCACTTCCAATTGGTTATGTTTCTTTCAGACAATAATGTCAAACTGTTGTTAAAAAAATTGGTGAAACTCAAATCTGTCATTTTACCCTCATTTCTTGAAAACAATTTTCACTTTCTGAAAAACTGTTTCTTACATCTAAAAGCATCACTCATCAGTAATCTTCAGCAGCAAAGATATTTGAATTCGTCTCAATTTGTATACATAGCACTCAAAAATCCAAGGATAGGTAGCGATTTTCCAGAAATTCCTAAAATGCCCATTATCTCGAAAACGGTGATATTTTTAGTGAGGTGAAATTCCGTTATTCTGAACATTCATGACCTGGTCTATCACAAGTTTCAATATTGTACAAGGTTTACCGGATACCCTGTATATCGTCTCAACCGAAAGAACATTTATTTTGGATTTCAGTGAAAACTTTTTTCAATTCACGAATGTCGTTATTAATCGAATAAAAAAACCTTTCACTATGAAGATGAGCTTGCTACTGATCACATCCACCATTTCTCCAGGATAAATGTTTCATTGAAAGTAAAAGGGGTAAAGTTTGAGAACCATTTATTCGCTTGCATGCGAAAAAATCAATATTTCAAGGATATGCACACATTCTAGAAACGTATTTTGCTTGAAATAATTATGAATACAAGCAAATTATATTTTTATTTAAATTAGGATCATTATTTGTTTTTGAGGATCATTAATAATATAAAACCGTCACCACTTTCAGGCCTCGTTAGCCAGCTTTCCACTAAAATTTCAAAATCCTTTAAATTCAGTAAATTTTCGAGAATATTTATTCGCCATCAGACCCCGGATTAAGGCTTGGAAGCCGAATCTGGCGTGGAGAAATTGGTTAACACCGCGACTTTTTGCCCTTCTGAAGCCGCAGTGAAAATGAATTCATAGAGTAAATGGACAAAGAGATCAAAAGGATATGTATGTATACGGCAACCCTGCTATAAACCCAGGTTTGCGGTCGTTTGAATAGCCTGTAAATTATTATTAATGATTGTCCTGTAAATTATATCCTGACTGGCCGGTTGATATCAAATTTATAATTGAAATAGTTATTTGATGACGTTATTTACGACTAGGCCATATTATGGGCTCGGTAGTAAAACCATTCTGGCTGTAATAACGAATATACGAGTGCGGATAGGGTTGGGGATTGGAGGGGTGGTGTGTGGAATTTAGGTGTTCAATGCAAGAGAATTCGCTACCCCAACTTGGTGCGATCTTTTGTTGGTTAGTATTCAATTTCAGGTTATCTTTCAGGGCCTGAATGGGAAAGAACTTAATTTGTTCGTTATATTTCATATTTTCTGTCGATTTCATAACTAGATATATGATTACCTGAAATAATCGAAAATTAGACAGAACGATCACCGACTATAAATGCATATAATATAGTGGAAGAGTTTATATTCACCTACTGTTATAACATGATCATCCCTTTCATGAGAACAGATAATATTAATATATTACGTAACAAGTGATATAATAGCTATTCAAGATACACGTGTGGAAAATGAATGATTAAACCACGTGTGAGAATATTAGTTTTGCAGAACGATTGAAACGAGTTCTGCAATTCACACCAGCCTTTTAAACACACTTTTCACAAGTGTATTATTACATATATTTTGACACTGAAGTACAAACTGAAAAAAAAGCTTGCAAAATTTTGACATACTTCGTATACAGTGTGTTTCTTTTCTCATGTAAACACCCTCGTATCTTCCGTAATTTCTAATGTGGAATCATAAAATTTTCAGTATCGATAAATACACTACAAATGAACTAAATGCACAAAAGGGGTCATCCTACGTGATTTACCGGGTGTCTCAACAGTACGCATTTGCTCGATATATCGATAAGGCTGATTCATATAAAAAAGCCCCATATAAAAGTTACACGGCACCAAAAAGGGTGTTGCATTTTTCCATAAGAGAAAAAACAATATTATTTTAAATGACAACCAGTTCATTTTTTGTCACTGAAATGGTCCCTTCATTCCCTATTCAGCACTGAATTTTTTACAGCCACAATGCGCCGGTACCAAGTTATTAATTTTTTCGACAAAATGGGGAGTGATGCAGGCTCTGAATGAAATAACTGTAATTAAGCTGTTTCTTCAAAGATCTGAATTTTGTCTGGTGAAAATACCAAATTCAAATATTCAGATATCGTCAAAAACAAAATAATGTAGTGTGACATTTGTTGACAGTCTGTACTGTGATTTGCTTGAAAACTATTCATTACGAATTATACAAAGGAAGAGTTAATTGGAAGGGTGCATGCATTGGGTGCTGGTGAAGAAAATTGTTTGTTGGCTTCCCGTTTGTATGCTGAAAAATATCCTATAGAAGGCATCCATAAGTGGAAAGTTTTGTAATTTTGAAGGAACGAATTGAGAGAAAAGGTCACATCGAATACGAAAAAAATAATTGTGCTTATATAATATTGACCAATGAAAACCAATTAGCTATTAGTCTTGCAGTGGTAGAAAATCCTGAGTCGAGTGTTAGAGAAATAAGCAGAGATTTAGAGATATCGAAATCTTCAGTTGCCCGGAGTTTGAAATCCAACCACCCTTACCACGTGCAACTTCACCAGGAGTTGCTAGAAGCAGATTTATAATAATAATAATCTTTATTGACCTTTGGTTGCCATTTAAAATGAATAAGGTACATCAGTTGAAAAATAAATGAAATTGGTGTATATAGTACAATACAACGAAAAAAACAGAAAATAAAATTAACATGACAATGACATGACATTATAATTGATATAAATAAAATGTTCAAGAGAAATCCAATATATCAGCTGCTGGACACATGTTCCACGAATTCGTCTATTGAATAGGACACGTTATTAACCGAATATCGCTTTAGATCTGTTTGAAAACTTTTCAGTGATCCATGATTTTTGAAACATTGGGGTAATTTATAATAAATGAAGGAACCAGCATAGACAGGTGATTTCTTGTAGTTGGTATGATTGTAGCATTTCGAGAATTATAGCCATGTATATCACTGCTTTTCAGCAATTTATTTGTTCTGCCAAGAATGAAAGACAAGATATATTGACGAAAGGGTTAAAATACTGTTGTTTCTAAATATGTTGCAACAGCTGTCTCTATAGCCCATACTAAAGATAAGTCTGAGGATGCGCTTTTTCATGGTAAATATGCGAGAGCATTCTGAGGCTTGACCCCAGATGATTATGTTTTGACTTAGTATAGAGTAAACTTGAGCATAATGAATTTCAATAAGGGATTTTGTTGACATGTTGTTTTTAAGGGAATGCAACATGAAGTATGCTTTGTTTAATTGTTTACATATATTTTCTGCGTGTTCTTTAAAATTAAGGTGACTGTCAATAAATGTTCCAAGAAATCGTGTGGTTCCCAATGCCTTTATCAATATATTTTTGTCTCCCAATTTTATTTCGATAGGTCTTTGTTCGATTCTACTGCCGCCGTATGAGAATAAGATAACTATTGTTTTTTCAAGGATTCAGGACCAACCCATTTGGATCACACCATTTATTGAACGAAACAATTATTTGTTTAACCTTTTGAATTGCTTCTTCTCGGGTGAGAGCAGATATGACCATTGTCGTGTCATCAGCATAAATAAAAACATCTTGTTGAAAGCTTAAATACTCTGGCATGACGTTAACGTACAAAAGGAAAAGTAAGGATCCTAATACTCCACCTTGTGGTGTTCCAAGGTTGTTATGAAAATTGTCAGAAAAAGTAATTTCAACGGAGACAAAAAATTGACGATTGGTAATAAGAACGTATCCACGAATTTACCGGATCACGCTGCTTCCAGTTTTTTGCATAATATTTTTGGGTTCAAGCAATCAAATGCGCGTGATAGGTCAAAGAAAACACCGTAAGTGTGTGTTTGTCCATTTTGTCATGAACAGTCCGAACGAAGTTTTTGCAGCCGTTTCACATGAGTATCCTCGACGAAACCCGTGTTGTTTATTTGTAATTATATTTTTGATATTTAGAAATGAAACGATAGAATTGAAACAGATTTTTCGAACGTTTTTGCAACGATGCTATGTACAGTTATGCCCCGATAGTTGGCTAGGTCGCTTTTTGATCCTTTCTTGTGGATGGGTACCACTTTTGCAACTTTTAGTATGTCTGGGAATTTTCCAGAAGTAACAGAATAATTTATAAGTTCAGTAAGGTGCGGTGTCAGCAACATAGCACACTCTTTCAATAAAAACACCGGCATGCCGTCGAAACCCATAGACTTTTTGTTTTTAAAACTTTTTATAACTTCCAGTACTTCATTTTCTATCAGGGGCCTGAAGAAATATGACTCACGTGGTATGTTTTTCGTTAAAGTATAATTTGTACTAGTTTTTGCTGGTACAGTAGAAAGGACTGAATTTATGAGAAATGAAGCGAATCCATTACCTATTTCTTTTTTGCCTTCGTACTGCTGATCGTTGTATTCAAGTTTCTTTGGGATGTTAGGTTTTTTGTTCATTCCTGATTTTGAGTTCACTATTTGCCACATTGTTTTAGTTTTATTCTCGGATATATGTATTAAATTCGAAAACTGGGCTTGTTTTTCATTCTTAATTTGAGAGTTTACCATTTTTTTCTTTTTATTATATTCTTAATTACTTAGAGCGGTAGTTATTTTCCTGTCCCAGTTATCGTATTTCTTTTTAACTCGACTGAAAATTTAATTTTTTGATCTGATCTTTTTGATTTAGGATTTACTGTTTCAAAGGAAATGAAACGTTGAATGCATACATAAGATCGTCCCAAAAAGACTTGATCACTCCATCAACAGAGCTAAATTTTGTAAGGTCTATCTGAGTTTTCTTCGAAAATTTTTTTAATTCTGCGATTTTCTTAAGAGATTGCAGTTTTGTAGGACGATGCAAAATAAAATTATGGAAAATGCAATATTTCTGAGAGAGTTCACCGACGAAAGTACCTTCTACAGGATCGAATTCGTTAATAGGCACAACTATCATTATTATAGTACCGAAAATCCGCTCCATGTTAACGATTATCAGCATAAATGGAGCCTTTAATGTATGGGGCGGTATTGTGGATAATTTTGTTATCGGACCATATTTTTTCGAACGAAAATTGAATGGACAAGAGTTTCTTCGATTTCTCAAAAAAGATTTTCCCAGATTGATCGAAGACCTACCTAATCGCATTGAAAAATTAAATGTGGTTTCAGCTAGATGGGGCACCAGCACATTTTTTGGGAGAAATACGAGAGGAGTTGGATGTTATGTTCCCTGAAGAGTGGATAGGACGAGAAGGACCTATTCCTTGGCCGCCGAGGTAGCCGGACCTAACATCAATGGATTTTTATCTTTGGGAAACAGTGAAATCCGAGGTGTATCGTACAGCTGCTACAACACGGGAGGACGTGAAAATAAGAATTCGTGAGGCATTTCAGAGAATTATCCCTTTTCATTTGTGCAGCGCCAGCGTGAGAACAAACTTCATGAAGAGATTGAGAAAATGCATGGAACAGAATGACAGACATTTTGAACATGTATTGCAGTGTAATTATTGTCTTTGGTTTTGTTTCATATTTAGGAAATTAAACATTTTTCTTCAAAATTTAAAAGAAATTTGAAAAACACAAATAATCAAAAAACTGTTGGGAATAACTTATAACATGTTGGTATCCTCAGATAGGTAATTTCATGTAGAATGCGAAGACAAACTAATATACGGGGTGGTCCATTTGAAAAATTCGCATAAACTTAAATCGAAGTGGGCGACAATGAACGTAACATTTGAGGCACCCTGTATGAACATACATGATGATCAGAACAATACCGGCTACTTTGGTATTTTCTACGTCACTTCACCTGACAAAATACAGATCTTTGGACAAACAGCTTAATTACAGTTATTTCATTCAGAGCCTACATCACTCCCCATTTTGTCGAAAAAATTAATAACTTTGTTCCGGCGAATTGTGGCTGGAAAACAATTCAGTGCTGAATAGGGGCCATTTCAATGACAGAAAAATAAACTGGTTGTTCTATTTGAAAAATAAAAATTCTTGCTATTACAACACATCTGGAACTATTATCAAAACATGGCCTTTTTGGTGCCGTGTAACTTTTATATGAGACTTTTTTTCATATGAATCAGCGTTATCGATAAATCGAGCAAATGCTCACTGTTGGGACACCCGGTATACTGCATACAAGCAGCGATGAAACCTCTCATTTTCCGGAAAGTTATATTATGGGGCAAAATTTGCCCAAATTCCTTCGGATTCAGGATCCCCAAATCACTACTGATATACCTACCTGTATCCTTAAAAGTTCACTTCTCAAGGAAACGCCCCCATATCTTCCGTAATTTTCGACGTAGAACCATGAAATTTTCAGTATCGATAGATCGATAGAAATAAACTTACTTCACGAAAGGGGTCATCCTACGTGTTATACACTGCATACCAGCAGCGATGAAACCACCCATTTTTCCATCGCTGCTGGCGTGCAGTGTATATCACGTAGGATGACCCATCTTGTGCAGTGAATTTTTTTCTAATGTATTTATCTATCCTGAAAATTTCATGGTTTTACGTAGAAATTACAGAAGATACAGGGGCTTTCCATGAGAAGTGATATTTTTCACGACCGAAAATTTTTCAGGAGACAGGTGTTTTAGCAGTCATTTGGGGATCCTGAACATGAAATCATATGATATTCATCTGTATGTTGTTAAAAATAAAGTCAAATCAACTTTGAAATAAACAATTTTCCTCCAGTGATTTGTAAATGTCAAAATAAAATTTTCTACATTCATGCAAAAAGCAAAACTTTATTGAACTATATTCAGTGGAAAAAGAAGTTCTTTATTGCAATAAAAACTTTATTGCACTCATCTGTCATTCTACTTCAACGTGCTGTCATCATGACAAACATAAACGTTTAAACCTACTACATATTTAGCAGATATTCTGTGAGATTGGCAATAGGTACTTCACTACGAAATATTCATATTGAAAATTGCACCAATTGTTCATTCACTTTCAACATTGAGGGTAAAAATAAAGTTTGAGTTAAATTGTTCGTAACGTATCAGTTCCTGTTTCAATGCAAATCGATATTAATAATAAAGTATTCAAGTTGCGCTTTTCATTTTCCTACACCTAGTGCCGCACCTCAATAAATCATTTTTTGCTTTTTGATTGAACGTAGAAAAAATGTTGTATGCAACTCGTGCAAAAACTGTTTATTGCACTCGACGTGTTGTCCAACTCGGCCTAACGGCCTCGTCGGACAATTTCACGTCGAGTGCAATAAACATTCACTTTTTGCACTTGTTGCATAAATAACTATTGTCTTGGTTTGTGTCAAATAGTAAATAGTGAAAAGTTTGCGATAGTTCTATTTTCAAAAATAACTATTTTTTGAAGTACCACTTACACTTACGAAACAAGATGAGATCACTACAAAAGTAGTAGAACATTTTCATTCAGAGGCATTCAGTCCAGAACGTTCATAATTCTACTGTGTCAAGAATTTTGAGTAAATTCGGTAAAACTGGTTCTGTCGATAATTAATACTTAGTTCATTAAAAGACCGTTGCCAATGAAGAAATAGCTATTTGAGTATTTAGAGCGCAAAGTGATTGATTTCCGCTCGACAAAGAGAGTTACCGGGCGACGCGAAGCAAAGCGCAGTAATTTCTGGAGAGCGGCAATGACACTTTGTACTCGAAATACACACAAGATTTTTTCTACAAACACAGCCCTTGGATATAAAAATGATCGACACTTCTTTCAACAATAATCACTCAATATTGCCTATGAGAAAAATTAACACTCAATAGTAATCCCAAATGTATAAGCTATCCCAATATCCAATAATTTACATCTGTCACAGAAGGAGAATAAATTGATTAGGAAAAATAAAAGTTCCGAAAGCCGGGATCGAACCCGATGCGTTCAGGTTATGAATTTGAACTAGGCAGCAACGTAACATAAACGCCACACCAAAGTCGCTTAATGTTTTGAATTTATTGTCTGTAATTTCCATCATACAAGAATAGGTTAATTTTCAACAAAAGCATTGGAGATGCAAGCGTTTTTTCAATATCGTCGCCCTAAAGCGAAAAAGCTGTCACAAAACGGTATTCAAGGGATAGAGTCAATTTTGCATTAAGATCTGAAAGCGTCAAAGGATAGTTTGGTAAGCAGTTGCAGAAAAATGCTTCCGTTATCAATTACCGAGAATCGCAAAACTCACCAAGGAAACTTTCTGTTGAAACAAGCGTTGCTTGAACATCTATTAGGCAAATTTTTAAAAAAGAAAAATTCTGTACTTATCGACCCAGAGTTGTGCAAGATTTAAAAGACCGAGATTACGATTATAAGTTTGATTTTATGCCTCGCTTCAAAGTTTAATTGAAGACGATCGAAATTTTCTTAAAAATGTTTTATTTACGGATGAAGCCATATTCACGTCCAATGGATATATTAGTTCCCAAAATTGTCGGTGGTGGGAAACTTAAAATCCCCATTTCATGCAAAGGGCAATTTTTTCTGACAATTCCCAAAGTTACTTAAATTTTTCAAAAATGGAATTGTCGGAGTTCTCAGATAATCTTCCACTATCTCAGCTGAAGAAACTATTTCCAACAGGATGGCGCTTCAATCCACTCAACCTTAGGAGTCAGAGAATGGTTGAATATTTCAAATATGTATCGGTATCACCATGCAACTTTGCGAAATATCCTTTGCTATTATTTTTTGAGGGTCTACCTCTTATTCCATAAAAATCTCACTGACACTACCCTATTGTTTCTCTTCGATTAATTTAAATTAAAATATTTTTTCACTCTACTCAATGTAAGTACTTAACCATTTGCATTTTCTCAAACACTTTGTTAACCATAACATTATTCCAGCTTACTTTAACTGAAGATGAACATATAAGTTCGAAATATATCTCAGGTGGGATTTCTATTCAGAACTTTAGATTAAACTATTCGTGGAGACTACTCTGTGTTATTCTTCCAAAACTTGGTCTTCCACTTTGTGTATGGACTACTACCATGTATTACGAATTTATCGAGAAATGTTTAACCTTTATACCTTTGTAGTCCTAAAATTTACATATATGACAAATCAATTAATTCATATTTTCTGATTCTACTAAATTCACATAATTTATAATTAAAACAAACTAATCAATTGATTTCATCTTATTCTACAAAATTTAGAAAAAACCTTCACCAACAGGGTGTTTCGTGATGAATGCGCAGGATTTCCGGATGTGATAGCTCGTCCAAAAATATGAAAAAAAGTTTCTATTAACTTACTCTCTAAAATTCAACATTTTCGAGATACAGGGTGTTGAAATTAAAAAACAAAAATATAGTTTTTTGCGAATATCTCTGGAACCGTTAATCGCACAAAAAACAGATTTTGAAGGCATTTTCAACTCATAATAAGCTATGTTTTGTGCAGATTATTTAAAATTCATAATTGGTGAAGATTTTGAAGGGGTAGTGGGTGTTTTTTTCTCCAACTTCTACGCCACTTGAAAAAGTATGATTTTGAGCATCCTTTTCAAACCGCCAATGTTTTCTACACAAAAAAGGCACTCTTGGTCATAAGCTCTAAAGTTGACCGTTTTCAAGAAAAATCAACTTTCATGATGAACAACATGGTAAATTTTTTTAAATTATTTTTTTCCTAATTATACAAAATTCATTTAAACGTTAGAACAAGTAACAAAACCAAACGTTGACTTCTTAATTGCAAAATAAATAAAAACAATAACAATCGTACTCAGTTGAATGGTTGGAAATGTCCGCCGTTAGCTTTAATGCACGCAGCAATTGTTCGAGAAAAAAACATTATTTAAACAACATGAAAGTTGATTTTTCTTGAAAACGGTCAACTTTAGAGCTTATGACCAATTATACCTTTTTTGTGTAGAAAACATTGGCGGTTCATACAGGAAGCTCAAAACTGTACTTTTTCCAGTGGCGTAGAAGTTGGAGAAAAAACAACCAATACCCCTTCAGAATGTTCACCAATTATGAATTTGAAAAAATAAAAAATCCGCACCCATAGCTTATTATGAGTAGAAAATGCCTAATAAATCTGTTTTTTGTGCGATAAACGGTTTCAGAGATATTCGCAAAAAACTATTATTTTTTTTAAATTTCAACACAGTGTATCTCGAAAATGGTGCATTTTAGAGGGTAAGTTGATGGAAATCTTTTTTCATATTTTTGGACGAGCTATCACTTCCTGAAGTCCTGCACATATATTATGAAACACCCTGTATATCTATAAAAATTAATCACTTAATTTTATCTTATACTACAAAATTTACAAAAAACCTTCTTGAATTTTATAAATATCTCTGAGGTGTTTTCACTGTTAGTAACATAATTCCCTGACAAATCATTTGACTCAACACTTTGGCTATCTTGCTATTCCTCACATTATAGACAAAATGCCAGGCCAGTAAAAAAAATTATTTTATATTTAATTTTTTGCAACCCAAGGTGAGTTTCATGAAGAAGCTTCAAAATGTAAAAATGTAATTTCTTACACTAAAAGAAATTAATAACCGATCATTGTAGTACAGAAGTACATTTTATCAAGATAACGTAGGTTATAATAATGCACTAGATCATTGGTAAAATCAGCACTAACGGCTTTTGGCTACCCTCCATTATATTATCCTATGATTATTGACAATTTTTCCTGAACAAACTTATCATATTGCACATCTGTAAATAACAGTGTCACTCCTACTGTACGAACCATATCGCTCATAGTAATGTAATCGCTAACTGGTTCAGGTTCTATATTTCTAGACAATGACTCAGCAATGAACATATATTTCCCAGGTAGATATTTCAATTCAAATAAATATGGCAACAATTTAGGCCTCAATATTTTAATTCTGTTATTTTTCTCGATGTCCATAAACAAAATTATGTAATTTTTGAAATGCAAATGTTAGTGCAAGTAACTCTCTCTCAATTTGAGCTTAACTGGTTTCACAATCTGTGAGTGACCGACTAGCAAATAATATTGGTTTCCCTTCTTGAATGAGCATCCATGCTTGAATCACTACAGGTATATTTGGGTCAAAAGATCTTAGCATAGCAATTCTTCCAACCATATCTTTGACTTTATTCAATTGGGCACCATGATTTGATGTCCATTGCCAAATAGTCCCTTTTTTCAGTAATTGCCTCAAATGTGATATAGATTCGGATAAACTTGGTAAGTGACTCCTCAAATGATTGACCATCCCTAATATTTTTTGAAGTTCCTTAACACTCTGGGGTGATTTTGAATTTATGATTGACTTGATTCTCTCAGGATCTGGTTTATGTTCATTTTTATTAAATAAAAATCCCAGATATTTCACTTCATCTAAACTTATCTGGGTTAAATTTTATGAAATTATTTCTAGCTACTTAAATAACCTATTCTACAATTTTTTCCAACTCCAACTCAGATTCTGCCGCACACAAAATATAGTCAAAATAAACTTTTTGATATGGCCAAAATACGTTGTAAGCAGTTTCTGAAATATTTCAGGTAGGACTGAAAGTCCAGAAGGAGCCCTGAGGTACCGATATATCCCAAAAGGGGTGCTGAATGAACATAAACTGCTTGATTCTTTACTTGAAATCAGTTGGTGAAACCCCTGCTTAAGGTCAAACAAATAAAATTTACTCTTATTTGTATGTGATATTAGTTTTATGCATATCCAAATGGATACCTATTTCATATTTCAAGATTTCCATGGGTAGGACGTTGACATCTGCTCCACTTTCGAATTTGAATAGTATGGGAGAACTATTGATGAGAACTTCCTCGTGCCACTTATTGGCCAGACTAATTTTATCTATGGTTACAATACTTGAAATAGCTAAATCATCTTTACTACCACATTTTTGATCCTATTTTACTTCTTCTACTGATTTAATTTGCTCTGTGTTTCGACTCTTTTTTGCGAAGTGATTAGGTTTGTTGCAGATGTGACAACGTTGACCCATAGCTGTACAATTATTCAACTAATGGTTAGTACCGCAACGGCCACATGGCCTTGGCAGTTCAGTTTTCGTTTTGAACGAGGATGAATTTGAATTTTTACCTTGTCTTTTGTACATTGAAAATACTTCCGATTGTCGCTCATGGTCTTGTCGCTCATGGTCTTCTTCGAGCAACTTCATATTCAATTCTGCCAACTCAACTGTTCTGTAAAAGGCAATAGTCTTCTCCAACGTAGCTTCCTCTCTCAAAAGCCTCTCTTGGGTGGCTTTGGAATGGATCCCCAGTACTAACTGAGGTTTCAGAAGTTTATCTTCCTGATTCCCAAAGTCACAAGATCTCACATGTCCTTTGAGGTCTATGTTAAATTTCTCAAATGGTTTCCCTTGGCCCTGCCGGCGACTGGGGAATTTGAAAACTTCCATTGTTTCATTATTTTTGGGGGTCAAATGAGCCTCTGTTTTCCTGTCCTTTGGAATTTTTGTTGTAGTATTATACACATTTAGGGCTTCACGACCCATAAGGTTTTTCACCCTGGCGACTTGGACTTCCCGTCATTTCTCTGTTGTCTCCGTCGCTTTCAAATATATACCTTTTTGTTCCTTGAAGTTCTTACATTTTTTAGCTAAATTGCCAGAACTCACGTTAGTTGCGGCTGGTTTCACAAACTCCATTCTGACGATTTGATTATAAGTACTTTTTGTTATAATCAATCTTCGCAGCGTAAATGACAATTATACTTTACTTTTCGGACTGCGCCATATTCAATTATGGTTTGTTCTGGAAACAAATAATTATCTCAAACGTTTAATCCATCATTTTATTACCTGAAAGCCCAATTGACATTTGACATCTTGACAGATCAGCCTGTCAATGTTATCAACATAGCAATATCAAAACACTAACCAACCTTTCGAATATTGTCTGCCCAATCCTAACCATCTGAAAGGGTCTGATAGATAGGGGTGGCTCATATGAATTTATGTGGTGGCGCCTATTTTAACAACTAATAAATAAACTACGCAAATCACCCCCAACCAAACTGGTGTTGCGCTTCTTGAGCAAATGAGCAGACAATGAATAATAATCCAGACATCCCTTAACATCCCTTAACATCATCAAGAGGAAACTGGAAGAAGACATCCAGCTTCATGAAAGGACTAACCTCCCCGTACAAGCGATATTGGAACTACTGCAGTGCTGCCTACACAACTCATACTTTCAGGAAAAGAGCCGTTTCTTCTCCCAAGTTGATGGACTGCCGATGGGATCTTCTCTCTCTCCAGTAATCGCCAACATATTCATGGAGTGGTTCGAGGAATTGGCTATCAGAGAGGCAAAATACAAACCAAAACTATGGCTCAGATACGTAGACGACACCTTTATCATTTGGAACCATGGAGATGAACACCTTGGGGAATTCTTCGCCAGAATGAATAACATGAGGGATTCAATCAAATTCACAATGGAAAAGGAAACTAACAGTGCCCTATCGTTTCTCGATGTGAAAGCTGAAAGAACAGACACTGGAATCCTCACCTCTGTTTACAGGAAGAAGACACACACAGGACAGTACCTCAACTACGGCTCTAATCACCCAAACTCCACAAAGAGGGGAATCGTAAGAACGTTGGTGGAGAGAGCAATGTCTATTTGCAACAACCAGGAGTCATTGGAGGCGGAAATTAACCACATCAAAAAGGAGACAACCGAAGAAAGACCACAAAACCCCGTTCTCATTCTTCCCTATATCAGGGGCATCTCCGAGAAGATCAGAAGGATCGGAAATAAATACAACATCAATAGTTGCTTTCAATCCGGCAGTACCTTACGAAGCTTCCTCACCAAGACGAAACCAGGGAACACAACAGAATCCAGTAAAAACTGTATTTACAAAGTCCCATGTGAATGTGGAGACTCCTATATCGGAGAGACCAAGAGGCCATTATCAGTAAGAATAGCCGAACACAAAAAGTGGACTCAACGAGGGGAAACATCAAAATCGGGAATTGCTGACCACGCCTGGAAAAAACACCACCGAATTCTCTGGGACGAAGCTAGTGTTCTTCATAGAGAGGAACATTGGTTCAAACGGATATTTATGGAAACCACGTACATAGAAGCCAATGGTGCCTTCAGTCAACCAAGCGTGGAAATTAAAAACGTATGGAAACCGCTCATGGATCGTTTTGGAGGGAAAAAAAGCGCGAAATCACGCGCGCCACAAGACACTTTAATTATAGACCTATTAAAGGTCGCGTAGCATCTGATTTTGTCACTATTCACCAGAAGACGATTGCGGATCCAAGCAATTGAAACGTTGTGAAAAATTTTTAAAGAGATAGAAATCTTTTAACCATTAAGATGACGGACGTCCGAAATATAAGTAATCAATGAATAATAACATCACACAGCACGTTTAATATTGGAATATCTTCCCTGAGGCAACCAATAATATCAGACTACCTTTATCTCAATAGTATCACATTCATTCGGCTTTTATCACCCTTGCCAAGCTGTTTCTATTTGTAAAAGTCCTTGTCACTTGATACAGAGGCAGTCATCGGTCAACGACATATTAGAACACGATTCGTGATGAAAAATGCCGGGGATCTTCAACAATGAAATGTAATCGGTCCAAAAGCGAACTATTAATAAACTGAAGTGAGTTCCCATTCTGTCGCTTTACCAGTTTGTCTTCTTTAGGAGCGATGCGTCGGCATTGTATTGAACGTACCCACTGTTGAAAGTAATAGACCGAGAGCTAGCGACATCTCGTCCCCAAATATCGGATAAGACTGTTTCATAAACAATATTCTACGTAAAGATTGTAGTATTTTCATTTCACAAGCTGGAACTTTCTGGGCTGAACTTTGGTTCATTTGAAATCCGACAAGCAAAATTCAACTGACCGTCGTGATTGTGGACCCTCAGCCATTTCTATTCTCTCCTTTTTAGTGGGGGTATCAGCAAATTGCGACCTATATGGTCTATTGTGTCCCTTTCTGCTTTCCAGCAGGTTGGGATGCGTCATCGACTAGAGCAGTACCTCCAGCCCTACGGCTTTTAAAAAATTCAGGATATCTTCTACTTGAATGTTTTCCGGAGAACGAGGATATATTGAAAAATCCTTAGCCTACTATAGAACCAAACAAAATTTCAATGTCAAAATATTCTATTACTCAATATATTCTCCTCTTAATTGGATAAATTTATTACAGCGAACCTGCAACGTCTCTAGACCTTTCAAAAAAAATGTTTCTTCTTGCTCTGCAAACCAGACCTCCACAGCTTTTATTACCTCCTCGTTGGAAGAAAATTTACGACCTTTTAAACTTTTTTTCAGTTGAGGAATCTGGTTAATAAGGGGGTGTTCTAGTAATTCAAACCCTAAATCACGAACTTTTTGCATAGCAACATGAGATATGTGTGCAGGGGCGTTGTCCTGCGAAAACAAAACACCTTGGGATATCTTTCCGAGTCTTTTCTCTTTAATTTTTTCCCGTAGAGTAGTCAGTGATGTCGAATTGGAAACTTCAGTTATTGTTCTACCCTTATCCAAAAAATCAATCATGATTACTCCATGGCAATCCCAAACAACTGAGGCAAGAACTTTTCCACGAAACTTCTTAGGTCTTGGAGAACCGGAGTGTCGCCATTCCATCGATTGTTGCTTTGTTTCTGGATCATAAAAATGTACCCAAGTCTCATCCATAGTAACAATTCGGTTTAAGAAGTCTACATCGTTTTCAAATCGAGCACAGATCGAACGCGATGCTACTACCCTTGCACGCTTTTGGTCAACATTCAAACATTTGGGGATCCATTTTGCAGCAATTTTTCTCAAAATTGAAGTATTCAGTGCTTCAGATATCAGTTTAATCCCAATTCGACGGTCTGTTGAAATCATGTCATGTCTGCATCGATATTTTCGGGGACACAGAAACTGGCCTTCCCGATCGGTCATCATCTTCAATGGAAAATTTACCTCTTTTGAAGCTTGCAGTCCAATTTTTCACGGTCGCATACGAAGGGACATTGATCACCAAGGGTATTAAGCATATCTTCGTAAATCTGCTTACCTCTTAACCCTTTAAAATCATCCTTGTCCTTGATGATGGCTCGACTCGATTTTCACAATTTTGGTGGACATATTTTTTCTTTTAATTTATAGCGTAACTCTGGTTTACTTTTTTGACGTCAAACTTTACACTGACACTTCTAATAAGTTATTGTTCGTTGCTATGGTAACGCAATATTTTGTTTATGCAGGGAACTGGTCTAGGCTAACTAGATATCAATACATCCTCGTATGTTACCCTCAGATTCTGTAGAGTAATGTATTCTGAGAGAATGTGGATACAGGTTTCGTTGTTTTTCTCTCGATATTTGCATTACTTTTCCTCTACCAATTATTTTATTCACCACACTCATTTCAGATTTATTTGTCGAATAGTTGAATACATGCCTATCCATAAAATTGGAAACTTCCAAATACTTATATTGTAATGAAAAAAAATATATGAAAGCAAATAATACCTCAATAAACTCAATACAAATTCGCCCAGTGTATCTCGAATCGAAAAAGATGTTTTAATCCACAATTGAAATGATTTCCCCAATTTCCATGATCGCTATACCCGAGTTTTCACACGTGCGTCTGGGAATTTCTTCACCAATTATGTGACGTCTTATTTAATCACTTCCATTGAGAGGTTTCGTCTTGTTCACTTTATTATCATTTTTCAATTCCAGCGTGTTTCACCCCTTTCGATATTAAGGGCCGGTCTTTTCACCTATAGATAAGTAACATATCTTGGTCAGCATACGAACAAAATATCCCGTTTCCTCCAGAAACGGAATATAAATGTTGCATTCAAAACCAACAATAACTTATATTCTTATATTAACAACGCAAAGTCTGTACGGGATAAATTCAAGAAGTCGGGGGTTTACAAACTTGAGTGTGAGGATTGCAATGCATTATATATAGGCCAGACAGGCCGTAGTTTTAATCAAAGATTCGGTGATTAAATAAACAGGACTCAAACTATGCCAACCACCTTATTGACAATAACCATAACTTCACACAAAATCCTGAAATTTTGCATATTCAACCTAAAGGTCAAAAATTAAACATATTAGAATCCATAGAAATCAAGAAACATTTACGTAACAATAGCAATTTAGTTCTCAATGACCAAATTGACCTGTACAATTCACCTATAATTAATTTTCTCACTAGTAACTACTCAAATGCTCCCTAATCCAAGCTATATGTCATTAGGAAATTTCATACCTGCAATTGTCATTAGTGAAATTTCATGCATGTTATTTTAATATTTAAGAAGGTGATTTTGACGTTTCTTTAGTTGATAACTCGCTCAGATGATGACACTGTGTGTCGAAACAATTGTAAGCACGTTACAAGTATATATTTTTGTGTAAATTGGAAGATTTTATTTCCTCTTTATTTATCATTATAGATAAGTCCCAGATAACTCTATATATCAGATAAGGATATGTTAACCTGTGAAGTTTATCCGATAGATAGTTATCAGAGACTTTATTGTGAGGTGAAAAGAAAGGGCCCTAAGTGTTATTTTTCTCAATCTTCAGCAGTTGATGTCAATTATACACAATCTTTCGCCACCATTTGTCAATCTGATCTTATTTTAAACACTTTCTTCTACATATGAAATTTCACTTTCAATTAATTCGGCTAACAAAACACATTTTTCCACATTTTATTTTTCGTTGCTCAATAGTGACAACTTATTCTCCTCTTCTTCCTCCAAAAGACTAAAACTTTTTCTTCTTCTCATCATAATTTCCCAATTTTCCACAACTTTCTTCCCCTTTCTCCTCTTCTCCTGAGCCTATTCCAGGAAAGTAAAACAATTTTCTTTCTCACAATATCGAATTCAAGGAACATTTACATTCCTCCTTATTCTATTACGGTTTGAACCAAATATGTAGTGAGCTGCCTTGTCTGTTTCTAGAGGGCCAGCTTCCCCTGAGGGCCTGAGGGCCCTGTCAAAATAAAAAAAATTCTGATCTTCTCTCATTCTTCTGATTTTTCTCAAGGCATAACCTTTTGTTATGAGTCGCATGTGCCTTCGCCGTACCAATAACTAATAATTAACTATTAAATATAACATATCGATTGCCTCGTGTTTTTTTTTTCAACTTATTTGTTTACGAGTTTTATCTCCGGGAATGTGACGGTTGTAACTAGCTCAGTCTTTTTGGCACTCAAGTGACCACTAATGAATCCTCTTTCTATTGTGAATTCTCGTTTCAAATGGATTAGCGCGAGACTTTCCAAATCAATTCAGAAGCTTTTCCGATGCCTATAAAACCTTCAGATCCCTGAAATATAGGTACGGAAGTTGTCCATTCTCAACATCTATTGTAGGATTCTCCCAGGGAAGAATAGTTAAGAGAAAGGGGATTTGGTAGTATGGAATTTAACATCGAATAATTGATATGATTTCCGATTTTTCATGTGGAAACACTAAAAACATTCCACCTGTCAGTTACCATCATCAATCAATCAATTGTCATCTCTCAAATCGCATTTTGGGGATTTTTTCTAGCAGAAATTATAATTTCTTGTAGGAACACAGACCTTGATCAAGTCTAAGCATAATTTTGGTTTCTTTCAAGTAAATTTCTGCGGCACTTCTTTTATATTCACATCAAGGTCACACACCACCCAAGGTATGATATATTTTTTCACTTTAGTCCTTCTAATACTAACCTCCTCACCTTAAATCATGTAATTATCAACTTGGGAGATTATCGGGGGTAATACCGCCAGTGCTCTCACTACTATCGATAGTAATTCTGTCAGAAATCAACGAGATCAAATTGCTTGGTAACACCACGAATCCTTCAGGAAAGCAATTTGATCGAGTTTAAGATTTCTGACAGAATCATCAATAGTATTGTGAACACGAGTAGTATTTATTGAGATTATTTCACGAACCAACAAAGTAAAAAAAGTTCCATTGTCGTGAATTCTTCAATAGTTATAGATAATGCCTTATAGACATGGAGTCTGTCAGACTGACTCATATTAGTAGCAAGATGATATTATATTCTCTGTTGTTGTTTGGATACGTGGTTGCCATGACAAAGTGGTATTACCGGCTCAAAAGGAGGGAACTGCATATTATCGAGACATGCGTCCATTATTGGTCCTAATATTGCAGTAAAGGAGTAAAGGCGAGTGAATTTATCGAAATTATACAAGGTGACTCAACTGAATTGAACGTTCTGATTGGTTGAAAATTACACCAAAATATCCCTAGTAACGTAATTGGAATTTTTGCAATACTTTTATTAGATACTCAATTGTCCTGATATTTGATACTATTATCAAAATTTGAGGTAAACTATTTATTTATAAGTCCATGAGGTAAACAGACAATAAGCTCTCGGCCTATAACGAAGTGGCTGGCATTTCGGTCTATATCGCTTGGCCTGACCCGGCCGAATGGCGATCGAATCCTTTTTTTTCGTTCTGTGCGCTTAGCACAACACATCCGTTTCCTGTGACAGACTCTGCTTTACACGCAGCTGGAAAGTTATATGACTATCCCTGCTGAAATGAATCTGGAATTCGGATCGTACGAAAGTTTCGCATTCATGAAAATACGTTTAAAGCTTTGGAATAAGTTGAGAGCAGCATTGTGATGAAACTGTTGATTATCATACATACATTTTTTTATATTTATTCATTCAGAGGGACTTTTCTTCGATGCCAGTATAAAAACTCAAAATAACATTTTGTTGAACGACATTTTACATAAGGGACCCACGTTACAGAATAATCCAGTCACAATTTTGTTGAACTTCCTGTTGTTTCCTGTAGCTATCACTTCAGATTTGAAACGACTTTACAGGCACATCATAGTTATAGATGAGCATAAACCATTCTAAATAAAATTATGGAGATTTTACAATAATGACCGTATATTAACACCTTGACTGCCGAGAAATTCATACTGACTTTCCCATGGTGCCACAGAGAACGGGAACTTTGATATATGAGATAATCCTACCATTCAGTTATCGCTTCACATAGATATTTCAAATTTGAAGTAGAGGTATAAGATTGAAATATACGAAAATTTATTGAAACTTTCCTGACATAATCCTACAGGGCGAGTCAGAAGTGCTGACACATTTTTTATAGAAAATTGCATCTTGTCAATCTTCATCAGCTCAACAATTTTCTCAGAATGCTCATTACAAAAATGTATGGTTTGTTGATATTCGTCTACTAGATGGAGCTGAAATCGAAAAAGTTTAATATTCGAATCGAACAATTCGAATGTAGTGGGTAGGGTGTAAGGATGTATTCATACTCATATTTCTGTCTTTTTAGTTCAAAATGATAATAATAATAATAATAATAATAATCACAAAATAATATGTATTTATTGCCAAATAAAAAAATAAATAGTTAACAAAAAGAATAAAATTCGAAACGTAAATGAATTATTACCGATGGGGAATTCAGAACTGACTTCTAATGATAAAATGATGAATTCTGGTGAATTTCATGGACGAATAGACCAATAGACGAATAGACCAAGCCACCTTCAACACATTGATTAGAAGTTTCATTTTATGGAGGACATTCGGCTCCTGAAATGAATTTTGTTGGTTTGTAACCTTCCAAAGTCTGAAAATGAATTAATGTGAGTTCAAGTTAATCTATAAAAGTGTAGAAGGACAAATGAGTAAATTGTATATTGTGCAACAGGAAGATATCCTTCTCTGAAGCAAATATAGCGGTAGTGATCAAGTAAGCGCTTACAATTGATTTTTAGTAGAATGTTGCTATTATCCCAGAAAGTAAATTCACTGATTTGCAGCTTATTCAAAACATTGTTAAAACATGTAAGTGTCATTTATATCACGAAGAAGTAGTGATTTTACAAAATATGAATATTTCTGGGTAGACTTAGTTTATTTATCAACTGAAAGGAAGAAGTTCTGGTATTCCCAATAAATATCTAAAAAAATTCAATGAAGGTTAAAAAAATCTGAAAAAATTCGTGGGCTTCGACATCTGAATAATACAAAACAGATACAAAATGATGATGAATGATGAACCAGAAAATTAAGAAGATATGTTCACTTTTTAAAATGAAATAACGAACGAATCTGAAGCTATGCTGATAATGAAAATAATGAAATTTTGCAGTTTAAAAACGAAAGATCTGAATAGTTGAATTCTGTTTGGTTAGTGTAAGAAACACCCTTATGATTGTATCTCTGTTTCCATCAAATTTGGTTGAATAACAATAGTACTTCTACTCAGTCAAGGCTTTATGAATGGACCTCAACTTATAGAAATGAAATCCTGGTATGTATCTGGCTCACAGGGTATATGAATGGTTAAGATCATAAGCTACATGTTGCCAATTATTGGCCAACCGATATGTCCTTTCGAAACCTGTTCGCTCCACAAATCATGACAAATAAAGGATTTCAATTCTTTTTGAGAGTGTGTATTTTTCCATTTTACTGGCACTTTCCATAAAATGAGATTCATAACTGGAGAAACATTATATAATTAAGTGGATATGAAAATATCACTACTTCCATTCAGAGGACGGTTGATTATAACGCAATATTTCCCAGAAAAGCCTATCAGGTATGGAATAAAACTATTCAAACTGTGCTGTGGAAATTAACATACATGAAATTTGAAAATACATTTTGTGAAAGAACGTGTTTCTGATACATCAGTCGCAACAAACATTGTGTTGTTTTTGTCTGATAAACTTTCATATTCCAGAAGAAGACCCATTGCTGATAATTTTGATAGAAGTGTACAGCTGGATACCAAACTTATTGGCAAAAGAACTCACTATGCCATAATTTTTCAGGCACTTAGAAAGAGTACTGACGCAACGACGAATACTGTAAAAAGAATCTCCTCGAGAAAAACTGATCACGACTAAAAATTCCTACAAATTGGTTTACTGATATCTCCACTAATTCATTGGTTATTAACTGCAACTATTATCTCAAGATTGAAATTGTACTGATCTAACTTCTTATTCATTATGGATCAATACATACGTGATTTTGAAACACGATCAATTCAGACATATAAGTATTGAAACAATTCAGAAACTAGAGTCCAGGGTGATATCAAATCATGTTTATATTGTATGTTCTTCAAATCTGATGAAGTCCTTTCTTTCCATTCATCCTCTTCATGTTGAATCCCCAGTCCTAAAGAATTTTGGCAATTGATGTCACTGATGTCTCTGCTGATAATTTGTAATTTCTTGCCTACCAAAACTCATTAAATTGAGATGTTAGGTATAGAAATTCAAGTTTTCACCGTATTTGATGCAACCGTGACGTCGTTCTCAATTTCTTTTAATGATTCCTCCCCAAAACGATTTATGTTCAAGCACTAGAACTGTTGTTTTCATGAAAAAATCGAAGTTTTGTTCTCGATAATTTTTGATTTCCTTTTTGTTGCTCAATCTGAATTTATTTCAAATTTGCTGCCTTGCAGGAGGTCGGCTTCCCAGAGAAAAATTCACAAAATCAAATTCTAGCACTTTTTAAGTTTCAGTTATCTGAATTTGCTCATTCTTTTGATGTTAATGCCTCAGCCGATGCTGGGATATATATTTTATGGTTCGCGTGCAAACTTGAATAGGGTGAGAGTGGAAAATCATTCAGCACCTTGAACGATAATGGGGCCAGGTAGCCGAGTGGTTAAAGCGACATTATTTTATGGTTTAAACCTAACGGAGAAAACAATTTTAAACAACTTTTCGAACAATAATGAAGAATCTTTCCATTCTGTCTACTGATAATTAAAAAATTGTCGGTCAGCTGAAGGTGTACTTTCTGCAATTATATTCCAATTACCTTTGATCCTTTCTGGGTTTTCTTCAATCTCTATTCCAGATTTAAATAAGAAACGTGTTCCTTCAACCTATGGTACTAGAGTAGGTTCACATGAAATTTTGAGAAGAAAATCGAAATGATTCGAAAATTATTCTAACAAAGTTCAGTACACCCAGTATTATATGTCCCCATTGCTTCTACAGTCTGTTACAATACCCATCTATCCATCATTCCGATATCAAGGTAGCGAGAACGGCACCACCCATGGCAAAGTATCTCGTTGTTTGATCATCCCCCTTGAAATCCAATTTTCGACAGCGTCCATGCAATAATCATCAACGCTGTATGTGCTGCATTCCGTCCAAACGCGAACTGAATCCAAATGGGAATAAATATGCAAATATATTTATATTCGCCAAAAATGTGTTTGTGCTGGCTCAATTTATATTAGTTTGCGTCAAATGGAATGTTTGGCTGTCACCAGAGAATTATTAGTAGTCATTCTTGCGGGCACAGCCATTACACTATTAGTTATTCACTGTCCAATGCTGGATATAGCAGCTCATTGGGTCACGGCCGATGGGGATACAGCTACATTATTTCGATAGTTTAATGTTATCTTTTCATGAACCTACTATTGTTCTCACCCTACCAAACAAATCAAACCATTAAGTGGATATTTGAGGCTTTTATTTACTCAACATAGTCATTAATTATGATCTGTATTGAGTCCGAAGTTTGCCAGGGAGTAAACAGTGAAAAAGAAAAATAATACCGAAATTTTGGTCAAATATCAGACAGATAAAAACTATTGTTATGAATTTATGCTGATTAAAAAGATTCAAACAACCTAATTATTTGCATGTTTTTTCTCTCTCTGGTTATATAATCTTTGATTCATGTTTATTGTATGGAGTGCGAGGCATTTCTTTTCTAATTTGGAACCTTACATTTATGTAAACGTATAACTACTTCTTCCATTGCAACAACGTCTGAATGTTGCTATCTCTTTAGAACAACAAAAATAAATTAGAATTACGTGATAGGAGCATAGAAATATATATTATATACTTATTCTAGAATGCTAATCTCATATGTCAAAAGTGTTGTAGAAAGTTCGGATTAGTACGCAATGCGCATGTGCATCATTAGGGTTTTAGTAAAATATTATGGTACCTACTGGTGAAGATTAACAAACGTTGTTAATTCTGAATCTCGGGAAATAAGGTATTGGAAAACTCAATGTACTTATAACTGCTATTTAGCCGATTTGAATAAATTTTTTCACACATTTATGATACCAAATATTCAGCAAAGGCCATCAGAAAGTAGAATACTGTTATTATTATTATTTATAGCTCTGAAGCGACTCAATGATTTTTGGTATCGCAGTAGATAAACTCAACAAAAAACTACGTAACCACCCCAAGAAGTCTGTGCGAATTTCTAGCAGGCACTAGATTGAGAAAGAATATTATGGATAATACAAACTCAAATTTGTATTAATAAAATTGGATGCATCCATATTATAAGAAGCTCAAGGTTTTATTTTTATAGAATGATTCATGTCAAATATTGTTACTGCCTTTATTTTAATTAAAATAATTTGGCGAGATTTCCATACTATTTATTTCTACGATTATTTCTGGTTGTGTTACCTTAGTGCAATTTCCATAATGAGGGTTTATGAAAAAGTGAGACCAGAAGCATTTTTCTTTTCATCAAAGAAAACCACTTCCATATTGAAATTCATTTTCTGAGGAGACTCTATTAAGTTTAGTACTTTTTGTAGCAAGCAGGAACTAATTCAAGAATAGTCAGAACTTAATATAAGCTAATTTGTTTGCAAAAAATTATATCTTTCTCCATGCTTACGCAGACACAGTGTTGGTACGGCATTAGGTTTCAAATGATTCTATTGCCTTTTTCATGAGAAAAATGCCACAAATTACAATTTTCTCACTCAAATGTTCTGCATTGGGGTCTCTTCCTAAATACATTAACCAGAATCATGCCTTTTGTGTCAAGCTATATAATAATAATAAGCTATTTTGTTTTGCTATTTTGAACAAAACATAGGTACATATAGGTCATTATCTACCAAAAATAATTTATTTCAGGTATATTTCCTTTACTTCCACACTATAACAATAAACAGTTCATGTTTTATCTGTAGGAAGAAATGGTTTCATTAGAAAATATCTTAAAGGAACATGAGTAATGCAAATGCAAATTCGCACGAATTATGAAAGAACCAACGACAACAAATACTACACAAAACGACAAGACAAAATCTGAAATTCTAAAAACCGTCTCTGATCTCTGTCAAGAGCATAGAAATATATATTATATACTGACTCTAGAATGCTAATATTCTCGAAATTTTAACGTGTCCTGTGTTGTATATTGTTTGTTGTGAACCCAAAAACAATTTATGTTTTTATATCGAAACATTCCTTCTGTTGCACACGATTCAGACCTAATAATAATAAGGTCTTAGGATTTTCATATCACACTAAAATTCATCCTTTTGTAAGGAAAATACTAATTTTATCTGTTACCAAAACACAGTTCTGTGATTGTTTCTAGAGTAGTGGTAGTAGCAAATTGATAAATTTATTATTTGTTTTTCTAATGTTTTATTGATTTTCTAGAAAATATCCTCTTTCCGTATCTTACAGTGTCCTGAAGATATCAAAATGAATTAACGAAACGTTTGCTTAAAAGATATAGAGCTTTCTATAATTTAAGACTCCAAATCCCAAAAAAGAAAACAAAATCAGTCATCATAACAAAGGTCGTAAAACTTACATTACAAATAAAAGGGGAATATTGAAGTGACAAACTAAAATTCTTTGTTTTTTCTTCAGATGATTTCGATGTTCAAATTGTGAACCATAACTTTTATTCACTTGTAACTTCGACGTTTCTTAAACGGTTCATTTACGATTATTTTCGCGCAACTTGTTGAATCTGTAGCTGGAGGGGGTACATTTTGGGACACAAGCCCAATAAACACACACACACGTATCATATACGTTTAAATGTGGTAGTTGACGTTGAGGAAACGTTACTCGTTGAATTTCGCAATGTGACTTTCGTAACCCAAATTCAACCAGACGTTGATTCTACCTGTAAAGAACGTATATGATTCAACTCGTCACTTTTGCCACTATTATCAAACATTAGACATAAATATGTTCTTTGATGTTGTTTACATATTTTACTGGAGCTGTGTGTTATAAAAAAATAAATAATGAGTAACAAGAATTTATTTAGCTTCGCGCATTTCAATGCACGATCATTATTTACTGGTTTCGATATGTTCTCGGAGATGGTAGAAAAGGAGGCTTATTCTGTTCTGGGGATTTCGGAAACTTGGTTGAATACGACTGATGCCAATCAGGCGGTTCAGATTCATGGATATAATTTGGTCAGGAAGGATCGTGAGACTAGGGGCGGTGGCGTGGCCTTTTACATTCACGAATCGATAAGCAAATATAAAGTTATAGATGTGCCACTTCGGCACGAGTCTAATCTAGAGTACCTATGGGTAGGCACTACTTTCGGGGGAAAATCAATTTGTATGGGTACCGTGTATAGACCACCTGCTTCTAATGTTGCTTCGACAATCGACTGTCTGGAAAATTTTATTATAAATTTTTTACTTGAATATGATCTAGTTCTCATTGGTGGAGATTTAAATATTGATCTGTCTTGTCCTACTGATATTAACTCATCCCTCCTAATGGACTTTTGCAACAAATATGGCCTTAAACAAATAGTTTCCTCCCCTACTAGGATTACACCGCACTCACAAAGTATTATTGATCTTATTCTGACTTCGGATGTAGGTATAGTCATTAGTCACGATGTTATTGATATGGACGGTGTATCTGATCATCATTTGATAGTAAGTTATGTGAATCTTCGAAAGGATAAAGTAACTCAACACTTTCGTACCTTCAGAGACTTTTCTAAATTTCACTATGATTATTTCTGTAATGACCTTTTGTCAATTAACTGGGGCGTGATATATACAATGGATAATATTGATGATATTCTTGATTTTTGGAATACAAATATGATACGTTTATTTGATATTCATGCGCCATCCAGAACTGCGAGAATAAGTAAACCCCCGGCGCCTTGGCTAACTTATAATTTGAAACTCATGATGAAAACTAAAGAGAAGGCCTTTGCTAAATATAAAAAAAATAAATCAGATGCATCTTGGAATTATTATAAGGAACTGAGGAATATTGTTAATATGGCAGTGAAATCAGAAAAGAGGGCTTACCTTCAATATAAGTCAAATTCTAACCCTAGCGAATTCTGGAAAGCTTTGGAATATCTCAACATCAAACCAAAAAAAAATGTAGCTCATAATCTTAAGAACGCTAATGTGTTCAATGATTATTTCATTGATAGTATCCCAGATACAACTAATGTTATTGATTTAGAATTGCTGAGCATATACGAACATGTTAACGTCATTGAGAATGATCGATTCTATTTTCATCCAACTAATATCAAGGAAGTCGAAAAAGTTATTAATTCTTTCAGATCTAATGGGAAAGGGAGTGATGATATCAATTTGAAAATGTTACTTCTGGTATTCCCTTATCTCAGTGAAGTCCTGACTTACATAGTTAATTTTTGCTTAATGCATGGTGTATTTCCTGCTGCTTGGAAGCTTTCTCACATTATTCCGGTTCCAAAAAATAATCGTCCCACTGAAATTTCACACTTCAGGCCAATAAGTATATTGCCTACGCTATCTAAAATACTAGAAAAAATTATTTCTTGCCAGTTGAAACTATTTGTAGAGAACAATAACATATTAGCGGTTACACAATCCGGTTTTCGTGGTGACCACGGAACAACTACCGCCCTTGCTCATGTAACTGACGATCTATTCAGAGCACTAGACTCTAAATTAAATAGTGTGTTGGTTCTATTGGACTTCAGTAAGGCCTTCGATACTATCAACCATGAACTCCTGTGTAAAAAAATGAAATTTTTTGGTATCAGTGAAGGCGTTGCTGAGTTTTTTAGGAATTACCTGAGTAATCGTTCCCAAAAAACATTGCTTGATGGTAATTTGGTCTCATCCAGTAGGAGAATTACGCGAGGGGTACCCCAAGGGAGTATTCTAGGGCCACTTCTGTTCTCTATTTACACTGCGGATTTTCCACAAAATATCGAGTTTTGTACTACCCATCAGTATGCGGATGACACGCAATTGTACTTATCATTTTCAATAAATGATGTGCATGTTGCTTGCGAAAGAATTAACTCTGATTTGAGCTACATTTCTGCACTTTCAAATGTGCATGACCTTATTCTTAATGAAAACAAAACGCAACTAATGATTTTTGGAAAAGATAAAGGGGCTCTTGCTGATAGCCCGCTATTTGAAATCAAGATCAACGATTCAATATTGGTAGCAGTTGACAAATGTAAAAATCTGGGCCTTCATATGGACAATGAATTAAAATTCTCTGGACATGTTAATTCTCTAATACAGAAAGCCTATGGAAAACTAAAACTGCTCTATATGCACCGTGACGTGTTGAGTACCGGTTTAAAATTGAAACTCTGTGACTCTCTGATTTTATCATCTTTGGCGTACTGTAATGTGGTTTATTGGCCTGCTCTGATCTACAGAGATAAAAAAAAGCTTACAAAAAATACAGAACTCGTGCATTAGATATGGTTATGGCCTTCGGAAATTTGACCACATTAGTAATATGTTTCGTAGGTCAAATTGGCTTAATCTTGATGAAAGATTCACCCTCCACTTGGCTTGTCTTATCTATAAGATTAATCAGATTCGTACCCCGAGATATCTCTATTCAAAACTGGTTAAAGGATCTCAGACCCACAATCGACCTACTAGAACTTGTAATTTATACAATATACCTGTCCACTCCACCGCTACGTTTCAAAAATCCTTCTCATATGTTGCAGTAAAAATATTTAACTCTGTTCCTGAATTCATAAAAAACAAAAATACACTTTTTTCCTTCCGAGAACATATGAAATCCCACCTACTCTCCTTGAGAAATAATTAGTCGTGTTGTTGGAGTATTTTGTTTATGGTGTTATTTCCACATTTTTGTTTAGTAATTTTTGAATTGTAATTTCTATTTTAGTTTGAAAAACAAATTTGTAATTTTTTGTTGTAGCTATAATTATCTTTTGTATCTATTGTGAGGTCTCTCAGCTGGTTGGTATTTTGGGGGGGTTATGTGGAAGAACAACTATGTTGAACATCGCCTCCCAAGAGTAATCGTCTTGTTAAATATTGTATTTGTAAAGAAAAAATAAAGACCCATTATTATTATTATTATTATTAATAAGAACTGAGGAGAAATTACATAAACGTTGAATATGACACTTTCAAACAACCCGAGGCTTTGTGAAACCTGTATTGTACGTTTCAATTACTCTTTTTATCTACGTTGATGGAACGTTATGAAATTATGTATTTGATGCGTTGAATGAAGCATTAAATAACAACTTCATCTTTCACGTAACTTCGAGTCAACTATTTTGATTGCTTATTTTTCAACGTTGTTTCAACTGATAGAAAACATCCATCAGATACGTGGAAAATCAATTGCTTCGTGCGTTGAATGAAGCATTAAATAACAACTTCATCTTTCACGTAACTTCTAGTCAACTATTTTGATTGCTTATTTTTCAACGTTGTTTCAACTGATAGAAAACATCCATCAGATACGTGGAAAATCAATTGCTTCGTTCACTTCATGTCAACAGAACTAGTCTTCTTAGGACAACTTCAACGTTTATTCAACTAGACATATACATCGTAACAAATACGTCACTGTGGACACTGATATGAAACTTGTTCTCTTCGTGGAATCTCAACGTATATTCAACAAAACTAAGAAACATTTCATAAACGTTGATCATGACATTATTCAACAACCCGAAGCTTTGAGCAACCTATTTGTAACGTTTCAGTAACTCTGGTTTTCTACGTTTATTGAACGTTATGACTTTACGTGTTTGATTAGTTGAAAGGAATATTTAATAACAACGTAACTTCGAGACAACCATGTTGATTGCTTATTTCTCAACGTTATTGCAACTGATAGAAAACATCCATCAGATAGGTTGAAAATCAATTGCTTCGTTTACTTCATTTCTGCAGAATTAGTCTTCATTGGACAACTCCAACGTTTATTCAACTATACATATACATTGTAACAAATACGTCACTGTAGCCACCATTATGAAACTTGTTCTTTTCGTGGTTTCTCAACGTTTATTCAACAGAACTGAGAAACGTTCCATAAACGTTGATCATGACATTATTCAACAACCCGAAACTTTGAGCAACCTATTTTTTACGTTGCAGTAACTCTGTTTTTCTACGTTTATTGAACGTTATGACTTTACTTGTTTGATCTGTTGAAAGATGTATTTAATAACAACGTAACTTCGAGACAACCATTTTGATTGCTTATTTTTCAACGTTGTTTTAACTTATACAAGACATCCATAAGGTACATTTAAAATCAATTGCTTTGTTCACTTGATTTCTGCAAAATTAGTCTTCTTTGGGGACCACGTCAACGTTTATTCAACTGGATGCACATTGTAACAAATATGGTACTGTAAACTCCATTATGAAATTTGTTCATATTGCGGTTTCGCAACGTTTATTCAACATAACTAATAAACAATTTGTAAACGTTGAATATGATATTATTCAACAACCTGAAGATTGTAGAAACTTATTTTCTACATTTCAGTCTTCCTTTTTTTCTACGTTTATTGAACGGTGTTTGATATGTTGAAAGAAGTATATAATAACAACGTAACTTCGCGTGACATCGAGAAAACCATTTTGATTGCTTATTTTCTTACGTTGTTTCAACTGATAGAATATAACATCCATGAGATACGTTGAAGATCAATTGCTTTGTTTACTTGATTTCCGCAAACCTATAGTCTTCTTTGGACCACTTCAACGTATATCCAACTGGATGCATATATCGTAACAAATAGAACTGAGAAACTTTGCATAAACGTTAAATATGACACTATTCAAACAAACCGAAGTAACCCATACTATCTACTTTCATCTCTCATTTATTGAATATTTGTCGTTTAAGATTCGAGGCCTATGATTTAAACTTTTTTTTAAATCAAATAATATCTTACTCATCAGTCATTGAAAAACTTAATGAGTATTCCTGATTATTTCATAATTAACCACTCATTGGCAACGCTGTACGATGCACCGTCAGAAGGAGTGATCACGTTGACGTTGAACGTTGTTGATGAACATCCAGTTAGTTCTACCGCAGCCGCCATTGATAGTGTCCCGGAATTTCTTTTTTTTAGGGTAATGTGTGCATGTGTCCGATTCAACCAGAGGATAATTTGTTAAGTACCTACCTACCTTGTTAATGAATCATATATTGCGCAAACTTAAAATGTTTCCTTATAATCTGTAATATTATATTTGACACATTCATCTTAAGAAGGTAGTAAATTCTGCATGGCTCTTCACAGCAATTGGTATCAGCGATTTATCTGATACAGTACATTTCTGATGGTATGGAACTATGGAAGTTCCCATACGTTACTCCAATTTGCTCAAATCTATATGGAGTAATTATATTTCTTAGCCGTAATTTGTAGTCGATAAATCAAATTGAGATACGTTAACAAAACGTAGATAAAAGGTAGATAATTAAACACGTTGGAAATGGGTGGATGAACAAACGTTGAGTTCCTGAAACGTTGATAAATGGTAGATATCAAACTTGTTGGACATGGACCTGGTTGACACAAGTATGTCGTGCATTCGAAATTTTTCAATTCTTAAGAATAGTTACTAGTTTGGTATGCAGATAAAATGACGTTAGGTCACAAGATTGAAGTCAATTGATGGCACTTCTCCTGAAGATCACAGTAGGAGAATTTTAAGATTCATTTTGACGAATGAGCTGGCTTGTCTCTACAACTGGAACGTTACAGATGAGAAGGCTTTCGAAGATATACATGTGATCCAACTCATTTATGGTGAGGTTATCACTTATGTGCCATATTCCATAATAATTATATTGAATGATTTTTGCAGTTGCTGTCAAGAAAGAGTTTGAAGCAGCAGATCACATCCAAATAGCAGATACTACAAAAGACTGGATATATTTTGCGAAGAAAATGAATGAATGACGCCATCAACTCTAAACAAAAAAAAGAATATTTTATTTATATTCATATATAGTTTCTTCGATACATCCGATAAGCATAGGATATTTTGAATCTCGTAATGATATGATTTTTGAGTTACCCTCTGTCTGAATTTATTTCAAAATAAAATAACAGTAATTACTAAAATGTCTGTTTTCAGCATTTCCAGTAAAAAAAAGTTCATGCGAAGAAAACCCAATAGTTTTTTGGGAACCATATTTTTTCTCTAATTGATCTAGAAGCAATGGATTACCCTGTATAGAGATTGAATACTGGTAATGTTTATTGAACGTACTGTTTTTTGCATTTTGTAACATTTACATAACGTTTCAGGGTGGTTATGACAAAGGTTGATTCATAGTAAAAATACATACGTTGCTTCATCCCAGTTCTATTACCGTTGATGTAACGTTTAAAATTGGTAGTAATATCTATTGAAAGATATTGATATTCATCGTTGATTCAACCAAGAATATCAACGTTACCTAATTACTGGAATTCTACGTTTGATTTTGATGGAATTTTATCTCAGCAACGTGACTTCGAAACGAAGATATATCGTTATGTTGCAGTAGATTATAACTGGATAAAAAACGTTGAAACCCCGTGAAAAGGCATGGTTACGTTGAAACCGAATTATAACGTTATATTTCAGTGGAATTTTCATTACAATAAGAACGTGTAAATAACCTTGAATGAACGTGAAGAGGTAACATTACTATAAAACCTGAATGAAACGTATTGCCTAACGACATTTTCCCGTTTTTTCAACGATGAATAATGGTAGCGTTACTTGAAAAATTCAACGTTTTTTCCACGTATCTGTGTTTATTGGGAGTCTATGATAATTGAAATCAATACCCCAGCAATACACCCTGAAATTATTTGTATTGAATTTTGTAACACCCTATATAGCAAGCTGTGCTGTCACAGTGAATTCAAAATAGAAAAGCCAAAAAATATCGGTCAATTAATTACCCAACAAGAATCAGTGATTGTGCCTGTGGAAAAAAATAAGTGAGAGGAATCATTAATTTTTTGGTCTCTAGAATGTTAAATTTACTACCTATTGAAATGAAAACGATAAATTTCCGTAACATCTGGCAATATAGAGTGAGAAAATAGTGCATTTCCCAGTTATTTTCTGAGCGGTTTCCCGAAAGAATTGAAATTCAAGAATTTTCATTTTCAGTTCGTGTGATTTTATGTCCATTTCGAATGGAAAAAGACAATGTGCACGTGGTTTCTCCTGAAATGAATGGAAACGCTGGGAGCTAAAAGGAAACGTTAACCTCCGATTTTTCACCAGAAGAACACTCTCTCGGGAATTATTTCAATGCTTTCAGACGCACTAGATTAATGACTCACTTACAAATGGTTGAGCAACAATATTCCGTCGAAAAATGCATATACTCTAAGGAAAACTCGAAAATCTGACGGAGCATGAACTCACCTCATTAGCATCTGCACCATGACAAGAAAACTTCTACATCATCAACAATTCGAGTAACTTGATAGCAGGATATGCATTTTCGTAGTTTATCATGCAGTGTTGAATCTTGTGGCCTACATTCACTAATTATTTCAAAAACGTGGGCAGGTTTCAATTAAGAAATTATGCTTGAAATTCGGAAACAAATGGTTTATTCTGTAGATTACAGAACTTTCATCGTTATTCAAATTCATCAAAAACTTTTAAGAACCAACTGTTATTTTCCAACTTCTCATCAATTAAGTACTTTGCATGTATGCACGCAGGACATAGAGCCCTTGGATATGCTGATGACATAGTAGTCTTAGCACAAGGGGAATTTAACACAACTGTTAGAGATGGCATGCAGGAGACTCTTAACCTGGTCACGAGATGGACGGACTTGGAAGGGCTGAACGTCAACCCTAACAAGGCAACCATAGTAGCATTCACCCGAAGACGAAAAACAGAGGGCCTAGAACTTATACGACTTCGAGGAGAGAATTCACAGATATAGGGAGAAGTCAAATATCTTGGAGTGATTCTCGACTCCAAGTTGACATGGAACCAGCATCTAGAAAAACAACAAAAAAAGCGGTGACCTCACTAGTGATGGACGATCATTTGGAAAAAAATGGGGGCTGAAACCACATATGCTGCACTGGTTGTATAGCACGGTGGTCATGCCTTCCATCACATACGCCTCTTTGGTGTGGTGGCCCAAGACACAACAAAGAGGAGCCATAACAAGACTAAGCCAGGTGCAAAGGCTTGCCTGTCTTGGAATCACTGGGGCAATTAAATCAACACCAACTGCAGCCATGGAGACACTTATGGGACTGCCTTCTCTCCACTTATTAGTGCAAGGTAAGGCAAGGCTTGGTGTCTCCAGACTGCAGAATACACCCAACTTGAACGTTGGAACGGGACACATGAGCATCGTTAGAATCGTGATCGGGGACGTGCTGGAAACGAGAACGGACCACATTCCGAAATGATACTGCTTCAACAACCAATTCAGAGTGCTGATTCCAGACAGAACTGAGTGGGACGGCTCGCAGCTCAAGGACACTCTACAGGGGAAAATCTGGTACACAGATGGATCCAAGACTGGGAATGGGGTAGGCTCAGGAGTGTTCTCCAGGAATCCGAGTACTGGCATCAGCTACTCACTGGGCAAACACACCTCTGTCTTTCAAGCAGAGGTGTACGCCATTCTCCAATGCGCGAGGGAGAACAACAGGAGAAACGTTGAAAACGCGCATATCAACATCCTGTCAGACAGCCAAGCGGCACTTAAGGCTTTGTGCAACAAGGAAGTGACGTCCAAACTGGTATGGGACTGCAAAGAAGAACTAGGAGTGCTGGCAGACCGGAATCAAGTCAAACTGATATGGGTCCCAGGACACTGGGGAATTGCAGACAATGAAAAAGCAGACGAGCTAGCGAGAAAAGGTTTGGAAAATCCCCCAAACCAAGGGCAGATACTAGGGGAACCGAAGTGTACGGAAGAGAGTGGATTGGGGACAGTCACAAAAACTACTGGGAAAGCATACCTGGAAACAAACACGATAAGAAATACATTAAAGGACCGTGCCAGAAAAGAACGGCAGACCTGTTGGAGATGAACAGGAGCCAGCTTAGAATCGTTACGGGACTCCTGACTGGTCATGCACCAGTGAAGGAGCACCTCAACAAAATGGGACTGTATAATGGAGATCTGACCTGCAGATTATGCGGTAAGGATCCAGATACAGTGACACACCTACTGTGCTGTTGCGAGGCACTAGACCGCAAAAGACAGGCAATCTTCGAGCAGCCATCTGGCGATCCAGAACTATACAGATCACATTCAGTAAAGGACTTGTACAGGCTCGTACAAGGAACGAAATTACTGGATTGGGTACTGTGAAAGTACAACACACAGGCAAGATACAATGGGCCAATAAGCCTAAGTGTCACCGGGGGCAACAACCTGACGGGCCTAGAGGTGGAGGTTTTAGTGAGTAACCCTGTGAATCAGTGGAGTCTCACAGTAGGTCTGGAGTCTTGAGCCGTAGGCTCCTTTCTTCTCTATAAAAGATTTTCTCCACCTTATCACAAAAAAATGTATGCACATCGGTAGATTTTATAACAAATGGAATTAGTTTAACGAAACATTCCTGCTTTTTGAAAAGATCATATCGAAGGAGAAATCAAAAAAAATAGAGATATAAAAGAATCATAACAACACCTTATTAGATGAAAAATTACGAGAAGTTGAAATTCAGCAGCCCGTGCGACTAGTGAACTTGGCTCGTATTCGACTCCAAACGTGCTGATCCAAACTCTGTCACCGAATTGGAAGTCTTTCGGCAAAAAGCTCATATAAAATCTGTGGTGACGAAGGTACTCTAGCAGCAACACACTGTAACGCTTCAAAATTCTCAAGTGTAAATTTGAATTTAATCAAATTTAAAATATTTGGAAGTTTTACTATTGTGCTGATAGGTTGCTCAGATTGATTCGGTTAGGGTGTGAGTGTTTAGTAGTGATATGGACAAATCTGAGACGTTACTAAGGCAACGAGATTATTATTATGACAACTTATGGAACTTATGGAACTGCTTCTGCAAGTTTTCTTTCCACCCGATGTCTAAAACAGATTGCACTAGAAAATCTACTCACCTTTCATGTCGAATCTCTGATGACTTCTACGTCGATGATGTCCTAACAGGCAGATACACTGTGAAAAACTTGATTTCGATAAGAAAAAACTTAGTCAATATTCTCGAAGCAGCAGGATTTCAATTGCGAAAATTTAATTCCAATGAACCTACTGTCTTGGCTGATATTCGCAGTAATTCCATCAAAAATCTTATAAATGAGTCCCAAAGTACAAAGACGTTAGGAATTTCTTGGGATTTCGCATCAGACTGTTTCATTTATGATTCACAAATGTCCCTAAATTCCTCAAATCCTGTTACTAAGAGAACCATTCTTTCAACAATTTCCCAAATCTTTGACCCTCTAGGCCTCCTCGGTCCCATAATCATCCAGGCGAAAATTATCCTGCAGCATTTGTGGTTAGCTAACCTCAATTGGGATGACCCCATTCCCACTAATCTTTACAAATCTTGGACGAATTTTTGCAGTCAGCTCTTGAGTATCAAGATTTTGAAAATCCCTCGACATGTTATACTAAAAAATCCCATAAGTTTACAAATACACGGATTTTGCGACAGCTCCATTCATGCGTATGGGTCGTGTGTTTATGTGAGATCTACAAATAGTGATGGCGATACTCAAGTCAGACTCTTGTGCGCAAAATCTCGCGGTGCCCCTCTTAAGGCCATCTCTCTTCCCAGATTGGAATTGTCAGGTGCCCTGCTCTTATCAAAAATCATAAAAAAGGTAGTTAAGTCCTTGAACCTAAACTTTGAGTCAATTTACTACTGGACTGACTCAAACATAGTCCTAGCATGGCTCAGTGCTGAACCAAAGACATGGACAACCTTCGTGTGTAATAGAATTTCAGAAATTCAAAATCTCTCTGACATACACAACTGGAATCATATATCTTCAAAAATCAATCCTGCTGATATAATATCCAGAGGAATTAACCACACTGATCTAGAAAATGTTTCCTTGTGGTGGCATGGACCATATTTTTTGTCTGAACCTGAAAGCAACTGGCCTCAAAATTGTCACATTTCGAATCACTCACGATCACCCTCAGATCTTGAGAAATTTAATAAAAAAGGTACTTGTTTGATAGTGTCAGATCAGAATAATATCTTTGAAAGATTTTCTAGTTATTCTAAATTAATACGCGTTATGGCTTACTGTAAAAGGTTTGCTAAAGGACGCAGATTTAAACAAATGTTCAAGATAACCTCTCTAAATATAACCGCCTCTGAGTGGTATTATTGAGAAAAATGTTTAGTCAAATTTATTCAAGCTCAGAGCTTAGCCGATGATTTCAAGAGTTTAACCTCTACAAATTCAGTCAGATTCAATAGTTGTCTGAAATCCCTAAACCCCTATCTTGATATCGATGCCATAATTCGAGTAGGAGGTAGGTTGGAACATGCAAACATTAGTCTTAATGCCAAACATCCTATCCTGATTCCTAAAAAACATCCTTTTACGGTTCTGTTGATACGGCATTTTCGTGAACTCAATTTTCATTCTGGTTGCCAAGCAACACTAGGAAGAAGGTTTTGGCCATTGAATGTACCCCGACAGTGTATACCCTGTTTCAGAGCCGATCCACCAATATTATCTAACCAAATGGGTAACCTTCCTGCACCTCGTGTAACCCCTTCTCGTATTTTTTCTAATAGCGGTCTTGACTATGCTGGACCCTTTCTTCTAAAGGATGGAAAGTATAGAAACCGAAAATTTTTAAAATGTTATGTATGCATATTCGTGTGTCTATCTACAAAGGCGGTTCACATCGAACTTGCAAGCGAATTAACCACAGAAGCGTTTGTGGCAGCGTTCAAGCGTTTTGTGTCTAGGCGAGGTATGTGTATAAATCTCTACTCACCTAATGGATCCAATTTCATTGGAGCCCACAATCAATTCAAAGAAATCTATAACATTCTCGCCAGTAAACAGATGCAAAATTATTTCAACAATAGCCAAATGCAATGGCATTTCATACCGACTCGTTCTGCCCATTTTGGTGGATTATGGGAAGCCGCTGTGAAATCCCTAAAATATCACCTAAAACGCATTTTGTCTACTGATCCTTACACCTTCGAAGAATTCATAACGATGTTGACTCAGGTTGAGGCTTCTCTGAACTCGCGACCTCTCGTTTCCCTATCCTCTGACCCCAATGACCTTGAGGCGATCACTCCAGGTCACTTCATCATCGGACAGCCCTTAAACGCCGCGCATCAACTCAACTTCGAGGATATGCCAGTTAACCACCTAACCAGGTTTCAGCATTTGCAAAAGTTAACACAGATTTTCTGGACAAGATGGAAGAATGATCACCTCCACAATCTTCATCAACGAAATAAATGGCGATTCAAGAAGGAGACCCAGGAGCTAAATGGAAGTCTAGTACTCCTTCGTGATGAAAAAACCTTACCTCAGCAATGGATTCCAGGAAGAATCACTTCAGTACATCCAGGAACAGACAATATTGTGCGCGTAGTGAGCGTGCTTACCAAGACCGGGATCGTAAAGAGATCTATCACCAAAATCAGCGTTTTGCCAGTAAATTGACTGATTGTTTAATAGATTTATTTTTTGTTCTATTCATCTCTTTAATAGCTTTATCATTTGCTTCAATGCTATTCATTTATTTTTTTGAAAGTGGATACTTTCAAGGCCGCCGGTATGTTTAGTAGTGATATGGACAAATCTGAGACATTACTAAGGCAACGAGATTATTATTATGACAACTTTTGAAAGTAAAACTTCAAGCTTTCACTAATACTGTTATTTGCTGTAAATATTTTAAAACCAGTACAATTTCATAAAATTAGAAGTTGTATCATTCAACAAAACCACAAAAACCCAATTCAGTGAGTAAGTTCAACAAATGATTGATGATAATTGAAAACAGATTCTTGTTAACTATCATCAATTTGACATGAGTTTACTTGACTGGCTAGAGAAGCGGGCGCCAGGTAACAAAAAAAATCTATTTAACAATTAATAAAAAGATATGAATTTACTACAGAAGAGAAAGTTAAGAATTGTGTAGCTCGGGTGGAAAGGCAGAATAAATATGCAGAAAACAACTAACAACTTTAATAAATAAAAATTGCAAACAATAAGCTGAAGGCATAAAAATGTAGCTGAAGGCTACAATAACAGCTGAAGGCTAAATAATAAAAATATATATAAGTATATGTGAATTTACGGAAATCAGCTAAAGGCTATTAAATTCAGAACATTTACAAGTTATTTATCTGATTCAAATGAAGATGGTCTGGTCTTGGTTTGTATATACCTGAGGGGTTGGTTTAAACGAAGGTGGTCCTTATGAAGAGTTGTTGGTTGGATCGTCCTTGGCTTGTTAAGAGACTGGTGGTATATGGTCTCTACGAAACGTCACGGTTGGCTGTCAGTGACTGGTGACCACTCTGTAATGGCAGATCTCTACGAAGACTGACCATGACTGTGCCTTTGAACGGATCCTCTCTGCTCCTAGTTAAACGCTATGGGACCTCCTGTGATACCAATCCTCCACCCAGAATTTGGCTTTCCCAAAGATATGCAAAGCAAACGGAAGGAATCAGAATTGATCTATACAATATTTTATGGGACGAAGGATATCCTTAGATACTCAGGGTATATTCTGAATTATAATAGGCACAATCTATACTTTAAAGACTAAATTAAATGAAGTAGTTACTTATTCTTCAAAAAACTAGAATAAGTAATACTGTAGAATTTACTATATCAAGAAAAAGAAATGAATTTCCAATGGAATTTATACTCTTAAATAGATAAAATTTATACTAGAGAATTTATTTTGCAAGAAAAATTTTTAATGACACTAGAGAAGTCAATATTCTCCAAGAAAAAGGAATTAACAGTTTAATGTTGTTATAAATTATAAGAATTAAATCGGTAAGTGAAAATAGAATGAAAAATATTGAAAATCTATCCAAAGAGTTATCAAATTTATGAAATGATAGATATGAAATCTCTGATAAATTGTTAGGGTATCGTATAGGTACTATAAATAGAGTTGAGATATAAAAGATTTAAAATTATGATAGAAAAATGGCAGTAGATGCCCAATACTTCTGAATTCAATGAAGAGATAATTTTATGGTGGCAAATCCTAAATAATTGAATGCCAGATACTCTTGAATTCCGAAAGATCTATGTTGTGTACGCTACAACTTGTAGGAGGTAGGTGTGATAGGCTAGGAAGGAGATATCATCTGGCAGACCTCAAGACATAAATTGAACTGGCAAGTGATTGAATTTTTATATAAAAGAAATCAAGATGTTTGAACCAAGAGATAACACCCTCGTGTACGAAGCGGAGTGCTTTCATCCACGAAGGTAGAATCTACGAAGTTGAACATCCCACAGAGCAGCAAGACAGATCAAATTCTCACAGTCAGCATTTATTTCCCAGAAAATAAATTGACAATAAATAAGTCAAATAGAAAGAAATGCTCACATGAGAAATTGTCCAATAAAGTCCTAGCTGGCTCGTATAGGCAATTCAACCACGCTTCTCCTCTCAAAGATAGACTCGCTGGTGACAATCGTATTATTTCGCTGCAGAGATGGTTTCTTAGTTATTCACCGGAACCAATTACCAAGTATCTGGTACCTAAAATGTCATACAACGTAGAACTGATTTCAGCAAACTAAAAGCCAACCTCGTGTTCACACGAATTAATTGTTCCTGTCCCCGAACGAAATCTTTTCTAAAATAAAATTCTTGGTTGGCCAGAAATACTCGTGATAATAGAAAATACAAATTATAACTTATTAACAGGTATAATCCAAATTTTCTTCCAAAAATAAAAATAGCAGATATAAGCAAACATATTTCCGGAAATAATACCGTGTGCAAATCCAAAATACGCTAACAACGGAGAAATTCAATATACATGACGATTATTTAAATAAAGAGAAATACACGATTCTAACCTCTCAACAGGTAAAATGTGAAATCTACTCATAATCCATGAAATAGTCAAAAATATGTTATTAAATATTCAATTGGTAGACTCTAGTTTATGAAAACAGTATTGGAATTGATGGAAAGCCAATTAAATGCCAGAAACATGAAAGATTAATAATTAACCTCCAATTCATGCAAGAATCATTTGAATGAAAAGGAATCCATAAATTATGTCCACTGCAAATAACTAGTATTATTCAAATAATCATTGAGATATTCAATCCACCTCACTGTCCAACTTAAATATCGAGATAACAAGAAATAGGTCGTTTACTAGATAAAATATGCCTCCACAAGATGTTCGCTACCACCAAGTCAGAATGCAAAAGAGAGCGATCTCCCCGAGCTTCCCTCGAAAATCAATTCGGTATGCACATGCCCAAACGATATTCGATCTTTTATCGATACAAATCGTGTGTCCGTGGTCTGTGGATATGTTGGCAGTGACTAATGGCATGCTGCCTGAGTACGTAGATTGAAGGGAGGAATTAAAATTAATAAGCTTGGTAACGGAGTATGATCTTAGAGTTATTATGATTGATTGATAGTAAGGTTGCGAGTATGATGTAATTATACAAGGTAATAAGATAATTTAATTGAAGGGAATGAATTTTCGTATAAGCCAGTGCATCAATGGTCTCCTTCAAATACATAGTTAACCTTGGCTTACCTGAAAATTTGACCTTTGTTTTCCCCTGGTCAAGTAGGCCAGGATGATGTCTTCCACACCCTCGTCCATGACCAAGATGCAGAGCGTATTTTGAGGCACTTGAGACCACATTTCGTTTGCTGTCAGGTTGTCTTGCTGATGCGGTCTTAGCCTTCAGCCTATAACCTCAGGCTCCATTCTGATGATATTGCAACTATATTGACATATTATGGACATATTGGTGAAAATATTTGAACGTATAATAGTGGCTACATTGAAAATGTTAACTTTCCGTGAAATTGGTTCAATGAGCTTGGTCATTTCAGAAATAAACTTGAAACTTCATTCATGAAGCAATATTGCCCTCAAAATATGCAGCGATACTGAATCAATATGATTTGGATAAATTGGTAGAATTTTCAAAGAAGTGAATAGGTTGGCTTGAAATAAACTGTGAACTACTTGGGGTTTCCGTAACAATTTCAGTCAGTCAAGGTAAATACGATATGTTGAATATTGATGGAATGATATTCAACCGATGTGCTATGAAACTTGAATATACAATTTTATTTTTTATATCTTAAATCGATGTGAGAGGTCTAGTGGAGATGCTAGATTCATTGTAGATATAGAAAACAATATGCAATAGTGTATTGTGTATCTAGTAGTAAAAGCAATACATTCCCGGACGACAATGTAAATTGTTGGCCGAAGCCAACAAGCATTGAAGTCTGGGAATGTGCTTTCACTACTAGGTACACATACTATTTTTTCTTAAATCGCAATCAGCATTATCAAAAACTAAGGAATTCTACATATTGTTTGCGTGAATTCAATAACTGTCTAAAATGTAAACAAGCCGGCAAAAATTTTCCCGTATCGTTTTCGATACGGGAAAGTACTTTCCCGTACCGTTTAGTTCCGAAAACGGTCCGGGAAAGTTCGTTGCTTAGCAACGGATTAATATACTAGATAAGCGTATTTTGAGGCATGAAGTTGCTCCGAGAAAGTCGGCATTCTTGAACGATTTCAGAAAAACAATATTGTTATATCCATATCAGTAAAATTATTCCACCAATATTTATTTATTTATTTATCTATTTATTTATTTATTTATACATTGTTCTGCAGGTTACACCCAACTACAGAACAGGGATACAGGTAAAATTAAAATATAATACAATTTCAATAAAATGACAATATCAAAATTACAATAAATAATGAGAAAACAATACATACGGAATCAACAGAGTTAAAATAAATCACAGACATATCATAATAAAACGTGATATAAAAAAGCAAGGAAACAACTTGCTGAATTGGATTTTTTGACTCCTTCGACACTTAGTTAAAAGTATCAATACCTACATACAGATTTATCGGAAGTGAATTTAATCGCAGAGACAGAACAATGAAAGATGTCAAGCTCACAGCTAGCCGAGTTGCATTTGACACACATGTTATGCAACGGTGAGTATTTCAAGATATTTGTACGAGGCGTTGGCAGATAAAACGGATTGTCTACTCTCGACGTTGATCTAGGTACGTTAAAATTGAGTTTTTGCAAAATATGTGGGTCAAAGATCAAATTATTGACTAATTTGAATAGAAAAATTGTGGAGTGACAATCACGACGGAGACTCAAGCTCTTCATAGCATGTCCAGCTAATAATACATCGTGAGGAAAACCAATTGGTGGATATATGTTGTCCGATCTATAGTAAAGAAGTTTCAGGAAACGCCGTTGTACTGATTCAATTTTCTGTATATACAGCTGATGAGATGGATTCCAGATTATTGATGCGTATTCTAATTTAGATCGGAGAAATCTTTCTAGATTCGAGCTATGAATCCATACATCCTATTTGCGGCAGTCACAGTAGACTCAATGTGAGGCGCAAACGAGAGTTTGGTGTCAAAGGTAACACCAAGATCGGTAAATGTGGCAGGCCTTTCAAGTGGAATATCGTCTATTGCATAATTATATAAAAATGGCTGATTTCTGAGTGTGAAGGTCATAACATTACATTTACTAGCATTTAACGGAAGATTGTTATGTAAACACCATTGCTCAATGCGTTTCAAATTATGGGAGAGTTGAAGGCAGTCCTCAGTGCAGTTAATCTCACAATATAATTTCAAGTCGTCCGCATATATCAAACAGTTGACGTCAATCACTTGAACTATGTCATTAATGAAAGCGTTGAAGAGCAGTGGGCCGAGATTGCTACCTTGAGGGACACCTGAGGTAGCCGCATATTCTACAGATTTGAAGCCATTGAAAGTGACATACTTACGCCTATTAGTGAAGTATGACACAAAGAGGTGAATGAGGGTCTGAGAGAAGCCATACCTGTACAATTTCGACAGCAGTATTCCATGATCAAGTCTGTCGAAGGCTTTCGAAAAATCTGTGTATATAACGTCAGTTTGAGATCTTTGATCAATGGTCTCAGCAATACATTGAGTTATATTGAAGAGGTTCGTGGTTGTTGAGCGACTTTTCATGAAACCGTGTTGAAGTGGGGTGACTTGGTTGCTAAGATGAGGGTATAACCTGTTATAGAGAAGGATTTCAAATACTTTGGCAAAATTTCATATTATTGATATGGGTCTGAAATTTTCCACATGAGACTTGTCCCCTTTTTTATAGATTGGCCAAACTTTAGATACTTTCCATAAATCTGGGATGACACTAGTTTTGATACAGCTATTTATCAGTGAGGTCAATGGACGAGCTAGAGCATATGCACAATCTCTAACAGTAACTGCAGGAATGCTATCTGGACTCGTTGTCATTTTAGGTTTTATCTTCTTTAAGGCTGCCAACACTTCATCTTCTTCGAAGTACTGAATGTTCAAAACTAGCGAGTGCGCATTGTCATCATTCAGTTCAGTTTTTGAGCTGGTGATAAATGATTTGGAGAAAAAATCGGCAAAGCTGTTGAGAATATCCAGACGTTCCAGAATGTCCCCATACCAGGACAACCATAGGAAGTCATTTCGAAGACATGCTAAATACATGCCAACCAGGACAACCAATGGATATCCTAGAAAATTCTACAATATATATCCAAACCAGGACATCCCAAGGAAGTCCTCGAAGGGAGATATTCTAAGATTAACCGATTGGGACGTGCAATATTCATCCATGCGGGATGGTCCTGTATGTTCCGTACCAGGACAACCATGGGACGTCCTCTCAAAGACATGCCAGAATACTTGCTAACAAGTACGTCAGATGAATGTCCTAGGAAACATATAAATATATCCCACCAAGGACATCCCAAAGACGTCCTCGCAGAGACGTTTTATGCGATGTACCGATTGGGATATCATTGGGACGTCCATAGGAATTACTTAGGGAAAATTCATGAACATGTACTGAATCGGACGTGCCAAGGACAATGATTTCAAGTCCCGGACATTCGGACATGATTTGTACCAAATAGGGACGTCCCTGGGACATAGTGTGCTATTAGGGATTAACTAATTCAGTTTAGATATTTATTTGTACTTGAATTATAAGTCAGAGTAACTTATAATAATAATGTTATCACCACGGCCATTTTTTGTTTTTACTTTTCAATTTGAATATTACATAATATGACATTTTGAAATGAAATGTTCATATTGCCCATCATTGAAGATACGGGAAGAAAATATCCCCTTCAGAATCCGCACGCCTGTGGTTGAGATTGGTAATGATAACCCCCACTGATGATTGAATCTTGTACTGACTTTCTTTGATGTATATCTCAATGGATTCCTGAGATATTTAATATTAATCAATTTGCAGACCAATGTTTATAGAAACTATTTTTTTTTCTTTCTGCATGTAGAATCAGTACTTGAAGTTTATCATTCTATTTCAGGAACATATGGTATAATTGTGAGAATTGAGAGGTTTTCGAATTCCAAAGAAATAATTTTTGGTGAATGCCTTCCCTGTATCTATCCACAGTATCCACCACATAAAGACCTCCATCATTACTATTATTGGAAACGTTTCGTCGTGTGGAGAATCTCTCAATAATGAAATGATGAATTGCATGATCTCTCAATGGCCGTTCCAATATCGAGATTAAACATCGGCGGAGGATTCGAAAGATTGGGGTTTTTCCACTTCTCGGGAAGAAATTCCGGATTATCGGTGTTCGTCCCCGGAATCCCGTGCATTCAACTAGCTCGAGGTAATGCCGAGATTAACAAAAAAACTTTCATTCAACTTTTATGGAGTTTCTTGTTCCTTCTTTTTATAGCCAGGTCGGCCTACAGATGTCGATTTCGGAGACGACGATCATGAAATTTCTTGCTCGAGGCCGTGCTTTGCTACCTTGACGATATCGTTGAGGGAGAAAAATTTAATAGGGTTATTGTTATTTACGGAAAAAAGAACAATTTTTAGTTTTGCGAAAAAGGACCCCGCACTTTTTGCTATATAAAATGGCGTTCTGTCAAATGTTCCAATTTTTTGGTATTTTGGAGGAGCCAATCACCCTATGAAATATGTCTGGGCCCAACTCGATCCTATGACTAGTTTTCGAAATACAGGGTGTTAAAGTTAGGAAATGACGACTTTTCCCCATCTTGTATCTCTAGAGAAAATCAATATACTTGAATTTTTTGCTTGCAGTATTTCAAAAATATCCTTTGGCAACTATCCCCCATAAAAAAACTCAAGAACTCTTTACCGTTAAAGGGTGATTTCAATTCATACTCTTGCGATTTTTCGAATTTCGAAATATTGTTGCTGTATGGTTTGGAAACACTTGTAGGATAAAAATTATCACAGCTTATTTTGTTGTCGCTTCATGTAATATCATCCCATGTCTCAATCATACAAGGCGTTTTACGAATGCTGTGGTATACCGTAATCAATTTCGCTTGAGTTTTCTTTCCCTCCTTGTATGTTTGAGTTGATAAATTGTATTCATTCCAGTTTTTGAAGATATGTCATTGTGGAAACTAGAGCATACAGGGTGCTAGTGTTTCCAAAACCAATGTTAACCACACGAAAATATCATAAAACCACATTATTTTTCATCACTCTGTATTTTGGAATTATGACCGTTAGGTTTGTATTTTTTGTTCATTATTCTATTCAAAATATTGTTATTTAGAAGCTGTAGAATTTTCAGCTTCTTTCTATGACTATGTTATTGATGGATTCAGAAAACAATGCAAAAATCGTTGATAATTCTCTCTTCCCATTTATGATTGCTGTGGTATTGAAAATTATTGGTGAAACTAATTATTCTGGTTTCAATGTGCATGTTTCTGAAATATATGTGTGTTTTTTCCTTTTTTCGATTCGGAAAATTGAGGAATATCTCAAGAGTACCAGATTTTATCAACTATACGAATATATATTATTGTTGTGATATATTATATAAAAATATAAATAGAAAAGTTATTGGGTATAGCCCTCAAATTATATAAACGTGTTGCCACACCACCGAAAAGGTTGTTTCCGGTGCGGTTTTTGTCCCATTGTGGTACCTCTTCAGGCCTAATCCATCTCTAAAATGTTTCATAAATATTTTTCACTGATTTCCCATGAGTAGGTAAATGAAACGTAGTACCTACTCGTTACACTCGTAACGGGTCATTTAATGTTCATTGTACATCATACGTTTTCTATAACTATTTAAGTCATAAAGGTACGATTTTTTTTTCATAACCGTTTCTACATAAACTTTCATATATCAAAAAATATTATAAAACCATAGAATTTCATACCTTAATTGAAATATTGAAATATATTCTAAAATCAAACACAGGTTGATTTCATTACAAAAGAAAATTAGGATTTGAACTCTCAATCTCCCGCGAGACCCACTACTAACCAACTTTGTCTCACTCAAAAAATTAAACTAACTGATATGATATCAGGTGGTATTAAAATTTTGAATAATTATTGATATCACTATCGCCACTCAATTTAATGATCTTATTACTTTATGTTTTAAAGTTGGTTTTATGAAAATTTTATGATTAGAACAACGGGATCGTTAGAGATGACAACACAAATGTTGCATGATTCTGAGGAAGTGAACATAGTTCATGCACGAGTTGAGGCTGAAAACCTTTGTAACAGAAATAGTCGATGGATCCGTCTGAACCATAGGAATGTACCTACGTTTCCTCGACTCGACTTGGAATACTTGAAAATACTTACAGGACCCTATCATATTCATTTAGCTGCCTCCTATATTCAAGATACGGTACATAGAGATAAAGGAGAAGGAAATGTACTTGAAATTGACGAGTATAACGAGGAACCCAATTTATTGAGATTTAGGATATTTTCTAGGTTTAGGAATGTCACAAAACATATGTTGTGGGTGGTATTCAGGGAAATCCATAGTGATAATATAGAAGATCCGCCTATTTTTTTAGGATACTACTGCACTTGTAGGTCAGGTGCTAGGACTTTAGGGACTTGTGCTCACGTAGCTAGTGTGATATGGTTCATCGGTTACGCAAGGCACCAAGAAAATATAACATTTCCATCTTGTCGGCTCCTGAATTCTATTTCAGATGCTTCAAATCGAATTCAACCGGAAATTATGAACCTCGGTCCAGAATTGATTTGAGTTTCAGGACAATATTTTTGATATTTGTTTGTTTTCGTGAAATAAATTCAAAGTTATGAAATATTTCAGAGTGGACTAGGTCTAAAGGGGATACCACTAAGGGAAAAAACGCGCCGGAAACTCTACCTCTTGGGTGGTGTGGAAACGAGTTTAAATATTAAATATAATGTATTTATTTTTGTCACAGACTCAGTGAACAATAATCATTAGATATATGATGTGAAATGACTCATCATTATTACGCTATCAATTCGTGTAGTTGATATAGTCTTGTCCTCTTGAAAAATATCTCAATTTTTCGAAGCGATAAAATATAAATAGGCCACATAGGTGATTAGATTCATCAATAATTTTCAATATCACGAAAGTACTATTCAAATATCCTTCTAGAAAAACACTTAGTATGCTAAGACCGAATGTTAGACTGTCATTATTGAAAAAAATTCTACCTGGCAATATCGGTTTCAACTCAAGGTACAAGTACAAGAAAAAAATTAATATCCGCGAGGTTATAAAAGTATACATTTTTTCAAGCTTTACAATGTTTACTGAATCCATCAAAAACTAGTTATAGAAAAAAGCTGAACATTCTACAGCTACTAAATAACAATATTTTAAATAGAATAATGAACAAAAAATACAAACCTAACGGTCATAATTCCAAAATACAGAGTGATGAAAAATAATGTGGCTTTCTGATATTTTCGTGTGGTTAACATTGGTTTTGGAAACACTAGTACCCTGTATGCTCTAGTTTTCACAATTACATATCTTCAAAAACTGGAATGAATACAATTTATCAACTCAAACATACAAGGAGAGAAAGAAAACTCAAGCAAAATTGATTACGGTATACCACAGCATTCGTGGAACACCATGTATGATTTAGACATGGGATGATGTTACATGAAGCGACAACAAAATAAGCTGTGATAATTTTTATCCTACAAGTGTTTCCAAACCATATAGCATCAATATTTCGAAATTCGAAAATTCGCAAGAGTATGAATTGAAATCACCCTGTAACGGTAAAGAGTTCTTGCATTTTTTTGTGGGGGATAGTTGCCAAAGGATATTAATAAAATAATGCAAGCAAAAAATTCAAATATATTGATTTTCTCTAGAGATACAAGATGGGGAAAAGTCGTCATTTCCTAACTTTAACACCCTGTATTTCGAAAACTAGTCATAGGATCGAGTTGGGCCATGACATATTTCATAGGGAGATTGGCTCCTCCAAAGTAACAAAAATTTGAAACATTCGACAGAACGCCATTTTAAATAGCAAAAAGTGCGGGGTCCTTTATATGTTTTTCAAGATAACTTTATTTTGGCTGGGCCAACATGGAAAAAATTTGTGGGTACGACTCAAGCTACACCAAGCATTATTGAATTATATTTTATGAAAAATGTACTTCTTGTTCGAGTTGTAGAATTGATGAACCATATGCAAGGTCCATTGACTACATTGTTTTAGTCTGAAGCTATGTTTTTCAGCAGTTTTAGCCGATTTATATTGGGATAACATTCGTAAAATATTGTGAACATTTTGGCAAAATTTTCAAACGTAATATAGGCATACAATAAAAGTGAATATTTCGCGAAATTAAACAAATATTGTTTGGATAATATTTGTAACACATTTTTGAAGCGATATTGGCATCAAACCATATTGAAAAATCATAACATTGCTACATAATTTCGAGAATATTAGAAAAATGCTCAATCGTTGTATTAGCGAAAAAAAAGTGAAATTCTCTCAAGATTGATTCATTATTGCTTGGATAACGGTCCTGAAATGTTCTGGAAGTAATACTGTCTTTGAAACATAGGCGAGAATGGTACAATATCATTTGAATATATTATAGGTGTACACAATATTCAAAGTCCATTGCTTTGAAATCATTTGTGTATTACTTTCAAAAACTGCCGAATACTTGGAACTTCTACAGTTACAGTTCTTCTTCAACTTAGTTATTACCACCCACTAAACATGATACATTGGGCTGAGCTGGATAGGTGAACGAGGTGATCGCTATATAAGCCCACAGCATTTCATTATTTATGTTATTTTTTTCTTTGGTGTTTTGGCATTGATTGCTATGGTTATTAGCATTGTGTTATGGGTAGGCCTCGTTACTAACTCAATACGCCACCTTAGAAACAGCACTGTTAATTGGAACGCAACAGTGAATCGTGCAGGACTCACCCCAGTGGAGCCACGAGATTTTAATAATTCAATGGGTCAAACTAAATTAAAAAATCCCAGCCGCAACTGGAGCTCGAACTCCGGAACTTTCGACCCAGAGTCGGATGCTCCAACCACTGCGCCACGCCCCGACATTATTTATGTTATTATTAGGTTGTTTGTTGCTTTAGGTGAACGAATTAACGAAAGTTGCGGGTGAAACCACAAACTCATTACAAATGCATAATGGAGAAGTTATTTTCGAATTTAACTTTGCTATGAAGAACAGTTAGCTGCAATTAAAAAAAAGAAGATAATAATAGTTACTCCTACCAGGTAGCAATATTTTAGCAATGGTTCAACTAGCTATGGTGTGTTGCTTGGTATACTCATTCAATTATATTTGAGAACTCTACATGTTGAAGATAATTCGATTTCTCAGAATAGCTAGGATTCCTAGATACTAGTTAAATTTACTTTTTCGAATTTCTCTTGTTTTTCAGATAATTTTTTATTGTTTTAAAAGATTATTATGATGACTAATTCTTCTTCTATTTCTGGAAATGGATCTGGTATTTTGATTGATGGATTTTATTTCATAGGATAGATCAGACTGCCTCCGTGGCGACGTTAGTTGTTGCCTTGAAATCTCAAGGACTTGTAACCGAAGCCACTAATGTGTGATTGGCTTTCTGTTGTTGACTTTCTTTGTTTCTATTTTTACATCCAAGTATTGTACATCTTCGCACTTGATTTTACCGTACTGATGAGAGCTTAAGCTCGAAATACGTGTCTACGGTTCTCAACAATTTGAGGGCTATACCCAATAACTTTTCTATTTATATTTTTATAAATAAAATAATTGCGGGGGTGCAGCTATTGTTTGTGTATTGAAGAAAACTCTTTTTACTTTAATTCCAATTTTAGAGAGACTGAAGAAGGAATAAAGCTATTCCGAAAGCTTTCTCAAAAGTAAAAAGAGTTTTCTTCAATACCCAAACAATAGCTGCACCCCCACAATTATTTCATTTATCAAGTACTTGCTATTATATCGTGACGACGTTAGTTGCTGCCTTCAAATATCAAGGTCTTCTAACCGAAGCCACAAGTGTGTGGTTGGCTTCCTGTTGTTGACTTCCTTTGTTTCTATTTTTACATCCAAGTGTTGTACATCTTCGCACTTGCTTTTACCGTATTGATGAGAGCTTAAGCTCGAAACACGTGTCTACGGTTGCACAACAATTTCAGGGCTATACCCAATAACTTTTCTATTTATATTTTTATATATTGCCCCTTGATAAATCCATCCTGATATATAAAGTTATATTGTGAAAATCTTCATGGAATATTCAAAAGAACAATTGTAGGACATTCTTAGGGAAACTTCCTGAAATATACTGCAGAATATTCCAGGAAGGTTTTACGATATTCTGAAAGACGTTCATAGCTCCATTACAGCATCAGAATCCATAGAACAAGTAAGTGCTGTCTGTAAGTGATTGGAATCAATATGTTTGAAAAATTCGCAAGTTTCAGGTACTCAATACGAAACGAATATATCAGAAAAGTTGGTGTCACACATTTTTCGGCCAAGAATATTGATTAGGATCAACCTAGTTAGTGCCAAATAGCCCCTTACTACCCTTGATAATAATGCAAAATTTTAACAAAATCGGCTAAAGGATTATTAAGATGTTTACGAAAGAACGATTTTATCTAATGAATCAGTTGTTCAAGTTTTCCCACGTACTTACGTAACATCTTCTATTACGGTAAATTGACATTATTAAATGATGATTTTTAAACTTTTGCGGTAAAAAAGCAATCCAACTTTCGACTTGCTTGTGTGTACTCACAATATACCCCTATTATAATATACAATTGGTTCTATAATTTTCGTTTCTGAATGTGCAATGATCGAAGAAAATATATTTTTACAGAAGAATGTGAATAATTATAAAAAATATCAAAAGGTCAATAAAATCACATTCATAGTTTGTGACATTGCTTCAATTTTTTCATCCCTGTCGTCGCCATGCACGCTTCTCTTTGTAGTCCGTTAAGTTTTGCCTGAGCCATTTTTGTTGGACTTTGCTATACCTGACTACATATTTCAAATTTTGGTTCGAAGGCAAAACAATAGTATATTGTGCAACAAGTGGGGAAAGTTCAACTTTTCTCACGAGTGTGGAAGTTTGTGGCACGAGCCTGAAGGGCGAGTGCCGCAAATAAACTCGCTATCAGACGTCAAAGTCAAAACTATCAATATCTGACAAGGCGCTTTCTTGTTCGTTAGTGTTCGGTGGGAACAGTCCAGGAACTAACTCGAGCTAATATGAGCTATGAAAAGAACACCTTAAGATTCAATGTTGCCAACTGAAACAACACGAAAACGCCAGCCTCTCAATCTCAGAACCAAACACAAACAAAAGGTCAAGTATTCGAATGTGAAATGGGTACCTCAATGACACAAGATAGAGATAGAGTAGGAATGTTACGGTTTTGTGTTCTAAGTACAAAACAATAGACTAACCAAAAGTATGTTTACAAAATATCGCTGTCATACCGCAAAATAGAACAACTGATAACTGTCATTAGCTTAAGGCCGGTTCATGTCCGCTCGAACTAGTACAGCAAAGGTAAGTACTAACATTCGGAACAAGCTATACATGACAACGATCAAGTTGTCATTTTGATTAATCTGAAGAAGAAGAAGAATACAGTGGCGTACAGAGTGGAAAGTGTATATCGATGACAGATAATTTCTGATGTTATTGTATTAAAACAGAAACGGTTTTCTAGTGCAAAATAAACCCGTAACAAATCCCCCCTCTACTCGGAGAGGCATTAAAGTTCCCAGAACTTTAATGACGATTAGCCATAAAGCTAACAATAACATTATTTAACCAACAATAAGAAATTCAAGGAAGTGTAAATCAGGCTGGTAGATAACAAATAACATTAAAAGAAAGTAAAGAAGATGAAGCATCAATGGAACAATACCACTATATCGACTCCGCATATAATAATAGTAATAATCACCAACAACGCATATGAAAATGAGCATGTCATACAAGACAAAAGATTGACATTTCAATGTAATTAAGATAGAAAAGGTGACTTCATTCAATAAATACCTGTTAGGAAAGTGTCGAAGGTTAGTTGATATGTCCACCTGGTACTATCAACTGTGAGAAAAACACAAAAACATATAATATCTACACAATTAAACAACCGAAATCATAATAATTAAATACACTATCTACAAAGCAATCAGTGATTGAGTAAATTGATGTCAAGTGGTCAAATGTTCATATTATCAATCTGGGTTCTACAATACTCAATAACATAAGCCGGTGTTGGTCATTCCAACAAAAATAAAAATCCAGCATATCCAAATACCCAGTGAAATATAAATAAAAATATGTCTTTATAGAAAGGTGATCATTTAATCAAACAAATCCCTCAAAGGAGGACATCAGTATGAGTGCCACAAAAACAGCTCAAATATGTAACAATGCAAAGCTCGTTACCAAAATACACGTGTACTGAAATATGCTGTAAGAAAACAAATCTCGAAATCACAAATACTAACCCGGACAATAAAGTAATCTCTTGACAGCAGATTAAAATAATACCAATCCTCAGAAAAGGACATATTTTTGGCTCCAAGTGTCGGTGTGGCATGACACTGTCAAACAGAGGCTTTTCTGCCGTGAAAAAAAATCACTAGTTGGGAACTAGCCTAGTTCAAGTAGCTTTAAGCCGAAGCTAGGGATAGCCAACTTCTATCCAGAACCATCGAGACAGCACAATGCATTCAACAACAACAACGCAAATAATAAAAATTTTAATCAATCACCGACAACGCAAATCATTAGTCTGTGGACAATCACCATTGTCAACTTATCACAGACAAGAACAAAAAAAAATAAAAAATTCTACTAAAGAACATCTTAAATGATACAAAATTAAATTCATAACGAATTTACTGAAACAACATCCAATGATGTTAGAATTATGGACAATAATTTTTGAATGGCCTCAAAATTAGAGAAAAACATACCAAACAAAAATTATAAATGCAGCAGTGTTGCTGTCGTGAGATTTTATAATCGCAATCATTTTCCCTAGATATTATGGGTGCAAAATCTCACTAGTTGGGAACTACGTCCAAGTTCTAGTTGCTTTAGGCATACGCCAGGGACAGCCAACTTCGGCTTTGACGTCTGAGAGATATTCTCTTCTTCCTTATTTGATCTTGATGAGTGACTGACCTACTTTGAAGATTTCCAATAAAAGTTTGATCATCGTTGATGGATCTTTGGAAAATTCATATCAGGAGAGTTTCTCATATTGTTTGCGATTTTTGACGCTATACATTTTTTGAGAAATCTCCGTTCGTTTTGCGGATTTTTGAGGTTAGAAGTCACTTCATCATTGTGTGAAACCACTGGAACGAGAAACTCGCTATCAGACGTCAAAGTCAAAACTATCAATATCTGACAAGGCGCTTTCTTGTTCGTTAGTGTTCGGTGGGAACAGTCCAGGAACTAACTCGAGCTAATATGAGCTATGAAAAGAACACCTTAAGATTCAATGTTGCCAACTGAAACAACACGAAAACGCCAGCCTCTCAATCTCAGAACCAAACAAACAAAATGTCAAGTATTCGAATGTGAAATAGGTACCTCAATGACACAAGATAGAGATAGAGTAGGAATGTTACGGTTTTGTGTTCTAAGTACAAAACAATAGACTAACCAAAAGTATGTTTACAAAATAACGCTGTCATACCGCAAAATAGAACAACTGATAACTGTCATTAGCTTAAGGCCGGTTCATGTCCGCTCGAACTAGTACAGCAAAGGCAAGTAAGTACTAACATTCGGAACAAGCTATACATGACAACGATCAAGTTGTCATTTTGAGGAATCTGAAGAAGAAGAAGAATACAGTGGAGTACAGAGTGGAAAGTGTATATCAATGACAGAGAAGTTCTGATGTTATTGTATTAAAACAGAAAGGGTTTTCTAGTGCAAAATGAACCCGTAACAAGTCTCCATACTATTTATTATGAGTAAGTATATCTTATTGAAATAATATTCAATAGAAATTGCGATTTTTATGAAAGCACGAATGAAAACTATCTGAAGAGTTTAAAAAAATTCTATAATCTGACAGTTCTGATGACTATCTAAAAATATACAGCAGCCAACTACCAAGCCAATTAGTTTTTGTCGATTTTTGTTGATTGTGGGCAAAGTGCCGTGAGAAAAAATATTTCTCACAGTATGAGCAATACATCGTTTTGAAATTAGGTAAGCTATGAGAAATACGCTACTTTTCATAGCAATTTATGTATATTTTTCTGACCTTTGCCACAGGATAAATGAAAAAGATCCGAATAAATACCCTGAACCAGTGCGTAACCGAATCTCAAATTTCAAGGTAAATATCGAAAATGAGATTCATCCATCTCCGTTGTGCGGTATCCGACCTGGGAATGTTCCGCGCCCTACTTCACGCCGAACTTTTTGTATTTGCTCACCCCTTCGCTGTTTATTTCGGCATATCGAATTCAGAAAACACAAACTCTCGTAACGTTAACACAACCGCAACACGATACTTCGCTGCCCCCTGCAGTCATGATTTACAACATGCCGAGGCGGAAAACGGAGAGCTTTAATTGAGGACCGCCGCAGATATCGGTTAACCGCCGGTTTAGACCGTTCCTAGGCAAGTTGGGGAGTTTCGAGAGCGGCCACCGTCTAAACGAACTTCACTAACAAGGCGTTTTTTCTCGACGACATTCTTGTTTGCTTGACATATTTCATCGACCTATTGGTGTTGTGTTCCCTCTTTTCCGCAAATTTGACTTTTTTCGATTATACGTGGTTGGCATGATACTTTTCTATACTCGAGTCGAAAAAAAGTCCCTTTCAAACCTTATAATAACTGATTTTTTACGTATTAGACCAAGCTATTGAAGTTTTTTTCCCACAAAATAAAAGATGGAAATGGCCTATACTTATTTTTATAAGATAGTTCGTAAATGAAATCCCCAGTTTTCACCTCAGCAAAATCGCTTTGTGGAATCTTTCAAACAAGCAATTGTGAAAAAATTAAAACTTTTTGGATTTTTGGAAATATCTCAAAGATTATTCAAAGAATCGTCTAACAGTCAATCGAACTTTAGTAGAAATTTATAAAACCTACAAAATCGATTTTTATACGACCGGATCGGTGCTATTTCCACTAAGAAAATCCGGGAAAAAGAGACCATTTTTCAAAAATTTATGATTTAATATTACGGAAACTGATGAAATGAAAACATTTCTCGACAAAATCAAAGTATTACTGTTGTGACAAAAGGGGCCGACTACTTGAACTGAGTAGTTGATGAACAGTACGGTTTTGATGAATACTTTTATCATTGTTTATATAGAAGATAGTCAACCTTATGGGATTATAATTGGATCAAAATGGATGCGACATGTAGATGGCGATAGTGAGCTCGCATCCAAGTCATGTCGTAACTTCAGTGATCTGGCCTCCAAGTCATGTCTTAACTTGATTGAAACAATGGGACAGCATTAAAATCGGGTTTTTTGAAGGAACCTGCATTAAAATGACGTCAAATATTCATGTTTTGTAACTAATCACGCTAGATGACACTCGCGTTTGCGTCCAATACCAATTACACAGGCATTGACTAACTATCTTACTTCTATATAAACAATGCTTTTATTGAACGTGAAAATATATGAGAGATGCTTGACATGCGTGACTGACAATAATATGACATGTACTGAAGTAAGTCAAAATGAAATGATAAATGAACAATATATAAAGGGTGAACTATTACAGATTGTACTGAATGGAAATTTCACTACATTCTTCCCCACTTGATGAAAAACTCTACAAATATGCTAGAGAATGTAGTCTCTTAGGTAGGATGGCATCCTATGCTGTCTGGATGGCCTGCTTGTGTCCGGAGGAGTTGGCTGACCGGACTGGTTCATTGGTGGTTCATGCTGGCTGGGCCCATCACTAGACGAGCTGTCACTTGACGCTGGAGTGGATTGAGATGACACGCTGGAGTGGATTGAGATGACGCCCTGGTAGCAACTCGAGGGTGATCGGCCTCAACTGGGATTCCATATCCCCGATATCGAACCTCAGACAAAACCAAAGGTTACTCGCTTCTTTGGTACCAGAGTAGCGATGAGTTGGTTGATGTGGCGTTTCAAGCTACGCCCCGAGTCCAATTCAACTATATAATGACATTGGCCAAGCTTCCTCGTTACGGTACCAAACCTCCAGACATCATGGTTTCCTTGGTGAACTTTAGCCTGGACTCTCTCTCCCACTTGAATCGTTCTGACACGAGAGTTGTTTGGGGTTGATGCAACCAGCGCCTTGCTGTTAGGAAGGAGAGCATCGAGGCGAATTCGAATCTTTCTCTTCAAGTATAGCTCTGCAGGAGACTGACCTGATGCTAAAGGTGTTGCTCGGTAGCGAAACATTATGTTCTGTACTTTGGCAGACAAAGGAGCAGTATCGTTTTCAGCAGCTTTGAGTCGGCTCTTCAGGGTTTGAATGCTGCGCTCCGCAAGGCCATTTGTAGCAGGGTGGTTTGGTGCACTGAATTTCTGAAAAATTCCTCGCTCCTTGCAATGGTTCTGAAATTCTTCGCTCTTGAAGATGGTGGCTTTGTCCGAAACAAGAACTGAGGGGTATCCATGGACTGAAAAAATGTTTTCCAGCAGAGATATGGTTGTAGCAGAGGACGGGGCATCACGCAGTATGCGAACTTCTGCCCACTTGGATTTAGCATCCACACACATGAGAAAAAAGTGGCTGTCGAAAGGACCGGCATAATCAATATGCACCCTATCCCAGTTCTCTTCAGGCTGATCCCACGGATGGATTGGTGCTTTCGGAGGACTGTGCTGAACCTTCGCACAGGGTTCACAGCTTCTGACTAGTCGCTCTATGTCCCTGTCAATACCTTCCCAATATACGTATCTCCTAGCAAGTTGTTTCATTTTTGTAACACCTAAGTGTGTCGCATGAAGCTCATCTAGGATTGGGGTTTGAAGGTTTTTCGGAATCACAGCTCGATCCAATCGACAAAGAATATTGCCAGAAACAGTGAAAGGGCTATCTTTGCGGCTGTTCTTGAGCTCGTGCAGCAGGGATTGTAGCTCTGGGTCTCTTGCAATTTCTTCGGCAACGGTATCTGCTGTGACTGCCGTGCTGGAGAAATGAAACAGGGTTTCTGCATACAGTGCATTAATTTCTTCATCTATTTGTATCACTGGAGGTTTGTTTGTTGTGGTGACTGGGGCACGGGATAGACAATCAACGTTCTCGTTATCTTTGCCCTTCTTGCAACTTACTGTGTAGTCGAGTCCACTGAGGAAAGAGGCATATCTCAGTAAACGTGCTGACATCATCTGCGGCAATGAACGATCAGGTTTAAAAATGCGAGAGAGTGGCTCATTATCCGTGACAAGAACAAACCTTTTTCCAAGAATATAATTGAAGAAATGTGTAGCTGCGTAAATAATGGCGAGAGCCTCTCTGTCCAGCTGACTGTAGTTAGATTCAGCTTGGGTCAGTGCTCGCGAGGCATATGCCACTGGTCTTTCATGTCCATTTACTTCATGACTGAGGACTGCAGCTATTGCAGTCGGGCTGGCATCAGTGGTGAGGATTACAGGTAACGATGGTTCGAAGGGAATGAGCACCCTGTCACTACATAATTCTGACTTGAGATCCAAAAAGGAGGCTTCAGTGGCAGCTTACCAAAAGAATATTTGACCGGTTCGGAGCAAGCGACGTAATGGCCAGGATTTTGAGGTAGGATGGCATAATACGTTACTAGGCCTAGGAAGCGTCTCAATTCATCCACATTCCTGGGTCGAGGCATCTGGAAAACCGCCTGGACCTTTGTTGGACACTTCTTGATCTGATTGAAAGACACAAAATGTCCCAGGTAATTTATGCTTTCCTTGAAGAAAGAGCATTTGGCCCTGTTTAGGTGAAGGTCATTATCTTTGAGGCGATAAGATTCCTGGTACACTCATCAAGAGTAGCGCCATGGCAAATTATGTCATCGAAGTATGCTTCAACATTGTGCAAGCCATTCAACAACTGTGATAAAATACGATTGAATTCTGATGGTGCAGTCTTTAATCCGAAACTGAGACGATTCATCCGGAACGTGCCTTTATGAGTTGTTATTGTCTGTATCTTACTTCCTTCTTCATCCACCTTGAAATGCAAATATGCTTTGTGGAGATCCAACTTGCAAAAGAATTTAGAACCTCGGAGACTATGAAGAACTTCGTCTATACGGCGGATAGGGTGATTAGCTGCGACAAGTTTTTGATTTATAATCAACACATAACCTTACACCACCATCAGGCTTTGCTATAACTACTAGTGGTGAGCCCCAATCGCTCGATGCTGTAGGACTGATGACTCCTTGAGACTCCAATGAAGCAAGCTCTTTTTCTAGTCGTTCTCTCAATGCAAAAGGAACATCGCGTTCACGGATATATACTGGCTTCACACCTTCTCTCTTCTACATTGGGAACACATCCAATCCTTTCTTCAAAAATAGTTGAGTATTTCTGGAAAATGTCTTCAAGTGAAAAAACAGAGTTGACAGCAATTGGGTTGAGAGCTGGAGGCTTGTGACTATCTATTTCATTGAGGCTGATCCCGAGTCCACGAATCCACATCCGGCCAAGCAATGCATTATGTCCGGAAGGTACTATAAATAGATCAGCATCCATTGACTTTTTTCCATAAACGACAGAGACAGTGACTTTACCCTTGGGCTTTATGACGTGAGCTGAGTAAGAACGGAATGAGACTGAGGTTGGCTGAAGAGGTAAATTGAGGATGAGCTTGTTGAAATCTGTTTCTGAAAGCAGGGTAAAACGTGCACCTGAATCAACTTCAAAAGATTGTGGCTTGTTGTTGAGAGTGATTGTGACAATATACCTATCGTTGTCTGGTCCAACTTCATACAAATCTTCAGTGTGTTCAATCCGACCGATGCCGTACTCATCTTGAGAGTGTTGGAACGAAATATTATGGGTTTTGGATTTCTGCAACAGGGTGGTTATGCAGACTTTGGTGACGTGACCGGTTTTGCCAAAGGAAGTGCACTTCAGAGAATTACGATTGGTTCTGCACTCACGTGACATATGATTTGAACGGCCACAATTCAGGCATAGGCCATCTAATCCTAATGACTCATAATCGACATGGCCTTGTCTTCGGGACTGGGAATAATGACGTTGATGTGGACTAGACTGACCACTATTACTATTTGACTTGTATTGTTTATGATTATAACGATTGCCTTTCTGAGATCTAGAACGTCCACATAGTTTGTAAGTGTCAGTGAGTCCTTCTGATAACTTGTCAGGGAGTTTGCATAACTGACCTGATTCATAACGGGATGCCTCTAGCGCAGTTGCCTTCAAGAGGAGACCATCGAAATCTTTGAGGGATGTGTCTTGTAGGAGCTGCTGCCGTATCCAATTATCTTTAAGACCTCTGAGAAATTGAGCACGAAGAAAAATATCAGCTATGGAAATTTTCAAATTGCATGTGCAGGTAGCATAAAAATAGCAGTTTTTCAAATTTCCCTTTAATGATGCGACAAAATCTGAGATGGACTGGTGTGACTGCTGAGTGACACTGAGAAAAATGTGTTGCAAAACAGCGGTAGAGACTGCAGGGGATAGCATTTTTGTAAAGTGATCTAACAGAGTCGTAAAACTGATATCTTTTATAGGCTTGTCTGGACCTTACAGTGCGGCTAGATTGTTGTTATGATCCTTACCTATTGATGAACACAAGAGTTGAGCTTTTTTCTTGTCATCAATGACGTTTTTGAGATCACAATAATTGCTAAACCTTTCCAAATAAGATGAAAATTTTTCATTTTTGGCATCATAGTTCTCAAATAGTATAATCTGTGGTGCTGGAGTTGATTGGTTTCCAAGAGCTGTTGTGAAAAGTGACATGAATTTCCTAAACTGCTCCTCATCCATGATAACAACGGCGGAAATGTCGAAAACAGGCTCAAAAAACGTTCAAAATTGCATTGGAAAACGCCGACAAAATGAGTTCTGGCTCTTAAACATTGATGTCACTGTTCATCCTCGTCGCCAAATTGTTGTGACAAAAGGGGCCGACTACTTGAACTGAGTAGTTGATGAACAGTACGGTTTTGATGAATACTTTTATTGAACGTAAAAATATATGAGAGATGCTTGACATGCGTGACTGACAATAATATGACATGTACTAAAGTATGTCAAAATGAAATGATAAATGAACAATATATAAAGGGTGAACTATTACAGATTATACTGAATGGAAATTTCACTACAATTACACTGTTAATTCTCAACCTATGAGCCTATGGAGAAAATCTCCCATAAAGATACAACTATTTATAATTTCAAAGTTACAAAAAGGACATAAAACAAAATAACATGTAAAATTTGCTTGCTTCTGTTAATTAGAGACTGCTCCGGGAGAAAGAAAGTGGGAAGAGGGAGGGGAAGTTTTTTTCCTGACGTGTAAATCGCTTCGTGTTGGAGTTAATGAATTTCTCCCTGTATTAGTTCATCAAGCAAGCTGTCTCTAAAATGAAAATTTCACAAAGCGTCAATATTTTTTCACTGACGAAAATTGGCCTGCACGATTCACGCATCTTCACTTTGAAAATAAATTTTAAAGCTTTTTTCTGGAGGACGAAAAATCTTTGAAATAACCGCAAGAACCCCAGAATGGAATTTCATACCGTAGGTGGGACTCAATAAATGAGTAGTATGCAATTAAGGAAGGTGCCATTCCGAGTTTGTGAGTTATCATATTGACAACGTAACAACCAGAGGACAACTTTTTTTTAAGAGCCGTTATATGAGCTTCGAACTTCAGATTATAGTCAATTCGTACCCCAAGAAATTTTGTTTCGGGCTTGCTTTTAATTACTTGAGAACCTAAAGGTACTTGTTCTAGATCCATTTTGAAAGTGACCAGCTTTGTTTTTGTATTATTTAATGTCAGCAGGTTAGCTTCACACCACTTTTTGATTTTTTCTACGCCAACAGAGATAGTTCAAACCAGAGCATCATGATCTTCATTTTGCCAGAGAATCGTGGTATCATCAGCAAACAATGTAAGATGTCCGGATATATCTAGGTTGGCCATATCGTTGATGTAGAACAGAAATAGATTAGGGCCCAAAACTGAACCCTGGATAACTTCACGTACATTTTTTCCCTGTCAGAACTAACATTGTTAAATAGTACTTTTTGATTTCGATCAGTAAGGTAAGATCTGATCCAGTTTAGAGATGTGCCGCGAAATCCTTAATGTAAGAGCTTTCCATGACTTACACAGTCTAAAGATCAAGAAATATTGGTGCAGCCGACTCTTTTTCGTTTAGGCTCATATACACTCTTTCAAGAAAATCAAAGATTGCATCATTCGTACTCTTTTTGTTTTGGAAACCGAACTCTTCAGCCGCCAATATATTATGTCTCCGCAAGAAACCCATTATCCGACGTTTTACTAGTTTCTCAATCATTTTGGACAGAGTTGATAGTAGTGAGATCGGCCTGAAGTTGTTCGGATCATCAGTGGCACCACCTTTGTGCAGTGGTATAACTATTGCGGTCTTTAGGCTGATGGGAAAAATACCTGTGGCAAAAGACTTGCTAATGGCCACAGCTAGGGCACTTAGGGCTTCATCAGGTAATTGTGATAATAGTTTGGCTGATAAGTGGTCTTCACCTGAGGAATTTTTGTTTTTTATTTCTCTAATTACTGATTTAAGCTCAGCCAAGTTCTTCTCGTACAAGAACAGAGAGTGCATCGGAGATGCCATACTTTCTAGGTAAGCGAGAGGATTAACTGTCGCAGAAATGTTCTGAGTTAATTTGTTTGCTATGGAACAATAATATTGGTTCAAACCGTTTATGTCAACGTTTACATTCGTGTGGCTCAATTTTTTTGTTTCACCCCTCAGATCATTAGTTATTGTCCATAATTCTTTCTGTTTGTTAACTGCCTGATCCAATCTATTTTTGTAATGCAAATCTTCAGATAATTCATTAGTCTGTATGTAGATACGACGGAAGGTTTTGAAGTAAGACATAAAGAAAATGTTATTGCTATGAAATTTTCTAATGGTGTGGAGACAACGCAGATTGCGAGAAGAGTTTTTGATTCCTTTTGTGACCCATGGTTTCGACTACTTCTTCTTCCTTATTAATTGTAATGGGAATGCCTCATTGAATATTTCAACAACACGAATCTGGAATGTGTTTACTGAATCCTCAGCACCTTGTATACAATTCCAATCTGCTCTCTGACAAAGTAGTTGAAACTTGATTCGAACTATATCAAGTTGGATTTGCTGAAAATTCGGCCACGTTTCTTACCTACCGGAAATGGAAAAATATACCTCGGCCCTATCTCCCCGCATTCCATACTTAACAACACTACAAAACGATGGCACATTAATACATTTAAGAACTAATTACTGATTGAAGTCTAACTATTGACCGTTGTTCACCAGTAAACAATGGAAACTAAATAGAATGTTTGCTCTCCAGCAAATGTTAGTGACGTCATTCTGGAATGGTCTATACTATATTTTTGGAAAATGATCAAGAAGCAGGTTAGATTTGTTACTGTTGAAGGCTCAAGTTTAGTTGAAGAGAACACCAATTTTTTTTAAAGTTATAATTGGTTGAAGAAAGAATGACATTTTGAGTTGATAAATCTTTGAAATGTATTGTTTTGATTTTGACGAATGCAGACAACAATGCAAAGCGTCTTCAATTAGAAATAATATTTCTTCATATAATAATTATTCGACTGGAAACAAGATCTCTCTGTATATTTCCCACACGATTCCATAACCTTTTCAAACTCGCAGTTTCCACGAGTGCAGCTTTCATTTTTCAGTAAAAAAATCATGATCAGAGAATTCAGAAAGATTTGAAATGTAACTGGCTTCAGCTGTTAACAATAGAACAAAGCGACACGTGTGAAAGTCGTAAAATGCATATGTGGACGAAAACTTTCCAGACGAGTCGCATTGTATCATCTCTATTCTCCATTTACAACGTTTCGTGTCGCTCCAGACTGGGTTTGTGAACCTCATCCCCAGTATTAATACTCCAAGAAAATGAATAATGAAGTATAAATTTCACTCTACCAACTTTTTTCGAGTTCCAGTTCAATCAATAGAGCATAAAATTAATAATTCTTTAACAAAAATACTAGTAGGAAACCGACTTCACATGGAAGATAGTCTCTTATTAATTTGTTATAAACCATATTTAATTACAAAAACTTCTTTCCTTTCAATATTTTGCTTTTGAAATGATCACTGTTATGTATAGGTATTACTCTCTGTATGTCAATGAGGTAACCAGATCCGACTATGTTTGGGACTTTGACAAGGTATCTGACAGTTGATAAATTAATCAATAAATGTTCACTCAATTAGTCATTCTTTCTGAGTTATTCAATTTAATAGCAAACAGAACATTGGCGACGAGGATATTTAGTTCCCACGCAGGGTTCATACATTCAGTGAAAAATCAGAATTGTCTGCAAATTCATCGACAATGCCGCAAACGTTTGTTGGACTTCTCGGTTCGCTCAACATTTTCGATCCCAAGAGTTCTGAATTTTCCGTGTTCAAGGAAAGACTGAATCAGTTCTTCATTGCAAATGTTATTAAAGAGGAGCAACGAAAAAAGGCCATACTATTGAATACATTAAATGAGGAAGCCTACGTGTTAGTGCGAAATTTATGTGTACCTAATCTTCCTGACACAAAAACTTATGATGAGCTTGTGGATCTACTCAATGAACATTTTTTGCCAGTGAAGTCGTATTTTGCAGAAAGACTCAAGTTTTATACGGCAAAACGTGATTTACATAAAAGTGTAGCAGAATGGGAAGCAAGGATAAAAAGTTTAGCCTCAACATGCAAGTTTGGAGCAGAATTGAATTTGGTAATGCGAGATATTTTTGTAATTGGAATAAATCAAACTTGCAACGTTTTCTACCAATTAATAATTTAGCTGGAGTTTCCCCCGTTGTTGTATGCGGGGTGTTTCTATAATGGAACAAAAAACGGTTCAATATGAGGTTGAAATCTGCTGATTTGTTATCATGGGCGGCCTTCAAAATAGCTTTTTTTACAAATTATTGCTGCAGCTTCCTTCTCTATCTGCGAATATTTCAATTCTGCAGAATTTAGCAAACGTGACGCAAAACCTATAGATCTTTCTTCATCATTATCATAAACATGACTTATTGTAGCTCCTAAAGCAAATTGAGAGGCGTCAACTGTTAATTTGACAGTTTTTTCGGGATCAAAATGAGCCAATACTGCTGCTGAAGTCAACATTATTTTTGCTTCTTCAAAAGATCTACAACATTCTTTTGTCCAAACCCACTCTGTATCTTTTTTTAATAGAGAATACAAAGGTTGAAGAATTTCTGAAATCTTGGGCAAAAATTTGCAATAAAAGTTCAAACTTCCCAGAAATGATTTTAACTCAGTGACAGTTTTAGGAATGGCAATATTTTTGATTGCTAAAATTCTATCTTCAGATGTGTGAAGTCCTTCCTTATCAATGACATGTCCCAAATATTCAACTGAATCCTGAAACAAAAAACATTTGCCTTTCTTAACCTTGAGACCACATTCTTGCAAACGTTTCAACACTCGCTCCAAACGTTCAAAATGTTCGCTATCATTCTTCCCTGTTACAAGAATGTCGTCGAGAAAACAGACAACACCGGGCATATCCTGTAGCATTTGCTCCATTATATTCTGGAATATAGCTCCTGCGCTAGTGATTCCATAAGGAAGTCGAGTGTACGAAAAAAGTCCCTTATTTGTCGTAATAGTAACTAGTTTTCGAGAATTTTCATTCAAAACAACTTGCTGATACGCTTCAGATAAATCGATTTTCGAAAATTTTGTACCTTCCTTCAACTGCGAAAATAAATATTCAATACGTGGTAAAGGAAAGTGTTGTACGTTTAAGTTGGGATTTAAAGTAATTTTGAAGTCGCCACACAATCTCAAATCTCCACTCGATTTAAGAATTGGAAAAATGGGAGTTGCCCATTCCGAATATTCAGTAGGAACTAACACTTTATTTTCTACTAATCTATCAATTTCTTTTTCAATTTTTGATTTCAAGGCAAAAGGTACTGGACGTGCCTTATAAAACTTAGGAATAGTTCCTTCTTTTAAAGTTAGGCTGACTGAAAATTTATTAAAAGTGCCCAATTTAGTTTCGAAGACATCTGCATAATTTGTTTGCAACCAATCAATTTTTTGTTTAATGTTCAAAATTTCTTGGTTATTGAAGATGCTACAACAAACTGGATAGCGTGTTTTGAGGTGAGCAACATAACATCAAGTACCACAATTAGAATTTTTAGAGAACTATTTGCAAGATTCGGTTTGCCTCATCAACTTTGCACTGACAATGCAACAACTTTCATGTCAGAAACTTTTCAACATTTTCTCAGTATCAGTGGCGTAGAACATAAAACTGGTGCACCTTACCACCCTGCCACTAATGGCCAAGGTAAAAGCGCCGTTAAAATTGTAAAAAAAGCTATTTTGAAGGCCGCCCATGATAACAAATCAGCAGATTTTAACCTCATATTGAACCGTTTTTTGTTCCATTATAGAAACACCCCGCATACCACAACGGGGGAAACTCCAGCTAAATTATTAATTGGTAGAAAACTACGTTGCAAGTTTGATTTATTGATTCCATCTGTAGAGAGAAATGTTTGGAAAAATCAAAATGCACAAACAAAAAATTTCAAGGGTAATAGAAATGAAGAATTCAAGACAAACGATCTTATTTGGGCTCGCGACTTTCGACAGGGTTTTGACAATTGGTGTAAGGGTAACATCACTGAAGTTTTGGGGAAAAGAACGTACATGATAAAAACAGATGAAGGTATGATATGGAAACGTCATCAAGATCAAAATAAAAGGTTTTACTCATCAGAAAGATTTAACGACATACCTAGTGGCAAAAATAATGCGTTCGATATCATTCCTCGTTCGACTTTGGATATTCCAGATTCTGAGAAAGTTAATGATAGTGAACAAAACTGTAATGGTAGCTCTGATTTGAATATTGATGGTAGGCAAACGCAAAATGATAGCTACCGTAGAGTGTTGCGAAGAAGGAGTCAACTGAAGGCCCCGATCGTTTTGAAGAATGTTAAAAGTATATTGAATGTTTCTTGTTGTATTTTAGTTAAGAATAGTGTTAAGTATTTTGAATATTCTTTGCTGTATTTTCTACAATTATTAGAAGTTTAGTGGTGGAGGTGTTATGTATAGGTATTACTCTCTGTATGTCAATCAGGTAACCAGATCCGACTATGTTTGGGACTTTGACAAGGTATCTGACAGTTGATAAATTAATCAATAAATGTTCACTCAATTAGTCATTCTTTCTGATATATTCAATTTAATAGCAAACAGAATAATCACTAATTCAGCAATTTGGCTGCTTCGATGAGAAAAAATTTAGAGAATTGAAATACGGACAAAATGAGACTTTTCACGACCCGATCAGATCATTAGTAACTAGAAACAATGTAAAATTTTGTGATTATTTGAAAAATTTATTACTCCGCCATTTTTCAAATTTTAGGGTTGGTCCTTCTTATGAAAGAATTGATTTATGTAGATTTTATAAATATATCCCTTTATTCAGTTGAAAAACTAATTCATTTACAATAGTAAATACAATGTCACCTTATGAATAAAATAAAATTAACATGAAAAAATACAAACAGTCTGATTAAAACTTCACACGTGTAAACAAAAAGTTACATAAAATAGTCATACATAAAATATACTTATTTTTCATTAAATAATCTTCCAATCGTCTTTTGAATGTATTAGACCGTCAGATAGTGACAGATTTAGGTGCCCCATTTTCACATACAAGCCTCGAATAGGGTTTAAAAGTAAGTCGATGTTGAGTTAAATGAAGGGAAATTTACAAGTGGCTCGTGGGGAAAACATAGGGATAAATCAAAAAGAATTTCCATTAAATTTTCCGACGACAAAATCTACTTGTCCATTCACGCCACTCAAGCCATTATGTTTTTCGGTCTAGTGACGATGTAGGTTTTCATAGTTTTGATGGGCTTGCGTGGGAAAACCTGTTAAAATCTCGATTTTTCTTTACAAGATTACAGCCTCATTTTAACCCTTTAGCCACCTTCAATACTCAAGCCCTTGATCTTCTGAAGCCAGGTTATATTAATTAATGATTAGGTGAACACGGCTCGCGTTAAAATATGGAAAATCGAATTTTCCATGGAAAGCCGAATTTTCCATATGTTATCCCCAGGAGCCACTTGTAAATTTCCCTCCATTTTACTCAACATCGATGTACTTCTCAACCCTATTCGAGGCTTGTATGTGAAAATGGGGCACCTAAATCTGTCACTATCTGACGGTCTATATTGATCGAACCACTCTCTTTAATTTCTTGTGGGTTACTAAAACAATCTACTCCTTCATAAAATAAAGAATTATGTGTACTCTTCTTTATTCTTTTCAATTTATATGTTGTTTTTGTTTCTTGTATTGTACTCGTGTATTTCAGCCACATAAGTTAATTTATTCTGCAGGTGAATATCAAATAGTTTCTTCACTGGTAGCCATTGAAGTGTTTGCAATATATTTGATATTGGTGTTATTCTCGAACATTGTAAAATTATTCGCATAGCACGATTCTGCATCTTTTGTAGTCTGTTTATTTCATTTTGATTGAAAACAAACAGAATGGTAAAACAATAATTTAAATGTGGGAGAATTATGGAGTTGTATACTAATAATTTAGACCACTGACTGAGATATGGGAAACATCTTCTTAAATAGTTGATTTTGTAAGCTACTGTTTTAATATCCTGATTAGCATGTTCCTTGAATTTCTATATACTGTATTAGTTACACCCAAGTACACAAATTTGTTTACCTTTTCTATATCACTATCATTCAATCGTAGAAGTAGGTTTTCATTATTATGATGTTTCCCTAATAACATCCATTTTGTTTTATTTACGTTCACCTTTAGCAGATTTGCACAGCGTCATAGTATCAACACACTCTTGTACATCTTCACTACTAAAGTACTTTAGGGTGTCGTTGGCAAATAGGTGAATTTTACATTCTTCTGCTATGGTTACAAAGTCATTTAAATATACGAGGAATAACAATGGTCCCAAAATAGACCCTTGAGGCACACCTCTATCATTTTGCATTCTATCTGAATAAACTTCATCTAGTTTAAACCTTTGCTGTCTATTGCTTAGATAATTAGATTAGATAATCAGATTATGGACCGTGGTGGTCGGCTGGTAAAAGCGTACGCCTCGCAAGCGTGGGGTCGTGGGTTCGATCCACCGATTCACCGGTCTCGTGCATGGCATAACAGGTCAAAAGGTAAGAGCTGCATCTTCCCCAGCTCACACAAGTCTCTCGAAGACTTCCTAGGGTTGCGCGTAGGGGTGCAATCGGTTGACGGAAATAACAATTTTAACAACAATTTTTTTTAACAATTCATTATCCAGTTTAGTGCTATTCCATCAATACCTACGCTTTCAATCTTTCTAATCAGTCTGCATCTATCTACAGTTTCAAATGCCGTTTGAAGATCAGGAAATACTGTAATAATATACTGATCATTTTCTGCACTTTTCTTCCAATCTGTTAAAACACATTGTAACGCAGTTTTACAACTATGTTTGCTCCGAAAACCCGATTGATTCTCACATAGGACCTTACTACCCTCCAAATAATCCACTATCTGCTCATATTCAGCCTTTTGAAATACTTTAGCTTTAGCATTAATCATGTTTATTGGCCTCAATTAAATAGCTTGGTTTGTATTTGGAACTTTTTGTATACGTATAGTATACGTAGTAGATAATTTTGATTCAGCTGGAACTTCACCTCTCTCTAAAGAGCTGTTGATAATGTTTAACAATGGATTACAAATGGCACTGAAACACTTTTTCAGAAGTTCTACAGAAATTTCATCTGGACTACTTTTATTTTTCAAAGAGCCAACAATTATTTCTAGATCTACCATATTGATAAGACCAAAGTTGGACAATTCATTATTCTTTTAGTTATAGGAAAGCTATGAGAAATTATTTCACCATTGCCCAAATCAATAGTTGTAAGATTGTATTCTTTGTTATTATTCGATACTAATGTCTCAGTGTTTTCCACATTTCGGTTGTTCTTATTTGAGTCAATATTTGTCTTTAGATAGTTCCTCTTCTCCTTTCTAATTGTTTTTACTGCTATATTTCTTTTTTGTTTATACTTTTCCCAATTATCCGTTGTTTTATTGACTGTATACTGTTTGTAACTAATATCCCTTTCTATTGTAGCTTGCCTCACCTCATTCCAGAATTCCTTATAGTGTCCAAAGATTCAAAATTGACAATACATTATCCAAAAATTGTTCATATGTTATGTGTTCACAAAACAGGCACTGTCAGACCATTATTTTGGCACAATTGCAATCAAGGTATGTGAATAAAATTGGATTGAATTGAATTGAATTATTGATTTACTCTTTCCCATTACATTTCCGTATATTTGGGCTTTTGATGATGTCATAAAATCAAAACGAATTCTTAGTCTATTGGATCTATTACATGAGCAACTTGAATTTTTTTGTTGATTCATAGATAATATGATAACAACTATGGAAATGATCCGACATGATCGTTATAGTTAATGTAGATTTACAGGTCCATTTTCTAAAATGTCGTTATTTAACGAGTCGTTGATCAACGATTGTAGTTCAGTTCAAGATTGCATCAATCTAAACGACAATTTAGAAATTTGTTTTCTGTAAACAATGTCGTTACAGCTGCAGTCGTTACTGATGAATTCATGTTCTGTATTTGAGTGATGGATGAAAACAAAATTTTCAAACCTTCGGTGAGTATTATCAAAATAAAGTAGAATAGGAAAAAGATTTCCGTATATTTGGTTAAATTGGAAAAAAACTGGTGGTTTCCTAGAAATAAGTATGAACCAAGTGAACCAGAAATTCTCAAAGAAGCTTGGGACCTTCTAACATCAGACAAACTGAACAGCTCTGCTGGGAATTTTATATAAATATAGGGGCCAAATGATCAACAAATATTTCTGATACTTCGTGACATGACACACGATTTCTCTTTTGCCATAGACTTCAGGTAATTGCCATGGACGAAGATATGCAATGCTAAAAGGTGCAATTGGTTATTTAGTGGAAAGGACCCCGCAAACTCCTTATGGAATTTGGGTCCCAGTGGATATTTTTGAATTTTTGGTATGATATAGTCCATGTAATTCTTAACCAATGTTACCATTGCGCCAACCCAAATAAAATAACAGTTTTGCTGCTAGGGGGCGTTGAACTCACCCCTTGCGCAGATTAGACTATTTATTTTTGAACCCATTAACAATATTTTCACTTGTTTCATTGTTGATAATGTTGCACAATATTGTGTTGTTTAAAAAAAAAATCCTATCCCCTCCCCTTTTTCCCCCAACTCCTATTACGGAACGCAAAATAATATTTCTCGAGTTCCTTCAAATGTATTGTCAAATGTTTAAATATGCCTAAAAAAGGAAAATAGCAGTTTTTTATGATTATACCCCTACCCCCCAAATGGCACAAAACGAAAAAATTTCGGTGGAGTTTTCTGAATTTTTGAAATGATCCACCGAAATTTTTTCGTTTTGTGTCATTTGGGGGGTATAATCATAAAAAACTGCTATTTTCCTTATGTAGGTATATTTAAACATTCGACGATACATTTGAAGGCACTCGAGAAATATTTTTTTTTGCGTTCCGTAATAGGAGTTGGGGGAAAAAGGGGAGGGGGTAAGATTTTTTTTTATAAAACAGCACAATATCGTGCAACATTAGCAACAATGAAAAAATTTAAAATATTGTTACCGGGTTCAAAAATAAATAGTCTAATCTGCGCAAGGGATGATTTCAACGCCCGCTAGCAGCAAAACTGTTAATTTTTTTGGGTAACATTGGTTGAGAATTACATGGACTACATCATACCAAAAATTCAAAAAAATCCACCGGGACCCAAATTCCATAAGGAATTTGCGGGGTCCTTTACAATTTTTTGTTTTCTTGTATTTCGTTAAATAACTCCCAAGCCAGTTCTCTGGTTAATATAAAAAAATTCCTTTTTCTCGAAAGAGTTGCTGATATCCCTCACCTACAAATTGAATCTCCGAATCTACTCTCTACGGAATAACTGATACGTGATCCGATTTACCTTAAGAAATCATTATAATACCTTCTTCGCAGTTCTTCCAGGATTACAACCAATACGTCCTCGAACTGATCCATTTCTATTCGATTACTGTTTAAATTTTGCAAAGGACGATTGAAAATATTTCTTTTGCTGAACACAGCTATTATCGTTGACAGTTACGACAGCCAAATAGGTGTCGTCTCCTTAGCGATATTTTGGTAACGATATATCGTTGAATAACGATGCAGAAACAGATAGTGAATACGATTCTGTGATTTTATCGTTATTTAACGGCTTATTGCTAGGTAACGACTGCTAACGATATCGTTAAAAGTTAGTGAATAGACCTGTTTTAATATCTATATTGTGTAATTGATGACTTGTTTATTTTATGGAAATTCATGATCACTTTAATGAAACGGAAGAAACAAACTTTTGCCTTATTTCCACTAGTTTTTTATATTTTCACGATCGGTTTCGGGTTTTATCCCATTATCAGGTATAAAACTAACTAATACAATTGAACTCAAAAACCTAGTTATATAGGGTGTTTAAAGGTAAACTGGATGGAGAGGTAATTATATGATATTAAATGAACAGGGGTGAAACGATATAAATTCAATACTGGAGGTTACAGAAATTACTTGGGTTGTCAAAATTATAAATTCAAAAGTGGAGACCTGCATAAATCGAGTTGCTCGTTGAGGGATCTATATTTCGGGTTTTTGATTGATTTATTTTTATCTAAATCCAAAATAACAACAGCTTTCATAAGTAATAATAATTTAGGCAGAGTTCTGTTCAATGCAAAACCTAAACGAGTTATAATTAAAAAATCAGGGGTATACAGATTAGAATTCGGGGAATGCTCTGCAGTATAGACAGGCCAAACAGGTAGACATTTTGACGTAAGGCTCCGTGAACACGTCTATTTCGACAATAAATCAACAATGTACAAATATCTGCAAGAATCCAAACACAAGATAAGTAAAGATAATCACAAAATCCTACACACATGTATTAAAGGGAAGAAAATGAATCTGTTGGAAGCCATGGAAATTAATAAATCAATCAAAATCCCGAAATATAGAACCCTCAACAGCAACTCGATTTTTGTAGGTCTCCGCTTTTGAATTTATAGTTTTGACAACCCAGGTAATTTCCGTAACCTCCAGTATTGAATTTATATCGTTTCAGCCCTGGTCATCTGATATCATTTAATTACCTCTTCACCCAGTTTACCTGTAAACTCCCTATGTAACTAGGTTTTAGAGTTCAATAATATTAATTAGTTTTATTACTTGATAATGGGATAAAATCCGAAACCGGTCGTGAAAATATAAAAAACTAGTGGAAATAGAAAAAAGTGTGTTTCTTTCCTTTCATTAGAGTTAATATCTATACCTAACTGCTTAACTTTCCTGTGTTCAATTATTCTAAAGTAATAGAACAACCATAGTTCAAACCCTTCATCATCAAAACGCTTGATTTTACCGGAGTATAATCACTCTTTGTTCGCGTTTCAAGCACCAGTCATAAGTTGCTCTTTTCCGCTCCACGAAAGATAGACTGGGGTCAGAGGTACAATGTAAAGTCTGCGGCTTGTTTAGCTTAGACTCGAACAGTGTATATAAGCGTTCCTCGGGGTACGCAGTTGTTGAAGTTTGCCTCCCTTCGAGGAGCAAAAGCGTTTCGAGGATGGGATTTCCAGAGATAGTAAAAATTAGGTTAGGTAGCCGTTGGGGACTGAAGTTTCACTGTTCGGTTTATAGTTTCATAAAGACGTTTTGCCAATTTCAAAACTGAGAACACGTGGATATGGTTGGCCACAAGGATGTATTTTCAGTTCGACAGGAAATATAGTTTTGTGGAAAATTGAGATATCAAGTCTGTTATGTATTTAACTCATTCTTAAGTTCAAGTAATTGACTGAATTTTCTGATACCATTTCATTTGTGAGTTCTATGTTGATACGGCTGATGATATTTCGTTTCTGAAAGGTATAGGTTTACGTGGTTGTCTCAAGGATTGCTTCCTATCCCACCTGGAAAACATAAAAATTTGCTGTGAAAATTGACTGACAAATTTTTGTTCAACTCCGAACAAAAACGAAATGTAACTATTTACTAAGTACCCATTAATAACATTCCAATTGTTAACAACAGCCCGATCATTGCTTGAGTAAATATTGTGCAGAGTTCCATGCAGAATTCTGCGGGATACAGTTGAAAAAACTCAAAACAGTAATAATTACTTTATATAGATCTCCACTTCATGGAGATATAAATGTTTTTTGCGAAAAATTCGATGAGCTACTGAATGATTTATCAAGAAATTGTCAAAAAATTATAATCGTAGGAGACTTCAATATTCACTTCAATCGACATAGTAGTATTTTGACTGATTTTATAGACCTAATAAACTCCTATATAATGGTAGCAAATATCAAAGACTACACTAGATTTGATGCTAGGACAAGCTCTTGGACATGTATTGACAATATACTGACCAATTTTGATTCTGATAACTTCGAAACCTGTATTATTGACCCCTGTTTATCGGACCATAATGCGCAATATATCATACTGAAGAACATGAATAATGTTAAACCAGAAAAAATTCTTCGACGTAAAATCACTAGCCAAAATCTTCATAGATTTGTAGCTGATATAGGTACCCTCCAATGGGAATTACTTGAGCATACTGATGATGTTGAATTCTTGTCAGAAAGGCCAGTAGGCACCTTGATGACTCATGTTGACAAATACTTTCCACTGAAGCCAGTATATGCGAAATCCAATAAAATCATAAAATTCTTTGACAACAAATTACATGATATGAGAAGCAATCTATCGGCTTTAAAAATAATCAGCGATAGTAGGGGTGATAGTGAAAGTCTGAAAAATTACAGAGATTATAAGAAAAGCTATAACAAATCGCTGGGTATAGCAAAGAAAACAGCTTGTGATAAATTCATACTTAATTCTGGAAATAAAAATAAAGACACATGGCGACTCATCAATTATGAATGTAATAAGATGAAAAACCAAAACAAAAGTACATGTGATATAACACCCAATGAATTCGTTGAATATTTTTCATCAGCTGCAGAAAAAATAATAGAACAGTTACCGGAATCAAATAGAATCAAATAGGCCACGGAATATTTACGTAAAATTCCAAATTCACTTTTTCTTCATGCAGTCAATGACGTAGAAGTGTTTGAATCAATTAACCATTTGAAAAACACAAACTGTTTGGACGTCCACTACCTAAATAGTAAAATACTGAAGGAAATAAAATATCATATTGTGCAGCCTCTCGTTAAAATATACAATTTATGTATTTGTTAAGGTATTTTCCCAAGTATATTAAAACAAACCAAGCTCATTCCGGTATTCAAAAAAGGTGATATTGACTTGCCTGAAAATCACCGACCGATCTCAATCATTCCTAATATATGCAAAATTTTCGAAATTATCATCAAAAACCGACTTTTAGTTTATTTTGAAACCAACAACATTTTACATGAAAACCAGTATGGATTTAGACATAATCGAGGTACTATTCAAGCTGTTAGTAGATTGGTGGAACACATAGTTGAGGGCCTTGAATTGGGGGAATGCACTAGTGCAACCCTGTGTGATCTCAGCAAGGCATTCGACTGTGTATCTCATGAAATCTTACTGAGCAAACTTGAATATTATGGTGTTAGAGGTATAGCTCAAAATTTCTTCAGATCCTATTTAAGTGAACCAAACTGTGTTTTTCAACGAAGGTACATCCTCACCAAAACAAATTAATTATGGAGTCCCGCAGGGATCGGTACTTGGGCCCCTTCTATTCATTATTTACGTTAATGATACATTTGTCAATATGAATCCATCGGGGTGCTTATTATTAGCTGATGATGCAACAATCTATCACTCAGGTAAAGATATCCATAACCTTAGTATAAAAGATGACGCAGCGCTCGTTAAAATGGATGAGTGGTTAGTTAGCAATATGCTCAAACAAAATGGAAGTAAGTCTCAAAAACTATTATTTTCTTCAAATAATATTATCTCGCAAGGTGATACTGCAAAATGACTCGGGATTACTCTCGATGATAATCTAAATTGGGCATCCCATGTTGACTCTTTGTGCAAGAAACTATCAACCCAACTTTTCCTTTTACGTAGATTGAAAAAAATCAGTAAGTATTGATATATTGAAAGTGTCATATTTTGCACTATTTCACTCCCATATGAGTTATGGAACTGTACTATGGGGAAACTCCACTCAGGCTTCACGTGTTTTCATAATGCAGAAAAAAACAGTTAGGATAATTGTTGGTGCAGGGCCTAGATACTCATGTAAACTAATTTTCGTCAATCAAAGAATAATGACCTTACCGTCTGTATTCATATATCAAAATCTCCTTGATATACATAAACACCAAGAAAAGTACACGGCTCATAATATCATTCATCATCACAATACCAGAATTAACAATCTCTTGATAAATCCTAGATATCAATTAGCAGTGTCTGCACGGAACTCCCCCGACCTGCGACTTTACAATAAAATACCAGCTCATATTAAAATAATGAAGTACGAGCAGTTCAAACCAGCCATAAAAAATCTGTTACTGAGACACGGTTTCTACACAGTCGAAGAATATCTCACTGCTGATTTTTGATTTCGACTTATGTTATTATTTTTAAGAAATCCCATGATTCATCTCACACTGGAACCTACTCATGTTAGTCTATTCATGTACCTTAATATAAACTGTAAGTTATATACAAATGTATGTGTTATTTATATGTTATATATATTTACTACGACCTGCTATAAATGTGCTATGTACATAAAATAGTCAATAAACATCTATCTATCATTGACACTAATGAGGAATTGCCACCCCAACAAATAATTTTCACTCATAGAACCCTTCTTCATTTAGAAGAACTCACTCCAAAACTCTCAAAAAGTTCAAATCAGACATTCTCTGGATAGCAAAAAAAAAATTATAAAGACATCAGTCTCTAGCCAATTCACTAAAACAAAGCTCCTCTAGCAATTTTAGAATGTTTGAACGTCATTTTTCACAGTATTCCCTGTTTGAACTGTGTCTCATGGAAGTGATTGTAATCTCAACAAAAATAGTTGTGCTCTTGCTGAGTAGGGGAGGGTGGTACAAATCCGCCACTGTGGGCAACTCCGCCACCCGCTGCTTTCAGTTCTAAATTACGTGTTATAGGGAAGTCTATGGCGCTGTGCCGTAGCGGCCGACTTGGGAAGCTTCGGGCAATACCGCTATTTCATCTGTTGCGTTCAGTTAGTGTGTTACTTGTTTAAAGTAGATTTTCCCAGTGTTGTTGTTATTTTTACCACTTCTTTAACTCGTGGTAAGTTGGGAACAAACCTGTTTATTAGTTTGGTTGATATAAGCTTTGATAGAGTATGTAATGAGGAAGGTATCTGTTGAATTACTTGAAATTTTGTCCGTTCGTTTGTCAGTTGTAGCTACTAAGCACCATGTTTTCACATTGGGGTTATTCCGCCACTTTCACGTGGGGCAATATCGCCATGTGGCGGTATTGCCCCGCATAGTATTATATTACAGATAATACCAAACTAGAATATTTTGTGATTTTCAGATGGTTCGTCCACAAAAAAGAACTACTCGAAAGGCGAAGTGGACTGAAGAACAACTCAAGAAAGCTTTAGAAGCCGTTCGAAATGGAGCCTCGAAGAAGAAAGCAGCCGTGGATTTCGGAATACCCAGATCTACCCTACGTGATAGATTGAACTCAAAAAATAATACTAAGCCTTCATTAGGCCGAAAACCAGTTTTTTCCACAGACCAAGAACAACACATAGCCAATCACGTGGTCCTCATGGCAAAGATATTTTACGGAGTCACTACGACCGAACTGAGGCGCTTGGTTTCCGATTTAGCTGAGAAAAAGGGAATAAAACATAAATGGCCGGGCAAGATTGATTGAGAGGGTTTGCCAGCTGACATAGAATCAGTTTGAGGAAACCTGAAGCCACTAGCTTGAGTAGGGCGACAGCATTCAATGAAGAAGAGGTTGGTCTGTTTTACAACAATTTAAAAACTGTTATGACCAAGTTTCAGTTTTCCCCCAATCGTATTTATAATATGGACGAAACAGGAATTTCCACCGTTCAAAAGCCCCAGAACATCCTTGCACCCCAAGGGCATAAACAAGTAGGGGGAATAAGCCAGGAATCACACTGATCGACCAGGACCGACCGTCCGCGACCGTCCACCTACCACCAAAAATTGAAGTAGATCAATGATGACTAACAAACTCACACTGATCGACCATCCACGACCGACCGCTAGAATAATGTTCTAAATCTGACATTGATCTGACATTCGAAAGGTTATGTGAATTTTTCATTTATTTTAATAAAAAAGGTTGAAATCATATTTTTAATGCTTATATTGTGAACAATGAGAAGAGGTTATAGGTACTGAAGAAGAAATAATTGTGATAGTGTGTCATTTTTATAAACAATTATTAAAGGAAAGCTAAAAAGTGTGTGGAATAAAGAACTTTATTCACATCGGGGACAAGAGGGTGAACCAGTTATCTGCAAATCACCAAGAGGTCAATAAAGTTCCAAACTACTATTGATTGTCCTTAAATTAAACCAGAAAAAATTCCCAATAAAGAAATTCCAATTTTTTTTGCTTGACATTACTTCTCGACGGAGCACCAAGGAATTTCCCTTTTTTTCGTATCCAGCACGTAACTTTAACTATGAAAAATAAGTAAGTTACTATTAGTTGAACATTACTGGTACTTAACAATTATCCTATTGCGTTAATAAATTCCGTCAATGACTTCTCTATTGCTGTAATTAGGATTACTCTGATTTAACGTGGCTCCTCACAACTGTTATCAAAATATGCATCTCTGCGGTGGTCTACATGGTTTCTGTATTGTTCCGTTGCTTTAAAAACATTAAAAATTTGTAATTATAGTAATTGTAAATATAGTACTCACGAATTCTTGAGTCATACTTCGTTTTTTCAATATGACATATACAAATTTACACAAATAATATTAAAATTTTCGTTAATATGAAAAACTGTTGAAAGCATAATGGCTATTGCATCACGGTAGTCTGTGGCCGACCAAAATTTCCAGAAGGTTGAAATTTCAAACACGGTCTTTCAAAACCGGTCGTGGACGGTCGAGGATGATCGAACAGTGTGAGTTGTGCGATAAGAATATACGTGTTGGAAATTTTGGTCGTAGGAGGACGGTCGCGGACGGTCGGCTCTGGTCGAGCAGTGTGATTCCTGGCTAACTAGTTGGGAAAGGGGGAAAAATATTACCGTTGTGTGCGCTATGGGTGCATCAGGAGAATATGTACCGCCCATGTTCATATTTCCAAGGAAACGTATGTCACCTCTGTTACAGCGAGGAGGACCACCAGAAGGTATTAATTAATGTTCACATAATAGTTAAAAAAGAAATTGTTAAAATTGTTTTTTCCGTTAACCAGCTGTCGTCCCTTACGAACGGTAGCCCTCAGAAGTCGAAACTTGTGCGAGCCAAGGATTAACGAGGTCTTACCTTTTTACGTGCGAATCCTAGCACTTTCTTGGGCCATTCTTGGAATGGCTTGAGCATTTTCAAAAAGATGTCAAATCAAGTGAAGAGGACCCTGTCCTGCTTCTGATGGATAACCATGGCAGTCACATATCGTTGCAGTGCTATAATTTTTGCAGAAAACACCATATTCATATAGTGTCAATCCCTCCCCATTCTTCTCACAAACTTCAACCCCTAGATGTAGCGAGTGCTTTCAATAGAGAGTGTGATTACTTTCTGAAAACAAATTTTCATCAGAAAATAACACCTTACGACATTGCTACGATCTTCAGCAAAGCCTACTTGAAAGTTGCCACTCTAGAAAATGCTGTTTCAGGATTCAGAGCTTGTGGGATTTTCCCTTTCCAGCCTAACAAGTTTACTGAAGACGACTTTGCTCCCGCTCATTCTCTTGTTTAGGAAGTAGTTATTGTGGGCAATGAAGAAAATGCTACTGCTGATGACTTCGAATGACACTGCTACCAAAAAGTCTAAAACTACTGCTGCCGAGACACTTAATCCTGCTGGTGATGAGACACCTACCTCTGGTGCAGAGACACGTAATAATACTGCTGCTGAGACACTCAATTCTGCTGGTGATGAGACACCTACCTCTGGTGCAGAGACACGTAATAAAACTGCTGCTGAGGTTTTCAATGGTAGCAATGAGACTTCTCGGTTATATGATTTGTTTGGTAACCCTCAACCAAGCACATCCAAAGATCATCAGATTTTCAAAGATGCATTAAAGAGATTTTACCAGTGCCAGCAAAAGAAACAGGTCCTGACGGTAAAACTCAAAAAGATAGAAAACAACATTCCATTATTTTGACACAGCGAAGAATTCAAAAATGTATGAACAAAATGAAAAAAGATGTACGGAAAAAAATTGTTGCAAAAAAAAGAGAACAGTAGTTAAGAAAACTCACAAAAGAAAACTGAAATTTGATGACACATCTTCAGATAGCTTAGACAAGAAACCCTTTGGGATGACAATTAAGATGATGACGCCTTCAATTTGTCAGCTGATGATACAGAGATGTGTTTGGTTTGCGGAGAGTTTGGTAGCAATGAACTTTGGTACCGCTGTGTTATGTGCTTAAAGTGGGCGCATTCTGAATGCAGTGGAAAAGACAACCCTGAAAATTATATTTGTGACTTCTGCTAGTAAAGTTTTTCAATGAGTTCTACTCGTAATTTTGAATCTTTGGTGAATTATGTATTATTTTGGAGTATGTTTGGTGAACATTTAACAAATTAACTGTTACAAACAATAAATAGTTTTTTTACAGTGTAGGTATATTCATTTGTTGTCCATGTCTCATGAACACCCACACTCTTTCAATAATATCCTATGGCGGTATTACCCTGAGGCGGTAACGGAATTACCCCACTAGTTGGGTCAATTCCGCCACTTTGCATAAAAAAGTTATTGATTTTTTCTGATGTTATAAAAGCAGGATAATGTACTTTTAAATAGAAGACAAAATTTAATTGACCAAGTAAAAAATGTTTATATACAATAAAAATATAACTAAATATGAACTCAAAGGTGCGTTTAGTGCCTTCTCGTTCATAAAACAGAACGTAAGCTTCTCCGCTCACGAGGGATCTGGATGAAATAGGGGATACGCGGAAAGGGGCATAATTACTCATATCTAAACCCTCTAACGGAAAATCGATGGTTACATTCAATTTTCCTCTGAATCGATCCATCGAAGAAAACCTTTTTAAATGTATCACTAAAATTTTGGGGAACTTGTAAGTTGATAAGGATATGGTACACTTCCTTCTCTCTTTGCATTTAGCACATGTTAGCTTCTCGTCGCCATCCAACGTTTCTTCCCTCGTAAACGAATCTAAACACTGTGATAATCTCAGTTGGCCTGTTCGTTGCGGTATAGGTAGTGATAGGTCCCAGAACGGATCGAAGGTGACAGAACAGTGCCCGCAATACGCACATTTCAATGTGGACTTTAGCTGGCCAACGGAATTGTCAATGATTTTGGAATTGTCAATTCTTAAGTACTTCGACCAAGATTCTTGCGCCTTCTCACCGTCACTTAACTTTTCTACTATCTCCGTCAGAATGGGTTTTGGCTTCTCCGTTATTCTGTTCACATCTTCGTGACGACCCTCCAGAAGGTATCGCAAGAACTCCTGGGCATCTATCTGGGAGTAAGCAATGAAACGCGGTGCGAATATTTGTATTTGACTCTTTGAAGAGACTGTATTTACCACTCGATCAGAAGAATCTTTATCCTTTATCACCTCTGCGAAGGCATTGATTAAGGCCCCCTTCATACTAGAGATACTTGTGTTTATGTCTCTTGTATAGGCATCCTTCCTCAAATACTCTAATAACCATCTCGTGTTTGATAAACATTGGATAACACTGTTCATAAAACAGGTGTTTCCAATATTTTTCAACCCATTGAGGCCTAGTGTTTTAACAGTACCGTGTACCACAGGCCAGAAGGTGTTGTAGCTGTTTGAGCTGCGTTCGCCACTGCTATCGTCTTCTGAGTAGACTCTAATACGGTGATTGTCCTTGTCACTGGAGCGGCGAGGTAAGGAACTTGAGTTAAGACTGCTGGATAGTGAGTTGGATGGAGATATAGTTGATCTTGTGAGTTTCGGAGAAGTCGGAAAATCAACTTTTGTTTTGGCCGTGCTATGTACGCCTTCCCTGACGGCGCTTGAGCTGCGTTTATCGAAACTATTTTGATTCGAGTCTTCAGAACGGTGGTTGCCTCTGTCAATGGAGATGCAAGATAATGAAGTCGATTTGAAACTGCTATATTTTGAAGAAAACTTGTTATAACTGTAGCGTTCATGTGGATATAGCAATATTTCATCGAAAGATTGAGACGCTGGTATAGTTCCAAGGATTGATACAGCATTTCCACGTTGGATGGCTATACTTATTCTCTGAATTAAAAATTTGGTAGCTCTTGGATCTTGTGTTTCTTTTTCAAATTGTTTTGCCAATTTGTTGAATGAAATCGAGAGATTGGGGAGCAAAGACGCCAAAAGTTTCTACTGCTAAAGGATAAAAAAACAGCTATCTGTCAATGTTCTATATTCATTACGTTTCACTTTTTCTCTTGCTATGGCGGCAGCACCAGCTGATTTCGCTGTAGATGGTAAATGACAGGGAGCTAGTGTGTCAGCACATGTGAAATCCCACACAGCAAGTTTTCCATATCTCCAGGGGATTAATGTCATGCCATCTGGTCGTTTGCCATCATCACTACTTATTCCCGGTGGCTCTAAGATTGACGGAATACCAGCCGAGATCAAAGCTCTCTTCAATAAATCGTTGACTTGATGATGCCTGGAAAAGCGACCTGCACTCTTTTTACAACTCAGTCCGTGAACTCCGTTGGCTTCAACATTAGCACCACATACACATTTATGAGGAGCACACATCGATAAGCCAAGTCTCAAAGCGACTGCTATCCTGCTATCATCTAATAGTGTTCCTAGTGAAGCTACTGGTAGAGTATTAAGCCAAGCTCCAGATTCCTTCACAGATACAGCATTGATTCGTGCCTTTTCTGTAATTGATGAAGCCAGATTACCCATTTTCTGTGAAGCAATTTGAAGTAACGGGTTATTCCAAGATTTCTGAATGGATTTCTCTTCACCTCGTAGTTTGAAATTAGTTTTGAAACACCACAGTGATTCATCTTCAACAAACAAGAGGTCAGGAATGTTCGAGAACGATGCTTGCAGGACAGCTTGAATCAATTTGGATACACTCGAAAAATAAGATAAAAATGTGGGCAATGCCAAAGAAGATGCTGAACATAGTCCAAGTCCACCAAAGTTAACTGGGAGTATTGCTTGATTCCAGGATGGTTCCATAAGTTTAATATTGATAATATTTTCTGTGATATCACGTTGTATGTTATCGAATATTTCTAGGTCTTCAGAAATCTTCCAAGTTGGACAACATCTCAATATATACAATAATTTAGGAAGGGATAGGCAGTTCTTAAGCAAGAAGAAAGCAGCATGTACTGGTAGCTTCTCTAATCTACTCGACATTATTTTGAGTGAATTCGTTTTATCCTGTAGATATTCAGACAATCGTCGGAATTCAATGAATGAATCTTCATCTATTTTAGAAAGATATATCAGTTCGTATTTATCAAAATTCAGTTCAAGGCCGATTTCTTTAGACTTATGGATAATGATCTTGAAATTGTCCATGACAGAAGCTATATCACCTGCGATTGACCCATCATCTAGATACCAGCAGTTGAATTCACAGGATATAGTTCTGATAAGATCATGAATTGACAGACAAAATAAAGCAGGTCCTAAAGGATCACCTTGCTGTAATCCTCTCTCAGACGATATAATATATTCCCCAAAATTCAGAATGCTATGTGATTGATAACACTGGTTCAAAAACGGGAACAATTTTGGCACCAAATTGATTATATTCTGCAGCATAATTTTTCTCTCAATTATGTTGAAGGCATTTTTATAGTCCAGTTTGAGCAATTCTCTGTATTAGGGATTTGGGTGTTGGTTGATGAATGAGCGGGCTGAATGTAGAACGGCCTCACATCCGCTAGAAGAACCAAATCCAAATTGTGATGGACGGAAGTAATTTCCAAGATTTTCTCTTTCCACCACACAGCAAAGGTTAGCAACTAATCGACGATAAAAACTACCAACTGCAATTGGTCGGATTCCTCCATCTCGTTTTTCAAGAGCACATAGCGAAGCACCGTATATGATTGGACATATTTCCGAAGGAACATTACCAATCAACATTAAATTGCATGGTTTTGTCAAAGAGCTCAAGAGTTTTTCCCCAGCAGATCCTGAACTGTAGCAAAGAAGGTCCTGTATATGACTTGGTCTAATAGCGTCAAGACCGCCAGCAGAACCGGTTCGAAAAGACTTCACTGCAAGTAACACATCATTCCTAGAAACTTGTAGAGGAGGTGTGTCAGGTTTCATCATCAGAAATTCGGATGTTAATAAATTGCTTTTTGGGAGCTTCAACTGTAGAACTGCATGAGTCGAATGATCATACGGAGCCAAAGTATCAGAAGATGATGCTAATCTAATCGCAGAGGATAAGTCACCATCTGCAACTTTGTTGATAACTCGTTTTGAAATGTCTATAATACGGTATTTATTAGGAATTGTTTTGGTGATATTTTTGCTGATGAACGAATCGGTAGTTTTATTGACATTGAGCTTGATGACTTTCGTCAATGGCAGTTTGGGATTACAATATATAACAATATATTCACATGTTGGAAAACAAATTACTGGTACATTCAAGTACTAGCACTACATATTCAGGTCAATTTGTAGCCACAAAAATTTACTTTCTCTTAAGGTGGCGCCATTACCCCACTCTCCCCTACACTATTAACAATAATCATTTTGGCGATATCAATAATACCAAAATTCTAGCGTTAGAAAATAATGACTCAAAAAGAAATTTCCTTCAAATGGTGAACATCAATAATGAACCCAATGTTATGAATGAATGCTCGATATTGCAATCATTCACCTAATTTTCACATCTCTAAAGAGTATGATATTAATATTGGTACCCCAAAACGGCAGTGTTCTTGGACTGCTAATTTTTTTGTTATACATCAATGACTTACCTCCTTATATAACACAAACTGAAAATGATACTTGCATGATTATAACCGATAATTCGAAACAAAATCTTCTTAAAAAATTTAAACAACTCTCAATGAATTTGGTGTTCTAGATGTTCACATGTCTGCAGCTGCAATGACGAAATGATTGCTTCTTCGTCCACCAAATTTGCCAGATTTTGCCTCTGTGCCTATTAGTTACTCCCAAACCAGAGGAAATGACTTGGTGGAAATTGGGTCACATGAGAAAATCATTCCTTAAACAGAGACCTATTTTGAGGATTTTCAAAAATCGTATTGTTCGGAGAGTGAAAAACTGGAGAGTCGCGTATATCTAGTTTCGACGAAGAAAAATTAGTTTTATTGCTTATGACAATTACTTCTCAGCTCACCCTTATATTTATGGAATTTCATGATAATATTGCTCAATTTCTGCTTGACTTCTTCGAATTTCCTGATTTATTCTGGATATATTATGGAGGCATCAGTTATGAAAATGATCAATGTGTTTCCAAAAAAAAAATAATTTTTTTTTTTATAATGGTATGTTGTTTTTGCGAAACATTCCATTATTCCATTCAAAAGGGGAAATGTCCAGTTTCATCCAATTCAACTAACAAATATTTTTTCAGCCGTCAACTAGTGAAAAGTAATTATTTGTTACAATTCTGGATTCCGAAATCGAAATGAATTTATTTTAAATTACACGTCCCTCAAATGCTCCTCCCACATGGCTGGGGAGGAAAAGTATACAGTCAGTGTGAGATCTGGTACAGGGATGGATCGGGAACGGGAAAAGATAAAACTCACTGGTTGAATTAAACTTTGAAATATTATTATTTTTTCAATTGATAGCTTTTATTCAATTTGCTGTGTGTGTATGTGTACGTTTATGTCAAATCTAGCAAGTGTTATATGCACCACTTCCAGTCATCCGTCGACTTGAAATTCAGCTGGTGTTTATCACTTGGCGGACGATGCATCATGAAATTTGAATTTTTTCAAGAGAAAATCAAGATGATGGATCTAGAATGTTGGACAAGTTTTGTGATTTCTGGTATGATTTCATTCGAATTTTTTATATAGGAGTTTTCGGGTACGAATGTCATGATTGTTCTGTCAACATTTCAGAATTCAAGGTAGCTGCCCCAAAGTAGCAGAAGCATAGCAGAAGCAAGTATTGATTTATGATACAATTCTATTCCAAACTGTTATTTTTGTGGTCGAACATCACACTTTTTTTGTGAAAATTTGAGAATTCGAAATAAGTTTTGTAATTATGTTTAGATTCCATCCAAAATTGGAATGTACGGGGGTTGGGTAGGAGATTTAGTCTGTCTTTGTCAAAATTAAAAGAATCAGGTAGGCGGCCCAGAAGTGTATGATTAACGGTCCAATACTATTCAAAATTTGCATCTAGATGTACTTGGGGTAGGAGATAAGTTTCTCAAAACTCAATAATTCAAGATGGCATATTTTACGAATGATCTGAGAGAAATAACAATTTTCAGTGCCTCTGAACAAAATCTTGTGTCATATCATTTTTTTTAAATTATACTGATCAGGAAATACACTCTCCACTTTGGAGTGGAAAAACCGCTTTGGATTTTTCATAAATGTTCCAGTGGGGTACGGCATCAAAGTAGAGGAACAAAGCATTGTCTCTTACCATAGAGACCCAATACCAGGTGATTGTTATGGCTTTGTTTGTTTAAATCGATGAGATCTTATGGATTACTTTTTTCATTAGTGTTTTCTTCAATTTTGGAAATATATCTGCCAGAATGAATCAATTTTGAGAAGGAATCTGATTTACACCGAAAATCCCTGTATGAAATTCTTCTGAGAATCAGACTTTAAATCACAAAATCTTATCGTTATTTCAAATTGTTGCTGAAAATTTATATTTTGAAATGACCCTGATTTGAGAGAAAGTGAAAATTTGCATTTTTAATAACATACCTACTTACTTGATTTTTCAATTTTTTATTATTCATGACTCCTCACCCCATTTTAGTTTAATATTTTCGAAACAATTTGAATCGATGCGTTTTATTCTCAAAACCGCATTGGTAGTTATTTTGGATAGTACACGACCATAGATCACCAAACCCATAGCCATTATCTCAAACTCCAAAATACCAATCTTATATAGAACTGGACGATAAATCACAAAATCATCTTGAATTCCTGATTTTGAATCGAATCGGACCATATTCAAAAACTCTTCCACCATCTTGGAGCCGACATCTACGACAACTTCTTTGTATTCATTCAAGACTATGTCCAAATTGAATATTCTCATGCTTCCTGCCACTTTTTCCAGCATTGAAGATGATCTGTATAAGGAAGAAGAATCGACTGTGTATTCCAAACCTCAAATTACTGTATCTGTTAAAACTGAAATCAATCTAAAAGCTTGGGATCGACCACTTCTAGGTATCTGAAAATCTCATTGCATCCGCTACAACTTCAACCAAGAAAGCTTTCCTGAACGCAGTGACAGTGAAATAATCTGGTGCCTGGTTGAATGCCTTACCTGTTTATGCTTCTGGAACAATACTAGAAAATGATTTTTTCAGGTTTGCAATCAGACTTTGTTTGAATCTTGCTATTTGCACCCTTAGTCTCGATGCACACGGGCGAGTGAAGCACGCCATACTTCAATGCACACGGGCGATCTTTTCTTGGAGAGATCGCAACTACGAAACTTTTTTTTTTTATTGAAAAATACTCCAAACAGAACAAGTTCTGGTGTAAGGAAGATAATAATACATTATATATAATTACAAGTGTCAATAATTTTAAAATCAATTGAATATAACAATTATAACAACTTTGATAACTCGCTCAGATGATGGCACCGTGTGTCGAAACAATTGTAAGCACGTTACAAGTATATATTTTTTGTGTAAATTGGAAGATTTTATTTCCTCTTTATTTATCATTTACAACTTTGCATAATAGTTTGATGAACATCAGTATGATAACAAAGTTTGTTTGAATTTTTTCGAAAAAATATATATTGATTTTGATTTTTTTATATCATCTGAAAGTTTGTTGTAAGTTTCTATAGAGCTAGATACTGGATAGTTTTTGCCTTTATTTGAATGAATGTTATTCAAATGGAAGTTATTTGCATTTCTGATATTGTGGTCATGTAATTTTGATTTTTTTTTGAAATGACTATTACTTTTTTGTAAATCATTTGTTACTTTGTGAGCAAATTTTGCTCTTTCAAATTTTATTAGTATATCTAATGTGAAATTTCTGGTATCTTCGTAAAATTTTGAAGAAGGAGTTTCCATGGTTTTTTAAAAATTACTTTTATTGCTTTATTCATCAAACGATAAATGATACCTTTTTGGTTTTTACTACAAGCTGACCATATTGTTATTAAATATCTAATATGTGAGACAATATGGGCATTATAAATGAGATTCTGAATTTGACTATTCAGAAAGTCAATTCTTCTTATTGCTCCAATTAAAGGAATAATCGATTTTTAATTTTATTCACATGACATCCAAAATATAAATTCTTATCTATCATCAATCCTAGATATTTGTGTTCTTCAACTTCATTTAATATTTTCTTCTTTATTTTTATTTTTAATTTTATTTTGGTAACATTTTTTTGTTTGAAAATCATGTAAACAGTTTTTTCTAAATTAATGGTTAGATTCATTTCATATATCCATTTTTCAAACAGTTGAATATCTTTTTCAATATCATTTTTTTAAATTGTTGTATTTTTGGCCGAATAGTAAAGTACAGTATCATCTGCAAAAGAAAAATGTTTACCTATCAATTTTATTTTCTTTATACTATCTACATAGATCAAATAAAAAATTGGAGCCAATACTGAACCTTGGGGAACTCCAATGGTAGATTGTTTTTCAATATTTTTATTTTCATCTATAACAACATATTGTATACGATTTTCATAATAATTTTCGAAAAGTGACCTCTTACTCCTAAATTATTCAAAATGTCTAATAATATTGTATGATTTACTGTATGAAAAGCTTTTTTTATATCTAAGAAAATGGCAACGCCACATTTTTGCTTTCATCTAAAGTTTCAAAAATAGCATTCATTAAATCAGCTACCGCTGATTGAGTATTTGAATTTGGCTGAAAGCGTATTGAAATTTATCAAAACCAGAATTATCATTAATGAAATTTATTAGTTGTTCTTTCAATACTTTCTCAAAAATTTTGGAAAAAAAACAAAAGAGCTATTGGACGATAATTAGATACATAATTTTTTTCTCCTCCTTTATACATTGGTTTTAATATGGTTCTTTTGAGGTAATTTGGAAAGACTCCTTCAATACATTTATTAAAAATCAGTGGTAGGGGTAGGCTAATTAGATCAACTATATCTTTCAAATTTTTTGAAGTAATTTGATCTTCACTAGGAGCAATGTTGGATTTGAGTGATATTATGATTTCATGAATTTCTTGTTCAGAAACTGGTTTCAAAAACATGGATTTACTACAAAGTGATGACATTGTTGGTTTGGTTTTGAATTTTTTTGATAAAGTTATTCCAATTTCTGAGAAAAAGTTGACGAATTCATTACATATGTCTTTGTTAGATGTTAGTAGTGTGCCAGATTTACTTTTGATCTGATTTATGGATTTGTTCTTTTTTTTCTTTCCTTCAGTACGTTATCTTCTTCAAGCAAGAAAGTATTTAGCCGCGAGATAGTGGCGAAGTAGCAGTCCCTGGCGAGCGCCGGCGGCTAGCAGCGTGCACGCGGCGAATTCGCTGCGAGCTCGCCTACGTGTGAATCGCACCATTCGTTTCTTTGGTCCGCTACCTCGCGCGAGAAAACTTCGCAGCGAGCTCGCAGCGAACTTGCCGATGAAAATCGCCCGTGTGCATCGAGCCTTAATATGAGTATTTCTGGAAGTGAAGTTGACAACAACGGAACCCATAGTTTCAGCTGCAGAAAAAATCCTGGGCGTTTTTCAAGGCATCACCAAGTCAACGATGTCATGAAACGAGGAATGGTAACATTCGGTATTTCAGCTATTTCAGAACATGTAGGTACTAGTCGCGATGATGGTAAAGTCTTATCTCGTGAAAATGCGGTAAACCAGTAGTTCGGGATTTTACTTGAGCGGATACAATGGCTGCTTCTCATCAAGCTGGAACTTCAAAGTTTGCTGGTGCTACAGCTATAACCAGTGAAAAATTCAAACCATTAAAGTATCAAAATCTCCGAACTGATTATCATTTCTATCTAGTTGTAGTCAAAACTTTCAGTGTGTACAGTCCTAAATATCAGTTTTTTATCAATTAAATATGAAGGAGATTATACCAGACTACCAATGAGTAATGGCCCACTTCTTTTACGATACAAAGAATTAGTCTTGTTATTCAACTTGGAAATGCTTCTTCTGGTTTTAGCACTATACCGCGATCCCACTCTTTGGAAGAGATATTCGTTTATCTTACTTTTTCCAAGTCATATTCGAGTTCAATCTGTGTCAAAAATGATGTGGATGATAAGGAGAGTTACTTCGAAAAAAATTACAGCAGAAATACTTATCAACCTCTTCAAATCTCTCAAGATCTGCCATATCTCCTTTCAATTCAATAGTCAGTAGTCTCAACTCGAACCACCATTTAAGAGACCACTTAGTTAGAAATACGAATGACGAATACGGCACAAATACTTTTAGCCCTAGATCCACACCGTGGGGTCATCGGCGACCCAACGGTTTACAAGATGGTCGTTAGAAATCAGGATAGATATGTCGATATTTTGGACAGATTCAAGAATAGTATTGTGCTAGATTGTATCTGATATCAATCAATTCAAACAGCGTGTTTCGAACATAGTTCTAGGAATCCTGGAAAATACAGAACGAACTGACTGGAGATGGATGGACTATGACTGCTGCAGATGAAGCAACTAGGGGAACATCGAAGGGACATATCGATTGGATGAGAGGTCCTCAAATGCTTTATAACAATATGGACACTTGGCCGAAAGAAGATATCAAGAGCGAAAAATGTATCGAGGAGCTGAAGAAACTCTTTATTGGTCTCGTATGCGACTCCTATGTTTCGAAACTTCCTGACGCAACTAAATTTTCTTCATTCACAAAACTCATGAGGAGTACAGCTTGAGTTTTACGATTCATCAAATGTTGCAGAAAACAAAATCAAACAGGAGAACTTGATGCAGACGAGATCCGAAAAGCTGAATTAATATGGTGGAAACATGTTCAAGGAAGCTGCTTCCCAAATGAAATTATGGAATTACAGACAAAGCAAAATTTGAAAAGAAGTCAAATCAAAAAGCTCTGTCCTTATTTAGATGAAGCAAATATCCTCAGAGTACGAACTCGTATATCCGGGGATATACCAGGATTTGAAAAACACCCGGTAATATTAGACTCAAAACATGAATTTTCCAAATTATTTGTAAAATTCTATCACGAGAAATTCAATCACCAAAGTCATATTGGATTATTGGAATAAGCAATCTAGTAAAGAAAATCGGCCATGACTGTCAAGTATGCAAAAACTAAAAAGCTATTCCACAGATACCTGTTATGGGAAATTTGCCAAAAGATAGAGTCTCCCCATATGTACGACCGTTTACATATTGTGGTATGGACTACTTTGGACCCTATCAAGTTAAAGTTGGTCGCAGAAGGGAAAAGCGGTATGGAATCATATTGACGTGTTTAACTGTCCAAGCAATGCACTTGGAAATTGCTGATTCATTATCCACTGATTCAGTAGTCATGGCTATTCAATGAATGTGTTCCAGAAGAGGTATCCATCGAAAATATTCAGTGACAACGGCACGAACCTGAAGGGCGCTGATAATGAATTAAAACTTGCACTTCAAAGTTTCAAGCAAGACATTATTTCTTTCAAACTTTCGGTACGAGGAATCAACTAAATTTACAATCCCCCAACAGCATCTCATATGGGTGGAGTTTGGGAGAGACTCATTAGATCTATTAAGACTACGAGTTTTCAGAAAACCGGTAGCGAAACTTTGTCGACTGGATGTTAAATGAGACCAGACCAATTATGAAGATTTCAACAATCCTTCTTCAGGGGGATAATGTTAGATGGTTATTGTTATTGGTTTGTGATTTTATACCCCGTATAAACTGATTCTATTTTGTTCTGTTCTTGACAAGAAAGTAAATAATTTGAGAGAAGTTTCATGTTCTTTCGATTGAACCAGCCAAAATATATCTGGAAGACATCCAGAAAAAGACTTGCAGACAGCAACAATCAATTTAAAACGTTTATCTCATACAGAAAAATTCAAAGAAAATTTGGACATAGTTATTGATTTTCCTTCAGAAGGACTGGATATGAGCAAGTATGCAGCGGACAGTGTATCGATACAACCTGAATGTATTGTCCAATCACAGCGGTACTACCGAGTATGGATACTACTCGGCTCACTGTAGACACCCTTGTGTGGCACAACTACAATGATTCTTGTGTGTCACCAATTGCATCAAAAATTATTGTGGACAGAGAGGCATATGTTCTTTCTTATGAGCTCTGCTCATAGGACATCTTGATTTTGAAGTTTATTATATTTTGTTGAATTCATTTATATTCATTTATCAATATTTATGTTTGTACTTATTATTTTGAAGGCTGAAGACTCTTAAGGAATAAAACCAATCACAAATTTTCATCAAAATTCAAAAACGCTTCCATAAAATAATATAGGATTGAAGCAATAACAAACAACAGATCAAAAGACGAGAAGACTGGAGAACAATTTCCATAAACAACTGAATACAATTAATACTACTCACAAGTTTGGAGAACGAAGCAAGTTTCACACATTTTTCATAAAACAATTGTGGAAATGATATCAAATGCTGTGATATAAAATAAAGTTCCCTTTGTTTTGAAATTTCCGTACTTTATTCATACAATCGTCACCTACGCTAAGCGATCATTGTTTGGATGAATACGCAAAAAAGCCCAGCGAAATGGAGGCAGATTTCCCTCAACAATACATGCAGGCGGGAAGAATATGCAAAGTATTTTATATTTCCATAAAATCTGAACTTTTAGAGACAGTGGCAGACAGCTGGTTTCATTCGAAACAAGTTTTCCTGGAAACAAAACAAAAACACGGATAACTTGAAGTGTATTCTGGGACATGAAATGAATTAGACGAAGAACGAAATCATCTTAAATACTGAAAGGTTATATTTGAATTTTATTCAAATTGGTCTTTTATTGTGACTTGGCACGCGATTTGGCTTTTATGCTTTATATTGTTCTACATTTCGAAGTGAATGTTCAACTATGAGCTGAAAGAAAAGTTTTCTGACTTCCGTTGAAATGACTACAAAGACCAATTTTCATTGGGTCAGTGCATTTCATAGTTTCATATAGTACTCTGAGTATTGGCCTCTTAGCCTCTCAGCCCATAGTAAATTTGCACGTCATCTTCTTTCACAGACCAGTTTTTGATAACGCAGATGATGCATTGTGTGAAAATATTTTCTGATAGTAATGCATTTTATTCATGGGAACTATTTGAAATAATTTATTCGATAGCTTTTCATGTGCTGTGAATAGGTTAGATTGTCAATTAACATTGATTCATTCTTATGTGTGGGAACTTGTATACAGTGCATTGCATTTGAAACGAGCCACCCTGAATAACTTTCGAAAGAATTATCAACTGAAAAATAAAAAAAAATTACGTCAACAATAGTATATAGGGGGACAAATTTTGAAATATTCACATTTGATATAACTTCCCCTATCGCAACCCCAGAGCATGCCACCATTTTTTCTGAAAGAATTACCCTATATTTCTTGCATTATCAGATGCTCCTTGATGAGCAGATTTTAACAAAGTATGATAATACACATGGTCTGAAGCTTATAGTTCGGGAGCTACACATTATTTGAGTTGAAACGAGCCAACCTGAATAACTTTTGAACAATGAAAAGCTATCCTAGAACTATCACTTACGGTGTGCCACAGGGTACAGTGCCTGGACCTTTGTTATTCATTATATATATATATATATGTATATATATATATATATATATATATATATATATATATATATATATATAATAATTTGATGACACTACTATCTGAAGGTAAACTCAGTTTTGCAGATGATATGGCAATAATCTACAGAAGGAAAACATGGGCAGATATAAAAACAACAGCAGAACAAGACAAAACAAAAAAGTAAGTGACTGGTTCAAATAGAACAAAGTAACAGTCAACAATAAAAAAACATACTATTTACGTTTTTCGTCTTACTCCAAATACCTTCCAAACCTAGGAACCCTGGACATTGGAGACGACTCTAGTACAATAACCCACATATCGAGCAAGTGAAAAACAAATTGAGAGGTCTACTAAATTTTTGAATATGAAAAACTCAAAGAAACTATACCATGCACTTGTACAATCGCAGATGTCTTACGGGATCATAGGTTGGGGAGGTGCAGCAGAAAATAACATACACAACTTGGGTATCATACAAAAATGGCACCTGAGAATGATATTGACAAAGAACATAAGATATCCCAGTGACAAGCTCTTTTCAGACACCAATATTCTTGATACCAGACAAATTTTATGACAAAGAATTCTGATGTATGTCCATAAAAATGAAATCAAGCTAACACCAATCGAACACCGCTTTGGAACTCGAAGAAAAAATAAAGATATGAAAACTCCGACTAGCGAAAGAACAGCCGGCCAACGCTCAGAAGAATTTCTCGCACCAAAAATTTATAATTCACTACCAGACAACCTAAATTCGACAAAAATGTATACCTCATTCAAATACTATGTGAGACAATGGACTACAGATAGGAAAATACTGAATGACCTAAAGTTTCTACAATAAAAAAATTAGACAGCCTCATAACACCCAAATACGACACTACCTGAATATGACTACACAGTTACACACCTACCAAATAAGATGTAAATTCCCCACCTCTACCAAAAAAAGACAAGACAACAATGCTTCAAAATTAGTTTTAATAGTTTACTTATGTGATTATTTTAATGTTTCACCATAAGTGATTTTAATGTTTTCACCTATGTGATTATTTTGATTTATACTGTTTATTGCCTATAATACTATACTTTACTATTTCATTTATATCTATATCACGCACAAGCTTTTGAAGCTTCAGTGATCTTCATGTCTATTTTTGAGTTTCGATTGATTCATTTTGCATTTCTATACTTTTAAAAGGTAAATTGTTAGTTATATTAAATATCTTTAAAATATAGATTATTGAGTTGTCATACAATGACAGACACCCATCAATCAATACAGAGAGATCCCCTACATTACTCCCCTTCTTAAATGTAAACTAAAATAAAACTGGAAACTGCTCAAACTCATTCATATATCATCATTCTCCATGAAGGCAGGTTTGAGTCGATCTATCAAAATATTCTTCTCTTTTTCATTCACTAAGAGTGTATAATATTTGTTATGTCTGTGTATAACATTATAGGCCCAGAGTATGGATGCTGAAGAGGTTTCTTTACGGAATCTACTCGAACAAACACATTGAGTAGAACTAACTAACTCTTCAAATATAAAAACTGGTCTAGACCTATAGGAATAGGAATAATTTGGTTCATAATTTCGTATAAGTTGTGTAGAAATTCTGTAGAATTGATGTTCGTCTTCACTTCATTGAAAATCATTTCGCCAGGTACTATCAAAGCTGCACCATAAACCATCTCGGCACTAGATGCTTCTAAATCTTGTTTGAGTGTGGTACGCATTCCGAATAGGATTGTCTTTTCAGTAGCATGGCACTTCAAAGCAGCCTTTATGGATCTGTGGAATCGTTCGATAATTCTATTTGAACAGGAATGATAAGGGGTTGTTCTAGTATGTTGAAATTCCAATAGTTTGGAGGATTCTCCAAATAGGTGAGATTCAAATTGTCGACCATGGTCAGTTCTAACTCTACTAGGTACTCCAAAACGAGTAATCCAACCATTGTAAAAGGTCTTCGCAACTATTTCAGCTGTAATGTTTGACATTGGAAAAGCTTCTGTCCATCTGGTAAATCGATCAATACAAGTAAGACAATATGTGAATTCATTCGATGGTGGTAATGGTCCAACGATGTCGATATTGATGTGATCAAAACGTGCATGTGGAGTCTGATATTTGGTACATCTTGATGAGTTGGTCTTTCAAGAGTTTATAACTATCATTTTTGTTCTGAACATTGAATAAATTGCAATTTTCTTTCGCTAGCGAACAATCCAACAATGTTAAAACTTTTCCAAATTTAATTTTGTCGTTTCTGATTCCGTGCATTTCAAATATAGTTTCCACAGCACTGAACCATACTTTTTGCTCATTCTTCTAGAATGTATGTAAGCTAACAGATTTGATTTGATTTAACTGTGTTTCAGGAATGGTTTATTTGGTATGACCTGGCCGATTCTCTGAATTTACTGTAGATGGAATATTCTGAGTATGAGATTTGTTCAGTACGATATCATTTAATATTTTCTCTAACTTATCCTGTTTGTCTGCTAAATGTAAACACAAACACTCTAAATTGTTCAACTTTTGAATTATATTTTTCATTGGTACTTCTTGGGTAGAACTTTGTAACACTTGCAACAGCTCTGTGATGTCAAAATCAGAAATATTTTCCATATCAATTTCTTATTGCATCTTTCAATTTCAATGTGAGGTCTGCGACAGATCCGCCAGTGCCAATGATGAAATGCTGGAGGAGATCCAAAACTTGTTCTTTTTTCAAACTATTGATGAGTATAACCATTTTGTCTTTCGTTGGGGTCACCAATTATAGATATTCAGAATTGAAAGGTGAATTGTTAGTTTTACTAAATATTTATAAATTATTGAGTTGTCATACAATGACTGACACCTATCAATCAGTAGTATACAGAGAGATCCCCTATACTTTTGAAAATAAACATTATTATTATTATTAATATTATTATTATTATATTATTGTGTTATTCAGGAGAACACATTTTGACATGTTCACATTTTATTTAACTTTTCCTATCGCACCCCCCGAGCATGTCACCATTTTCATTTTTTTTTGCTTTATCATATGCTCCATGATGAGCAGATTTCATATGGTCTGAAACTTATATTTCAGGTGTTACAAATTATTTGAGTTCAAAATGAGCGACCTTGTAAAACTTTTGAAACAATAATTTGCAGGAAAAATGCAAACACATTTGACAACAACTGCGGAAGCAATAAATCGAAATCGGAATTCAGAGCTTTCATTGCGCTTTGGCTGTCAGATAGAGTGTAGATGTGTTTTCTGTAAAATCCAAAGTCTAGATTCATCTGTAGGCATGTCCTTAGGGTATGTGTCTTAGCTTGGAATACTGTAGTGTTATTCTCAATTGGAACTATTACGTTCCTTTTTGGCCTCACCTCATATATTTCTGCTCCTGTTCTCACATCTGTTTTTAAACCATCTGTATACCGGATTGTGATTCCATTTTATGGTGATTCTACTCCCGAGTCCCATTCATTCCACTTGAGCTGTGATCAATTTTTTTAGTATTGGGTGGCATGTAGTCTGATATCATTTCTAGTTCAGAAATGCTGAGTTCATGGATGATTTTGGTGTCCCCAGTTTGCCCAATTTCTCCTATAACCTATTTGTATGAGCCTGTATGCACTTCTCCTCGCCTCCACATGACTGTATCGTCCAAAGGTGGAAGGTTAAGGATGATTTCCATAGCAGCGGCTGGAGTGCTATTCATATCACTCGTGATACACAGACAGGCAAGCCTCTATATTTTACCAAGGTAGGTTTTCTCAGTCTCTGATTCATTTTGGGCCACCACAGAAGTGAGCCATATGTGATTCTGGTTCATAAAATCGGGGTGTATAGCCAGTGCATGCTTTTCGGTTTCATTTCCATATTTTCACAAAATTCTTCTGCACATCATGAATATCCTTCGATATCTAGAAAAGTGCCTTATCTTTTTCTTCGCCAAAGTGACTTCCAACCTTGACACCAAGCCGTTTCGTACGATTTTCCTGTTATAAGGCAAGCAGGATTACATGTAAAGGCAGATCTTGAGACTTGCCCCCTTATGTCCCTGTCTATCAGTCTTCCTATGTTTTGCGAGAGAAAAGATGATAAGCTCATTGGACTGTTATCCTATCTAAGTTAGAGAAGAATTCTTCAAATTCGGGTATGCAGTCATCAATTCAAGCTTTCGAGTCTTTATTGGCTCTTCATCAGGAACTCTACAATTAATTGAAAAAAACAACAATTTTTGATTTTGTAATTAATCACGTGTGTACTTACGAAAGTGAGGTTAGTTATCTCTTTCACTCGCCGTGATTCATATATTAACATGTCAGAACACAACGAAACTCATTTCGATTTTATTGAAAATATGAACAGGATGTTCATAAAGTAAGTTGTGGAATCATCTGCGCTGAAAGTTGAAATCAAGTCGCTATTTTCCATCGAGAAAGATAACCTCTCTTGGAAGGGATTAATGTTTTGAAGAGAAACATTCTCAATTGAAAATTGAATCAATACATGACCCCTCTGAAAATGGAAAAACACTACGATAAAATTGAAGTTACTTTTTTGTAATAACTAACAGGAAACAACTACTTCCCCAGCTAAAGCCACGCTGGACAATGAACTACATCTGATAGATATTGAGAAAGCCCATTCCAAGAGAGGTTATCTTGTACGATGGGAAATAGCGACTAAATTCCAACTTTCAGCAGCAGATGATTCCACAACTGACCTTATGAACATCCTGTTCATATTTTCAATAAAATCAACATGCCATACCCATGACAGGTTTCATGTCAGAAAAATATTTTCAAAGTTTCACCGCACAAGAAATAGTCCAACAATTCCTCATTACAGTGTGAAATTGCTTCTGAAGAGTATGTTTTCCAATTCTTCCGACTTCCCTGATGATCTTAGAAGAGTGGAATAGATTTTTGTCGACCAAAATGTATTGGAGGCCTAGCGAAAGAGATGCAATTCACGCATCAATGGAATGAGCGATTTTCTGTGAGTGATACTTCTGAATAACATTCTCCCTTATCTCATTTATAGACAAGATTCTCCAATGGAAACTGGACATTTAATAAATAATCAACTATCTGAATGAAAACGCAAATTTTCACTTTCAGATAATTTCTCTCAAGTTATATATGGTCTTTCTCAATATCTATCAGATGTAGTTCAATTTCCAGCGTGGCTTTAGCCGGGGAAGTAGTTGTTTTCTGTTAGATATTACAAAAAAGTGACTTCAATTTTATCGTATGGTTTTTCCATTTACAGAGGTGTCATATATTGTTACAATTTTCAATTGAGAGTGTTTCTCTTTAAAACTCATTTCATTATACCGAGAGAACATTGCGAATGATACTTGCACATTCAAGAATGTTTCCATCCATGATTTTCAGCTCGCTTACTATGTTTATATAATCAATATTTTCAGGTGAAATTCAGAAGGAGATTCCACGTTGTGAAATATAGGGAGTCTTTTATAAAAAAATCTGTCGAACCCCTCAAGAGAACACGGAATACTCACTGTTTTTTTATATTGAGACGAGTTTATATTCATTCATGACTTTACTAATCATTAAATTGATGACGATTGAAACCTTCTTCTATGACGCTGCTGAAAAGATGTTTGACTTGTGCATCATTATATCGATTTTAAATATTTAATAGTGAATTTTTTTGAAAGCGGAAGAGGAAGCTTTCTCAATAGAATAATATTCATAGTAGAAACTGGTAGTTACTCATTTCCTCTCGATAAAGATTATCTATAATGATCATGAATGAAAATTGGTAAGGGGCACTTCATACCCGAAATTCACTTCGTTACTGATTCATCTGATGTAGTTTTCTTCCAGTCCTTTTCTATTCAAACATTTATTGAACAAAATTATGTTCTTGTGGAAGTTAAAAAAGCTTGGAATTATTCATGAACATTTTCATCTACAAATATGACTTAGGCTTTCATTCAATAATTTGCGATTATTGATTAATACAATCTGTGGAATATTTTATTTTATGTTCACCTTCTACGTTGGGTCTTGATTCATATATAACTCAATCAACTGAACATGAACACTTCTCCATGAAGTAGGTACACAAATTTCAGTCTAGACATATCAGACATTCGATTAACCCCGTCAATAGTCTTGTGAATTGGTTTATACGTAGAGCGACGGTCCTGAAAATGACGGGAGTCTATTTATGCTGATGTTTAGATTATATTTTTCTATGATGGAGTACTGAAATGATAGGATTGCAACTCACATTTGCGAATGACGCCGACTTGCCCATTTGGTAGATATACTGATTGTTATAAAGTCCTAGAATGGTGATTATTCCATTTATTCTGAGATACGTATTTTAAATAATGAAATTTCAGCTTCAAGCTGCTCAACAATTATTATATATCAATCACATGGCCAATTTGAATCAGGAATTGTATCACTTTAATTGCCGTCGATGCTACCATTCAATGTCACGATAAGAATGGGGCTAAAACCTATTTCAAACCATTTCTAAAAATATTGAAGAATGGTTTGATTAAAATTAACTATTATTAAATGTATCTGAAACGAATAAACAATCCCTCCATTGCAATTTACCTGTACTGTTATTAGACAATGATACTATAGAAAGGAAAGAAACTACAACATTTCTCGGACTTCAAGTTGATGCCACATTGAAATTCGACACTCATATTTCAAATCTTAGCCAAAAGCTGGTATGGGAATGCTATGCAATGCGGATTATTTTAACTACTTTAAATATACTGCTACCAAGTCAACATATTATGCCCTTATAGAATCTCATTTGAGCTATGACATTGCTTTCTGGAGGCTGTAGCAAAACATTTTTTCAAATTATTTTTAAACCACAGAAAAGAACCGTTATATATTTGTGTGAAGAAAAATTCAGGGAATCTTGTCGGCTTTTGTTTGCACGTCAAGGTATTTTAACTCTCACTTCACTGTTCATTGTCGAATCAGTCTAGTTCACGAAAAATAGAAATAAATTCGAAACTAATTCATCAAATCATTTAACTCGACAACGAAATCATATGAAATTACCTTTACCATCAACTACCTTAATCAAAGACTCGGTTATATAAAATGGATTGAAGATCATCTACATAATTATACCGAGAAGATTACTGATCATAAAAAATTCTGCAAGAGTCTCAAAGAGTTATTTGCTGAAAAAGTTCATTATGATTTGGAGGAATATTTTAGTGATGTGTTTTAGTATTCATCCTATGAATTTTATGCATTATCCCACTTTTCAAGACATATTCTCTTTTTAACATTGATTTAAAATTGTAATATAGAATGTTATGCATGTTTGATATGTTATATTGTTTGTTGTATTTTTTCACCATATTTTAGTCTATAAGAATATCTTTTTTTGCTGACAATAAAGAGTATTCTGATTCTGAGATGAAATCAAAGAAACAATATTATAATTAATTCATGATATTCACATTGTAGCCATATTAATGTATAGAAATACTATTTAGACTATTTTAGACTATGAAGTTGATAGAACAATAACCGTCCCTGAGTTGTCAAATGCTATGCTAAAATCCAGCAATACCAACGCTTTTGTGGCTCCCGGTTCATGACAATCGTGATATCATTCAATTCAATATATTTGCTCATTTCATACAAATATTTGTCCCCCACAAGTAGGTATTTCAGATTCTTGTTCTGGCTCTGCTCTGAATTTACTCAACTATTCATTTGGTTTCAAAGAAAAATACTATATAGTCTGGAAATAAATCAATATAGAAAGAAAACAATAAATTTTTTTGACACTTTTATTTGAATTAAATAATGTTCCCTCAACTCAAATAGATACTTTCCTAATTTGATTGACTCACTTTCTGCAATTAAGTAATTGATATTTTCTTGAACCAATTCACTTTATTCATTCGGTTCCAAAGAACATTTTCCTTCAGTTAATAATCAATATATTTTCGGGTGAAATGAATAAATTCTTGCATGAACCAAAAGATTTGGTTGAAAAAAAATATCACTCTACTTTGTCCAATAATTTTTTGTACTAAACAGCTCCCTCTGCCTTGCTCGCACAAGCTCTGCTTTTGAGGGGTTTTCTCCAGTTTTCGTAAAAACAAATTTTACAAATTTTACAATTTTTTTTTTACAATATTTGTTTTGGAATTCAAATAAACTATAACTGTCTTTTGTAATGATAGGTTCATTTCACCATATTAAAACTGTAGAGGTTTTACCAACAATTAAACTCACAACAATTTTTATTTCCGAAGAAAATCTTTTACAACATTTCTAAATATTTTATATATATATTTCTTTTTTCTTCTTAAATTCAAAGGTCCTTTTTCCGACTATAAATGTTTTTTATTGGGGAATATTTAAATCCAGTAAAATAGTTTCAGAACTTGGAATTCCATAGATTTCTGGTGATCGGATTACCTACGATGAGAACCTCGTCAGCCAGCTTTTAGTTTCATGACTACGCTTTCGTAAGCACGAGAATTTGTAAATTTGGAATTACGTAGGCTAGATTTTTCTTTATTTATGACCTGCAATGAAAAGATGGAGTTCAAAGATAGGAAAAGATAATTGGTTGGCCTCAGTTTTCAAGCCGCGATGTTCTTCGTATTTCGGACTCCTCAACCGGCTTTTATTTGGTCGAGCTTGTTGAGAGTCATTTTTTAGCAACTGTATATACGTTTATGGTTATAGTTACTCATTATAGATGCTGTGTCCGTTATTTGATTACAACAACTCACACGTCATCCTGTACTCCGACAAAACAACTAATATTTTTGACTGAAATATCTATTCTAACTTTGACTTTCCTACTTATTTATCTAACCTGTGAGCATTTACCTACATGATGAAATGAAGGATTCACTATTATTATTATCCTGTTCCACTGTAGTGTTTCCGTTTGAATTAAACAGCAACTGAGGTGATTCATACTCGAGTAGAGATGCACATGCCGCTGCCGGGTTTGAAATCTTCGTAATTCATCAACGCATATCACAAGTTTGGAATTTCTAAAGTATTTCCGACGTCGAACCCAGCTTTCTGTTCAGGTATCAAAGCTATATCTCAACGGAAGTTGCGGAATGGAGTTTGGTCAAAGAGTTGGATTTCGGAAATGAACGGTTTCCGGAATTTCTGATTCAACTTCCGAAAAATGCTGAACCGAATAACAAGTAGGAATCATTCTTCATTTGAGTTTTCGGTGTGGGTTTTGTGAACAATTCTGGGGTTTCTGTCGAAGTCATTTTCTAAATTATTCGTTAAATTCATTTGTTAGTATCCAGCAGACTTTTGTTAGAATTTCTATGAATCTGACTAACTCTTTACTTTATTAGAAGGAATGTGCCCTGACTCTGTTGCTTTTTAGAATGGATTCAATTCATACCTTATTGTCCAAGAAGAGCTGTCTCATCGATAAAGTTCAGATGTGCATGTATAGTAAGCTATACAAAATTGTTATTCTATCTCATACAGATCAATAGTGAAACAAGAAATATAAAATGTGTCATGAAACATGTCTAAGAGCCGGAGATAGCTCGTCCTTTACCCATCTGTTGAATGGATTGAATATACAGTATGTCCCACTTACCATGCTCACCATGGGTATCTTTTTAATGGTGAGAGATACGAGGTCGGTTAAATTATACCAAATCTGGAGTTTATCAAGGCCAACTATAATGTGAAAAAATACTTTGATACCATCTATTCGTTTTTGTTTTATACGCAAAAAACAGATTTTGATCATTTTCATGTCTCCTCCGTAACTTCTTTATTTATGAAAATATTCGAATAGGATTTTCACATTCTCATTGCAGTTTTTAATGAGATTTCGAAAAAAATATGAAATTCATACCAACTCTTCTAGAATTTGAGATATCAGTACCAACTTTCATTTTTCAAATGTAGGTCATAGCTCGCTATAACTTAGTTATGAATAACTTTTTTTTCTCTTACAGATGATATGTCACAGTAATAGATTTTTGCTATTAACAACGGAGTTATCGTCATTTTTAGAAAAACAAAAACTTTTTTGAAGTCGCCATCTTGAATTAATAAATTTTAATAAAAAAATCATGATCTCCGATCTCAAAAATCCCCACATACCAATTTTGAATAGAATCGGACCATAATCACAAATCTCGTCCGCCATATTGGAGGAGCCGCCATTTTTTATTTTTTATTTTAACAAAAATTTCATAGTGCATTGTCACCTGCATTATGAACATCCGCCAAATTTCAAGTTATTAGGACCGCCAGAAGTGGGTCAAAATTGGCTTGAAAGAGACATGAAAATGATCAAAATTTGTTATTTGCGTATAAAACAAAAACGAATAGATTTTATCAAAATATTTTTTCACATTTTAGTTGGCCTTGATAAACTCCACATTTGGTGTCATTTAACCGACCTCGTATCTCTTACCATTAAAAAGATACCCATGGTGAGCATGGTAAGTGGGACACACGTATTGTTCATGAAGTTCCGGATACGCTAAAATGCCTTGCCTATCAAAATGTGCTCATGGCTATCTTTAATTTATTTATTTTTTCAGTTGCACTCATTTTTTAACCAAACGAATGTAGATTCAACCGACAGTTGTAATATGAAGAAAATGCTGGGGTAGTATTGCCTACTCATTTCCGATCATGACTACCTGCAAGCAAGTATGAACAGGTGAGTAGATACAGGTAACTTCACTGATCTGTTAACCAATCGAAATATATATCAGAAGATAGATAGTCTGATGATGAACGCGATGGTATAGTTTTACCTGCAGTAAACCGTTCATGAAATAGTATTGCCAGGATTTAGAGTTTAAAAATCGGAGCAAGCAAAGATGCACGAAAGAGAAAGTAGAGCATCCAAAGTCTGTGTAATAGAGGAGGACGTAACTATCATTACATAGAATTACGGCGGAGTAGAAGGGACACACTGCGGGGAAACTGACTCCCTCTTTTGAGCACCTGCTAGAGGTTCACTTTCCAGGACAGGCGGTTGACAACCGAGATCGAAGAGAAACGCTTATCCACAGGGTGGACAGACGTCTCGCTAAAGAGGTAGTCACACAGTAGGCCATTCGGTGGGAACTGAATGAGTTCAAAACATTCAAGGCGGCAGGTCTGAACGGCATATTTCCAGCATTGATACAGAAAGCACTGAAAGACATATTTCCATGGATGAGGGACGTCTTCAGGGCCAGCTTGGTATTGGGATATATACCAAGGACCTGGAGGGTGGCTAGAGTAGTTTTCGTCCTGAAAGCAGGGAATAGGGACTACACTCAAGCAAATGCCTTCAGACCCTTTATCCACACATATTTTATACTGAAGGCTCTGGATAGGTATCTGATGGAAGGAGTACTGAGTAAGCATTCCTTCAAGTAAAATAAACATGCATACCGCAGTGGGAGGTTCGCAGAAACTGCCCTTTATGCGGTAGTGCACAGAGTAGAAAAGGCACTCCGTTTCAAGGAATGGGCTCGGAGTCTTCTTCGACGTGAAGGGTTCCTTCGATGAGGCAAGAACAGACGTCACCTACAATGCACTGCAGATTAGGAGATCCTCTCCTACGCTGATACCAACGGCCATCGACTGGAGGAAAGTGACGGTGTCTCTGGGAGGGAGCCGAGCTGACATCGAGGTGAGGTGCAGCTGTCACTCCCCTCACCGTTGGTGTCTGGTCATGGACGGACTCCTTAAGAGACTAGCCGCCAACGGTTTTTACGCCCAGGAATACGCCGACGAGGGGCTCGTCCTGATGACGGGCCCTTTCCTAGATGTGGTCTGTGGCCCGATGCAGTTTGAGTGCAGGAAAATAGAAAGGTGGTGCGAGGAAGTCGGCCTCGCAGTCAATCTGACTAAAACAGAGATGATTATCTTCACCGAGAGAAGAAAGGTAGATGGGTTCAGATCACCAGTAATGGGTGGAAGACCCCTAGAGCTGGCTAGAGAGGTAAAATACCTTGGGGTTGTTCTGGACTCGGAGCTAACTTGGCAGCCCTAGACGCCCTGCTGGATCTGTCGTCGTTTCCAACTTGTATGAAGAAGGAAGCGATGGCGTCTGATCTATGAAAACGGTACTCAAGGAGCTGGCAAGGAGACGGCACACTGAAATCGCTGTTGTAGTGGAAATAGAAGTCCCTTTATCCGCTATCAAAGTGATATGGCAGAGGATAAAATTAGGTGGAAAAGGACGATCACGCTAGAGATCCCAGACAGGAGAAATAAAGAAGAGGAAAAGGTGATCTTTCCCCCAGAAAGCATAGTTTGTTTTAGAGAAAGGTCCAAACTGGAGAAAAGACAAGCCAGAGCAGGAGTTTACTTGGAAAACGAAGAGCCTATGTACTAGGTTCTCTGACAACAATTTTATATGCAGAAATGTATGCCATCCTGCCATCCTGGAGGCAACCAGAATGGAAGAGGTGAGAGAGACATGTATATTTCTGCTCGGACAGTCAGGCCGGCATCAGAGTTCTGAATGCAACCAGAACCAGATCAGAACTAGTTCAGGAGTTCAGATATGTCCTGGAGAGTCTTGCGACTGAATAGGAAATAACGCTGATGTGGGTCCCGGGCCATGCAGGGATTGAAGGCAACGAACAGGCGGACCAGCTAGCCAAGCAAGGAGCCGGACAACCCTACTACGGGCCCGAACCCGCACTCGGCATAACAAGGAGACAAGTAACAGCGGCACTGAATGAGTGGGCCGTTGATACTTCAGGAAAAGAGTGGAGAGGGCTCAGACAAAACGTCTTCAGAGCTGCCACTATTGGGGAGGAGAAATTGCACTAATTGCAATGGAAGGATATTTCGACTCTCACAAGAAGGTCGAAGAGGTTTAAGCAGGCATCCGACATGGGATGAGTCGGGGTCAGCGAAAAAGGCCCACTGGGGCCTAGTCGCTGACGCTTGTGTCCCCCACCCATTACCATTACCGTCTCATTGATGATAGTACATCAGAGTGTATACGGGGCATAATCAAAAAATCATTTTTCGGGATTTTTTTCTAGCACTATTTTAGAACCAACAAGTTATAATTTGGTGATATTTTTCCGCAATAATGTAATAATAATACCTAATAATGAAAATAATGATGCAATTTCAGCCAATTTGACTAACTGCCATTTTCTCATCTGTTTTCGTGGGGGTACTTTGAGTTATTGAAAATAACTCTAAAATTTTATATTCTTTATACGACTTGTATCATAACAATATACCCTAGTGAACCATATGTTCCCAAAATATTTTAGAGGTCAGTATATTGCTGATTTTCACTTTTTTCATCATTTTATATTAGCTTACATTTGGGATGTTTTCTTCTGAAGCCGAGCATACGCAGTGAGACAACCAGTTTATCAGGAATATATGGGATGATTGGTCTTGATGTTAAAGCGTTCGCTTCTCAACCTTCGTAACGTGGGTGTAACCGGTCACTGGTTCCGTGCATGGCATCACACGTTGAAAGGTAAGGGCCTCGTCTTCCCTAGCAATACAAGTCTCTCGAAGACATCTGAGGGTTGCGTAAGTGTGCAGCCTGTTGTCGGAAACAGCAAATTTTAAAAAGAACAATTTTATGTATAAAAAATTACGCTTTGAGAATAGAAAATGCAGCACTGAGTAGTAAAAAATTCAAACAGTTGGGAAAATATGTTCACATGAAGATATTTTCCTTCATGAAAGCACGTCTGCAAAGGACTGCCTGTATATTCTGATAGGTAACTGAATTCACTCATTTGGATACTCAAGAGGCTACGCGTTGGAATTGCCACATCACGGAAAAACACGTTTCCACACGTTAGCTAGTGCTCGAACCTTTCAAGAATACTCAAGAAGGCAACTCCACTACAGATGAATTCCACAGAGAGAAAGTTCATTCCTGAATAAAACTTATACTTGCAAATGTAATCAAATTTTGGCATTCACGTTCAACTATTTATATAGGCCCAATTAAATACGTAGCTTTTCGGGATCCAAATTAGTTTTGCATTTGGAAATGTAAATGACGTTACTGGAGTTGCTTTTAATTAGCCGACAAAGTGTAATATATTTCGACGTTTTAACAGCAGTTCTTTTTTTATGTTTTCCCATGTCGGGAACAATCTCATGCGCTTACACTGAACGTTTTGTGTTCATATATATTATAATGGAGTCGTCTGACAGCTGCGTGGCCTGATTCTTGATGCAACTAGAATGGAAAAGTTGACTGTGAACAATATTGCTTTGGGTTCAGTCAAGGCATAAATGGTTATTATTATACATCGTTTGGGTTTGATTTTATTCTTACTAATATGATCGATGGCTTTGCAAGTGTGTTAAAATTACAATTCCTATTTACTCTCTTGGGGTTATCATCAGAGCTGGAAAAAAATAAGGAATGTTTCTTCGAAGACACTTTCCATGAATTTTTTCGTTATGATATTACCAACTTATTTTTTCGAATATAGCACTTTTATCATAAATACTTTATGCATCATTTAGTCTAGAATGAAAAATGCCTTTAAAAACTGATTTTAAGGACGTATTTAATAAAATTGAGTTTATAAGATGAGATATCTATTGTTTGAAGGTTGTAGACAATGCAGTAACTTGATTGAGAAGTCAGTCAAAAAATCTAACCAATTCGACTGGTGAATGATAACCATAAGACATATCGAGAGGCTGCAGCAGAATTCACAGGAACCTGTGACTTTTCAAACAGATACGAAAGTCAACATGCATTTTGATAGAACTGGAAGTATTGCTTCAAGAAAGCGCACCACAAAAGTGAATAATATTGAAGGCAATACCATCATGAACGAGCTCCAAGGAAATGCGAAGACCAGTGTGAGGCAACTAGCAAGAAATCTTAACATGAAACCAACGACAATTTGGCGAAAGCGAAAGAAAAACAAATGAAATGCCTGTAAACTAAAATTTTTGCATATGCAATGAAGATGTTATGGCGCAAAGGAAATTATTAAACCGATAGAAATGTCTTGTATAAAGTAATATTCATCGATGAAGCTACCTTCACAACTAATGGAGTGGTGTCTTCCCAAAATTCAAGATACTGGTCCTGTCAAAATTCAAATTGGATAATACATAGTAAGAGACAACACTCTTTCAAGATTAATGTCTAGTGCAGCATATTTCAGAATAAAATAACCGAGGAAAATCTCGACGCCAAAAATATTCTCAAGAACAAATTACGGGGAGAATTAGAGCATATACCGATATGACAGTGCATTAATTTTCAACTAGATGGTACTTCTATGGATAATGCAAAAAAATGAGGGGGTTGTTTGAAAAAAAAATGTGGAGATGGATAGGACGAAACAGTCCCCTCATTGTCTTATTGTCTCATGTGGGTCATGAGTACTCCCTTGACCTATAGAACCCATCAGTACATCACCCGTCGGTAATTTAATTTGGATATTGAGGTCTCTTTTGCTAGACTTCGCCACAACCGGAGAATCGTCACTTACATAGGACCTAAACTCTTCAATCAATTAACTTCTGAATTAAAAACAATATCTTCAGTATCAAAATAATGAAACAGAAACTGAAAAACTTTGTGAAGAATAATTTGGACCTCCTGAAAGCTCGCGAACATGAGTAACTTCGTCTGTATCTCCTCCCCACTTGTTTTGAGTTGAACTTTTTGATAAAAAACGGTGATGCCATAACACAAACTCGTTCAGGTGGTATCTTCAATACAAATCTGAATATAGAATATGCAATTATTGAAGGAGAAGTAGAAGTTAGCGCAATAGGTTTATGTTTGCTTTTGTATTTTCTAGTGAATCCTGTTAGCACATTACTTACTGAATAAATTATTTACTCACTTACTTCATTAGATGGAATCCATGCTCAGTCAACCTAACACCACATCATTTCATCTTGTGGGGTACACTCAAAGAATACGTCCATTGAGATCGTCCCAAAAATGTGAACGATTAAAAAAATCGTTGCGTGTGTAGATCTATTACTCAGAAAATACTACGAAAAGTCACAAACAACTAAAGGAAGAGACTGGAAAAAAGTATTGCAGCACATGGTGGTATAATTGGAATCCGTTAGATTCAAAATTTTCAATTTTTACCCAATACTCCTTCTATATCATCCCTGTTTTTCTGTATAAGTCTATAAAAAAGTGAAAATTGAATAATATTTATGGAGTTAATTGAATTGATTCAATTCGAATTGGGCACGATGCGCGATGTAAATCAGAAGGAAGAATCAATAATCAACTTATTTTCAAAACTTCGTAGCGTACGTAGAAACAAAACCTCTGAGCAAATTTTTTTCGAAATTTCTATAATTATTATGAACACTCTGAATAACATGAGGATGATATTGTGTGAATTGATAAGACTCTTGATCCATTGGCAATCTAGAATTTTCCGTACACCCAGTAAAGTTTACATAGAGCACTCTCGAAAAGTAGAAATTTTTAATTTTTGCGCTCAAGTTGTAAACAGTAGGTATAAAATTAAGATATTGAAACATGATATTGGGTAATCCAGATGTGCCTGAATCGAAAGAGATATATGTTTTTTTTTTTTTTTGTAAAAAAGTTCCTACCTAATATGCTTTCGTCATTTTCTGAGTCTTATTTGTTACATAGTAGGCTGCGGAAAATTAGAATATTGAAACAATTTATAAAAGGATGTAGAGCTTTCGGAGTACAATATTTCCAAAAAAAAGGTTTTATTCAGAGTAAAGTTTATTCAAGATACATTTGCGAATTATTACAAAGTTTCTATTCGATCGCTAGACTGTACCTGAGCATACTGTATGCTTGTGTTGTGCTTGTCTGCTATCCTCCAGAAATATTGTAATTGTACTGATATTCGTCTATGGTGATCGTTTTTAATAAATATAAAAAGTTCATTTTCAGTAGTAATATCACTAGGACATTGATAACAGACAAGTTATTTTATGAAAATCGAAAGCTCGTTTGGTGGTAACAGCCCGAAGCCGAAGGATGAAGGATGATCAAGTCTCCATGAGCCCGAGACCTAAAAATGGACAGTTTTTTGGGTATCGAAAGTCAAAAGTTGCGACTAGTGCAGATCTCTCACGCGATCGAAAGAGAATTTACGTCTCTTACTTTGGGTGGTCTATTCAACCGCTCTCGTCTGCGTATGGCGATTTCAGATTTGTCGGCATTTTCTTCTAAAAGCCATATTATTCAAAATAATGCGAGGATAAGAATCTTCAAAACATTAGCTCTTGTAGAAACTTGACATTTATTGACAATTCAGAAACTGTTATTATTCCTGTCAAAACTGAACAGTCATCGGCATTATACAAGGTCAAAATCAAATGTGATCACTTGGGAGATTTGCACATTTTGCAACTGTTACTAAATACATGTCTACGATACCTAAATAACTGTCCATTTTTAGGTATTGGGCCAATGGAGACCTTTGATTAGAAAGGTATAGACTACAGCATATCCAAATTTCAGCCAATTCGACAGGGATCCATTTCCCATTTGATATCTGCGGGGTCCTTTGTCATAAAATTATAAGGCATTTGTCAATGTCCGAGGGATATTCTGCGAAAAAAAAATTGACAAACAAATTTATAACTCAACACAACGAAACCTTTACTTATTTATCAAAAGTAATGTAAATGTACCTAAATCAAACAGTTTTAGCAGTTCTGCCAAAGTATTGGATCCTATTATATTTGTATTGAACGTTTTGTTGAATTAAATAACATTTACACGCTCAATAGCCTTTCAAATATTATGTATTCATTTCCTATTTCCCCAAGTTTGAAGATAAAATAAAAAAGTGGAGTATTTATCTAGAACTGCATCTAAACCTAAATTCGACATATAATTCCCATGTTCTGACATAAATTCGACAGTCATTTGACCTATTTTCAACATATTATATTTTAGGTTTTGAAAAAAAAACAAGTACTTACAATAAGCAAACTAGAGACCAAAATTTGATTAAAAAAAAATAAAATTACATTGTATATTCCCGGAATTTGTTTATTTCCGGAACTTTGAAGATACCTTTGTTGTTGACTTCTAAGAGCACTTCAATTTTCTCAACAATTTCATCATAATCGTACCAAATTTCATCAGCCTCTTGGGGCCATTTCTATTCATTCATACCGCTTGATGTCATTGAACTTATAAAATTGCCTGGTCTATTCTGAGCAAGGTATGATTTCAATGCCCCTAGCATCAAAACTATTAATTTTTGGGATTTGTCTCCCAATTAATTTCTATTCAAAGTAACTTGATCTGCATCATATACAAAATTCAGAAAATTCCACCGAATTGTTTTAGTTTTGCGCCCTTCGGGGGGAGGGGATCAAAAACTGCTATTTCCCTTATTCATGCATATTTAAACATTCGACGATACATTTAAAAGCACTCGGGAAATATTTTTTTTGCGTTTCGTAATAGGAGTTGGTGGGAAGAAGGGAGAGAGTAAGAATTTTTTTATTAAACAGCGCAATATTGTGCAATATTAGCAACAAAGAAACAAGTGAATACATTGTTACCCGATTCAAAAATAAATAGTCTAATCTGCGCAAGGGGTGATTTCAACACCCCCTAGCAGCAAAAGTGTTGATTTTCTTGGGTTGGCGCAGTGGTAACATTGGTTGAGAATTACATGGACAATTTCCCTCATATTATATAAACCAACCAAAAGACATCATTTTTTTAATTCAAACCAATGAGAAAAAGACTTTTCGAAAATACTGTCTCCAGCCCGTGGTATTTTCAAATCAGTGTTTCGCTTCTTCCTTATTTATACGTTTCCATAGTTGCAACAATTTTTGTGAATAGAGAAACGTCAGTTTGACGGTTCAACTCTTCAACTGACATTAATGACACATGATGAACCGTTCCTGCAATACGCATTTAGTCCATAATAATTTAATGTATTCGTGAAATTGTCAGATCGAATATCCCTTCAACATGTAGAATTTTCAAAATACTTTCACCTTGCTAGTTGCTAAAACTGTGTTGCTGTACGAAACACCACTCGAGCAAGATCTCGTGGTGTTTCTAAGCAACACAGCAGGGTGAAAGTATTTTTTGAAAATTCAGCATTTATTCGTGATATTACTACTGACTACATCATACCAAAAATTCAAAAATTCCACTGGGACCCAAATTCCAAAAGGAGTTTGCAGGGTCCTTTTCCACTCATTTTTTCAATATGGGTGGTTCTTGGAACACCAAAAGTTGAAGCCGCACTTGCGGTTGGTGTCCCACTCTTGATGGCATTTAAAGCAGCATTCACATTTTCTTTGCTATATTTACTATATTTTTTTATTGACATCTAAAAATAATAGTTATATGAAAATCAACTATATGAATACTTAAGTATTGCTTACTTAAGAAAGTAAGAAATACTTGAGTAAGTAATTATTATTTGACATTATTTTTCCATAAGACGAAAATATGTACATCATGTACCTATTTTCGTCATCACTGTCGAATTTAGGTTTGCACATACGAAAATGAAAATGAAAGTAAATTGATTCCTTTTAAAAATAACGATGAATAGAGAGAGATGGTATAAAATAAATAAAACGAACTATGTACGTATTTTCGACAGAACATGTTGAAATTAAAACCATAGGTTGTCCGGTTGTCCCTACATCCGACATTGAGTTTTTTTTTCTATTTAGAGAAGTCAAATATCGAAAACATATAATGAAATACTTAATTTACTATGTTTGTACTACAAAAATTGGAACATTTATTTGACTACGCAAACATGTTTTTTGCAAGTTTGAAATATGGTTGATCGTCTCTTACCTTAGAGCTAACGTTGCACTGTAGTCGCAATCACTGTTAGAGCAGCACTGACGATTTTTTCGGCTCTTGACTCTAATTACTATCTGTCACAAATATTAAGGGGATTTTTAAATACACCCGACAAAGGTTTAGACCAATGATATCTTCATATTTCATTAATCTTACAGAGATGGGTTTTATGAAAATATGTCGAATTTTGGGTCGGTGTCTGATTTATGTACAGTTAGTTACCTTACAGTTAATGAAAGTACAATTATTAAAAATCAGATTCGTTGCTGTTCTCTATTATAGCAGATCTATTACCACGAATAATATTTATGATCTTGTTGTAGTGTTCGTGATCGAGATTTAGGTGTGGTTTAATGGAATTTTGATTTCTATGATCAGTAATTTTCAGCAATTGCTATTCTTCTACACCACTTTTTGCCAATTCGCTAACAGCAGTTGATCTATTCGAGTGATTTGTTATCTTTCAGTCCTTTACATTCAAGCCAAATGCCTCAGCAGCAGATTTAGTCCATCCATTTATTTAGACCGTCAGATAGTGACAGATTTAGGTGCCTCATTTTCACATACAAGCCTCGAATAGGGTTGAAAAGTAAGTCGATGTTGAGTAAAATTAAGGGAAATTTACGAGTGGCTCGTGGGGAAAACATATGGAAAAATCAAAAAGAATTTCCATTAAATTTTCCGACGACAAAATCTACTTTTCCATTCAAGCCACTCAAGCCATTATGTTTTTCGGTCTAGTGACGATGTAGGTTTTCATAGTTTCGATGGGCTTGCGTGGGAAAACCTGTTAAAATCTCGATATTTCTTTACAAGATTACAGCCTCATTTCAACCCTTTAGCCACCTTCAACATTCAAGCCTTTGATCTTCTGAAGCCAGGTTCTATTAATTAATGATTAGGTGAACACGGCTCGCGTTAAAATATGGAAAATCTAATTTTCCTTGGAAAATCGAATTTTCCATATGTTATCTGGTAAATTTCCCTCCATTTTACTCAACATCGATGTACTTCTCAACCCTATTCGAGGCTTGTATGTGAAAATGGGGCACCTAAATCTGTCACTATCTGACGGTCTAATTGTATTTCTTTCAACAGGTACATTATCGTACCATTTGTCAGTTTCATTTTTCCAGCGTCGATTTGGTTTCAAGAACAGTCGTGGTGAGGTAATATTGTCGCCTCGTTTTGATATCAGTTTATGAAAACGACGTAAAGGGCAGCTTTGTCTTTCAATATTGGAAACCAACCATTTACTACTTGTAAAGCTTTTAGAACCACCATGGCACGTTTTCTAAACACCGGATTGTATTCAATGCGATTTGTTGGAGAGTAATCGTTATTTCTCTCGATTTGAAAAAAAGTCCACAAGACAAGCAACTGCCTCTCCTCCTCGCCACGCTAATTATACAGCAGCAATATAGTAAAATTTACGCAAAGACCTTCAGGAGTATTTTCATCCCATAGCAATATTATTTTGTTAACGTGAGACAAATTTAACGAAACTGAACTGGACTTATGTTTACATGGATCTGCTTGTAGTTTCTCCTGATTGCATCGTGGGCATCTCGGGCTATTATTATAGTCATTATAGTACTTTTCTAGCAAAACTTTGAACGAAACGTTCCACATTGTCTTCACCGTTGCTTCTTTAAATTCGGTCCCGTCTTTCTTTCTCACATTGACCGCCCAATCTTTTAGTATCAACGCCAATTCTTCTAAGCTTCTATGGGTGAATTTAGTCAACTTCAGCAGAAGCATTATCATAAACATAACGGCAACATCAGAAGTTTTTAGCATAAACTTAACATTGTTGTATAAATGGCGCCATTTGATACAACAGATTCGACTTTCGCTTTTGACATATGTTTAAGCACAATTTTAAAATAATGTTGAATTAGGGCCGGTTTTTCAAGTTCCAATTAAACTCCAGATAAATTAACTAATGGTCCAACATCATTTATAGAAAGTCAGTCACCATCTAAACTATTAGTTAGTAATCTGGAGGTTACCTCGAACATGAAAAACTGGCCCTAAATGCACCTTGTGTTCATTCAATTCATATTCTCGTCCGCAGCAAAATTCCATAAATATTCCCCAAATATATTTGTGACTGTAGGTTGTATTTCTGGAAATTTTTTCTTCGATTAGCGCATTTATACTTTGAACAATCGCATTGCCAAAACGTGACACTTTGAAATTAATTTGAAATGAAGTTATCAAACTCAATCGTGTTGTCATAGTGATTGATAATTGCACTGAATAAAATTATCAGTAGTAATACCAATACCACAAGTGATTGAATTTTTGCGATAAATCTGTCGATTCATTTCTGAACGAAACTGAATTGCTTCGAGAAAACACCACGAGTCCACAGGACGAGTGGTGTTTTCTCGATACAATTCAGTTGAGTTCAGAAATAAAAGACAGACTTATGGGATAAAATCAATCACGAGTGGAATTTTCTCAGACTATTTCACGAAGCATTAACAGTATGTATTATGAACATGAATAATCAGTTGATCATAACTATAATCAGTTAACTATAATCATAAAAAAATTATATAACTATCAATAATTTATTATATAGTTACGATGCTACTCATTTTGACGTTGTCGCCTACAATTATGATCTGTCAAAATGTCAAAATTTGCTTTGTCATCTATGGTTACATCGTTAAAAACACCAATGCTGACAGACCAATCAGAATTAAGAGATAATACAAGTTGTCTTTGATTTGTGATTGGTCATTTTAAGTGAATATCTTAAGAAGAGTGGAATAGTCAGGGTAATGTTGACATGATTGGGTGAAATTGTTTCATGTGACACAAAATGACAAAATTTGAATGGTTGTTAGAACTGTCAAAAAATGTTCAGTGTATTTAAATGAATTAAATGAATGAGATGTTATTAGGAATAGGTGGGTACTGAAAACATGTCACCTAATTTATTATATTGTATATTATTGTTGGATTTTGTTGAACGAAATGATCGCTGTCTTATATTCATGGAGTTTTGTTATCGTCTTCATTTCAAAAGGTAGGATACAATTTCGGCCAAAAGTAGAAAATATATCTTTGAGTATGGCACTTTTTAACATTGGTATGTATATTGTGAGTTTATGGTACATTCAGTCCAGGCATTGGTAGGCATACAGTGCTCTAATATCAAGTATTATCAACTGCTCATTTTATAGTTGTACAGTTGATTGAGATTTTGGTTTCTTGAATATATTTTTTAGAAATTTGCTCGGCATTAATTAGAGTAGAGTACAGTAACCCAATGTGGATTCAGCTGAGGAATAGTAAAATATATTATTCAGAATATCTCTTTAAACATACATTTTTCAAGTCAGCTGCCTGAGTCTGCTAGTCAGAGATAGAACATGCTCTTCCAACCTTAAGTTCTTGTCTTTTATGAAACCTAAATACTTGTTACCATTACATTGTTCTACCTTCTGGCAATTGCATGTTGATCGATTTCGGCAATTGTTTTCGTTTACAAAAATAGTTTTTTCACCTGTCGGTTGATCACTTTAAGACATAGAAAATGGAATGTTCTTAGTTTTTTTAACATTTGAACCCAGTAAGTTTTGGTCTAGCCATCTCTTAACTTGCCCTAGCCCTTTATTCGCTTCATTAATAACCTCGTTCCAAGAGAAAATATGGCATTTGTAGTTTCCCAAAAATCCAATAGTGTGTATATAGATAAGAAATAATATTGGGCTCAATACTGTTTCTAGTGGTACACCAATTGTTATTTCTAATGGGCTGCTACAATATTCTCCCAGCTTTACTCTTTAAGATTTTTTATGCAGATAATTTTTTAGAATATTCTTCGCAGGCCCTTTCATGCCGTAATTGTGAAGAGAATTTCATGATAAAATCAAATGCCTTGTTACAAACTTCCAGGTATGGAGCATGGATATGATTGTCTGAAACAGTACATTACCTTTAGTATCCATTACACGTCCAACCCCTTCCGAAATATAATAATTGCGCAGGAATTGAATCTCTCCCTGAAGTCGTATGTACATATCCTGCATATCAATTACCCATTATCTAAGAGAGTTTGTTCCGGCGCGACCTCCACAGAGATCCATCCGCTTACTGTCTATTACGACTGTCGGGTTCCCTTTACTTCCGGCTTACTTTGTATATCCCTCTACATGCAAACGATAATTCCGAGCAATCCATCACGGTTGCTCCGGTAACCGGAAAATGTCAGTTCGAATGGCTACAGGATGCAATGTTTCCAATGTTGAGAATCGAAAAATCCAAAGTGGACATTTTTAAACTGACAGTTATGAAATTTGTTATGAACGCATATCATTATATTAGATAGGTAATATGTACTCAAACTTTATTGCAGACAACAATTTGTATCCGTATCTAAATTGTCGAACAAGAGCAAACATGAAGTGATAAAATGGTTTTGAGGCTTTCGCTGCCGAAGTTTTCAGTGTCACTATTTTTACTCGGGTTTAAATGCCGTCATTTTTTGGAATTTCTTCCTGACATTTCACTTGCGCGAGTGGCTGGCTTTTCCACATCGTGTTTAAAACACCTTGAGTGCCATAGCGGTCATCATGATCGCTACGATACTTTCCTGTGGTGCCATAGCGGTCATAATGACCGCCGATTTTGCACCTCTACTACGGCTGCTTCAAACACTTTTTCTACAAAGGGATCGTGTTAATCTATAGGAAAATATTTAATCTTGAATTGATATTTCTCAGAACTCTGTCATTGTACTGGATGATACAGAATATAGGTCATATTGTACTCGCAATTTTTTTGCAAGTGATGAATCAACACATGAATCGTTTGTGAATATGGTTGAAAAGAGAACGGTATCGATCTTTTATATGCACCGAATGGAGCATCATCTACTCAGAAAGCTTACATTGGAAGTTGATTACGTTGCAGGCAAATTTGTCCACTTTTGAAATTTCAATGATTGTGAACTTCACAGCACAATTAATAGTGGAGATGGAGAGGTAATGATATTGATTCACCCCAAAACATGTAAGAATATTTTACCACACCGAAAGTAGACTAGGACAAGACTGTAAATATAAGGATTGTGAGGTACGCCTACAGTCTATTACTAAAAAATTGGGTCATAATATTCTTTAACTTTCACGGCATTTCGTTCTGTTAGAGCAGACGATGGACTTTATTTAAAGATCTTTTATAACTGATTAAGGTGTATCTTGTTCTTGGGTTACACGTAGGAGTTGTGATTTTTTGATGGGCCTTTTTATTTTAGGATACATCTATATTGGAGAACTAGCATTATATCGAAAATCAGTAGTTCTATTGCTAATTTTTTTTTTTACAAATTCAGTGAATTTTTGAGTAGCGAAATATAACCAGATACATCAGAAACATCTACAGAAGATTTTCTTTTATGATGCTTTATAATATTGCTCCTGGTTCATCAAATGCACATCTAAATTTTTTAATCTATTTGATTTTCATATCGCTTTCATCAAGTTGGGAATTTCTGACTAACTGATACCGTGTCTGACGGTGTTTGGTATTGAGACCGAATATATTCTATTCAACCTTCCACTAAATGACACAAATTACGAGATTATTCTGTAATCACAAAAATAATCTTGTCGCAAACTTTTGTTTTTGATTTCGTCAGTTATAAGTACCTACTGTTTCTAAGTGCCTGAAAAATTAGGATATAATGAGTTCTTTTACCAACAAGTTTGGTATCCAGCGATACACTACTATCAAAATTATCAGCAATGGTTCTTCTTCTGGAATATGAAAGTTTATCTGACAAAAAGGACACTGTTTGTTGCGACTGATGTAAAAAAAAACAGGTTCGTTCTCAAAATATATTCTTAAATTTCATGTAGGTAGGTATGTTTATTTCCACAGCAAAGTTTGAATAGTTTTATTTCATACCTGGTAGGCTTTTCTGGGAAATATTGCTTCATAATCAACTGTCCTCTGAATGGAACTGGCGATATTTTCATATCCATATCCATAATGTTTCTCCAGTTATGAATCTCATTTTATGGAAAATGCCAGTAAAATGGAAAAACATTCTCAAGAAGAATTGAAATCCTTTCTTTGTCATGATTTGTGGAGCAAACAGGTTTCGAAAGGATATAACGGTTGGAGGTCCATTCATGAAGCCTTGACTGGGTAAAAGTACCATGGTTATTCAACCAAATTTGATTGATACAGAGATAAAATCACAATGGTTTTTCTTTACACTAACCAAACAGAATTCAGATATTCAGACTTTTCGTTTTTAAACTGCAAAATTTCATCTTTTCGTTATCGGCAATGGCTTCAGATTCGTCCGTTATTTCATTTTGAAAATTGAACATATTGTCAAGTATGAGAAATAGCACCTAACCTAATCATTTATCAAAATTCAAAATTAATTCATATTATTTAGTCTAGTTCATATTCATTAATTAGAATCTTATAATCTATGATTACAGTTATTGAAATAAAGTATTTCCTGCAAATTCAAAGTTCAATGAGAGTCATTAACCAGCATCAGGTATTGGCGAAAGAAAATAAGATCGCAGCGCCACCTATAGCAAGACTTTGAACTACGAATCACGGACAAAGGTTTTTGACTTTACAAGTGTTTATATGGCGTTTTGACGATCTGTACTCCTATTTTCAAACAATTTGTGAAAATTTGTGATTTCTCTAACTAAAAAGTGATTGTGTTTCTATTGAAAGACTCTAAAGAACGTTTCAGTAAGGTGATTGAAAGGAATTTCATCTCCGATTAGTTTTGAATGCTTCTGCAATTCAAGGTTGCATGGCGTTTTGATGATCTGTTATCCCATTTTCAAACAATTTGTGAAAATTTGTGATTTCTTTAACTGAATAGTTATTGTATTTCTATTAAAAGACTTGAACGATAGTTTCAGTGTAATTTAAAAATATTTAACGTGTTTTTTGAAGTCATGATTTGTGAGTTATTGATCTGATTCATTCTGTTGATTAAGGATATTTCCATACTCGATTTCTGTTTCTGTTCGTATTTTTTTGGTTTATACTGTTGATAGACTGCCAAATAAGGGAAAATACAATACTAGTTGTTCAGTCCCAGGATGCAGGACATATGGAAAGAAGGAAAATGTGGGATATCACAAATTTCCCCCAAAAATAAAAGCAAGGTTAAAAAATCACCAATTGGTTCGACCAGATTGAAGAAATTGACCAAAGGAAAGCATGGATTTTGAAACTGAAAATTGGCAAGCTAAATAATATCGAAGTATATGCTTGTTTGACAAACAGACTGATGAATGAATCAGATCAATAATTGATCGCAAATCATGACCACCAAAAACAAGTAAAATATTTGTAAACTACACTGAAACTATCGTTTTAATAGAAACACAATAACTTTTCAGTTAAAGAAATCACAAATTTTCACAAATTGTTTGAAAATAGTAGAACAGATCATCAAAACGCCATACAACCTTGAATTGCAGAAGCATTCAAAACTAATCGGAGATGAAATACCTTTGAATCACCTTACTGAAACGTTCTTTCGAGTCTTTCAATAGAAACACAATCACTTTTTAGTTATAGAAATCACAAATTTTCACAAATTGTTTGAAAATAGGAGTACAGATCGTCAAAACGCCATATAAACACGTGTAAAGTCAAAAACCTTTTTCCGTGATTCGTAGTTCAAAGTCTTGCTATAGGTGGCGCTGCGATCTTATTTTCTTTCGCCAATTGGGTTACATTCCGGTGCAACAACACTCGATGGCTTGAATGCTGATTATGCAATAGTCAGCGATAATTTTAACATAAATTCGAATGTTCACTCCAACTCGAAAAGTAGGGAGGAGTGAAAAACTACTATTGAGGTGGCATGGACCATAGTACATTTCCAGATGTGTTGGAGAAGTCGACTACGAAGTGAAAAAAGGAAACACAACAAAGTCCAAAACGGAAATTGTACATGTCAGCAGGATTCTTCCTTACCATGACCCATGGACTCCAAGGCCTACTGAAGACCAGGAAGATCCAGATGACCCCGTAAACCCTGTGTAAATATATAATTTCACACATTATTTTTTTTTAAAGTAGTGGAAATACGTGTATGATATTGTAAAAAATTAATTAAATGGAAATAGTATGTTGAACGAAATTAGACAAATATCTGGTTCAGGCCTCAGACACTGTAAGCCACACGAGGACAAGTTGTGTTATTTGCCTCGCTTCTCAGCTTATGCCCATCATGGGCCAGCATGTGCCAAACATCTATATAATGGTGCATCAGTGGAGGAAATTAATCACCACTGCCCCATGAACTGCCACAAATCATCCATGACAATAATCTCTGAATTAGAAGACGAAATTTATATAATAACTCATGCCAAAAATAATACACAGGTAGTGTGCCAAAATACCACCACAAAAATACCTGAGAGCTTACAATATGCCAGGTCCAATAAAAATAAGGGTGCCATGCAATTGCAAATTATTAAGAAGAAGAAGAAATGATACCAACAAAATTTCCCTGTCCTCTCAACAGCCCCCAAATATTCCAAATTACTCATATAATTCCTGCTTCTTGGTCCAACCTAAAATCATTCATCCTAAACCCCAAACTTGAAATTAATACCCCCACGTTCGGTAATATTACAGAATGTTTAAACACTAACTGGACTTAGAACGTACCACACATTAACCTGACTTCCACAGAGGACAACATAAAAGAAATATTGGAAATAGTTAACGACCAAACCCCATTTTCTTATTCAGATACTTACGGGTTCAATGAAGACACCATATTTCTAATCTGGAACTCCATCCTCTCCATATGCAGAGTGTATATCCTTTTCAATTCCCGACATAACTTGGCATTTATACCAACACTACCAACTGTGCGAGCGGAGACGAATACTCCAGTTCACTACAACATGGTATTTAAATTGATATGCTTAGCATTCATTCTCTTCGTTGGATACTTATTTTTAAGGCTTTTCATCAGGGTGCGACAGTCCCGTAACAGACCTAGAAAAATAGAAAATAAAACATTAGATGACAATAAAAGAAAGAATTTAAGAAAGTATATGTTGGAAATCGACGAAGGTGGTCCTTCTAAACTTGCTCAGGGCAAAAGTGTCAATTGCACTTTACATAAGTATGGAGAATCAGATGATGATCTCTCGCTTTCAGAACAGAAAGTATAATCTACATCTAACTACAGAACCCCTAGCTAATAAATTATAATAAGTTAGCTGACAAAGAATTTATGATAAAAAACACTAAAGAAAGGAATTTTAAACTCTCTCAAAATGACAATTATTTTTTAATGTTCTATCAAAAGAAGTATATCAAACAAAGTTCAAGATAACCCTCAGGACAATACTATGTTATAATAATAAAAAATATATTTTAATAAATCGATTTGACCCAAAGGGCTATCCACCGAGGACTTTCTGCCCTCCATGGTATTTTTAAATGCAATTATGCAGTAAGATATCACTGTATGAAACTTTGACTTTTTATAAATCGATTATATATGATTTTGGGATTACTTTTCTATATACCAAATGATAAAATGCAAATAATTATAGGGGTGATAAAGTTACCTCCATGAGGGAATCATGGAAGAATATCCATTATGGGTTGAATGATTGCCTGTGAGAATTTTGTGTTACGAGTAAAAGTCACAGGGTGAGCGTGGAAGAATATCCAGAGTGAGGATTGAACGTTAGCCTGTGCGAAAGCTCTGTTGAAGCGTTGAGAGAATAAATGAGTCGATATGATGATATATGTTGTGGTATATGAATATTTTAGGGAATATGAATATTAATTGTATGCAATGAAAGTGATATAAATACAAAGTTATGATAATATTTCAGAAAAGTCAAAGGTATTGAAAAGTGATTGGTAATATATAATATACTTAAATGAAAATTGAATCATTAGCGAATGTTAGATGTGAATTGTCGAGAGAGGTTTTCAAGTAATTTACAAGTTGAAGATTTGAAAAATGTGGTCAAAGACTCGTACGACCTTATCAATCAGTTAATATAAAATTACTAGGGCATAATAAAGCCAAAAGGATTGTTGTCAGTTTTTCTTTTTTTTTTGGTTGTTCTGTGCATGTAGGAACATGAATGTGTTATACTTTTGTGTAATATACCTACAATCAAAGTATTTTGGTTTATATTTTTTATAGAATATGACATCTGTAGCAGGACTATTAAGTTCAAATTCAATGATTGTCATTTTATTTTTTCTCTACATAAAATTAAATATGTGAATGATGCCTCAAGTTTTCCAGGGTTCTGTATGTAATATAATTAGTAAATTTTTTGTGGGGCTATAGTTGTAATACTTGTCTAGATATAAGTACCTAAGTTACTCTCATAGAAGTGTACAATGTACAAGTACTTACCTATGAATATACACATAGTAGCCATGTGAAGCATTCAATGAATATCTAGTATCAACAATGTTATTGTTAGCTTAGTTCTTATTATTTTTTCTCTCAAAACTATCATTTTATTCTAAGAATACTTACTGCAAATAATTTCTTGTTGCATGTAACACCGAGACCACGGAGGCACACCCCAGCAGCAGGCACTGATACTACCAGAAGCAATGGTTCATCTCCAGGAACAGACCATAGCAGCTTGGCATCCCAGTTTAGTTGTTCCAAATCAAATGAGTTCTGCAAGGAAGGCATCCACCCCCTGTACCTGAAAACCAGCATTCTGGCTGGGACTAGAAGGGATACATTCCAGAAGCTGACTAGATTTCCAATGAAGACTCCCACCTGATGATAGGGTGAACGTTCACAAGTAGCAGTATACACTTGAAGACACTTCACGACATCGTTCTTAATTTTCTGATTCATCATTTATCATCATTTTGTATATCTTTTGGAATATTCAGATGTCGACGCCCAAGAATTTTTTCAGATTTTTGAACCTTTATTATTGAATTGTTTTAGATATTTATTGGGAATACCAGAACCTCTTCCTTTCAATTGATAAATAAACTAAGTTTCCCCAGAAATATTCAGATTATGTAAAATCACTACTTCTCCGTAATATGAATGACACTTACGTGTTTCAACAATATTATGAATAAGCTGCAAATCATTGAATTTACTTTCTGGAATAATAACAACATTCTACTAAAAATCAATTGTAACCACTGACTTGATCACTGCCGCCACATGAAGAGCCACTGTGAAAATCCAATTAGGATATATTTCATAAACTCTCAGTTTGTAATATTTACTTCAGAATAGGATATCTTCTTGTAACACAATATACAATTTACTCATTTGCCCTTCTACACTTTCATAGATTATCTTGAACTCACTTTGATTCATTTTCAGACTTCTAATCAATATGTTGAAGGAGTTCATGTGGCTTGGTCCATTCGTCCATAAAATTCACCAGAATTCATCATTTTATCATAAGAAGTCAGTTCTGAGGTACCTATCGGTTAATAATTGATTTACGTTTCGAATTTTATTCTTTTTGTTTTGACAGTAAATACTTATTATTTTGAATTTTTTTTAATTATTATTATTATTTTGGACTGAAAAGACAGAAATATGTGTATGAATCCATCCCTACACCCTACTCACTACATTCGAATTGTTCGATTCGAATATTAAACTTTTTCGATTTCAGCTCCATCTAGTGGACGAATATCAACAAACCATTCATTTTTGTAATAAGTATTCTGAGAAAATTGTTAAGCAGATGAATATGGACAAGGTGCAATTTTCTATAGAAAATTTGTCAGCACTTCTGACTCGTCCTGTAGGATTATGTCAGGAACGTTTCAATAAAATTTCGTATATTTCAATCCTATACCTCTACTCCAAATTTGAAATCTCTATGTGAAGCGATAACTGAATTGTTGGCTTATCTCATATATCATTGTTACACAGTACCCGTTCTCTGTGGCACCATGAAAAAGTCAGTATAAATTTCTCGGCAGTCAAGGTGTTAATGTCGGATGACTAAATATTCCGTGTCCGGAGATTGTATTTATTTTGACTCAGGTAGTTCCGTGTGCTCATTACCGTATGAGGATTATGAACATTTTTATTCCTCAGTTGATTCCCCTTAACCTGTTGTCTGTCCTAATGTAGTTGTATTCCTTTGTGATTCTTGAATTTTTAAGAATATGATTCCATATTAGATTGAGGCTTACAGCTTCTTCTTTTCTGTTGAAATTCTTCGTGTGTTAGTGGATCTCAATTGCCTCTCCTACAAGTCGACTAAGGTATCCCTGGTTGGGGGCAACTTGTCCGTTTGGCCTAATCTGCAGTTTCACTGGTGCTTCTTCAGTCTTGTTCCCATGGATCTTTTTGTGGTTCCGATGTAAACCTTTCCGCAAGTTGTCATCCTCGGCCAGAAATACAAAATAATGATGCTAATTTGGAATGCTCTGTTGAGTATATCTGGAAGCGAAGCTCAAATATTATTTAAATATATTGGTATATTATTCAAAGTCGGTATGTTGTCATAAAAAAAGTAGTGAATTATTTTCAATAATAATTTCAATAACTCTAAACTTCTTCAATTACAGTTCTCCTCCAATTGAAGTGTTACCTGAGTCATAACTTTTGAGTAATATTGAGCACCCTTTTGGAAATCAAGTTGTAAGAATCGTATAATAGATTTTGTTTGGTTATATTTTACGTTCTATAAGTAGAGCCACCTAGCGGTTTCTTACCTAGATTTGAACATAATTTGTAAGTAGCTCACAAATGAAAACGGGACGTTGCATATAACGTTTTACAAATTCATCATACAACATATATGGTGAAATTGCACATTTACTTCAGCAATGGAAATGCCAGCAACTTGGATAGCTAAGTTGGGTTGGGTTAGGCTCTGGCCCATTTTTTAACTCGAGAAATTCAGTCTATTGCCAAAAACGTGAGCAGCAAGAAGAAAGGGACAAGCCAGAGGTTCCGAAGTTCCTTAATTTTGAAGTTGTTTGCTAAGAAGGTACTTCTTCAGTCGTAGAACAGCTTTTTGGTGTCATCTTTCGATATTTGCTGATAGACGTAGCAGTACTGCTTTGCATTTCTTGACTGCCAAAAAATCCATTCTGGCATACCCATAGTGCCACAAAAAATAGGTGTTGTGTAACAATGATGTGAGAGATGACCCTACTATTTAGTTGCACATTATAGTATTGAAATGAACGAGATTTAATTGAAACGTTCATGACATAATTCTACAGGACGAGTTGAAAGTATTGGCAACTGTCTTATACCAAATTGCACCTAGTCTATTTTTATAAGTATCAACAATTTTCTCAGAATACTTATCGTAAAAATGTGTGGTTTGGGAATATCCGCCCACTAGACGCAGCTGTTCTGCGCATAAGCAACACACATTTAACACACACATTTAACACATGTTACGGGTTACTTTGAGCTTACCAGAAAGTTACAAAGGATACGTAATACTGATTCAGAAATTATACGAACTACTTCGAAAAGCCAGTTTATTATAATAATTTCCAGATATCAGACTGAAATATATTAATTCACCAGAGCCATAATCCAATCGTGGAGAATTCTGAAATAAAAGGTGATTAGGTATTGAAAAGATAACCTTACGTAGAACTTACCGACGCTGCTTCCGTGGTAATTGGAAGTCCAAAGGGTTCATCGCTTGGATAATCCTTCGGTTGATTCACATTGAGCAATGCAGAATTCCAGTTGTGGTGGCGAATATATTCCATAGTTAGAGGAATGAATAGCAAATTCATATGGGTTATGAATAATAACAATAGTAACGTAACCTCACTTTGTTTGACAGCTCAGAGTACAATTGAACTAATTTCGTTCTCTGTTTGGACAGCCAGTACTCTCAACCTAGAATTTAAGGAGAGCCATTGAGAGTAACTAGAGGGGAGAGGGATTTTTAAGGTAGGCGTTCTTTTTTTGGTGACCTAGGAAGGATGGAAAACGTGTCTCGCGATTTTGCGGATTTTCTTGAGAAAACCTTGGTAATTGTTGAGAAATAATAGTCAAAGGAAGGTCCACTGACTGTTCCTAAGGGGATTTGCTCACAGTTACCAAATTTCAATTAAAATCACTCACCTGAGTAGATACTCGAGGCCACCCCACATCGAGGTATGTTATATTCATTAGTATACCAGAACTCAGCTAAACTACCGTTTAAACTCAGTCATACAATAAATCCATTTCGATTGCAGGGCCTTTTTGTTAATTGGGGTTATTCCTTTTCCCATACCGGGTACAGCACAAGTTCCTCATACTCGGAAGCAGTATTTCTTTCAGCGTAGAGATTGGCTATACTCCTGAGACGCTGATGCTAGTGCAAGAGATGATAACAGAGGGACCAACCTCACTCCATCCTGTTGCTAGTGGTAGATATATGCTGAGTAGGCCAAACCTGCTTGGCTAGTGGATTGGGCTTGAGTAGAACGTTTATTTATTGCTGGTTATCTGCTGCCCACTCCGTACAACAATTAGTCAGTGCTATCTCTATTGAATTATTTTGCTCTCTTGGTAAACACTTGATATATACCTTGTTTGATTTAGAAAGGAAATTATACCACCCTACAACCTGACGTTTGTACGTTGTTTTTGATTTACCCACACCCTGGTCAATCCTATTAGTAGGAGAAATGGCTTTTCACCATCAAAATAACTAGAAGCCATAATACACGTTGATAACCAACCTTATTTTTGGTAAAATTCGTTATAGACCAATGACTAACAAGTCCTGGTGGGTTTTTCGTATGGACCCAAGACTAGTGAACTAGTCACGATTTCTCTTCAATGTAACGTACTTCATTTTATTGCGGGTGCCACGAAATAGCTCACATAAGCTGCCGGGTCCTTTGGAAAGTACGTATAAACGTTCTGTAACTGCAGCCAATATTATTAATTCTACTATTCACCAACAGATGTCCATGGTCATGGGACTTTCCCATACGAATTCAAAATAATAAATGTATATTATTTAGAGAACAGAAGTGTGTTGTCCTACGTAGTGTGCACGTAGTGTTGAGTTGATAATAATAGTAAAATACGTATTAATTAATGAACAATCAGGATATACCAGGGTAAGTCAAAATTGTTTTGTACAAAGAAGGATTCTTATACAGGTTTAATTTTAGATGCAGCAAAGATTCAGATATCAAAACTCGCAAAAGGAAATTACAGCCATTAAAACAAAGTGAACTAGAATATTTTGCAAACAACCAAGATGGAATGAGTGATTTGGAGGACCCATATTCAAGCGACGATTCAGTGTATGACAAAGCATATAACCCCGAAGATGACAGTGAGATTGACGAGAGCGAAGACAGTCTCGATTGTGATGGTCAGTCGGATGAAAATGAGACTGCGGAAGAAACACAGATCGTACAATCGAGCAGTGAAAATGACGAAGAGGTTGTTTCAAACACAGTAGCAGATCAGCGTAATATATCTGACGAGGAGCTATGGGTATGCGAAGACGAAGAACCACCAGAAATAGCTTTTCTTGCACAACCTTGTTATAATGTCCACTTGTCAGATGATGCCAAGCCAATTGATTATTTTTACCTAACGTTTTCTCAAGATATCCTAGATATTGTTGTCCAGGAGACTGATAGACGAGGTGAAAAAACAAAACTTAAAACTACTAGGTCCAGAAAGAACATTAAAAATAACTGGAAGGAATTAACAGTTGGTGAACTAAAACAATTTCTAGGCCTGTGTTGCTTGGGAGGTATGATTGAATTTCCAGGTTTAAAACAACGTTGGTCGAGAACCGGAATGTATTATTTCTTACAACAAATACATGAGTGGAATAGACAGATCGGACCAGATGCTTTAGTACTATGCAGCTACAACAAAAACCATCAAATGGTATCGAAAAGTTATCTTTAGGCTAGTTGATATATGCATTTGGAACGCATTCTATCTTTACCGGAAGCAGAAAGATCAGAATTGCAGACTACTAATTTTCAGAGAGAGTGTTATTCATTCATTAATTGACTCAGGTACAGTTACAGACCCCTCTATACTTTCGGATCACAAACGCGGAACACAGCATTACCTAGAACCGATACATGATACTGCAAAAAATAGTACAGTTATGAGAAGGTGTAAAAAATGTGCAAACAAACAGATAAGAAGGCAGTCCCGACATTTATGTCCTTTATGTCCTGCAACTCCAACACTCTGCGTACATCCGTGTTTCATAGAGTGGCATGAAAAATGATGAATAATTTCACAATTTTTTTAACAATCAGAATTTTAAGTTTGTTTTGTTATTTTTTGTGTTTTATTGTACTCTTTTTGTTTTATTGTATTGCTAAGATTGCTAGAAAAAATTAATTTTCATATTAAATGTTACAAACACGTGTTATTTCATTAAACTAGTTATCTAGCCAATGGTCCCCTATGAGGAATTCTTGTCACAGGGTCCAATGACTAGTTTACTAGTCAACACTGGAGTCATCCCAAACTGTTCTAAAATTATTTCTGAACTATAATCATTGCAAAATATACAAGGAATTGAATGAAACAGTATCATATTCCGTGCGGGCCCTCCAGTAAAAATCATTAGAATAGTGTTGGTCCTCAATTCAAAACCAACAGGACTAGTTTACTAGTAAACTCAAGGTGTTAAACTATGTTGTGGAAATTAATATATACGTTACCTGCTTTGAATTTGAAATACATTTTTGTGAAATAACGTATTGCTGATACATCAGTCGCAACAAACAATGTGTTGTTTTTGCCTGATAAACTTTTATATTCCAGAAGAGGACCCATTACTGACAATTTTGATAGTAGTGTATCGCTGGCTAAAAAACTTGTTGGTAAAAGAACTCACTGTATCATAATTTTTTAGGCACTTAGGAGAAGTACTTATAACTGACGAAATCAAAAACAAAAGTTTGCGACAAGATTATTTTTGTTTATAACAGAATAATCTCGTAATTTGTGTCATCAGGGGAACGTTAAATAATATTTATTCGGTCTCAGTACCAAACATCCTCAAACACGGTACCAATGATTCCGATATTGCCAACTTACTAATAGCGATATTGGAACTATACAGATTCACACACTCAGATGTACAATTGACAAATTAGAAGCGATATTATACAAATTGGTAAAATAGATGTTTCTGATACCTATCTGTTCAAAATTGAACCTCACTAAATTGATAAACAAAATCAGCAATGGAACTTATTTTCGACATAACGGTAATGCATTACAATGGATTTATTTTAGAATATAAAACCCCATGAAAAATAACCACTTCTACGTTTGACCCAAAAACAAGATGAATCATCGAGAGCCCATCGTCTACCCTAATAGAAGGAAATGACTTGAGAGTCAAGAAACATTTTGACTAAATTTTTCAATTGTTAAATGTACTCATAAATCTTTCTGAAAAATTCAATCCATTTTGAACGTTATCTAGTATCAAACTGTTGACATATTCCTCACAGTCAGTACAATCATATAGTCATGTCTCAGTCTGCTCTCGGTGTGATAGAATATTCTTGCTTGTTATTCACTGAATTCGTTGACGATACAGCACGATGTGATATACTCTTCTTTACCAATACCATTACATTTCTATTCATACTATTAATTGTGTCGTGATGTTCACAATCATATATACAGTGTTCGTCGAAATTGCTCCCCATGTGATATTTGATCCAGAGAGATAGAGAATTTGAACAAAATGGAGTTGAAATGAAAACAGATTTTTCACAATGAATTGAAATTTAAAATTTTAAAAGTGGTACGTTCCTTGTCAGTTAAGACTATGAGCAAACTTTGCAGATGGTGTTAACCGACAAGACATTCGACCAATAAAATATAATACCTTTTATATGTAGCAAACAATATTTTTCATAAAAAACAGACAGTTTCTGAGAATTAGAAAAAAATCATTGATATCATAGCTATTAATTTGAATATAGAATAACCGTATCTTTTCAATGATGTGCAATCTAACCAACTTCCTATTCAAGTTTTCAAAGTTTATGATGTTCCATTCGGAGCATAAAAAATATCGATGCCGTCCTCATTTTTAACCGTATTCATACACGATTCTTGTGTTGATTCACCCCGATTCGTCACTTACAAAATAATATATAAAAGTATAAGTTCGGGGCGTGGCGCAGTGGTTAGAGCGTCCGAATCTGGGTCGAAAGTCCGGAGTTCGAGCCCTAGTTGCGGCTGGGATTTTTTAATTTAATTTGACCGATCAAAGTATTCAAATCTCGTGGCTGAACTGGGGTCCTGCACGATTCACTGTTCCGTTACAATGAACAGTGCTGCTCCTAAGGTGGCGCATGGAGTTAGTAACAAGGCCTATCAAGAGCACGTGGCTAATGACCACAGCAGTAGATGCCAAGACACCAAAGGAAAATAAAATTAAACTATAAGTGAACAAAAAGCGACTATACGCTATTTTTTCTATCGGTGCACTTTGAAATCATAAATACTGGTATTATTATTACAAAAATTGGAGATGAGAACTAATAACGTAAAATGGTTGAATTCGTGATGTGACATCAGTACACCTTTCGTTGTCATAGAAATGAGAAAAACAGAAATAAATTTGCAATTTGTCATCAAAGAATAATAATTGTTGTCACTGTAGTGCCTAAGAATGAATTCTTATATCGATTCTTTGAATGGTAAAGCAAAATAGCGTTTAATACGGCAAAAATCTAATGATGCGCATAAAAAATAATAGTGGCTAGTTCATCAAAATCAAAAGTTAACATATAAATGAACGAGTTGTTAATTTGACTTTAATGGTTACTGCTGTCAGATCAAGAATCAAAGAGTTGTCATTTAGACTTCACGTTTCTCGATATGTTGATTGTTTTGCGCGTTTTTTAAAGTTACCACCGTGTTCCGTGTGAATGTGGGATGGATTATGTTGGAGAAACTAAGAGGCCACTAAATGTAAGAATCGGTGAACACAAGAGAAATACTCAGCGAGGAGAAACAGCGAAGTCGGGAATAGCAGATCATGCATAGACTAATCAACACAACATCGCATGGTCGGAAGCCGAAGTCATCCACAAGGAACAACATTGGTATAAGAGAAAGTTTATCGGCTTACATTCAGAATAATAACGTGTTCAGTCAGCCGAGCATAGAGATTCGGAATGTGTGAAAGCCACTCATCACTCAGTTAGATCGATTGAGATTTCAATAAAAAACTTTGTGTCAAGACCTAACAAGATCAATAATAACACTCACCGAAAAAGGTGGTTGTATCACATTAATTAACATTGATAACCTGAGAAAGACCCCTTGAAGATCATAATTACCTTTATAGTAGGTACATTAGTTGCATGCTATATAATAAGTATCCGAGATATCTTGTCGCATTCACACACTTGATAACGACAGTAGATGTTTTAACTGTTGAAACGTCGTGACTCAAACACATGCAAAGAATTAATTTTCTTTGTTTGTAGACAATGGAAGTCCAGAAGAATTGTACTAACACTAAAACATTGTCAACCACTTTCAAACAAATGATACATTGTTTGATCAGGATATCCTATTTGAATAAAGATATCAAGTTATCAAAATAACCCATTTTATGCTCATCTAACATGAAACAGTTCCTTCCCATCCCACATCAAAGATGACTAAACTCGCAATATATTACATCCTAGCTCTGATAAGTACTTATTCAACGCGACAGACTTTCCATTCGAACATTTCGCTTCAAATCAACACCTTACGTTCCGAGATCAAAGCGAAATTCGCCTTTTAATAATCCCCCGAACCGAGTTTTCAATCTAGTCACAAGCCAGGTTGTGCAACAATCCCCCCGGGCGACTATTGTATTCGGGAACGGGGAAATACCTAACCTCAAAACTATATTTCATTCCCTTTGATAGTGTGCTGGAAGCGCAATCGAGAGTCACATCACGCACAAACCAAAATCCACTCTCTATCAGCCTTGCTCTCGAATTGTCAAACGTCACCGTGTTCGAGAAGTATTTTTATTGGGTTTTCTGATATATACACCCCGATATTTTATTCTGCCAGTGCGAAACCTTCGTCATTTGGCTAGATTTTGTTTGCGTGAAATCACGTTTTTGATTCATTTTGGCCGTTTCTGGGGAAAGAGCTTACACGAGATTGGTCACATTTTGTGGAATGCTGCATTGAAATTTTCAAATTGTAATTGTTAAGTTTTCCAAAGTAGGCTCTTTGTGAATAATAAAAGCTAATACTGGAGTGCTGACAATACTTGACAAAGGGAATTTGAATGAATAATGAACAAAAATTGTAGTATAGAAAATATAGACCGGGGGATAGTGACAGATTTTGGGACACGATTTTACTCAGTATGCCTTTTATACGACAGTATTGTACGTATATCCTCATGATAATAATGCATGAATCAAAGAGTCGTCGTAGGTAATTCATATTGAAATATAATAATAATAATTTTAATTATTATTATTCGGGTACGATTTTATCAGACTGCCATGTGTTTCGTGATAAAATAATAAAACTAAAATACTCGAAAAACGATTGGCAGGCCGATAGGTTGGGTCCTAATGGCTGGTATGGTCACGTGAAATTGTATTTGGAAAAAGGAATTCTCCGCCCATCCTGATGGTATGCCAATGGTTTTTCGAGTATTCTACGTCTATTACTTTATTACAAAACACATGGCAACCTGATTGGAATCGTACCGAAACACATCATTTTTCGAAAATATTATTATTATTTTTCAATATGAAGAACGACGACTCTTTGATTCATGCATTATTATCACGAGGATATACGGACAGTACTGCCCTCTAAAAGGCATACTGAGTAAAATCGAGTACCAAAATCTGTCACTATCCCCCGGTCTATAATCTCGACAACGCCGGAATATCCTTCACTCCAACAGTCTTAGAATGAGATATGAGAAAAATATATTACAGAAAGATGCTACTCACGTGGATGATACCAACGGATATTGAATTGAATCTGATATACTATTATAAATTGAAAATTTTCACAAAACTGAAACGTATTCATAGCATTCTTATTAATCTATTGGATACTGTCAACTTCTTGATATATTAGACGGACTTGGATTCATTTGATTTACTGAATGGTTATCACAGTATTAGAAACCAATATCTGAAAATAGTAAAAAAAGAACAGTGAGGTATGGCGTTTCCCAAGGTACTGTTCTAGGTCCGATTCCCTTTAATAAATATTTGAACGATTTCTAAAAACTACAGATGAAGAAAACTAATTATTTTATCTTATTCATTCATTTCTTCAGTACTTCAGCAATAACATTCGTTTTATATAACACAAAAACACACTCCTATTAAAACATAATTGCCTGACTGAAAAGGGTTATAGTTAGTTTCAATGTGCATATACTGAAACCAATCTTCCCTATAACTCTTGAAAATGTACACAAACAGAACAAAATGTTGAATTATATGTCTCTATTTTGATTGCAGCAAAATGTACGGTACCAAAGAATACGCTAAATTATCAAATGAAGAAATGATAACTACTAGTTTAGACATCGAAATGATATTACTGTTATGTAACAACGTATTTTTCAAATTTTTCTTGAATTGCCTGAAATGTAGGTTTATAAGAACAGAGGGTAAGCCATCAATCAAATTGCAAATTGTGTAAGAATAGGATCGTTGGAACATATAACTACAGTGATGTGGAATAGTGAGGATATCCTTCCATCTTACATTGAAATTGAGTATATTGGCCTTTGAAGATATTCTGCGTGGTAGATAAGTGGATTCTTGATTTTTAATAATTTTATAAAATTAACATGCCAGATGGAGAAACCTTCTCGTTAGTCAGGCATGGCCCATACAAGGTACCTGCATATGTAAAATGGGATAGGATAGTACCAGAGTTTCACAAAGGGCAATTTTTGTATGTTTATGTATGTATGTATGTTTGTATGATTATTAAAAAGAAGCTTGAGTTAGTGAAACGCATTTTTTATCATGCGATTTACCTGCTTGGAAAATATCATATCCGGCTCAAAATATACAGCTAAATTTTTTGCTGTATTGTAAAGAACCAATGAACTACCATTAATCCTAATATCCACAAAAGTTTCAGTCCTCATCAGAGCTGACGTGCTTCCGAATAGCACATCATCTGTGATTTGGCGGGGTTGAGTGATAAGCAGTATTTTTCTGAGAGTGTAAAATGATTATCGAGATCAGCATTCAGCATCAAATTAGTCAGTTCAACTTCTGATTCTTCCTAAAAAATATGTACTTGGGTATCGTCCGCATAAAAATAAGACTTGCTATGATGTATGCAAGATTCGAAGTACGACATATACAGGGCTATTCAAATTCGAGTCTATGCAGAATAACGGTAAGAGATAGAGGGATGGTTGAATGGGGGCAAAGTAGAGTATTTCAGAGGTATGAAGGAAATGTGACCTAGCTTCTTCAGTTCTTGAGTTATACAGGAAAAATAGAAAACCTCGAAATTCTTCTTTTGCCTATATCCTTTTATTTTATTGAGATTTTTTTTTAATTTAACCACTTTGCCATAGCAACTTTTTGTAGGCTATCCAAATTCTGTTGCTATATACAACAATTATGATTAAAACATTTGAGTTCTCATAATATGATTTGGAAAATAAATATTTAGTTCACCTCACTTGTCAATATTTTCCCATTTTCTTGGAAACTATCGTTGGTATTTGATGGAAAATCTATTAGTACCGAAAATGTGTTTCCCCAAAGAGCAGAAAAGATATATTGTTAACGTTTTCTACAGAAATAATAGAAACATTCATCTCTCCAAGAAAGACATCAGCCGCATCCATTATATTTCAGACTTTTGAACAGAAACCTGAAATTGGATCTTTCACAACACCAAGAAGAAAATATGGGAACAAAACTCCTATTGAGTAACATCAAAATATACTTCAAGCGGCGCAAGTAGGCAATACTGAAAAAATGTTAATTAGGCTAGTCTCCATATTTCAGATCAATACAAATCAATCAAAATCCACAGTACAAATTGCTGAGGAATTGAATATCCCTCAAACTGCATCAGTCTGGCGTACTTTAAGAAAAAACAGATTTAAATGCTGTAAAGTTGAAATTGTTCATAAATTGTATCCAGGAGACGCCAGGAGACGCCAAAAGTCGGCAAAAATTTTGTAATTGGATGATGCAAAATTGGGAGACGACAGGTACTTTTTGAATACTTAGTATTATTTGGTCGGATGAAACTCGTTTTACAAATTGTGGTGTTTTCAATCGAGCATGTTTGGTCACAAATCAATGAAAATAATTTTAGAAAAGCGAGACCTCAAGTGCGGTTTAGTCTAAATGTATGGGCTAGAAATTTGAAGAATCGCGTTCTAGGTCCCTACATATTTGCCGGGACGTTCAATGGCGTTATCTAGACTTCCTCAAACAAACTTTCAGTGAATATCTCGATGATATTCCCATTGCTAATTTAAATCGGTTGTGTTTTCAACACATTGCACAAGACAATGTGTGACAATGTTGAATGTGGCCCAATATATACGATACCCTGTATATAATATTCATTCAGATATTTGGATAGCCTACAAAAAGGTGCTTGGCAAAGTAGTGAAATTAAAAAAAATCATCGTAAAACAAAAAGATATAGGCAAAAGAAGAATTTCGAAATTTTCCTATATAACTCCAGAGTCAGATATTGTTCATCCATATAATTAACCTCTGAAATACGCTACTCTGCCTTCATTTAACAATCCCTTTATCTCTTACCGTTATTGAAATCCTCATGCATAGACTCGAATTTGATGGAAAACAAGAGGGGTCCCAGTATATATTTATTTATTTATTTATTTAGCGTTGCTAATACAATATCGTTTTATCACATGAATAAAAGATGAAGTATGTTAACGTGTAACAAGACAAAAAAGGAACATTAACATATAAATATTAGTAAATCTATAGATATATAAAGTCTTATAAAATCCTAGTTGTTAATTAAAATAAAGCAGTGGCGGAGCATAACACAGCTTTGAAAAAGATCACTATACCTACATAAATCTGAACACAACAAATAGAATAAATTGCATTACTGGAATTGATCATGTAAAATATATTGACGGATATTACTTTTGAAGATATTGATGTTAGGAGACAATTTAATGAAGTCAGGTAAGTTATTATAAATTACCATTCCAGCGTCAAAAATACTTTTTTTCGTACACATCAGATTAGTTTGACGTACGTTTATGTGGTTTTTTTGGCGGGTTTATAATACCCGTATAATGTATTTCATTGCGAAACTGCAAATTTGTGGACACATATTCTGGCAATATATTATTTATAAGTTTGTGAATAAAGATCATTGTACGAAATGTAATTAAATTTTTTACTGACATCCAATTTAACTTTATTTGCATTCTGTTAATATTTTCATATCTGTTGGTATTTAGTAAGAATCTCATACTCCTATTTTGCAGAATCTGTAGTTTATGAATATCTGAATTATTACACATAAAAAGTAAAGAAGTACAATATTCGAAATGTGGTTTTATTATACTATTATATATTAATTGTCTAGTGTATTGAGGTGCTGTTTTGCTAATTCTATATGCAAAACCTATTTTTTTTAAATATTTTCTTGGAAAGATAATCAATGTGCTCACTAAAAGTGAGGTTTTCACCAATGATTATACCTAAATATTTAATACTGTATAGAGCCTTGCGAGACACTATTTGGAATTTGTTGTACTGGTGACCTGTTAAGTTTGTAGCTAACAGAGTGACTCCTTTCTGAAGCAAAACTTTCCATGAGTTAAGAGATTTTTCACTGAAGCCAATGTTATGAAGCGTTGCCAGCAGTAAGCCATAATTGATCCTGTCGAACGCTTTCATGTAATATAGCAAGACTAGATAAGTTAACATGTTTTTGTCAGTAGTAGATAATATATCATCGGTTACTACTAACAGTGCTGTGCAACTGCTATGTGAGGATCTGAAGTCAGATTGATTTTCAGGTAGCAAGTTATATCTACTAAGGTGCTTTTTCATTTGAATATGTAATATTTCATTATTAGTAGAAAGGAGACTGATTGGTCTTAAATTTTTGAGTTCTTGTTGGTGTTTTGTTTTTTCAAAGGTATTATGGCAACTTCGCATTCGTCAGGAAATGTTCCACTTTCTCCTGAAAAATTGAAAATGTGAGTGATATAGGGAATAATCAAGGGGCAATTGATGAACAAAATCTTCATCAACGAAGGAGAAGATGGAATCGGATACACCATCCACCTCATTTTTAAAGAGATAGTTGATTGTCTGGCATATTGTTAGAATTTGACATTGAAATTAAAAACCATTGATTTCTTCAACATTCAGGTGATTCGCTGGCAACCGATTTTGAAAAGATATTAAAAATTTTGAACTCTTTTAACAAGAGTTTCGACAATTTGTGACAATTTTTCATTATTCATTGCAGTTCTTGTAAAGTTCCTAAGCTGTTTATAATAACGTCAATGTTCATCTTTTGTTTTCTTGAATCGGTCCTTGTCACGGAGTTTCATCCGAAATTTCGTGTTTGAAGGTTCTGAGCATGAATATCAAAAATATCTAAGATGAGCGTGGCGCAGTGGTTAGAGCGTCCGACTCTGAGTCGAAGGGACCAGAGTGTGAGCCCCAGTTGCGGCTGGGATTTTTCAATTCAATTTGACCGATTAAATTATTAAAAGCTCGTGGCTCGACTGGGGTGAGTCCTGCTCGATTCACTGTTGCGTTCCAATTGACAGTGCTGCTCCTAAGGTGGCGTATGGAGTTAGTGACAAGGCCTACCCATAACACATGGCTAATGACCATAGCAGTCGATGCCGAAACTCCAAAGAAAAAAAAATATAGCCAATCTTTTGTTTTCTTGAATCGGTCCTTGTCACGGAGTTTCATCCGAAATTTCATGTTGTCAGTGAGCCATGGACGGTACTGTCTTTTTTCAGTTTGAAAGTTCTGAGCATGAATATCAAAGATATCTAAGATGAGTCTATGGAATATTTCCAATTTCACATTGACAAGTGTGAACATATCTGATGCGAAAGGTAAAAAGACGAGGTCACGTAGAAATTCTGCTGTATTCATTTTCTTAAGATTTCTTATTTTGGGAGTTCCGTACATATTTTGATCCAATACTATGTCGATATACGAAACATAAGGTCCAATTGATCATTCAGGGAACAATTAAAATTTTTATATTTATTAATTTCCAAGAATTCTGAATAATTAAGTCTAATACCCTCATTTTCAACATGAAGGATTTCAAAGTTTTCATTTCACCTATCATTTTATGTATATAAAAAAATATCAGCATACCATAGTATGATACATAGATTAGTGAATATTTCTCTTTCTGAAGAAAATTTCGGCAAAGACTTAAATATCATTAAACAAATAGCAGTTAACAATGGATATCAAGGTGTATGAACACGAACACGGCAGGTTTAAATTAATTTCAAAATCCAGCATATCTCGTTTGAGGATATTTTCATTTTTACGTCATCGGTATTGCACCCAATAGTTCTACATTGTGGCCTCCTCAATGTGTGGTGTGTATAAAGTCGAACGCATAGCTCGCTTCAGTATGAAGATGTTTTCAATTTTCCGTCATCGGTTTTACTTCTAACAGCTTAATATGTTGTCCTCTTCAATAGGTGTTTTGTATGCACACGAACACGGCATGTTCAGATTAATTCCAAAATCCAGTTTCAGTTTGAGGATATTTTCACTTTTACGTCGTCGGTATAGCACCGAAGAGTTCTATATGGTGGCCTTCTCAATTTGTGGTGTGCATGAAGTCGAACACGTGCTGTTGAATCTGATTCTCAAATTCAGCCTACCTCGCTTCAGTGTAAAGATATTTTCAATTTTCCGTCATTGGTTTTACTCCCAATAGCTTGATATGGTGTCCTGTTCAATAGGTGTTGTGTATGCACACGAACACGGCAGGTTAAAATTATTTTCAGAATCCAGCCTATCTCGTTCCAGTTTAAGGATATTTTTTTTTACGTCATCGGTATAGCAACGAAGAGTTCTATATGGTAGCCTTCTCAATGTGTGGAGTGTATGAAGGCGAACACGTGCTGTTAAATCTAATTGTCAAATTCAGCCCACCTCGCTTCAGTGTGAAGATATTTTCAATTTTCCGTCATCGATTTACTCCCAATAGCTTAATATGTTGTCCTTTTCAATGAGTGTTGTGTATGCACACGAACACGGCAGGTTCAAATTAATTTCAAAATCGAGCCTATGTCGTTCCAGTTTGAGGATATTTTCATTTTTACGCTGAAGAGTTCTACATGGTGCCCTTCTCAATGTATGATGTGCATGAATTCGTACACGTGCTGTTAAATCTGATTCTCAAATTCAGCCTACCTTGCGTCAGTGTAAAGATATATTCAATTTTCCGTCATAGCTTAATATGTTGTCCTTTTCAATAGGTGTTGTGTATGCACACGAACACGGCAGGTTAAAATTAATTTCATTCCAGTTTGAGTATATTATCATTTTTACGTCGTCGGTATAGCAACGAAAATTTCTATATGGTAGCCTTCTCAATGTGTGGTGTGTATGAAGTTGAACGAGTGCTGTTAATTCTTACTCTCAAATTCATCCTAAACCTCAAATTTATCCACATCGACTGACTTAGAAGATATCTAGATGCGTGGCTGTAATTTGTCATATCTGCGTAGGTTCATCAACTGTCTGAATGAGTCCAAAGGCGTCAAGTACATTTTGAGTTTTGATGGTACCAGGAGAATTAGGTTAGAGAAAATCAAAATTGAGATCTACGCAATAAATTATTTGATCACAGGCTAGAGAAAATTCGATTAGAGTCGCTTCAAATTCTGTGGTAATGACATTAGTAGACTGCCTAGGTGACAGGTATACGACGCCTACAAAAATATCATTATTATATCGAACAATATTCAACATTGATTAATTTTTTCAACGACCAACGAACGAACAACTTCAAAATTGTTTCTGATGTAATAGATGCAACACCTCCTACACCCAAACAATTTCTACGAAAGAGTTTGTAATTATTTGTGTGAATGGAAGCACGATCCTCAGTGATAGGATGAAGTATTGTTTCATATCATTTGGAAAGATGATTCCTCAGATGAGTGATTTTAGCAGATGTTCAATTGTCTGCTGGCTAAACTAGTCATTTCTAAAATATTCGATCTGTCCTGTATTGGAAATACAATACTCTTAATATTAGACTTCATCCAGTTTGAATTTATTATGTATGGAAGAAATATGGCTTCTGATGTAACAAGAACTCAACAGTGAAAGGCACAAAGGAGGAATAAAAAGCGGATTGAGTTAGTTCTGCTTTGCTAGACTTCGGAGTGATCTTGTTCTACTACAAGGATTTTGGGTCATACAATATATTTCGTCTCCTGTTGGTGTTTAAACCTTGTGCTGATCTTTGAGAATTCTTTCCACTATCAGAATCTAGCTCGTTCAGTTCTTCGCCCTCAAATTCACTATCGGTTTCTGCCGTTTCTTCCAATATCGACCTCCTTGATGAATTCGTTTTATCAGTTGTGTTGGTCACAGGTTACTCGATCCAACTGAATCTTATGTTTTTACCAAAATATACTTAACTTCAGAAAATATCCAACTTATTTTTTTAAGTGCTTCAACAGCAGTTTGTTTAGTACCTATTAGTGTGCAGTATCAAATGAACCGTGATAAAATGATTTTTTCATTAACTATTCGAAAAAAAAATATTTGAAAAAACTATTTCAAATATCATATTACATTTTGACTAAAAATAATAAAGACTTGTATTTTTCCTAAAATTTTAGGAATTAAATTAGTGATTTGAACGTATCCACAGCAGTCTAGATTGAAAAATAAACTTGGAAGTTATACATGGTTTTATTCAGAATTTCATAAAGAAAAGTGAAAATATACTGGTTGTCCCATTTGAAAATGGATAATTTATGTCACTTACGGTGACACCGGAAGATTCATGAACTTGAGTTACTAGTCAGAGAACTCAGGTTAATGTCTTATGCAGATCCTCCAAATTTCTTTTGATTCTTAAAAAAAAAAGTTGAAGGTGCGAGCCACCTTACGCAGACAGCCGGTGTACGCTGACAATACGAATTTCATTTTGAGTGATTTAGATGCGGAATCACTCGAGAATAAAGCAAACATTGTAATCATAAAGTGATTATCAGTGAACAAAAATTAAACTTTTTTCATGTCATCCTTCAAAAATAATGCTAGTGAAACATCTAAAATAAATCAGTAATCCATTCAACGAATCCCACAAATAAAGATTCTGAGAGTAGCGATCGACACGAAGATGATTTCAAAACATCCATCACCTACACTAAACTTAAATTCGATATGTTTTCTGATAAGGTATAGAGCGGGATCCCACGCATATTTTCAAAAATGGTTAATAACAGGCTGAATCTTCCTGATTAGCTTCATTTTGCCGAGACACCCGACTTTTTCCTTTACGAATATTCTCGATAATGGTAGCTAATAAAACGCGCAAGCGTCAATCATGTCGAATTGGTGAGTGCAAAAAAGTCATTAATAACAGTTAGTTTTTCAGTCGAACCTCGAGATAATTCGATAAAAACTCGAAAAAACTTTTGTCCTACAAAATGGATGGTAGGACTGAAAAGTCCCCCACTCCCAACATGTACCAATGACGTGGTCATAAAAAATCATTAATAACCAGTGGATTTTTTTACCGTTGCTTGGTTAATATTTGTATGATTGAATGGTCATATTATTGTCCTGCAAATTGGATGGTAGGTGTTCCCAGTCCTACGCTCCGAAATTGTCAATTCCACGAAAATTCTTGATATTAGTAGCTAATGAACTGCGTTGGCGAAAGTCATGTTGATTTGGTGAGCGCAAAAATTGTATGGCTAACTGTTAGTTTTACCCAAATCTAAATCTCATGGCTCATGGTGAAACAAACCAATTGAATTAACTTCATTTCAAGGCAGTAAAATCAATCTATTTGACCGTAAGCCACGGGCTTAACTAGCCTACAGATATTTCGACCATACGTTCTGAAATAAAAAATGATCAAAATATTTTGTAAGTAGGCACATTTATCCTCGTTTTTGATACGATGTTTTTTTGATCCTGTCATCCTCATTTCGTTGTCCAGTTCACAGATCAATCCTATGGCCAGTTTTTGTGCTACAGGGTGTCAAAAATTCCATTTCTGCTATTTTACGAATTATGAATAGATTTGAATTTTTTGATTTAATTCGAAATCGATGTTATTGTAGAAATAAACATGTTAAATATAATTTGTAGCTCGTAGGTCCCTCCATTCGAATAAGAAATTATATTTCACAAAGGGTGTTGCATTACATAGCATGACAAGACACTGTTCAAATTGGTGAGGAAATCACAGCCCTCGTCATACAGTCACTTCTGATCCACTTGATGCTTATATAATTCAATCGGTTTTCAATGAATAACAACAAAAAACAAATGAATACCATATTATGCTAGTTATTGAACAAACAATATTTCTTGTAATTCGCTAAGTGTCTTATTTTGGTCTTCTTCAGTCAGTATTTTCTCATGGCCTCGGCTCATAAGAATGAGGTCATCATATTGAAGAAAAAAACTTTATAAACAAAGGGATGATGAAAAAATTGTTCAATAATTTGAGTTTTCGTTAATTCTTAAACTAATATCTCATGATCGCTTGCTAGGAATTTGCACCGTCCACCAGGGTATCGGTTTACCGGGTTTTCCTATAGTAGAAAAGTGAACGCGCCACCAAATATCAGTGAGTCGTTCCGAAGCGCAACAGCAAATAATAATAACAGCCGTCCTCTACCCGTGCAAGCTTTGCCTTTAGGTTCACTCTTCGACTACTTTTGAGGAAGTAATAATATAATTATTTCTGATTACTGCATATTTAAAACTGTTCGTTTTATTCATGTTAATCCAGGTGGAAAATGTCTGCTCATTCTACTAAGTAGAACTTTCATCTCTCCAAATACGTCTTGAATACGTCCCCTCATCTCCATTCCAGTGAAAAATAAAAATTAACAGCAATTCAGGAAGAAAATATCCGAATTTGCATGATATCACAATTAAGTCTACAAGCCGCCAACAAAAAGACAAGGCAACGCCAAATAATACGCGCCAAATTATCATCTTCTGAAACAATAAACATTCACGCCTCTCACTTGATATTCCTCCGAACTTGGAATGAATGAAAAGTTAAGTTTAATGCACCATTTGCATATTATTCGGGAGGCTGATGAATAATAAGTAGCCGTTTGCAATTGAGGTGTTGCGATGAAGGGAATTTGGGGATTATGACCTGTGCGAACTAGTACAAAGTTATTAACATTGTATCCTAAGTGGAGAGAGTCACTCGTGTGGATTGGGTCTATTCTGCAAACATTGTTATAAAGGATATGCCAAACGAAAGCTGGTTGTGAATAGATTGTGCGTTGGATAGAGAGAGAAAACTCCACTGTTTCATGTAAAAATATACTTAAGATGTAGGTATGTTTAATATAAAAATCCAAATGTCGAATACATTGGTGGAAGTGAATTAAATAAATTTTGAATGAACAGGTAGTTTCTTGGGACAGACTCACTCTTTTCATAGAGGAATGAAAGCGATAAATATACAGGGTATTCCACATTCGATGACCTACTGGACGTTTCTGGAGAACGGAACGATGGATTTGTGTGCATGGATAAAATATCTTCGTCCATACAGTGTTGCCACTTGTATCAGAAAGTGGTAGATACTTTGTTATTTTAAATAGAACACACCGTATTTTACATTATTTTTGGAATCCTTATAAGAATCCCCACAATTTTCCTAGATAATTCCCTATGTGACGGTTTTCGAGATAGAAATTATTTTGTCTAATTTTTGTGCAAAACCTGACCATTGAAAATTAACTTTCTTTTTCACAATGAAAACTAAAAATAATATTTCACTTTGGGTTATAGCTGCATAACACCATTAAGTATTCTGGCGAAGAACTGGATCTCAGTTTCAGCATACAGGGAGGCTCAGAAGTAAGTTCCTTTCTGGGACTCATGAAAATGATTGAACCTCAGTTTTTTCAAATAGAACACCCTGTATACTTTCTAATTTTTCAATACGACTAAGCAGTTTGAATAAGTTTCATCGACTATGTCCTATACCTATCTCCTACCGTTTACGAGATATTGATGATTTTTGAGGTCTGTGCAAGTATACAATTTCAAGTATAAATTGTGCAAAATCTATCGAATAACAAATATAATCTTTAACTTTTTTAAAAAAGGTGTAACTGAATACATGAACTTTCTTTCATACTGGGTGTACGATAAATACGGTTATGTTGACAGCTTAAAGAATGAAAAATTAAATTGATAAAATTCATTCGATTCAAGAGATAATATTACAAAATTCCAGTATCAAATGTGTTATAATTATTGCTAAGTGAATTTTATAATATAATCTCAGGTGTCGAATGAATTTAATCAATTTTTCATCCTTCAAACTGTCAACATAACAATATTTATCGTACACCCAGTATGAAGGAAAGTTCATGTATTCAATTACACCTTTTTGAAAAAAGATGAAGGTCTTATTTGTTATTTGATTGATTTTCCACAATTTACACTTGAAATTGTATACTTGCACAGACCTCAAAAATTATAAAATCGTCAAATCTCATAAACGATAGGAGATAGGTATAGGACATAATCGATGAAACTTATTCAAACTGGTTAGTTGTATTACAAAATTAGACAGTATACAGGGTGTTCTATTTGAAAAAACTGAGTTTTAATGATTTTCATGACTATCCGAAAGGAACATACTTCTGAGCCTCCCTGTATGCTGAAACTGAGATCCAGTTTTCCGCCAGAATATCTAATTGTTTCATGCAGCTCTGACCCAAATTGAAATATTTTTTTATTGTGAAAAAAAAAAGTTATTTTCCAATGGTCAGGTTTTACAAAAAAATTTGACAAAATAATTTTTATCTCGAAAACCGTCACATATTATCTGAGAATGTTATGAGGAATCTTATGAGGAATTCAAAAATGATATATATATATATATATATATATACAGTGTGTCCCACTTACCATGCTCACCATGGGCTTCTTTTTAATGGTAAGAGATACGAGGTCGGTTAAATGACACCAAATGTAGTCTTCATCAAGGTCAACTATAATTTGAAATAATATTTTGATAAAATCTATTCGTTTTTGTTTTATACGCAAAATAACAGATTTTGATCATTTTCATGTCTCTTATTGCAAGTGAATTTTGACCCACATCTGGTGGTCCTAATAACTTGAAATTTGCCAAATGTTCATAGTTCCGGTGACAATGCACTATGGAACTTTTTATGAAATAAAAAATTTAAAATGGCGGCTTCTCCAATATGACGGACGAGATTTGTGATTATGGTCCGATTCCATTCAAAATTGATATGTGGGGGTTTTTGAGGTCGGAGATCATGATTTTTTTGTTAAAATTTATAAATTCAAGATGGCGACTTCAAAATGGTTCTTGTTTTTGTATAAATGACGATAACTCCGTTGTTATCAACAAAAAACTTTTACTGTGACACATCATCTGTAAAAGAAAAAGAAGTTATTCATAATTGAGTCATAGTGAGCTATGACCTACATTTGAAAAATAAAAGTTGGTGCTGATATCTCAAATTCTAGAAGAGTTGGTATAAATTTCATATTTTTTTCGAAATCTCATCGAAAAACTGCAATGAGAATGTGAAATATCTATTGAAATATTTTCATAAATAAAGAAGTTACGGAGGAGACATGAAAATGATCAAAATCTGTTTTTTGCGTATAAAACAAAAACGAATAGATTTTATGAAAATATTTGTTCACACTATAGTTGGCCTTGATAAACTCCACATTTGGTGTCATTTAACCGACCTCGTATCTCTCACCATTAAGAAGATACCCATGGTGAGCATGGCGAGTGGGACACACTGTATATACAGTACGATGCAAATAGATGGAATAAATTCATTATTTCTGAATATAAACATATTTTGGAAAATTCCTCGAATACGTCGATTTTCTTTTCCGATTGGCCAATTTTTGAATCCCACCCTAAATATATAGGGTTATCCGCAATCGAGTAAAAATGACTTTAGTGATATTTTTCAATGGGACATCCAGTGTATTTTTCCATATTTGGTTAGGGGTCTTCCTTACAAATACTGTGATACCAGGTTTGATGGGATTATGTCGAACGGATGCGGAGATATGGGCAAAAAACTTCCTCGTATGTCCAATGAGTATGACTGAGAGACTCCACACGATTCGGAAGGTCAAAAGTCTATGTCGCACTCATTGAGCATATGGAGAAGTTTTTTGCCCATATCTCCGCAGCCGTTGGACCTAATCCCATCAGACCTGGTATTACTGGATTTGTAATGACGATCTCTAACCAAATATGGAAAAATACACTGGGTGTCCCATTTAAAAATTTCACTAAACTCATTTTTACTCAAATGCGGATAAACCTATATATTTTGGGTGGGGTTTAGAAATTGGCCAATCGCAAAAGAAAATCGACGTGTTCGAGGAATTTTCCAAAATATGGTTATGTTCAGAAATAATGAATTTATTCCGTACATTTGCATCGTACTGTATTTATATATATACGGGGTGTTCGATTTAAAATAACAAGGTATCCACTACTTTCTGATACAACTGGCATCACTGTAATGACAAAAACATTTTAGACAGATAGAGCATGTTTAATTATCCATGCTCACAAATTTTTGAATTTCGTTCCGTTCTCCCGAAACGTCTAATAGGCTATCGAATGTGGAATACCCTGTATAACATGAGCATTTACCAGATTCTACTCACCTCATCCATTGATAGATGTAGCAAAAACAACGTGGTGAGAGATCGTCATGAAAAAATGAGAAAAAAAGTTCATGCCAGTTATATTTGTTAAACTAGCTCATTTACTAAAATACACCCAGCTCAAATAATCAGAAACTGATAAAGAACCCCGCAAAATCCTTATGCAATTTGGGTCTCAGTAAATTTTCTTAAATTGTAGTACACGTAATTCTCAACCATTGTTACAATTGCGCCAACCCCAAAATTTTTACACTTGTGATGCTGCTAGGGAACCAGGAATACTATCTTTATAATTGTTTCATTGTAGCGAATTTTATATAATATTGTGCTAATTCATGAAAAAAATCTTAACCCAACCCCTCTTCCCACTCCGCAAAAAAAATTATCAAGTACTTTTAATGCATCAAATATGCTCGAATTAGAGGTATTGCACATTTTTATGATTTTCCCCCTCCCCCCGAGGGGCACATAAAAGAGTTCTGGTAGCTTTTTCTGACTCCTTAATATAACCTCAAAAATGTTACTTTTGTAGCTAAGGGGCGTTAAAGTCATATCTTACTCAGAATAGACAATTTATTATTATTGCCAGAGTAGATAAGCTATGCCGATCCTACCACCAGCATAGGGAAAACAGTGTGTTAGAGAGAGATCGAATCCGAGCGTGTGTGTGTGAGAGAGAAAGAGCGTGTGTGACGTAGTTGAGGACTTCTCAGTCGAGAGCGTCAAATTTCAATTTGTCATCCGCCATCTTGCATCGTACCACGGAACACCTCCTACCACGGAACACCATCATGTCACTCTTGCATGGGCGCGCGAATTCAAATTTCATCGCGTGTGTGACGAGAGCGTATTTTGATGAATAAAAAAAGATCTCGGCCGTGGGGATCGATCTGACTACCTCCAGATGATGGAGCGGACATTGAACACACTCGGCTACGGACCTCGTTGTAAATGTAGATGAAAATGTTGGCTATACGACTGACGTGCCATTATTTTGTTGTTGGTTTGTCAACGTCCTGTATACAGCAGACATAAAAAAATATACACACACACACAGTGTAGTTGAAGGTGTAGGAGAAAAATACATCAGTGAGGATATGGTTCATTTGCGGTGTGTCGCATTGTCATTGGGGGATGCCTACATGGGGGAGTGCAAAATGGGGTAATACAAAATGGGCCATTTGTAAACATGTAGTGGTGGGGTTGTAGGATGTTTTTGCAACAGCCAGCAGCTGAAATAATTAGTGACACTATGACATTTGACGAGTATAGACGTAAGCTTGAAGAATTTTGTAAACGTGTGCAAGAATTGAAAAAAGCCATTGAAATTTACGAGGATACCAAAAACACTTTGAGTCTACTGAGTAATTTAAGTATTTGTGATAGCGTATTCGAACATAATAAACCACAAACACAGTATCCTCTACATAGCATACACCTCAACCAAAATGCCGTTGTTAACCACACATTTCATTCTTCTGACTGCAATCATCGATAATGTATTGTACGTTAACTCACCAAATGGAGTGAAAGATATAGCAATATGTTTTCCCAAGGAGGAATTGAAGGAATGTAATCGAACCGAGTGGAAGATGATGCGATTCACCAAAGTGAATGAAGGAAAGCTACCGTTATTCGAGGTGGATTTACCGAAAAATGAATCTCTCAAATATAAATTAAAACTCATATTCGAAGACCGTACAGAAAGAGATACTGAACATTGGGAAAATATTGCAGCAACCGTGAAAAGGCCAACAGAACATCTGAAAGAAGTGGAAAATGAATTGTGTAGAATTTTCTTTATAGTGTGCATAATTTTAACATTTATTTCGATATTATTATTGAAAACCATAATTAATAGCAAATATTTGTGGAATACTTGCTCCAAATAAAATAAATTCAAATGAATAATCTGTATTTCATTTTCGAGGTAAATAATATCCAAAGTAGATATCCACTCAAAAACAAGTTGGTAATAACAGCGGTGATCTCACGGTCACAGTCCATTGATATCGGAGGAACGCATTAGCATAGGAATAACCGATTAAAAAAAATACTGATTAGCATATATTTAAATTACAGACGTTCAATTAAAACAAGTTGAACTCGAAGCCACGGGCGGTCGAAAGCGTTAGTTGAGAAACATAAAAATACTGATTAGCATATATTTGAATAACAGGCGTTCATATAAACAAGTTAACCTCGGAGTCACGGCCAGCGATAGCGGTTAGTTGAGAAATAGCAGATTATTATCATGAAACCGACTCGTGTTATGGAAATCACGCAACCTCGAAAACAACTTTTGTACGCCGCATTCTGCGAAAGGTCATCGGATTTCGTTCGCTTAAATACCGCGCAGCACAGAGAACGACCACTTCATTTTCGCTAGTGCTAGCAGAAGCATAAAGTAAAATATTCATTAGTGTACCAACTTCGTTTGAAAGGTAAGTGTTTTCGAATTATTTTTTCTTCTATTGTTTCACCGGTGCTTATTTTTTCTTTGTGTGTTGTTCATTTATAGTATTCGTTACCGACCGATGTTTCACCTACAACGTGAGCTTTTAGTAGATACCTGACAGAAAAATAACTGCTTTTGACTAATATCACGACGACAACTGATTTATATTGAACAGATACGTGTGCAAGCAATTGCAAGTGCTCTCTGTAACCAATTAATGGAATTTTTTATTTTACTTCAATATACACTGACAACGTAGACTTATGACAAACAACTCTTACTTCCTTCGCAAATGCCATGACGAGTCTTGAATTACATCTAACAGATACTTGTGCAATGATCCTCATTGTAGAGGACTGAATTGTGTTTTTCATTATAATTTCCGGTTCAAATTTCTTTGACTAAAAGTTAATTATGATTGTTTTCGTTGGCTTCAAGTTTTTTGAAAGTATAATGTTATTTCCAAATCAGTCAAAAAATGTTTTGTTTTTCAAATTAATAAAATGTGGTTAACTGCTTTTGACTAATACCACGACAACAACTGATTTATATTGAACAGATACGTGTGCAAGCAATTGCAAGTGCTCTCTGTAACCAATTAATGGAATTTTATTTTATCCTAGTTTTTCTATAATTTTTTCTATTCTTTCTTTTTACTTCAATATATACTGACAACGTAGACTTATGACAAACAACTCTTACTTCCTTAGCAAATACCATGACGAGTCTTGAATTACATCTAATGGATACTTGTGCAATGATCCTCATTGCAGAGGACTGAATTGTGTTTTTCATTATAATTTCCGGTTCAAATTTCTTTGACTAAAAGTTAATTATGATTGTTTTCGTTGGCTTCGAGTTTTTTGAAAGTATAATGTTATTTCCAAATCTGTCAAAAAATGTTTTGTTCTTCAAATTAATAAAATGTGGTACATTTTTGCGTATTCTCGAATAAAACAAAAAACTTTTTTATTTATTTTTTGTTGTTTCAGATGGATTTGAAAAAATTGAACCAAGCATTTCTGGTAGAAAGGAAACCCATTATCAAGTTGGCTGATCTTCCAGTGGGGGCGCCGCAATCAATTATCTTAGCAAAAATTGTTAAAAGCAAGTTTGGGGACGTCATACTTCTAGACTTGGTGGAAAAGGTGACATTCCTGCCGCAGCGTGTAACGGAGGAGTATCGTTCTCATCTGACGGAATTTTCATCAGGGAAATATTCCATAATATTCCGAGGGGCTATCGACATAGGCAAGACGAATCCAGCGGCATCGTTTGAAATTATCCAAAATTAATTCATATACATAGGAGAGAGCGAGAGGGTAAATATTTTTTTTGTTAATTGTTTTTCAAAATGATTGATATCGCAAAAAAATCTGATAATCTACTGACATTCATTAAAAAGAATAAAAAAATTTTATTCGATAATTTCACAAGTAGAGATGAGGAAGTTTGGCTAAATCGTTTGAGGAAATACATAAGGTTGTGCAACAAAGAAATCCGGAAAAATAATTTGCCCATAGGTGTGTTGACGAAGCTTCAAACAAACATTGGTCATTTTAAACATTTTCAAAAAATCATTCAAAATAGACATCGTGGTGGGAGTCTCTTACCAAAATTGAGAGATAGAGTTAAATGGGAAGATGTTGTTTCATGTTTTTCAAGTAGAGTCAAAACAGGCATCATTTTAAATTTGATTCATAAGGACTTAAAGCAATTTTTTGCTGATGCTTTGATTTTATTTAGAAATAAAATTAAAAAAATATTGTTAAAATTTCCGATAATCAAAGTTAATATTAAATTTTGTGGAGAATTTGTAAAGAAATCAGATGATGGTGAAATTTTGGATTTAAAATACTTCAATACTAAAAATGTCATTATAGATGCATCAACAGATTTACAACGTTGGTTTTGTGATAACGTGTGTGATCAAATTTTCAACAAATTGGGTGATTTTTCAGAACGTGATTCAGGGTGGGGGTTGCATGAAATCATATCAATGGAGGTAAACGTAAACAAATTTGAATTGGGGAACGGGTCTTCGTTCATTAGACTACCTGATCAGATTTCAAGAAAGCATGCATGTATAAATGTAAAGAACACTGACTCAGCATGTTTTTATTGGAGTGTTGTGAGCGCTCTTTATCCTGTAAAATTTCATGCAGAGCGCACTGGTTCGTATCCATATTACAGTACTGTCCTACACACAGAGGATCTTGAAACACCTATGTCTCTACACCGAATTTCCAAATTTGAAAAAGCTAATGATATTTCTGTGAACGTTTACACATTGGAACTAAACGTAGTTAAAGAAAAAACATTTTACATAGTGGTACCAGCACGATTAACCAAAAGTAAACAGGAACGTCATGTCAATCTATTATTAATACAAAATGAATATTTTCCAAAATTGAATGATTATGAAGCTCCTCCAGTTGATGAAACTGATTCTGATATCAAATACCATTACTGCTGGATCAAAGATATGTCTAAATTATTGTCATCCCAAGTTAATAAACATAAACATAAAATATATTTTTGCGATAGATGTCTCAATTATTTTTGTTCTGAACAAAACTTGAAAGATCATGAGGAGCTTTGTTCCCAATTGAATCAAGGCAAAATTTCATTTCCAAAATATGACCATATAGAATTCAAAAATTTCACTTACAAACAAACGACTCCGTTCGTCATTTATGCGGACTTTGAATGTCAATTGGAAAATGTTAATGATATAGTATCATCCAAAACAAAAAAGTATCAAAAACATGTGGCTTATAGTGCTGGATATTATGTAAAATGTGACTTCGATGATTCGTTATCGTTTTTTAATAGTCATCGTGGTAGTGATTGCATGGATTGGTTTGCGAATGAAATGTCGAGGATAGCTGTAATCATTCAATCAAAAATTAAGACGATCGTGCCGATGGTTGAGAAACCAAATACATGTGGGGCAACTATTTGTCACATTTGTGAAAAACCTTTTTCATCCAATGACATCATCGTTCGTGACCACAACCATTTCACCGGAGAGTACCGAGGTCTTTCGCATCAATCTTGCAATCTCAATTTTCGAAAATTGTTCGTAGTGCCCATTGTTTTCCATAATCTCTCAGGTTACGACAGTCATTTCATGATAAGTGATTTGAGTAAGAGGGGACGTATGAGCATACTTCCAACAAACAAGGAAAAATACATTTCTTTCACACTGTACGATGAAGGTACAGATATAAAATTTCGATTCATTGACTCTTTTCGATTTATGGGAGCATCTTTGGATGAATTATCATCAATTTTAGATCAAAATGATATGAAAATATTGAGAACAGAATTCATTCACTTGAATGATGAAAAATTCACGCTGTTGACCAAGAAGGGGGTATTTCCTTACGATCATATTAATTGTATGGAAAAGTTAAATGAAACATCATTACCTCCAAAAAAATGTTTCTATAATAAATTGAACGATGCTCACATTACCGACGAAAAGTATGCTCATGCTCAGAATGTTTGGGAGATTTTCAAAATTTCCGACTTGGGATCATATTCGGACCTATATTTGAAAACAGATGTATTGTTGCTAGCTGATGTATTTGAAAATTTTCGGAAAAAATGTTTAGCAACCTATGGGTTGGACCCATCTTGGTATTACACAATGCCGGGTTACACGTGGGATGCTATGCTGAAGTATACCAAATGTGCTTTAGAATTGTTGAATGATGTTGATAAAATCATGTTTATTGAAAATGCAATACGCGGTGGAATATCAGTTTGTAGTAGTAGATACTCGGAGGCCAACAACAAGTATATGCCTGAATATGACCCCAAAAATCCATCGAAATATCTCATGTATTTGGATGTCAATAATTTGTATGGGTTTGCTATGTCGGAATGTTTACCTTATGGGGGATTTTCATGGGCGGAAAATATGGAAAATTTTGATGTGATGTCTATCGTGGACGATGCTGCGGAAGGTTACATTCTGCAAGTGGACTTGGAGTATCCGCGCGACTTACACAATCAACATAAAGATTTTCCATTTGCTGCTGAACACCGCGTACCACCCGGCTCAAAACTATCAAAATTGATGACAACGCTTTATGATAAAAATAAATATACCTTACATTACAGAAATTTAAAACAATGTTTGGCAAACGGTTTAAAATTGAAAAAAATTCACAAAATTCTAAGATTCAAACAAGCAGCATGGCTGCGACCATACATCGAGTTGAATACACGTCTGAGGACTGCAGCTACAAATGCCTTTGAGAAAAATCTCTATAAATTAGCCAACAATGCAGTTTTCGGGAAAACAATGGAAAACATACGGAAACACCGGGTGGTAAAACTCGTAAGAAAGTGGGGGGGTCGTTACGGAGCTAAAAATTTGATAAATAGTCCCAAATTTCGCAGTCGTACAATTTTCGATGAGAACTTGATGGCTATCGAATTACAAAAAAGCGAATTAATCTTCAATAAACCTCTGTATGTAGGAATGGCTATTCTAGATCTATCAAAACTATGTATGTATAATTTCCACTATGGATATATGATTCCAAAATTGACTATTGAAAACTGTAAATTATTATATATGGATACTGACAGCTTCATTTATGAACTAAAATGTGGAGATGCATATGAAGAAGTAATAAAGGCGGATCTCTCCAAATTTGATACTTCTGATTATGCTTCAGACAATGTATATAAGATACCCCAGGTTAATAAAAAAAAGTTGGGTATAATGAAGGATGAAGCGAATGGCAAAATAATGACCCATTTTGTTGGCTTACGCTCAAAAATGTATACGTATAAGGTGCAGGGGGTAAAGTTGTAAAAAAATCCAAGGGGGTGAAATATAATGTTGTGAAAAACAAAATCGTTTTTGAAGATTATTTGGATTGTTTGAGGAATTTTAAGGAAAAAACAACAACCCAACGTTGTATTCGGTCATATGCTCACAAAGTTTTTAGTATTGAACAATCAAAAATTGCTCTGAGTCCACATGATGATAAGCGTTATTTAATTCCCGGTTCTTTTGATACATTACCGTGGGGCCATCATACTTTAGAAGGGTAATTGGGTTTTTTTCAATTTTTCAGATGAGATCATTGCGAGAACTAAGCATAAAAACGATATGCGAAAACGTCTATTGTGCAGCTGAGTTTCTCGAAGCTTCGCCACTACCTTGGGTGTTAACAAAGGAAATAATGAAAAAATACGCAGATTTCAAGTGGCATTATTTGTGTCATGTAGCCAAAAATGATCATCTCTGTAGTTTGAAGGGTATTGAATTTGTACATTGTGATAAGGATATAAAATCTTCATTAAAAAATGCAATATTAACCCAAAACGATTGGGGTTATGTTTTTGAAGACGAAGATCGGTATTGCATATGGGTAAATTACTACAGGATCGACAAATTTCGCTTGTGTGTTTGTTATCCATGTTTTTATAAAATCAAACGTACTCATAGAAGATTGCAAAAAAGTTTGATTGTCATCAATGATCATTATCATGATGTTTATCCAAGTGAAGATATCATTGAAAATTTATATCAAAACATGCATTTTTGGTGCTACAGCTGTTTTTCTCAAGTGCTATTTGAAATTAAAGATCATGAATCTTGCGACAGGTCCCTTCATTCGCCTCCTAGAAAACGTCGTTTCAGAGATGATGACAGCGATATCGATCATTTTGACGAATATTAACAAAAAAAAATGTTTTCTCTTCCTATCTCTCCCCCTGGACAACACAATTGTATATGTTTTTTTATGTAATAAATGATTATGTATAAACCTGTTTTGTTTTCTTTATTCATAAATAAAACAAACGAAAACTCATTTTTCATTTATTTCCAAATCTTTGAACAAATCATTTTTAAAATAATTTATATATTCTCTAAGAGCATTCGAATATAAACTAGAGTCTGATGGTATAATTTCAAAACAAATGTTCATAATTTCTTCAAACGTTAAATTTGTTCTGTCACTATTGAATTGGGTTTTGATAAGATGCAACAAGTTTTTGTAGTATACACAAAAGTTCAAATTATCCAACATTTCAATGCGATGTGACAACACTGCTTTATGTAACTTCAGAATGGCATCAATGTCTTTTTCGAGGAAGTCCAAGTTGGTGTCTCCTCTGGTAATGGTGATCTGTTTTACATCGCTTTCGATGAATTGTATCACATAAACAAAGTCTCCGCAAGCCGTTGTAATGGAATCATACTCATCGGGATATTCAATTGCTGCTTCGAAGAAATTAATTTTTATAGAATGTAGAATTTCAATGAGGGTACTCCATTCGATTGCACCGAATGGTATGCTTCGATAAGAATATGTTTGCTTCAAAGTGATGCATGGACTGAAGCATCTGGCTGGACTCAGCCCACAACGAATTTCGTAAGTATCTATAGGATGGGTCATCAGTAGAAGTTGGTGTTGTTCTTCACGTGCAGCCAATTCATACCTTTGGAGCGCTCGATTAAGTTCATCATTTCGGTTTTCGAGGGTGAGCGAATAGTAATCAGGACCATCATTCATATCAATTTCAAACGCGGTAGAATCTTGACTGCTACCATAACCACTATCACTGTCGGTGTACATGATCACACTCAGGTTGTAACAAGTAAAACTGACTTCAAAATACTTTAAACATTATATATATAGAAGTTGGTGGGGCGAAAATTGGAAAAATGTTAAAAAGACCCTCCACATCTTTGGCTGATGTGCGTATTTCTCATAAGATTCTATACAAAATCAACGTTTTCTATCCAACTGTTGTGCTTGCTATCCATTCCAAGCCATTTGACATACATTTTGTTTCCTTTTTTTTTCAATACTTTTTCCACGAGATAGATGTCAGGATTCACAGTTTTTTGTAACTCCTCTGCGTAGAAGGCTCCTTTGATTGGCACATTATGCATGTCTTCCAGCATAAAGGTAGCAGGATTCGTGATGTTAATTTTGATAATTTTGAATAATTCAGTCGTCCAATTGGGTGTATAACCTTTTTCAAAAACGTGTTTTGTTTTACTGATGCGCACAACATCACCGACTTTGAACTTTCTCGGTCCAGCTATTTTCAGGTGGTTGTATGATGATTTAAGAATTTGTTTTTCGTTGGTTTTATTGATTTCTGACGGTTTTACACCCGTCTTTGAGTGCCGCGTATCATTGTAGGACTTTGTGATTTCAGGCAATATATTCAACCATTTGTAGGTGCCATTTAAACTAAAATATTTGTAGAGCCTTTCTTTCAACGTTCTTATGACTCGTTCAGCCATGGCAGCCTTCATGACGCTGTATGTGTTATAGTGATTTATTCCATGTTTTTTCATCAAACTCTGGAATTTACTGTTGTAGAATTCTGTTCCCTGATCACTCTGTAGATTTTTCGGACAACGTTTCGTATGTGCCAAAATATCTGCAAACGTTTCAGCAATTTCCGCACCCGTCTTCGTTTTGAGAGGTCTAGTCCACACGAATTTCGAGAAACAGTCTATAACGACTAGAATGAGTTTGAAATTTCTATTTTGATGAGCGTACGGTCTCATTTCGGCCAAATCCATTTGCCACAAATCATCCAACCCCTTGATGATGGTACGTCGTCGAGCAAAATTTTTTCTTATTGGTTTATGTAGTTCGTGAACAAGTTGAACCTTCTCTTTGGAAGCCATATTACTGAGGTTGACAACGCAATACGCTTCAATATATAATTTTGGTATATAGACTAATTTTATGTCGTTTCGTTGTTGATTCTCCCCACAGCATCAATACCAACCTTTAACTTCGCTATATCAGATTCCATTGTGGTGATTTGTTGTTTAAAGTTACGTTGGATTCGATTTAGCTCCATCTCAGTTTTTTTGTTTGATGCTCCACATTGTTCCATGAATATTTTCATATCCTCATCGTGTGATTGAATCACTTGAGTCAATAACGCGGTTTTCTTCGATAGATAATCTCGATTATTTTCAATATCGGTTTTAAAATTCTTACCGAGTTGATCACAGACAGCAAATAGCTCCTTATAACGCTCATCATTTATTTGAATTGATTGAGTCAAGTTATCGCCAATAGTTTGCATTTTTCTTTCGAATTCTTTCGAAGACGTATTCAAGTCAGTTTGAATATTTTGCATATCCGTTCGCATTTCCATAGAATTGAAACTTAGTTTGCGTATGGAGGTCTCCAATTGCTCAGTGGACTGCTGATCTCTATCATCTATAACTTTAATTTTATTTTGGATATTCTGTAGATCAGCTTGCATTTCATTAACTTGATTGGTTATTACTTTATTTATTTCATCCACGTATTCCTTATTAGCTGCATCCGTACCGATGGTGGGTCGTTTGACATTACTCAATTTCAAATTATTGAAATCTACATTTCCGTCTGGCGTGTGTAACAAACCACCGCCAGATGACGCAGAAGGTTCCAATTTTCGCTTTTTGTTTGAGCTGCTACGTCCGAACTTATCGATAACCATTTTGAATATGTTGATGGATCTGCGAGTGCTGTCTTAAAAGGGGAGACGAATTATATTTGCCTCTTCGAGTTCACTCTCAATGGCCCTTATCTCATTGTTATGTGAAGTATTTCCAGCATTCCTAGAGGCTATCAATAATTTGAGGCGTTCACATAGTTCGTTGGGATCATCCCAGTAAATATATTCCATGGGTTTGTTATTATATGTCATTGCAATAGGTGTTTCAAATAAACCGCTACCCGTCGGCGGCTGAGGTGTTTTAGGAATTTTTGCACGTGTCGATGGCTTACGCTGACTCCCTTTGGAAAACATTGGTTTAATAAGGCCGGTGTACTTGTATTTTAGGGAACTCTTTAAACGACCTACAGTGTCTTTATGAGCACTCGATAAATCTAAAAGTTTTTTGTATACTTGTAAATCCTCATCATCATAATTTTCAGGTGAGTTGAGAAATATCAATTCATATATACCAGGTGTTCCTTTCCATTGCAAATCATCCATTTTAATGTAACCGCTGCGTTTGTCAAAATTTATTTCTTTTCGACCAAGGAACCATTTTGAACCATATGAATCATAAAAGGGGCCGTAGACCTTGTCGATTTCTTTGTTATTTTCAAAATGTTTCAAAATGAATGGTTGAGCCATTTCCGGATATTGTTCAATATATTCCTCTAGAACTCGTTCATCCATATCTGACGCAAAGCTCTGATCTTGCTTATCTACGCTAAAAACGTCTGCATCTTCATCATCACTGTGCGTACCTGCCACATATTCAAGGGCTTGGAATGGAGTCGTATCTCGCTCTTCCACTTTCTCTTGTTTAGGTTCAGATTTCACCTCAGTTTTGATTGAGGTTGCACCTGATGGTGTGGTTTTATTTGCTATTTTCCTTAATGGAATAGATAGAGGTTTGAAGAATTTTTGTAATGTCTCATCATCTTCAGATTTACCCAATTTCAAAGCCAGATACTTTTTTCGAATGCCTTTTGCAATTTCGTTTATTTTATTCTTTCGTTCGACATCAACCTCTTTGCTTAGTGGTTTCATGATTACGAATGATGTTATACACATCTATTACACATTTATATATTTATCAAAACCTTGACGATAGCGACCATCACTCAAATCGAAATCTTTTGCAATGACTAAAGTTCCATACTTCTCACACCAACAAGCAGCACACATTCGTTTAAAATGTTCAAATGTAACATCGGGAGAGACATGCTCATCATATACGTGTTTCAAATTCACTTCATCTTGTTTGAAGAGCACGATTAGATTACAATTATCCCGCAAAAGCTGTTTGGGTACCTTGCTGTACGTTTGTCCTATGTATATAGGATCAATACCTCGATGTCTGCCCATGGAATAATATTCGCGCATTTTTTGCTGTGAATCACACGAAATGTCATCGAATATGAAAATGGAATTTTGTTTAGCATCTTGGGGATTAATAACATTTTCATTTTCCGTGAACGGGAAATAATGAACGCCTTTGACTTTTTCCAAAATTTCTTGCAGAAACCGATACTTGGGTTGAAATAACGACTTTGAGTAAACATAAACATTTTCAAATTTCGCACCATTGGGATGGATCAACACCGCGATTACAGCGTTCGTTTTTCCACAACCACTCGGACCACATACGATAGCACGAAATGCGTTTGGTAACAATTTGCCATGTTTGCGACCCACCATAACATTATCATCATTTAAATAATCCAAGTTTTCGATAGGTAACGTGTTTTCTTGTTGAACAACCTTCATGGTGTGAGGGATGATGAAAGTGTGTGTATGTTTATAAAAAAAGGTGACACCTCACACTTGATGTCATTCCCAATGCTGACATATCAAGGTGAAGGTGTTGTCGATACGCTCATCAATAAGTTACCGTTCGAATTACATATACCTGGATATCAGTACTGTGGACCGGGTACTCATTTGAAAGAGAGACTCGAAAGAGGAGATCCTGGTATCAATCCACTGGACACGGCTTGCAAACAACACGATATTGCATATTCGCAAGACAAATCTCTCGAGGGCCGGCATCAGGCTGATAAACTTCTTCAACAACAGGCCTGGGCAAGAGTGAATTCAAAAGACGCAAAACTTGGTGAAAAAACAAGCGCTCTCTTCGTCACCGGTGCAATGAAAGCAAAACGCAAGTTTGGCATGGGTGCTACAAAATCATTCCGCAACAATGTCCTGGAAAAAATCCTCAAGGATTGGTCATCCCACACTGGCAGTGATATGGGAAAATCCATCACATTAGCTCTGAGAGCGGCTAAGAAAGCAGTCAAAAAAGCTGGAGGACGTAAACGGATACGTATCCCGAGAATAATTCCGCTGGGATCCAAGTCAGGTGGTATCCTACCTCTCATACCTATTTTTGCTGGACTTTCAGCTTTGGGTTCGTTGGTTGGTGGGGCAAGCGCAGTAGCAAAGACGGTATTGGATGCAAAGAGTGCCAAAAAGAAGCTTGAAGAGGATCACCGTCACAATAAGGTTATGGAGCATTTGGGTTCCGGACTATATCTGCGTAAAACACCTCGAGGATACGGACTATTTTTGAAGAAACAAAAACGTGCACGAGGTCTCTACTTGAAGAAACAAAAAAACTGTTGAGGAAGCTACCTAATAGAGCGTTATACGATGTGGAAATTGAAAAATTTGCTCGTAAAATGAAAATACCTAATTTTCGAGGAGTCTTTATGCGTGATACGTTACCAACGCAACCCCAACAAAGGGAATGTGCTGTGTTGAACTTGGACTCTGATGAAAATATGGGTACTCACTGGGTAGCTTACAGGAAATTTGGTAACATTGTGGAATATTTTGACAGTTTTGGCAATCTGAAACCTCCGCTCGAACTGGTTCAATATTTGGGAAACGGTGTTAAAATTATGTATAACAATGAACGATATCAAAATTTTGATCAATTCAATTGCGGTCATCTCTGTCTAAAGTTTTTACTTCGCAATGTCTGCGATTGAAAACGAATGTAATTATTGTATGAATAAACGATTTCAACATAATATGTTGTTTCTATTATTAAAGACATGCCGCCGATGGTACTATATCAGTCATGTCCATGCTGTTGACTCTGAAAAGTCGTTCTTCAACGCTTTCCATTGATTTCACACCACCTATTCAATTGGAAGATGATTCCGAATACGGTCTAGCTCTACTTAGTTTTCATTCATTCAACAGTATAGCAAACGTCAAAGAGGGTACCAAGTTCAATTATTACGAAATTAATAAGGATAAAAAGAAGAAGGTGAGGAAGAGTATCGATATTCCTGTTGGAGCCTACGAAATTGGGGATATTGAAGCGTTGATTCAGAAACGTATTGTACCAAAAACATTTGTTGACAAACCTGAAGAATTCTTCTATCTCAAACCGAACAATAATACGCTGAAAAGCGAAATATTTTGTCTACTATACGCCATTGATTTCACTTCGCAGGAAAATTCTCTGGCAAACATATTGGGATTTTCTCCGAGTGTTCTAAAACCAAACGTGCATTACACGTCCGATCTGCCTGTTAATATTATAAAAGTAAGGACCATACACATAGACAGCAACATTACGTCGGGAGCATTCTTCAACGAAAGACCTTCTCATACAATATACGAATTTGCTATTGATTCTGATCCAGGTTTCGCAATCGACGAAACTCCCAACCACCTTATCTATCTACCTGTATCACACATAAACGAAATAAACAATATAACTATCAGAGTACTCGATCAAAACTCTGATTTGGTTGATTTCCGAAACGAAGAAATAATAATTAGATTGGAGCTGAAGAAATTATGGTCTTGAGCTTCTATAAAAATAACTCATTGCCGTTTGCTTCATCAGTCTTTACGAAGACCTTCGACTGTTCCCGTCACCTAACTGCTGAAAATATAGAGTTCCTCAAATCTCTTGGCTATCATGTTGTCGGCTCAAGTATTCAACATTTTCCGCCAACCCCAACAAGACGTATCCATCCAAAAGGTAGACTGGAGAACATACTACCCATACGTGAAGTCTTTTCGAAATAATGATGTCATCGAAATCAACATCAATCAATCTGATGCTTACGATGCACTCTACGACAGCGATCTAGTTATCAGCGGAAAAGTGACCAGAACCGCAGGTGTAGGGCGGGTGACTTTTGTAAATAACGCTGGAGCATTTATGTTCCAATCCATCACTTATGCGCTAAATGGTCACGACTTGGAAAGTGTGCGAGAGTTGGGTATCGTAAGTACCGTTCGAGGATTTCTATCCTATGACGCTGATGAAACCAAACATTTGGCAACAGCTGGTTGGACTTACCCCCTCAACAATGATGACATTACTGATAAATTTTTCTCCTTGCGAATTCCTCTCAAACACTTTTTGAACATCTTCAACGAATATCAGAATATCTACTACGGTAAACATACATTCCGATTGGTTCGGGTTGGTAATGATAATAACTGCTTCAAAATTCTTGAACCAGCTACTGGTGTGCCTACGGTTCCAACTGAAGTCAAATTGGAAATTGAAAATATTGAGCTGAAGATCAAGCGAATTTCCCCCCATGATCAACTCAAGCTGCAACTTTTGAAAGCAATCAAAGCTGACACTCCAGTCGCGATTAATTTCCGAAAATGGGATTTGCATACGCAGCATGCTCTAATTGTTGGTGCTACAAATCAAATATGGGCCGTCAAGACTTCTTCGCAAATCGAAACTCCCCGATATGTTATTGTATGCTTCCAAGTGAATCGAGATCATACCAAAGTGAATAACGATCCAACCGCATTCAATCACATCGATATTGCTAATATTACGTTAACTCTCAACGGTGAAACTTACCCCAAAGAAATGATGCACTTGAACTTTACCAAAAGAGATATTTCTCAAGCTTATTTCAACTACATCCAATTTGGACTTAGCTACAAAAATTCCTCTCGACACAATCCTCTGTTGAGTTATAATGACTTTGACGATAAAGCATTCTTCGCTATCGATTGTTCCAGAAGAGATGAATCAATAAAAAATACCTCTGTTGACGTTAAGCTGGAGATAGAGACATCACAAGGATTTCCAGCAAACACTACAGCTTATTGCATCATAGTACATGATATGAAGTATGTACTCCACCCACTTAGCGAAACTATCCAAAAGTACAACTGATCTGCATTTGGTGTCAGTCTAACGTTGACGTTGGCGAGAATAGTTGTTAGTATATATCATGAGGGTAGCACTTGTTGATATCCAAGGGTTCATCATTGAACAACAATTCCATCCTAAGGAGATTGCAATTAGAATTGGTGCTCAATGCAGCAACTTTTTACTACGCTCAAGCGTACCGTTTTCCTCTTTGAGTAAAAATGATCGCCGAACCGCCTGTTACATGGAAAAAAACATTCATGGTCTGAGATACTCCTCTGGCTTTGTGGAATATCAACTGCTAGATGATATCCTCAAAGACAACCTTTTCGATGTTGATATTATTTACGTGCAAGGCCATCAAAAGAAACAATTTCTGGATAATAAACTGCAACAGTTGAATATACGTACGAGAGTTGTAAATTTGGAAGAAAATCAAGACTCAATGTGGGTTTCAGCTGTCTTCGATGATACCAGTGGGGCTCCATCCTGTACACATCATTTTAAAGGACGCTCATACAAATGTAGTCTTCATAACGTTGATATCTTATTCAAATGGTTGTGTGAAATACTGCCTAAATAATGTGTATTTTTTATTAATAAAATGAAAAATTTGATGAGGTTGTTTTATTTTTCCAACATATGAAGCATCTGTAACGAACGAACGCACACACGAACGCACGCACAAATACACGAACGCACGCACGTACGCACGCACGCACGCACATACGTACGCACGCACGCACGCACGCAAACAAGCGTGCACGCACGCATACACGCACGCACGCACGCACGCACGCACGCATGCATGCACACACGCACGCACGCACGCACGCACGCACGCACGCACGCACACACGTACGCACGCACACACGAACGCACGCACGAATACACGAACGCACGCACGTACGTACGCACGCACGCACGCACATACGTACGCACACACGCACGCACGCACGCACGCACGCAAACAAGCGTGCACGCACGCATACACGCACGCACGCACGCATGCATGCACACACGCACGCACGCACGCACGCACGCACGCACGCACGCACGCACGCACGCACGCACGCACACACGTACGCACGCACGCACGCATGCATGTACGCACGCACGCAAACACGCGTGCACGAACGCACGCACGCACGCACACACGCACGCAAACACGAACGCCGCACGCATGCATGCACGCACGCACGCAAGAAAACACGCGTGCACGCACGAACGCACGCACGTAAGCACGCACGCACGCACGTAAGCACGCACGCACGCACGTGTGCACGCAAGCTGATATATAGCACATCATCATGTTTCTATTCCCTTCATTTTGCGATATGCTTCCAACAAGTTCAGATATAGCATTGCGTGTGAAAAAATAAATTACTTCATCAACAAACACAAACATAGATATGAAATTTATGAAGTGATTCTGAAAGAATGGGAACAGCGTAAGAAGAGCCTAGAGTCAATACAAAATACAGAAATCAATAATTCACATTACAAAAGTTGCTGTTGGTCATATCCTGATGTAACAGAAGGTCCTGACACTTGTGAATGCTGGTTCATAGGTCGGTACGTGGAAGAAGCCAAAAAGTTGTGAACGTCTGAGGCATTTGCTCCAAGTATTTCGAAGGCGCTCAAACATGGATGGAACACAATGGTGCGAAAATTGTAGAAAGCATTTTTGTTTTTGTAAAAAGTCAATTGCCAAACATAATGTTCCAAATTGGAATTTGAAATGTTATGAAAGCATGTCAAATAGTCCTGTTCATCCTCAGAAAAATAAAAATACTTTGAATTAAAATGCTCATTTTATTGTTTATCGTTCAATACACAAAACAGTCACATGACAGTTGACTGATGACACTGCGACACACCGCAAATGAGACATTGTTACAAACACATCCTACAACCCCACCACTACATGTTTACAAATGGCCCATTTTGCATTACCCCATTTTGCACTCCCCCATGTAGGCATCCCCCAATGACAATGCGACACACCGCAAATGAACCATATCCTCACTGATGTATTTTTCTCCTACACCTTCAACTACACTGTGTGTGTGTGTATATTTTTTTATGTCTGCTGTATACAGGACGTTGACAAACCAACAACAAAATAATGGCACGTCAGTCGTATAGCCAACATTTTCATCTACATTTACAACGAGGTCCGTAGCCGAGTGTGTTCAATGTCCGCTCCATCATCTGGAGGTAGTCAGATCGATCCCCACGGCCGAGATCTTTTTTTATTCATCAAAATACGCTCTCGTCACACACGCGATGAAATTTGAATTCGCGCGCCCATGCAAGAGTGACATGATGGTGTTCCGTGGTAGGAGGTGTTCCGTGGTACGATGCAAGATGGCGGATGACAAATTGAAATTTGACGCTCTCGACTGAGAAGTCCTCAACTACGTCACACACGCTCTTTCTCTCTCACACACACACGCTCGGATTCGATCTCTCTCTAACACACTGTTTTCCCTATGCTGGTGGTAGGATCGGCATAGCTTATCTACTTGCCAGGAACTATATTTCTTTGTTTTTATTTTTGATTATATTGAATGACATTGTAATCTTTCATAACAAACATTCTGGAACCTCCCTCTTACCCCTACTCCTATTATTTCAGAACAAGAAAAAAATTATTCTCGACTTCTTGTAAAAGCGCTATCAAAATGAATGTTTTTTTCAGCTTGAATTACGGCAATTGTAAAATTGTTTGATTGAACTTCCTTTTTCCCCTTCTTTTGTGTGTGCTTCGCATATGCTGCTCATTGTGAAAAGAATCATTATACCTCTATCCCCAAAACCACCCCAGTAAATGATGAGTTTTTAAATTACACTTTTGGAGTAAGAGCATTCAAAATTAAGGTTTGCATGGAAAACATGAGATTGAGAGATGCACGCATTCTGACGAACGTACGTTAATTGAACAAATTAATGAACAAACAAATGGCTGGATATTTGATCATCCAAGCACAAGAAAATAATGTAGTTCAAATAAGGGTAAAATTTGAGAGACTAATAAGAAGAAACGCAGTATGAGTCTACTTAAATCACGAACAATTTCCTCGCCATGCTTTGGAATATTTAACAGGTTGACTGTTGGTGAGATTTTCGTTCCTTTCTAACAATAGACAAACTGTGATTTAATTTCTGATATCTTCTCTTATTCGCACCATTATTTTAGGCATATGTCAAGTTGGGATGGTTCCATTGCACATTTTTCAGGACGAGTTTGAGAGAGACGAGAGTGATACTATTCAAGTATATGAACTGTTCAGTGAAATGGGTTTATGGGAATGCGCATTTACTCAAGAAATATCAGGCTCTCCATACACCAGCTTTGGAACAGGAGGATGCGCCAATTTTATGATATTACTGCACTTGCAAAATTGGGGCAAAAACTTTGTGCTCTTGGGCACATGTGGTAAGTATGTTATGGTTCTTGCGTTTTGCACGCCATGAACCGAATGTTAGATACCCATGGACGACCCTATTGGATGTAGTAATGGATGCCGCCAACAGGCCAGCACAAATAAATCCAAATCAGGCACAACCTCAAATTCACGTTGTTGATGTTTGATTTTTCTCAATTTTTAAGATTATCTCCCAATCAATTCTCATCCAGAATAACATGGACTACGCACTATCAAAAAGTCAGCGAAATCCACCAATATTTTCATGGAGAGGTGGTGAAATGAAATTAAACAAGGCTACGATTGCCTTAATTCGAGCTGATCAAAATATTTATTTTGATTAAACATTTACAAGTAGTCGAGAATACATTTTTTAAAATAGGGCTTGGGGGTAAGGGGATGATTTTAAAATTTTTCTAATAAAAAATTATAGTTTCATTTAATATAATCTAAAATAAAACCCATAGAAATATTGTTTCCTCCAATAATAACAAATAGTCCATTCTAAGCAAGGTATGACTTCAAGGACCCCTAGCATCAAAACTATTGATTTCTGTATTATTCACCAAATTCATTTTCATTCAAAATGACCTGAACTATATCAATTCAAAAATTCGGAAAAATCCACCAATTTAATCTTTAGTTCTGTGCCCAGCGGGGAAAGGGTGGAAAATCATAGAATCATAGAATTCTAACATAGTTAAACATCCGACGATGCATTTAAAAGTAATCGAGAATTTTCTTTTGCGTTTCATAACAGGACGAGGAGGAATAGGACATGGGGTTAGGTTTTTTTTACTTACAATGAAACAAGTAAAAATTATGTTGCTGACTTGAAAAATTTATAGTTTTTCTGAGCAAAGGGTGATATCAATGCCCTCTGTCATCAAAACTGTTAATTTTTTGGGGTTGGCGCAATGGTAACATTGGTTGAGAATTACATGCGCTACATCATACTAAAAATTTAAAAAAATTCACCTAGATCAAAATTACATAAGGATTTTGCGGCTTTTTTTTGTGGCCTTCCTAAGAGACAAGAACGGAGACGTATTCAGGATGCATGCCAGTTTATTCAATTTGCTTTCCAATGCTACAGATGGAATATATAAAATGCAAAAATCTGGATTCTGTAGTGGGGGAATGTAGACGAAATTTTTTTGAACATGAAAGCTCCTGTAGACTACGAAGAGGTGATTCAACATTTCCAAATTATTCCTTGAAATATAACCACATAAGTTTCCAAATTCAAACTATATAGATATTTTACACTATGCCAGCAACGAGAGGGAGCCCAATGACCTGGAATCCTCAGAAATGCATAAGAATAAACATTGCGTATGTTGTAACTTGGTCGAAGATCAACTAGATTTTGTTTCATTCCCCGATTTTGAACACAGTAAACCTACACTGTCTTCCGTAAACACGGTCCATGGAGAAAGGCCTAAACAATGTGATGATTATTTGGTAGTGAAAAAATGATCATCAGTTATTGATGAGTGTTACAAATAGAGGTGGTATAAAAACTTATGACGTTTCATTTCTCATTTTCTCACAAATATTAAGCATATTAGGCGGTAAAAATTTAGGTAAACAACATAATAAACCCAACGAATTGGTACGAATGGAGCTTGTATAATTAATTCAAGGGGATGGCTCGAACGAAGAGCCATCGATATCTGAAGCCAATCAACGCTAGGCGAGGTCGGGGTTTGGATGGGTGACCAACGGACCTCCTTTTAAGATTCTCCTCGGATCGTGCTAGGAATCACACGTAAAAAGGTAAGACCTCGTTAATCCTTGTCTCGCACAAGTTTCGACTTTTGAGGGCTGCCGTTCGTAAGGGGACGACAGCTGGTTAACAGAAAAAAACAATTTCAAAACAACAACAACAAACAAAACAATGGTAATGATATTTGCTCATGATAAATTGCAATATAAAAAAATCACTGATTAAAAAAAGTACCAGAATGGTTATCCTGTGCGTGGAATAAAAAATATTCAAGACACTTACATACCGTGCGGCTTTTTGTAGCACCCCCTCCTTCCTGTTAACCCCCGGTTCGAGGTACAAACTTAGAACAAAGACGATTTAGAATGGTATCACTTATGATACTTTCTAAAATGAAAGACGATGCGATTGCGAGAGGAGGAGGGTCAAATCTATTCAAAAATGTCAATTGACCTGGGGTGAACGGCATGTGACACGTTGTTGAAAAGATTCTGTTTTTAACCACCTGAATTTTTTTCAGAGTTTGTTGATATGTCATTTACAACATACACTCAAAATATCAAGTGTAAGTGAGGATATGAATGGTACCTTAAGCTCGATAGGTTTAAAGTATTTGATGTGGAACAATGGGACAGAAAATAATTTGAATGGTTCTATCGATCCTACTTTTGGAGAGAAGATACGTTGCAATTGCTCGACAGGGCGTATCAACTTGTAAGGGCAAATAGATCGAAATATGGCAACAACGTATTAAGGTTCATATAAAGTCAAATATTTCGCGTTTCTGAACTGTAAGATGGCACTGACCAGATATATTTTTCATACCATAGTTACAGCGATCTTTTAAAATATTTACAGATAATTAACAGTTTTCTGCTGGAATATCTACCGAATATCCAATGGTCAACGCCACTGCTAATGCATTGTTGACAAATCTCAACATTATTCGGAGTACTGCGGAATATCTGACAGGATTATTAATTATTATCTGGTATCAATTGTGGTAATGTGGTTCAATGCATTATGTAGCTATATTACGGATAGCTGGAAAACTAATGATAATAATAATAATTACATTTCTTGTTCGTTGTGGAGATGATTTTGTGAACTCTTTCTCTTCAATAATGAATTATTCATCTCCTGTATTATCCACATTAGAGATATGGAATATATATATATATAATATGTATAAGGCGAAGGTTAGTCTTCATTGACTAGTTAAGGAAAAATGTGGATGGATCTTGAGGATGCAGTCAAAAATATACCGGGCTGTTTGAAAGAATACTCTTTGTTATTTGGTCGAGCTTACGGAATTGTTCATTTTCTTTATCAACACATTAAACATGAGGTTTATAGTAAAAAGTCAACATTGATGAAACACAAACAAAGTCATAATTCATGATGGTGGAAAACATCCAATTCCTTTTTTAATAATTATTATAATAATTTCGGTTCAAACTTTCCTATTCTATTTTTTGAAACTTGCACACATAATTCAGTACGGGGTGTTGAGTTTGAACAATGAGGTCCAAGACAAATCTGAGGGCGCGCGCAACAAATTTCCTGAAATTTGTTAATAGAACACAGTAAGGGACATTGAAACCGAATAATGAGGACCCCATGGTCTCTATCCATTCAAAACCGGAAGCACTGCACCTTTCGCCAAATTCACGGACAATACTCTTCAGAGGCCATTGAATTCGTTTTCAAGGTTCTTTCTTTCTTTTCTTTTCTTTTCCAGCTCTTCGTATAGGCTTATTGCTCAGTGGTCTATAAAATATTTCAGTTCTGCAGTATCTCCGTTTTTTGTGAGTATAGACATCGCGGGCCTCATTACTATTGATTAGCGACCTCTACAGAGCCTTGTCATTGAATTTAGTGAAAGTAACAGGGACTCTGATTTTTTGTTGGGTGGAAACCTTGGTGAAATTATATCTCTAGATCAGTTCAGTCTTGTCTATGAACTAGGTGGAATTCACAGTAACTCCATAATTTTGTTGGGTGGAGACCTCGTAGACCTCGTTTTTCGAATACTTTCGGCCTCTGCTGTGTCCTGTCTATGAATTTGGTTGGATTTGTAGTGTCTTTGATCTTTTGTTGGCTAGAGACCTCGGCGACCTCGTTATTCGAATTCAGTGGCCTCTGCTGAGACCTGTGTGAATTTGGTGGAATTTACAGAACCTCCATAATTCTGTTGGGTGGAGACTTCGGTGACCTCGTTATTAGAATTCAATGGCCTCTGCTGAGTCCGTGAATTTGGTGAGAGTTGCAGTGCCTTTATTTTTTAAGTATATAATATAATGTTATTTAAAAACAACTGGAATGGACTATTAAAAAGGTATTATGATTACTATTATTTTTTTTCAATTCTGTTTTGAGTCCTGTTTTATCTCCAAAACTGATAGTTTGAATCGCGAAATATGAAACTTATTACCTACATACTTCTTCAATTGTGTCCCAGGACTCCAAGGCTTTAGGCGGAGCAATCCAACATCCCACCGATGAACTAACTGACAAACTCCTATCGACGTAACTTTCATTTTCGAAAAATTAAACAAATTACATCGGTTACCGCTGTCTTGAACTATTGGGAACGCTGTACAGTAAATATAACAGTAATAATAATACTGTGCAATACCTTGTGGACAGTAGCAGTAGTAGTAGTAGTAGTAGTAGTATATATATATATATATATATATATATATATATATATATAACTGTCTTTTCGTTCATGTACTACAGAGGAATCACTTACTGAAGCGATTTACTGTTTTTTGTCCGAGGTTTTGAAAATCATTATTAAAAATATAAATCGTTTGATTTTATGTCTGATTAATAGTATGAATAGTTCCTCAATGTTCAGTCTTCTGAATTTCATATAAATATCACTTGAGAAAGCGATTCTCCTCAACTGTCTTTGATTTCATAACTAGATTTTCAGATTTTGAAGTTGAAAATTCTGAAAAAATCGTGATTATGTTTTACTTTGACATTGTTATGTCATGATATTTGAAATGGAATCTGATGGAATGGTTTTGGGAAAACTCAAAAAAACCTCTAAATATTAGGTTTTTATTTGATACCTCTCTAATTATTCAATTTGAATGCCAAAATGAATCGAATTTTTTCCAGAATCTTTAACCTTGCCGTTAATTTGTTCATGGGTTTATATGAACCTTAAGAAAAATCAATAAAATTCTTCACTAACGTAGAGTTTGGTTCGGGTCAGTTATTACTCTTTATTTTGCGTGTAGGATAGCAGCTAGCCCTATTGAATTTATTTAAATGTTTTCCAATCAGGATAATATGGATAATATAACCACAACAGTATTTAACTTATGACAGAGAAAGAGTCGTTTTCATGGATCACGTGCCTTTGCTATCAATATATATCTAATAGCAATTTATTTTGAGATGAAGATGCTTTGCATGATCATATTATTGCATACTCCCCAAAAAGGGGCGTCATATCTCAAATGGGATTTTATTCATGCGTGGTTTACTGTTTTTGCTGCAGAGTTCGTACGACACCATTTTTACAGCGAAATAACCGGAGGCCAGTTTTCTGTCCAATTTATGGTGTGCTCTCTAAATTTGAGATTATTGTCAATGAACACCCCTAGGAACTTTGTGTTGTTACGGTTCTCTATGTAACTATTATCCAGTGTGGAGATCGTACTTAAAGTATAATATATTGGCTTTATTAACGTTAAAGTCAAGACGAATTGAGTCACACCTATTTTTTGTTTTTACCACGTCGCAGTTGATTGTCATTTTCCAGGCCAATTGTATTTTCTTGTGCCATAAGATATCTATTCTCATCATATCATTAATATACAACAAAAATAAAGCGGAGCCGGGAATGGACCCTCGTGGAACTCCACAGTTACCCAGTGCTTTATCAGATATAGATATAGAAAGAATAATCGACTTTACTTATTTTCAAACACGAGTTCAGTGGAACAAACAAGTGAACAACGTCGATTCGCCACTTAATCACGAAATTATATATCCGATCCGTCGCGTGCAAGAATATTTCAAATCGACAGTTGAGTTGGAGACGAACCCACGAATTACGGGCATTTTTCCGCAAAGCCACTGCTCTAATTCGTTAATGCTGAACTTCTGAATATTTTCGCATGTTCGAGTATCGTTATAATTCTACTAGTTGACATTGTATTCCACCACAGAATGAATTATCACCGTCATTTGGTTTAATGCCTCCATTGTTCATATACATTGATATAACTTCAGTCAAAGTTGGTTATGAGCGTAATTGCATTCGGAATAATAGTATTAGAGAGAGAGAGAGAGAGAGACAGGGATTATAGCGATGGATTACAGTCGATAGCTAGTGCATTTTTTAGATTTTCTATGGGTATGAAAATCTTTTATGTTCATGGGCCGTATGTTTTATGAATTAATCGGACATAGAATTTCAGACATTGATTTTCTTCCATATTTCAAATCTCACGTTCAAAGAACATGGTGATAGTGGAGGAAAAGTAGACACCCCAAAAGCTTGATTCAAATAGAATCATCAGGAATTTCGTTGAAATTTTACAAATATTTTTCTTTATGATAATGATAATATACAGTTCTGTGAATGTTTTACATCATTTACAGAAAAATAATTGAGGAATAAATAAAACGAAACGACGTCAGCATAATTTGTATAAGAAGGCTAATTTACGCATCTAAATATTCATGAATAGAATAAGGTTCTGTTTCAAAAAGTTATTAAAAATCCGGGCGCCAAGCGTCCGGAAAATTTTGAGTACTAGTGGAGGGGGATAATGGGGAGCAAATTGTTGTTAAAATTGTTATTTCTGTCAACCGATTGCACCCCTACGCGCAAACCTTCGAGAGACTTGTGTGAGCTAGGGAAGACGCAGCCCTTACCTTTTAACGTGTGATGACATGCACGAGACCGGTGAATCGGTGGATCGAACCCACGACCCCACGCATGCGAGGCGAACGCACTACCAGCCGACCACCACGTCCCATTTATGAAATATTGAAAGATTATAGGGGATAGAGGGGGAAATTATCAAAAAATCTGGAGCGAACCAGCTTGAAAAATTTGGGGAGGGGGAAGTGGAGAGGGAAATTATCAAAAATCAGGGCGCGAAACGCTTGGAAAAGTCTAGGAGGGGTAAAGCGAGAAAATTTTCAAAATCAGGGCGCAAAGCACCTGGAAAAATTTGGGAGTGGAGGGAGACATTTTTTCTTTCAGAGATAATAAAAAATTTCGTCGGAACTTTTTGTAGACCTGTTCAAGGAAATTATAACGAGAACTATGAAACTGTTTATACCGAGTGTCCCAAATTTTATGTGACAGGCAATATCTGGTTTGTTGGAGGAGATTTACAAAAATGTTTTTCATAAAAGTTTTATGAGTTCATGGGAGCTATATTTTGATATAATTTTTAAATTTACAGGGTGTTTGGTGTAGGTGCTACAGACTAAAATTCCATTTTTCAAAATAGAACGCCCCATATATCATTACATATTCAGATGCTACGTTAAATTTTGATATCATTTCTTGTTTGGTTTTTGGAATTCGGTTACGGCGTTGTTGAGTTATTGCACTTTTCCTTGAATTTAAGGCTTCAAAAAAACTTATTTACTCGTACACGAATCCAGTCTATATCTTTTATTAAATTGAACTAGACTACTACTGAATACAAACCATTATTCTCACCTCTACGATACGATATCGATATCAGTTGAATATAATATTGAAATTCTTGAGAATGTGACTAACTTGAGGGTGAATTGCTTTATATTGTACAATTTCATCAAGTAGCTTATGCTTGTTGATGCCATAGAAACAAATGTTGTTGAATTGTATCTACTGTCCAGTTCGATTCAGTGATTCTTTGCAAAACAGTAACTGTGTCCTTTTTGCGAAAACTCCAGTATGCCTTTCGCGTTTAGTCCAAGTGATTGCATTGATATGTTATTAATTTTTGGGGAATGTCAGAAAAACTGCCGTCAAGCACAACGTCTATACCAAGAACGTTTTCCAGACAGACCCATTCCGTCACGAATGACTCTTTCCAGAGTTGAAGAAAAATTGCGAACTGGGTCATTTCCTTCTACTATAAAGCATCGTCATCATACGAGACCTGTTAGAACTGAAGATTAAGAGATCAATGTGTTGACTTATATAATAATAATAATAATAATAATAATAATAATAATAATAAAGGTCTTTATTAATCAGAAAAATAAACAGAATTATCTAAAGATTATACAAATGGGGCGAGGTTCAATTCATTCTGGATTCCTGAAAAGGGTCCAGAATGTCTGTTCTTCCACCTAACCCAGCAAATAGATAGACATCTATGATAAATTAAAAAATGAATGTAAAAAACAGGGGTACTGTTAAGGTTCCTTTGGACCTGATGTTGATATTATGAACATCTGTACGGAATTTCAGTTTTTGATATAGATATGGTGGAGTTTTATCGGCTATAATTTTTTTGAATAAAAATGCAGAGTGCATATATCTTCTATTTTTCATTTTCAACCATTTAATGAGCCTAAACAGGTGGCTTATGTGACCATATTTTCGTACCCCGAAGATCATCCTGATGCATGAATTCTGCACTTTTTGAATACGATTTTCGTCTTTTCTACTGAGACAGCGATCATACAGAACATCACAGTAATTTAGATGTGATAAAACTAACGCCTCACTTAGAATTATTTTGACTGGCCGCGTTAATAGGTGCCGTCTCTGGTAAATTATTTTAAGTGCTGCGTAAGCCTTTCGAAGACAATTTGAAATGTGATTAGTATAAGTTAAGTCTTGATCAATGATAACACCTAAATTTTTAACAGTCTTCTGTAGTTCAATAATTTGATTGTTTATCATAATAGGATATTCATTATTATTTAGATTATTGATTCGCACCCGATCATATTTTTTTCCTAACAACATTGCAACTGATTTTTGTGGATTGAGTGAGAGGCAATGATTTCTGGATAGCTCAAATAGTTGGTCCAAATCAAAATTGAGTGCAGATATCGCTTGTTCAGTTTCGTCGGGATAAAAGAAAATATAAACTTGGGTATCATCTGCAAAAAAATGATGGGAGGATGACAAAAATATTTTTTCAAAATTTGAAATGTATAGGGTGAAAAGTAGTGGACCTAATATAGATCCTTGTGGCACTCCAGAAGAAGTCATTAGATAACTTGACAAATCATTATTATATTTCACCGCCTGTAATCTGTGCCTGAGATAGTCATTCACAAGCATCAATGCATTTTGAGAGAGACCTACATATTTTAGTAATGATGACATAAGCTGATGATTAAGAGTGTCGAATGCCTTGATATAGTCCAGAAGAACTAGCAGAGTTAGTTTTCCCATTTCATTTGCTCGCAAGATATCATCAGTAATATTTAGTAAAGCAGAGCAACAACTGTGTTTTTTTTTGAAGCCAGATTGATTTTTAGGAATTATTTTATTATCTTTGAAAAAAGTGGTCAGCTGAGTTTCCATGGCTTTTTCCAATACTTTAGACATCACTGGTAAAACACTAATTGGTCTGATCTCATTAAATGAAGTTGGTTTCGATACTTTGGCTAAAGGTATCACTTTAGCTTTCTTCCATGAACATGGGAAAATTGAATTTATCAAACAGAAGTTTATAACATGAGTTAAAATCGGTAAAATATAAGGCAGACATAGCTGTAGACTCAATATATTGATTTCATCGAGACCGGACGCTTTACTTTTTATGGCAGATACAATATTCAAAACATCACACTCGGAAACAGTGTGAAAATTGAATTGTGTACGAATATGTTCATGAGCATTATGTTCATAAAACGAAAAAATATTTTGATCAGGTATCATAGTAGGAACTGAAGTAATAAAATGTCTGTTTATTTCATTTACATTGCAAAGATTTTCTGGCAAAGAATTATTTTTTCAGCAATTATATCGAGAGATTTTACTGTAGCCCACACTTTTTTACAGTCGGTTGTGTTGAATTTGGAATGAAAGTATGCTTTTTTTTCATTTTTAACTGCAACATTTATTATGTTTCTAAAACTTTTATAAACTTGCCAGTCGTTAGCACTTCGTGTTTTTTTATATTGGCTCAAAGCTCTATCTCTATCTTTCATCATAGTACGTAGATTATGAGTCAGCCAAGGCGCGTATTTTTTTGTTACCCTAACCGTCCGATATGGGGCATGTAATTCTAAGAGCGTGATGATGTTTTTATTGATGAAATCAATTTTGCCATTAGCATCACTTACATCATATCTATTTTTCCAAGGTATTGATTGGAGATCAGATTGAAATTGAGTATAATTTAAATTTTTGAAGTCCCTTGAAGTGATTAGTTTTGTATCCGTTTTTCGAACTAAAATATTCAATTTACAAAAAATTGGTTCGTGATCACTGATACTATTATTGATTGATACTGTACCTGATTCAGATACCAAATTTGTATATGAGGTGAGTATAAGATCAATTAAAGTGGCACTCTGATTGGCAATTCTTGTCGGCTGTTCAATTAATTGTGTGAGACCTAGGCCATCAAATGATGACGCTGCATCAATAGCTTCTTTGGATTCAAAATTCATAAAATCAATATTGAAATCTCCAAGGCAGAAAATATGATCAACATGTGAAAAAATATCAATTACTGTGTTTTCAAACTCTTCCAGAAAGTTCAGATGATCTATAATTGGTGGTTTATAAATGGCTGAGATTGCGAACGTGATATTATTTATTCTACATTTTATCCAAATCTGCTCAATATTATTGTTTGTAGTCTCTATCAAGGTATAGTTTATATGTGATTTTATGTAAATGCACACGCCACCGCCTCGCTTTTTGCGATCCTTTCTCACCAGACTATATCCTACGATTTCAACTTGCTCATCCGTTACAGCACTACTGAGCCAAGATTCACTTATTGCGAAAATGTCAAATGAATGACCCAAAATAAATTTTTTTATTTCTAGATAATGAGGAATGAGTGATCTGACATTTAAATGCCCTAGCAGTAAATTATTCATTTTATAGAAAAACTGAACCAAGATAAAGAATCGAATTTCGGACTAAAATCAACAAAAACGGATTGTAGTTTCGGAAACAAAATGAGTAGTTTTTTGCTACAATAAAATGCCAAGCAAAACAATCACAGTAAAAAGCGCTTCGGTGTGCAGATAAATCAGAATACACTGGAATCGAAAAGTAATGCTCTTGTATTTACCAAGATAATTAATAAATTGAAAATGTACTAAGCTGATACAAAGAAAAAGAGTTGAGAAAAAAAAATATATGTAATATGCAGCATTCCAAAAACAAAGCTCCAAATCAATAAAAAAAAGAATGAAATCAAAGTTTGTTTTTAAGTATATGAACATTTCACTTAAGGTGTATTAAGAATGGAAAACAGTTTTTTGAAAATTCACTTGACATATTTCTGAAGATCAGTCTCTGACATAATTTCAACAGCATTTCCATCGACAGCAGTGAAAACACATCCTTTCCAAGCCCAGCAGTTCTTCATTCCCAGCGTTTCGCGTGTTTTGTTCAGGAGATCTATTTGAGGTCTCGTCATCACTTCATTTATTGCATAACCCGTTCCTTTAAGATTCCTTCTTGCTCTGAAGGTGTCATCTCTTTTCCACCGATTAATAAAGAACACTGCAATAGGTCTTTTTACGGTGCTTGAGGTTTTACCCATTCTATAGCAATAATTAATATCATTATGAGTTGCAGTCCCCATGCACTTTTTAATTATACTCAGGGCAGAATCTATAATATTTTCATTGGGTTCTTCCGGTGCATTATTAATAACAACGCCATTTCGAAATTTCTCAATTTTGTATACATTATTTATATTGTCGGCATAACTTTTGAGTTCGAGTTTCAACTGGAGTAAACTATCTTTGAAAGAGTTTTCAAATGATGTATTTCTACTCAGTAATTGACCAATATCTTCCGTGGAAACGGGCCCTGCATTTAATGTAGTTTGTAACTGATTTTTCAACTGCTCAATACCCTGCCCCAGGTTTTTTTCAAGTTCACTTACTCGTATATCGACATCATTAGGCGTTTTTGGTTCGCTGGATCCAATTCTCTGTTTTTTTCTTGTACGAGATGATATATTAGACATGTTGCAAGGCACTAAACACACAACCACAAAAATTCTGCCGATGGTTCAACGTAAAAACTGAATTATTGGTGGAGCGATGTTGGACGCAGCTACTCGCCGTGCGACATCTATCTATCTATCATTATTCATCCACATGTTTCTATCCGTACTCTTGCAGAAGAAGTCGGTGTGAGTAAATCTAATGTACAGAGAATTCTGAAAGAAAATAAATAACACCTATTCAAAATTCAATTGGTACAAGGTTTGAAACCCACGGACTTTCAACGACGACTTGAATTCATTGCTTGAATTCAGGTAATATTACATGAAAATCCTAACATAAACAGTCAAATTTTGTGGAGCGATGAATCGCGATTCCACAGTAACGGAGTTGTGAATCGACATAACAGTCGCTATTGGTCTCAAGAAAATCTCCACTGGGTCTGCGAAAGTAATTTTAAAACTACTTGGGGTATTAATGTATGGTGTGTATTGTTGAATGGCCGCATCATAGAACCTTACTTTTTCAATGAAAATCTCAATGGATTGCGATATTTACATTTTCTAGAAAATGATTTGATCTAGTTGATGGAAGATATTCCCATAGCAGAACGACAAGAAATTTATGGGGTTATTTAAAAGATATTGTTTTCACTACTCCCCCTTTGAATGTGGATGATCTGAAAATGAAAATTCGACTAGCGTGCAGTGATATTACGCCTAATATTATAAGAGCGACTTGTACGAGAGAAGTGATTCGACGTTTCGAAGCCTGTATAATATCTAACGGGCGTCACTCTGAACAATTTTTATGACTTATATCTATAGGTACCTACCATTCTTATGAAATGATTCATCAAGTTATATTATTTACATTGTTATTAACGATTTGTTTTCGAATACACCTCTTTCAATTTCGCAATTGTTTCATATTCAAAATGATTCTTGACTGAATTCCACAACTCAAAATTGAAATCATTAGTTTGAACACCCAAAATTTTTACTAATTTTCTTGTGATCTGATGCAGAGAGAATAATTGTATGAGATATTTAAAAAAATAATAGTTGTTCTCAAGACTTTACATTTTAAGCAATAACTCAACAACGCCGTAACCGAATTTCAAAAACTAAACGTGAACTGATGTCAGAATACAACGTAGAATCTGAATATGTGATAATATATAAGGTGTTCTATTTTAAAAAATACTATTTTGTTCTGTAGCACCTACACCAAACACCCTGTTTATTTAAAAATTATATAGAAATATAGCTCTCATGAACTCCTAAAACTTTTGTATGAAACATTTTTGTGTATCTCCTTCAACAAACCAGGTATTGCCTGTCACATAAAATATGGGACAGCCGGTATACATATCACTATTGTTTTTAAAGATTTGAGAAACATTGTTATGAACTGTTTGTAGGTTCAAGGACAATGAGATTGTTGTCACACAACTTTTCGATATCTCTTTTGGTATTCGAGATTTCGGCGATTTTATATAAATAGTACAAAGGACCCCGAACCATTCTTATGGGTTTCTGGGTCGTGGTGGAATTGGCTGAAACTATAGTATGTTATTCTCTTCATTATCCTAATCAAAAGTTCCCATGGGCCCAACTGGATCCTATGACCAGTTTTCGGGATACAGCCCAACAAAGATGTGATTTCGTACCTATGAGTGTAATAACGACAAAACATATTTTTGTGTATCTGTGCCTCAGAATAAATTTTCCAGTATGAATTCTTCACAATTATTTCTTTTGATGAATACTCAAATGTGTCAGGGTCATTGTTTAATTTTCACAAATTCAAAGCAGCAACTAATGAACCCTGACTTGTTTGTGGAAACCGCAACTAAGCTTTTAGACAGTGGAGACGGGGTGGGTAGAGAGGTTGAAAGAAAGTTATAACAAGAGAGAGATAGGTAACAAATATGATTTATTGATTGAAGCTTGAAGGAGAAGAGTGTTAGAAAAGTTAAATAGAATGAAGAAGGCAGGTGGCTTCACCTAATGAATAAGAAGAAGAGTAAATGAAACGACCTTGGCTGCTGATTCTGGCTACCGTGGCCAACCGTAGAAATCAACAGGCCATAAAAGTAGAAGAAGAAGAAGATAGAAATTGACAGAACAATTTGACAATTGGGAGAATGCGAAAATTAATGAACAATTTTAATGCAATGGTTCGTGTACAAGAAATGCAAAGAAACAACAATACAGCTGAATCCGACAACAGTAATTATTGTACTGATGGAAGAATACAGTTATCCTCGGTATGCATACCACGAGTTTACACTTATCTATGTGATTTTCAATGAAGCAAGTTGAACAAACTTAAAATTACTATTTTATATTATTTTACGCACTTTTCTCGTAGGGCTCGATGATACCAAGACACGGATTTCGTCCTTTATTTATCCAATGTTCCCACATAAGTAAATAAATAATGTTAAGAATGTTACCTTGACTATGGAGTGTTGGTTAATTTCAACAGGGCTCTCTCGATATACTACCTTGGATTCCCTCCAGAGCAAGATGTTCGCTTCCACAATTACTGTCGATTTCTTAGATTCTTGTCTTGTACAGGGCAACTTGAAAGTGCAGTGCACAGAATAAAAGCTACCAGAAGGTATCGTGCAAAGCTTAGCAGGTGTTAGTCATCTACAGGATGGTCTGGAGAATAAGCTTAAGAGTGTGCGATTGCATGCAATGAGATAAGCGTTATGATATAAGTAGAAAGTTATACTACTTGATAGAAGAAGGCCTAAAAGGAAATATCTTTCAGAAAACATTTTATAACGACAAGTGAGATGAGTTTAAAAGCTAGGAAGATGGGTTTCGAAGCAGAAAGGTGAAGTAAAACAAAACATACCTTTGATGGAGTGTGGCCTTTCAGAAGGTTCGTCCTTCGACAAACAAAAGTTCAGAATTAATCCAACCAAAGTTAAGTATTGATTATCCGTCCTATGATAAATCAAAAGTTTTGTAATTTGAAACACATAAAATCTTAAAAGTCCGTAAAAATACGATGCTCTTCACGTGTCTGGTCTGGACCAAAAAAAGAAGGAAGGGATTTTTTTTATAAAGCTCTAGTTTGCTGAAAGAGGGGAAACTTGAAGTTGACATGACAGAATGATAAGTCACTTTTCATTTGTTATGGATATGACAGAAATGTCACGAAATTCCTGAAAACATTTCTCTAGGAAATGTTTGAGGAATGCAAAACCACAATGAAGAGGAATGCCATCAATAATAGGAAAGGTATGAAAGTCACTTTTCGGTAGAGAGAGATCATTATTCAATGATAGAAGTGGGGTTGTGTTTGGTTGTTGTTTGTTTACAATCTGTTTACTTTTGTAGGAATATTTCTATCAGAGGAGAAGGTTTATAGTTGATATATTGATATCGGCAGAAATATGTGAAACAGGCGATAAATCACTCTGAAAGCATCCAACTAGCTGTACGAAGGTTTAATATGATCAAGCCGAGTGAAGCCGCTATGCTATGCTAAAGGAAGATGCCATGAACCATGATCCGAGTGATTTTCAATAGCAAAAAGGTTTAGTTGATGTGGAAGGTTTTCTGAACTACCGACTTGCAGCCAATATATTAACGAATATACAGGTGGTTATCAAAATCAACCTCGAATTAAATAGAGAGTTTCATCCAGGCGAAATCCAAAGGCAATACTACTTGTGGTAGTCGAACCAGGCAAAGAATAACATAAGCATTTATGAGACCGTAAGAAATTACTTGAATACGGACCACAGGGTGTTGACTAAATTCTAGAAAATAGCTTATCATGAATTGGGCCATCGATCAGGATAATCAAGAAAATAACAAACGACGGTTTCAGCCAATTCCACTGGGACCCAGAATCCCATAAGAATGGTGCTTCTTTATACCTTTTTTTGAATTTTTCAAAACTCTTTTTCCTTTTCAATCGAGTTTGAGAAAACGGGTTGGATATATCGATGTATCTTGTAAAGACGTATACGATGCTATTTTAAGATTTTCATTTATTTCATAGTAAGGCCAATATCTCAATTTTCCATTGTGTCAAATATTTCCCGGAATATTGATTTTACGGAAATAATGTTCCAAATGTTTTTGTAGATTGTCTGAAGGCGGTCAAAGAATATATTTTGGAAAATTGTGAAAATATCATTCGTTTTTGAGATATTTCGTAATTTCCAACAAGTAATATTTCTTTTTTATCTCGTATTTTCCCTGTTTTCCGATCAATTTCGTGAAAAATAGTTTGGTAAACCATATCTGAAAAAGGCAGAATGAATCAAATCAATTACTGAACCTGTATCGAGGGGAGTAAAAAAAAAACAAAAAAACCTCTTTGAAGTTTTTCCAGATTTTTCTATCGCCAAAAAGACAAATATTGTCATCGAGTTATTGAAATGATTCAAATTTCCAACAGATATCTCTGAGGGTTCAGAAAATGTACTGGTTAGTGCTAACAGACAGAACTACAGACAGACCGCCAGACATTTGTCCCCGCTGGAGCAACCGTAGTATACATTTCCTAAGAAGTCGTTGTATACTACAAAAAAATATTACTTATCGTGGAAACCAGAAAAAAAAATCTAAATTTGTCTGACTTTTCATGGAAACACACCAATAACTTCTGTAATTTTTGACGTGAAATCAACAGAATCTATAGGCACAGTAAAAATGTACAATTCTAATCTATTACTATAAAAAATAAATTTTGTATTCGAACACCTATACTCAAAGATGGAAGCACCGAATCGCATCGCTTCATCGCGCGCAAAAACACCGTCATTTATGATTCAGTACGAGGGATCAGAGCGAGAAATGAATGAAGTCACATAAATTGCGGACCGCAGGAAATGGGGTATACATCCGCTGCAGGAAAGGATCACCGGAATGCGGTCGATCGCAGTGCTCGCAGCGCCTCCCGGACTACCGGGTATTTAACGGTAATCTAAACTGATGAAACTTCCCCTATTTCAACGTTTTGATAGTCCTGACTGGACAGATATAGTCAGGGGCTGTATGGGAAGCTGCATCGTTTTCTAAGTTGATTATGCCATGAAAACAGTGTCCAGGTTTCAATAGAATGGCCCGATAAACATAGTCAATGTTGATAATGAAGTGGCAGTTTAAGCCTGTGACTGATTATGAATCGAAAATGAGCTTATAGCATAGCGGTTACGAAAATGAAAAGAGAAATGAATGCAATAAAGGGGATTAACCAGGAATCGAATCCGCGGTCTGTGGATTACTAGTCGAGTGCAGTACTAATTGATAATGCACTCTCTCAGTATATTCCCTGATATTTGGATCAGAAAAAGCATGTAGAGGTCGTAAAATATATATTCTGAATAATTGTAAAATTGTACGTTTCATATTCAGGACTGATAAAAACTTTGACGGAATTTTCGTATTTTGACAATAATAGTAACTCAAATATGAATAGTAACAATTCTTTTCTATGAAAAAAAAATCATATACTGAATTTGTACCAGTATGGCACTAATTTTTCCTCTGAATTTGAGGTTCAATGAATATAAATACAAAATTTCAAACACCTAGGTGGTGGCAATAACCAAGATATTATGTCGTATAATATTGTACGGCTACCGGCTACCAGAGGATTGCGGGTGTAAGTTGGACCCAGACCGCTACGATTTTCGTTGGTTGGACGGCGAAGCCATGCCAGGCACCATAAGCGAAATCGTTATGAACGCAGCAAACGATGAAGAAGAGAAAGATGAAGAAAAAGATGAAGAAGAGAATGATGACGACGAAGATATATATTCAGAAAAATAATTTTACGTTGACGATTTGCGTTTGTGTATTGCGCTTGTGTGAATAAATTAAATAATTTATAGATACTGATGCAGTAAGCAGTGACGAGGACAAAGAAAACGAATTTGAATATGCCGGGGATTCCGGTTCAGAAGACGTTTGAAGTCCATTAAGTTTTCTAAATCTCTCGGAATAAACGGCATTAATATTGATTATGCACATAATTTTTTCACATGTACCCGTAACGATATTACAGGTGGGCTACTTCGATAAATGGTTTTAAGATTGCATTGGTTGTCGACATATCAGAGCGAGTGTGGCAGCTCCAGCCCTCTGGTCACGGTATAGAAAATTATTTTTTCGAGTCCACCTGCACTTTGGCACTTCTCCATAAGTACAGTGTAATTTTCCCAAAGCATAGTTTTTTGTCAAGTTTGGAAAATTTGAAATGACATTCTGTTAATTCCAATTTTTTTTTCATATCTTGCTCGCGTGTGACAGACTTCCGCCCCATAGTAACAGTATAGGATTATTTTTTTTTGGTTGAATTTTATTCAAACGAGAACTGAATACGATGATGCCATACTGTACCGAATGGTTTTATGTCTTGCACCTCTGAAACGTGCCGAAAAAAACAAGTTTTTCAAGTATGGCTCCACTTTTTTCCTCTGCTAGAAGTATGGCACATACAGTGTATCTCACTTTTCACGGAAGCACCCCTGTAACTTCCGTAATCATCAAGGTAGAATAATGAAACTCTTAGGACTGAAGGAAATTATGGAAATGCACCTACCGGTTTGATGATGATGGCCTAAGTGATAAACACGGCCCGCCAGTCGCGATAGAACAACCCATTTTCACGGTAAATCATATAAAGGGGGCAAAATGGAAGCGAAATTCCATCAGATTCGTGATCAGGACCCCCAACTTATCACAGTTACTTTGGCTTCCTGAAAAAAAAATCTGTCCTGAAAAATCCGAATTTGTCCCACTTTTCATGGATGCACCCCCATAACCTTCGTAATTATCAAGGTAGAATGATGAAACTCTCAGGACTGAAGAAAATCATGAATATGCACCCACCAGTTCTATGGTGATATCCTAAGTGATATATACTACCCGCCAGCAGCGATAGAAAAATAGATGGTTCCATCGCGACTGGCGGGCAGTGTATGTCACTAAGGCCATCACCTCTGAACTAGTAGGTGCATTTTCATAATTTCCTACAGTTCTGAGAATTCCATTATTTTACCTTAATAATTACGGAAGATACGGGGGTGCTTCCATTAAAAGTGAGACACACTGTATAATAATGGTCACATTGTATCATATAATTTCCAAAAATCCGAATGCCATACTGGTACAAATCGTCAAAATTAAATTTTTTTAACATCTTGGCTTAAGTCCGACAATCTGGAATGATTTTATTTTAGGTAGAATTACATCGAAACGAACAGGATACCCATGATTCCATGATGTAAAAAATGATTTTACGTATTTTTCAAATCGTGTCGAATAAATAAATTTTTCAAGTATGGCATCACTTTTTCCCCCGACTAGACGTATGGGAAATATAATAACGGTCACATTTTATCAAATACTTTCCAAAATTCCAAATGCAATATTGGTACAAATCGTTTGCGGTGGTATGGCGGCCATTGGGAACCGTCGGAAAGGTATGGCAAGGTGATTTTCGTGAATGGCTACTCAACGATGATTAGCTGCGCAAAAATTAGACTGGTACAAATGGTTTTGGGCCGGGGGTCCACCATGTGCCCTCGGCGTCGGGTGAGGAGTGCCCGCGGCGATTCCAAACACCGTTGGTTGAAAGCCGTGGGTCCTCGTCCAGTCAACATGGTAGCGGCTGAAAAGTCACGAACGGTCACCCATCTAACGTAGGCTGGAGTGATTCAGTCTGACATGGGTATGCAGTATGTGTGAAAACGACTGCAGATGGCGACTCATCAACATTGTCGGAGGAATCTGACTAACATGGGTACCAAGGGGGAAGGGGAGCCCCGTCAAGGCAACTTGATGCCCTTCCATAAGGTGTTGGCCTCTAGGGGGCGGGGGTTTCGTTGGATAGGACAATGGAAAGGGAATACCGTACTTCGGTAGAGGTGGCCAATGCCCTCACCCTGAGGTTTGGGGTGGGAGGCAACGCCCCCGTCGGCGGGTGAGCAACGCTAAATTTGCTCGGCCACTGACACTGCAGAGCCAGAAGTATGCTTCAGTATACGGCCTCACCATTGGTAATATGCAAATGTGTCGTCTCCGAACTGCACAGGACGAAGCACGTTGATTTGGCGTATCTAAATCTCCACTGCGTCCGCAGCCGCAACGCGGATAGAACGAAAGTTATGTGCCGCGGGCGGTGGTGGGGCGTAGTGGGTCTCGGATGACGATCCGTAAAATCGTTACAGTCCTGGTACAAATGGTTAAATTTTTTTTAAAATTAATGTACTCGTGTCGGTATGGCAGGCTGTAAGTCATACCAGAGATGTATGGCATTACGCTACCGCATACTTCTTTTTTATCGACTAACGGAAAATATAAGCATTTATGTGGAACAAATCGTTCGACACTCGTTATTTATCCGACACGTTTGATTAACGCACGCGATTTAGCCGCTGGTGACAGGGCAATGACCATCATTTTCTTTTTTGTCATTTCGTAATAAGACCCCTGAAGAACCGCTATACTGGTACAAATGACCTAATATTTTGTGTCACCATCTCCCGGTCTAACCGGTATGTATATGTTATATGTTTACATATAATAATGTTTATTCAGTACGAAATAGAACAAAGTACAATAATAAGAATAAGAATAGTGATAACAATTTGCTAGAACAGAATAATTGTACAATAATCTATAAAAATTGCACTTCTGGAATGAACAAGTAAATCACTAAGGCTAAGAAGCCAGCGCGTGGGTGTCAAATATTTTAACATAATACAATTTAGTAGAAATATAATACATGAAGAGGGTCATATTCAGTTTCAGATAATAATAATGACGATGATGATAATAAATAAAATAATAACAAAAATAACAACAAAAATGATAATAATAGTATTCAAGGAACAATACAATGCGATTTGGTGATAGTACAACAATAATATATATGATATTTAACAACAAAATAAAGGGTCATATTCATTTTCAGATAATGATAATATTCATAGAAACATTTATTGAAAGTTTGACAGTTGTATTGGGACATAACGACAATGGTACTCCTGTTTCTCAATAAATATTAGCACAAGAAATTTTATTCGGGTATATTAGATTGTGTATTATTTTTTTTTCTGTTTTGTGAAGGTACAGTTTTATATTTTTTTGAACAATACAACTGTGATTGAATCTTTGATATTCTTAGGAATATTATTGAAAATTCTCGTGCTCAGATAAGTATATCCTCTCTGACCAATAGTTTTAAATGCGCACCATGTTTTCTTTTTTTGCTCCTGTGTTATAGTTGTGGTCAATATTTCTTAAACTATTTTTGTTTTTGTATTGATCTACAGCTACACGTAGAAAGTAAATTTGTCAGAGGTCTAATATTTTACTCTCTGAATAAAGCAACGTCGATGAATACGTTCGACACTTATTGAAACAAATCTTCAGGAATTTTTTGTGTAAATATATAGAAAAGTAAAGTAACTGCTGGTAACACCTCCCCAACCTAAGATCCCATAAGATAATCTAGATTCGACTAATGAATGGTAAAGGATTTTCATTTGGTGAGTATTTAATATGTTTTTAAGGTATAAAAATTAAAAAATTATATTCCTCAAAGTACCTACAGTTTTTTTTATGTGAACATCCCATCTAATATGTCTGTCAATGTAGACACCCAAATACTTAACAAATTATGAACACTTTAATTGAGTAATATCATCAGCATTTTTTATTTCCAGGTGATTAAGTTGGGAAGGTGAGATGAGTAACAAGTAAAGGGTAGATATGATATTTTATCAAAGTTTATTGTTGATTATTTTTTGATTAAACCAATCTATAACCTTAATCATGTCATCTTCGAGTTTCTTTTTCAGGTTTTCCCAGGATGTATCTTCATAGAATATTGCCGTGTCATCTGCAAAACTAATAATTTCTCCGTTGGTTCGTGAGGTGAGTATGTTATTCATGTAAATTATAAAGAATACCGGTCCCAATACTGTCCCTTGCGGCACCCCATATTGTAATGTTCTTTCATTACTTAGAGCAATTTGGATTCTTACATGATGCTTTCTGTTATCCAGGTAGTTTTCAAATAATTTATGTACATTCCCCCTGAATTCTAGATCTCGCAAATCCTCCAAGAACTGTGAATGGTCAACAGTGTCGAAGGCTTTTGCGAGATCCAAACAAACCGCTAGGGAATATTTCTTTCTGTCCAGGCTATTGTAGATTTTAGATGTTAGTGAACGAATCGCGTCATTTGTAGATTATCCTACTATAGATATTAGTTTCGCATTCGTCCCATTCCCGCTACCGCTCTCGCGTTCCCGCGTTGGTTTGGGGAAACCTCTCACCTTCGTCCATTCATTCCTGAAATTTTCTAATCAAATAGCCTGAAAAAATGCTGAATATTTAAAATACTGTCACTTTGCTTGTCAATCAAATTGTGCTGCTATACAAAACACAACTCGAGCAAGCTCTCATGGTGTTTCCGAGCACCACAGTTTTAGTGTCAGCAAGGTGGAAGTATTTTTCGAAAATTCTTCATTCTCTCGGGATATTATTACTGAAATTTTTTCGAAATGGACGGTGGCTAAGGTTTCATTTCTCGAAATAAAATGGGACTGCCGTGAACATTCACTTCAAAGCCGTTCTGGTCCTTCAGTTCATATGGCTGTTGTTAAAATATAGAAATTGAAACAAACAATAATTTCAGCGATGTGAAAATTATATTCTAGCAAATAGAACATAAAATATGATATGATGTGTAAACCAACTCAGGACTCTGAAAACCTGAAGGAAGAATTGTGGGATACGAACAGAAAATCAAAAGTATTTAGCAAAAAATAGGTAGTAGCAGTTTAAATCGAGTTAAAGATGCAGTATATTCCCAAAACAAACCAACAAACAGATAAATTAGAAAATGAAGTTATATAATCAAAAAACAACCCTGTACCAACGTCCCAACGGCGATTGCGAACACCACAAATTTCATTCTTCTCCATTTTTTCCTGATTTTATTTGACAAACAACGATCCATCCGGCATAGCTGACCGTAGAGAATTCAACAACGAACAAAGGTAAAAACATTTTGGCCACAAAAAATTACATCCTGTCGCGATTGCAGGAAATTTTCTGAATAAATATAACCGCCGATGATTGATCCCAATTTTCCGGCTGCGAACCGTAACGAATCATATTTTACGGGTCTTTAATCAATGCCAGAATTGGAAAAGGGCAGAATCGAGTTTTAATTTTTGCAATGGTAAACCTGGTGATTTGCCGACATCGTTAAATTTTAATTCCCAGAAACGACTGTGTCCATAATGGCATTTGGCATTGTCAGTTATCATTCAGGGACCTGATTGCTTCGTCAAATCGGTTGCCGTGGAAAATGGCGTAATTGGTGATAATTAATCAATTAGTTTAATGGAAGTGGAAAGAACGTGAAGAAGAGGCCGAAAGTGAAGGTGTGTTCTGAATATTTACTATTCATTGCTGAAAATTGACAGGCTAAAATGGCCTTTTAACTATAAAATATATAGGCTCTTAGGACAGAAGATTGAGAAGAGGAGAAAAAACAATTTAAAAACTGTTGAATTTTTAGATTCTAGAACCGAAGACTTTCCAGCCGTAACAATAGGTACCGTTTGTTAGGGGCAAAATTTTGGAGAGGAGAGCATTGATTGTGCAAAGATGTTTCACGCCCTTAACCTACCCGTTAGCTCAGTTGGACGTGGAATCGACTATGAAAATATATTTTTTGATACGATTGAAATATAGGGTTTAATTTTCCGGAGCTCTACGGATTTATCGCCAGTAAAAAATCCGAAACCATCCTGATGGAATGGGACAACCCACTGCACTGATATAACTGAGAAATAATAAGCACTAAATATCTTTAATGGTATGAATATAATATATGAATATGTAGAGATTTGTTATTCCCTTATGTTCATGGATTACTTGGACCAGAATGAATAAATAGTCATGTCCCTTACTAATAAAATAGGTTGAATTTGTTACACACTGTATGTGCACAGTTCGACACACAACAGAAAATGGAATGGAAATAATTTAAATATGACACCACCAAGACATGTGGAATATGTAGGTATCATAGCGTAGTGGTGAATCGGTGTCACATAAATATTACACTTTCAGTGAGGGCTCTGCCTGTCACGTCACGGTAGTAGATTATAATCAATAATGATAATGATGAAAATAATGATAATACGAATAATGAAGCGTTCACTACAAAAAATAAACATATAATTACAATAATTTTTGTGAGAAAAATATCATAGTGAATAGGCGGAGTGTCAGATAAGACTAATTTTGGTGGCACATTTGATGACCTTGCGTTGGCATCCCTGAGTAAGTCATTTATTTCAAATTAATTACTGGATATCAGATGGCGCCCCATGAAACATAGTGGCGGTAATTTTGAAAACACATCGAAATTTGAAAGACTGTGACAGCTCTATTGAACAAATATTTTTTTATTTGATTAAAAAGATGGAAAACAGGTATAGAATAGAATTTATTTGATCACGATCATTACATTTGTAGCCAATCAAAATTGGGTACAAGAAAATGGTTATTATATAGAACAATATAAAACAATTTAAAAAAGAGTGACTATCAACTAGTTATGTATATGAGTTAAAAGAAATATTAGGGTATCAATAGAATACAATAAAATATAATGATACTAACAATAGATGACTAAAATTCAATAAAATGTAAATATAAAAAGTATAAAAGAGAATGAGAAAATTTTTCACACAATGCAGACGAAGATCAAGTTTAAAAGTGAAGGTGTCTAGGTGAATGGAGTCTCCATATATTCTTGTGGAAGTGTTCACAATTTCAATATATAATACAATTAAGAACTGAAGAACTGAAATGTTCGAAATATTCAAATTTGGAATCGTTTCATCCGGTTAACAGATGGGTAAGAGACGAAGAGACGACTCTTAGACTAAATGCGTCTCATTGATTTGCTATTCTACATGATTGCCGAAAAAATAGTGTACGCAACACGTCCGAAAACAGTTTTTTTGGACTCGTAGACTTCCAGGACTCGCTAACGCTCGTCCTAGAATTTGGTCTACTCGTCCAAAAAAACAGTATTTTCAGGACTTGTTACGTAAATTACTATTTCAAGAAGAAATGTCTTGATTGCATTTTTATAACAATAGTTATTCATGTTTTTGATGTATTGTGGAAGTTTGTTGTATATAGACCGTCAGATAATAACAGATTTTGCTGACTCATTTTCTCTCTTCTGGGATTTTAACCACTGGAAATTATGTCAGTGTTGAGACCAAAAAATGAAAATTCAGCGATCGGACGTGTGTTAGGCATATAGAAAATTAATTTTCCTTTTACAGAAAAAATTTGTTTTTTTTTTTTCATTTTCTCGTTTATGGCATTTTAACACATGAATAGGTATAACAATCTTATAGTGAAAACCCAAAGCCATAAGGTTTGCACGTGCTTAAAGGGTTGAAATAGGGGCGCGATCTTGTGAAAAAATTGTTGGTTGTTGATGCATTTTCTCGCTTATGGCAATCAACAGAATGAAATTTAATATCGTTAGGAACCCGAAAAAAATTTCCCATAAGCCGGTCAGCTGTTGAAGTATATTTTCCGGACGGAAAATTTTGTGAAAATTTTTTTCGTTTTCCGGCAAACTTTGTCGTTTATGGCATTTGAACTATATGATTCTGTTGATGGATGAACATCATAATAACATTCCCATAAGCTTTGCATGTACCTCAAGAAAAGCCATAAGTTGTAAAGTTGGAGGAAAATTTGTGGAAAGTTTTTCATTTTCTCGTTGATGGGAATTGGCATGTGAGAAGAAAATAGTATTTCAAGACCAGAAAAAAAAGCCATAAGTCGAAAACATGATATCGATGTTTTATACAGTGTGGCCCATTTAAAATGGAAGCAGCCTTATAAATCATACTTTTTTTCAACCGATTGGAAATGATTTTTTTTCATTAGGTGGAAAATCAAAAATTCCACTGGGACACCAAATTTCATGAATAAATCTTCATTTTCAGGGCCAAGCATTCTTTTTTTTTTCGAGATAAAAAACTGAAAAATGTATTAGTATTTTTTTGAGAATCAGAGTACACCACTGGAATTGTGACATTTTCAAATGGTTGATTTTAAAATTTTGTTGAAATTTGTCCATTGATAAAAAAGTTATGGGAGAATTAAATTTAAAAAATATGCCGTTTAATCAACCCACCATTTCAATTTCTACTCTTATCCCAAATTCAGGATACACCACTGGATTCAGGGAGTCTCAAAATATCACTGATTAGAATTTCATCAAAATCTATTGATAAATAATAATGAAAAATCATTGAATAAAATGATATTTTCATGAAATTCCACCAACATATTTTTCAAATTTTGTTATCCTGTAATTTTCTTATTTATGAATAGATGTTGATGAAATTCTGACCAGTGATGTTTCGAGACTTTTTGGTATATTCCAAATTTTTATAATAGTTCTGAAATTGAATTAGTGGGTTGAATAAACGGCATATTTTTAAAATTTAATTTTTTATTTTTTATAACTTTCTTATTGATTGCCGAGTTTCAACAAACTTAAAAAAAAACTATTTTAAAATGTCGCGAATCCAGTGGATTAGTGAAATTTTTTCTAAAAAAAATATTTTAGATTTTTAACCTTGAAAAATGAGAACAGTTGGTCCAGAAAATGAAGAATTACTCATCAAATTTGGTGTCCTGATGGACTTTTTGAATGTCTACCTATTGAAAAAAAAAACATTCCAATCGGTTGAAAAATTAAAGTTTGATATGAGTGCTTCCATTTTAAATGGGTCACACTGCTTAAATAAATACAATTATTTGAAAATTCTGCTGCGAGAAATCGATAAAGATAAAATTGCTCATTTCTTCCTCCATGGGATTTGGCATATGCATTGCAAACTTCATTCTTAGGCCATAAAAAAAGTCGGAAATATGATAGTAATATTGGAACCAAATAATTATTTTTTTTTAATAAATTTTTATAGAGTGAAAAAAAATAGTTATGGGCATTATTGTGACAAACTGCTAGGGGTTGTAAAGATAATTCAAGCAATTTTGCCTCAACCCCTATAAGTTAATAATCTTAACTGCGTAATTCCCCCACGCTTACTGGCTTGCTGTGTCATAATCGGATGATCATTCGAATTTGAATACGGAACATCAGATTTTTTAAATGATGTGATTATGCCCATAACCTGTTTATTGTGACTATGTGACACGATGTGGCGAATCAAAGATCACAAAAAAGTAAACACAGCAAGCCAGTGTGCGCAGGAGTATAATAAACACTAGTTCGTTTTCCCACCACCTTAGAGGCAGAGCTTCCGGCGCGTTTTTTTCATAGTGGCCTGCCCTTCAGGCCTAGTTCACTCTTAAGAAGTGAAACTTCCAGAATAATAAATTGCTTCTATGTCTAAATGAAATCGAACTCATTTCCAGATTAGAAGCAGTTCTGGAGCATAGGTTGAAATCGATTTGCTGTGTCTTCGGTACAATTCAAATGGTGAACAGAAAGAAATGTAATATTTTGTTGGTTCCTGCGTATCCTAGGATCGCATTGGATATGTGTGCACAAGTCTCTCACGTCCTAGCACTGGGCTTACAAGTACCGTTGTGACCTAAGATGGGCTAATCTTCTGGATTATCATTCTCGGTTTCTCTAAAAACTACCCATAACATAGGTTCCTTGGAATTTCTGAAAATATTTGAAGCCACAAAAAATTCTGTTTTTCAATGGATTGGTAATATGTAGAATGAAGAAGTTACAGGGGGGGCGACGGACTTTTGGTCCTCCTTCGTACTGGAGTCGGCCCTGCCAGATTTAAAAAATATTTGGCATTTGGTGTTTTCGAGGGATGAACTTTCACCCCACCAAACGGAAGAGGAATGTGAGTCATCGAGTCTCAGAACCCGCGGCTCACTAACTATAAGGAAATTGATGTGAATGCAAAGGAACTTCAGAAATCAGAGTACCTACATCATGCGTACACTATCCTGTCTCCGACCTAGCGACCTCCGAACAAGCGATCCTTTAGTGCTGTCGTCATACACCAAATGTCAAACCAACGTTTACTTATATGATGGAGTTTCAAAACTCAACCTAAACTTTGTCACTCTCTGATAATCAATTATTCACACTGTGCCCAACTGGGCACTCAACACATTAATTTTATGCGGAGTCCTTCGAAAGTCGTTTAATCTCAATAATCTTTCCTCGGCAAACTTTGAGAAACTTAGTGAGGGGGGTCGTGAATAAGTCATGCTCCTATAATAATATCCAAATCCTGTTGAACGGATTTTGAGCTAATTGAATTGCTATACAAAGTATTATAATTAAAAAAAAAAAAAACTTGATATGGTACATTGTTTTCTAGAGATTTTTACTTCGATTCCACGATCTCGTTCTTGAAGAAAAAACAAAATTTTTTAACGGGAAGAGAAGGAACTGATAGTATTTTACGAAGTTTCAGGAGCAATTGGTTACAAAGAAATACCAGGTATTGAATGGGAGAGTCTTGAAAGAGGGATAATTCGTGAGTTTACGAGTGAATAACAGAAAAATAAGAAGGCAGAATTGTTTGTGATGCTCATGGTCCGAAATTTTTTTGTTTTCAGTTTAATCTATATTCAATTAAAATGGAACGGTGAGTTATTTAAATTATTGTCAATGGTGGACTGACAACCCTTACTTTACGATCAACACTCGCGACCAATACTCTTTCAAAACTAACGTTTGGTGCTGCAGTTACAAGAAAAGAATGGTCCCAGCAAGACGGTGCAACATGCTATAGTACTTTGGAAATATGGCAATGCATGAAAAATACGCCTGTAATAGAAAGTTAATTTATGAATATTCTGAGATTTGTTGGCTCGTTAGCCCCGTTGGCCCCGTTAGATTATGTTTTGTGATGTTACTTGAAACAGAAGGTATAGATACACCAAGAAGTATCGTTCACAAACGTAGAATAGTTTGAAAGAATTATTACAGAAACCATTGGTATAACTTCCATGAAAATGTTACTAGCAGGTATGCCTGGTCACTTGGTAAAGATAATGGACTCGTCCTGCCGACTAGGTGGCAGGACCTTCAAGACTTCAAGAGTGAACAAAACTTCAAGCTCCGAAGGCCGAAGCAGGAGTACCGCAGGGGTCCAGCCTGTCGCCACTTTTATACTCGCTGTATACGCACGACTTTCCAATGTTCAGTAATACGAGCACGGCTGTATATGCAGATGACACTGCAATATATGCTCATGCACATTCCTGCAATGTAGCCGCGGCTCGGTTAAAAGTGCATCTGCAAAGGAAGGTAGTACATGGCGAGTAATAAAATAGTGGTTAATCCGGCCAAGACAGAGCTCATGATATTCACCAAGAGAAGAAAGCACGTATGCGCCGAACTCTCTGGAGGATTCATGGGTCTTGGTAACCGGATTGACAGGTCATAATCTGTGCGGTACCTAGGGGTGCAGCTGGACGAAGGATTAACACTTGGGAAACATGTCAGCTTAGCAATCCAGCGAGCTGTGAGAGCAATAAGAAGGACATATCCGTTGATAGCCAGGGGTTCCAAGCTGTCTATGGAAAACAAGGTGTTAATCTACAAGCGGGTCATCAGGCCAACGATGAGATATGCTTGTCCAGCATTCTGCAGCATCGCCAAGACTCACTTGTTGAGATTGAGGAAGATGCAGAATAAGGTGCTCCGTATCGTCACGGATAGTGATAGATACATTCGGCTAGACGCATTGAGCCGATATTCCATCCATCATAGAATTTATCAAACAACAATCTGCAGACACTTTATCCTTGGAAGTACGCTGTCTAGAGATATAACAGCAGTCTGAGCCCACCATATCAGGCCAAAAAAGCATGGGGGGCTCATTTACCAGGAATTGGATATTTTCCAGGAAAATCCAGAAGAGGAGTGAACAAACACTCATAATCCAATGAAGGCTCAAACCCGGTTTATTCGTTATTTTTCCGGTCGTTGATGGAAAACTCAATGATGAAAGTTACTATCCTGATAGCCTGATGCCTTACATATAAGCACGTAAGAACCCCTACATAACTTGGAGGAGGTAGGGAGAGTCAAACACCCGTAGACTTGAACTTGCAATATCTAAGGCCTACACAACATCGTAGGATCCGCTCTAGGGCGGATGTGTGCTGGTTTTGCCCGCCCTCTGGCTTCCCAGAAGGGCAGGACGAAAAACCTATCACCACATGAAATGCAATATCATTCTCTCCTAACCCCTCTGTGGCTTAGTGATAGTTTTATTGTTATTTTATATATTTAGATGTTGTATGTTTAATATTATTTTATTGTAAATTTAATGAATAAATATTTTTAGATTTGGATTTGGATTGGTATAACTTCCAAGATTAAAAATGTATTGAAAGAATTTTTTTTCAGAACAGAAACCTGCATTGGTGGGACACCAGTGAATTGATGGAAAATGTATTACAGAATATTTTTTTCTGTAATCATTGTTACGAACTTATTACGCAATCATGTATTACTAAGGCATTGTGTGCAAGTATAATTGTGAAGTAAACTATTCCGTTATGTATACATTTTTTAAATAAATAAAAAATCTGCAGCACAGAGGTTGAGAAAAGTAAAGGTCATTATCTAAATTTTGATAAAAAAAGTTCTGTTTATTATAAATTAGTTTACAATTCTGAATATTTACTGTTTATAAACATTTCCAATGTCGTCAAAAACAAAAGTACATATTTTACTATTGAATAAAATTCATATTTTCTAATATTGTATCTTGTATACGACAGAAATTTCGATACCAGATGGTTTTGTTTTCTGTTTATGACGATACATAACTTTTAATGAACATTAAGTTTATTTCTTAAAGTAACAAAAAAAGAAAATGCAAGAAAATCCTACATTTCATTTTTCATGGTAGAAAGAAGTGATATCTGAACGATTCTTTTGATTCTAAACAATTCTTTTCCATAACAATTTTAGATATTGTCAAAAATTAAGGTAATTTACCCCAGCCTGTGATTTATATTTTTCAGGAAACCTTATATACGTCTGAAGAAATTGAATATCTGATGGTTGAATTCCAAGTTCCAGACCATGCAGAACTTTCACAAGGTGTTTATTTTGTCTTCTAAAGTGGTATTTTGTGGACTGTAGTGGGTTGGATTTTGACAAAGCAACTTTTTTTTGGTTTATTTTTCGAGTAATTGACAAAGGTTTCAAATATCAAAAATTGTTATTTCTAATTACAAAATTCCATAGTAACACATATTCAATTCACATGAAACGAATAACTAAAGTCCAAATTTAGCTACAGAGTGATTTAAATTTCTATCTAGTTTCCAACATGGCCCCGGCCTTGAAATGAGTCAGGAACACTTACAACATCCTGGCATATCTAGTTATCATCAGCCAACGGCAATCGACATAACTTGACCATCGAACGCTTGGTATATCCTGTGGTAGTTTTTATCGTTGTGACTCCCGCGACGCCATCTATTCCAGGGTGCAATTGAGTGACGCGACCTAAAGACCATCTGAATGAAGGAAGGTTGTTTTTTTTAATCAGGACCAGATCATTGTATTGTAGAGTCCCTTGGGTAGAAGACCATTTGTTTCGTTTTTGTATTTCGGATATATACTCTAGTGACCATCTGGACCAAAAGTGCTGTTGAAGTTGTTGAATTCTCTAATACAGCTCCAGTCAATTCTCGGGTACTTGTAACAAATCATGATCTGGAAGCGCACTTGCGGTTCGTCCAATCAGGAAGTGAGAGGGTGTGAGAGGTTGCAGATCAGAGGGATCGGATGAAAAGGGGTGCATGGGACGCGAGTTGAGAATACCCTCGATCTGGACAAGTAGAGTATATAACTGTTCAAATGTTAAAAATGCATTTCCCGCAACTCGTAATGAATGAGACCTGACAGTTTAACTCCGGCCTCCCAGAGGCCTCCAAAATGAGGGGAATGTGGAGGGATAAATGACCAGGAAACGCAATCGTTTTCTAATATTTCTGTCAAGTTTCGAGAGTTTTCATGTAAACATTTTCCTAGACTCTCGAGCTCTGTTTTGGCTCCTACAAAATTTTTGCCATTATCAGAATAGACTTGAGAGAGTTTTCCTCTACGAGAAAAGAAGCGCCTACAAGATGCGATGAAACCCTCGCTGGTTAGGTCAGACACTAGTTCGATATCTATAGCACGAGTCACGAAGCAGACAAAAAGACAAATATAGGCCTTAGTAATTTTGCAACCTCTTCCCTGTCTGTCTTCGACTTTGATGGGTCCAGCATAATCAACGCCAATTACATAAAAAGGAGGTGCAGGATTTACCCTAGTGACAGGAACGTTTCCCATAATAGGAGTTATACTACTCGGTCGTGCCCTAAAACAAGTAATACATTCGTGAACCGTATTTCTTGCTTAATTCCTGCCTAACAGGGTCCAAAACTTGTTCCTTGTGTGTGCCAGAAGAAGTGTTGGTCCCGCGTGTAACAATTTTCTATGTTCTCTCAGAAATAATAACCGAATAAAGTGAGTTTTATGACATTAAAGAATAGGAAATCTTTTATTGTACGAAAATTATGAGTAGGATAATCTCCTACCGAATTTTATTATTGTCTAAGAACGGATTCAATTTCATGATTTTAGAACCTTTGCTGAGTTGCTTACCATTGTCGAGTAAATTGATTTCGTTCTCAAAAGACTCCCTTTGAGACAACCGAACTAATATCATACAAGCGTTGTCGATTTCCTTATGGGTTAAAGGACCTAAGTTTCCATTTGCCCCTTTGCTGAAACAATTTTCCTTAAATCGAAGACAATAAGCTATAAATCTTTCAAGTTTAGATGAATTTGAGTACTTTTCAAAAAAAATAGATTTTTTTAATTGTTGCTTTGTTAACTAAAACAACATTTTTCAGTTCGGGTAATGGTTTCTTACATTCTATTATTGATAGCCATTCATTTTCTTCAAACTGAAGCCAAGATGGACGGTTCCAATACAAATCGGTTGACTTCAACAAACTAGATTTGACACCCCGTGAAACAAAATTGGCTGGATTGTCCTTCGTTGGGACATGTCTCCAATTTTCAATATGTGAAAACTGCTGAATTGAAGAAACGCGATTCGCAACAAAGACTTGTACTGAATTTGGGATAGTGTTAATCCATCCCAGTACTATACTTGAATCGGTCCAATAAAATATATTGTCGATGTGCATTTTGAATGCCGAACAAACTTTATTTGTCAGTCTGCACATTAGCAAAGCGGCCATCAACTCTAATCTTGGAACAGTTTGTATTTTTATAGGACTGACCTTTGATTTAGCGCAAATTAAATGGATGAAACTTTTGTTTTCTTTATTCTTTGATTTCATACAAATGCATGTTCCATACGACTGTGTCGAAGCATCCGAGAAGGCATGGATTTCGATAAAAATTGGATAACGACAAACTGCCTGTCTAGGTATCATAAGCTCGTTCAAAAATATCACTCATCTCGAAAATCTAGCCACCGTGTGTACAAATTCAAAGGAAGTGAATCATCCCAACCGATTTTTTCTGACCAAATGTCTCTTAGGATGATTTTAGCTATGATAATGGTAGGACTCAAAAGTCCCATTTGAGAGCTTTCTGATAGAACAACTCGTTTAGTAATGTGTTTATTGAAATCTGAAGTGATTTTGAAAAGAAAACAATCCGCACTTGAATTCAAAATCATACCTAATGTTCGCGCATTTTCGTTAATGCCTAAGTCCATCAAATTTGTATTGCTATGTGATTTTATATTCTCAAGTACCTCAGGACTATTAGCAAATGGATTTGCATAAACGAAACCCTTTGATACGTCAATTGCAATGCGAGTCCTTTCCTCAATGGTAGGAGCGCCACTGAGCAAATCATCTACATAAAAATGTTTCTTTATGACATCCGATATGAGAAGATCATCACAATCTAATCCAAGTTGGTACAAACAACAAATGGCTAAGAAAGCTGCAGCTGAGGCACCAAAAGTGACAGTGGTTAATTCGTAGGTGTCTAAAGGATCACTAGTGCTGTCTCTCCAAGAGATTCCCTGAAGCGATCTCTGTTCAGGGGTGACGAGGCACATCCTGTACATTTTTTCAACATCTCTTGCTAAAACGTAATTGTGTTCAGGATAAAGTAACGAAATTGAAAGTTAGTCCGACTGAATTGTAGGCCCTACACTCTGAAGATCGTTGACCACTGCTAGAAGGACAAGACGCATCAAAAACTATTCTGAGTTTTGTTGAAATGCTATTTTCTCTCAAAACACCGTGATGTGGCATATAATATGAATATTTGGCCAAACTTGGGTTATCTACCTTCAACAAGTGTCCCAAGTTCCTATTTTCATTGATAACTCCGTGATACTTGAGTTCATAATCTGGATTTTTTGCAAATTTTCGTTCTAAGTTAAAAAATCTATTTTATGCTACCTCAATCGTGTCTCCTAAATTATTTGAAGTAGATTTCAACGGAATTGTGACAATAAATCTACCGTGTTCATCGCGCTTTGTATTTTCGATGAAGTAAGCTTCTACGAACCTTTCTTCATCCGATCAAGGTTTGCTGTCTGGAAATTCATCGATTTCCCAGAACCGTGCTACTTGTTCTAAATAGTCAAATTTCGAAATATTACAATGAATAGATTGGGATAAATTACCCTGTATAGGGCCTTCAACCACCCCTCCTTACCTGGTTTTCTGTAGTGTGGGTCCGTAGTTAGAAAGCTTTATTTGACCAGTGCATAGAATATCGTAAAAGCAGTCTGACCCAATGAAAAGATCCTCCCTGTCGGGTACGTGAAAATTTGGATCGGCTAGCTTGATATTTTAGGGTATGTCTGAAGATTTCTGTTCAATTCTAAAATTGGGTAACGAACCTGTGATTTTGGAAACCACCAAACAGTTCAATTTTAATGAGAAGTCACTCGTTAGTGAATGGATATTGACAGAACATTTAAATCTTGCCCCGGAATGCGTTCCTTTTAGCCTGATAACAGCTAAGCGAGTTGAAATTTTATCAAGAACTAATAGTTCAGATAAATTTGTTGTTATGAAGCTAGTTTGTGATCCTACTGCCGACTTCAAATAGTGGAACTTTTGTATATCACTGATGGTCGACCTAGTGTGAATTAGCGAATGGAACGTGTCCCTAAAACCTATCCATTGATTAGCATCATCGTCAAATTTCAGTAAATGTATGACAGGAAGTTTCACATTTTTTACTTCTATATCACGATTAGGGAAGGAAGAAACGGAAACGTTATCGTAAATGCTCAAATCTTTCACGGAATTAGCAACTGGCGCGTTAGCTGCCAAAAATGCTTTGGCTTTTGCGATACATGTAAAAAATAGTCTCTCAAAGTCTTCTCTTTCTGACATCTGATTATCCGCGGAATCTATTTGTCATTTTGAATATTGTCAAAAAGTTCAATGTAACTACGTGCACTTTCTAAACGATGCTCTAAATAAAAAAAAAAATCGGTGTCTGTGATATTTTTGGTAGGATACCTTGTTTCTAATTCACCGATAAATTTTTTGAAAATCGTGAGTTTGGATTTTATTGATCCACGTTTCCTGGTCAATTTCTCCAAATTGTCACGTTCGGCTGACATCGTGTCTCCATGATAAATTCTGAATGAAGGCCGTATGAATTGAAAATATCAAGTATTTGTCAAATATCTCAAGTTATGAATTATTAGCAGTCTACGAATCACGCTCAGAAATACAGATCGAAAGTATTCCTAACTCGCATGAGGATAGGAACGGAAAGGACTCACTTTATATGCGCTCTTCACTGCCGTCGATAAGATGTTCTGCTTCAAATTCGGGAGTTAATCCGGGTTCGACAGGACCAAAAATGTTCATTTTGTCTTCTAATCTGGTATTTTGTGGACTGTAGGTGTTTGGATTTTGACAAATCAACTTCTTTTTGCTTTATTTTTGAAAGGACATCCTGTATAAGTGGAAGAACTCATTGCTATATCTTTGATGAAATGAGTTTTTCGTCTGTTGTACCACTTTGGACTTCCTTTATTCAACATTTACACCAAACGATTTCGAATCATATCTAAGACTTGGCCATGCTCTGCACTTTGTCGATGACCTGAAACTCAGTTCTCTGAGCGACCATCATGAGTTACAAATAGATTGTAAAACTTGAGAAGATGGAGTGATTAAAATGATTGGACCCTAATGTCATTAAATGTTTTACGATAAATTTCTGCAGACTTTGGCTATTGCATTTATGGTTAGCCACTTCCACAGTTCATCACAACAAAAGATTTGGGAGTAACTCTAGAAATTGACCTTCAACTTTCACTGAGAACAATACTGATAGAGGTTACAAAATGTTGTGCTTTGTATGCTGGAATCAGAAAACTTCGCAGATATCCACTGCTACAAGTTTCTTCATTTATAACTCGTTTCTATACCCTCTTTATTGTAGTATCTCTTAGTATCTCTTCATTGTAGCATCTACAGTATGTTGTCTATTGAATTATTTTCTAGAACACAATTCAGAGAAGTCAAAAAAGTTCCATCTATAAAATTAATGCTCACAATTTGAAGAAAGTTTCTCAGGTTTATTGCATACAAACTCAACATCAACGAAATATTATGAAAATAATCAGTTCAGAAGTACATGAAATACAGGCAGACTTGACTTTCTCATGTAGTAGGACCTTCTCATACAAATTGGTAAACGGGCATGTGAATTGCATTTCTGTCTTATCACAGGTCAATTTTCCATACTTCAGCTTGGTGTACAAGACATACAAGTACCTACTCAAGGATTTTAATAGATGCTGTTTTGAACTTTTTTGCCTTTAACTATGATTACTAGGATTTTTAATACTTAGATTTTTTCTCTCTAAATTTGGAATCCTTCAAACGCCCTATAAAAAAGATCAATTTTGTTGAATATTGAAGAGTGTTCAGACAACAATAGGGTTCATTTGTTCCTTCTTTTTTTTCTTCTCGTTTTTATTATTCTGTAAATTATCAGTTCGACCATCTACACCCTCTCTGAGAATTCTTTTGGGGTGGCCGATAAGGATATTATAAAAATATGTGTCTCTCAGAAGACTATACAACTAAAAAGTGATTGTTGCTCTATTTCACTGTAATGTCCCATTTGTTGATATTTTTTTATCCTCAAACACTTTAAAGTGATCTGATTTTAATTTATATGAGGATCTCTTATAACAAATGTATTTATGAGAATATTCTCAGACCATCCCTGAATAACATTAAAATGTTTAACTGGTTTAACTCGTTAAGTTTCTTGAACTGAGAGGATATTTCAACTATGTATTTGGTCTCAAATAATATTTCCATTCCCAATATTCCCTCTGTACGTTTGGTTAAATAGGGTGTTTTATAATAAATGCGCAGGACTCCAGGATGTGATAGCTCGTCCAAAAATATGAAAAAAAGTTTTTATTAACTTACCCTCTAAAATGCACCATTGTCGAGATACAGGGTGTTGAAATTTTAAAACAATAAACGTTTTTTGCGAATATCTCTGTTTTGTGCTGATTTTTTCATTGGTTAAAATTTTGAAGGGGTAGTGGGTGTTTTTCTCCAACTTCTACGCCACTGGAAAAAGTACAGTTTTGAGCCTTCTATATGAACCGCCAATGTTTTCTACACAAAAAAGGTATTATTGGTCATAAGCTCTAAAGTTGACTGTTTTCAAGAAAAATCAACTTTCATGTTGTTTAAATAACGTTTTTTCCTCGAAAAATTGCTGCGTGCATTGAAGCTATTGGCGGACATTTCCAACGATTCAACTGAGTATGATTGTTATTGTTTTTTTTTATTTTGCAATTAAGAAGTCAACGTTTGGTTTTGTTACTTGTTTTAACGTTTAAATAAATTTTGTATAATTTGGAAAAAAATTATTTAAAAAAACTTACCATGTTTTTCAACATGAAAGTTGATTTTTCTTGAAAACGGTCATCTTTAGAGCTTATGGCCAAGAGTACCTTTTTTGTATAGAAAATATTGGCGGTTCAAGTAGACGGCTCATAATTATACTTTTTTAGTGGCGTAGAAGTTGGAGAAAAAAACAACCACTACCCCTTCAAAATCTTCACCAATTATGAATTTTAAAAAATAGAAAATCTGCACAAAACATAGCTTATTATGAGTAAAACATGTATTCAAAATGTGTTTTCTTTGTGCGAAAAACGGTTCCAGAGGTATTCGCAAAAAACTATAATTTTTTTTTTTAAATTTCAACACCCTGTTTTTACGGTAAAGCTTAGAGGTGCTCAAATTCAATCACCAGCTACCCCTCTAACAAAGAACCATCAACATAAATATTGCTCGGCTAGCTCAAAATTTCCAGCATGAGGCTACCTAGGGGAGGCATATACTTTTGAAATGTTCACAATTTTAATATTGGATTCTTGTAGATACTCAATGCTTGCAATGAAACCACAAAAGGTTTTCTAAAGGACTTATATTGATTTCAAAGATTATATGACCAACAATACATAAATCAATATGAAGAAGTTATTAAAATAACCTATTAGTGCACGATCGTGTCTCTGTTATGACTCTGAAGGAGTACAACCCTTATTCTTAACAGTAGTATAGAAATAACATTATATCCATATGTACACAGCGTAGATATGACTCAGGTTCTAACCCAAGAGATTCTATTGGATATTAATTAGCATCTCAAGTGGATGAAGAGAGTAGGTAAATTCAGTTAACGAATCAGAATAATATACCAAAAATATGTATGAAGTGTAAATAGCTTATCTGTTTCCAAGAGGTCAGTTCTACGATGACTCTGTGGTTGTGCCAGCGCCTTTCGCTACGCTTCACTCAAAGTTCTGGGACTCTGCATAAATTCATACTCTGCTTACAAACACTGCTACTATACTCTGCTTACTTCAACACTGCATATGATCTCCTACAGTTGGAAATGGGTCTCCAGTAGGACACGATATCGGCTCTAATGACTATACTAGGTCAGTGGGCTTTACAGCAACATGAAAGGTCTAGACTTGTGACTCAACGACTCTTTAGATTCGGTGGGAACTTAGATTCCAAAGGTATTCATAAGTAGACCAAAAAGTCCTTCCTGGACTTTGTTATGGATTTTCAATTCCAAAGTATAAAAAGTCCTTCCTAGAAAAGTTCAGATCATTTTATAAATCAAGTCTCTAAATAAGCTGGGTAGACTGAGAGTCTTGGAGAATAAAGTACTTACATGTGGTAGTCTCAAATCCCATCAAAGGAATGACAATTTTCTCAACCTCAATCGTGTAACTCGTACACACCCAGAGAAATGTCTGTTGTGCAAGAATGGCCTAATCCTGCTATGCAGATATGGAATATACACTCAATTCCACTAAAATATACCACATGCACTTGCTACCGACAATGAAGGACTTCTCTCTAGCTCAAAATGGAACTCACTTCCACAGGAAGTAATTTCTTATTCGAAGTGTCAATTTCGATCCGACATAAGATTGCTTTCTCTCGCCACCACCAAGCTCACCACAGTCGTAGGTATAGGAAAAATCTCACATTGCCCAACGATATAACATGTTGAAAAATACCTCAAATATATCAGAAAGTCTTCCTGAGAAACCTACAATTCTTATGAATTCATTACCCCTACAGTTTGTGTTTCAATAAGCTGAAACTAGCAATTATTGAAAAGCAATAATATAAAATCGGTACGCCTATGACAGCTCCATTCCTCTATGTTAGAAATGTTGGTTGCCTACACTACACAATCTTAATTATTTGTGAGCTGTATTGAACCTTGCAGATTATCGATATTGGCTGAACCATGTACAGGGTGAGTCTCAAGTCTGAAACTTGAATCAATTGTCTCTGGAAGTTGTAAATAGGCTTAGTATAATTTCAAATTGTAACACTGTATCTCGAAAATGTTGAATTTCAGATGGTGAGTTAATAAAAACTTTTTTTCATATTTTTGAACGAGCTATTACATCCGGAATTTCTGCGCATTTATTATGAAACAACCTGTATAGCAATTGCAAGCTTCAAGTGTAATGGTTTATATCTAAAGTAATGAATAAATTGTTAAATTGATTTTTCCGTTAACCAGCTGTCATCCCCTTACGAATGGCAGCCCTCAGAAGTCGAAACTTGTGCGAGCTAAGGATTAACGAGGTCTTACCTTTCTACGTGCGATTCCTAACACTTTCTCGGGCCAACAGAAAAAGTTCTGCAGTCGCTAGGGTTTGAACCTTTGACTGGCAGCCAAAAGTGATTGAAACAATGTCGCTTTAACCACACGGCTACTCGGCTACCTGATCTGCAAATATCGAAAACACTGACAGTAAACAAAGTGAGATGCTAGATCATTTATTTAAAAATCAAGACCACTGAGAAATGCATGTTTCCATTCATGATGGTATTTGTGGGACAAACAATGATCAATCAATCAATCAAAGGGGAAATCTAGTTCATTTTGGAAAATATTACCGAATTTGTCATTGGCCCGTTCCCAAACTTTTCGCATAACAAATAAGTTGTCGTCGCCACCGAAATAACCAAATCAACCCACTCCAGACAGAATTGAAAAGCGAAATGGAAGAAAAAAATTCAATCCCGCAGAATCTCCCCTCTGTTATTCAAGAACACTCCATATCAAACAAATCGCTGCAAGTTCTTGTCTCGATGATAAATAAATTCGACCAATCTATATTTAAATTCGCCGCCAAGACGCGCTCCAAAAAACAAAATCCTTCTACAAGGTGACGCGCTAATATGTCATTGCGAAGCTGCGAATAATATCTTAGGAGGCATTTAATCTGTTGTCTGAAACTCGTTAATCTTTCCGATAAGAAACAAAGTCATTAAATTCTCTATCGCGGCTCAGGCTGCGCACACTTGAATAGCCTAACTTTTAACCAGAAAAGTTTATATACTTTTTGTTTTGTCTGTGCCCGAGGCAGAAAACGAAACTTGTCGATATTTACGGGAAAAATATGGTGTACGTTTCCTTGGGAGGCCGAGAATATGAGTGTCGGATGGCAGCGTACGTGACAGACTGGAGGGAGCAAACTGAGGGAAACAGCTTGAGACAAAATGACGATAAAAGCAAATCTCTGTGTATTCTTTCGACCACGAGACTGTGATATAAAATTGGACACTAGAGGTGGAAATTGTGGGTAAACTCAACATTTACCGTTATTGGGAATTATCTCACAGTTATTATATTAAGTATATATAAAATAAAGTTGGCAAACATAGACGCTAATCTACTTCGTCAAACTTTTCTGGTAGCCAAAAGAGATAATCATGTGCATATCAAAACTAATTTATGAATTTAGATCTTGTTGCCATTCAGTACTGATTTTTTCGTAACAAAAATAATAGTAGGAAACCGTCTATGCCATCACATGAGAGACAAGTCCGTATTGATATTCTGTTATGTTTTGGACTCGAAACTGTCATTTACTAATTTTTATTAACGTTTTAATACAAACACGCATTTTTTATTGCTTTGCGTATCAAGTAAAAACTAATACAGTAATCTTACCCAACCTAACTAACCTAGCTATCCAAGTTACTAGTATTTTGATAACTAATTAGAATGAAAAGGTAAAATCACAATAGATGCTCGCTGCGATCACATTAAATGCGTGTCTCCTTCTTCTTGCTTCCACGTGTTTATAAATTACCTGAAGAAAGAGTCACTCCTTCGACATCCAGCGTGACGCTTTCTTCTGGTATAACCCAACCTAACTGTTGATATGAACGAAACGTAATGGAATATCTTGTTACCTTCGTTTATCCCTGCTACAAGGAGAGCTAATTTGGTTAAAACAAATGGGTCGAACGGGAAAAATGTTCGGTTAGTTCAGAGGTAGATTGGGAGTGGAATGATACTCAATAATAATCTAAAGCTGGGTATGTAATTATTTTCAGCACAGGTTGCACAATATGATTCGGGGTATAAAACGAAGCCAGAGTCTAGGAGGAGAGGGCGAATTATTGAGAACTATAGTTCAGGACTAGTAATACTAGTAAGAGATGCTTTGCTCAGGAAGCAAGCTTAACTACGGTTTGACAGACCTAATACCAAATACTTATTTTACCCGAATGTATATATACATAGAAGTGCACAACTACTTAACTACAGTAAGCACTACAATTCTGGTTAATAGCAAAATGAGCAAACCCGTCACCTTCAACTAGCGCCAAAGCAGTGATATTAAAAGAATAGCTGTAAGCGATACTTGTTAGCAAAGCTGTTAATATAGCAGTGAGCAATATATTATGAGAAGCTAGGTAGCAATAATTGTCAATGGTATGATAGCGGATAAGCAAATAAATGGAAAGAGCTCGCCTGAATGATAGCTGTAGATGTCTTCTTATTCGCTCGTCTTCGGCAAGACTCGGCATCTGATGAGGAGACCTTTAGGAGGTAGCGGATGATCAGAAGGCCTTCTAGGGTTACAGAAAAGCTTGGTCTTAAATTGTACAGTTGTACAAGGGGACCGGAACTAATAGGCCTGAAATAGCGTTTCGGTTAAACGAGCAAGTTCTACGAGAACCTCTATAGTAAGCAAAAGGTAATGAGAGATGCTTTCAACAACAATAATTGAAAACACACCTTTTAGGACAGTAAGATAGACATACCTGCGGTGGTGGGTGGCCTAAAGTGATGTCTCGGAGTGAAGCACGTTTTAGAGAACGGAATAATACAGGTCCACCTAAGTGTTTCTCCTAATCTTCTCGATTACAGGAGATCTTATTCAGTTGCTACTAATTGAAATGGTCAAATCATCCAAAGGTGAGAGTACTTCTGTCTTTCAAGAGCTACCTCTGGCCATGTGCCTCTCCAAGGTTGGAAAGGATTTCCACAAAAAGGGGTTTTCCTTTGTAGAGTTCTGACAACTTGTCATTTGTTTTTTTGATGTTCTTTTGCTAATGATACTACTTGAATCAGTGATTCTAGATTAGTTCAAATCATGATCAAGTAGTTCACTTGTAATTTGTTCTAGGTTGGTACGGTTTGTAATCTTCAGTTTGGTGGCTCAGATAACGCAACGATAATAGTACAGGACTCAGTCATTAAATTACCCTTCAGATTGAATAATATGCATCTGCTATGCGGCTTCTGCAGACTAGCTTCAGCTTAACGTGAAAAAGGAAACCATATCAGGTTCAGTTCATCAACTATCAACTGATGATCGAATTTAGTGAGTGGTCTATTCAGATATTCCCCATTTTAGGTGATTAGGAGTTCTACAAAACAGCATAAATCCCCTTCACATTATCATGAATGTGAAATTATTCCCACATTTAACCAGGTTGGGAAACAGCTGAGTACGATATATGAGCAACTTCCATGATCATAATCATTCTAACCTAAATTTCAACATTAGTGTAAACAATGATCCTCAACCTAGAACAAATTACAAGTGGACTACTCGATCATGATTTGAACTAATCTAGAATCACTGATCCAAGTAACATCATTAGCAAAAGAACATCAAAAGGACAAGTGACAAGTTGTCAGAACTCTACAAAGGAAAACCCTTGTTTGTGAAAATTCTTTTCTAACCTTGGAGAGGCACATGGCCAAAGGTAGCTCTTGAATGACAGAAATACTCTCACCTTTGGTGGATTTAGACATTTCAATTAGTAGCAACTGAATAAGATTAGGAGAAACACTTAGGTGGATCTGTATTATTCCGTTCTCTAAAACGTGCTTCACTCCGAGACATCACTTTAGGCCACCCACCACCGCTGTCCTAAAAGGTATCTTTCAATTATTGTTGTAGAAAGCATCTCTCATTACCTTTTGCTTACTCTGGAGGTTCTCGTAGAACTTGCTCGTGTAACCGAAATGCCATTTCAGGCCTGTTAGTTCCGGCCCCTTGTACAACTGGACAATTTAAGACCAAGCTTTATCAGTCCATCCAAGCCTACTGTAACCCTAGAAGGCTTTCTGATTATCCGCTATCTCCTAAACCTACCGTTGACAATTATTGCTACCTAGCTTCTCACAATATATTGCTCACTGCTATATTAACAGCTTTGCTAACAAGTATCGCTTACAGCTATTCTTTTAATATCCCCGCTTTGGCGCTAGTTAAAGGTGACGGGTTGGCGCTGGAAAAGATATCACGATTGCTTATTTTTCTATTAACCAGAATTGTAGTGCTTACCGTAGTTAAGTAGAAGTTGTGCACTTCTATATATATATACATTCGGGTAAAGTAAGTACCGGTATTAGGGCTGTCAAATGGTAGTTAAGCTTGCACTTATTTTGCTTCCTGAGCAGAGCATCTCTTACTAGTATTACCAGTCCTGAACTATAGTTCTCAATAATTCGCCCTCTCTTCCTAGACTCTGGCTTCCTTTGATACCCCGAATCATATAGTGCAACATGTGCTGAAAATAATTACATACCCAGCTTTAGATTATTATTGAGTATCATTCCACTCCCAATCTACCACTAAACTAACCGGACATTTTTCGTGTTCCACCTATTTGTGTTGCCCCAATTTATCTCTCCATGTAGCAGGGATAAACGAAGGTAACAATCTACCTTCATTGAAACTTTTATTTTAAAAATGTAACTGAACATATAATCGCAGCAAATATTAAAATTATTAAAAAAGTTAAAAAATTCAAGTTAATGAAGTGTGAACTGTTTCAAAAAAATATTTACTATTTGAACGCAAAATAGGATGTGGGTGGTATTTTAGACCGAAAGTATTTTATACCGGGGGTTTCCACAACCGGAGGTATTCATTACGAGGGGTTTATGTCCAGTGGGTTATTGTCAAGGGTTTTTGTTCGTGCTCATCATCATGTCCCATCTTCTCAAAATATTTCGGTTATGATAAAATTTGTAAATCAACTTCCGAACTCTTTCAACAATGAATTTTATGTGTTCGTTCCAGCGAAATGATTCATCAATTATGAAGTCTAATTATTCAGTTGATTATATTCCATTAATATGAGATCAGGGGCAGTTCATACTTTTTGAATAAGTGGATTCATGGATCTTAGGGAGCGATTAGTGAGTTGTTTTTTTTTGTCGATGAGAATGTCATGAAATTTGTTTTGTCTCTGTCTCTCTTGCTTGAAGTTCAGTACGTTTCTACTTAGTGAATTGTATTTTTCTTTCATGACAGTTTCTGCTTTTTTGTGTACTTCGTGCATGTTGCACCTTCAAATGAAAATGCTGTATCATCTGCGCAGAATATTATATTTCGTCCGAAATTTTCGATGTAGGATACATTACCCTATGGCACACCCATAGAGACAAGCCGTGGTTCACTATAAGAATCATTGATTTCTACTCTCTGTATTCTATTTGATAAAAAGTCTTTTAATTATAAGGTTATATTCTCTTTCTGATAGGTTTTTCATCTGAATCTTATATAAACAATGCGGAGGGATCACTCTTACTGTAGAGGCAAATGCCGTGGTACGATTGTTGGTGAATGGACCCAAAGATATTCCTAGAAATTCAATTCATGGCAGAGGGAATGAAATAGCTAAATAAAAGTTGTATTTCGTACGCCATCTACAGACACTCTGATAAAGTATTTCATTCTCATAGCCAGTCTCTGTAGACAGGCTTCATTACACTGAAAGAGAAAATACTATATATACATACAAATAAAAAAATTGCTGAAAAAAATATTATGTAATAAAGTAAATGTTTGTTAATCCAAGTTTAGGGCTTGACGAGATTTTGAAAAGTCTGTAAATGATGATAGTAATCAGGTTGTATAAAAAATAGTATTTAATAAATTTAACGTTTGTTGAACCAAGTTCAGGGCTTAACGAGATCTTGAAAATTCTATAAATAATGATTGTCAGGTTGTCTGAAGAAATTTTGGTTCTTTGAACTATACTGTACGTTATTCAAATGGTCATACCACGTTACATATTTTTGAAATATTATTGGATTGAATGTATTTAAACCTTACATGCTCTTCATGACCAATACGTTATGGTACTCTTGATAGAAACAACCGAACGCTTCTCCTGTGAATATAGATATTATATTTCAAGCTGCTCGGGTTCCTTATACGAGTATTTAGTAACCGCAGCTCTGGAATACTCCTGAATCCACCACCTGGTTCTGGACACCTGATTGAGTGTGTAATTCAGCCAGTTATCATGAGTAGCTACATTTGTTCTGTATTCTACCATTCTAGCAATCGGCCATCACCACTCATTGCTCATTCAATGTCGAGAAGTTAAGACTCAAATTCTAAACTGAATTGGAGTTTTGGAGTATTAAAGCGTGAATACTCACACAGAGTTCAATAATAATTAATCAATTCGATAACCATAATTATTATCATGAGTTAGTTTTAAACTGTTCACATTTCATAACTATCCATCTTCAAATAAGTGATAAGCTTTCTGGCCAAACTTCTAATGAACGTTATAAGTAGACACTAATTGGAGGATTTTCAAAAATTAAAATTAAACCATCAGCGAGTTCTTCAAGTAAGACCAGACGTAGCAATGGACGAAATGCATGGAGGATAAACGAAAATTCAAAATTGAATCCCATCAATGTTACCAGTGTTATCAGTGTTACCAATTGTCACATTATCAAAGAACAGCTGATTAACTGCTGGCTCATATTTAGATATAATGAAACCAACATCTTTGCTATTCATAAAAGCTTCAATTATAATATCTCTCTCTGCGTGATAGTTATAAATTACATCTATGGTTTTGACGGAATTATCACAGTTTGTCAGAATTGGGTAAATTCTCTAATTGTCGAACCAAATGAATAAATAAGAAGAAGAACTATCTACAATGTTGAGAATCATTCAAAATCAAAAATTACTTTGCCAGTTATATATAACCAACTTTGTTTCAAAATAAACAAACATCTTTCATTGATTTTATCAAATAATTATTTATCCAGCCTTGGTGGAGTATTCAGCAGGATTCTTCGTGCTGTAAAATAAGATATTATTCAACAAAAACACTGTAAGTCTAATTCAGGAACTCACAACTCAGTGGTTCATATTTCTGTGCTCTACAGTAAAAATGAAAAAAAATAACGTTTGTAGAAATACATCCGTTATAAAACATATTCAATGTATTACCTCTAATTCCTACATTCTCTAGTTGTTGGGAGAGTATGTCATGGTTGACTGTGTCGAACGCCTTGGCCAGGTCTAAAAATACTAAATGCTAAACACATTTTCTGGTCCTGAAAACAGTTGAATACTTCATCTGTCAGTTCAAAAACAGCTTGTTCAGTTGAAAGGTGTTTACTACATCCATGCTGGGAATCCGATATGATATTATTATTGTCAGATAATTGACCTAATCTGTTACTTAAAAATGTTTAAAATAGTTTTTGGATTGACTCAGCCGATACTTAATGGAAATCCATTGTATTTAAAGACGATAAGATTTCCACAGATTTAATTACACTCGCGACATGTTTCGATCAGTACACTAAAATATTTTTTGTTGAAACCAAACTTAAAAGTAATTTCGATCAACTACGGTAGACGGAAATTACCAAATCTAGTCTAATATTCCCAGAGCCCTAAAAAATTATTGATAGTAATACAATACTCATCAAGAAAACAAATTCAACGAAGGCAAATTATTGAGATCAAGTTGGTCGTTAAGTAAGGTATATGAATGTTTTCAGTTTACCAATATCTAGAAATAGAAATAAGTTTTCAAGCCTGATACCTGCATTTTCGACATGAAGGATTTCGAAGTTTTTATCAAAGCTATGATCTTATTCTGAAATATGATTGACATATGTTGAATTTACTTTCTTTTTCACATAACTCTTATGATGTTCATGTATTCGGCTCTAGAATGGTCTATATATCTGACCTATATATATACCTTGGAACAATTCAGTTTGTCAACTCCTGACTTTTCTGAAATTTGAGTCTTACATTTATCATTTTTGATGAACATTCTCAATGTGATGTTTTGTCAAATATTTTCGAGAAGATAATCACTGTTATATATAGGTCTATAGTTGTTTGTTTTGAGTTTATTTCCAGACATATAGATAGATGCTTAATTTATTTCTTTGTTTAACATATACAAAGTATAAGAACATTACACATTGCCATGTAACAAAGAAAACGTAACAAAACAGAACAGGAAAATCACATGAATTAGTCACTTCACAATATAATACTAGCTGCCGGTCGGCGGTGGTTCAAACCATGGCGACTGCAGAAATTTTTCTGATGGCCCGAGAAAGTGCTAGGAATCGCACGTAAAAAGGTAAGACCTCGTTAATCCTTGGCTCACACAAGTTTCGACTTTTGAGGGCTGCCGTTCATAAGGGGACTACAGCTGGTTAACGGAAAAAATAATTTTAACAATAATTTAAAATTTAACAATATGACACATACATGTATATAAAACACAACAACGAATATGAGGTAAAATAGCACTAGTTGTCAGCGAGTGAGTCACTAAGTGATTTACTGAACTCGTCAATCTTGTAGGGAACCATTTTGATAAGATTTTTCTAAATTTCTTTTTGAAAGATTCTAGTGGTAGTTCCCCATTTCAGAAGAGAAAAAATTAAAAAGGAGAATACCTATAGATTAACTTTTTTCCAATCTCTTCCTACGAGGCACGATGTTATGTCTGTTGCGAGTATGGAAGTTGTGAACATTGAAGTGTATTGTGAAAGTAAGTTTAGTTTTCTTAACATGTGTTAAATATTCATAGATGATTTGAGCAAACAGTGTCATAATTCCGAAATTTTGAAAGACTGGTTTTCAATGTTCACCATAGTTAACTCTTGCAATGCTACGTACAGCAGCTTTTTGTAACATGAAAACTCTCTGTAAATTTGTGCAACTTGCCTTTCCCCAACTCAGTAATCCATAGCTCATTACCGAGTGAAACATCGCATAGTATGATGTTAAGGCTATTTCTTGACCAACAGTTGCTATGCGCCGAATGGCGTACACTGATTTTGCCCACTTTCCACAGACGTGACTGATATATGTGTTCCAAGAAAGGGATGGATCAAGATGTATTCCTAGAAATTTAACTGACTTCGTGTTGGGATAATTATGATGATTTGAAAATAAACGTATCTTCGTTTTAGCCGCATTCAAAAATAGTTCATTATCATCGAACGACGCTTTGGCATGAGCAGTAGCATGTATTGAAATTGCATCAATATCAGTAATTTTTTCAACTTGAAGAGAAAAGGACTTGTCATCGGCATATAAAATCGTCATTAAGTTACGTTTGATTGACATATGTGAAGGTAGATCAATTACATAAATTAAAAACAGGAAAGGGCACAGTATGAATCCTTGTAGTACTCCCTTTTTGATTGTGCATTCGTGGCTTATGTTGTTATTATTATAAACCATCTGCGTTCTATTTTTGAGGTATGATTCAATGATGTTTCTATAAACACCTCGTAATCCATACCATTTCAACTTCTTCAGAAGTTTTCCATGACATACTCAATCAAAAGCCTTTGATAGATCAGTGGTTAAACACATTTTTTTTGTTTTCAAAAGCGTCAAGAATGTTATTAGCTAACCTATTAAAAGCATCTATTGCGCTTTTCCCTCTTCTGAATCCATATTGACAATTGAAATAAATTTAATTTCTCCATATAATTACTGAACTATACGAAGATTGCTTTCTCTATTACTTCAGGTATTGTAAGTAGGATGTGTATTCGTTAGTTTTCTGGCAGTTCCTCATCATATTTTTTGTGAATGGCAAGATCTTTTGCCGGCTTGAACACGGAAGGAAATATTCCATCAGAGCGACCAGTATTGTCGACGCGAGTCAAAGGTTTGATAATATATGATAAGCACTCTTTCGACATTTTGGTACTGATGCCATATGTGTCTTGGGTTGTTTTGGTCTTCAGATTATTAACAATTGAACGAATTTCTTCTTCGCTGAAAGATCGCATAAAAAAGAATTTGGAGATTTATTGATATTATGCTGAATTGAAAGATTTCCATGTTCAGGAATATCCTCAACGATGTTATCTGCATGGTTGGTGAAGTATTCGTTAAAAATATCTACATCAAATTCCGGTTGAGCTCTTGGGTTAACAGTACCTCTTTCAATATTTATGATTTTCTAAACTTTTTTAATTTTGTTGTCAGACAGTGAAATTTGAGTTGAGTAATTTGTATATACAGGATGTAATCTAACCTATTGTACTCCCATGAAGGAGGGGTGTATAAAGGCATGTTAAAACGAATGGCAGGTGTGGAAAATGCGAACAAAATTTTTTGAGAGTTGTATAATTTTGTGAAATGTGAGTCGACATTTTGGGAACTTCTGTCCGCCATCCTTCCAGACCAGAAAAGGCAATTGCCGGTGAAGAAAAGACACTGAATGTCGAACCGAATTAAGATTACGTTCACAGAGGTCTAGAGAGACCCACATTTCATAAAATTTTAAAATTCTCAAAAATTTTCTTTCGAATTTTTCATATCTGCCATTCGTTCTATCATAACTTTATACACCCTCTTCACGAGAGTGCAAGGGGTTAGATTACACCATGTAGATTGGAATTGATGATGGATTCTTCAAAGAAAGACAGGATCTTTCCAGACAAAAAAATTGAATTGTAGATTAAACTTAAATAAATATTGAGATGTGATAACCTCAATGCTACTTCTGTTTTGCTTACGACTAGCAAACAAACTGCGATAAGGCGTGAAGAAGTGTCAAAAGATGGCAATAAAGCGGTCCAACTGCGGTATAGAAACTCCATTCATTCAAGAATAAACAGTTAACCGAGATTTTATAAAGCTTTATCTTCAGTGCTAAAACGGAACCCGATCCAGCGGGAATTCATGAATTATTACACGACCAGCATGTGTGCTTTATGACGGCTCAGTGCTGCTCCACTACATGCGATTCGTCATTTTTTATGGATTTCTGAAGGTAAACCTTTTTTATGGGAGGGTTGTCTTAAGTCATATGATGAATGGCCTCCGACGTAAACTAACGCTTTGATACATGTGATGTATCTAGATGGAACTGTAAAAGGAAACAGGAGAACGTGAGTGTTATTGCGAATGATGTTGAGAGCGAAATCAGTCTGGAACGTTGTATTCGGACTATAACGTCACGATGGAAGTTACAATTATTATTTATCCGGAAGATCACAGAAAGTTTTGATAATATCAGGAAATGGAAATATAAATTAAAATTTGATGAAATACCGGAGGTTCCAGATCTGCAGGATAGCAGATATTTCATTTATTTGCAGAAAAAAATGCGAAATAATATGTGTCCTATGAGACCACTAGCTCTTTCATGCAGCACACCAAAATCCACCCACTGGCAAACTAACCCCGAGACACCACTCCTAATTTTTTTTTCAAATTGCACCCCTGCATGTTTGTTCTTGTTCAACTTATAGTGGAGGAGCCCAATAGGGGATTTTGCAATTCACTCAAGCGCAAAAGATTAACATATGGGGGGAAACCTTGCACCCTCTTGAGTATTTCCACCATATCTAAATCGATAGTTGGAAATACTCGTGCGCGTCAGATTAAGGCATGGTTGATGAATAAATAAACAATGGCATCACTGAAGAGACAATCGCAGAAGATTGCTCCTTGTGCGTGATATAGCCTCTAAAAATAATAAATTCAAAATGCAAAATACAAAATTACAAAATAAAAAAAAAATAGAGTAGTAATAAAAGACAGTCTCTGGGTAAAAATTGCATTCTGAGCGAACATATAACATTCATATAACACATTTAAAATGTCACAAGTGACTAAGACAGTTTCATTCAGGAAAGTATCACATATCAGGTATAAAATATCACAGTTGGTTAAGTAGTCAGATCCAGGATATCACATGAAGTGAATAACACAAAATCAGTTTAGAGTCACAATCGGTGAGTATCATGAGAAATATACATTTTTCACTAGCATTATTTGACTATTACACTCTAGATTTAGTTGTTATACGTATCGGTGTAGTATTTTGGGTTAAATAATTCTTTGGAATATATCTCTGTCACTCGTTTCTTAAATATTACGTAATTTTGGCTAGTTTTTATGGTTTCAGGTATCAAGTCCCAAGTTTTTGGACCTAGATAACTGCAGTTCCTCTGTCCTACTGTTTTCATACATTTCGGAGTCACAATACTATGTTTTCGTCTTCTGGTATTATATGGGTGATCTGGTGTAGTTTTTATTTCATTTCTATATATTCTTTGTAGCATTTTTTGACAATACAGCTGTCTAGTATCGAAAATATTACTTTCTTTGTAAACATTGTCGCTTGGGTAGGTGCTTCCTTTACCTAGGATGATTTTGAGAATTTTCTTTTGTACAATATTGAGGCAGTTTAAGTGAGTGTCATTTACACCTCCCCATCCTATTATTCTGTAAGTAAGTTGGGACTGAACTAAACTGTGATACACTGTTTTCAAATGAGTAATGTCGAGGTATTCTTTCAAGAGCTTGAATCTTGATATGAATCCTCGCAGTTTCTTTGTAAGATAGGATATATGTAAATCCCATTTCATATGTCGGTCGATCTTAATGCCAAGGTATTTTATAGAGCTGGCTTCTGGGATAGATAAATGTTGATTTATGTTTAAAGGCCCCATATTCGGCAAATTGTTGGTATAGAAGGTGAATGGTAAGTATTTGGTCTTTTCCGCGTTTAAAGTTAATTTGTTATATTATAACCATTTATTGATATTGTTGAAATCTTTTTCTGTTTTAGTTTTTAGTTGTTGCCATGTGTCGGCATTATAAAATACAGCTGTGTCATCTGCAAAACTTAGAATATCCCCTTCAGATGTCATTTTTAATAGGCTGTCTATATATATGGTGAACAGTAGAGGGCCCAAGACTGTGCCTTGGGGAATCCCGTAGGTAATTGTCTTTGGGGCACTCACTACACCATCAATATTGACTACTTGTTGTCGGTTTGTGAGATATGACTTTAATAGGTCATGCGTCTTACCCCGCATGCCAATTTTTTCTAATTTCTCAAGAAGCTTTGAGTGACACACAGTATCAAATGCTTTGGAACAAAGATACAAAGCATATATATATATATATATATATATATATATATATATATATATATATATGAGATGTCAGTTCTAATATTGCATCTTCTGTAGACCTTCCCTCTCTAAACCCATACTGTTGTTCAGAGAGGATATTGTGTTTTTTCATGAAGTGTGTCATTCTTTTTTTTAAATTTGTGCTATGTTCGATATCAGAGAAATGGGTCTGTAATTTGAAATTTGCAGTTTATTCCCACTCTTGAAGAGTGGTTTGATAACGCTAGTCTTCAAAATATTTGGAAAAAGTCCGTTTTCGAAACAGCTGTTGATTATATGGGTAAGAGGAACTTCTATAAAATCCGCTAACTGTTTCAACATTTCTGCAATAAAGCTGTCATCCCCAGGGCATTTTTTCAGTTTAGGTTGTTGAATTATTTGTAGAACTTCTTGGATAATTACATGCTGAAAATTGTGCATTTCAATGATCTGACAGTTTGAGCATGACTTGTTATTCTCAAGCGCGGTTGAATTTTTATAAATTTCGAAGGAAATAATCCAAGGATAACGGGAACAATTTAATCTGCCGACTTGCACCAGCCGCAGTAACAAATATCGTCAATAAAGTTTAGGGCATGCAGCAGTATTTTTCACAACGAAGCACTCTCTCTCTCTCTCTGTCTCTATTTCACTTTTTATCTATCTTTCAATCAAAAATTCTAATCTACCAGACTTCCATAAAGACAGCATGGTGTAGGTAATTTGAAAAATTGAGGAAAAATGACGAATGACCTCGAAAACTTACATCTACAGACAGAAATGTTACACTGATCTTAAGTTGAGAAGGCGTGGGTTATTAGACAAACTGACCAAATAACCTTACGTAGACAGAATATCCATCCAAAATTGGACGAATCTTCCAAATTGAACACTTCCTCTCCACAACTGCTCTAATTGGTCCATTTTCAATTCAAATTTTTTTCTGAAGTATGTAAAGTTGAAAATAATAAATCAATAAATATTTGGTATAAAATGATAATATTATTTTATTGGGTACCAGACAATACTTTCAAAAAGTTTAAAAATATCGTTTTTTCCATCAACCTCGCGGTAATAATATTTTTACCTATTTATTTATGATTTAATTAAATACAGAGAATACTTAAAGTGTATATGATATACGAGTATGTGTTCATATAGGTGTAATATGATTCAAAGAAATTGATTCACGTGTGCAAGAAATAATATAAAAAAACTTTTGTAACAAAATTAATTAAAAATTTTTATTTTATTTTTACCCATATGCTATTCTCCGAGCATTTCATTTTTCACATTCGAAGATTCGAAAAAAATTATGGAAAAAAAATCAAACCGTCAGATTAGCAAAATCTCCCAGATAATCGTTTGATTATGGATCAACACGACCAGGACATCAAGCTGAACCGTTTGTATGAAAATATGACCCGCTCGAGTATTTCAAAATGCTTATAGTTTTGCATTTCCACATTTGTTGTATTTCTTTTATTGGAATATCTTCTAGTTGTAATATTCATTTTGTTATTACGTTTCAAACAATTATAATACATCACAAATTATCTATTTTCTATTTTTGTTTATTGTTGATATTCTGTAGTTATTATCTAACATAGGTTAAATGTCAAAACTTTAGGAATCAATATTGATATTAACAAAGTGAGACTAATTCAAGCATTTTGAATTGTAAATATCATATGCATGCAGCCAGATTGCATAAAACTATAGCGAGGGGCAGAGAGCAAGGACCAATGCCACTCAGAAGAACACATGGTAGCTACACAGAGGATGAAGCGCAACGAGCTCTCCTCTTACTGGAGACGCACTTTCCAGGTAGAATACCATTTGAACCCGACAGATCACTGGAAGAACTAGGCAGAGCCAGACGAGAAGACTGGGAGGTTGCGAAAACCATTAAACCATTTGCACTCCCCAAAGAGTGAAATGAGCAATTGACTCCTTCCAACCATTCAAGTCACCCGGAATTGACGGGTTATTTCTGACCCTTTTACAAAAAGGAAAAACAGAACTACTGCCATTCTTTATTAAAGCAGTCAGATTTAGTCTAGCGAACGGGTACATACCGAGCAACTGGAAGAGAGCACGGGTAACCTCCATTCCTAACGTAGGAAAGAGGATCCTACCCTCCCGAAGTCATTCATACCAATCTGTCTCTCATCCTCATTACTGAAGACACTGGAGAAGATGATAGATAACTATATCAGAACTGAGATACTGAAGGGGGTGCTATTGCACCCCGGGCAGCATGCTTACAGAGCAGGCAGATCAACGGAAACCGCTCTGTACGTGCTCACCGAAAGCATCCAAAGATCACTCGAGCATGAAGAAATGGCCATATGCGCCTTCTCAGACAGTCGACAACACCTCTCACGAAGCAATGAATAGGGCCCTAATGAACAATGGAGTGGAAGAACCACATCCAGGTGGATGTGCCAAATGCTGGCTACAAGAACTGCTAAAATGAAAGTGCTTTCGAATCAGCACAAACAGGGGATACCCACAAGAAGGAGTGCTATCACCTCTGATGTGGAGTCTCGAAGTAGACGAACTACTCGGAACACTTACCGGGAACGGAGTCACTTGCCTTGGATATGCTGACGACATAGTCATTATGACCAAAGGCAAATTCAAAGGAACCCTCTGCGATCTCATTGGAAGAGAACTAGATACTACTAGAAGATGGTGCCTCTCTGTGGGGTTGACTTTCAAAAACACATCAAAGACCACCGTGGTACCATGCACTAGAAGAACAAAGTTTCAGCACCTAAGGACTGTTCGCCTCGACGGAGCAGACTCAGAATGGCAGCAAGAGGTGGAGTATTTAGGGCTTACCCTAGACTCAAAACTACTCTGGAACAGACACGTAGAAAATATCATTAACGAGGCAAAATCATCACTTATGATGTACATGAACATTGCAGAAAAAACGTAGGGCTGTAACCCATCAATACTGCGATGGATGTACACTATGATAGTGATCACCTACGGAGCAGTACTGTGGCACGGCAGAACCGAACTCACCACAACAAGGGAAATCTAGAATGAAAGACTAGCATGTATTTGTAGAAGACACCAGCAAAACTAGTCTAAAGACAATCACGGGATTTCTGACGGGGTACTGCAGGCTCCAAGAACACCTAAGGAAGCTAGGCTTGGAGGAGGACAGCACCTACAGACTCCGTGGGGAACATCCAGAAACACCCCACCATGTATTGATGGAGTGTTATGCTGTACATCAATAGAGATTGAATATACTGGGATCACACAAGCTGAAGGTGGGAGAAATACCACGAATAGACCCCCTTAAAATCCTTAAATTAATCCTTAAATTCCTCAAGGAATTGAGGCATGAGGAGCTGCTGTAAACGAGAACACCTTGATATAGCAGAAGAAGGGGGGGCACAATAGATCAAATCAGGTCGCAGCGCATCAGTTACCATACACACTTACCAATACCATTACCATATGTATAAAAAAAATTTGTAAATGAAATTGTGCGAAACCCACGCGAAACTTCAGTTTTAGTGTGAACTTCATGTTTATTTACTCTCCTTCAACATGTTTGGTGTTAATCATGTAATAATATTATGGTGAATTTATTTATTATTATTACTTATATGCCCATGAATCAGAGAAGTAGTAAATGTAATTTTTCTCATCTTTTATGCTCTAGTGCAGTTCAAATATTCATGAATCAATGGAAAGAGTATGCATATGCATCTGCTATCAGAATTGTTTTCACGCTTTTCAGCATTAAACGACTTTTTTCAAGAGAATTCAATTTCACGAAACATTCCCAAACAATGATTCTGATTTCCAACACATTGTAACCGCAAATCATGCTCAAATATCAGCACGACCGGAAAGTCTGCAACAAAAATTCACCACTATTAATTCACATGTGTAAACCGCCCAATCCAAAGTATTATCTGTCGGGAAACCTTCACAAAAGAATTTCCATTAGCATAGCGCGGTGTCCGCAGCCTGCTCTGTTTGTCCGTAGTCAGTACACGTGCTGCCATCCTGTTTCGAATCATCTAAAATTCAAATTTTTTTAAAAACCGGCTCCCGGCAAAATTCTCCGAACTTTGTTTTGGAAAAGGTTTACGCAGCGAACGCTTTGGGCGACGGATATGGTGTTAGAATGATATGGGTTTTGTCAGGGGTGGTGTTTTCATTGAATGCGATACTGTTATTTTTCGAGTCTGTGCTTTGCGGGGAAAATATTCCCGACATTGACTCGTCTTCGGAGAATTATACGACAGGAGAAACAAGATAATCACATACGGCATAGCTTTAGGTGGAGGATTTGAGTTGATATATTACACAAACACTCCTAGAATCACACTCAAATGGTAGTTCCACGTTACAAAAAATACAGTAGCTGGTTTTTATTATCGTTCCCTACATTTTATTTCGGTGCTGAATCCGAATCTAGAGCCATCCAAGAAAATTTTCTTGTGCGTTTTGAGATATTCGTAGAAAGCAGCAAAAATTACAACATTTTTTGTTGAATTTTCTAAAAATTACAAGAGTATGTGTGGTAGCAAAAAAAAACATTTTCACTGTTTTTCGAGGAGCCAAAATTTGACACATATTTGAAAAAATTCATTGATATTCTGCGAGGTCTGCGAGATTGTTCCTGGCACGTTTCATACTTCCATATACTTTTCGAGTATACATATGATTAAGTAACTATATTATTCTCTAGTGAGACCCAAAGTAGAATTTGCCTCCATTATTTGGTTTGGTATCTATATGAAAGGTCCAAAATAAATTACTACGATTTTTATACTTTGAACAGCATCATGTATGGCCTGATTTTAATCCCATGAGAACATATCAGTTGTGATCGGAATTCAAAATACTATCTTTGGTATGATATTTCTGTACAAAATTATAAATAATAAAATTAATTTAATTCGGCTGGAAATAATCCTTCACGATTCACTGTTGCGTTAAAAATCAACAGTGCTGCTCCTAAGGTGGCGTATGTAGTTAATAACAAGGCCTATCCAGAACACATGGCTAATGACCATAGCAGTCGGTGCCAAAACAGCAAGAAAAAAAAAATTAAAAAATTTATTCCTCAGAGATTCTTTATGTGATTCCATTTAACGTTTCTCCTCGTCGTACAAGTTCTACCCCCATGTTCAATATATCAAGAGTATGTAGTTCAGCAAGAGCACAACTGGTTTCCATTTTTATTTGGCAAATAATTTCAACACTTTGATTGATTTAGATTGGACCTCACCTCAAGCGCTTTATCGTAAGACTATTATAGACTGCATATTGAATACAACTATTTGAGACTAATTTTTCGATATTTCCACATTTTTGAACTCAGTTCATCTCCTACAATTCTGAGCATTAATTGTTATTGTTAAAAAAAATATTGTTTTGGAAAATGAATAAAATATGAATATTGAATAAATAATAGAGTGGATTTTTATGCTCATACAGAAATGATAAGATCAATAGGAGGTAGATCGGGTAGACCTGTGTAGAATTATGCCTAAAATTGTCCACTGATCAACACTATGAAAACTACGAATTGTCAATTCCAATATATAAAGTAGGAGGAGACAGGCCTTGCACCACACCTATGCCGAACGAATTCTTTGTTATTCGTTAGTTTAATTTGTGTGGCTGTGCAAGTACCTGTTCGAAGGCGAGTACAGAGTATGCAGGAGGATAAAATTGGGGTATAATAAAACCTGTTCTCACACTTGTCCTCTTTTCGTCTTAGAACTTTTCCAGTCTCTGCATAGTTCACTTTTTCCACTATCTTCACCAGGAAATGGGTATCGGACAGGAAACAGAATGAAAGGCAATATTTTCTGGATTTTCCAATCTTTCCCACTGCAGGCAGGTCCAAAATTGAGACTTTGAACGTGCTGGCTGTAGATCGTTGAGTTTTTGTTTATCTCGTCGTAAAGCAAAATGTTCCTCACTTGTCGAAGAATATTATTAGATACGAAAAGCTGCTGTTATTGGCACATGTCAGAAATCCAGGCTTGAATCACTCAAGCAAAGTTGAAATACTCCAAGAATTTCAAATGGGAAAGCTTGATATAAATAATCAAACTGTGAATAGTGTTAACCTATTCGGAGTTTTTAACAGAAGCGCATAAATCGTCGATGCACTGGTACGCTAGAACGCCAAAACAGACGAGACTCGACTCACTATCACATGGAAAAATATCCCGAACTTTTCAGCGACGGAATAAGACTCGCAAACTAAATTGAGAAGTACTCCGGTACGTCTGAACGACGGAGTGAGACTGACTTCGGGCACACCATGCACTCCCTAAGGTTGAGGCCCGGAAGGATGAACGCCCCAGCACTCGTACGTACTCGACAGCTCACCCCCCTCCTATCCACCACTCCCGCCCGTTAAAGCGGTTCCTCATCCTGATGATTGGCGATCAGCAGAAAAACGATCTGACCGTTTGATATGGAGTGCCCAGCCCATTCTCGGCTTGAAGCTCCCTTATATCTGACATGAGTTGACTTTTAAAACAATGACTTTACTTTATGTGCATGGTGCCCCCCTGAAACTGGCTGAAGGCCTGGACTTCGGGCACAATTCGGCCCAGATTTATAGGTGAGGCCGCACGCTGACTCCGTGGATTTCGCGGAGTGGGCGTGGCCTAGGAAAGTGTGCAACCCGGATATTCTCCGATTTTTGTGTTACTTTGTTATCACAAGGCAACAATTGAACATTTATTTTCAATTAGTTCCGCCAAAAATTGCTGTTTTCCGTAGTGAAACAAACATTTTCAAGGAAGAATAAATATTCCAAATACTGATACTGAAGAATTATAATAATAAAAAGGTTCACTTAACAGCCCTTGTATCCTTTTACAAACTGCGATCCAAGTGAACGTTTAGTTGGTGACACTTGTGTGGAACTTCTTCAAAGTGACTTTATTTAATAACCTAATGCTACACCTACCGTACTTATGTTTAATGGAAGAAGCAGCAATTAGTACCTTCAAACACATTTTCCTAGAAGCCATGACTGAACATGGAAGATATGTATCAGTGAAGTATACTGATACTGAGTAACCGATGAAATGTAATATTACTCTAAAAAGTGCCAGGACAAAGATCATCTTCTCAGATTGAACAAGAAAGACTTGAAATTGATAATGGGACTCCTCACTGGACACTGCCCTTTGAGGTATCATCCCATCAAAATGGAGAAGTGCTATCGACCAAGATATTGAGGTTTTTCCCCAACAAAATAAAAGACAAAAGTAGCCTATACTAATTTTCATAAGATAGTTCGTTAATGAAAACCCCAGTTTTCGCACTAGCAAACTCGCTTTGTGGAATTTTTTAAACAAGAAATAGTGAAAAAAATTACAATTTTTTTGGTTTTTTGGGAATATCTCAAGGATTATTCAAGGAATCGATTCACAGTCAATGGAACTTTTATAAAGGTTAGGTTAGGTTGGATTTCAACGTGAGTGGGCCCCTATCAGGCACTCCACTGCGGCCAATGGCCTATTGTGGCTCACCTTATGGTTATGTTTCTCCCAGTATATCCAATCTCTTAACGAAATTGAGGAATTGGCCTTACTGTCGTATTGCCAAATATTGAGAATCTGGTTCTGGCAGCTGCAGGGCATGTACACAACAGAATGTGTTTAGCCGTTTCATCATCTTCAATGAATAGCCCCAGCACTCTACATCTTGTGCAAGTCCGATTTTATGAATGTGATGTTTGAGTTTGCAGTGGCCAGTAAGCAAACCTACTATAATTCTGAGTTGTGCTCTACTGAGTTCTAGCAGTTTGTCAGAGTCCTGTTTTTTTCTTGCACAAGCAATAAATGCTTTGGAATGGGCTAGGCTCAGTAGACTACGCCAGTAATCGAGTCTTTTATTTTCTGCCCAAGCTGTTATGACATTCTTGGCAGTAGTATATGCTAAACCGACTACCGGTTCTGATCTGGTGAACGTTGTTTCGCCCCCCCCTACTTTTACTAGGGCGTCGACCGCTATTTCGTTTCCTTCTAGGCCTGAGTGACCTGATATCCAGATTTGGGTACCGTTTTTGCGTTGCGCTAGTCGGTTCAAGGTGTGTCTGCAGTTCCATACTGCTCTAGATTTAGAGCAGTTGGGTTCAAGCGCTTTCAGTGCTGCTTGACTATCTGAATATTTGTATTTTTTTTCGTGTGTGGTGTCAATTTTCCAGCTTCCTTGCACACATTTCAATGGCATATCCCTCTGCCTGAAATATCGTAGCTAGTTTACCCATACTGAATGAGAATTTCACTACTGGGTTCATTCCATATATTCCAGCTCCGACACCTTCCAGAGTTTTGGAACCATCGGTAAACCAACGATCTTTTGCCCCACATAGGTTGTTCCATTCCGGACCAAGTCTTCTCTTTCAGGAAAGACCACAGTGTAGGACGTGTGAATGTTGATAGTTTCAGGCAAGATGTCTGAGGGCATTCCTAGTATGTTGTGAGCTATTATGCCTTCCAGCATGCTGCTGCCTGTCATGACAAATGCTGGCGGTAGAGTAATGACCGCTTGGTAGAATATAATGCCTATCTTGCCTCTCTCTAGGACTATGTGGAGAGGAAGTAATCCAAGGAGGGCTTTTATTGCTGCCGTTGGCGTGGAGCGAATGCTTCTAGTAATCGCCAGGCACGCTTATCTGTGGTCCGTCAAGTTTAGCAATGGCCATTATTTGATGGCCCTTGCTCCGCCATACGTTATCATTGAACGTATGACGGTAACGTACAACCAATATACGTATTTAAGTGACATGCCCCAGTTTTGCTACATATTCTGCTGCATGTTCATAATGATAGGCTAGCATTTCGGATAGTCTTTTCCAAGTGCGAGTTCCAATTTAGCTTTTCATCTAGGGTTATTCCCAGAAGGAATTATTACACCATTGATGGAAGGCGGTATCAAATGTTTCAGCTTCCTTTTTCTGGTGAATCGTACTATCACCATTTTGTGGGGTTTAATGGACATTTCCTTTTATCGTTTATTACTATTACCAGATCATCAGCATATGCTTGTAGACCAACCTCCCAAAGCGAAGAAATGGCCAGCAGATCAGCCACCAGCAGTGACCATAACAGAGGGAAGAGGATTTTTACCTGAGAGGTGAGAAATGTTTTGAAAATGTCACTGAAAGTAGATCAAAACGCGTCACAGAGGAAGTCATTCGAAGTCACCCGAAGTCGAACTGAAGTTAATACGAGCGACTTCGGGTGCACTCTGAAGCATTTAGAGTAACCTCCAGTTACATTTTCAACACATTTCCCTCCTGTCAGGTAAAAATCCAAAATAAAAAAATTGTGGATATTGATCTCTACTTCAATTTGCCGTTCACAGAATTTGAATAAGATGATTTCCCTTAAATCGGCGTATTTAGAAAGATTTGCCCTTGAATTGTTTATAATGCGATTGTGCAAAAACTACATATCGGACAAAAACCAACTTGCGCACAGTTGAAGCACATGTTATTACTTATAAGTTTCCGCAATATTGTTTGTCCACCATCAGATATATGAAAATTATGAATTTTTAAATAATGGTCTCTTTTTCGAGGTTTTCCTGGATTTTCTCAGTGAAAAATGCACCGATCTGGGCGTATAAAAAACCATTTTGTAGGTTTTATAAATTTATACAATAATTTTATGAAACTGTGAAACGATTCCCTGGATAATCATTCAGATATTTCAAAAAAACAAAAAAGTTGTAATTTTTTTCACTATTTCTTGTTTAAAAAATTCCACATAGCCATTTTGCTGGACGAAAACTGGAGTTTCCATTTCCGAACTATCTTATAAAATGTAGTAAAGACCGTTTGAGTCTTTCATTTTGGCCTACTAGTTGTCGCTACTGTGAGAACTTTGCTGAAACTGCAGTATATTTTCTTTGCGAATGTCCAGCACTTTCCTGAAAGGCTCTTAAGTTCCTGGAAGGAACTTTTCTCAGGCCTTCTGACATCAGAAAATTAGATCCCAGGAAAGTGATAAACTTCATACGAAGTTTCGAATGTGTTGAGAGTAATGCAAAAAGGGCAAACAGATCCAAATGCTTGTTGGGACGCATAATATCATTTACGACCCCTCCCCCAACAATCCAATCCAACACCCGGAAATGTCCTTCCTACGATTCTCCAGACTCTAATCTTGTATTCACCGTGAAACACTCTGTAAACAAATGTGAGTCTCAAACTCCGAAAATGGGAATGTGTGCGGAAAACTGCCTCCTATATAAGAGTTTATTCTCACAGAACTACACCGGAGATTCGGGCTAAACTTCCTTGATTTATAGAGAATACTTCTCGGAGTTTTTCGTTCGAAAAAACCATCCGATATCCTCAAGTTGAGTGTAAATAAAACATCCGAACAATAAATTCTGGAAATGCAGATCTATTCATCATACAAGCACCACTGGTTAAACTTAAAAAGCGTACAAATAGACTTTTCAAATTAAATCTTCCATTCAAGACGCAGAAAACTACAACTCTAATCCATTTGCCTGAAAGCTGAAATGGTTTGTCTGCTTGAGAGATAATTTATTGTGAATTTGAGCACTTTTATGGAAAAATTCATTGTGGTGTTCAAAATGGCAGAGAGCGGAAGAGTCTTTAAATAGAATCCGAATATTATATACGGGATTTTTCGATTACGGTGAGGAGCCAGAATATATTCCATTAAATTTTTTTCGAGTATTTGTGCCACTCCAGAGAATACAAATGGATGTTGCCATTTGATATAATTTTATGTCTACAGAAAGACTTATTTCTCTACGTCATTGCTTTGTTTTCGGAAAGATTGCGATTGCTGGATATTTTCTAGTGACAGAAACAAATGAATCCGTGTTTTCAGTCGACGAGACTCTGAATACTTATTACCTTTCATCACTATCCCACCAGAATTTCCTATGAAGTGACCAAGATGGTTTTATTGGCCTTTTTTTTCATATAATGACCTGATTTCATTGCACGTAAATAATTTTCTTCGAATATACAGTGTTACTTCTGACGAGGAACTCGAACCTCCTCCCCACCCTGTTGATTTTTCAACTCATTCAATTTTTTTTTGTCAAATGGTAGTTCATACACTACCTTTTGAGGACAAAAAATTGTCTATCTTTGAAAATGGCGTCTGGCCGCCATTTTCAAATAGTTTTTTGGAAGGCATGGGGGGTCGGCTGATACCTCATTCGAAAAGTATTCCAAGCCTCTACACGACGTCAGTATAGCAAACAAAAATATCAACCGAAAACAAAATGGCGATACATAGTTTTAGAGCTCAATTATGATGATCCTTTCGAATAAGATGGCTAATAATGAGCTCTGATAAAATTATCAAAGCTTTTTTGGTATCACTGAATGAACGTTTTTTTTTCCAAAATGGCAGATGAGCCCCATCTTCGAATGAAATTCAAGTGACAAGGCAGGTGATACCTCGTTTTATTGAATCTCAGCAAAACTAAAAACATCATTCAGAATGGAGAACAATGTTTATTTCACGTGAATATGTGAAAAATTGAGATAAAGTCAAATTAAATGTTCGAACTGTTCGCCATTGATTTCCTGGCAAATGAAGACATGATTTTGAAATTCGCTTCTTACATTTCCAAATATTTCTCTAATCCAATGATGGTTCCTTGGGCAGTTCTGTTAACTTGAGATTCGAGATATCCCCACAGAAAAAATCTAAATAGGTCAAATCAGGCGAGTGAGCTAGTCAGTTTCGAAATTGATGGTCAACATTTTGCTGATAATATTGTTAGATGTCATGAAAGTAATAGAAAAAACCACGAGAGTTGGAACGGTGGCTTCTGACGTTGAATTACAAAGGTCTTGAAACTTACATACCCGTACTGAATTTGGGTAATTATCGCCCCAGTATAATGTAAAATTGTCATGTTGAATTTGAAAATTATTATTTGTCCCTACATATAATAGTAATAATGATGAATGCTTTTATTGGTTCGACTAAAAAATATAGGAATTTTTTTATTCCTCGTATACACAAAGTCCACCCTATAATCAGAATGCTTCAGATTATGAACCAAATTTTGGGGATGCGGATGTCATTTGTGTTTTGTTGAAATTCAACCTTATTCATATCTTTCATCGATTCCCCTGAAAAAAAAACTCATCCATGAATTTGATCAACTCCGTTGTCAACCACCGTTTTATTTTCAATAATTTTTGCTTTTGAACTTTCCAAAGATCATGAGATTAATATTATTCTTCCGTAATGATGTCTGGAGATAGTTTTTTTGTGAGTTGTAGCAGTATCTTATTATGTTGTCGATCAGCCCTTCTTACATTCGCCGTAAATCATTGGATTATTGGGGGTGCTCGCAATACTATCGATAGTAATTCTGTCAGAAATCAACGAGATCAAATTGCTTGGTAACACCACGAGTCCTTTAGGATCGAGTTTAAGAGGTAGTATTTATTGAGATAATTTCACGAACCAATAAATTATAAAAGTTCCATTGTCGTGAATTCTTCAATAGTTATTGAAAATGCCTCATAGACATGAAGTCTGTCAGACTGACATTAATATTAGTAGCAAAATGTATATATTATTTTCCGTTGTTGTTTGGATACGTGGTTGCCATGCCAAAGTGGTATTACCGGCTCAAAAGCTAGGAACTGCGTATTTTCGAGGCACACTTCCCTTATTGGTCCTAATATTGCAGGAAAGGAGGGTTCCATACGGCGCCGGCGAGTGAAATTATTATCGTAGGTAATACCACAAGTGTATCGGTGATTATCGAAATAGCAATTCCTTTGAATTTGAGAATCAAATTATGTTGCTTGGCAACCACACAAACGCTTGCGCGAGTGTGGTTGCCTAAAGCAACATAATTTGATTCGAAACCGAGAAGGAATTAACGATAATCGCCGATAACACGAGTTGTATTTGTTAAGATTATTTCATGAATAAAATCGAAACCATTTTTATTTATTTACTATTCAATTTAACTAGGAACATTAATTCTGCATTGAGTTCTAAAATTATGCAACTAACAAAACATTTACTTGATATTTCAAATATCCCCCTATTTCAGTTACCAATGACAGAGCGTGTCGTTCGTAGTTTCGTCATTGCATGTCTAGTCTACTGCTTCTCGCTCGAGGTTATGTTTTGATAACATTTTGATTTAGTGATTTGATTAATCAACGAGTATGCAAAATTTGTCGAAAATTGTGAAGTTGATAGGAATTAATAGTGAGTGCTTATTTAGTTTTGGTCAAAGTTCAGTGTTGTGTCATTATAGCAGCTTGCTAGTGGTAAGTTTGTGTTTTGATAATAACCAATCAGGAATCGAACTACAAAATCGAAAACACATCATATACATATCCAGTAGCCAATCAAGAGCCGAGCTTCAAAATTACCGATAATTTTCCATGAAAGCATGTTGTCTAAAAACTGCATAAGTTTATTTTCATATTTTGTCGAAAGAGCCCGAGAGTAGTTTTTTTACTGACAACTTGCTTGAATGGAAAATTATCAGGTTCATTTTGATGCACGAGTGTAATTAATTCGGTAGAATATTTCCGGAGTTAAAATAAAAATGTATGTGCTGAGTTTGAAATTTTATTTAAATTTACATTAAGCAGGTGAGTACATATAAATTCAGTATTTATGCCTGTCAAGATGACAAATGTACATTTTAAGAATCGTTACTATAGATACTACCGGGTAATTTTCAGCCTGAAAATGTCTCGCCGGGAATTTTTCGCTGTAATTGATCGAAAATGTCCCGCTTCATATGGGATTTTTAACATACGATGGAAATATTCAGCAATATTGCATCATTAGAAACTGACAAAATACTTTATTCCATTTGTCGTCAAACATGTCGAGACCTCCGAGCAGTGAAAGATATAGAGATGCAATTTCTATATTCATAACATACATTTGTTATGAAAGCTTCATAACACTATCCTTTTCTACAGATTGTGGGTGAGAGGTAAAACTCCGAGTTCGGAGGGGGATATTTGTTATTGTTATGATTTTAGGATGTAAGCTCAAAACCAGTGGCGTGCTGATACATTTTATCATGTTACATTTTTGATTAAAAATATGTACCTATAGAGCGGGGATTAGCGCATCATCATTGAAATACGCATCCAAAGTGTAGCAAGCCATAGTAGGTCTTCAACTCTTTTTCTGGTGTTTTTTTCTGAATTCGGAATATTGACATCCTGAGGCAGATGATTGAAAATTTATCAGAATTGTCAAAAATAAATTTTTCTAGAACCAACTACCATTGTATCCAAGTATCCTTTGACGCTTTCAGATCTCAACGCAAAATTGACATTTTCCATGAAATGTCATTTTGTGACAGCTTTTTTGCTCTAGAGCGACAATATTAGGAAACACTTGCATCTCCAATACTTTTGTGACAGGTTTTTCGTTCTAGAGCGACGATATTGAAAAAAGGCTCGCATCTCCAATGCTTTTGTGACAGCTTTTTCGTTCTAGAGCGACGATATCAAAAAATGCTCGCATCTCCAATGCTTTTGTGACAGCTTTTTCGCTGTAGAGGGACAATATTTAATAAACGCTCGCATCGATGGAAAGTATAGATAATAAATTCAAATTATCATGAGCGACCTTGGTAGTGCAATGATTACGTCACTGCATATGTCAAAATTATAACCCGTAGACAACGGATTCGATCTCAGGTTTCGAAACTTTTTTTTTTATGCAAGTTATTTTCCTTTTGTTAGAGATGTAACTTATTGGATATTTGTATATCTAAAAATTTGTATGAAGTACTTATTATCACTTTACATTCTCCTGTGTGATAGATGTTTCGTGACAGCTCGTATTGCAGTCTCAACGACGCTATGTATTAGTACTCGAAAGACATTCCAACAAGACAGACAAGTTGAGTTTGCTTACTTACTAACTTACTTATTAGTGTACCTAAACTGCAACAAGTTTTTTTCCTAATTATTGATAGGAACCGTTTTTGAAGTCGACTTACATAGTAACATAGTTTTGTGAAGCTATTTCAATAAATATTGTATTTTTGTCTCGAAATCGGGATAAAAGTAGGCAAACTCAATAAAAATCAAAATATTTAATACCACTAAATAGGTCAAATATGGTTTATGCCATGATTACAATGCTGCGAAGCCTATGGTTTGATTTGAAAATACGACAAATGAGTTGTAAACGGACCTAAACAAACATGATTGCCAAGTTGCGAATGAATATAATACGTAATTCCAACCTGATCACCGATTGCAAACGGATATATCCGACAATTCCCATTTTCAACATGATTCGGGCTGAAATGTTTGTAAACAACGTCGGATGAACTATTTATTTTAAACAATTTGGGGACGACCGCAATAGGGGTTTTTCCATCGAAAGGTCTCCATCAGAAAATATCTAATAATAGTGCTCAAAAAAATCTACTTTGTATACACTAACAATAATATCATAGCCGAACTTATTTATTTATTTATACGGGCAAGCCCAATTAAAGATATTACAAGATATACATTATGTGAGTAATACAGCAACAGTCACAACATATATGATATTGATAATAATGAAGACATTAAAAAGATCAGTGAAAAGTAAAAGTACAAGTACAGTCAGTGTAAAAGTGGGGAATAAAATGACAAGATGGTCACTGACACAGTTGATTTTTAAACTTAGGAAGAGGTGTTGAGAAGATGTCAATATCGAGGCAACTTGCCGCTCTAAGGGATCTTGGGATATAGCTGAAATAAGCAATGTTGGTACGATGGTAGGGAGTATGAAAAGTAGCTATCTGTCTAGTAAGGCGAGTGGGGACTACTAAACTGATTTGAGATAGAAGATCTGGACAGTCATATTCACCATTTACTATCTTGTAGAGAGTCAATAGATCTCGCTGACTACGTCTATTCTCCAAAGTTGGAATATTGAGATAACTCTCAATTGAGGCGTTATCACTAAAGATGTTAGATTTGAAAGAAATATATCTAAGAAAACTTTTTTGAACACGATCAATCTTAGATATACGGGTTACATAATGTGGTGACCAGACAGAGGAACAATAATCAAGGTGAGTTCTACTAGTGAAGTCACGAGTTGTTCTCTTTATATAGCCCAACATCTTGATAAACCTGTTGACAATGGAGGTTATGTGGTAAGTGAAGGTTAGGGAGTCATCAAGAATTACTCCAAGGTCCTTGACACGGTCGACAGCATCCAGGGGTTGTCCATTGATGGTATAGTCGAAAATGACAGGTTGATGGGAACAAGTGAAACGTATGATATGACATTTGTTTATGTTTAAGTCCATACCGTTTGACAAGCACCAAGTAGCAAGTCTGCAGATATCACTCCGCAACAATTCACAATACGATAGAGCTTTAGGTCGTCAGCGAATAGTAGGGCATTACTGTTGTGAAAGCATGAAGTGATGTCATTAATGAACATGTTGAAAAGTAAGGGGCCCAAATGTGAACCTTGGGGAACGCCCGAGGTTGCAGGAAAGTCAAAAGAGTAATGGTGCTTGAATCTCACTATTTGGTACCTGCCTGTCAGATAATCCACAATCCACTTCAGCATCGCTCCTCCGAAGCCATACCTACTGAGTTTGTGCGTTAGAAGCTCATGATTAACCCTGTCAAAGGCCTTGGAGAAATCGGTATAGATAGAGTCGACCTGACTACCCCTATCAAGAGCTTTAGACAGAAAATTGGTATAGGTGATTAAGTTGAGTTCTGATGACCTTCCGGATGAAAAGCCAAACTGATTTGAGATCAGTAGCCCTGAGCAATCAAAAGTCATATGATCTATAACGATGCTCTCGAACAATTTAGGGATGGTAGTAAGAATTGAGATCGGACGATGGTTACTAATGTCAGATTTATTACCTGATTTATATATGGGTGTTATGTAGGAAAGCTTCCAGTAGTCTGGAAATATCCCAGTATCCAAGGAATTGTTGAAGATGTGAAATAGTGGTCTAGACAATATATAATTACAATTTTTAAGAAGAATGGGGGGAATAGCGTCAGGCCCCGGACCTTTTCTAACATCGATATTGCTTAGCTTCTCAAATATGGTGGAGATAGGAATATGGTAAGAGCAAATGTCAAGTTGAGTGTCAATATCACAATAATTGTGGTTTAGGATATGATCGGTGTATACTGAGGAAAAGTGGCGTGCAAACAGATTTGCGACTTCAGTGCCGGAGGAGGCAACAGAATCGCCAAGAAACATTTTATCAGGCATTGTAGAGCCTGACCTAGCGCCATTTACAAAATCCCATAAGGCCTTGATGTTATCGCCGATATTGACCTCAACACCTCTGATATAATTCGAATAACACTCTCTAGACAGAGTTTTACAACGAGATTTTGGAAACATCTTTATACCATAATCCAACAAACAGCTCATCTGCTTCCCACCCTGAGCACCTGTTTTCTCATCAGACCGTCTATCAAAACTTCAAATTAGCATTCGAAACTAACAAACAGTACCGATTCATCTTAGATTTTACGCTTCTAGGGAAAATCCTCCATACTGGCAACACTGGTAGACATTCAAATGAAAATCGTCAAGAACCGTAAACGTTTTCCTTCAGCTGTGAATCTTTTTTGCAGCAAATCACATGTCGATTATCTTTATTGCCTCTAGCATCACAACATGCCACCTATCATTCATTCAGTTCAAGGTGAAATGAAGGAGTTTTTATCTTGCAATATAATGTTGAGGGATGGCCATTATCCCTCCCATTCGTCTATTGATTTGTGGTCGAGAAAAGAAAAGGATCCCGAAATGTTTTCATATTATCCGAGAGGTTTCTGCTATAGCCAATTACGTCTGCTGATGTTGTGTTTTTCTTGTACGAAAAGCCTATTGTTGGAAATATAATGCCTTTTGGGAATTATGATGGGAATCAAGTTCATTTATTCTGGGTTCGGTAATAGCTAAACATAGCCATTTATCTGAAATCAGGCAGTTTCTGAAGAGCTGAATATGTAATGATGTGAAATTATTTCATTTGCATTCTTTGACATGTGTATTAATCCAATGAAGGCAAGATAGTCCAGTTTCAACATGTAAACTTAATTTATTTCTCGTATGGAACGAAATATTTCCAATGATTATTCAATGTACATCAAGAATCCTCGTTTTTCTTGTCATCGACATCGACAAAACAGCATAAACGTAAAGAACTCTTTCGCAAGAATGATAAGAAAACTAATCAATGCGTGAAAACGTCTCGATTTGGAGATTCTTCAAGTGCAGAAATTGAAATAAAGATCCACAACCATGTTGTAAGAAATAATGTGGATTCTACTCAATATGGCGGCAATTTACGCTGTTGTGTAGAAAAAATGTCGCTTGAAGAGTTAGCTTCTATTTGATGTGACTAGGCATTCATTATGAAGCAAAATAATGGTGAAGATTTCAAAGAGACTTAAGTTAAGACGATCTGGAACAATACAGCAAAAATTTCATAAGAAAGTACTTTATGATTATAAACGACTTTCGAATCTGTTCAATAAGAAACGCCCGTTACTCAAAACTCAAAGTGTTACTAGAAGGTCCAGAAGTTATCACAAAACAAGAATATTTTTAAATGGCATTATCTTGGTATGAAAAAGATCCTAGAGGGCTCCAAAGAAAATTTTATCACCATGCCGTCTATGAATTACACTGAAGAGATAAAGAAGCAGAAAAATGTAAGACACTCTATTTTAAAATAGAGAGAGAGAGAGTAAACATAACGGATACAGTTATACTTTCAATGTCTGCTGTATATTTAAAAAAATACATATTTTTTGATCTCGGCCGATATCATTGGGTTGATACAATACAGAAACTTCAATTTCGATACGGTCCGACTAATAACGTTGATGCTTCGTTCTGAAATTATTTTCAGTTTGTGGAACTCATAGAAAGTGTCGATCTGCCTTGTATATTATCTTCAAAAATGCTCAGAAAACATACTATTGCAAGTTTGATACTGTAGTGTAGATCAAAAACTCACTAATAATTCAATGATATAACCCTCATTAAAGTTCAGCCTTGGAAATTGCCCAAATGAACTATTTACCATTTCTGGGCCTCTTAATTAACAAATTCAGTTTTTTCTTCACCGTAAACTAACACATACTGACTCGCTGATACTTTTCTCTTCATGTCATCGCTCCCAACATAAGTGTTATATACGTGTTTCACTAATCTTGATGTTCGCATATGATGTATACTTTGTATGACTGTGTAGAGTGTTGTTCTGTCATTATGACATGTTTTATGATTAATAAGTATGGTATAAGACACTTCTTGTGTACATCTCGATTGTAATAAAGATTATAGTTCAACCTTTATCGGATGTTATTTCAAGTTGAATAACTGATATCTAACAATAAGTTTGCTGCTTTCATCTCTTTATTTCACAGATAATTCAATACACCATTATATTCAGAAAATTTTAATCTCGAATATAATCAAACAAAATGCCAAAAATATTGATCATCCACCCAAAATCATCATAAGAATTTATAAAAAACATTAATTCAAATGAATTAACAATAGTTAATCCCACTGAATAACCCTAAAATTGAGTTTTCTCTTATTCCATTCTTTGGTAAGGTATTATCCTCTGCCGCTACAACGGTAACAGGATATATTAATAAACACAAAAGATAAGGTTCTCCACGTACATAAATATGGAGTTTTTAAAATTTCTTGCTCCCATCCTGATTGCAATTCACAATATATTGGCCAGAGTTTGAATTCGAATAAGGGTATTGGAATATACTAAAATAACAGAAAAATATCTGCACTTGATGTTTATAAAACTAAAAGTTCAATTGCTTATCATATACCAAATTCTAACGACCACTTTGACATTTATCATGATCTCAAAATTTTACACATCTGATTAAGAGGTAAATTGTTGAACCTACTTGAAACCTTCGAAATAAATCGTTCTTTGAAACATGTCTATGAACGAACAGATTGGTTTTGATTGCATTAAATCTTTTATCACATCAAATTTCTTATACTTTCACTAAGCTGTTCTCCAACGTGACGTACCTTCAATTGATTTTGGTCTATCACACTTTGATTCCTTACAGATTAATGATGATGTTTATTGTGTCCTATCTTCTACTATTGATCTCCGATCCATGAATCCATTCATTCATGTCCATTAAAAAAACATGATGTTTATTGAAGATTGGTGGAATGGCAAATAGTCCGTCCTAACATCATATTAAAGACATGTGTTACTTTACTAATTTTGATATTTTTCTTCTTCTCTTAACTATAACCATGCTTGGTAAGTAATCATTCTTATTGCTACCATATATTACCATATATTGATATAGAAGGTGTAAATTTTCTGTAGAACTTGTATAAGGCTGAAAATGGTCTCCTGCTGAATCAGAAACATTTTGAAAATGATTGTAATTGAAGTTATGGAGATGATTTTGTGATACCTCTTCCTGAATCGACCGTACTTGAATCAAAATATCCATTCGTACTACCAATACAATTACTACTGAAAAGATAAACATGCAGCAATTTGTAAGTGACTGAACTTTCTGTTAAAATTAATGAAATAAATTCCACATTAATTATTAGTGGATATGGGGCCGTGCTGGTCGTGATGGTAGAACGTCCGCTTCTCAATCATAGGGTCGTGGGTTCGATTCCCAGCATGGTCACCAATCTCGTGCATGACATCATCATATGTTAAAAGATAAGGACTACTTCTTTCCTGGCTCGCACAAGTCTCTCGAGCTAGGAAAGACGAGGCCCCTATTATATGATATGGTCACTAATCTCGTGCATGACATCATTATATGTTAAAAGACAAGGACTACTTCTTTCCTGGCTCGCACAAGTCTCTCGAGCTAGGAAAGACGAGGCCCCTATTATATGATATTATTTGACCTTAATTACCAGAACTGTGAGTAGCGTAATTTTAATGATGGTACGGTTACCTTTTTCACTACTTTTATGAACTATTATAGGGGGTGCACCCACTATTTTCACGATATTTTCTTTAACGTCGTTGAGTTTTCAGATATGACCGTCTCTTTCAAATCGATCTTGAAAATCACGCGTGAATTTCAAATAAGTTTGGTGACTGCCATCCTTCAAGCGCACTCCATATAGATGACGTGACGTGACAGAAATTTTATTGTTACGTTGACCAAAGCTAGAACTTGCCTCCTACTGAGGAATCATTGAAGATAGTAAGGTATAGTAAGAAAAATGGTTTACGCATGATATTGGGGTGCGACGTCAACGCACATAACACGATATGAGGCAGCACGGATGTCAATGCGCGTGGTGAAGCACTACTTGAATATCTAGCATCGACCAATTTGGAGATACTGAATAGGGAGACGGATCCAACGTTCGTCAACCGCATCCGACAGGAAGTTATAGACGTTACAACAGGAGAGTATCGGAAAACATATCGATGTCAGATCACCGAATGATAAGGTTTGATGTCTACGCAGAAGCAGAGGCTCTTTCTCTGGGACACCTTCCTAGAAGGTCTCTCAGAGCTGTCAAGGGATCAGGCAGATACTTTGTCGGAGGAATAACTGGATCAGGAAGTAGACAAACTAGGAGAAACAATGACCAAGGCATTTGAAGAGGCACGTCCTTTGAGAATGGCCCCAAAGCCCAAAGCCCGGGTTCACTGGTGGAACCAGTCGCTGAAGGGCCTGAGAAAACTGACAAGAAAGGCTCATAACAAAGCCATTAAGGAGGGCAACGAAAAACTATAAAACTGCGAGAAGGGAATTCGAGAAGGAGCTAAGAAAAAGTAAAAGAGTTAGCTGGAGGTCTTACTGTGGGAAATCAATTCCCTAACGGAATCAGCCAGGCTCATGAGAATCCTGAGAGAGAAGGTTCCATAACATCCTTGAAGAAACCAGATGGGACATGGACAACTTCCTCCGAAGATTCGCTCAGATATCTGCTGGAAGTACACTTCCCGGGTGGTGTCGGAGACGACCAATGGGCTCTGCCAACACAGCAGGTCCATGGGGACTGGCAACTGGCAGAGAGGGTCGTAACGTCTGATGCCTTGGCAGTGAACGAGTTCAACCCATATAAGGCAGCAGGACCCGACGGAATTTTCCCAACTATGCTACAGGGGGGCCTGAAACTTCTTACCCCAATCACAGATTAAGTTCCAGATGCGACAGAGGGACAAAGAAACTAGTTTTAGAGAGAAATGGAAGAGACTCCGATTTAAAGGTCCAGGTATCCTGGCTGTTGCCAAATTGAGTTAAACGCTCTGGCGATGGCTGCTGCCACAGCATAGCACGATGTCGATGACGGCCGCTGCTGCGCTCTTCCACGCTTCCACCCGAATCGCGACATTTCAACAGTTAATGTGGCAACGCTGTAAATTCATCGCACTGCCACAGAATCGGCCAGGCACGGCATTAGCTGTTTGGTTTCTGACAGTGGTTTTAGTTTTAGTCCAAAGCCAACCTTTTTACATTTATATCAATTAAATGTTATTGCCTGTTGTGATATTATTATAACACTAACTTGATAGACGACTCATCTATTTTATGGAAATTTCATGTTCACTAATAATAGAAAGAATGATACAAGTACACAAGTGAGCCTTTAAAGTATGCGCAACGAGTTTAAAGGCACAACTGAACAGAACTGAACTGGACACGTGTAACATACGCTATTTTTGATTATGCCTGCATCGTGACTTCAAAAACAATACTGGAAATGAATTTTAGATCAGGCAACAAAGTGGCAGTTGTGTCAACCCAACCCCTATATAATTTTCTAGAGCTTTTCAGAAGCTATTTTTCACCAATTATTTCCACACAGACAACATGAATTGCCAAGACGATTTGGGCTTTTTAATTACAAAATTGTCACAAATTCCGTCGGCAGCTTTACCCCATCAGGACTTTGAGACAGCCTCTGTAGCGGTTTTTCAAAATACCCAATAGGCTTCTTTTCTACGAAGGCGTAGAAGGGTCACGGTTTTTTCCTATTTTTAATCCCGACTTCTATATCGGGATCTCGAGATCCCGACATCTAAGTCGGGATTCTATCTCGGGATCTCGAGATCCCGACATCTAATTCGGGATCCCGACTTAGATGTCGGGATCTCGAGATCCCGACATCTAAGTCGGGATCCCGACTTCTATCTCGGGATCTCGAGATCCCGACATCTAAGTCGGGATCCCGACTTCTATCTCGGGATCTCGAGATCCCGACATCTAAGTCGGGATCCCGACTTCTATTTCGGGATCTCGAGATCCCGACATCTAAGTCAGGATCCCGACTTCTATCTCGGGATCTCGAGATCCCGAAATCTAAGTCGGGATCCCGACTTCTATCTCGGGATCTCGAGATCCCGACATCTAAGTCGGGATTCCGACTTCTATCTCGGGATCTCGAGATCCCGACCTGCTCTGAATCAGCCATGGGTTTTCTATCCTTCCTGACGAAACAAATTATATTTAGAGTTCACAACCTCGCACGCGTAAAGAGTGTAAAAACTGACGAGTGACGACTGAAGTTGACTACAAAGAGTAGATATAGGCGATATAGCCGAAATCCCGACTTCTATCTCAGGATCTCGAGATCCCGAGATAGAAGTCGGGATCCCGACTTAGATGTCGGGATCTCGAGATCCCGAGATAGAAGTCGGAATCCCGACTTAGATGTCGGGATCTCGAGATCCCGAGATAGAAGTCGGGATTAAAAATAGGAAAAAACCGTGGCCCTTCTACGCCTTCGTACTTTTCGAGTTAGTGATGCTGATTACCGTACAACTCTACTAACCGAACAGAATGCTTTTAAATATGTTTGTGGATATTTGATTTCGAAATGTTTACGTCTACACTCATGCCAGGTATGTGACAGATTTGCTACCAAAGATTCTTGTTTAGACGACTCAAATATCTTCATCCATTTCAAAGCCTACGACAAAAAAATATTATTTGGTTCCTTGAAAACGCCACACGAAAGTATTTATTCCTATATTTATTGTTTGGAGAAAGTTTTTTTTGAAAACGTTTTGAAATGCTTGGTTTTGCCAAGAGTTGGCTATAGTTTGTATTTGCTCTGCTTAGCCGTAAAAGGTTTTTCCCATCCTTGTAGTAATTTTCCAATTGACTACCTTGTTAAGTTATTTATACGTTTAAGATTATACTATCTGTTGAAATACAGCAACAGAGATTTTAAAAGTAGCAACAAAAAAAATCGCAAGCTGTGCATTTTAATGAACTTGTAAGAAATAATAATGTTCTATTTTATAATAAAAACTTTACGTAATTTTTGTGAGCACGGACTTTTATTCCAAAAATATGTAGGATATCACTTTGAAATTCCAAAGTTATTCCTGTTACTTCCAGCGAAACTAGTAGTTATAAAAACATTTCAAGATCACCAAAATATGACAATTCATGTTTGTAATAACCATTATTATTATGTTCCACGGGATAGCGCTAATTTTGCCTGTTCATTGATCATTATATTTATAACTACCAAAACCGTAAAGGGCATACGTTATAAAATCATTACACGTTTTGGAAGCTGAAAGGCCGGCCCTTGCATTTCTCATCGCACTCCAATTTAAATGTCCCAGCTGTTTCGAGGTCACTGCAACGAGTGAAGAAAGATCAAAGGCGGTGGGCGGAGTTTCGCATCTGGAACTTAATCTGTGCCCCAATCTTGGAAAGGATATTCCGTCCCAGTATAGCGCTAGGATATGTAGCAAAGTTCTGGAAGTCAGCAAGAGTAGTCTTCATCAAGGACATTGAGATTCAAAGAGGTACCATTGCGAGTGTTTTTTGATGAGGAAGGCGCATTTGACAAGGCAAAAGCAGCGACAATAGAGGCAGCACTAATGGCCAGAGGAATGCCTCACTCGATGGTTAGCTGGGTTGTATCGTCGCTTACGAGGAGAAAGGTCGATGTATCCCGGGGAGACATCATACTGGAATCCGTGTTGTTTGGGGAGGGGAGTTGCCCTCAGGGAAGCTGCCTCTCTTCTCATCTGTGGTGCTTAGTAATGGATGAACTCCTGGGTAAACTCACAGATGAAGGTTTCGAGGCGCAGACATACGCGGACGATGGAGTTGTCCTAATCAGCGGACGATTCATCGGAGTCGTCTGCGAACGTATGCAGGCTGCCTGCATGAATAATTGAGAGATGGTGTGGTGATGCAGGGCTTTCAGTGAATCCGCCAAAAACAGAGATGATCCTTCTCACCAAACGGAGGAAAAAGATGGATTCAGGCCACCTATCATGTTTGGGCAAGAGGTGGAGCTGGTCCAGCAGGTCCTGGACTCCAAACTTTCATGGAGACCGCACGTAGATATAATTATTCAAAAAACGGTAGCAATCCTATGGCAACTTCGGAGAATTGTAGGAAGCAATTGTGGCACCAATCCAGATATCATGGGCTGGCTGTACGAAACAGTCGTAGGACCAAATATCTATTATAGGTCAGCCGTGTGGTGGCCGGGCGCACAGGGCAGCACAATAGACCTGAACTAGGCATCGCAAGGAGCCAAATTTCTTCAGCCCTCGAAGAGTGGTCAGAAAAAGAGCTGAATAAACCTTGGAGGGATAACACCGGCTGCAGGCAGTCGGAAGACTTTGTGGCCGGCTCCAATAATCTGAGGACGACATGGCTCTTGGGCAGAAACCGCCAAGCACTACGCCTCCTTATAGGAATACTAACAGGGCATAACAAGTTAGGTAGACACCTATCACTATTAGGTATAGAAGACAGCCCCACTAGCCGAAAATGCGAAGAAGACGAAGAAACTTCATCTCACTTCCTCGGCGAGTGTGAGGCATACAGAAGGCTAAGATTTGGAACCTTCAGAGTTGAGAAACTCCAACAAGAGGAACTAATCGACTTGAAAAGTTCGGACATACTGACCTTCATTAGGAGGTCACAAAGGTTCGAATAGGAAAACTAGGAGGATGAATGCAGATGAGTGGAGAACAGGGGATGGCAAAAAGGATCCATGAGGGCCTACTTGCCTGGCTGCGGTTGCGGCCTCCTCAAAGAACTACTACTACTACTGAACTCCTTCGTTATTTTCCATAATTTGTTACTATTTCTAGATCTTCCTAAAATATTTTTCACATAACCGTTTTTGTTATGATAATCCAACATAATGGGTACACTTGACTGCGTATGCCATTCAGAGCTAAGTCTGGCTCGATATGATTGTTCAAAGCCCCGTGCATCATCATGCCCACCTACGATAAATTGTATCATCAAAGTTCTCGTCAAGTTCAAAATCAGTTTGACACTTTAATCATCGTGATTGTACACTCTATAGTGCGGCATAATGGCGATACATTACGCGAGCTAATCTAGTAAGATAACTCCCATCTAGTCATCATGTGCATGCAGCCCCGTATACAGCCCAAACAACAGATTTGATCGACCGTGCTCCAGACAACAACGAGAAACAAAAAGAATGCCGCTCTTGTACACACAAAGCTGATTAGATTGTCTGGTTCAGAAAGGTAGGAAGGACTCTCTATTGTTGACGCCATTACCGAATAGAAAATTTCAGGTGTAGCTGTTACCCTACTTCCCTGATGAAACAAGCTCTTAACGATTTGAGAAGAGTTTTGCACAGACATTCAAAACAATCAACCTGAAATTGAAACAAATACGTTTTTTGTCAAAACGGGAAACAATAAAATGAGTAAACGAACAATAATTAAAACAGTGGGTAGTGTGAATAAAAGAAACTTGTTTTCAACTTCGCTAAGCAAGTACTCTGTTGGATTATGCGAATGTTACTCAAGCTGCAACTCGGGCATGAGTTCAAACCATTGGCTTTCAGTTTGTTGATTGTTTTCCAGAACATGCTCAGTCATGAGTGAATATTATTTATCAAGTCCGACAAGAAAAACACTAAGAATTTGCTAATTAATACAGGTACACCTCATACATAGATACATAGATATATTGCAAATGTAAAAATTAAATTCATCCAATATGGAAAAACACTATTAAATCAGTACTATTGTTGGTGGAATATAGACTCAACCAATTCTGAATGTAAATTGTCACATATAGAGTCAAATGTATGCACCCGCTCAGTTAATATGAGGGTTATCGAAAAAAGTTGGGATAAAAGTTGAAGGGTATTTTACTCTGCACTTTTCCATAAATTCAAATATTTTTTAGATGTGCGATTGGTGGTCATCGGCATTTTTTTTATGGAACCATGTCATTTTTGGTATCGCTAGATACCTTGTTTTTTCCTACCTATTGCTTAATTTGTTCAAAATTTTTCTCTATCGGGAAATGTAGCCAGTTCAATATATTTCACCAGTATGGCAGTTTGATTCAGGCAGTGGCGTACGTATGTATACGTTTCTCAGATGCTTATTTTTCGAAGAACAATTCTAATTATTTTTTTATTGGAATACGTCAATGGAAAATTGTATCCCTGAATAATTAAGTAACCCCCCCCCCCCCTGTTAACTTTTGAACGGATTGAAATTTTCGCATAAATTTTTTTTGGAGGAATGGCAGTTCATAAGCTACTTTCTGACGACAAAAAATTGTCTATCTTTCGAAATGGCGGCCCGACGCCATTTTGAAAGAATTTTTTTAATGGCATTGGGGGTCGAGTGATACCTCATACAAAACGTCTTACAATGCTCTATTCGTCCCCAAAATTTCAAACAAAAACATACTTCCAAAACAAAATGGCGGTACATAATGTAAGAACTCTCTTAGAGTAACCCCACCCATGTTAACTTTTGAACGGATTGGAATTATGTTCTGAATTTTTTTTTGGTATAATGGTAGTTCATAAGATTCTTTTTGACAACAAAAAAAATATTTTTTTTTTAATGTCGGTCGGCCATTTGAATTTTTTTTAAAGGCTATGGGGGTCGAGTGATACATCGTTTGAATTGCATTTCAATTATCTACACAACAACAAAATTTTAAACAAAAATATTCTTCCAAAACAAAATAGCGGTACATAATGTTAGAGCTCTGCTATGAGGATCCTTCGGATACTTTATAGTTCTGGAAAAATCATCAAATCTTCTAGGTACCCCTTTACAAAAGTATTCTGTAATTGATTTATTATCAACAAACAGATAATCAAGCAAAATGAATTATATTAATATCGACCCAGGTAATCGGGGCACTCAGTTATAATAACATCCCTTAATTAAAAGTAATTCCTCAAATTAGAACAATCCATCAATTAGTCATTATAATATGGTACCTGTGTAAAGGTATAAATAAGAAATTTCCTTATCACAACTCATAGTTGTTAACTCAACCTTAAACTTCACCAGTTTTTAATATTGAGCTGTGCGATTATTCAAAGAGATGTATCCAGGCAATCCTATTGACAGAAAATATTTAAGAGAACTCATTAGGAAATTGGAACAAACTGGGAATCTGAGTAATATGAAGAAAAGTTGACGACCATCTATATCTCCAAACAAGCAGATTGGTTTCTTGGTGGATCTTCAAGAAAACCCTCAACAATCCACAATTGAATTAGCGTTCGACAGTACATAAAATACTAAAAATGAAAAACATTTCATCCCTATAAAATGAAACTGGTTCACGAACTTTCTGAAGACGATCCTGATCGTAGAATTCAGTTCTGTGATCTGATGAGTAAGAAACTTCGTCAAAATAGAATTTACGTGAGCAACATTTGTTTCAGTGATGAGAGCACGTTTTTCTTGAATGGACATGTGAATAGACATAATCACTGCTAATGGAGCACTGACAATCCTCATGAGTTCTGGGAAACACATACTCAGTACATCCAAAAAGTTAATGTTTGGGCTGGCACACTGGGCAACCGTATCATAGGTCCATATTTCTTGAGAGCAAATTTGAACGGAGTTCGATATTTGAGGATGCTCCTCCTCATTATTTCAGGCCAGTAACCAACTTTTTAAATGAAAATTTTCCGAAAAGATGGATCGGTAGGAGGGTTCCTATTGAATGGCCAGCGCGCTCTCCTGATTTGACCACTTTGGATTTTTTCTTGTGGGGATATCTCAAATTTCAAGTGTACAGAACCGCTCCAGGAACGATAAATGAATTGGAGGAACGCATAAGAGACGTATGCAGGAATCTTACACCAGAAATGTTTGGAAATGTAAGAAGCGAATTTTATAATCGTCTCTTCATGTGCCAGGAAGTCAATGGCGAACATTTCGAACATTTATTTGGATTTTCTTTATCAATTTTTCAGATATTTATGTCAAATAAACTTTGTTCTTTATTCTGGATGGTTTTCTTGATTCTGCTGGAATTCAATAAAACATTCACCTGCCTTCTCACTGAATTTCATTCGAAGATGGCACTCTTTTATCATTTTTAGCAAAATAACTTTCATTTAATAATACCAAAAAAGATTTGATGATTTTACTATAGCTCATTAATAGCAATTGAAAAGTTCCTTATATGGCAGAGCTCTAACATTATGTACCGCCATTTTGTTCTGGATGTATATTTTTGTTTGAAATTATAGAATTGTAAGAAGTTTCGAATGAGGTATCACTCAACCCCCCATGCCATTTAAGAAATTCTTTCAAAATGGCGTCGGGCCGCCATTTAGAAAGATAGACATTCTTTTTGGTCGTCAGAGTTTAGCTTATTAACTGCCATTCCTCCAAAAAAAATGTCATGCGAAAATTCCAGTCCGTTCAAAAGTTAACAGGGGGGGTTACTTAATGGACACACTGTATGTAGAGCGGCTATTTCATTTACTTATTTATTAGTCCTGATAAGTAATACTTCATTTGAACCCTTGATCTGAGATAAAAAATGTAACGTCTCGAATTGCTGAGCAATTAAGGTTACTTTTGGAAATATTTTATAACCATTACTAATTTTATCAGGCAAATGTTAATTGAGAACATCGTTAGTGAAATTTTTCAATGAAACAACTGTCAATGTAGCTCATGAAAAATATTTTTTATAAAAACTTACGTACGCCACTGTCTGAATCGAATTGCCCTATCGCTTATAATATCCACCTGGATATATTCCCTGTTTGGGAAAATTTTTGAACAGATTGAGCAGTGGTAGGTAAATTACAGAGGTAGACACAAAAATACGAAACACACTGTACCTATCGAGATAGTTGAAATAATATTAGTACTATTGAAATGAGAAAAAAACAAGCTACCTAGAACAGGACATATAGTTCCGTTTTAAAAAAATGCCGATGACGTCACTTCTTCACCAATGACACATAAAATAATATTTGAAATCATCAAAAGGTGCAGAGTGGAATACACTTCAACTCTCATTCGAACTTTTTTTCGATAACTCTCATATTCACTAAGAAAAAAGAGCGGGTCCATACATTTGACTAACTCTGTATAATATTGAATCATTAATGGTTGGATAATTTTTTTCTACGACCATTAAGAAGAATGAACATTTCAATTGCGTCTTCGATTAAGAAACCTACCACGTTGTAACACCAATGGTCATTTCCCACGGGCTAGCTGTATCGAAATATTCATTTCCTACTACTTTCATGAACTACTAGACTGTCATTATAGGTAGGTATTAACGAATTTTATGAACATAAATAATATCGAATCAAGTTTGTTTACGTCTGTCTAATAATTTGACATTTCACATCAGTAGATAATTACAAAATTCGATTGAAAAAATTAAGTCATTAAAAATGATTAGCGATAGTGAGGATGATTTAACAATCAAATTAATAAATTTATATCAGAAGCTCCTGATAATGCCTCACTTCTGACAAAGGTATTATTTTCTTTTCATAAAACCAGAATAATTTCAATAAAAATATTGATTACAATCGGATTCTATATTTTTGAATAGTTTACTAATACTTTCTTTATAGTAGTTAATTTAAACAAATTATTATGTGCTCTAGTAACGACGAGTGTTGATTCAGATGACACATGGACTTTGGATGATGGGAGCGAGGGTTCAAATCCACGCAGCCATATTTTTTTTCATTTTATGAAATCGATTAGTGTTTGATTTTTTATGCATAAAGTTTTTTTATTTCCAAGTTGTCAAAATTTGAAAATTTTGAATGTTATTTGTTTCACGACGTAGGTAGGTACGTGTACAAAAAGTATAGTATACAATGAGCATGAAATGACCCATCTCCCACTCGTAGATATTTGAAATTTTGTAGAACTCGCTTCGCTCGTACTACAAAATTTCATATACCTACTCGTGGGAAATGTATGTCATTTCATGCTCATTGTACATTATACCAATACTGATAAATCAATATTGTCTACATATTGTATGTAGAATGAATATTACAATATACATTCTGGGGATAAAAATAGTATATTGTGCAACAAGTAGGTAAAGTTCAACTTTTCTCACGAGTGTGGAAGTTTGTGGCATGAGCCTGAAGGGCGAGTGCCGCAAACACACGAGTGAGAAGAAGTACTTTTCTCACATGTTTCACACTATAGATAGATAGATAGAACAAGGTATGTGGGCCATGGACCTATAAAGTATTGTACTGGACCGAGCTGTTTACATCCTGGTTTAAAGTCGTGTTTTCCACAATCTCTAGTCGTGATATTGAGTTGGTCGTTGTCACATCGCGTAGGTAATAAGTCTTTATCATAGACAAATTTGTGTCACTATACGTATTTCATTCGATTACATTCGAAGAGTGAAGAATGGTGATGGTGACATTATCACGCAACTCAAATCTGTATTACTTACAAGTTTAAAAACCCAAACTATCGAAAAAACTCATTACTTGCGTCTTCAAATGGTTGTGAAGAAATTATTGTATCTGGACGTTTGTCGACGCTGTCGAATATCATTGTTTATGTTTTCCATAACAGTTCTGTCATGTTCTGTCATTGATTTATTGTTGGATTATTGCTGAAATAGTGGTTATTGAACTCATCGTGATATATAGTGGCAGTACAATAGTAAGAGAATCATTATGGTGCAATCTTGTTGGGTTTGCAAACAATCCATGTGTTCGAACCCGAATATCAGATTCCATTCGTAAGTACCATAGGCGTTACAGTGGGTATTACTCTGTTTTTGCCGAATAAAATGAAATTATTACGTGAATTCAAACCTTTACATGTGGAGATAATGAAATAGATACCTCACGGAACATTTAACTTCATTAGTTTTTTGGATGCTGCATTAAAACAAAAAGGTTGCCAAAAAGTCCAAGAAATGTCTATTGAAAATATTGATTTATCTTTAGGTTTCCAGATGATGTCACAGTAAAAGCGGCTTGGTTGAAAGAGTTGGGGATGAAATGTTCCAAAGTCTGTTAGGATTTGTTCCATTTATTTCAAATTCGAGATTAACCCAAGTGGAAGAATATTTTTGAAGAAAAGGGTTCTTCCTGTGTTATATGATGAATGGTATATCCCAAGAAATTCAGCTGCTTCAATTTCAGGGTAATTATTATCAGCCGTCAGAATTGTTATTTTCTATGAGTTATTCCAAATAATAACAGAGATTTGTATAAAAAAAGCAATATATTACATTTTTTCAGATTGAGTTGAGGACAAATTGAGAATAGTAAAAATTGTTAACTCAAATTTCGCAACTCAGTTTTCATCCACTTCAGGGTTTGGCTTTGATATACTGACGATAATATTATTTAGGTCAATTTCATATTTTCTGGTATGAAAAACAGGACAGTATCACGTGATTTTTTGAAAGAAAAAGTGAGTAGTATTAGTTGGTAGCAGTATCAAATCTATCTAATCTATCTAATATCTTTAAAAGCAATTCTTGTATATTGATATATTTATTTTGGCTATCTCGGAAACTGCTTTAAAGATTTGGATCAAAATTTTTATTCAGATAAGGTTTTAGCTTTTAAGTTCCTCCATACAGGCGATTTTCGTGAAGAAACTCGATTCCACTAATAATAATAACGATGTGAATTTTTTAATTCTATTTTCGCCCACTTCCAATTATCATAATCTGAAATTTGGCCACATATTAAGGAACGACGATAATACAAGAATTTCCTACTATTAATGTAATAAAAATAATAATAATAATAATTGGAATTTCAAATTCAACTTTCACCCATTATTAATCCTCCGAATTATCTAAAATTTTTAAAAATTTTCCAGAACCAACGACAATACAAGAATTTTATGATAATAACGCACCTAATAATATTAATAATGATGAGAATTTTCGAATTTGATTTCAATCGTCCGTATGATCTGAAATTGGGTGCACCTAAACCGATTGCAATACAAGGACTTAATTATAAAAGTTTAATGATAATAATGATTGACGTGAATTTTTTATCCTATATCCACCCACTTCTAATCATCCGAAAATTTTAAAATTTGGCATACTTACCACGGACCGACGATAATATAAGAATATTATATTAATGTTTTATTGATAATAATAATAATGAGAGATTCTAAACTCAATTTCCACCCACTTCCAATCCTCTGAATATTCTTAAATTCAGAACACACATCAAGAACTGAAGACAATAATTCCATAATATCAATGTGATAATGATAATAATGATGTGAATTTTGCTGCTTTACATCAGTACACGTACTTTGTCACTGCAAGGGCTCTAACTGATTTCGAAGGGCACACACAATATGTCTGAAATGGTCGCAGTGTAAAGGCTTTCAGAGCGGAAGCCAAAAATGAATCTTAGCGAATCTAATGTAGTGAAGATATCTTCAAGCAAAGTTTAAGGGAACACAACTTGATGCCATGCAGGGCAGCAACAAGGCCTTCATAGACTACAGAACATTGCAGATCACGGCTTGATTTTGCCCGCCATTATTTCCGGGCGATCTTGCCCACGAGAAGTCCTGATACGAACCCCATCGAACATATATATATATATATATATATATATATATATATATATATATGATATTCTTGGGAGGTGAATTAGAGCCCTGCAGCAGCCCAAAGTTACTTTGAATGAGCTGAGGGACAGTTTAGTGAATTTGGGAGACATAATTGAATAAGTCTGATATTGAGTACAACAGGCGGTTATCATTGCTCGAGGAGGGAACTCAAGAAATTAGCAAATCATTTCAGAATAGAAAACAAAATCTTCATTTTCATTTTATTGTTGTTTTTGTGAAACTCTGTACGTACTTGATTTTTGATATATTCTAGAAAAAAATGTTAGTTTGATTATCTGTATTGTGAATTGTGTTTCCATATTGTCGTAAATACATTAAAATTTCGTATATCTGAATTTGAAAAATATGCGCTGAAAACTTCTTTGGAATATTTATTTTTCACAATATTCATTTAATTTAATATGTAAAAGAACATATATTTATTGAATATATAAATTACCATTTTTTAGTAAATGCAATTTTTTTATTTTTTTTTTCAGTCGACTGTCTCCAGCTTTCCATTAATTGAGAACGAAAGTCTTAAAAGTCTTTTTTTTTTTGAAAAATTTGTGAACCTAATTTTCTAAGGATCGATACTATCCGATTCAATAAAGTTTTTTATGCCATCAGGTATGTCAAATGAGTTTTTCAATCTCAGGAAGTCCCATCGGATGTATATTCTAACACTTTCCTTGATATTTTCATCATTATTTCAAATTCAGCATTTTTTTTGTGATTGAACCCTATTTTCAGCAAATGCGTGCGCTCCTGTCTGTTGTGGGAAGGTCACAGTCTATCGCTACCTTCTCTCTTCCCCGCAGCCCGCGCGCCTGAAAACAGAGCGACTTCAAATCACCCCGTGTCGTAGGTATGGCAATGCTGAGTCCATCTGTATTTATAAGATATTATACGTCCATGATGTGGGCGGACGAAGCCATAAGCATGTAGGCCTCTCAATCGGGCCCCTTATGCACCCACTACTGCTGGGAGATGGTTCAGTTTTGAAGGTAGCCTATCTCGCGAGCAAAAGAGGCCAGCCTTCTGACCGATACCACCCTCACACTCTCTGGGTTCAGTACGATGCTCCCGATGTGTGCTTCCCGTATTGCTGCCACTGCAGGGCATTCCGTCATTCCGTGAGGATGTGAGTGGCTGACTCCTCATTCTCCAAGCACCACCTGCATTCGGTATCATCCGTGAAACCTAAAATGTTGAGGTGTCTGTTGAGGTGGCAGTGTCCCGTCAGGAGCCCTGTCACTAATCTGATTTCCTTTCTGCTCAGTGTGAGCAGAGTCTTGGTCCTCCTGGTAGAAGGGCCTCCGATGTGGAGTTTCGATTGCCTCATGCCTGGTGTATCGTTCCATGTATCCTGGAATTTTACTTCCAGAATTTCCTTCATGGTTGAGACACACCATGATCTTGAAACTCCTATGATAGGTTCTGGTCCCATCGCTGGGCTTTTCGCACCTTGTCTTGCCAAATAATCAGCCCTTTCGTTTCCAGGTACTCCGGTATGACCAGGGACCCAAAGTAGCTCTACTTTATTCTTCACACTATACTTTTTCTACAAATGCAAAAATTTAAAAAAACAATTAATGGACCTCAATATTAATTTTTTCCTACAACTGCACAACTACAATAACATTAAAGTATCCTACCTCTTGACTGATAAATATTTTTTTGTATGCCAATTCATACTTTTTTTTTTAATTTCCGGCAACAAATACAACGTTACTTTCGCAGCTGTTTCCAATATTTCTTGCGGAGTATTATTATCAAAATCATCACTATTGTCAGTATCCATATTATTTATTATGAGTAAGTATGTCTTATTGAAATAATATTTAATAGAAACTGCGATTTTTATGAAAGCACGAATGAAACCTATCTGAAGAATTTATAAAACTGCTATAATCTGACAGTTCTGATAACTATCTAAATATGAACAGTAGCCAACTACCTAGCCAACTAGTTTTTGTCTATTTTTGTTGATTGTGGGCAAAGTGCCGTGAGAAAAAATATTTCTCACAGTATGAGCAATACATCGTTTTGAAATTAAGTAAGCTATGAGAAATATGCTACTTTTCATAGTGGTTGCAGGAAAACCATATTGTATATTCAAGTTGGATAGCATATTGGTTGAATATAATTTTACCAATTTTCAACAAATCAAGTTAACCTATATGGGCTGAAATTAGTTCATCAGTATCGATTAAACAATATTTATCGTCTACATATTTTATCAAAAATCTAGAATAAATATTACAATCCCACTATTGAATCTTTGAAAGCAATGTCCGAAATGCGAATAATAAATTCAAAGCAAATTGAAAACCAAGGTTGAATGACAAAATTGCTCAAAGCGTTGAATAAATAGATAGATACATTTCCTTACAAAAAGGAAACCAATGCTGAAGTATCAAAGGACCCCGCACGAAAACATTTGGAAAATTGGCTCTAGGTCAAATTGGCTGAAATTTCATTATGTTATAGGAGGGTGAGTTTTTAGGAAAATTTGTGAATTTAAATGATTTTGTATGTGTCGTTTCTGAGATATAAGCGGTCAAAGGATTGACAAAGAAAAAAACTGTTTTGTTAGTGGAAATAATAAGAAACTCGTTGACATGTCCAATTATAATCTTATTGATGAAAGCACATCAGAGAGTATACGGGGAATAGTAAAAAAGTGGTTTATCGGGATTTTTATTCTAGCACTATTCCAGAACCAACAAGTTATATTTTGGCAAGACATTACAGTTTCAGTCTATCCTAGCTGATGAAAACGTGTTCTGTTTCTTGATGACTCTTCTCTGTTTGGATTATGAATTTTCAGAATTTTTAATATACTCCTATACTGAAAACAATTGACTGGTTGTTTTTTACCACAAAAAATTATTCATTACTGCTGTTGATTGAACAAATGATAACGCACCTTTCTGATGAATTCAGTAGGTCAATATTATTTTTCATTCAGATACAGGTTGCGTTACAGTTTTTGTTAAGTCATTTGCAATGCTTTTATTGAATATTTCAACAACTGTTCCGTTGATTTGGTCATAATTTTGCTCACACTATTTTGAGAATGTTGACATGAAAGTTTTGTCAACTTCTCATGTTGCGTTTATAAGATAGGTATGCATTTTTAAAGTTCACCATATTATGACATATGGGTATATTACTATCGATTGAACAAAACATTAGGGAACCTTTCGATAAATTAAATTTTGTTACAAAACTTTTCCAAATCAATTGTTCGATACTATAAACAAAGCAAACTGCACTCAACAACAAGATTGCATCAATACATGCAAACTCAAGAAAGTATTATAATTAACTAATTCAATAACCACATACGAGGATGTATTGATATCTAGTTAGCCTAGACCAGTTCCCTGCATAAACAAAATATTGCGATACCATAGCAACGAACAATAACTTATTAGAAGAGTCAGTGTCAAGTTTGACGTCAAAAAAGTAAACCAGAGTTACGCAATAAATTAAAAGAAAAAATATGTCCACCGAAATTGTGAAAATCGAAAAATTGGAGTATCGAGCCATCATCAAGTACCTGTATTTAAAAGGGTTAAGAGGTGAGCAGATTTACGAAGATATGCTTAATACCCTTGGTGATCAATGTCAAAAGAGGAAAAATTTCCATTGAAGATGATGACCGATCGGGAAGGCCAGTTTCTGTGTCAGTCCCCGAAAATATCGATGCAGTTCATGACATGATTTTAACAGACCGTCGAATTGGGCTATAACGGATATCTGAAGCACTGAATATTTCATACGAACGCGTTCATCATATAGTTCACGTCAATTTGAACATGAGAAAAATTGCTGCAAAATGGATCCCCAAATGTTTGAATGTTGACCAAAAGCGTGCAAGGGTAGTAGCATCGCGTTCGATCTGTGCTCGATTTGAAAACGATGTGGACTTTTCAAACCGAATTGTTACTATGGATGAGACTTGGATAAATTTCTACGATCCAGAAACAAAGCAACAATCGATGGAATGGCGAAACTCCGGTTCTCCAAGACCTAAGAAGTTTCGTGTCCAAAAATCTGCTAGAAAAGTTCTTGCTTCAGTTTTTTGGGATTTGCCATGGAGTAATCATGATTGATTTTTTTGGATAAGGGCAGAACAATTACTGGAGATTACTATTCGACATTACTGACTACTCTACGGAAAAATATTAAAGAGAAAAGACGCGAAAAGCTATCCAAAGGTGTTTTGTTTTTGCAGGACAACGCCCCTGCACACAAATCTCATGTTGCCATGCAAAAAATTCGTGATTTAGGGTTTGGATTACTAGAACACCCTCATTTTTCACCAGATTTGGCTCCGTCAGACTATCATCTCTTCCCTCAACTAAAAAAAAGTTTAAAAGGTCGTAAAGTTTCTTCCAACGAGAAGGTAATAAAAGCTGTGGAGGTCTGGTTTGCAGAGCAAGAAGAAATATTTTTTTTGAAAGGTCTAGAGACGTTGCAGGTCCGCTGTAATGAATGTATCCAATTTGGAGGAGAATATGTTGAGTAATAAAATATTTTGACATTAAAATTTTGTTTGGTTCTGTAGTAGGCTAAGAATTTTTCAATATATCCTCGTATCATAATACTGTAAACTTTGAAAATTAATATCTTAGACATGCAGAGTGAACAAAACTATTATATTCATTAGTTAACATTTTCCAAATAGTGTTAGTGAAATTAATGCAAAATTAACAAAACGGTTTTTGAGATATCCGATAAAACATTGCTGATGACCTTAAAAAATTTTTAACGTACCCTGTATTTAAATCAAACGTAATATTGAACAACTGAATTCATCAGAAAGTTACCTCATCTTTTGTTCAATCAACATTGGCAATAAATAAAAAAAAATTGTAATAAAAAACGATGTGTCAAGTGTTTTCATTATATAAATAATAAAAATTCGTCTTTCAAACACAGAGAGTTATCAAGAGAGTTATAATATACTATCATTCATAAAATTATAATTAGACATGTTAACGAGTTCCGATAAATATATTTCCATCCTGAATTCGTCTTATTTCGACTGAGAAAACAGTTTTTCTTCTTTGTCAATCCTGCCCAATTACGACGTTTTCACAAACTTTGGTCGCTTATATCTCTGAAACGACGCACACAAAATCATTAAAACTCACACATTTTTCTAAAGACCCTTCCTTCTATGACATAATGAAATATCAGCCAATTTGACCGAGAGCTAATTTCCCAAATATTTTCGTGCGTCCTTTCTCGCAATCATACGAATATTATAATAAAAGTCCAAAATCCAAACATCCAAAAACATTTGTTCATTTAATTTACAATAGAATAATATGGAACATACAACATTTAAACACATAAAATACCAATAAAACAATCACTAAGCCACAGAGGGGTTGTGAGGGAATGATATTGCATTTCATGCGTGATATGTTTTTTGTCCTACCCTTCTGGGAAGCCAGCGGTCGGTAAAACCAGCACACATCCGCCTTAGGTGCTGCAAGCTCAAGTCTACAACAAAAAAACCGGGTTTGAGATAATAAAAGTGATACAAACTATCCTTGAAGCAAGAAAGGTGTATATTCAAGAATTGGAACCACATGGGAAACTTTTTTATTAATCGTTTCTCAGAAAATTTCATTCTTTATAAAAATTGGCGCATTCAATTAGACTGAATACGCGTATATCGGTTATCATCAGTGGCCCAGTGGCGTGTGGTTAAGCGTGAATCGGCCAATATTCTAAATTCATTACAAAGTAAAGTAACATTACTCTGCGAAATATCGAAAAAATCTATCGAATCTATTGAATGATATTCCAAGATATCCAGTAGTCTATTGATTACAAGTTTACTTTTTTTAACTATCCTGGCTTTATTTAATTATCTTTCCATCACTCTTTTTTTGACTCATATTCAAGATTTTCTTAAATCAGTTAATTGCATTGACAGATAATTTATGCTGATTTGGTTATTCAATACGCAAAAATTATTGTGGATAATTAGCATTAAGAATTGAGGCCAACTCATTAAGCAGTTATAAAAATTATTAATTGATAACTGAATAACTGGAAATATAATTCAATTGCAAACAACTTTTTTCGTCTAGAATGAATGTATCTATCTAGAATAAATATTACAATCCCACATTTAAGTTTTTGAAAACAATTTCTGAAATGCGAATAACAATTTCAAAGCGAATTGAAAACCATAGTTGAATAAGAAAATTGCCCAAATCATTAAACAAAGAGATACATTTCATCACAAAAACAAAACCACTTCTGGAGTAGCAAATTTCTTGAACAAACTATCCTTAAAGTAAACAAAGGTGTATTTTCAAGAATTGTTCAAGGATACAACACCAAAAGCTCTTGGAAAAACTATCATTATCTCTTTATGTAATGAAACAAGTGGCAAATCACAGTGATGTCACATTCACTTTTCCTGTATTGGCAACAATAAAAACATGACATTATTGTTACATGATCATGGATGCTATCACAGAGAAAATTAACGCTCCAGCAATTTACTCCTTAACGACTATGGTACATTGGACACATCTCGTTTCCATATATCTCCCAGTCACACCTGGCGAAGTCAGTTCATCCCGAGGATTTCCATTTTTCACAGTTGCCATGGTCCATTGAATATAGATGAAATTCCCTCAATTGAAACTTTGCAACAGATTATTCCACTTCTTTCTCGGAACTGAATTGATAATTTTGAATAAATCACTTCTATATGGAGTTAAAACTCTATTGCGTTTCTTCAAAGGAAATGGAACACATTTCAATACTATTTTTCAATGAAAATGTAACCCATGAATAGAGACAGAGATTGTATTTTTAGATTGGAAGTAATAATGTTTTATTGAATGATATTTTCATTCGCCTCTCAAAGAGGATTATGCAATAACTGGGGAAATTTTATTTTCATTAGAAGAAAATTGGATAGAAGTCTGGCGGATTCTCCATAGAATTTATAGTGTATGAAAATCATAAAAGCACTTTAATAGAGTTTTAAAATCGATATTTCTTTCCTATGACTGGGAGTTTAACTTGCTGCTTGCGGATGAAGTGGGAAATCAGTATGTAGTATATTTGAATAAATTCACTCTAAAATAATTTATTTCACGAAGTACAATGTCTCAATAACTTCAAAACACAATACTCCAATTCATTTAACAATCACAGAACTATTTATGTTCGACTTCCGCTTCACTGACTGTCCCAACTCTCCTGCGTGCTTCTTTTTATATTCACCGTTCATTTCTCCTGAAATTTCGAGTAAGCCTTCGAATCGTCAAAATTCTTGTCGTTGCGTAGCGCCTCGAAAGTCAATCGCGCTCACGCACCCGGCATCGCCCGCAGCTTCTCCACATTGCCCCCTTCTTAGAGATATTTCGTCTCGAAATGTCATCCTTGGAGTGTGTCGATATTTGCAGGAATCCCCATATCTGCACCGTGAAGTTCGATGGAAATAACACTCCACAGTCTTCATGTTAGGGTGGAATAGGATTACAGCATACCAAAATCTGGATGCCGCTGGATCGAAATATCGTCTCCAACATACTTCTTATAACTCTCCAATGGAGTATAGTTCAGCAATTTAAGAAGACAGAAAATAAGGGTATCATTGAAAACATCATTGGAGACAGAAGAATTCCAAATGGAACAAATTGATATCGCCAATGAATTTGATAACGTTTTCAACAAAATTGGAGAAACTTTAGCTGATAAAATTGTGAGAGATAAAAACTATAGAATAGAAAAAAAAACTACACCAAATTCTTTTGTGTTTGCACCAATCACGGCAGATGAAATACACAGAACAATTTTTGAACTGCAAATCGGCAAAGCCGCCGGAATAGATAATTTGAAAGCTGAAACCCTGAAATTAATCAGAATCTACTGCATGCAACCCTTGACCCATTCATACAATAAGTGTATAGAGTGAGGAATTTGCCCAAAGGCACTCAAAAGTCACTATAGTCACTACTCACACCTATTGAAAAGATTCTTAAAAAAAGTATTGAAATAATGCCAAGAACAAGTTCAAAATTTTGTCCCATCACCAGTATGGGTTCAGAGAAAGAACATCAACACAAGATTCTGTCTCATTGTCAGAAAGTCGTGTTTGTTTTACTCATCGATTTATTGAAATCCTCCGATACAGATAGTCACCAACTGCTCTTAAGCTGCTTAGAAGATATTGATATACGTGATAATGATTAGTTCTTTTTCGCAAGCTTTCTCACCAACATATATCAAGTTGAGAGGACAGAGTATACGCTCAGCAGTAGGATGCTTGTTGAATATAGATTTCCGCAAGGAACTGCCCGTGGTCCAACTCTCTTCAATATTCATATATAAGTAAATGGATTATTCTCATTCTCATTCACCATCTACCCTGAAACTTAAATTATCTACTTAGTCATAATTATCGATAAACACATGAAATGGGACCTTCATATAGCATACCAGTTATAGAAATTGGGAGTAATATTGTATGAATTCAGGAAACTCAAAGAACTCTTACCTGAAACCAGTCTTAGTACATTGTATCATGCCCTAGTTGAAATCCACCTTCGTTATGGGATACTCATATGGGGCTCAGCCCCAAAAACCTATCTCCACACTTTGAAAGTAATACAGAGGCGACTTCAGAAATATATTTTTTTCAAAGAACTATCGGTATCCAACAAATACACAGTATATCCTTCCATTCATGTCCAAAACAGCTACTCAAAGGCCTTACTCTTATCTCGCACCGAAATTATACAACACTGGTCCAGAAAACTCAAAATCACTGAAAAATGGAAGAATTATTCTTAGATATTTTCAAAAACTTACTCCTTTCACACCTTTATGTTATTTTACCATACTGACCTGTATTTGAAACATACACTATTTTATATTATATGTTTGAAAATGTATCAACATATATTATACTTTTATATCTATTGGTATTATTACTATTACACTAAGGGCCGGTCTCTTCACCTATAGATAAGCCCCAGATAACTATATCTATCAGATAAGAATATGTAAACCTGTGAAGTTTATCCGACAGATAGTTATCAGATACTTTATTGTGAGGTGAAAAGACCGGCCCTAAGTATCATTATTATTAAAATCATATGTCCTCATTCCGGAAAAAGTGTGTATTCACTTATGGGAAAGATGGATCCGAACAGAGAATTTATATCTGTTCGGATAGTCAGGCAGCGCTCAGAGCCGTCTGCCATCCTAAACCAAGCTCAGCGCTTGTACAGGAATGTGGAGATGCGCTCGAGAAGCTAGCTGAAACGAAGGAAGTTCAGCTGGTATGGGTCCCGGGACACAAAGGGGTGCGCGGAAACGAGGTGGCAGACGGACTTGCCAGATCCGGATCCGCAACGCCGTTCTGTGGACCGGAGCATGTACTAGGCATCGCAAGAAGCCAAACTTCTTCAGCCCTCGACGAGTGGGCAGAAGAAGAGCTGAATAAACTTTGGAGGGATAACACCGGCTGCAGGCAGTCAAAAGACTTCGTGGCCGGCTCCAATAAGTCAAGGACGACATGGCTCTTAGGCAGAAATCGCCAAGCGCTACGCCTCCTTATAGGAATACTAACAGGACACAACAAGTTAGGCAGACACCTATCACTCATAGGCATAGAAGACAGTCCCACTTGCCAAAAATGCGAAGAAGATGAAGAAACTTCATCTCACTTCCTCGGCGAGTGTGAGGCATACGGGAGGCTAAGATTTGGAACCTTCGGAGTTGACAAACTCCAACAAGAGGAACTAATCAATTTGGAATGGTCGGACATACTGACCTTCATTAGGAGGTCACAAAGGTTCGAAAAGGAAAATTAGGAGGATGAACGTAGATAAGTGGAGAACAGGGGATGGCAAAAAGGGTCCATGAGGGCCTACTTGCCTGGCTGCGGTAGCGGCCTCCCCAAAGAACTACTACTACTACTACTATGGGACTTTGGTTTGTTTCACAAACGTAACACAATTTTTGTATTTGTATTTTTTATATGAATAAAGTGTTTTCGGAGGTAATACCACAAGAGTTCAGATTTAGCAACATATTTTTTGTGGTTGTTTTGGAATACTTATTTTCATTGGCAATTTAACGAGAGCTGTTCTGAAAAAATCACGAGAGCGTAGCTCGAGTGATTTTGTCAGAAAAGTTCGAGTTAAATTACCTAAATGGTAGTAATATGAGAAACCCACCGGAAAATATATCCTGCCAAATCTCAGCTCGCGTGATATTTGGTAAGACAATACCATGAATATCAATTCAATTAAACTTTGTTTAATAAACTAATAAAACAACAAGTAGAAGAATGATGTTTAGAAAGAACAATAATAACTGGAATATTATTCGCTGTTTAATTCGGTTTTGACATTTACAATTGTCAAACTGACGCGCAACGCTTGATAAACGAACAGTAAATGCTAGCGTTGCTTCGGTAACGTAATTTATCCGATATTTTTATCCACTTGCATTTCTCTTCCTTCCTATTTAGACGATAGCAAACTACGATTTTTATATTCACAAATGGGAATTATCATACATAGGTGGAATTGTCATTATTATACATTTGAATTTGGCTATTCGCCGCCCATTTCGGAGTTGAAGGTAATCTACCAAAAGACATTGTCTGGATATTTGCTTTCAATAGCAATGCACTATATTTATGGGCATTACTGGGCTAGGTAGCCGAGTGGTTGAAGCGATATTGTTTCAATCACTTTTGGCTGCCAGTCAAAGGTTCAAACCCTAGCAACTACAGAAATTTTTCTGATGGCCCGAGAAAGTGTTAGGAATCGCACGTAAAAAGGTAAGACTTCGGTAACCCTTAGCTCACACAAGTTTTGACTTCTGAGGGCTGCCGTTCGTAGTTCAATTGGAACTAATTTTTTTCAAAATTTACCTACTAAACTTGAGTTCTCAGAATGTAACCGTTTCTCAATGTAACTCTAAATAAAAATACACGATATTATACGCCCACCTCCATTCTGGATTACTCGTGAGCGGAGAGGCATGTGTCCTTTTCTACGAGCAGGACGGAACCTAATCACATCTCTAAATTTCCAATAAAACTTTTGTTTTTAGCTAAAAAGTGATATATTTCTTAGAGAAAAGAATCAATGGACTGTTATATGATGAGAGTTTCGAAAAGAGAATCGAGTTATTCCAGAGAAAAGATTCCCTATTCGTGAACTACCGTCACGATATTATATTGGCAGTTCAACATAATTTGATAGTCTAGAGGCAGATGTAAAATTCTCCGTATAGCAGTATGTTGCAAAAGGTGTCAAGATCTGAGGATCCTATTCATTCCGGCAAGCTTTCTTTCCGATCTGAAAAACAATATTTGTATGACGTGGAAGTTATTCGTGCGTGATGAGATGGAAAATTTCGTATATCTCGTGATCTTGAAAAATCGTTACTGTCGCCCTCCGTGGAGGAAAGAATTCCTTGAAATATGTCTTCGTCGAGTGGAAAAGTTAATGAGGAATGATGTGGGTGGATAGCGGTAATGACTATTTGTTTTCATCATGTCAACATATCCGATGAAACGAAAAATTATGGTTGGAAAATGGTTTAGTATGACCCAAAGATCGAAGCCCAATTCATACAGGGTCTTCTGGAAGTTCACATTTTTTTATAATAAGTTAATCCACTTTTATTGGTATTGAGTTGAAAATAATTTGTTGAATAAAACTCTTTCTTTCATGACGCGACTTTTTTCAAATGATCAATATAATCGAGATGACATTGACAAAAATGTCTCTTGTCTTGTGAACTCCTTGCTGGACTTAATTGACAGACATGCACCAATTTCAACATCAAGAATAACGGAAAATAAGACGCCTTGACTATCTTAAGATCTATAAAAAATTGTTACTCGGGATATGAACTAAAAAAATTCAAACGAACGCATTCTGACCTGCACCATCAAAGATACGCGCAATTATGAAAATGAAGCTGTGAAACGAAAAAAAAGCCGTATTTTGTTGAACAATTCAATGGAGCTGACAAAAAAGAAATGTAATCATGGAAAAAAAATTAAATATTTTGCAACGAATTAAAAAATGATTGCTTCAAAAACTCCACTCCTTCATCCAACCTTGCCCTTGATCTTTTGGATTTTCATTGTACCAACTGCCTGACTAGGTAAGGTCAGGTTTGAACGTGAGCGAGCCCGCATCAGGCCCTCCACTGCAGCCAGTGGCCTATTGTGGCTCACCCTATGGTTATATTCCTCCCAGTATATCAAATCTCCTAACGAAATTGAGGAATGTATTGGGAGAACAATTTTCGTTACTGTCTTACTGTCGTATCGCCAAATATTGAAAATCTGGTTTTGGCCGCTGCAGGGCATGTACACAGAACGTGCTTAGCCGTTTCATCTTCCTTCATGCATAGGCGGTACTCTGCATCTTGTGAAAGTCCGATTTTATGCATGTGATGTTGGAGTTTGTAGTGGCCATTGAGCAAATCTACTATAACTCTGAGATGAACTCTAGCAGTTTGTAAGAGTCCTGTTTTGTTGTTGTACAAGCAATTAATGCTATGGAATGGGCTAGGCCCGGTAGAGTACACCAGTACTCAAGTCTTTTATTGTCTGCCCAAGCTGTTATGACATTCTTGGCAGTGCTATACGCTAAACCAATTACCGGTTCTGGTCCAGTGAACGTTGTTTCGCCTTTTGCTAGTATGTCCGCTATTTCGTATCCTGCTTCTAGGCCCGTGTGAGCTGGTATCCAGACTAAGGTAACGTTGTTGCGTTGCTCTAGTCGGTTCAAGGTGTCTCTGCAGTTCCATACTGCTCTGGATTCTAGCCAGTTAGATTCAAGCGCTATAAGTGCTGCTTGACTATCTGAAGATATTTTTATTGTTTTTCGTGTGTGGTGTCGATTTTCCAGCTCCTTTGCACACATGTCAATGGCAGATACATCTGCCTGCAATATCGTATCTAGTTTACCATACAGAATGTGTATATTTTTATTCCAACAATATTTCTTCCAACTCATCTTCTCTAACATGTCGAGACGAAGGTGATAAAATTGAATGAACAACAACAAAAAATTTCTTGGGCTTACATATCGATTCCAGTCTTAGATGGACAGAACTGGTTAACGCAGTAAACATAAAATTGAATAAGGCCATTTATGCAATTTCAAGAATAAAAGACTGCATGCCCACCATGCAGTAATTAACGTCTACTACAGCTTAGTGTACTCTCACTAATTTTATAATTTAATCTTATAGGGAAACTCTATAGATGCAGGTAAAATATCTGTAAAACAGAAAAATGTTCATCTTAGACTTCAAACAAACTTGTAAGCCCACATTAATTAAATATAAAATTATGCCTTTCTACAGCATATACGTCTACCAAAGTATTCTATAAAATTGAGCCACCCGAATGTAAATGTTGACATAAACGATTTGAACCAATATTATTGTTCCATAGCAAACAAATTAACTCAGAACATTTCTCCGACAGTTGATTATCTGGAAAGTATGGCATCTCCGATGCACTCTCTGTTCTTGGCAGAGCTTAAATCAGTAATTAGAGAAATAAAAAACAAAAATTCCTCAGGTGAAGACCACTTATCAGCCAAGCTATTATGACAATTACCTGATGAAGCCCCAAGTGCCCTAGCTGTGGCCATCAACAAGTCTTTTGCCACAGTTATTTTTCCCTCCAGCCTAATGACCGAATAGTTAAACCACTGCACAAAGGTGGTGCCACTGATGATCCGAACAACTTCAGGCCAATCTCACTACTATCAACTCTGTCCAAAATGATTGAGAAACTAGTAAAACGTCGGATAATGGGTTTTTTGCAGAGACATAATATATTGGCTGCTGAACAGTTTGGTTTCCAAAACCAAAAGAGTACGAATGATGCAATCTTTGATTTTCTTGAAAGAGTGTATATGATCCTAAACGAAAAAGAGTCGGCTGTAGCAATATTTCTTGATCTTTCTAAGGCCATTGACTGTGTAAGTCTTAAAAAAGCTCGTACATTACGGATTTCGCAGCACATCTCTAGACTGGATCAGATCTTACCTCACTGATCGAAATCAAAGAGTACTATTAAACAATGTTAGTTCTTACAGGAAAAAAACTGAACGTGGAGTTCCCCAGGGTTCAGTTTTGGGCCCTATTCTATTCCTGCTCTACATTAACGATATGACCAACCTAGATATTTCCGAACATCTTACATTGTTTGCTGATGATACCACGATTCTCTGGCACAATGAAGATCATGATGGTCTGGTTCGTACTATTCCTATTGACGGAGAAAAAATTAAAAAGTGGTGTGAGGCTGACCTGCTGACATTAAATGTTACAAAAACAAATCTGGTCACTTTCAAGATGGATCTAGTACCTTTAGGTTCTCAAGTAATTGAAAGCAAGCCCGAAACAAAATTTCTTGGGTTACAAATTGACCACAATCTGAAGTTCGAAGCTCATATAACGGATCTAAAAAAAAAGTTGTCCTCTGGTTGTTACGTTGTCAATATTATATCTCGCGAACTCGGAATGGCACCTTCCTTAACTGCATACTACTCATTTATTTAGTCCCACCTACGGTATGCAATTCCATTCTAGGGTTCTTGCAGTCAAGTTTTATTCCAAAGTGTTTTCGTCCTTCAGAAACGAGCTTCAAAATTTATCTTCAAAGTGAAGATGCGTGAATCGTGCAGGCCAATTTTCGTCAATGAAAAAATATTGACGCTTTATGAAATTTTCATTTTAGAGAAAGCTTGCTTGTTGCAGAAATACAGGGAGAAATTCATTAACTCAAACACGAAGCGATTTACACGTCAGGAAAAAACACTTACCCTCCCTCTTCCCACTTCAACTCTCACGAAACAATCTTTGATTTAAAGAAGCAAGCAAATTTACAATCATTTACCTAATCAAATCAAAGATATCAGCGACATGAAGTATTTCCGAAAATTAGTTAAAGCACTTCTGATCGGGAAATGCTTCTATAATTCAGAGGAGTATCTTGCATATGAATTCTAGTCGTTCTATACTTGATACTTAATATTCAATATTCTGTTTTTGATAATACTGTGATATTATAATATATTTTACAAGTTATTTTATTTTATGTCCTTTTTGTAACTTTGAATTTTCAAATAGTTTTATCTTTATGGGAGATTTTCTCCATAGGCTAATAGGTTAAGAATTAACAGTACAATACTTTGACTTTGTCGACAAATGTTTTCATTTAGACAATAAAGTTTATTCATCTATCTGTCTATATATGAGGAAAAACATTGATAAATTTCAGCTCAATTATTCAAATCATAATTATGATACCAGGAATTCTGATCACCTATGTGTTCCCCGACACAAAACTACGAAACTAGAAAATAGTTTCAGATATATGGGAATAAAAATTTACAATAAACTTCCACTTACCATTAGGAGTATAGATTCCTTCAGTAATTTCAAGAAGACAATAAAACTTCTGATGACGAGTAAATGCTATAGTATAAAATAGTACCTCTGTGATAGCGTGTAGAAGCCCTACTATTTTCATTGTGCCGTCTGTATTTTTTAGGTATTTTTATATTTTTCATATTATAATTTTGAGATAATCGATAACACCCATCTCAGTGAGTGATTGACTTGTCCTATACATCTTGTAATGTCCCAAAGGATAAATAAATATTTCTATTCATCATATCGCTTGCTGAATACTGGTGCACAGTTCCACTCGATTCCAAGGTCGTGATTTGTAAACCTTTTGTGTAAGATAACTCCAAAGGAAAAAATCGAGTGAAGAAAGGTCAGGCGATCTTAGTGGCCATCCAATTAATGTACTCTCCCTTCCTATCCGACGATTAGGGTTATTTTGATTCAGACAACTCTTCGCAATTCCCGCATTATATATGGAACAACCATTTAACTGAAAATATAAATTTCTTGTTTCTGCAAGGGGAAGTTCATCTATTGCGTCCGAAAATTCATTACTTAAAAATTGTAGGAAAATTTCGGAATTCATGTTGCCGTCGAAAAAGAATGGTCCAATTATGGGTATTCCACACCAAAAATTCACTTTTTCTGAATACTATCTTTTACAGTTTATCACCCAGTTACGATTTTCAGTGGCCCAATAGCGAATATTTTGTGATGAAACCACTCCATTTGTTGTGAAACTAGATTCATCACTTAATAAATTTTTCTTTAAGAAACGCCTGTCATTAGGATACTTGCCCTGGGCCTATAAGCAGAATTCCAAACGTATTTCTTTACCTCACCTAGTTCCAGAGTATGTAAAAACTCTGGTTTAAATGGCCTCAATTTATTTTTCCTCAGATATCGCCTAACATTCTCTCTAGGTAAGTTTAAATCTAAGCTGGCAACCCTCAAACTACAAAATGTCGCGAATCTAGTGGTGTAGTCAGATTTAAAAAAAAATCACTAGTAATTTCTTTAGATTGTTCTTGAAAAATAATATTAGTTGGCCCTGGAAATTGAGACTTATTCGTGAAATTTGGTGTCCTAATAGACTTTTTGAATATCTACCTAACAAAAAAATCATTCCAATCGGTTGAAAAATGTAAGTTTTATATGGGTGCTTCCATCTTAAATGGGTCACACTGTATAGTCTTTCATTTCTCTTAAAAATTAGTGAGTTCTGAATTTAATCAGACTTGTCCGAATGTACCTGACTAATTGTCCGAATGTGGAATAATACCTTAGATCAAGAGTACAGATCGTGATCGCCACGGCTCTTTTTCACCCAGCGGTACAGGCATCCACGTAGAAGTGAGCCATTATCCCCGCCTCGAGAGCGGAAAAGAAACTTTCTCTGCTTCGAAACTTTTTTCATAGGAACCTCCTTAACTCCGCGTCAAATTCTCCGTTTTCGTATGCAAGCCATGAGATAGCACTTTAGCGTCAGGGCGTTCGTCCAACAATTAAAGTACGGCCAGCTTGAATGTTGCCCGCGACTGTGACCCGAATATCAAGCAGGCCCTGGAAGGTCGGAGTCGTCGCGACACCGACGTCGACTGTCACCGTAACCGTAAAGGGTCTCGAGCAATTTGGACCGAGGAGTGTTATTGCTTGTTGTTTTTTGCTAACGAGGTGGAATATGGCGGCTGCTGTCAGACGTACTGAGTGCTTTGAATGTGTCTCGTCGTAGAGCCAAGTGAACCGAATGGAGGAATAGTCACCGTTATATATTCTTTATTTTTCTAGTTAGGACTCGTACTATGCAGTAGTCTCTTGTCTTTGAAATTTGAATCTCACAGGATAATTTGACTGCTTTCGTTCTGCAAGTCGTAATAGTATGAAGAATAATAAAGTAATAACTATAGTCTACATAGATTAAATGCAGAAGTCTGGATTGCTCAATCCATTTTTATTATTAGTTCAATGTGCTTCTGCCAAGTAGTGTCATAAACATTTCTATTTTATTCAACTGTATTCATTGAAATTTGGAACTTTTTATATTTCTTTCATGTTTCTATTTATACATTTAGGCCAATCAACAGGGCTATCAACCTCAACTCAAATTGCTCCGCCGACAATTTTTTTTAAAAATTGTAGAACACATTCCGTACATTACTTCTGAGAAAAATTATCACCTCCAGGGGATGTGGAACCCACCCAAAAAACGCGTTGAAATTAATTTTTGAGGTAATTTCGAAATATCTCAAAAAATGTAATTTAAATCAAAAAATCACTAGATATTCAGAAAGAGCACAAATTTTTACAAAAAAACTGACTCAACCAAAATTTTGAGAAATCGCACGGTATTCTTGAAAAAAATTGTTGAAGTTATATGCTTTCTCAATGGGGCAGGTGTTGCGCCGGCTCCCGCCTACGTGCATTTTTTCAACCAGCGCGTGAAGTAAAGTTCTATAACTCCTGACATAAATATTCAATTCGGATGAATCTTACGTCATTTTGTAGATAAAGATCGCAGCTTTGTATTCTGATATTATTTTTATTTATACGCGCAGTTGCCAGCTGCAAAATTGCAATTGAAAATCTTATAATATTAAAGTTCCTGACTTCGTGAAATAATGTTTGTGATTACTGAAATAATGTCTTATCACTTGTAGCAAGTAAAATGAACAGTTGAGGATTACTTCATTGTCAAATTGCATATCGTTCAACTGGTCCAAATAATGTTGGTTTTAAATACGAGTGTTTTCAATTCTTCGCATATTTTAGGTTACAAAATCTTGAGGGAGTTTATAAATTCAAATGCTAATAACTCAGAGATGAAGGCACGTATCAACATGAATGAAAAGCCAGTTTAAAGAAAAAACCCTGCTCTTATTGAAAATATTTATACAAATTTGGATACTTGTACAAATTTTAAATGCAATCCAGTAAATCTTTTAAGTACTTAATATAGAGGTTACTCGGCATTTGATCGCATTATTGTTCTATGGAAAAAAAAAATAAAATCAGTCCATGATGGAATATGGGGATTTGAGACCGAGGAAGACAGTGCACCAAAGGAAACTGTCCCGAATTGTACCTGCTTCAACCCATTTTGTCCCAGTGGTGCGTTAACGCACTACACATTTTATGATTTAACCCATTAGGGACCACGGATACCATGTGGTATCTCAAAACATATGGAGCAATATTCCCTCTCTGTCGACACCCTATGAATTCAACAGCCACACAGCCTTGGCATTTCATTCGTTATAAATCCACATTGGATATTTAGTGGCGATAGAGGTATTTTATACGGTGTTTAGTGTCATAATGGTGTTATTTTGAAGGACTAAGTTGTTCTTGTCTGAAACAATGGATATTCAATGGTCGTAAGTATATTTTTGTCGTATTGGTAATATTTTATGCTAAGTTTTATTTACTAATATATTCTTATGTGCCCATTCAATCTTTTTTATAATTGTTATTATCATTCATTTTCAATAGTTCACATTATAATGCCCAAAAGTCAGGTAATACCAAATGGTATCCGTGGTCTTTAGAGCACAAAATTATTAAGCCTAGTAAATTGTTGAAATACTATCTAAATATATAATTTTAGGTCAGGTTTCCGCTTTCTCAAGCAATGAATATGTTATAGGACGATGGAGAAATGCAAGAACGTGTCGATCAAATTTTCATCACACGGAAGAAGTCGAAGCTGATTCAGATGAGGATTCTGTAGATAGTGATGACGGGGGGATGGTTTATAATCTTACAGATTTAATACAATTCATTCCATTTCAAGGTAAAATTCTTATAGGAGTTGCCTAGTACAACCTTAGCTATACTCCACCATAGACAAGTGTGACTCCGACACCAGAGGAGGAAACCAGTTTTGCGTCACGCCACAGGATATGAATCAACAATCATCTCGGATGATTTGCTACATTCATAGCAGGCCAATTCTCTTTGGTGACAAAATCTGTGGCCTCAACACAAATGACGGTTATATCATCAATTCTAATTTATACCAAGGAAAAGATACATTAATAAATTGTTTCCATATTATTGTTTTCTTTCAAATGCGGCATTGTGCCGAACAAGGATGTAGGTCATTTAGTAGTACGATGTGCAAAAATGCAGTGTTGTACTTTGTGTTGATTGTTTTTCTTCCTATCATACCAAATAACTCGTTATAATGCTAACCGCATAATTAAGACATTTTTTCGAAGTTACAAAAGCAGCCTTCAAGGTCCACGGATACCATATGGTATCAGTGTTTTTTTTAAACCCTGTATACTGAATTTGAAAAAAATGGCATTTTGGGTCATTTCACTACCCAGGTATTGAAAACTAATGAAATTAAAAACAAAATATAAAAATATTTCAATTCGGTCCTCAATAGGTTTTAAACCAGTAAATATTTTCGAATATCCATTTGGAAGTTCAATTATTATCAGTATTAGAAGATATAGTACTGTACCGACTTTTGATTTTTATTTAAAACAAAAATCTTATAACACTTCAAAAGTCAAGAAATCCGCTGGTTAATTTTGTGTCAAAAGTTGAAGTAAATTCAAACCAGTAAGATTTTTATTCTTGAAAAGTGATATAATTTTTTGGAAAGTATATAATATGTGGATTACATAGTGAAAAAAATATTTTTAAAATATCATATAATTTATCGTCAAATTTCTGTATATAATTACTGGTACGTGAACGAACCACTGGTTTTTTTTCATGAAACAAAACCAATTTATTACAAGTTTCGACAAGTAAAGTAAACATCGCCGATTGATGTGTTTGTTTAGTTTTCCTCTGTTTCTTGTGCAGTTCACGTGAAATTTGAGTGCGTTCTGTAAAATATGCCGTTGGCAAGGTATTTGACTAAAAAAGAATTAGAGGCGGCTTTGGAGAAGATCGTGCAGGATATGTCAGATGATGATGAAAGTCATAAGTATTAGTTACTCGTATTTACGTATTTTTATATTTTATAGATGCAATATTGTAATATTGTGTCCTTTACAAATTTTTGGCTGAGAATTACGCGAAATATTTATTTACAGAACATATTGACGCTGTTTATATTCCACCTGCCGTGGATACTTTGACTGACGAGGAAGATATGAACGAGGAAAGCAATAGGCAAGAGTTTGAGGAACCAACTGATATAGTTGGAACTTTCGAGTTAGATGTACCGGAATATACAGAGGTCCCTGACCAGTCCTGTACTTTGTCGTCTACTGAACCTGAATGGGACTCATCAGATGATGAAACATTGGAATCAAAAAGAAGACGTATTCTTTCTGGAAAAGACAGGCTTGCTTCTACAGTCAAATGGAAGAAAGGTCAGATTGAATATACTCACACACCTATATCCGATGAATTTCGATTATACGAGGATATACAAAATAGACTCTCTGGAAAATCTCCCCTTGAAATATTTTTTATGTTTGTTGATGACGAAGTAATTGACTTGATTTTGAATATTTCGGTAAAATATGCTCAAGACAATAACCGCCATGAATTCTCGTTATCAAAAAGGAACTTTTAGATTTCATAGGAATTCTGTTGTTCTCTGTTTACCATTCCTTACCACATATTCAGCATTATTGGTCTACTGATGAAGACAAAGGAATTGATCTCATAAAGAAATGTATGAGCCGCAATAGATTTCAATTCATAAAACAGAACTTACATTTATCTGACAATAATCTGTTAGGCACAAATGATAAATTTTCGAAAGTTAGACCATTTTTCGATGTAATAAATAAAAAAAAATATATGCAGTTTGGAATATTTTCATTCAACTTATCCATAGATGAACAGATGGTACCATATTTTGGGCGCCATTCGTGCAAAATGTTTATAAAGGGTAAGCCAGTTTGGTTTGGATTCAAACTATGGTGCCTTTGTTCATCTGATGGGTGGTATTCAAAATAAAAGTTATTCTAGCTTTGGCCTTGGCAGTGACGTTGTCATGAGTCTACTTTCTGTTGTGGATAAGCCAGTGAATCACCAAATTTTCTTCGACAACTATTTTTCATCTATCAAACTCTTCGTACATTTGAAAAATAATGGTTACTTTGCTACCGGTACTATACGAGAAAATGGAACAAGTAAGTGTCCAATCGAAAATTGTAAATCATTCGGTAAAAAAGACCGCGGATCCTATATTTCAGCATATGAATCTGAATCAAAAATTGCCATTGTTCGTTGGAACGATAATTCGGTTGTAATGGTGGCAAGTAATGTTTATAATGTTGATCCTGTCCAAAATGTTAAACGCTATAATAGAAAAGAACGAAAAGATGTACATCTACCCCAACCTTATGTTATTGCCCAATATAATAAATATATGGGTGGGGTAGATTTACATGACAATGGAATTGCTAATTATAGGTGCCAAGTATTTGGGAAAAAATGGTGGTGGCCTTTATTTTGTAACGCATTGGATAGCTTAGTCGTCAATGCATGGAAAATTTATAAAGTTGCCAATGAAAAAAAAAAAAAATTCCCAGGTAGATTGTAAATCTTAAATAGCCTTGCGACTTTTAAAAAATGACAAAACACTAATCAAAAGAAATCTTGCTCCTTCCATAGACGAACTGCGTTATGATAATATAGGTCACCATATAATTTCCCATGTTACTAAAGCACGCAGGAGGTGTAGAATTTGCCATAATCACACAATTCATATTTGTAATAAATGTAACGTACATTTACATACAGCATGTTTTGTACAGTACCACCAAAAATGACACCGGGTGTTACCAGTGGTGTGTTAACGCTCCATATAATATTAATCTGTTTTTTGTAGCAAGTAAAATTCTATGTAAACAATAATTCAGGTATAGTTATTTTATTCATGGTTGAATATTTCTATGATATATTTCTGTTAAAATTATTTTGTATATCATAAGTGTCCTAAAAAACCATTTCATGTATTGTCCCAGTGGTTCGTTTGCGCACCAGTATTTTTTTTATGTTAAATTATTTTAATTTTTTTTTGACGCATGGAATGTATTCTTGAGTCTATCAAAATATACATATACCAACAAAAATTCCCGTTTTTTTATTTTTTCGATGATTGGGACAAAATGGGTTAAACTCATTGAAATTTTAAAACCTGAAAAATATCGGCTTGGGACCTTGTCAATGCGGCAGCTAGCGCGCCGTTGTATAGTATACAGCGGCGCGGTTCTGTCAGTGCGCAGTGGCAACAGTCAACGTTGCTCGATGTAAACGTCAGATAATATAAAAGTTCCTGTGCAGAAAACGCTGGATACTGGGATAACATCGATATTCGGAGACGAGGAAACATCTCTTAGTGCTTTGTCACTGTTAATAGTTGAAAATGGTGAGTTTATTTTTGAAATATTTGTTTCATGTTCAACTCAGCTCTGTTTCAATATATCGCAATATCAGATATGACTTACATTTCCAAAATTCCGAAGGTTTACCTAGGAATTCAGGTTCGTTATTAATATTTCATTGAATGGAACTTGCTTAAAATGCATAAATGCTTAGGATTTTTCATTAAAAAATTTACCTGCAGAATATTATAAATAGTTGACCAAGATTTTTCCATTCAACGGAAAGTGCCCAGTGTTAGTTTTGTTTCAGCACTCGGCCAGGATGTTACTCAGAATTATCAAAACTTTAAAGGTCCAAGTAGGAATTTAGGGGAAACTTTCAATTTGATATTGACATTTTTGTGAATCAAACTTGCTCAACAATCCCATAAGTGTACCCGCTTTGATTTTCATGTGCTATATGTACCAATGTTTGTAATAAATGTACCGAAGATATCTGTAGAAACTTGGCAGTGATTGTTCCGGATTGTGAAGATGAAGGCAAGGAGACTGAAGATGAATTAGATGATGAGTTGTATTAGTGAATAAATATATTTTCCTATAGATTTCTTAATGGTGATTACTTGTTGATTCATTCCTCCATACCCTTTCTCGATATCATTGAAGAACACTATCATATTTCGGTACCTCCGGTCCGCTTTCGATTTATACAATAAGTTGATCTATCGAATTTGCGAATAATTCTCATAACAATACTTCTAAATCTCAATAACGACAGTTCTCAACGATTATTCACCCATATTTATATCTAAGAGTATTAGTTTGAGAGTTTTTTAAAATATTCTCCCCCTTCCCTCTCATCCCAACGTTTCCGCGATGCGGGGGCGGAAAAATCGTTTCTAATAATTTATACCTATTATTTTTACAAATTTTTGCTCAGTTTCATTACTCAGGACTAACAATTTCACAAATTCATAGAAAATACCTCAAAAAACACGATTTCGGGAAGGATTTGATGTCCCGGGAGGGGGTTCAATTGTTGAAAATAATTCGCCCCCATTATTAATACCGATTTTCACTCATATTTATTGCCCAGAGCTGAAATGTCAAGAAAATACCTTCCAGAAAAAATTGTATACGATTTTGGGGGGGTTGCACGCCCCCAGGTGGTGATAACTTTATTGCTAATTATTCAACCCTCCGTGACGACCGAATTGCAAAAAAGAAATCGGCGGAGCAATTTAAGTTGAACTTCTATGAGAAAAATTACTCTGTTTGTTGGCCAAATTGTATAGTGTCAATTCGTACATTTATTCATAATATGTATCAAGCTAACAATATCACCATAAAGAATATCTTGGCAGATTTCATTTGACTCTGTCAAAAAGATCTCATTATCGCCAAATTTGATAGAAATAGAGTTTTCAGTGAGTTTTGATAACGGAGGCAACGTTTTTTGAAAAATAGAAGTACTTTTTAGTTAATTTGAAGTTGTTTTTTATTTTACAAAATTTAATATTATTCAAGACAACAGCCTTATCGTGGTGAATTGATTCATTTGACCTTCTACAAGTTACATTTTTTCCATATTCAGACTGTGAAAGCTTAACCCTTTCACTCCCGAGTTCTCCTTGGATGAGAAAAAAGTTTTCACAGTAGTTCTGAATACTTTGATTAGTCGTCAACTCTTAAAGAAGTCTAAAAAGATTTTATTCCTCATATGGAAGGAGAAACAATTGTCAACATGTTCATGTATAAAGAACATTCTTAATAATAAAACTAATACGCTGAATAATTTATTTTTTCTCGGAACAACATTGAAATGTATCACAAATTAAAAATAAAACTGAAATCAAAATCTTTTCTCCACATGAAAATATATTAAACAATTTTGAGTGTTCTTGAGACATAATTGTACATTACATATTTCACATTTGAAATGAAACCTTCCTGATCAACCAATAATTCTGCAACTAACACTTTCTTTTTGGTTGTTATGGATGGGCAAATAGTCAATTTTGAGGAGCCTTACATTCAAGTTCTTGTTTCAAACCCAATTCTTCGACAAAGTTCTTAACTTGCTCCAGGCTTGGTCAAACAATTCTTTTTTGAAGTTTTCCTACACTCAATTTGAAATGAAGTGCTTCAACTGATCTTTCTTGTTTTTGTTTGCTTCCAAGTCAGCTATTAAACAGGCAAGTTGATGGCATGAAAATTCAGTTGAAGTAGCCACTTGCGAGAGCGGATGAATATTCTATAAATTTTTATTGGGATATTTAACCCTAGAAACACAAGGTGGGGTCGCCGGTGACCCGACCACTTACATTTTGTGACATGCGCGCTATTGTTTTGGATCTGCAGGGTTATCCTCCCGCCTACCTACAGTACTCAGTGGTATCTGAAAGTGGTCAGGTGCGTTTTTATATTAGCCCACGTTAAGTAGTGTTTTTCAGTACATTTCTGGGTTTTGAGCCCACCTTGTGATTGACGCAATACGTTTTAGGTCGGTAAGTTGTTCAAAGTATTAATTTTACGGTATCTAATTAATATTTTTTTTAATAGAATAACACTATGAATCCAAGTAAACGTCCTTTCATGGATGAAGATCTGTGAAAAGCCCTTCATGAGAGTGATTACAATGATGACGAGGAAAATCTTCTAGATGAAAGTGAAAGTGAATATGAAGACTCTGTACTACTAGACGATCATTTCGACGACGAGTTTGATGTGAGCGAACTGCAAAAAGTCGATGCAGAGAATGATATTGACATTGATCCCGATATGGATCACGATATGGAAAAAGACAAACGTCCCAGAATATTGGGCAAGAATAAATATGTGTGGTTTAAGCAACCCATGATTAGTCAGAGAACTAGAACTTCAAAAAAGAATATCGTTCTTCATCTTCCCGGACCGAAGGGAGAAGCTAGGAATAAAACCACCGTGAAAAAAATTATGGCCTTTTTTTTCCTGACTCGCTAATCGAAATAATTTTGACTAATACCAATAAAGAAATTGAAGTTCGAGCAGCAAGATTCACCACAGAACAATTTTATGTTCAGAAGTGAGCTGCTAGCTCTTTTCGGCTTACTATATTTTGCTGGCGTCCTGAACAACGACCATCTTTCGCTTGCAGATTTGTGGTCTGAAAAATTCGGTGTGCCCATATTTAGATGCACAATGCCCAAAAACCGCTTTAATTTTCTGTTAACGTGTTTACGTTTTGATGATAAAACCACTCGCGCAGAACGTAAAGCTTTGGACAAATTGGCAGCTATAAGAGACATATGGAACATATCTCTTCAGGGTTGTCAAGTCAATTATACCACTTCAGAGTATCTCACAATAGATGAGCAACTGTTGAGCTTCAGAGGAAGATGCCCCTTTAAAATGTATATTCCTAACAAGCCTGATAAGTAGGGTTTAAAAGTTGTTATGATGTGCGATGCCAAAACAAGCTATATGTGTACAGCTCTGCCATATATTGGTAAAGAGCAGCGAGAAAAGCAAGCAGGCTCAATTCCTACACAGTATGTTTTAAAGCTAACTGAAAGTATTCAGGGTATACCAATCGCAATATAACCATGGACAACTGATTTTCATCTTGTGAATTGGCCAAAAAATTATTAGAAAAAGGACTAACAATGGTTGGATCACTCCAAAAAAACAAAAGTGAAGTACCACCACAATATTTAGTATCCAAACGTTCACAAATTCCGTCCTCAGCTTTCGCATTTACTCAAAACCTGACACTTGTTTCGTACGTCCCAAAACGGAACAAATGCGTTCTTTTAATTAGCTCTATGCACTTAGAAGATGAAGTTGACGAAGAGACAGGAAAACCAGTAATTATTTCATTCTACAACAGTACTAAAGGGGGTGTTGATACCTTCGATCAGCTGTGCCATTCAAAAACCGTTGCTAGGAAAACAAAGAGATGGCCACTGAGATTTTTATATGGAATGTTAGACGGAGGTGCAGTCAATACAATGATTCTACATAGGCTGAAACTTCCTTACTCAAAAATTTCCCGATCTACGTTTATAAAGTCCTAAGCTGATTCATCAGTGGAAGATTACATGATTCAAAGAATAAGGAATCTACGGCTGCCGAAAAAGTTGAGGCAATGATTATCTGGGATATCCAGATGAACAACCCATTGCATACATTCAGAAAGGGTCTCGTCGATGTGATTTCTGCCCAAGACGCCGCGATAGGAAAGGCCGCTTTGTTTTTGTTCACTGTGCTTAAAATATGTGTGCAGAACATGAATTCAGTATTTGTGAAGATTGTAAAATATAAAATAAAACACTATTTCATTCTCTAGTTTCTCCTAAATTTTATTATGGCATCCTAAAACGAATATTACACAAATGAGTACATCTTATATTTTGTCCCAACCTGTAAAATTATTTCGATTGTTTTGACTAAAGTCTACAGCACATTGTAGGGAATGGAATATTTCGACACCTTTTTGATAAATAAACCTAAAGATAGTCGAGGATATCTTTCATTTTGAAAAGTAATAATGGGTCGTCCGCGACCCCATATTGTGAAAATTGTTATGTAGTTTCACCTTGTGGTTCTAGAGTTAATTGATCGAATCCGCCCATTGATACCACAACGCAGGCTCTAGCTGCCTTGTCCCATCTTCTGACCATCTCCCACGCCTATGAAATTTGATGCAATATTCACGACTCTGGTTGTCAACCCATTTTGACTTAACAAGATTATGATCTTTACTGAAAACTTCTTCGAAGTAGCCTCTAGGTTTCTTCAGTGTATAAGCTGTGAATGCCGGATTACCAAATCTGTTCGGTCTCACGGTGCCAGCAGCCGTAATTTTTGTTAATATCAAGGATCTTGGATAATGTATATTATATGATGAAAAGTCATTGTATAGCTGGGTGATAGGAGTTTCGATTCTCTTCGTGCCACTCTCTCCATAGAGCTTCAATCCCCAAGGAGTAGGTTTCCCTTTGATGTACTGCTTGACTTGTAGTTGCTCCTTGAAATAACAAATCTGTTCTTCAACGCAAAGCTTCTCCTCTAGTTCAAGAATGAAGCATCTTTTCCTGATGCTGTTGAATACAATTGGCAGTACTTCGAAGAATACATCTGTATTATATTTGGATATCTTTCCAAATTATTTACAAGATAAAGATTTTTTCGCAATTTGTGAAATCTATTGCTAATCATCTAAAAATAACTCGATTCCAAACCAAACCAAATTGTAGATGTTCGTATTTTCTACAATTCGACCAACGAGTTCTGTTATTATACAGTGTGGGCCATTGAAAACGAAACAGCGGCTCTGTAGTTCGGTATTTTCAATATCAAACACCGGAAATAAATTAATACTATCAATTCGTTTTCATGATATAGGAACTTGAAGTTGGGAAATCACTTTTCATTCACTCAATTAATAAAAACTAAGTCTGATGAAGCAACTGTCTCAATAATTATTATTGTCTATGAAATGAATGTTCAAACCATCTTCCACCCATTTCCAAACAATAGTACAAGTTCTGTTCAAAATGAGACCTCACATTTCGTAACATTTTCTGCGTTATTCGACGGTATCCTTCAATAATTTCACTTCGTAAGTCTTCCTGAGATTCTGGTTCGGTTGCCTAGATTGTTTTTCAAGTGACTCCACAGAAAAAGTCGAGTGGGGTTGAATCTGGAGATTTGGTTGGCCACTCTATAGAGCTTATTCTTCCAATCTAACTTCCAGGAAACATTCTAACCAAAAACGCCCTAACAGGCTGTGCATGACATGTTGATATTGTTATTGTTGAAATATCAAGTGGTCTTCATGGTAGCTATCGTCATTTTCAATGTGTTTACTAATTGTGGATAAACAAATTCATTCAATATTTCCAAACCACTCATCAGAAAAGCAGATGTTGAATAGAAAATTCTCATCAGCATCTATTCTGGTAGTCATAATATCACAAAATTTCTGTCGCCTATCAAAATAATTTCCATCACATTGGTTCACCAAATGTATTTTGTTATAGTGAAACCTGTGATGTTTCAGATTCGGCGGATACTGGTTTTACTGATATTGGTAACACTAGCCAATTTCCTTGTGCTCAATGATGGGTCTGCATGAACTTGTCCTTAAAGTGCATACTTCAACAGGTTCATTTCTCAACGGAAATTCACGTTCTGGGTCTTGTTTCTTGTTGTCTACTGATCTAGTTTGACGAAATTTTTGGTCTAATTCTAGAACGTATTATTTAGCAACAAGATAATCTAGATGCGTTTCATTAAACAAATTAGCTGTATGGCTATCGCACTCATCATTCCTAAAAAAAATTGTTATTATTTCAACTATTTCCGCAACTGTATACACCATTATTGAGGAAATATACTCAGCAGCTTTAGTAAAGTAATTCACACTAATGTCTTTCAATCAAAAATCAGTTTGACACCGATAGACGTCCACAAGTGCGATTTGGCGAAAAAAATCATCTCATATGTTTTTGTCGTATACTCGCATCTGAGTCGAATTTGAAAAAACGTCTTTCTATCGATTCTTAAGAACCTACAAATTTTTTCGATTAACTAAGTGAGTATGAAACTGAATTGCATGTTTTTTGTTGATGAACAGTTAGATCATTCAATTACTTGACAATTTTGTGAACATATTGGCGAGAAGAAAAATGTGAACATTCAGCTATATTGTTTTAATATTACTCAATAATAATAATAATAATAACAATAATAATAATAATAATAATAATAATAATAATAATAATAATAATAATAATAATAATAATAATAATAATAATAATAATGATAATAATAATAATAGCGTTTATTGCCCAACAGTAACTCATTTACAGGACAAATTACTTGTTTGAAGTGTGTTTACAAATATTTTGATGAACATAAAATAATATTCAAATATAGTTGGAGGAAGGAGAAAATAGAAAAAAAAAAGAATAAAAATAGCTATACAATCTATAAAAAAATAAAAAAAAAGAAAAACTGCTACATATATTACATAATGTTTTCATTCAGATATTGGAAAGCCATATTTCCTTTATGATGCAGTGTACCATAATGAATATCACAGTGGAATTTTATTGAAGTTTTCACACATGGTATATATAGGGGACTTCAGATATAAATTTTTTCTGGTTCCATTACAGTGAAAAGTCTTCCTAGTTCCTAGTTCTAAAATTTGGAGCAAACAATTTTAATCGAGACACTATATCAGTTGCATCAATTTGGTGGTGCAATAATTTGTATAGTTGTATATTTGTGTTACTTGAATAATAGTGGCGAAATATTCTTGAAGCAATATTTACCTCAATATATTCAGTGATATTGGTACAAACGTTATATTTTCGAGAATCAAAATGTGAACATTTTGCGATACTGGTCAAATATTGTTTAGACATTTCAAAAATAGTATTGGTGAAATATTCTTATAGCAATAATGGCCTCAAAACATTTATCGATATTGGTACAATATCATTTGGATATATTGGTGGAAGTGAATATGCCTTGGTCAAAAATATTGAATGTCTTTCAGTTGATCACGGTGACACCAGAGTCTGCCTTTTGGTCGCCATAACACCTAGTGAACTGTCTTGAAAACAAGTGATGTGAAGTATTTAATATATTTTCGTAGGTGTTAGAAGCTGTTCTATATGTAGAGCCACCTAGTGGATTTTTATGCAGGTTTGATCATGATATATTATGATCAATTAGGTTCATTGAATATTCGGCCAATATTTGAATTTCATCTTATTCTAGATGTTGGAAACAATATGGAGAAAACACTGTTTTCGATATCGGTGAATATTACTGAACAGGTATTGATAAGTTGATAAGATTTGTTGAATATTGGCGGAATAAAATTCAACCAATGTGCAATCACACTTGGATATGCAATATAGGTTTAATTTCTAAGACCCGTTTCAAGAGGAATATTGGGATTCTATATAATGAAAACCATATCTAGACAATATTATATTATCGATATTGGTAAAAATTGTTCAACCAATATTTACCCAATATTATATGTGACAATCTACATTCAGAACAGGTTCAACCAAAGATCCAATAATATTATTAATATAATATTATTAATATAATATTGTTTTTTGAATATTCACCCATATTGGACCAATATTATTTTTTCATTCTGCCGATATGATGTGCTTCCTGGGTTATCTTCAAATAGGTGCATTGTCATATTTAATTTTCATTGATTCAGTAAATATAAAGGTGATTTCCAAACTTCAAGTTCCTATATCTCGAAAACGATTCGAAAGAAATAATTTATTTTGTTATTTGATATTAGGAAGGAAAATACCTGCCGAATGAGGTTTTGCTTGCCATATGTTGCCATTTGAAAATTTAGGGGTGGTGGTCACAGCTCCGAGCAAAAGAATGTATTTTGGATGAATCCCATCGCGAACGATGTCCCTCTCGAAAATGTAGTTGACGTTTCCGAGCGTTTTTATATAATTCGGTTCTGCCGACCTACAGAGTCACTGTTTAGTTTTCAATAGCCCACTCTGTATACCCTATCGAACAATCAAGTGGCTTTAGAATTTCCAAGTAATCTTGTTCATCTCTGGATGCCTCATTCTGAAAATCCCGTTCCAAAAATGTTTCTTTCACTACACTTTTTGTATTTTTTCTTTCAACTGAAATGCAGTTCTTTCATAGTGCCTTCCGCTTCAGTCCTTCCTTTCGCTTTACTGTCTTAACTTATTCCATCTCTGTTCCCGATTAGGCATTATCACCCTCTTCATCGACTTCAGTTCGAAGAATTTCCTCTTGTACTATATCATTCAAATCATTCTCAGTCTCCAGAGCATTTTCTTGAAGTGTTTAATCATCAGCTTCATTGACATCTGCATCCGACAAATCAGGAAGGTCCGAAAAGTCCCCACTCCCTTGTGAGTTATCTTATTTTATATTAATTTCTTTATCCTACTGTACACTAGTGTATGCTAAATGGATGCTCAAATATCGATCAAATATACCGATACTTTTTGATTTGATATCACAGTGAACACGAAAAGTTTGTTGAAACCCATTTCTGTCCGAACTCCCATCTAAAACCAACTTCGAATACTTCATCAAAGATATGAAAAGCCGATGAAAATTCGTCGGTAAAATCTAAACTTATCAACGTGTTGTCCACTTGTCAGAGTTGGTGCCGAATCCAATCCATTATTCACCAGGGATGAACACATCGTCGAGGGACACGTCCTAGTCCTAACCCTATTTGACGCATCTGATACGTATTTTTTCGTCAAAAGGTCGCAAGAATAATGATCTCTAGCGTTTCGTCTCTCGTTCTCGATATTACGCCGGATGATGTATTACTCCTTATTTTGGTCGTGACAAGAATTACTGGGATAATAAATTTTTTGCTCTCTCTAATAAGATTTCCATCGGAGATACGGGTCGTCGCATGAACCGAGCAAGATTTGGGGTGAAGGGTTTGAAAAAGTTGGAACCGCACTTTTTTATATAAGTGTTTATACAGATTTGGCAACGGCAGCTGATGTTAGCCAGCGAACAGTTGAATGGGTTTAGAATTGAATGAAATAATGAAACATGTTTTTGCCAACTCTAGTTGATTTTATTCGTGAAGTGCTGCTATTATTGCTACACCACACTGACGATGACATTTAGTCTGAAACACGTGTCTACGGTTGAATTTTTATCTCAGGGTTAACCTAATTCTTAATTTTTTTTAATCTGTCCACATTTTGCAGCACTGGATGTGGTCTATCAGAATTTGTCCATGAATCTTTTATACAGGGTGTCATCTGACTTGGGCCATATACAGGGCTATTCAAGTTCGTTTCTGTACATGGGGATCTCGTAAACGATAAGAGATAAAGTATCGGTTGCAAAGTTGTGTATTTCAGAAACCTATTCATTGATGTGAAAAAATCGAATTTATCTCTTTTGTTTCTGGAGATATACAGGAAAAACCAAAAAAATCCCAAATTATTTTTCTGCCTGTATCTTTTTTATTCGCAGACATATTGAAAATCTGTCCACATTTTGCAGCACTGGATGTGGGCTATGAGAATTTGTCCATGGATCTTTTATTTAGGGTGTCATCTGACTTGGGCCATCCCCATCTTTGAATTTTTAATACGAACCTGTATTTTTTGTTGTAGGTTTTGGATCGTCGATGTTCTCTTCATACTTAGAAATTAAATTAAATTTTATATTTCGGGATATTTCGATAATATTTTATAATAATTGGGAGAATTATTCCCTTTTAAATTACGGCCCTGGAAATTAGTTGACTGAGTTAAATAAAAACACAATATCTCGTCTCCCCATGTACCATAGTATTTTTCGAGAGTATTTTTTTCATTTTTAGGTACCAATTCATATTTCTTCACATTTTCAATGCAATTTGAGCGTTTTCTACAATGAACTTCGAATAGCAAAACGTTTTATGTTTGTTTGAATGTTTTAGATGATGTACTAACTTGATTACCTATATTTCGGACGTCCATCACGTTAATGGTTGAAAAATTTCTATCTCTTTCAAATTTTCCACAACGTTTCAATTGCTTGAATTCGCAATCGTCTTCTGGTGAATAATGACAAAATCAGATACTACGCGACCTTTTATAAGTCTATAATTAAAGTGTAATTACGGTGTAATTACGCGCGGTCTTGTGGCGCGCGTGGTTTCGCGCTTTTTTTCCTTCCAAAACGGTCCATGAGCGGTTTCCATACGTTTTTAATTTCAACGCTTGGTTGACTGAAGGCACTATTGGCTTCTATATAGGTGGTTTCCAAAATTTTCCGTTTGAACCAATGTTCCTCTCTATGAAGAACACTAGCTTCGTCCCAAAGAATTCGGTGGTGTTTTGTCCAGGCGTGGTCAGCAATTCCCGATTTTGATGTTTCCCTTCGTTGAGTCCACTTTTTGTGTTCGGCTATTCTTACTGATAATGGCCTCTTGGTCTCTCCGATATAGAAATCTCCACATTCACATGGGACTTTGTAAATACAGTTTTTGCTGGATTCTGTTGTGTTCTCAGGTTTCATCTTGTTGAGGAAGCTTCGTAAGGTACTGCCGGATTGAAAGCAACTCTTGATGTTGTATTTATTTCCGATCCTTCTGATCTTCTCGAAGATACCCCTGATATAGGGAAGAATGAGAACGGGGTTTTGTGGTCTTTCTTCGGTTGTCTAGAACTTTTCGTGTTGTTTCCGTACTTCTCCTATGAGTTTCTCGGAGTATCCGTTTCGGCCTAAGTCCTTTTTGATGTGGTTAATTTCCGCCTCTATTGACTCCTGGTTGTTGCAAATAGACATTGCTCTCCCCACCAACGTTCTTACCCTCTTTGTGGAGTTTGGGTGATTAGAGCCGTAGTTGAGTACTGTCCTGTGTGTGTCTTCTTCTTGTAAACAGAGGTGAAGATTCCAGTCTCTGTTCTTTCAGCTTTCACATCGAGAAACGATAGGGTACTATTAGTTTCCTTTTCCATTGTGAATTTGATTGAATCCCTCATGATATTCATTCTGCCGAAGAACTTCCCAAGGTGTTCATCTCCATAGTTCCAAATGATAAAGGTGTCGTCTACGTATCTTAGCCATAGTTTTGGTTTGTATATTGCCTCTCTGGTAGCCAATTCTTTGAACCACTCCATGTATATGTGTAATCGCCAACATAAACATAGAGTGGTTCGACAGCCCAACGGTATATGGAAATTTATCCCGAAAGGCGTCAACTGTATTGTTGAAAAAGTAAGTTTTTTTTTTTAATTTTAGTAAACTTTAAGTAATATCACTAAATTTTAGATTAATGTAAATTCATCGAAATCGTCGGTACAAATTGCAGATGAATTGAATTTGCCACAAACGACAGTTTGGCGCACTATCAGGAAGCATAATTTTAAATTTTACAAAATTAAGACGGGTCCTGAAAGAAGAAGAAATTTCTGCAACTGGTTGCGTAGAAAAATCGTAAGAGATGGGAATTTTTTTAATAACATCATTTGGACCGATGAGAGTCGTTTCACAAATTGCGGAGTATTCAATAGGAATAATGAACATGTCTGGTCTCAGACCAATGAAAATAATTTCAGAGAAAATCGTCCTCAAGTGCGATTTGGATTTAATGTATGGGCAGGAATTTTTGATAGTAAAATTCTTGGGCCATATATTTCCCAGGAGACATTGAATGGCGAACGCTATTTGCAATTCTTAATGACCTCCTTCACTGAATACCGATTTTCCAATTGGTAGGTTGAATGGAATCTGGTTTCAATATGATGGAGCTCGTCCTCATTGTACAAGAGAAGTTGATCAGTTTCTGAATACAATATTCAACAACAAATGGATAGCAATTAATGGGCCAATAAGATGGCCTGCAAGATCACCAGATTTCACTATTTTGGAATATTTTCTATGGGGGACATTGAAAAGTAGTATTTACGCTGGCGGAGAGATAGAAAATGTGGAAGACTTGAGATTGACTTGAATGCTTTCGCAACAATGCTGCAAAGAATTGTATTAGGGGCAATCATTAATAGGAAAAACGAGTTCACAAATGTCTCGAAATGGAAGGACTCCAATTCAAAAGTTTATTGCGCCATTAATTTTATTGTGTATATATATTACTTCATCTCAATTTTCATTACAATTATAGAGTTCGTTTCGGATGTAATTATTGCTATCATTTCTATTTCAGCTTATCCAAACACATATAATCTATTTTTGTTGTAGATATGTTTCAGATAATCATAAAAGGTTTTGCTATTTGAAGTTCATTGTAGAAAACGCTCAAAGAGCATAGAAAATGTGAAGAAATATGAATTGGTACCTAAAAATGAAAAAAATACTTTCGAAAAACACTATGGTACATAGGAAGTCGTGAAAGTTGCTATTGTGCTTTTATTTAACTCAGTCTACCAATTTCCAGGGCCGTAATTTGAAAGGCAATAATTCACCCAATTGTAATAAAATATTACCGAAACATCTCGAAATATAAAATTAATTCAATTTCTCAGTATGAAGTAAACGTAGACGATCCAAAAACTACAACAAAAAATACTTAAAAATTCAAAGATGGGGGTGGCCCAAGTCAGATGACATTCTGTATAAAAGATTCATGGACATATTCTGATAGGCCTCATTAAGTACCAATAACAAAATTTTGACAGATTTTCAATATATCTGGGAATAAAGAAGATACAGGCAAAAAAATTATTTGAGTTTTTTTGGTTTTTCCTGTATATCTCTAGAACCAAAAGAGCTAAATTCGATTTTTTCATATCATTGAATACGTCTGTGAAAAACGCAAATTTGCTACCATTCAACTGACAACCTAGCTCTTATCGTTTACGAAATCCCCATGTACAGAAACAAATTTGAATAGCCCTCTTATCCTGCCTCAGATTGTCACGCAGGTGCTATAGCTGTCCCCAAGAGTTGCACATCCTTCAAAAAAATGCAATGAATTAATTTCCTCCATTTGTTTTGTGCATCTCCTGAATTCCTGAACCTGAATCTTGACTCGAAGCACACCTAGAACAATCATCTGGAAGTAGTGCTAACAAGGACAAGGACATTACTGATAATGACCATGCACTCCTTCGGAAGAACTTGAAGACTCGGATCCAAACAATCCCTTTGGCTATACACAGCGATAGTGAGGCCATTGGTGACGTATGGAGCCCTGCTCTGGTGGCCAAATATTGACGAAGTGACAATCAGTGGGAGGCTGGCTGGATTCAAAGACTGGCCATGCTCGGGTGCCATGTCCAGCATATCTACGATTATCTTGAAGGTGATACTGAACCTCACTCTTTTGGATTTGCATATGCATACACTCAAAAAAATGCATGTGAAAATTATACATTTACTTATGTAATTTTCACATAACATTTAACGATAATTAGGTTTTCACTTGAATATTCATGTAAATTCACCTTGAAAGTGATTTTGCTTAGGAAATTATGTACAAAAATTGTACATTGTAAAGTTCACTTGTAAAAAAAATAATAAACATAACTTATTTTCATGGTGGTTCTTCGGGTAGTAAGGCCGACGTGTTTTCAGAGAAGAACTCGACGTTTCGCCAACACGAGTGGGTAGCATTTTCAAGAGTTATTTTAAAAATTTTCGCTTTCTGTAGTCGCTGTCAAAAGCTTGACATTTGACAGCGACTACAGAAAGCGAAAATTTTTAAAATAACTCTTGAAAATGCTAACCACTCGTGTTGGCGAAACGTCGAGTTCTTCTCTGAAAACACGTCGGCCTTACTACCCGAAGAACCACCATGTAAGTGACGATGGCCGCGAAAGCCTTTCACAATTTATAACTTATTTTGTAATGTCCCTTACTAATTGTGTATTATTAATAGATCTGTATGTAACATGCCTTGGCCTCACAGAACATAAAGCATTTTTACATGACTTGACATGCAATTCAAATACAGAATGTACATACACAAAAACTTTTTTATTAATAATTTTACAAAGAAAAGTTATTCAGTCTTAAACACGGTTTGTTAAAAAAATATGAATTTTCATAATGGTAAAGTATACCTTTATTTTTGACAATATCGAAAATTGTCATATAACAAAGTTGTTCAGAATTGAAAATTACTTTCAAGTATTCAGTCATATCTATCTTCCATGAAAAATTAAATTTTGGTAATTTTCTAATTTTTCACTTTTTTTGTTAGTTTTAGAAAAAACTTCAACATGGTCGGAAACCTAAAACTTGATAAATACTAACAAAAGAAAAATCTAAAAAATAACACCACTTAATTTTCCATGGTAGTTAGACGAGATTGAATACCTGAACGTAACTTTTAATTCTAACCATCTCTATAGGTACCCTGACAATTTTGGATACTGTCAAAATCAAAGGTATACTTTACTCATCTTTAGATTCGTATTTTTAAATAAACCTCTTATACAACTGGAAAAATTTGATATCTGATGATTTTATTTTAGCTTTTAAGACTTGTAGAACTTTTTATAAAGAATAACATTTTTTCCAAAAATTAATAGTAAAATAGTTTTCCATGTGGTTCCAACTTAGTGAGACATACTGATCTATGGGAAGGCAGAGACATCGAATTTCCAGAAATAGATCAGGCAGGTCGATTTTGTCTTACGACATGTTTGTCTTGTGTCATTGTCAAACGATTTGTAGAAATATTCACCCAGTTCAATTAAAATCGAACTCTGTTTTTTTCTCACAATTCGGATGCTTTCTGAAAAATTGTTTATTTCGATAATTTGTTCATGCACTCTATATACAGTAATTCAAAATTTTATATTATTCACAGTAAGTTATAGCGTATTTACAACTTTTTACATAACATATCATGTAATGACGTAATATACGTGACGCGTTGTTTTCATTCGTCGCTTGATCTGCACGGACGAGCTCATTCCGAAAACTGGGGTAAGGTCGGGTTGAGCTGCTACTGTAGCCGCGCTGCATTATTATTCCTTGTTTTCTAATTTGATCTAGGAGTTGTGTTTCTGAGTGCCATTGAGTGTGTGATTTGTGGTTGGTTTAGTGAAACAAAAGGAAAATAAGGTAGGGAAGTACTCATCAATGATTTTTAATTATGTTTTCCTGCAATTTATGTCTGTTCAAGTGTGTTACTTTAAGAAAATATGATATTCATCAGTATTTACACCGTAACTAGGTCGGTGCTGAATTGTAACAGGCTTTTTACCGCCTACACTGGATTCAAACAGCATATTTTCAGAATCCGTGGAGAAAAGTCAATCTCTAATAGCAACTCTTGTACCCACAAATGTACTTCATTCAATTGTAGTTTTTCAACAGAATTTGTCAAAGCCTTATTTACTCATACGTATGAACATTTGAAAGCTGGTATTGAAGTGAAATGTCCAATGCAACAAGTTTGCAACAATAATAACGTTTTTAAAAAACTGTCTAGCCTGCGTTCTCATTATAGTAGGAATTTTTTCCTTCAATTTATAGTAATGGTTTAAACGATTCTGAGGTATCAAGATTGGTTAATCAGACGGAAAGTACAGAAGTACCACTGACGCCATTTATAGTTCAAGTTGGTAAGATAAATAATATGTATCTATTACAAATATCTCTTTTTTTTCTGTGTAGGAATACATATACAAAACAGACACATTTACATGTATAAAGTAAAAAAGATTTATCTTATATATGTAAATTTGTTTGCTTCATATACAGTGAGTTTCAAAAAGTTTGCATCACATGGGATACTTTTTGATTATCCATTTGTCAAAAAATTTTATTCCTCATAAAAATTGGTGCATTGCGAAAAACTTGTATCTGAGTTATAAAAATTTTCAATTTCCAAACGCTGTACAGGGTAGAGCAAAAAGTAATAATTTTGAGCCGGAGTAAACTACCCTTATATTTGACTTCAAAAATGTTTATTTAGAAAAGTTGTTGAGATTTAATAGGTATATTTAGATTTACAGCCACCTAAGCAACAAAAAACTTTTTTCCCATTTTTTTATGGTGATAGTCTCATAAAAAAGTAGGTACTAGTATCTCATATACACCTTAGGCGCCTCCTTCATATTCCTATAATGATATTTAAATGCAAAATTTGGTACAATTTATTATTTGTACTAGAATATCGAATTGTTTAAATTTTTACTACTTTTTGGTGCAAATTTGAAATTTTATTCCGTATGTATGTCCATAATAACTATCAGTATAATTTTATGGAAGGAAATTATTAAATAAATCAATTAATTAATGCCAAACAATTAAATATTACAATCTGCAAGTTCACATTCAGTTTAATCATAAAAAATGGAAAAACACATCTTACTGTTGAGTAGGTGGTTATAATTTCAAATTTAAATGTTGTTTTCGAATCTAAACAACTTTTCTGAATAAACTTTTTTGATAATGTCAAAAATAAGGGTAGTTTACTCCTGATCAACATTTCTATTTTTTGTTTCTTTCGTGTACACCGTTCAAAAATTTAGAATTTGGACAAAAATCTAAGTTTTCTGTCATGCACCAATTTTTATTAGGAATAAATTTTTTTTACAAATAGATAATAAAAAACGTTTTCCATTTGGTGCACACTACTGTATGTGTATTTACTTAGAAAGAAAGAAGCATTGCCAGGAATAGCTATAAACACATACAAAGCAGAAACATTAACATCTGCAGAATAAATTAAAGAAAATGTTTCTTAATGCTAAAGAATCTGCTTCGTTGCTTGCTTGTCGTTCTTGATTTTTGTTTCCTGTTCCGCTGGTAGAACAAACGTATACTTTTCCATATATTCATATATTACATTTCAATTATATGCACTATGTTCTGTTAGTAGCCCTCAGCTTCACAACTGGCATACTCTTCACTCAGAAGAGTTTTCACTTTTTTACAAATTGGGTGTTTATTGCTTTCAGGTAACGGCTCGCCAGTGTTCTTCGTGTATGTGGAGAAGATGGTCATCAGTGCCGAAGGTTATGCGACTTTCCTAGAAGCTCTCAAAGTAGCCTTCGCCTTATTTTTTATTTTGAACATCCAGTACCCTAAATAATTCGCAGTATCATTAGAGTTACTTCAAAGATTTATTTTAAAAATACATCCTGATGCAGGATCAAAATGTAAAAAAGTAAATCCCACTAAAAAAAGGGTTTTTAATTTTATCAATAGGTTCGTGAAAATATAAATATTTTTGGCTTTCTCATTCGCGACCACGATTGATATTGTTTGATATTTTTTAGTAGTACATATATGGTGAACAAACACATGTACTTATTTATGTTTAAGTTTATATTTGTTCAGATTATTTTCTTATTTTTATGTGAGTAACTACATGATAATCTGGCCCAATAGACTGCTATATTAAGTTTGAAAATTAACTTATCATTTCCTTCTTAATTTAAAATTAATAATGGTTTTATGTTCAAAGGACACGGCACCAAATATATTGGAAAATGGCTCTTGGCCAATTTTAAATTTTTTTGGGATATTAAAATCACTAGGAGTTATACGTGCTAGTTTAAATCAGTTTATTTGTCCAGTTTCTGAACTATGATTTTTTTTAAATGGCTATTTAACTAAAACATAGGAAGGTTCCCTTAGCCAAAAGTATTACTTTTTAGATAAATAGTAACAAAATAATGGCATTATTGGTTTGATTAAAGTCAAATGACATGTCAGTCAGTCGGATGTTGAGACAAAAGAAGCCGCGTATTCTACAGGGTGGGTCAATAATAGCGACAATTTAACATATTTTGACAATCATTAACATTGGTCCCATTGTGAGACTGAGCATTCTTCATTAAAATATATCTCCCATTGGAAGAACAAGAAAACAAGAATATTTTCTCTGAAAGTTTTAACTTTTTTACATCACACAAATATTTTGTCAAATGTTTGTTTTTTATACTTCATGTTTTAATATTAGTCACTCAAAACAGCATTTTTGAGTCCATAAATCCGTTTTGGAGCCAAAATTACTGGAGGGAGACTTATAGTAATTGCCTAAAATGATACGATCACATTTTATACAGGGAGTGTTTACAACAATTAGTTGATTTGTACCAAATTATACGTTTGTTAATTATTTTTGAACGGATCAGAAAATTTAAATCATATTTTTCAGTTATACTTCAAAGTTAATTACCCTACATTGGTGTAAGTTTCATTAATTTCTTATGTCTAGTTTTTGAAATATAAATATTGAAAATTGATATTCTATAGAATATATTATCCAATCTTATTTCTTGATGAAATAAATATGAACTTGCAGCGCAAAATAATTGCAACGTTAATTATCATGTGGTTTATGATCACGCCGTTTTTACCGTTGCAATTATTATTTTGCGCCGCAAGTTCATATTTATTTCATCAAGAAATAAGATTGGATAATAAATTTCAATATTTATATTTCAAAAACCAAACATAGGAAATTAATGACTTACACAAATGTATGGTAATTAACTTCGTAGTATAACTGAAAAATATGATTCAAATTGGCTTATCCGTTCAAAAATAATTAACAAACATATAATTAAGTACAAATCCTATTTCAACTTATTTTTGTAAACACCCCCCGTATAAAATATGATCGTATCTTTACGTAGCTAGTCATATTAGGCAATTACTAAGTCTCCCTCAAGTAGTTTTGGCTCCAAAACGGATTTATGGACTCACAAGTGCTGTTTTGAATGACATGAAGTATAAAAAACAAAGACTTAACAAGATTTGTGTTTTGTGAAAAAGTTAAAACTTTGACAGGAAATATTCTATTCATAATAAAAGACTTCCAATGGGAGATATTTTTTAATGAAGAATGATATGATTGGCAAAATATGTGAAATTGTCGCTACATTTGACCCACACTGTAGAATAAGTGGCTTCTTTTGTTTCAACGACCGACTGACTGGCATCTCATTTGACTTTACTTAAACCAATATAATGCCATTATTTTGTTACTATTTATCTAAAAAGTAATACTTTTGGGTAAGTGAACCTTACTATGTTTAAGTAAAATGGCAATTTTTATTATTTTCAAAAATTAATAACTCTAAAATTAAATTTTCACGCGCAATTTCTAGTGACTTTTACTACAATATCCTAAAAAAATCAAAATTGGCTGAGAGCCATTTTCCCAATGGAGTCCTTTATATTGAACCCATATGTGAACCTTTAGATTTATTAGAATGCATCTGTTTGTGTTTTCGTACAAATATATTTATTTGTTTGTGATGTTAGTCATCTAGTTTTCTCATTTTTATATGTAAGTACATACATGATAATCTGATCTCAAAGTTTAAGTTCCTAATTATTTGTTTTATTATTATTTATTTCTTTATTTTAAATATAGAATGTATTTGAGTTGTTAAATGTTTATTAAATAAATTTCTAATTTCCGCATGTCTGACCATGATTTGATTCTCTTAAAAATTCATACTAGATATGTATAACAGGTCAAGGTATTTTGTAAAATATTCACGTGTGAAGAAATCAGAGTGTTTAATTTAATATTTTTGTGTTTTTGATCTTCACCTTTCTGAAAAATGCCAAAGTTTAGTAAACTCAAATTAGCAGAGGTGCATACTGAAAAGTTATCACATAAGGTAAAACAATTGTTGCTAAATGGTAACGTGTTGTTTATGAAATCATGATAATTATAGAAACTTTGTTCAAAAACTTGGTTGGTTGACTATAAAATAAATATATGTGACTTATAAACGAATAATATTGGGCACTCTGTTTAGAATGGAGATTCATGTTGGAATCTATTATTTTTTAATATACAAAATTACTGAACTTAGATATGGTGTCATAAACAGTTAGTAAATTACAAACTTTCAAATTTTAATAAAACTATATGTTTGTCGAAATTAGTTGATTTGATTGAAGATAGTTCGGTCCTTGTAAAATTGTGAAAGTGGATCTCCAAAACACAACACCCATTTGCTTTCAAATTTTCAAATAAAAAATGTTTAAGTACACCTATTCATGTGACCACCCGGGAACACATCGTCGATATCTTTATTCGAGCAATTAAAAAAAAAGTTGTTTTAAGTGTAAATTTAACTTGTTCTATTGATCTATTTATTTTGTGGAAATTCATGACGAAGTACATGGAAAAGAAAACAACTTTTGTCTAATGTCCACTAAGACTTTACTTATGTATTACGACCGGTTTCGGCTTTCACACCATTCTGAAGTAACTAATGAAAAACTACAGTAGTTACCTTATAGGTAACTACTATGGTTACTTATTAATTACTAGATAATGTCGTAAAAGCCGAAACTGGTCGTGATAAATAGGTAAAGTCTTAGTGGAAATTAGATGAAAGTTATTTTCTTTTTTTGTACTTCAAGTGTAAATTTACAGAATATAATTACAATGTGAAAGTGAAATGTGAAATGTAAAAGTGAAATGTGAAAGTGAAATGTGAAATCAAAATGTAAATCTACACGGTAATATCAAGATACTTAACGGGAAGTATTACCTAAAGAAGCTGGTAAATATTCATAGTTTATCACTGAAAAATACGGAGGAAATTACGAAAGATTCCAAATTATACCTTAATAATTACATAACCACTTTGAGAGATTACATGATAAGTACAGACATTTTACATTGAAAGTGATTGAATATTGCACCGTTGTTTTGGGTGATTAACAAAGTTTATATGGTAACATTACATGATATATAATGAACACTACATAATAAGTATGTATATTGTGAGTTGTAATTTGGTATTTCCATAATTCATATGGTGTAAAATTACACAAGAGATAATATGAAATTACGTAATGAATACTTGACAATTTTACACGTTTAGTCATGGAGGATATGAATTACAGAACGTATTGTAAATGTACATAACCTAACGTTGGTTACTTTGTGGCCAACGTTAGGTTATGTAAAATTACTTTTCTTTTCTTTCAGTGTAGGAATTGATTACGTTGCGTCCCGCTATTTGTTTTGTCCTGTTTGTTAGTTATAAGTTAAAATATTAATGAATTCTTTTGGTCAAATCTCAAACTATTGAAATCAATCTCAATCAATCTAGTTGGTACACCCTGTACCACCTGCAAAACTATACATATCCCAGATCGAGTCTACGGCCTAGCGTAGTAGTGCTTCACTTGAGCAGTAGAGTTAAATCCAAACCCCTACCTACAATCGTGACAGTGCAACACCAACTTCATGGTTCACACCTCATCTTCATCTCAACATTCTCAACATCTCAGTATCTCACAAGATTCAACCCCGAACTTCCACAATAGTCGGCCGACTGAAGTTACGACGAGAAAAACCATTTCCTACGGCAGTGAAAAGGCTGAAGGTAAGATCTGGGCATAATCATTCTCATTTAGTTGCAAATTAAAGATATACAGCTCACATTTCTCTCTTGATTGAGTTACATAACGACAGATTATGTTAACCAGTTAGAATTTGAACCTAGACTTTCTAGTCGCGTGCGTTTCCGCATTATCAACTGTGCATCTAGCCCTTATCAGAAATTGGTGGCTTACAGTTCAAAATCAGCTTTTGGTAAGTATTTGAATGACATATCATAAAAGTTGTAAATTCAAAAATTATCCTGCTTTGAATGTTTCTCTACAACAAAGGGTGAAATGAGAAAATATTATCAAAGTTACACCTTTTTTGTGATGAAATCAAATGTTTATTGACAGGTGCTGCTATAGTTTTCACAAGGGGGAGAACGAGAATTATACTTTCTAGTTAACTCATTAATTTGATTGAATAATGAAATAGTGCTGTTCCTATGTCAAACTGTCACATTGAATTCTTGTTTACTCAATTTCATTGTTGTTTTCCATCTGTACATGTTTCTCTATTTGTATTCATACTTTTTGTGGTCAATAAATTATCATTATGATTATATCAATTTTCAGAACTATTTTCTTTCTCAGGAACATGAAGATAATGATGATGAGAATACTGATGTGTTGATACAACTGATAAATAAACTGTGTCTCAAAATGACTAAAATACATTCTTTACAATGTAACAATCCATTTCATGATTTCGAAACAATTCCTCTCAACTTCCGTGTAGTTATACATGCCATGTTTGCCAACAATACTGCGATAGGAATGAAAAGTGAGTTTTCATCTCGAATTCTCTTCCTTACAATAACTTTAGAAGTCTTCGAACGAGTGTTATATTGCGCTCTCTCTATCACATAGTACCGCAGATGAACGCTCGTGTTTTATTGCACGAAAACAAAACAAATATCGCAGTTCAAATCGAGTCTCGCAAGAAAGAACTCACAACTCAGTTTTGTAACATCAAATAATGGTAAAGTGTCTATAACAGAGCGGAACGCTATGACATATACCGTGAAATTGTTATTTATGATCGTATTATAGACTGTTTGAACAGAACACTTTAGATAATATCTAGTTATATTGTATCGCTTTGGATGGTAACACTGCTCTGAGCGCCTATAGGACGTGGTGAAAATTACGAATTTAACGCTTGAAGGAACAGTATGTTAAATTAGACGGAATTTACCGTCATTACGTCGGTGATCACAATGCATAGTTTATAGAAAATAATAGACTGCTGTCACTGATTGAAAATAAACAAACATTAATTTTCAAAGAAATGTTATGAGTATCAATTCCTTATTCCAATTATGTCATATTAATCCTGCGTTTGAGTAAATGCAAATATATAAAATTTTGTGAAGACATATTTATGAGTTGTGGCAATATTTTTTATTTTGCTTTCCGATGTATTTATTTTTGATGAAACACAATGTACTATCTATAATGAAACTTAATGAATTATTTTCACTACAATAGATGTTAATATGGATTTTCATCAAGTATCGGACACATCAATCAACCCTACAAGCCTATGATTCTATGAGCCTATGAGCCTACAAGTCTATGAGACTTGACGTACAGAAAACCGTTGGGCAAATTCGCGCGGAAATTTTGTGAGAGTGGGGGTTGTCAGTAGCTTCATTATTTCTCATCCAGAGCCCGTATAGCAAGATGTGAAACTACTCCACATCAATTATAAAAATTATTGAGCGATAATTCTGTTAGACCAAGCGCCTCGACTGACGTTATTATTTTGTCATTTCCACTGATTAGCATTTTCTTGGGTGAGTTGATGAGTTATCGATTTCTTTTGTGACATAACTTGATAATTTGAATATATTATACCAGGGATTTTTCAAGACTTTTTGAACATTTGTGTCTCGATAGTTTCATTGACATTATCATAGATATTTTCGTAATGACAAATACGTTTTATTCCTATCTTTGTAGATATGAGTTACGAAGCCGAGCAAGAAAGACTACGTCGACTGTGGGGTCGAGGTATATGAAGAACCTTATGATAATGAGGATGAACTTGCGAATGAAATTGATGTCACTGAAGAAAGGAATACGGATAGCGAATCGGAGCAAGACTGTGATGACGAAAGCGACATCAAAAACGTTATGTCTCCTAATAAAGAGTACCGACTTTCATTGGAAAAAATAGAACCTGCAGTTGGAAGAAACACTGTCCAAATAAATCAGTAAGAACTAGATCAGAAAATATCATCGTTCGCTTACCAGGAGTGAAAAGCTACGGTAAAAGTGCCAGATCGGCATTAGAATGTTGGTCTCTGTATTTCACCGACGATACGATACAGATAATAGTGGATAACACGAACATCTATATGTCAAAAAAAGCTGAAAGTTATTTCAGAGAAAGAAGAGCCAAACCTACTGATGTCTGCGAGATCAAAGCTCTATAAGGATTGTTATACTTGGCAGGAACTCTCAAAAGTAGTCGACTGAATACCAAAGAATTATGGGAAATGAACAGAACTGGAGTTGAGCGGTTTTGGTTGGTTATGTCTCGTGAACGCTTCCACTTTTTGCTGAGATGTATACGTTTTGACAATATTGATACGAGAGAAGAGAGGAGGCAGTTAGATAAGCTGGCTCCAATACGAACCCTAGTTGGTGCTTTTGTTAAAAACTGCAAAGAGGCTTATACGATTGGACTTAATGCTACCATTGATGAAAAGCTCGAAGCTTTCCGTGGAAGATATTCATTCAAGCAATATATTCCTACCAAACCTAATAGATATGGAATAAAGATTTTTGCCTTAGTTGATTCTGCCACATCTTATGCCTCCAATCTCGAAGATTATGTTGGACAACAGCTTCATGGTCCTTATGAATGCGATAACAGTCCCTACAGTATAGTTCTTAGACTAATAGCACCCATATCCGGAACTAACCGAAATCTAACATGTGACAATTGGTTCACGAGTATCAATTTAGTTAACAAATTATTAATTGATCACAAAATTGCATATGTAGGAAATGTTAAAAAAATAAACAGAGTTGTTACTGGAATTCACAACTACAAGAGCTCGACCGCAATATTCTTTTTCCATTCACAAGAAGTATAAAAATGTAATGATGGCCAGACGCTCCTATGGCAAAACATGGGGGCTTGGACCCAAACAGTCTTTCTGTCTATACACAGCAATTGTTATGCCCTCGATATCGTGGTGGCCAAAGGTATAACAAGTAACAACCTGGGGGAAGTTTACATAGACTAGCTATGCTCGGAGTCACTGGTGCTATGTCCAGCACATCGACAATTAGCCTGGAGGTAATCCTAAACCTTCCTCCTCTGCATTTGCATATTGCAGCAGAGGCGAGGATAGAAGCATCAAGGCTAAATGTCTAGGCCAATGGAGGCGCAATAACCAAGGCCACTCCAGCATACTGAATGTCATAAGAATCGACACGTCTGAGATGCCGTCGGACAAAATGACTCCAACATACTACTTTGATGGAACAACACCACCATCATAGAAGATGGAGAAGTTACAAGGGCCATACCAATGCTATCAAAAGGGCAAATCTGGTACACGGATAGCTCAAAGACTAGCAAAGGAGTAGGAGCTGGAATATACGGGGAGAGCGAAGTAAGACATTAGTCTAAGCCTTGGTACTCAAGCCTCTATATTCCAAGCCGAGGTAACGGTAATCTCCGTTTGCACGAGAGATATTCTGAGGAGGGGTCCTAGAAACCAGCCCATAGCGATTCTCTCCAACAGTCAGGAGGAGATTAAAGCCCTGCGTCCATGTAGGTTCACTTCCAAACTGGTTTGGGAAGCACACCAAAACCTTAACGACCTGGGAGCACAGAACAGGGTAAAACTTGTCTGGGTAGCCGGTCTTAAGGGCATCCAAGGAAATGAGAGCGCAGATGCCCTAGCAAGAGCGGGGGCAGGAACAACTCTCATTAGACCAGAACCCGCCTGCGGAATCCCGTTTGGGGATATTAAGCAGAACACAAAGAAATGGGTTAAAAACCACATTCAGTCTCTCTGGGAGAGTGCCTCAGGTAATGCTTACGGAAAAATTATGATGATGGGGCCAACGGACCGGCTATCAAGACACCTTCTTGAATCAAGCCGACACTCTCTAAGGAAGGTGGTAGGACTGATGACAGACCACTGCCACCTGAGAAAACACCTGCAATTGCTGGGGATACATCAAGAGTCCACACAATGTAGATTTTGTGATGAAGAGGACGAAACAGCCTCCCACATAAATTTTGAATTCGATGCTCTGGCTCGCATGAGGATGGATATCTTCGGACACTGCGGTGCAGAAAATATCATCCCGCAGGAAAACTTTGTGAGGAATCTCCAGGAGTTTATTAAAAGATCCAGAGTACTCATGAGATAGATCTGATAGCGGGATGCAAAAAGGTAATATACAGAACTACATGCATTTCAGCCACTGGCTAGTATCCAACCAGCTTTAGTATTATAGTCCAAGCTGTAGCAAAAAATCAAAAGTTCTTTTCACACAAAATAAAAGACGCCAACGGCCTACACTACTTTTTATCAGATAGTTTGTAAATGAAAACTCCGGGTTTCGTCCCAGCAAAATCGCTTCGTGGAATTTTTTAAAACATTGTTTTTTGCAAATATCTCAAGAAGTATTGGAGGAATCGTTTTACAATAGATAAAACTTTTGTAGAGAATCATAAAATCTACAAAATGTTTTCTTTTCACTTTCCAAAAACTCATAATTTTTATAAATCTGAAGCTGGACAAACAATATTGTGGACACTGATAGATAATAATATGTGATTCAACTGTGCGCAAGATGGTTTCCGTGTGATGTGTAGTTTTTGCACAATCGCGTTATAAACAATTTGAGTGAAAATCTTTCTAAATGCGCCGATTTGAGGGAAATCATCTTATTCAAATTCTGTGAACGGCACTTGAAAGTAGAGATCAATATCTATAATTTCCATATTCTGGATTTTCATCTGAGAGGTACGAAATGTGTTGAAAGTGTCACTGGAAGATACTCTAACTGCTTCAAAGTGCTCTCGAAGTCGCCCGAACTCAACTCGAGTAAACTTCAGTGCGACTTCGGGTGTCTTCGGACGCACTCTGAAGCGTTTTGATCAACTTTCAGTGACATTTTCAATACATTTACCACTTCTCTCAGGTAAGAATTGAAAATTTTCAAATTGTAAATATTGATATCTACTTCCAGATGACGTTTACAGAATTTGAATACGACGATTTCCCTTGAATCGGTGCATCTTGCAAGATGTGCCTTTAAATTGTTTATATCGTGATTGTACAAAAACTATACATTGCACAATAAACATCATGTGCAGAGTTGAACAACATATTAGTGTCTATCAGTTTCTGCAGTATTGTTTGTCCAGCTTCAGATTTATAAAAATTATAAATTTTTGAAAAATGGTCTCTTTATCGAGGATTCCCCGGATTTTTTTGTTTGTTAAAATCCACAAAGCGATTTTGCTGGTGCGAAAACTGGGTTTTTCATCAACGAACTATCTCATAAAAATTAGTATAGACCATTTGTGTCTTTTATTTTGTGGGGGAAAAACCTCTACATGTAGCTGTCTATTATACAGGGTGATTCAAAAGTACTTTGACAAACTTCAGGAGGTGATTCCTCACAATATTCTAATATGAATTGCCCAAATAAATATATGTCCGGAAACGCGCTTTGTTTCCAAGATACAGGGTGTTTTATTTTTATTTTGGTTTTATTCAAATAACTCTTGAAATACTGAACTTAATTAAACGAAACTTGGCAATAAGAGGTTTTTTAGGTGTCGAATCCGAACCTGATGTTATTATTTCTCTTACTCGTAGGGGGCGCCACGTACACGTCTTTTTCATTTTTGAAGATTCATAACTTTTTTGAGCGTATTTCTAACACATTTTTCATTAAAAAAATCGATTCCTCTATCATATCTACGTAAAAAAGCTACCCTTGTTGAAAGTCGCTGTAAGCAACCGTTTTCTAAATATTTGGACTTGATAATTTCAAGTCAATTATTTGATAATCGATGCATGTTGAAGTTATTACCAATATTTTGCATTTTTCACAAGAATGCTTTGGAAAAGAATTTGACGTTTAAGTAAGTAGTTTTGGTAATAACATATTTTGTGACAGTTAAACGTTTTGTTGAAGTTTCCGTAAGTAGAAGTAGAAAACACTAATTTTGAAAAAATGGATTATTTAAACAATAATGCTCATTTAGCCGATATGCATTTCGTTTATGGCCTTGCGGATGGAAATGCGCGCGAAGCAAGACGTATTTACCAGGAGCGATTTCCTAATCGAGTACTGCCTTCAGCTCCAACATTTGCAAGTCTCCACCGTCGTTTGGCAGAAACAGGTAGCTTTAAGAGGGCAGCTGATATTATTGGAAGACCACGAGCAGTCCGAACCCCAGAATTGGAAGAAGCTGTTTTGAACGCACTTGAGGAGAATCCAGAAACAAGTATAAGAATAGTTGCTGAAGCTGTCAATTCTACTCAGTCCACAGTTTGGAGGATTATCCACGATCAACAGTTTTATCCATACCATATTCAAAGGGAAAAAGCTCTTTTGCCACGAGACTTTCCCCAACGCATTACTATGTGTCAGTGGTTTTTGAGAAAATTGGCTGGAAATCCTCAATTTTTAAGATATGTACTCTTCACGGACGAGTCAAACTTCCCCCGAAATGCTATCACAAACTTTCATAACAACCATGTTTGGGCTCTCGAAAATCCGCATGCAGTTAGTGAAAGGCATTATCAGTATCAATTTTCTGTAAATGTAAATTGATAATTACTTGATAGGTCCTTTCTTTCTTCCGCTCCGACTGAATGGCGCAACTTACAAACACTTTTTAGAAAATGAATTTCCGGGACTACTTGAGAATGTACCATTAGAAATTCGTATCCACATGTGGTTTATGCATGATGGGGCTCCGGCCCATTTTAGCGTTGTAGCCTGGGAATTCCTTAACACAGTCTATCCAAATCGATGGATCGGTAGGGGTGTAGAAGAACCTAACCAGCCGTGGGCACCAAGGTCCCCAGATCTAAACCCGATAGATTTTTATTTTTGGGGACATTTGAAGTCACTAGTTAATAAAACTCCAGTAGCGAACGAGGAAGATCTTAGAAATCGAATAGTAGACGCATGTGAAACAATAAGGAACACACCAATAATTTTTGAGCGGGTACGAGATTCAATGACTAGACGACTGACTGCCTGTATCTTCGCTGATGGTGGACACTTCCAACAATTTATTTGAATACAATTTAGTTTCGTTTATTTTAGTTTATTTTACATATTCAAAATTTCCTGAAATAAAATGTTGACATTTCTTGCAAATTTTATTACTATTAATTATTACTATTGAATTATTATTTTTAAATTACTATTTCGCTTAAGGATGTCATAAAGGAACGTACCCAACAGTAATGGCCTCTTCAAGCGAGTAAAAAGTAATAGAATAGGTGGCGCCCCCTACAAAAAAATCAAAATTGCTTACTTAAACGTCAAATTAATGCAAATGCAAAATAAAGGTAATAATTATTACATGCATTGATTATCAAATAATCCACTTGAAATTTTCAAGTCCTAATATCTAGAAAACGGTTGCTTACAGCGACTTGTAACAGGGGTAGCTTTTTTACGAAGATATGATAGAGGAATCGATTTTTTTACTGAAAAATGTGCTAGAAGAACACTCAAAAAAGTTATGAATCTTCAAAAAAGAAAAAGACGTGTTGGTGGCGCCCCCTACGAGTACGAGCAATAATAACATCAGGTTCGAATTCGACACCTCAAAAACCTCTTATTACCAAGTTTCGTTTGATTAAGTTCAGTATTTCAAAAGTTATTTGAAACAAACGAAAATAAAAATAATAATTCAACACCCTATATCTTGGAAACGAAGCGTTTCCGGACATATATTTATTTGAACAATTCATATTAGAATTTTGTGAGGAATCACCTCTTGAAGTTTGTCAAGGTACTTTTGAATCACCCTGTAGAATGTGACGATCTTAGGTTTTTTTTCTATCTCCACTTGACTCGTCGATCTTGTGGTCAAAATGTAGACTGGATAACAGTATAATTTTTTTTACATAGCATCCATTTCGGAATTTGATTTTTCCGAAATCTGATGGAAGTCAGGGTTTATTTTTATTTAGTGTGCCAATAATTGGCAGTCCTGAATTCTTCAATTCTGACAAAAGAATTTAATCCGTAAACCAGTCACTCACATATTATATGTATAAGATATGCCAACCTCGTTAACATGTCAACTGGTTTGGTGCTTATTTGGTATGGTCTTTTATTGTGACATCCAACGCATACTTCTAGATCATAAGGGCATCGACAAGGACATACATTTTGGTATAATATTTTTATGGTTCATGTGGTAAATATACTGTCTGAATTAACACCTTCCTTGAAATTTTCCGATTTTATCGTCAATAGTGACATTTTCAGCAACAATATAATTTTCCTGACTTGTGCTAAATGCTCAAAAATGTCTCTGGTAGCGCCGACACCGTTTAGTTATCTTGTACTTTTCTGTCCTTTCGTGTAACACTGTCATCGAATCTCAGGTATTTCTGTAGAAACCTAAACCTATTGATCTCTGCCCATATTTCTTTCACGCTCGATTTGATAGCTTTAACATTAAAACAGTCCAATGAATGCTTTCATTTCTATCACATCTATCGGTCGAGCATCCCTATTCTCTAGAGAAATTGGATCATTTTTGAAATATATTAATTTGTGAAGTATAAAACCGGAGGCAAATATCTAGAACACCTTCAGCAGGACCGCTTGCAACTGGGAGATGAATTCCAATATTTTGTGGACCCCTTGTTTTTAATAGATTGAGAGGTATCTTTTTCAGCTCCCAACTTCTTACAACTTTTCAAAATTTTTTTTTGTTCAGCTATAGGTGAAAGTGCAAATGAGAACAGCAACGAAGGAGAAGGAAGCGAAAAAGAAACCGACTTCTATATAGGTTTCTTTTTCGCTTCCTTCCCTATTCGCTAGAGAAATTGGATCATTTTTGAAATATATTAATTTGTGAAGTATAAAATCAGAGGCAAATATCTAGAACACCTTCAGCAGGACCGCTTGCAACTGGGAGATGAATTCTAATATTTTATGGACCCCTTGTTTTTTATAGATTGAGAGCTCCCAACTTCTCACAACTTTTCCCCATTATTTTTTTGTTCAGCTATAGGGGAAAGTGCAAATGAGAACAGCGACGAAGGAGAAGGAAGCGAAAAAGAAACCGACTTCTATATAGGTTTCTTTTTCCCTTCCTTCCCGTTCGTCGCTGTTCTCATTTGCACTATCCCCTTCATTACTATTTTCACTATTGGTCTCATTATCACTATTCCCGTTTTTAATTTCCAGTCCACAATTTTTGATGTCTTCATTTTCAGAACCATTACAATCCCAACAGTCGATGTCAGCATCTTCAGAAGCGTCTGTGTCGGTTTCTTCATCAGAAAAATTCTTTCCGTCTATATAGGTACTGTAATCAGAAGTTCATCAACATCTTTTCCGTTAAATAAATTAATATTCTGAAAATTTTGGTGTTAATACAATTGAATCTTTTCCGTCATCGAGGAAATATTTCTTATTGTGGAACATTTTTCGTTGAAAAGTAAAACAATAAAACCTCACTACACTGTAATCTACATATTTTGTGGAAGAAGGCTACTCAAATATGATATTTTTCACTCTAGCAATAATGATTTACTTGGATATTTTTCTCTATTTGATGAATATATATGTTTTCATGTGACTTTTTTCAATAAATAAAAAATTAAAATAAAAACAAACTAAAACAAAATGGTCATACATATTCGTAATTAATATCAACAATCATGTGTTATCTACACGAGAAATCAACATATATTGTATTTTAAGCTAGAGAAGATGTCGAAATGTCGACAAAACTCTCGATTTCCCGCTATCTTGAACCCAAATGTTTATTATACCTTTCCTGGTTGTAGGTATGCATTGAAGTAACTTTGCAAGCACTTGTGAATGAAACTCGTTCAACTATAATTTGATACACAAAGTGGGTTCAGAATCGCCTCTAGTTATATAAAAATTGTTTTTCATTTTATCCAGTTATTTCGAGGTTGTGACCAATAACATATTAACGACCAAGGATGCCATGTAATGGTTGATTCACCGGACCAAACTTTAATTTTGGTAAAATATGGATGTGTGTGATGATTTAATAGCACACTAAAGTATGTTTTGTAAATTTTAGTTTGTTTTTAGTGTTTATCCTCAAAAATCATAAGCGGTCCCTAGGGACCGCCTTGGCCCCTAGAGAAATATTTCTAATTTAAATTATTGCGGTCCCTTGCCGGTCCGTTAGGAAACCCCCTCTCCTGCTAACATCGACCAGCGTAGATCGTTTGTTGATTATTTCTGCAGATTAGTATAAGACGGTCTATTTTAGTGTATCAGAATCTTGATCAAAATGAGTAGTCAACGTTCAAAACGCATAGTGGTGATTGCCAGATTAGCCAAAATTAATAGAGGTATTAAGTTACAGTAATTATAATTATATTTGTTCAGCAATAATTATCAATGTATTTTAGAATCTACTGACAGTGAATCAGATAAAGAAAATTTGTTACCAGACGGTTTTGATAGCGACTTTTCACATGGTAGTGATCCAGATTTTTTTCCCAGCGAAATGAGCGGGGTAAGTCTCTGATTTATATAAAACAATTATAAATAGGTACTTATAACATTTAGGCAAAGATTGTGGGCCCAGAGCTGAACATAGAAAATAAAAAAAATCGGTACTTGGATCGATAAATCAGTATTTATTTCATTTCAGGATGAAATTGATATGAAGTAATTCTGGGATCAAATTTCCAAGGGGTTTCTTCTAGCACTGATTCTGATGATCAGGAAGTTTTACCACAATATATAAATACACAAACAGCAGAATTGTATTGGGCAACAGTTGAGATTTGAACCTACTTATAAGGAAAGAGTAGATCCACTTTATGTGGCGGTACTAGTTAGTAGAGATCCTTTTATCTTTTTGAGGACATTTATTGATAATGAGGTAATTGACATTATGGTTGAACAAACAAATCTTTATGCGACACAAGGAGTACCACAGGGAAGTGTTCTGGGCCCCCTATTATTTTTGATGTATATCAACGATTTGCCAGAGGTGGTAGGTCAGAGCTCAGTTCATCTTTTTGCAGATGATACACTGATCTACTTCTCATATAATAACCCTACGAAACTCGCAGAAACCATCAACAGAACTTTAAAATCTATTTATAGTTGGTGTTGTGCTAATTATTTGAAGACCAATGTTGCGAATACTGAGTACATGGTAATAAGTACAGAAAAACGATTCAGAGACTTTTGTAATCAAAATTTGGAGATAAGGGTAGGTCCTGGTAATGTGGAATAGGTCAACCAATTTAAATATCTTGGGGTTAAGGTGGACAGAAGATTACAGTTCAAAGAACATGCCAACTTCATAATAAAGACGATATCATTTAAAATACATTTTTTATCTCGTTGTGCTCCATATTTAACGAAGTCGGCAAAAATATTACTGTACAATTCATTAGTGCTTCCTCATTTTACTTATTGTTCTACCATTCCCTATCTACTAAAACAAAATGATTTAGCTCGTTTACAGAAACTCCAAAATAGAGCCATGCGCATAATTTTAAACTGCAGAAGATTAACCCCAATAAAAGCTATGTTGAAGCAGCTAGGATGGTAACCAATTAATTCTTTTCTCCTTTATCAAACATTAATCCTGATTTTCAAAATAAAAAATAAAATTTCCCCAACACATTTACAAGAAAAAGTTATGTACAATGACCAAATACATGGATACAATACAAGATCCAGAACTGACATTCATATTCAACAAGTCACATTGAGGAATACCCAAAATTCAGTTTTTTTCAAGGGACTTGATAGCTATAATAAGCTACCAGAACGGATCAAATGTTTAACATCTTTAACATCCTTCGAAAACAAGTTAAAAACATATTTGCTCAATCAATAAGAGAACTAGTCACTTCCTCATTTTATTAAGTTCGCTTTACTATTTAGCTAGGACAGATATACATGTTATGTATTAGTACGTTCAAAGAATCTTTTAGTGTTCATAAATTTTTTATTTTTTTCTTGAAAGTGTATGTATGTATAGATTTGCGTGAGTGCAAATAGGTGTAGTAGGTGTATGTATGTGTTGTATATTTATATATGTTTGTATATAACAACTTTTTATTCTATGACAAGGGTACAAATGCCCTATAGGTGCTTGACTGATTATTTTAAAAAAACTCAATTAATATTAGCATTAGAGCATGCTGTTTATTGTTCCCATTGTAATGACCAATGAAAATGTAAATTAGCCAAATGGCCTAAATAAAGGATTTATACAAGTCCTCTGTTCAAAAGATGATGTTGCTGAATTTTCAGTTCTACGTAAATGGCAACCTACTACGAGAGCAGAAATTATTCGTTTTATAGGCTTGGTAGGGTATATGAGCTTAGTACGAATGCCATCAATTCGGCATCATTGGAGTACAAAAACGTCTATTTCGAAACGTCATGGTTTGCAATCGCTTTTGAACATTACTTCAACTAGGGCATATCAGCGATAATATGACATGTCTGCCTGGAGATAGATTATATAAAATCCAACCTCTTATTGACTTACTAGTTAGTGAATTTCAGAAAGTGTTTACCCCGGAAGAAAAGTTTGTATTGATGAATCTGTTATACCATTTCGAGGAAGGTTAGTTTTCAAGCAGTATTTGCCTAAGAAAACTCACAAATACGGAATAAAAGTTTTCAAACTTTGTTCATCAGATGGATATACTTGGGCCTTGAAATTATATAGTGGCAAGGAACAAGATGCAAAAGCAAGTGTTCCAACCAAAGTTGTTTTGACCCTTGCATAAAAATTACTTGGCCACGGAAGAACGGCCATAACTGACAATTACTATACCAGTTTGGCTTTAGCAAATCAGCTCTTAGATAAAAAAAAACTCATATAGTGGGAACTGTTAGTTCCAATAGGAAAGGAAATCCCAAAGCAGTTATAACAAAAAAACTGAAAAGAAATTATATTATTGCACAGGAAAACGCGAGAGGTATTACTGTCATGTAATGGCGAGATAAACGTGATGTTTTAGTTCTATCCACCAAACACACAGATCAAATGGAAGAAGTCCGAATAAGAGGTGAGATTAAATATAAACCGAAAGCTATTTTAGATTATAAAAAGGGAAAAGGTTCGGTGGATATGTCAGACCAAATGTCGAGTTATTCTACTGCATTACGAAAAACGATGAAGTGGTACCGTAAAGTAGCCATAGAAATGGTCCTTGGTACTGCACTGGTAAATGCACACTTTCTATACAAAGCAATTGATAACAAAAATATTTCAACAAACGATTTTCGAGAACAAATATATGAGAAGATGACTGAATATACAGACATTCAAGAAAATATTGTTCCTGAAGTTTCGGAAGCAACTAATCAAGTAGGCAGAAAACGAAAGTCCAAAAGTACCCATCAATTTTCTAAAAAAGATTGTCCTTGTCATCAAACTCGTAAATATTGCCGTGGTTGCTACGCAAACAAGGTAAAAGGGGATATAACGAAAAATCAAGTAAAAAAGGTAAACACATTGTGTAGCGATTGTGATGACCAACCCCATTTTTGCCTACCATGTTTCAACAGTAACCACCAATAGATGATGTAAAAATGATTGTGGTAATTTACAATACCATATGTTTTGTTTTTGTACTGGTTTCTTTTGTTTTTATATGTAACAGTCAATAAAAAATCTTAAAATGTATACACACTGTGTTAGCATCATTATTACACTACCTATATAATAATTATAAGGTCTAAGCGGATCAACTGGACAACGCGGGACATTTAATATAGCAGAACCTAAAGAAATAGCGGTCCTAAGGAGTGCATAACATTTTTAAGCGGTCCCTAAGAACCGCCTCGGTCCAGTAGGCTCATCAATTAGCAGTCCCTAGGGACCGCCATGTGTTAAGGTGACACTGTTGTACCTAAAAAGGGCTTTTTGAAACTAACTTCTAGCCAACTAGAACTATAATTTCCAAATATGAAATAAGTTTGATTCCCTGCACCTTCTAATGATTTCAAAAAAATACTGCTTCGAATTATTCAGTAATAAAAAATAATATGCAAGATGTTCCAAGGAACTCAATGCTCCTTAACCTTGAGAACTACATCAGGTACCTTGGAACAGAAATGGAATGAAAATTTAATTATAATGAGGTACAGGCAGAATTCTGTGCAATTGAACTCTTGTCTGATAATATCATATTAGTTTGTCTTTACAGATCTCCTAATGGGGACATAAACTGTTTTCTGGATTCGCTGGAAAAAATTATTTTACATTGCCTTGCAATTCGAATAAGCATCATTATCACCGGTGACTTCAATTTGAACTTCCGTGGCAAATCCTCTGCCCTCACTGACCTCGCGCATTTGTTAGAATCATTCGGGATCGAAATCACAATTTGGGATCACACTAGAATAACTGCTCATTCAGCAACATGCATTGACAACATCCTCACAAATTTGAATGGAATCGATTATACTACAGAAGTTCTCGATCCTTGCTTATCGGACCATTTAGCTCAGTTGATATATCTGAATAATAATATAACAGAGGAAAAGCGCAAGGTAATTATGAGGAGGAAAATTTCAGAACAAGGTATCATAAATCTCAGAGCTTCCCTTATCGAGGTCGATTGGGAGAATATTAGGTTGCGCGATTGGGACTGCTCATTTATTGCAGATTTTTTGGTCAACTTATACACCTCTTTGATTGAAAAACATTTTCCACTGAAAGAATGTTCAACTGTCACAAAACCCCCTGTTCAGTGGTTTAACGATGAATTGAGAACGCTAAGGGACACATTATCCGAAGTAAAATCTATCTGTAACTTTACCAGGGATTACAGTAATTTTAATATTCTGAGAAGGCACTATCAATTAAAATTAACTCATTATAAAAAACTAGCCTACGATAACTTCATCTGCGAATCAGACAACAAGGTTCGTGACAGTTGGAGACTTGTCAATTTTGAAAGGAATAAATCTAAGAAATGTACACCTGACCCTGCTATACCGGCAAATGCCTTCAATGATTATTTTTGTACCATCGCAGAAAACCTGATCGAGACAATCAATAAGGATGACGTTGATCCAAACGATTTTCTACAGGGTCTGCCTACACCGTGTTCATCCTTTTTTCTAGAGCCGGTGACAAGTCACGAAATCATTGATGCAGTACGTAACTTGAAGAATTCGAAGTGTACTGACGTATATGGGATGAACAGTGAACTTCTGAAACAAACATTGGACCTGATTATCGATCCGCTTGTTACTCTTTTCAATGCATGCATTTCAAAAGGAGAATTTCCTGATATATTAAAAGTTGCGAAAATAATACCGATATTCAAAAAAGGGGATGCTACACAACTATCAAACTACCGCCCAATATCTATAATTCTCATTTTTTCCAAAGTTTTTGAGATTATACTGAAACAGAGAATTATGAAATATTTTGAATCTAATAAATTTCTCAACTGCGGCCAATTTGGTTTTAGAACAAAATGCAGCACCACACATGCTGTTTTCAAAATCGTGAGTGAGATAGTCGAAGGCATGGAAGAAGGCAAGAATACTTCCATTACTCTATGTGATCTATCAAGGGCCTTCGACTGTGTCTCTCACTCCACTCTAGTTAATAAACTGCGGTTTTATGGCGTCAGAGGTATATCTCTTGATTTGATACAGTCCTACCTGAGTGACAGAAAACAAGCAGTATATATAAATGAGACATGTTCTGACTTTCAAACTATTTCACATGGGGTACCTCAGGGATCAGTTCTTGGCCCGTCACTCTTCATTATATACGTAAACGATCTCTTTCACTTCATGTACCCTAATAAATGTATTGCTTACGCCGATGACACGACATTAATACACTCTTCCACTCATGCAGATAGTCTTTTAAACACCATGACAGATTCTTTGAATAGGGCACAGAACTGGTTTAATGCAAATAACCTCAAATTAAACAACAATAAAACGCAAAAACTGATTTTCAATAAAGGCATTGCGGGCAATGAAAAGAGTGTCAAGCTTCTCGGAGTACTTATCGATGATAGACTATCATGGTCATCACATATAGAACAGTTATGTCATAAATTATCAAGTTCAATATTTCTTTTGCGCAATTTGAAAAATCAAATCTGCGACAACACTGTACGGTCGTGTTATTTCTCTTTCTTCCACACACATATTAATTACGGCATACTGTTATGGGGAAACTCTGTTCACTCATGTAAAGTCTTTAAAATGCAGAAAAAAGCAATAAGAATCATTGCTGGTGCTGGTTACAGGGACCATTGTCAACAATTCTTCAAAGATCTCGCTATTATGCCTGTTCCTTCCTTATTTATTTATAATACTCTTCTAGAAATTCACAGAAATAAAAATAATTTTTTTTCCAATTCTGATTTTCACGATTATCAAACTCGTGCAGCGCACGACATAAGACCTTCCCGATATAGGCTCAACAAATCTCAGATGAATTCTCTGAATGTTAGACTCTACAATTTTTTGCCTCAAGAGTTCAAGATGCTCAATTACAATTGTTTCAAATTAAAACTCAAACGATATTTACTGTTCCACTGTTTTTACTCTATCGACGAATATCTGAGAGCACCCCCACTTCTCAATCTTGTGTCCTGACTCTGATTTCGACATTAAGTCATGTTTTCGATTTTATATATTGTTATGTCTGTTTGTGTTATTTTAGTTGTATTTTTAAATGACTTTTAATTAATTAATGATTCATGAAATATAATTCATCAAAATGTCACTGAAATGAAAGATAACGAAGATAGTTTATAACATCCATTTTTCCATTTGCTGTCAATACCATCAGCGAATAGATTATGAACCCTTCAACAAAACGTATATAAATGGATACATTTCTCTTCAGATTCATCTGCATCCATTGAAATGTAGCAAGAAAGTATTACGTATATTTTCATCTACAATCTACATCGTCGATGGTACAAAGGAAAAATCATCGTCACTTTCGGAAGAATACTCTGGTAGCAATGACATTTTTCTTTATTTTTGATTTGTTAAAATCGGTTTTCTATGATGAAGAAGCTGCCGTTTTCTCAAATGAAGAAGACATTCCATTTATTGTTGATTTTTTAGTCTTTGGTCCAAACATAAGCTATCAAGCATCCTTTCTGCAGAATCTGGATCGTTTACTGCTTTCAAAGCATTCTTTGAAGCAACCTACTGGAATTCTTTTCACCAAACTTGCAGAAAGACATTTTTGTTTTGATTTCTGAAAAACGTAAACACTTAAACATTTCAACATATTGTATCTAGTAACATATTCAAGGTGCAAGATGGGTTTATGTTTCAAGGTACGGGAGGGTGCAATTCGAAACAAGAATGCATCTCAATTGAATCGACTTTGTCTTCAACAAAAACTGATGTAATATTTAAACTCGCCTGAACCAAGGAAACTCGAACAACCCACTCTCTGATTATCAAACAGCAATCAAATCTGTCATTGTTACACAAAGTGAATGAATTTACTTTCATAGTTCAAATAGAAGACTTGCATCGGAGAACCGCCAGATCCGTTTCTGCAACTATAATGAAGTAATCTGCGAAGTTTAAAGGAACAGTAAACCTTGCTTGTAAGTTAGATGGCAGAATACTTGTTATATCTTTATTGTGTCTAGGTAAACTATAATCTTGGTACAACGGTTTCTCCTTTCGTGATTCTTTCCAATGAAATGAATATTATTGGAAAGAATCACTTGAGTAAAGTAAGGTTTTCTTTTTTTTGCGAAACCGTTTTTTCCTGTAAATGAAAGAATTGAAATTATTTACTTATATGCGAAACAGGATAATTGTTTTAGGACAACTGCAACCGTTCTTAACGAACGTTATACAGAAAAAAGGTCTACACCCTGAGCAGAGCTGTGCCGAGCACTGACAAAAAGTGCTTCGACTACTAAACACTAAGGACTCTTGAAAAGTGCTCGGGAGTCTCGAGCACTGAGCACTTTTTTTCATGAAATAGTGCTCGCGATTACTAAGCACTTTCAAAAAGTAATTCTATTTAGAGAGCACTAATCACTTTTCAACAGGGGAGACCGTAAGGTGGGCGTTCAATTTCGTGTATTCCAAGTAAATATTGCATTTGGAATCGGTTTCACTTGGAAAACTCAAATTTGGTAGGTGAACTCAGAAAGGATTGAAGTACTTATTAAATATATTGAAATTGATTTGGTATTGAAAATTGAGATTTTTTTGGTAGGCAATTGAGGGAAATGAGTCAATACTGGCTCATGTTTTATTTCAATAGAAAAACCCATAAAAACAGTGCAACATTGACTGCACTGTCACGCAATTCTTCGAGGTATTCCGTGAGAAATGTATCCCTTCGTTTGTCTGAAAGGCAATCCAAACAGCAGATCGCGCGAGAGTTTACTGCCTCGCTCAGTGTTTAATATTGATTTGAGGTATAATAGGACTCAATTAGATTAGGATAGATGAACTAGTGTCACCAACTCATCCCAATCTCTCAGCGACGAACATCGTTAGATAGTCCCAATATGTCGTTCGACCATTCCTTCTGATTGGAGATGTAGAGCTGTTGGACGAGTTATCTTCATGTCTGAAATGTTCATCGTTTCTTCCTTTATTAGAATCTTAATCCAGAGAAACTCCATGTCTGGGTATCACATTCTCTAAAAAGCCTTTGCGACTGCAGAATCTTCTGTTTGGGAATTGGAACAACTTCAGACTAAATGGTTAAAAGTACCCTTCTCTCCAAATGTTTCCACAAAGTGGAAAATATGAGGCAAAAATCTTACAGAAAAGAAATACTTCCCTGGCTAAAGCCATGACAGATATTGAACTACATCTGACAGATATTTGTGCAACTTTGAGTTGTCATGTCCCTGCCAAATAAATTATAATTCATTGTTTATCTAATAATTCCCTACGGATGAAACAGCGACTCACAGTAAAGTCCGCCCGCCAGGAAAATCAATGAGCACTCTTCGAGACAGCAAAAGACTCCAGGAAGAGTAAATGCGAATAATTCGAACATGTTCGAAGGTTTTGCCGAAGAGTACAGATAAATGTGAATAAAATTGACAAAGTCGAAGTACTCATTCTCCAAATGTCTAGGTGGACGCCACAATCTTGAGAGAGACTAAATCTGATTGGAGTTAAAGTTGAAGTGCCTGGAGAATTTACTGAAGCCGTACATGCTGGTAGCAGCCAGAGTTTTCACTGTGGAGGCTGTAGATTGAAGGCTCTGCCTCTAGATACTGAGTTGAAGATTTCGAACCAACTATTCCTGTTCCAAACTCTCCGTTGGAAATGCAAAGTCCAGATGGTTGAAGATAAGTGATTGAAAATGAGTGAAATATTCTTGACTGTTTATTTGAGAATCACCCTGAAATTATCGTAACGCTATATAAATAACATACTGGTATAGGTACTCATTTATTATTGAGAAATATCTGCGAAAAGCTAATATCATCAGTAGAAGGCGCATGATTTTTGAAAAAAAGAAACCTCTGCCGCCGTGTTTGATAATACTTTGGTGAATTTAGTAAGGTATACTTTCGGTACGGTTTAATCCCCTGAAGTACTTTCTCGTTTATATATGAAAATACATAGTTTAAATATTCAGGTCTAGCTTCTTACATCTGTCTTTGCAATTCAAATTGATACCAACATCTGATTTAGTTCTTAGTTGATATCAATACACTGTTTATTCATTGCAATTTATTCTAGTAGGTATATACGTTACATACAGTGGGAAACGTTTCGATTTAGGTGCAACAACAATTTAGGCGTTCTTGATTGTACTGATTGTCCGTTTGAAATTTAATTTAATATGCGGGGTAATAATTTTGGAAATTAGTTATTTCCTTTTTTCAATTTCCTAGTGCTTCAGGAAGAAGCTAGTATGAAACATGTTGTTTGAGGAAACTAGTTGGTGCACACATTTTTTTGTACAGGTAAGATGAATTGTTTATTAACGCTCACCTGTAGTATACCCACGACCATCTCCACTTCGAGCGTAGCCGCGAGCATGCAGGGACTTTGACAAACCCTTGTAACGCCGGCTATCACACTTGGTGGTTTTCGTCGTCGCGACAAATTCGCCGTCGCCGCTCAAAAGATTTGAGCAGTAAGCGGCTGAATGACCGTCGATATTCAGCGGCGAAATTACCGCACTTCAGTTTCTCCGTACAAATACAAGTGTACTCAACAAATGCATTTTTTCCTTTATTGTCCAGTTCATCAAAGTCGCTTTTAATTGCCAATCACACTTCTCTCCAAGCATTCCTAGTAGCATCTCTGTTCTTGAAAATATCTCAAGTTTTATCCCATAATACTGGTCTGGATTCAACTGAAGATATTAGGATTCCATTATCGATCAACTCACCCATTTGTCGCTCGTCATATATGCCGCCAAGTGTGAAAGCTCCTATTCAATTCCTAACACTACTGTCAGAACGACGGCGACGGCAAATCTGCCGTCGCTGCAAAAACCGCCAAGTGTGTAGCCGGCGTAACGATTTCGACGCATTATAGTATTTACACGTTCAGTGTTTAGCAAAGTGTTGATGAATTGGCAACGTTACAAATTGACGTCAAGCTGTTACACAGGCATCAATCTGTGTTATATCTGTATGAATTATTCAGTGTACCAATAAATTTAATGTGCATCAATGCAAACAATCTTTTTAGCTTTGTGACTTTTTTTCTTGCAGTGTTTGTTAACTTAAAACGAATCTTGTGCGTATCTTTGAGTTTCTAGAATTATACAAATAAGACTTCTGATTCAATTGTCATTAAATAGGAATATCGTTTTTTTATGATAAAAACGAACTGCAGACTGTCAAAGGCACGTGACAAATAAAATAAACAGTCCTGAAATGAATTTGTCTAAATATGGGTATTTGTAGTCGTGGTCAAAAAATGTATATACTACTCCTTCTGTTGACCTTCTTCCGGATATACAACTGTGGTTTGAGTGAAAAAATCGATGAATATTTTCATAGTATTCTCTCTCGAGGAATTTTAAAATTCCATTCAACAGTGGTACTACCCAATAGTTTAGAGGGTTATCACGGCCTAGCATTTCATGGATATGGATGACTTTACCTGTTGTCGTTTCCGAAATATTACAGCAAATTTTAAATTCGACAGAGTATATTTGGAACACTTTATGTTACTGCCATTATCTGAACAAAACGAACACACTTCCTTGGAATCCGCTTTCTCTCCTGTTTTCATACTATAGATAAATTCATTTTCCAATCTCAACGTATTTTCCAAACTGTTATTACCGATGACAAAAACATCTCAGAATACTTTAGTTGTTCCCAAAAGCCCCAAAACAAACACAAAGCAATAAGCCCGTGATACAGTTTATTATGGAAGCATGCGAAGACTTCGTACGAAGACATAATAAGAACAAAACTTATCCATGATATAAAAGAAGTTTCGTGTCGCTTATCTTCGAAAAATAACAGGATTCCAGGGAATAAAGAGTTCCGTTTTCGAATGTCGTCCCGAATTGAACATATGCAGGCGATACGCCAATTCGGATATTTCTCTCCATATTATTGGATTTTCATAATAACTAGTTTAGGCGCACTCAACTGGAAAATTGATATCTTTTCAGCTTAGAAATATTCCCCGGAGAGTGAAATCGAATATAGAAGAATGAGATTTGGAAGCAGTCACATTTTATTCATTCATCGATTGGAGAATTTTAAACTGAAGTGCTTCTGCTATTGGGTCAGGGACTCAATTCTCAAACTGTGACATTTTTTGTCGCATGCGAGATATTCTCTTTGTCACATTCGCAAATGTTTGATAGTCAAATTGTAGGATGTTCAAGGGCAGTCGACATTTTATGTCGATTGCGAGAATTACATTAGATGCGAAATTTAAAGGTTGGGCACAATAGTTTAGTCATCAATGTCAAAATGTTATTCGATACTTTTTCACAAATTTTTGTAGAGAAAGAATGGCAGAAAGGAAAATTACCATAATGGCAAAGAACATATTCCCCAAACAATTATTTTACATTATAAAAGTAGGTACCTATAATTTTGTCAACATATTAGACATACATAGACAGTCTTTTCTTTTCAGACTTCTCCTCAGAACATGAAACAAAGGTACCTATTGAAAAAGAGGATTATTACATTATGATTCGTTGTTTTAATACGTCTACCACAGTATCCACAGCTACAACTTGTCTTTCAAGTAAAAGAAGCTTTACGGTATATCTGTAGATCTAGTGTATTTTTGGTCATTTCTGCAGCAAGAGCACTAGTGTGTTAACGTTGGATAGCCACACGTCATTTCTTTTCAGGGGCAATAGTTGGGGGGACAACATTATTTTCTTTTATTTTTGAATTGTCATCTGCACTGAGAAAAACGGTCCAAATGCACTAGTGCACTAGACACCATTTTGATAATAGCAATGCGTTTTTCACTTAAGAGCGCTAAAGTGCAGCATTTGATGGAAATAGAAAAAGAACACTGACAATGAAGTAATTACCATTTTCAAAGTTTCCATACTTCAGTCAACGGCAGTACTAAGTACAAATAACTTGCTCCTTGTCATGATTGAAGAAATATAATTGGAGTTTCATTGATAGTCACAAACAAGCACAAAGAGTGTTAGTTCCGAAGACTCTTCGTATAAAAAAAAGTGTTTAATGTCTAAACAGGAGTGAATCCCAATAACAAGACATATATTTATATCAATAAGCAAATAGTTTATAGTATTAAATACACACACACATAGGCACATATACCTGCATATACATACAGACACATGTACACATATGTACATGTATACCGTTTAACTTTAATTGTCAGGAAACACCTGAACATAGAAAAAAATAAAAAAGCAAAGTGAAAAAAAAAACATAATTCAACTGAATCACTATCAATTCAATAAGCTTTTAGAGTAGAGTACATATAAACTGAGCCTGTTTTGGCTAGCGTGTAAAAATATCTTAATGTGGTTCTTTACTAGACCAATTGGCTTATAATAAATGTCGAGATCTGAACAGAATTGATTGAATAATTTGCTCATTGCTACGACTGGTGATTTGAGAAGTATGTTAGTTCTTGTATTGGGTAAGTAAAAAGTTAGTTCATTTCTAGAATTTTGTCTCGGCACATGAAAATTAAAATAGGAGAGTAATTCAGGACAGTAAATTAGATTGTTCACTAATTTGAAAACGAAGATGATTGAATAGTAGGTTCTTCGGTTATGAAGGGATAGTAGTTGAAATTTATTCAATACTTAATATTCTCTTGTCGATACCTTGTTCAAGGTAGACTCCATCTAATTTATATGTGATATATTTCATGAAGCCTTTTTGATAAACTTTGGTTAAAATTGTTTGTGTGTATATTGTTAATAGGCGACCATATTAAGGAACCATACTCCATCTGAGATCTCACGTAGGCATTAAAAAGTGTTATAAAGCTGTCCTGGTTACGATAGTTTTTACAATTACGATATATAAGACCAAGCATTCGTTTGGCTGCACATGCCATTGTACTGTATAGATAGATAGAGAAGTCAATTTTGTGTCAAAAATTACACCAAGATCCCTTGTTTGATCGCTTTTTTGAAGGGGAGTGTTATTTATATGGTAGTCATATAGTGTGACATTATTTTTCAGGGTATATTGAGAGTATTTACATTTATTTGTGTTGAGAGGGAGATTATTTTCGACGCACCAAATGTGCAAGAATTCCAAATCTTTTTGTAGGACTGTGCAGTCCTCAGATACTATGGGTCGAAATATTTTCGAATCATCTGCAAAGAGTAAGAAGTGACTTGAGACATTAGTTCCTATATCATTAATGAAAAGTGAGAATAAGAGAGGTTACTTCCTTGGGGGGCGCCACCGTTTGCAACGAATTGGAAAGATTTGTGACCTCTATAATCTACGAAAAGGATGCGTCTAGTTAGGTAAGAGCGGAATAGGTTCAAGAGTTGATTGTCAAAACCATATAGACCGTCAGATAGTGACAGATTTAGGTGCCCCATTTTCACATACAAACCTCGAATAGGGTTGAAAAGTAAGTCGATGTTGAGTAAAATTAAGGGAAATTTACGAGTGGCTCGTGGGGAAAACATATGGAAAAATCAAAAAGAATTTCCATTAAATTTTCCGACGACAAAATCTACTTTTCCATTCACGCCACTCAAGCCATTATGTTTTTCGGTGTAGTGACGATGTAGGTTTTCATAGTTTCGATGGGCTTGCGTGGGAAAACCTATTAAAATCTCGATTTTTCTTTACAAGATTACAGCCTCATTTTAACCCTTTAGCCACCTTCAACACTCAAGCCTTTGATCTTCTGAAGCCAGGTTCTATCAATTAATGATTAGGTGAACACGGCTCGCGTTAAAATATGGAAAATCGAATTTTCCATGGAAAATCGAATTTTCCATATGTTATCCCCAGGAGCCACTCGTAAATTTGCCTCCATTTTACTAAACTTCGATGTACTTCTTAACCCTATTCGAGGCTTGTTTGTGAAAATGGGGCACCTAAATCTGTCACTATCTGACGGTCTAATAGGAGTGGAGTTAATTGATAAGAATATTCTGATCCAACTTCTCAAATGCCTTCGAGAAGTCAGTGTAAACAGTATCCACTTGGAGGTTTTGATTAGATGCATTACTGACTGTTTGTGTGAAGCACATTAAGTTGGTAATTGCAGATCTTTTACTGAAGAATCCATATTGATTATTGGAGATCAAATATTTAACATCAGGAAAGATTCTGTTGTACAAGCACATCTCGAAAGCCTTCGCAAAGTTGGATAACAGGTTTATAGTTTTGAATATTATTTATAGCACCAGTTTTGAAAAAAGTGCAAATTTTTTAAATTTTCCATTTGTTGGGAAAGCACCCTGTACTCAGTGCTAGATTGAAAATTACTTTTAATGGTGCAGTAAGAATGTGAGCACATTCTTTAACGTAGAAACTAGGTATGCCATCGTCCCCACTGGTAAGTTTGGATTTTAATTTTTTAAGGGAATTACAAACTTCGATATCTGAAAATCGCCTGACAGAGATAATGGGATTATTTGATGTAACATTAGAGAGTTCGTATGTTTGTTGTGGTGGAGAGTATGCAGTTTCAAAAAATTGTGCAAATGCGTTTACAATATCTGAGGGATTGCTGTATTCAACATAGTCCAAGAATAGTATACTGGGGATTCTTGATGTACCTTTTTTGTTGTGAATGTAGTCCCAAAAATTACCTGGATCTTCTTTTATTGCCCTTTCAGATTTAGTTGCGTATTCCCTGTACGCTACATTGATTTTACTTTCAATGGAACGACGAAGGAATCGAAAATTTTCCCTGAGATTATCAGAGTTGGTGGTTTTCAGTTTTCTAAAAATTTTGTTTTTCTTTTTAATATCTGTGATTATTTCACTGTTGAACCATGGAGGATATTTACTAGTGAAAGTTGCGAATAACGGGAACACATTGGTCAATAATTGGGATAAAGAGTGAGTAGAATCAGGAGCATGCGCAAATTCATCACCAACGGCCAATAGCAACTAGCTAGTCTTCATTTTGCGTTGTCAGAACTGACAACTGACTTCATGAACATCCTGTTCATATTTTCAATAAAATCAATTACGATCATGTTCGATCAGAGTGTGAAATTTATGATTGCTGCGTATAGATAAGATAGACCGAAAGGTGCGTCTTTGTTTCACTTGTGAAAATCGTGAAATATATGATGGAATTTCCGAAATTACTGAAAGTTTTGGGATTATCAACATATTTAAATTCAGTGTGGTCCACTAAGTGTGCAACAAATGGGAAACTTGTTTATTATCGATTTCTCAGAAAATTTTATTCCTGACAAAAGTTGGTGCATGTTTCAAAACTATACCAAGTGTACCTGAAATGGCTTTATGACAAACACCATACAGGATAGGTCAAAAAATATAAAGTTCGTTCATGAGTAAAGTACCCTTATTTCAAAAAATATTGAAATATGTTGAAGAGAAAAGTTGCTTAGAATTAAAAGTTATGTTCAGATACGAAGTCATGGCCTGCTATTAGAATTTTTTTTTCGTTTGGAAAATATTGAATTACCCCCGTATGATACATAATTTTACTATTTTGATTTGATATATATGTGAAGTAGCCACAATCAAATCAGTTTGGAGTATTTTTAATCAAATTAAAGTGTATTTGTGAAATTTACTTGGACCGGTATAGAATATGCACCAACTTTTGTCAAGAATAAAATTTTCTGAGAAATCGATAATAAACAAGTTTCGCATTTGTTGCACATTTATGTTCATAAAATATTTCTAGCAGTATGAATCAATCTCACCTGCATTTTCAGTGATGTCATGTTCTTGAGTCTGCTGAGTGTCCACTACTCCACTAGTTGGTTTTTATTTATATCAGAAAGAAGAGTAAATATCATTATTGTCATGTAATTTTACAAGTGAAGAGGCATAGAATACGAAATAACATAAAAAGTTCGATGTTGCCAGCTCATTTTGTTTGCTTAAAAGTTGTAATTCAAAATGATTATGTACTGAAGATGAACTACAAAATTATTTAGAACCAGCTAGGATATCATCTGCTATAACAGTGAAATGCTACTAGTGCACCAGATTGGCATTCTCGTTATATATGTTCTTCTGAACATTTCAGAAGCATTGGATGTGGCAAAAAAGGATATTCGACAAAAGTTTGTAGGGCCCGAAACTATCTAAGAAAGTCAACGGTCCGTTCAAGCAAACAAATATCTGCCACTATTCTAGGCTAGTACCTTGAATGCTAGCAACACTATCGATAACAATTGTTCCAGAAATCAACGGGATCAAATTGTTGGCAACTCCACGAGTCCGCCAGGACGAGAGGTGTTAACTCAAAGCAATTTGATCGAATTCTAATTTCTAACAGAATTTTCATAAAAATTACCCATGATTCTACAAGAAATCGATATATCTTAAAATTTCAGTGGTTTAATTCAAGATTTTGGCAAATGAGCCCGAGTCCTTACAATCGGAAAAAGTTTTCAAAATTCAAAATCAGTTCAGTAGAATAATCTGTAGTGCGGTTTATATATTCTTGTCGATCATTATTCTGACAACTCAAAACCATGCCTTCGCCAACTCTGTTGATTTATCAATCTTTACTCAAAGTTTCTGAAAACAAAAATGACTTCCTGACTATCTCTGATTCCCATGACTATAAATTCGGCAAAAAACCTCGAGGCCAAACAAAATCTTGGATTATTCATTCGACTTATTTCATAAACAATTCAGCAAACACTTTATTTACTACCAAATCTGGCGCTACCCCCTCCTTTTGCTGAAGACAAGGACAAGGACTATTATAGCATAGCATATTTCGTGATAAGATGAGGAATGTCCAGTTATTTTGAAATTTTGAAAAAAAAAGTTTATGATCCCAACGTATTTTCGGAACTGATGAAAAACTCATTAACCCATTACAATAAAATCATCCTCCATAAAGAATTATCGCCAACGAAGAACCGTAACAAAAACTTATGCATAAAAGATGAGTTATATTATGATCGATAAAAACGAAATGAACAATGCATTTTTTTGGATATTAAAGTCAATGACAAAAGCTGATCCTCTTCTCTTTTCCGCGCCTCTTTCTACTTTGAACGGATTCGACAAAGTGAAGCTCTTTCAGTTCCATCAAAACTGGCATCTATTATTATTAATCCGACTCTCGATATTGTTTTCATGCACAAAAGCTCATTGGTTCATTTGTGTGATTCATTCGTTGCATAACTATACTATGAAAACTTCAAATGTCATCAGTTGGGGTTTATAGGAACATAGAGCTTTCAGCGAATTGAATATCTGTGCTTTTCGAATGAATTGACAAATGTCACATTGATGTGGGTATTGAACAGAGAAAGAGAGAACAATGCAAATAAAAAAATTGCGCTTGTGCTTGCTCACGTTATCAACCATTTGTCGCCTTATCTACAGATGGTTGCTTTTTATATTTCAGGATTGGAAAACCCTAGTGTTGCTATCTGGCAACTGCCAGCTTTATAGTAAAGTTTGATATTTTTCAGGTTATGCGTACTCAGAACCTTTTGACTTACTAGCACTATTCGTGTTGTTGTTGTTATTTCCGTCAACCGATTGCACCCCTACGCGCAACCCTCGGAAGTCTTCGAGAGACTTGTGTGAGCTAGGGAAGACGCAGCCATTACCCTTTAACGTGTGATGCCGTGTGTTGTTTGCAGTAACTTGAAAGATTCATCTCTGCCAAAAAATTGAATTAAATCGTAAACATTTTCTTGATATATCAAAATATATATATTTTGAAACAATGAGGAAATAATTAGAATAATTGAGAATATTCAACGTTTGATCTGGAACAAAAATAAGTGTTCTGAAATGTTCCATTCCGAATAACATCATCGCCATTTGGAACCCATGTAGGAGATCATGTCCTTGGTATTTTGGTAATTTCTCCAAGTGATCAACCTTGCGTTTGCGTTCGCTCCTTTGGGAGAGCTGTATACGGTACACCAATTCATTGATCTTCTTTATGATGACATAGGAGCCATAGGAACCAAGACTCTTGAGAGAGTACTGGTCTTGGCCTCGAAAGCAAAATAATGAACTAAAATCTACCCAATATTTAAAAAAATCTGATGGAAACTGTTATGGCATTTTATTTTTCATGTGGTAGGTTCCTAATTTTTGTTCACTCAGAGTCAATAATACATTTTTTGTATTCGGTATTGTAGTTTCACAGTTAACAACAAATAGGTGTATGTTTTATGACTGCAGTGATCTATACCTCTTACTATTGAACTTAGGCCATTACCGTTGAACCAGTAGGTGCATTTCCATAATTCCTTTCAGTTCTGTGAGTTTCCTCATTCTACCTTGATAATTACGGAAGTAACGGGGGTGCTTCTATGAAAAGTGAGACAAATTCGGATTTTTCAGGACTGAATTATTTTCAGGAAAAATTAGTATCTGTGATAAGTTGACGGTCCTGATCACTAATCTGATAGAATTTTGATTCTATTTTACCCACTATTATGATTTACTCTGAAAATGGGTTGTTACATCTCGACTGACGGGCAGTGTATATCACTTAGGCCATCATATTGAACCGATAGGTGCATTTCTGATTTCCTCCAGTCCTGAGAGTTTCATCATTCTACCTCGATAATTCCGCAAGTTACAGGGGTGCTTCCATGAAAAGTGAGACACACTGTATATCTATCTTCAATTGTTTATAAAATAATGACCAGTAAAAAGTGACATTTTGCAATTTTCAACAGCCTATGACTCACGCTTGTGTATGGGTTATATTCATGTGTACTTTGTATGTGCACAAAACAGGCTCAGAAGGATCATTATTTTTGGAACAATTGCAATTTGATTTTTATTTGCCGCGTGCCTGCATGCTATAGTGATAGTACGATTTCAATTTTTAAAACCGATTTCGAAAGTGAAAGTACTGTTCCACAAAATGTACATTCTCATTTTGTCGCTAAAATGCTGCGAAATGTATTAAAATGCTTGCAAACATGACTGAAAACGGCCAAGCTGATGAAAGTGGTCGAGTGGGAGATGAGGGAAAGCGTATTATCACGTAACACGTCATTAGAAGAATTCCCCTTATCTCCCAGACTCTCCTACCACTCGGCAGCTAACGCGGGCTCTGCCGTTTTCACTTATATTTGCATGTATACTTCACCCATTCCGCACCATTGTAGAGCAAAATGAGAATAAACGTTCTGTAGTACTATGCCCCTATTTTCATAATCTGTTTAAGAAATTGAAATCGGGCTATTACTAGAGCATCCACGCACGCTGCAAGAAAAAAATTTAATTGCAACTGTGCCAAACCTCACGATCCGACAGCGCCTGTTTTGTGCACACATAAAATACCTCTGAAAAAGGGCCGGTTGTTCAGTCCATGGTAAAATCCAAAGATTTATCAAACTTGGTTTGGAGTCGAATCCTAGATTACCGTCAAATGTGTTGTTCGGTAGAAATTCGACCATGGATAATGAAAACCAAGATTTTGCAGTTCATCTGAACTATTTCGTGAAAAGTCAAAGTCAAAATATACTTTTATGTCAGAAGTTTTTCAACTTATTGACAAAGTTTTTCAAGTATGAATGAAAATCTGAAATAGTTAATGTATTATAGACTATAATGGTAATAGTATCCCCGATCTGAACATAAGTGCAGACGAAAGAGAGCGCCACCACCATATGCAATCCGGGGCGACTCAACAAATAGAAGGTTGCGTATTTGCTATTCCAACTGCGGGAAAAATTACGGAAACCCTACAGTACCACCTGAGGAGACGAGGACTCACTGATGCAAGAACGAGCGCATGTACCTTAATCAGAATAAAAATTCAATACTATAACGCTCATCATCACATCAAATATAACCAAACATTTTACATTCGTATAGTTTTTTACTTTCCTGTAATTTTTTAGAAATCTGGGTAGAAAACGGACTCGTTGAAGGCACCTTAAACAATAAAATAGAATGAAATTCATGAGCAAACCATCCTATGTGATGGATCTTTCAAGGTAGAGATGATGATTCGTTCAAGATACACCATTATGTAAATATGTCCCAGCTGGTTGCCACGAAAAGGAAAATCCTGTAATGGGATATGCCATTGTAATATTTGGTGTATGTCAACCAGAAAATAACTTTCAATAATGGAATTATCACAAAAATACCTGAAAGTATCAAATTTCATGATGCACTTACCAATAAGTTTTATTATAGCGATTTCATGAGAAACCATTTCACAATAATCCTCACAATATCTTTTGATAATCTGTACCTGCATATAAATTCTTTTCTCGAAATGATTTTGACGTAATCTTCAAGTACGAGGTGCCCTAATAGGAGCTAGGATATTCACTAATTCGATAATATTTGTTATATCATCGTCTATGAGCATTTTTTTGAAAGTGACTTCCGATTATTTTTCCATACCTACTATTTTCATATTGCAGTTCTATGTTGTTATGTCATTGAGTGCTTAATCCATCGATTTTGATGGATTAGCGAAACCTGGAAACAAACCAGGATTAAAGTTCTAACTATGCAGTGAACAACTCGATAAACCAAGATTCACATAAAACTGCAGATTATCTCTGACTGAACAACCGGCCCTAAACACACATGATTCAATATGTTCATGAGAAAGTCCAATCCTACTTCTTGAAAATGGCAGAATTATAAATTCAAAAAAAAATCACAAAATTTTCCGGTTTTTCCCGTTTTTCTCCGTTACCAATAAAAATATTCCATTTTGTTTGTATTTCAATTATTTAGAATTCTTTCCATTGGAGAAATCAGATTGCTCTATTAGTTTTCATTTTATAAGCAAAACAATTTAAAAGAACACGCTTTTTATTATTTAAATATCTATAACAAAGGACCCCGCACTTTTTATAGGTAAAATGGTTCTCGGTGAAAATGTCTGAATTTTCAGTATATTGTAGTATTTGATGTACTGATTGAACGTGCAGAATCGCAAAGTTCGTTGATGGATACATTTTGAAATACAGGTTCAAGTTAAAAATCAGTAATTTTTATTTAATTATTTTCTCGGGATTTGAATGTAACAACTGCATATTTTTTTATTCTCATGATCAAAGTACCTTCATATTACTAAATATCATTCAGATGATGCAGATTATATCATTATGTACAGAGTGAAAAATAAAAACATTTTAGTAATGTCTGAAAATTCGATGTAATAATGAAATATTGATAAAATTATTTTGGCATGCAATATACTATTCTTATTCCATCATTGATCATAATTCCACCATTTCCTACAGGGTGATTTGAAAAATTGGTGAAATATATAGCATGTTCTTTTGTACATATCCTGTATATTCAAGTGAATTACCATCCTCCGAAGACAGCTGATACCGTATAAACATGATTTCTTTGGGATATATAGGGTGATCATGAAAATTTTTGATGATAAAATTACAAAATATCAACGTTTCAGAAATCACCCTGTAATTCACGAATAAGTTGGTGAAATTCCATTATTATTATTAAGTATATTCATCATTCTCTCCTCAACAATGACCCAAAAATTCAGTTTCCTACCATGACTGGTTTCATAGTTATTAATTGAGAAACTTACTACCATTTGCATGACGAGCTGAAGGAACTTGTTCACGCGTACATTCTACTAGTGGCCAAGATTTTTCACAAATAGTGAAACGTGAGGAAGTGGAGATCAAAATGAATGTAACATCATATGAAGGGTGTTGACCAATGACGGTCCATCCAATTCCATCTACCATTTAGGAACTGACTGAATATACGATACATCAGTTACAACTTACAACTCAGGCATTATACAGATAAAATTCCTAATGATTGGATAGTTTGACTTGCCCAATCGTGTATGAGGCCCCGGTACGGGAAATCACTTATCACTGAAGGTAACAAGGAATAGCCTTAACCGAATCCACTTCCCCCGTAGCAGCGCTACGGCCCTCATACAGCAAGAAAACCCTATCGCATGTCGGGTACATTTTGATTCTGTCGTAGACGGAGAGTAAATGAAAAAGAAAAGTCAATTAGTTCCATCAGTGATAATAATTATTAATTTAACGTATTGAACTACCTATATTGATGAAATATAGTAGATGTCTTTATGTTTCTATTGATAGCCAGCAGATATCAAAATCATGGAAACTTCTATCCGAGTGGAACACGCATTGGAAAAAAACCGTCGCTGCCCAGATGCAAATTCTCGTATTAGAAATAAAAGTGTTCTATCAATCATTTTCACTATTTCTGAAAAATCTTGGCCACTAGCAGAATGTACGCGTGAACAAGTTCCTTCAACTCGTCATGCAAATGGTAATAAGTTTCTTAATTAATAACTATGAAACTAGTCATGGTAAGAAACTGAATCTCTGGGACAGTGTTGAGGAGAGAATGATGAATATATTGAAATAATAATGAAGGAATTTCACCGAGTTAATCGTGAATTACAGGGTGATTTCTGAAACGTTGATATTTTGTCATTTTTATCATCGAAAATTTTTATGATCACTCTATATATCCCAACGAAATCATTTTTATATGGTCTCAGCTATCTTCAGAGGACGATAATTCACTTGAATATACATGATATGTACGAAATAACCGGCCATATATTTCACAAATTTTTCAAATCACCCTGTAGGAAATGTATGAATTGTCATTAATGATGGAATAAGAATAATATATTGCATGACAAAATAATTTTATCAATATTTCATTATTACTTCAGATTTTCAATCATTACTAAATTTTTTTTATTATTCACTCGGTACATAATGATATAATCTACACCATCTGAATGATATATAGTAATATGAAGGTACGTTGATGATAAGGACGAGAAAATGCAGTTGGCACTTTCGAATCCTGAGAAAATAATAAATTAAAAATTACTGATTTTTAATTTCAAAGAATTTTGCCTTTTTATTTGAGCAACTTCATGAAGAGATTGAGAAAATGTATGGAACGGGATGGGAGACATTTTGAACATGTATGGTAGTGTAATTATTGTCTTTGCTTTTGTTTTACATTTAGGAAATTAAAAATATTTCTTCAAAATGTCAAAATAATTTGAAAAACACAAATAATCCAAAATACTGTTAGGAATAACATGTAACATGATGGTATATTCAGATTGGTAATTTCATGTAGAATGCGAAGACAAACTAATATACGGGGTGTTCCATTTGAAAAATACGCATATAAACTTAAATCGAAGTGGACGACAATGAACGTAACATTTGAGGCACCCTGTATAAACATACATGATGATCAGAACAATACCGGCTACTTTAGTATTTTATACGTCACTTCTCGAGACAAAATTCAGATCTTTGAAGAAACAGCTTAATTACAGTTATTTAATTCAGAGCGTGCATCACTCCCCATTTTGTCGAAAAACTTAATAACTTGGTAACGGCGCATTGTGGCTAGAAAAAAATTCTGTGCTGAATAGGGAACGGAGGGACCATTTCAATGACAAAAAATAAACTGGTTGTTCCATCAAAAAAAATATTATTTTTGCTATTACGGAAAATGCAACACCCTGTGCATCTGGAACTATTTTCAAAACATGGCCTTTTTGGTGTCGTGAAACTTTTATATGAGACTTTTTTTCATATGAATCAGCCTTATCGATGTATGAAGCAAATGCGCACTGTTGGGACACCCGGTACATTAATTTAAGAATGTTACCGAGATGACTAAATTTTTCATGTATATGACAATGACAGAAAAGGATGTAGAAATAAATCTTGATTTGATTTGACACTTGAACCACATATTATTATCTATCAGTTTCCACAATATTGTTTGTCCAGCTTCAGAAATATCAAAGTTAAAATTTTTTAAAGAATGTTATTTTTTCGAAGTGTTCCTCCGATCCGGTCGTATTAAAATCCATTTTGTAGATTTTATAAATCTTACAAAAGTTTTATCCACTTGCTTGCTTGAATAATCTTTGAGACATTTCCAAAAAACTAAAAATGTTGTAATTTTTTTTACTATTGCTTGTTTAAAAAATTAACAAAGAGATTTTGCTGGGGCAAAAACTAGGGATTTCATCAACGAACTATCTTATAAAAATTAGTACAGGCTATTTGCATCTTTTATTTTGCAGGAAAAAATACCTCTATAGCTTGGTCTATCGACCCTTTCCTTTTGAAAGACTATCTTCCCTATGGAAATGTGTAGACGGACATTTCCTTGACATTTAGATAAACAATGCGCTTGTGTATATCAAATAATTTTTCAATTAGTCGCTCGTTTTCAAAATACAATGATGATATTAAGTGTTTATACAGCAAAAATCACAAGAATATTCAAGAAAAAATTGGAATAATCTTTTGCTTGCTTGCATGTATACAGTGTGTCCCAGTTACCATGCTCACCATGGGTATCTTTTTAATGGTAAGAGATACGAGGTCGGTTAAATGACACCAAATGTGGAGTTTATCAAGGCCAACTATAATGTGAAAAAATATTTTGATAAAATCTATTCGTTTTTGTTTTATACACAAATAACAGATTTTGATCATTTTCATGTCTTTTGCACGTGAATTTTGACCCACTTCTGGAGGTCCTAATAACTTGAAATTTGGCAGATGTTCATAATTCCGGTGACAATGCACTATGGAATTTTTATTGAAATAAAAAATAAAAAATGACGGCTCCTCCAATATGGCGGACGAGATTTGTGGTTATGGTCCGATTCCATTCAAAATTGGTATGTGGGGGTTTTTGAGGTCGGAGATCATGATTTTTCTGTTAAAATTTATAAATTCAAGATGGCGACTTCAAAATAAATAGCTCTTGTTTTTGTATAAATTACGATAACTCCATTGTTATCAACAAAAAACTATTACTGTGACACATCATCTGCAAGAAAAAAAAAAGGTATTCATAAATAAGTCATAGTGAGCTATGACCTACATTTGAAAAATAAAAGTTGGTGCTGATATCTCAAATTCTAGAAGAGTTTGGTATAAATTTCATATTTTTTTCGAAATCTCATTAAAAAACTGCCCTAAGAATGTGAAATTCTTATTCAAATATGTTCATAAATAAAGAAGTTACGGAGGAGACATGAAAATGATCAAAATCTGTTTTTTGCGTATAAAACAAAAACGAATAGATTTTATCAAAATATTTTCTCACATTATAGTTAGCCTTGAAAAACTCCACATTTGGTGTAATTTAACCGACCTCGTATCTCCCACCATTAAAAAGATACCCATGGTGAGCATGGTAAGTGGGACACACTGTATATGGGATTTCAGGTCGTGAATTCTTCCGAATGTATTTCAAGCACTAGCTGCAGAATTTATTTTATCTCATTTCATGAAATTGGGATTCGAGAAACACATTATTATTGACATACAATATCAATTGTTACAATGGTGAGTATTCATTGGTTCAGAATTATTCAGCATAATAAGCCAGTCAATATTATTACAGAGTTTTTGGAAGTTGAAGAAAGTGTGGTTACCATAAATTCCGCCATACCGCTGCTTTTTTGTTGCATCTTTCTATTTCAGTGGAATATATGACATTATTATAGTCAGATAGACATCTGGACAACTCACATCACACTCGCTTTCCAACAACGCATGTGGTCATCTATCGGTAACGATACAAGTGAGAAAAAATATCTCTGTATCGTGTCTCGAACAAATCTCCAATGCCAGCTGAGATTTGAGCGGCTGACACTAGACCACTCGACTATCAGGGATTATGGGGTTGAATATCTGTAAAATGAAGTGAAATTTTTTAATAGAATCAAAAAAGACAAATCTGGAGAAAAATTTTCATTTCCTCGATTCTTCATCATATTCTTTAACGTTTCCAGCTCTTATGTAATGAATACCATGCGATACGATCCAACATTATCCTGATCAACAGCGTAATAGCATTATCCCTTTATTCAACGCTGCAAGGCTCTAGTTGCATCGTAACGTCTACGAAAACAAAAACTACGATTCTTGTTGACTTGTTGCTAACTCAGTCTGTCACTGTACCAAGAACTAATTAAAAGGGTTGGGACAAAACATGAGACTGAGTTGAAATTTTTTATTTTCGTTCCTCGAATTTCTATTATACTCTTTTACGTCCTTTGAACAACACGCGATAAGTTTTAACATTATCATGAATGGAATCTACAGTATAATATCCAACGCTGGAAATCTCTCGTTACACTACATAAAAAACAAATTCATTAGCTGTATGTACAAAAACCGTATCCGAGAGGAAAGTAGCGCCATGAAATGAAACTCTTAAGTTTAAAGGGGTTCTGGTATCTGAAAATCATTATGAATATTTACGGCAGTTTGGATAAGAAAAAACAAAATTAAAATTGAAACTAGGTACAAGGTACTTGCACAAAAATCCATAGAAAATTGGCTCCTGGTCAAATTGGCTGAAATATTATTATATTATTGTGGGATGGGTCGTTAGAAAAATGTGAGTTTGAATGATTTTGTCTGTATCGTTTCTGAGATATACGAGGTCAAAGTTCGTAAAAACGTCGTGCTTGGGTGGGATTGACGAAAAATGGTGAAATGGGGATGCAGTTTAGGGGTTGAAAATGGTATTTTGTGATTTGCGGCAAAACGTGAAATCTAAGCGAGAATATTCCATGGCAAAGTTGTAGATGATGAAACAATCGAAAACTTTTGTATCTAACACTTTTCGACATTACCTCAAATTAAACGTCAATGTTGCGAAAAACCGATTTTTCAGTATTTCATTTTTTCTCGCGTATAAATGATTTAATTCACATGAATATATATGTATATGTCATTTTTTGTGTGGAATGGTAACGATTTTTTCGCAATTCATGAGATGATTAGTTCTCGAGTTATGTGAAAAAAAATACCCTTATCTTCCACGAACAATTGTTCAGGTATTTTTTTTGTATTTCGAAGGTCTATAAGTGATCATTTCAATTGTTGAAATATCTACTTCCAAATAGTTTATGTGACTTGGTGGTTTATTGATCGTTAAACTGCTTTAAATTGAGAGAAACCGACAACAAGTCTCTCTGAATCATAATATTCTCAATATATTCAATGATTTTCAATAGTTATAAAAAAGATTTAAAATTATATTATTAAAGTAATTTCGTAGTGTAATTAGGTATTCCAATATTTCGTTATGAATAATTTAATATAAACTACTTTTTTTATACAAATAATGATGGACTTTTTTTCTCAATTTTAAGCGGTTTAACGACCAACAAACTGTTACATTGTAATGAATAAGCTTTTGAAATAACTTTTATATGACAAGATTTGATTTATTACGACAGTTTCCACGAGTGTGAAAGGTACAGGGGAATATAAAATATAAATGAACAATAACTTATATTACATGCCCTCACCACTTAATGAGAAACAAAGGAACAAACTTAAAGATTCAATCGGCGAGGTACTCGGATCGTTCTGGTGCTTCTTCGGTGATTCTGGAACTCATCCATGTCTGGTCTGGTGCTTCTTCGGTGGTTCTGGAACTCATCCATGTCTGCTTCCGCCTCCGTTTCACAGAAACTTCTTGCTGCTTCGGTATTTACTCTATTTTCCATGGAAGAATCGCTGAGTAGTAAAGGATTGAGGTAAGGATTGGCATTACCTCTTAAACAAACATCTTGCTCCTGGTGGAAACCACTCCTGTATGGCTTCATTTGTTGACGATTTCTTCAGTGGAATTTTCCATTATCGTCTTCAAGACTGAAGTCAAAATCATTTACTGATATCACTTTAGCAATCTTCCAGTTAGATTTAATATTTGGTTTGAATAAAACTTTTTCCCCGAGTGAGATTTTACTAAGATTTCTTCCGTTTCGATTGTAGTAACTTTGTTGATTTTTCTGTCTATCTTCCATTTTTGTTTTTACTTCTTCTTCATTTGTCAGCTGGGTATGAAGCTGATCCGTATGAATTAAAATTGGAGTACAAATACTTCTACTCATCAATAACTGAGAAGGTGATGGTAGACCATCAGCTTTAGGAGTATTATTATAGTAAAGAATAGCCAAAAAAGGATCAATTCCATCCTCAAATACTTTCGAATATAAATCTTCGACAATTTGAATATGGCGTTTTACCATTACATTAGACTGTGGATAGTAAGGACTCGGTGTTTTCAGATTAATTGCATATAAATTAGCAAAATTGTAAAATTTAATTGACGAAAAAGGTTGACCATTATCTGAAAATATTTCTTGTGGTAAGCCAAAAGAACTGAATATATTTTTAAGGTTGAAATCACAGTGCTAGCAGATTTATTGACTATTTTATTCACTATCAGAAAATTGCTATAGTAATCAACAACAACGAGGAAATCAACTCATTTGAAATATCCAAAATCGATTCCTATTTTCTGCCATGAATATTCTGAAATATCATTAGGCTTGAGGAACTGTTTCGGTTCATTTTTAGAAAAATGCTGACACACATCACAAGTTAAAACAAAATTTTCTATATCTTTCATCATTCCAGGCCAATAAACAGCTTTCCTTGCTAAGTTTTGAGAAGACTGAATACCTTGATGAGCCCGGTGAATAACTGTTAAAAATTCATTTTGTCACTCAAAAGTTTCCGTAAGGGAGCAGTTTTTTCCGACAAGTTAGGTAAAAACTTCGCTAAGTATGTTATCAAACCAAGAAATCATTGAATATCATGTTTATTGCTTGGGGTTGACATATTATGTATATCATTTACTTTATTCTCATCTGCTTGAATACCTTTTTCATCAATAATATGACCTAAAAACTTCACTTGTATCATTGCAAATTTTGATTTATCTTTATTCAGAGTAAAACCACAATTCGATATATTTTTTAAGACATTTTCCAAATTTTCATTTTGTTCATCAATAGTAGAACCGAATACTAAAATATCATCAAAATGTGTCACTACACCTGGAAGACCTTCAAGAATTCTTGATATGATACATTGAAATATTTCAGGAGCACTAGATATTCCAAACGGCATTCTTAAATAACAGTATCTGCCAAATGGTGTTGTAATTGTGCAGAGTTTAGAACTATTTTTATCTAGTTGAACTTGCATGAAAGCAGAAGATGCTCTAGTAACGAATATACTTTCGATCCACTCAGTTTAGTGAATATATCTTCAAAATTTGGAATGACAAAATGTTCTCGTTTTATATATTCATTCAATGATCTAGGATCCATGCAAATTCTCACGTCACCATTAGGTTTGTTGACAACCACTATAGGATGAACCCAATCAATTGGTTCGGTGATTTTTTGTATCAATCCTTGCTGTTCCATTTCATCTAGTTTCAGACATACTTTATCCTTCAAAGATAGTGGAATTTTTCAAGCAGAAAATATTTTGGAAATAGCGTAATCAGAAAGAACAATTTTACATTCCACATTCTTTATTTTACCAATGCCATTAAAAACTAAGTGAAATCCATCTAAAATGTTTGCAATTGTATCATTTGTTTTTATGGAATGAATTTTACTTTCACTAATTATGTTCAAATCAATAGCGCCTCATAAACTTAAAATCGATTGTTGGGCATTTGATTCTAAAACATAAAAACAAATTGTTTTTGTTTCACCGTGGAAATAGAAATCAAAGTTTGAATAACCTGCCGTTGAATATGAGGTAATTGAAATATTATTTTGTAAAAGCCTTCCTTTATAATCTATTTTGCAAAAATCACCATGATTCAAAATATTCACATCAGTTCCGGTATCTACTTTCATATTTATGTATACAACATCTATTTTTATATTTTCATTCCATTCGATTAATCTGACATTTATGTTAAAAATAGACCAAACAAATTTTTCTTCGACAACTGAATTTTCGTACATTTTTGGCTCTTCTTGTTGACTAATTCCATAAACACGACCATTCTTACTACAATATTTAAAGAAATGCCCTCTTTCTTTACAACGATTGCATATTCTTGAATAAGCTGGAAATCAATTTATTTCATGAGTATATCCACAATTCAAACAATTAATATTTTTTCAGAATAACCTACAGCTCTATTCGAATATTCGAAATTTGTTTTATTGTTACGTGAAATGGAATTAACTTGATTTTCCATAGCATTGCAAAGTGACTAACTACAACTAGGATTAACATTAATTAGTTTTTGTGTAGTGCTACTACATTCTAAACTCCAACATATTGTAATAGTATCTGACAAATTGAGATCAGGTTTTTGGAGTAAAATTTCTTGAGTTTTTTTATTGGCGATGCCTAAAATAATTCTATCACGTAAAAGTATTTCCTTGTCTTGAAATTCACATGGACTTATCAAGGTTCTAAGATCTGTTAGAAATTCATCGCATGTTTCCAATAGAGTTTGATTTCTACTGAAAAATTTGAAATGAAATAAAACCAGATTTTTTATTGGATTGGAGCGAAGTGGTCGAGGTGTTAAAGCGTTTGGCTTCCACCCAGACGATCCGGGTTCGATCCCCGGTCGTGTATCACTGAGCTGAAGTGGTTCGGATTCCACTTTTATTTAAACTGTAGGTCCCGGATCACCCTTGCTCGCACAAGCTCTGCTTTTGAGGGGTTTTCTCCGAAAACCTGGGAGTTTCGTAAAAACAAATTTTACACATTTTTTTTTTACAATAGCTTTCGAATTTTTTGAATACCGTTAAACCACCTAGTTACATAAACCATTTCAAATTTTTTTTTGTAGTTATTTTGGAACTGGCAAGGTATGCTAAATGGGCTAGTCCTATTGTTATAGTTCTACATATAGATGCAAAAAGGGTAAAAATCTGTGTTGATTTCAAAGTGAGCTTGTATCGATATCTTGAGATGGATCATTATCCGTAACCTTTGATTGATGATATTATTCATATTGTAGCTGAAGGTATTCATTTTTGTGTCATTGATATCCTTATTGCTTATTTACCGCTTGAGGTTGAGAAGAAGTCTGAGTAACTTTCAGTTATCAACACTCACAAAGGTTTATTTCGTTATAATACGCTTCCATTTGTGATCAAGTGTACTCCTACTCAACTTCAAGCTACTATGGATACAACCATTCATTGGTCAGATCATAATATATTGGCTCTTTTCAAAAGATTCAGAGAATACATTTTGAGGGTGGATGAAGGAAAGCGTGACTTTTTCTGCAAAGAAGTAGAGTTTTTTTGATTTCTGGAGTTCTGGAGACGGAATTGCACCCTTGTCCTCCCAATTTGATGCAATAGTTAATGTACCAGTTCCAGAAAACATAGGAAAGTATCGATCTTATTCAGATTCACTAAACTATTATCGAAGGTTCATCCCAATGTTTTCTTAATTTCTTTGTCCTTTATTTATTTTGGAAAAAAGTTACGAGAAACGTTGTTATTCATTATATTATGTTAACAAATATAGAGAATATAATTTCTACCAGACCTGAGTAATTTTGGATACCCCTTAGGTGAGTCAACATTTCTCCGGCATCAAGATGATGATGATAATGCTTTCGTCTCAGCTGAACTCTTCGCATTTCTTGCCTATCGAGAATCGTGGCACATTTGTCAATCCCGAATTCCATTCCGATCTCATTCATGTTCTCTTTCACCACTATGTGGATAATTTTTTTCCAAACCACACAGTTTGAGGTTACTTTTGCTGGATTGCTGGTATTGCCCCAGTTATGCCATCAGGAGTTTTTCTGAGTACAACTGACACTAACAACAGGGAGAAGCAGAAAAGAAGAGGGCTTAGTGATTATCCTTGAAACACGCCACTTTTTGAGATTACCTGCTCTATTTGGACTCTGACTTGACCCGATCTTATGGTGAAGCGAGTCCTATATAACGGCATCAGTTGTCCAGTGCATCTTATTATTTGATCTGGTACCACACGGCATTTTAGTAAATGCATAATAAGCTCATGCAAAGTTATATCAAATGCCTTGCTGTAATCGATTCAGACCATCAAAATGTAACGCTAATACTGCGTAAAACATCTGTCGTTGAGCAGATTCTCGTTGCCGCCAGTGACCCCCTTCCTTGACCGTCTTTGTTCATATATCCGTTCATACACCATGTCAACTGCAGAAAGTATTTGCATCTATAAGATGCAGGTGAACTTATAATATGCATTCAAGCATGTTATCAGCCTGTTCTTTGGGTCGGATTTTTTATTATTAGTATTAATTTCTAAGAATTTTCAGATTTTCGTAATGTTTTCTCCAGGTAACAAATGGTGCGTTTTATTGTAGGCAGAAATGCTCTTCTCGTTGAAGTAGAATTTCACACATCTGTTTTTTTGACACCAAATATATCTACTTTCTCTACTTTCGCTACGATCAAATTTGAGGGTAGCAAAAATAGATAATTGGTTGAAAAATTAAAATTCCTTAATCGTAGCAGAAAATGACACTATTGACATTGAAATTAGTTTGAAACATATTATGGACTTTAATTTCTGTACATTTCAGTTTGGTTGTATTTTGAAGCTCAAAAAACTTAATTTTCACACATTAAAACGATTTTGGTAGTGAACAGCCTTTAGTTAAAATGAATATGAGTGTTATATGGACGTGAGTAAAGTTATAGATGGGAATGTTCAAATACGTATAGGTTGTACAACGACTTTTATTTATATAATGAAGAAGGTGGGTTCACATTCATTCGCAATTCATTGAAAACCTCTGTTAAACCTTCATTTAAAAATCAAAAAACAAATATACAAATTGATACCAAAAAACAAGATGATGACCCTGAAAGTAGCGAAAGTTCAGAAATATAAGTGGGATGATATAGAAACATTGTGTCAAATCAATTTATGTATGATGAATTGAGAAAATTATCCAGATAAATATCAAAGATATATTTTTCAGTTCCTATTTCAACCTACAAAAATATGCTATCATTTTTTAAAGATAATTCCGGCTTATTCGCTACTTCACTCAAAGCTGCCTCGAAAGTGGTAGGCGTGAAGGTTTAGGAATAACTTCCAAAAGTATTACTTTTTATATGATTAGTAACAAAATAGTAGCATTGCTGGTTTGAAGAAAGTCGAATGTCATGTCAGTTAATCGGTCGTTACGACAGAAGAAGCCACCTATTATACAGAGTGGGTCAAATATAGCGTTACTTTAGGATATTTTGCCTATCTTTATCAACGGTCCCTATGGTGAGACCGAGCATTTTTCATTAGGAAAATACCTATTGGGATTCTTTTCTTACGACAAGAAGATTTTCTCTAAAAGTTTAGACTTTTTTCCAACACCGTAATTTTTTTATCAAATGTTTGTTTTTTATACTACATGTTTTTAACAATAGCCACACAAAATAGCCTTTTTGAGTCAATAAATCCGCTTTGGAGCCAAAAGTATTTGAGAAAGGCTTAGAATAATTGCTCAAAAAGTTATGATCATATTTTATACGGGGGCTGTTCACAAATTTTAGTTGAAATCGGTTTTGTACGTAATATATATGTTTGTTAATTATTTTTGAATGGATCTTCCAATTTGAATCATCTTTTTCAGTTATACTTCCAAGTTAATTACCCCACACTCGAGTGAGTTTCATCCATTTCCTATTTCTGGTTTTTGAACTATAATTTTCATCAAGAAATAAGATTGGATAATATCTTCTATAGAATATCAATTTTAATTTATAGTTCAAAAACCAGACATAGAAAATGAATGAAACTTACCCTAGTGTAGGGTAATTCACTTGGAAGTATAACTGAAAAATATGATTCAAATTGGGAGATCCGTTCCAAAATAATTAACAAACATATATATTACGTACAAAACCGATTTCAACTAATATTTGTAAACAGCCCTCGTATAAAATGTGATAGTAACTTTTTGAATCTGATCATATATTGAGCAATTACTATAAGCCTTTCTCAAATACGTTTGGCTCCAAACCGAATTTATTGACTCAAAAAGGATATTTTGTGTGGCTATTGCTAAAAACATGTAGTATAAAAAACAAACATTTGAAAAAAAATTGCTGTGTTGTAAAAAAGTCAAAACTTTTAGAGAAAATCTTCTTGTCGTAAGAAAATAATCCCAATAGTTATTTTCCTAATGAAAAATACTCGGACATTCAACTTTCTTCAAACCAGCAATGCTACTATTTTGTTACTAATCATCGAAAAAGTAATACTTTTGGATGAGTGCACCTTGATATGTTTTGGTAAAACAGCAATTTTTATGATTTTCGAAAATTCGTATCTGCGAAACTGGACATAGAAACTGATTCAAACTTGCATCTGTAACTTCTACTGACTTGTACTACAATATCCTAAAAAATTATCAAAATTGGCCGAACGCCATTTTCCTATGTATTTGGTGCGTGGTCCTTTAGGAAATTTTAGAATTATTTGACTTCTATTGGAAACCCTGAAATTGCGTTTTTATGATACTCTACTTCTTTTACTAGTAGATGTAAACTCTAGTGGTCAATAAAACGCGGCTATAGGTACCCGCAGTGACATCAGTAAGAGAAAGTGTTGCCTTATCGAGATGATCACTACAAAAAATAGTTTTGACATATTATCGAAGCAAAGTTATATCAACAATCGTCTCTTGCAAAAGATGTCAGATAGTGCTGCACTAGAAGACGTTTTTAATTTCACGAGCTGCATCCAATGTGATTTATGATTTTTTTCATTAACTCAACAACAAGCTCCTTATTCAACTGTTTTCAGAACCTTCGTATTAGATTTGATTATTGCAGAACAGAATTAAAAGATACAGACCGGGGCAATAGACGAGAGAAAGGTCCATCCTATGAAGTCAAAAGGCCATGAGAAATCCACTTGAAACTTTTATGGGCAAAAAAAAATGTGACTGTCTTCGAAATTTCAATTCAGCTTAACAGTCTTTGGGGAAACAGTCTTGTTGGCTCATACAGAAAGAGTTACATGACGTTCCACTCACTTCAACTTCCACTCGGATTCAGCTCTTGAATGAGACGTTCTGAAAAAGTTATTTCATGCGATGAATGCCTTCTTTTATTTTCGACAAACCCTCAAAGTAAATAGATAGACTTCCGATACAATCTGGTAAAAGGATTACATGCGAAACAGAATCTAGAATGCAATACAAGGAAATGAACGCAAAGCGTTCTTTGGATGTTTTTCGGAAAGAGCTAGTTTAAATAGATTGAAAATTCTAATAGGGGGTGTTTAGGATTTATTGGAGGTAAATATCAACAACGTCTTCAATTGGAATACTGTGCCTATTTTTTATAATTTTGAATTTTTTGATGAACTGTTATTGAAGGTATGCTTCCCGAGAAGAAGAATATTTTTCAAAATTTTTGGAATTTCCAGCTTTATCAACAAACATTAAAAATGATATGAATATGGTGAAAGTAAAACAATAGATACCTCTGTGATGTTGAGAATTGACAACAATTCAACTTCAATTTCAAAGCTTTGTCGTGGTCAAACAGTATAGTTGTAATAGTCAAATCTGTCTAAATTTTTTTTTTTTCATGTTTTGAATCAATGGAATCTTTGATGATATTTCAGAAGCTCAGCATCACCAACGAGACGAATGAGTCTTTTTTTTGACAGAATCTTAAAGTTTCGATGTGTATCGGATCTGTTCATTTTAAATCATATTCAACTGACGGAAAATAAAATAGCTGTTGGCACGACAGAAAACCAAGTTTTTGAGAGGCACTTTTGGAAATGGAATTCCCATGACAGGGTTCTGCTGACCCCCTTCTAGAATCTTTGCTAGGTCCATATTCAAATTGTTCACGTTCCATCTTTGTTCTCCTCTAGTTTCACGGGCTGATATGGAAAGTTTGTTACAAAATGTGGTACTATTATCCGCAAAGCTATGCACTGGATATGAGGTAGCTCACAACGAATCATTGATGTTAAGGAGAAACAGTAGTGTTGCTGAAATGGATCCCTGCGGAAAACCATCATTTATGGGTGAAATGTCAGATGAAACTCCATTACACAGTAAAAAGTGGATTGAAAAATACATGTCAAAATGTAATACATTGTTATAATATCTATTTTTGTTACTTATTGAGAAAAATATGGAAATGAAAATTGTTATAAAATGTAGTCACATAAATATCTATTATTATTATTCAAATTGGCCCAGGCCAGTAATCATTCCTTTACTCTTTGTATACTTTTACCTTTGTTCTCCGTTTCAGAAAGTCAGCTCAGTTCATGCCAAGAAACATGCAGGCTCTTCCTAATATTGGATTCTTAAGGGTTACTAAATATTAAATCAAATTTTGCACAGTATATGATTGTATTACCAAATAAATAAATTGGAAAGATTCAAAACTCGAATATGTATGTTTATTAATAGAAATTTAGCAAAATTTTCAACAAAATTGTGATGATTCAATTTAAAACCTTATATCTGCCAATCCTGCGATAACTACCTTACTCTAGAACAAACCCTCTAGTGTTCCAAAAAAACGCACTTAATATTACCATAGAGTTTGTGTTATCAGAGCGCACTCTGGCTGTCTAGCAACTGTTCAATTGACATTTAAAATCGGAACATACTGAACGTGGCTCACAAAGGCTATGGTTATGTTATTACTCATTTCTATTTATAGTTGGGAAATTGAACATGCAAAACATGAAATATTTAATAATAAAAGTAAATCATACTATGAATAATGACCCCACACAACAGTAAGTCTTTCTTTCTTTCAAATACTCAGTCCGTAGTAAGCGAAGATAGAAGTTCAAGAAATGTTTTTTCAGTCCAGTATTCTTGACCTTGGATGTAAGTGAAGTTCAAATACTTGGAAACATTGTGGAAGATATCAGTTGTATAAATACCTTGGACGTCCTTTGTTCCCTACCAGCCCTACACCAGTCCTGGAATTTATCCCTATTGACTCCTGATAGGTAAATTGCATGTCTTTCGATTGATTTTTATGTAGTCAAACCTTCTCAACGTGAATTATTCTAGTTTCAATCAATTTGAATCAATAATCTTTCTTTTTACAAAAATCTGCAGGCAAAACCTTTTTTTTTTTCCGTTGTTGTTTTCTTCTTCCTGGTAACCACGTACTTTCTCTCCTCCTATCAAAGTTCTCTTCTCAGCACACGAGGTTTTGTCAGCACTTTATATTATTTCCACGCAAAGGGTGTATTTCAAAATTTATCCAACTTAAATAATAATCATTCATTACAATTTTTTTAATTTATTTTACAAAGAAAAGACCGGCTAAAATTCATTTTTGTCTTCTTTCCAACTTAAACATTTCCTTTCTAATGATAATATCCATGAAAGTTCCAAATTTATCAGTATACTGTTTGTTTTGATTCAGTGTTGAAACGAGGAATGGTATCGTATCGGAACAACCTAACTTGCTTCAGAAAAAGTGATTTTTGATATTCTGGCTGGATTTACTTGAAATCTATAAATGTAAAGTTGAAAATGTGATACTTCAGAGTTAAGGTAATAATAATAATATTCTTTTAAATTCTTATATACAACTATTTTCACAACAATATACATACTCCTCCTAGTTGTATAACTTGATTCCACAAGTAATTCAAAATTTCAATGTAAAATTTGGTAAATATCCTCCATTTCTCTCGTGTTTTACAGTGAGCATGTAATTCAATGCTTAATAACATGTAATTTCTGCTGGTTTACATGATGGCTGTATATGAATGTGATAATTAGTAAAACGACGTATTGTTACAGCGGAATGACTCCAATATACAGAATATTCCAGGTAATGTGTGAATTATCATTTGTTTAAATGTAATTTTCCGTGACGCTATCGTCATGCGCACCTACCGGCATTCGGCCCAATCCTAATTCTCATTCACAGTTCGTGTTGGTATAGCATGAACATCGTTGACCCTCTGGCGAAGATACGTTTTAAAAACAAACAAGCTATATGTTTTATTTGTGTATGTGGGTGCCAAATTGTCATCGGATTGTATATCAGGTAAGTAAATAGGTACCGAGGAAAAAATATCAAACATTAATTGTTCGTTCCATAATCAAACCCAAGCCTTATCATAAAAGAACTACTCAGGATGATAGATGGGTACCCAGAAAATCACATCATATATACAGATGGATCAAAAACTGAGACAGGAGCTGGATCTGCTTTTACATGCTCGGGAATTACCCACTCCTGGAGCTTACCTAAAGAGGCTACTGTATTCACTACAGAACTCTATGCCATTTTACAAGCCTTGTGGTATATAGAATTTGCGTCTGGATTTAAATTCCTCATTTGTACCGATTCCTTGTCCTCTCTGCAAGCACTGAAGAACCCTTTCAGCAAAAACCCGATGATTCAGATGATTTTCTCTCTCATAAAATGGCTAATGAGTAGGGGAAAATCACCAAAATTTTTATGGATACCCAGCCATATTGGCATCGCAGGAAATGAATTGGCAGACCAAGCAGCAAAAGAAGCAGCCAACGAAGAATAAATCGATGACATTTCTGTTAGACCGGACGACTTGAAGATATATTGGAAACAAATAATATATGGAAAATGGCAAATAGAATGGAATAGATCAGATTCTAAGCTCAGAACTGTGAAACCATCAGTAAAACCATGGGAATACTTACCATTTGCATCCAGGAGAGAACAAGCAGTTATAGCTCGACTTCGCCTCGGACATACCAGACTCACCAACAGCTTTATGCTTAGTGGCGAGCGACAACCTAGATGTGAATTCTGCGGAAGGAGAAAGACTGTTGAACATGTACTACTCAGATGCGGAGAGTTCCGGGAACAAAGGCAAAGGACAGGAATACCGAATGAACTTTCTCAGTGTTTAGCCAATGATAGAAATGCTATACAGAAGACCCTTAACTACATACGAGAAATTGGCATATTCCTCGAATTATGAACATCCTTGATGGATTATGGATTTTAAAATCCAAAGGCCAATAACCACAGCAGTTGAAGGCCTACAACCACAAAAAAAAAAAAAAATACCTATTATGAATAACACCAACATTTTCATAGGAAATCGAATCGAAACTTGTTGCAAAACCAACTGAGTGATGATTTTGAGTATTTACTTGACTTTCAAATTTCAAGTGGATAGATTTCCTCTCAATTCGATTCCAGAATATGATATCGGAGAGTGGGCAATCTCATGAGGTCAGCTAAACTATTTAGTTAATTTCAAAGAGTCGAAGTATAGATTAAGATATTTTGTTAAATTATTGTTTGTGATACCATATTTAAACGATTTGAGATTTTTAGTTATCTTTATTCAAAATATAACAATATGTTATGATGAATAAAGTATTTTTGAATTCGATTCTATGTCTTTTTGCAGATACTCCTCCCCCTCTGTACTATTATGGAATATTGTAGAATATTGTAGTAACCCCTAAGAATTTAACACTTCTCTGTAACCGTTACATGTGAGGCCAAAAAATATCTGAATCTGCTGGCATGATCACGATCTAATCTATCAAATATTTCGCTTCAACTGTAACAGAAAAGAGAAATGATAGATTTTTTTTCAAGGTACACTTTGCTTCAATTCACTCAACGTAAAAAAATGGATAATTTTCCTACTTTTTTTTCTCTATTGAAGTTATTACATTTATAATTTTTTATGGTTGACTTTGGATGTTCTTATGATCAGTCTTCTCTCCTCCGGATAACAATAAACGACAATAGTTTTCACACAATGCAAAGTTAGTTGACACTACTTGAGAACAATGGACAAAAGACACCTAAACAGACTTGTAACAAATTCCGTAAAATCTGTAGTAAGGGGAAAAATTACATGAAAATACTAGTAATTTTTAATCCAAGTTTAATTTACAACGAAAATTGCATTTTTCCCTACAAATACTTGAATATACAGGGTGATTCACGACGAATTGTACATAGTCCAACCATAAGTACTATGGACCAATGCCATTTCATATCTGGTATTGAAAAATGCCTTGTTTCGTTTTTGACGGATATACAGGGCGATATTTGAAAATATGTGAATTATTAAACGTTAAATATCTCTAAAAGTAAAAAACTCAGGCACATGAAATTTTCCACACTGAAAATGCTTCCTGAGCTCAATAAAATAGTTTTTGAAAAAAAAAATATTTCAGGTCCGGACTTAGTTTTTTTTAGATTTTCATTGGTTTTTTAAAAACAACACCCTGTAAGCAACATCAGGCAAATTTTATTTTTCTCACTTTGAAGCTTAAGGACCATACTAAGCAACAGTTGAAAAAAATTGAACGCGGAAGTTTTTGTTTTCTGCAGAAAAAAATTGCACTTTCAAAAATACTATAATTTTAATGGATTCACATTCCGCTTATGACTGATGCGGCACTACATCGATAACACATCATAATTTTTCAACAGAAATTATGAGGAAAGTTGATAATACAAGAGATAAAGTATTATTCAACCAACCGTTAAAATTCCAGGGTCGTATTTATTTTTTTTATGTTTTTATTGATCCAGTATAAACAACACCCTGAAAATCGGGTTGAATAGATTTTATTTCTGTCACGTCAATGTGGATGGTACGATAGAAAAAACTTTTTTTTTAATCAGTGCAAATGTATTTTTTTCTACCATGGCTAATACAGCACTACATTGAAAAAAACATTTATTTAAAACAAAATCGTTCGGAAAGTATTACTTACTCGATTTAAAGATTGATATTACAGGTCCAAACTTATTTAACGTTCTAATTGGTTCTGTAAAAACAATACCCTGTCACCTTGGAGGGTGGCTAATAATAAATGCCTGAGCAAAATTAACTAAAGAAAATTAACGTAAAATATTCAAAAACTAATTGATTTCTATCCTGCAAGTAAAACAAAACCTTGGATGTTGTATCCAATAAAGATGGCAGCCGATCAAATGTAAAAGATAGAGCTAAACTCACTTTTATTTTTCTACGGGACAATTTTTAAAGTTTGCTGCTAACCGTCACCTTAAGAAATACATGAAAATGTTTTAGTCTACTTCAACAACCGTTATTGTGAAAAATGGAACGGAGAGTAAGTGCAATTACAGACATACAAATAACAAATTCAGTTTTCTAGAAAATTTTATTTAGTTGACTCAACGATAACAATAACAAATAAACACTACTTAAAAGAGACCTAATCGGATTTAAGTTTATTTTCAAAGTGCCATCCATTCGCCTCCCGGCACTTCCTTTCTCTTTTCAAGATATTCCTTACGGCTTTTCTTATCTGATCTGGATGCCTTCTTGTGAAGAGAAATGCTTCAATTATTCTCTCACGTAGCTGTTCTCTTGTTGTAATCTCTACCTCATATACTATGCTTTCCAAAACGCTCCACAAATAATAATCTAGTGGGGTAAGGTCAGGTGATCTCGCCGGCCAGGGAATCGGCCCACCACGTCCCATCCATCTATTGGGAAAATTTTGATTGAGAAACTGATTAACTGCCCTGGTTGAATGAAGTCCTGCTCCATCGTGTTGAAATCTCATATCTCTCACATTGACTTCCTCATCTTCCAGAAGAACAGGGAAAACATTCTCCAGAAAATCAAGGTACTCTTGCCCACTCAATCTATCATTCAAAAAATAAGGACCCACTAATTTATTACCGATGATACCTGCCCAAACGCTGACAGAGAATCTAACTTGAGATCTAGTTCGCTTTATAACATGTGGATTTTCATGTCTCCAGTTGTGATTATTTCTGGAATTGTTTATGCCGTCTTTCGTGAACTGGGCTTCATCGCAAAACAATATCTGATAAATGTATCTTCTATTTGCAGAGATCCACCTGCATAATCGCAAACGTGGAAGATTATCCCCCGGATGCAGTCTCTGCACTAGTTGGGGGTGATAGGGATGGAGGAGATCTTTCTTCAACGTCCTGAAAACTGTGGACTGGGAAATGTGCAAAATGCTGGATATTCGCCGGGTATTTATCTTATCATTTTGATTAACCATTTCTGAAATATGCTCTTTATGGTCTTCAGTCAGTCGCTCACCACGTTCTGCAGTACCAGAAGGAAATTTTCGCGTTTCTCGCAGGTGCGTAAAAACGTTGTTAAACGTTTGGTGGTTCGGTACTCTTCTATGTGGGAATCTTCTCCGGTAATCCCTGACTGCTGCTCTGGCATTTCCATTACAACATCCGTATACAAAAATGATATCTGCGTATTCTGCGTAAGTAATCTGGTGAGGCATCGTGCTGAATGACCAACTCAAACTGTCAAAATGGATACCCGAGCTTCTGTCACCCGTTGCTTTATTTGTTTTTCAAAGCGAATTAAAAGCCTACTTGCATTTGAACTGTTTTCAAAAGTAATAGTTTCTTCTATGGCAAGTGGTGTCTATTTATTTCAGTTAGTATCATCATCATATTTGACGTGACAGTAAGAAAATTTGTTCAACTCCATTTACTGGGTGTTATTTTTACAGGATCAATAAAAACTTGAAAAAAATACGGCCTGGAATTTCAACGGTTGATTGAAAATACTTTATCTTGAGTAATATGAACTTTCGTTAAAGTTTTTGTTGAAACATGATAATGTGCTATCGATGTAGTGCCGTATCAGTTATAAGCAGAATGAGTATCCTTTAAACTTATCCTTTTCAAAATATTCCATTTTTTTTGTAGAAAACAAAAACTTTCGTGTTCAATTAAAACTAAATCAGCGTAGGTAATTTTTAGGTTGTTTTATTTAATATGTTTTTGTTATCGTTGAGTCAACTGAATTACATTTTCTAGAAAACTGATTTCAGTATTTGTATGTCTGTAATTGCACTCTACATTCAATTTTTCACAATAATAGTTGTTCATGTATTTCTTATGGTGACGGTCAGCAGCAAACTTTAAAAAGTGTCCCGTAGAAAAATAAAACGGAGTCGGCTGCCATCTTTATTGGATACGAAAGGTTTTGTTTTACTTGCCAAATAGAAATCAATAAGTTTTTAAACATTTCACGTTGATCTTCTTTGATTAATTTTGCTCAAGTACTTAGTATTAGCCAGCCTCCAAGGTGACAGCGTATTGTTTTTACAAAACCAATTAGAACGTTAAATAAGTTAGAACCTGTAATATCAATCTTTAAATCGAGTAAGTAATACTTTCCGAACGATTTTATTTTAATTAAATGTTTTTTTCAATGTAGTTCTGTATTAGCCATGGTAGAAAAAAACACATACAAACAAAATGCATTTGCACTGTTTAAAAAAAAGTTTTTTCTATCGTACCATCCGCATTGACGTGACAGAAAGAAAATCTGTTCAACCCGCTTTTCAGGGTGTTGTTTATACTGGATCAATAAAAACATAAAAAAAATAAATACGACCCTGGAATTTTAACGGTTGGTTGAATAATACTTTATCTCTTGTATTATGAACTTTCCTCATAATTTCTGTTGAAAAATTATGATGTGTTATCGATGTAGTGCCGCATCAGTTATAAGCGGAATGTGAATCCATTAAAATTATAGTATTTTTGAAAGTGCAATTTTTTTCTGCAGGAAACAAAAACTTCCGCGTTCAATTTTTTTCAACTGTTGCTTAGTATGGTCCTTAAGCTTCAAAGTGAGAAAAATAAAATTTGCCTGATGTTGCTTACAGGGTGTTGTTTTTAAAAAACCAATGAAAATCTAAAAAAAACTAAGTCCGGACCTGAAATAATTTATTTTTCAAAAATTATTTTATTGAGCTCAGGAAGCATTTTCAGTGTGGAAAATTTCATATGCCTGAGTTTTTTACTTTTAGAGATATTTAACGTTTAATAATTCACATAATTTCAAATATCGCCCTGTATATCCGTCAAAAACGAAACAAGGCATTTTTCAATACCAGATATGAAATGGCATTGGTCCATAGTACTTACGGTTGGACTATGTACAATTCGTCGTGAATCACCCTGTATACCCAATAATACATACTTAAGCATGTACGTCAATTGCCACTACTTGAATATATTGGTAAAAACAATTGAACAAACATGTTTAGATCGCCTTTGAATCTGGAATAATGGAGAAAATTACATAAGTATACAAGTGATACAGGTCACCAGTAAATATTTGATGAACTAACCATATTGTGGATCATTCACAAGTCCAGATCGCTCTAGACATTTCATTATCTCGACGTTGATGGCATTTTCCATAACTTTCAAGATAGCAGATGGCAGTGCATTGGGTCTGTGCACTTTCTTAAAGAATGTTTTTCAGCAAGATAAGAAAGTCAGCTCTTCTGAAGGTACAGTTTTTTCTAGAAACTTTCAAAATGAAATGAATAAATTGAATTATTCAGATGTCTTCGACATTATAAAGAATGATTGATATTTTATTTCACAAAAGAAAACTATGTTGCTAGTACTTCAGTCAGTTAGGATCTCAAGCAAAAAGAAAACTACAGTATTGAAATTTTTTGACTTTTTGTTCATTGTAGGATGTGAATAACACTGAAATATCCAAAACAGTTCGCTCAATGAACGCATAGTCCTCTCTTCCGTAAACATATTTGTCAACTCCCATTCAAACTGTCTCCGAATTTCAACAAAAGACTAACAGGATATTCAATTCTGAAACAGCGGCAGGGGCTTGTTATCTTTCTAGAGACACTTGAAAAAGAAACATCGAAGAGTAAACTAGGAAATCTGAAAGCCATTCACTTCTAGTGCACTGGCAGGCGGTGGTGGAAAAATTTATATTTGCATCGCAAATATGCGTTGAGCAGGATTTATTTTGTTTTGATGTGTTTCCAAGGGGTTGAAATAGGCTGGTTATTTTTATAGGAGGATATTTTGTGGAACGTAGTTGTCAGGATCCGTTCTGGTGGATTCAAGAGGTACCTTCGTGAACAACTGTGACAGAGTTCAGATAATACGTTCATCTAATGAATTTCGAAAGTTCTGCTGATAAGTGTCACAATTTTCACTCGGGTTTGAAGGCCGTCGTTTTTTGGAATTTCTTCCTAACGTTTCGACCGAGGACTTCCACGAGACAAAGTAGGGAGGAGGCTCAAATAGTTGCACGTGCGTATCTTCCATATATTCCTAAGGTCACAGACAGAATTGGAAAACACTTGGGACGATACAACATAAAAACGGTCTTCAAACCCACTAAGAAAATACAACAAAGCCTTAGGTCGGCAAAAGACAAAAGAGACCCACTACCTGCAGCGGGGGTATATCGCATATCATGCACTTGCAGAAATGTATACATCGGAACCACAAAAAGATCGATGGGAACAAGGCTGAAGGAACATCAGAGGAACTGCAGATCAGGCCAAACGGACAAGTCAGCAGTGGCAGAACACGCGCTCAGTGAAGGAAACCACAATATTATGTTTGAGGACGTAAAACTTCTTGCCCCCAACTAGGGATACCATAGCCGACTTGTACGGGAGGCAATAGAGATCCACAAACACACGGAAAATTTCAACAGAAAAGAAAAAGATGTTAACCTCAACCGAATATGGAATCCCATTCTTAGAAATTACAGTGTATCAAAAGAAAACTACGGCATTGAGACAGCAGGCAAAAAGGTGTCAATTAATGTCATCAAAAATATGCTTAACCCAGATACGAGAATAAGTAATTCTGAAAGAACAAAGGATATCAACGACATTGAGCCGACAGGTAGAAAGGGGTCATTAGGGTTAGCGAGAATCCAGATACGGTAATTAATGAACAGGACTACCTAAATCAGAATAAATACAATCTTCGCAGACGGAATCTCCAGTCATCTGAGATTATTCATGATGTATAAGCCTCTGAAGAAGCTAGCCACTCGGCTTTCAAACCCGAGTGAAAATTGTGACACTTCTGCCGCGAAAGCCTTAACCATTTTGCCTGCTGATGAGGTTCTAGAAATAGACTCAAAATATAAAAACTATAGTAAACTTCTATCGGTTTAAATAATGAACTGGTGTCTATTATTATTAATTGAAGAAGTCAATGAACTACCAAAAAATTCGAATGGCAGAGAAACAGACATGACATTGATTCTAAAAAATAGACCTACAAATGTACTGCATTGAACAACACTTCGAAATTTGTGGCATTTTATACACATTAATAAACAGAAAATATATTATAATGAACTGCTACAGATCTCCCTGTGGAGATTTTTACATATTTTTCATCAATATTCGTGAAATACTAGATTTATTTTATAAACCCGGGGTAGAATTTTCTGTTTGTGGTGATTTTAATTTTGTTCGATTTTCCAATGCTCATTTTATGACATTGCGTAATACAATGTCTTGTTTTAACCTTCGCCCATTGGTGGGTTGGCCCACAAGGATCACAAGTTGCACCATAATAGATCAAATTTTTTCAAATTGTACTGAGGGTGAAACATGCTATGTTATTGATAGTGAACTATCGGATCATCGTGCGATACTTTTAGAAACAAACGAATATCACGATTCAAATAATCAAAAAACAGAAACGAAGAGAAGTTTCAGTGAAGAGTACATAAAAAATTTCAATTTCGCTTTGGAAAAAGAAGATTGGTCAGTCATTTATGAACGTTGCAACTCTGACGAAGCTTTCAGCCACTTTTACGATTTATTCATTTATAATTTCGATATTAGCTCTCCTAAATGGAAAACCCAGTTGAACAATGATGAAAATAAGTGGATAAATGACACAATGAAACATTCGAGTTCTTCATGGATACATCTATTCTATCTGAAAAAAAGGAATCCTTTTCTTACTGAGACATATAAAAATGAGAGGAAAAAGCACATCATGCTGGTCAACGAATCGAAAAGAAAATATTATCAAGAAAGGATTTACATTTCCGAAAATAATCCGAGAATCTTGCGGAAGGTGGTATCCGAACTAACTGATAGGAACAAAAAATCAAATAAAAATATCGGTATTGAAAAAAATAATATGATTATTGACGGTCCTGCTACGGACGTGAATGAACTCAACAATTTCTTCATTAATGCACCTCTGGCACTAATAAGTGATATTCCTAAAGATTGTTATAGTCCCGAAAATAACAAAGTAGACTTCAATCCTTATACTATATTTTTAGAGCCATTTAGCGATGAGGAATTGCTCAACCTGATAAACCGGAAAATGAAGAACAAAAGATCATCAGGAATTTACGAAATACCCGTTTTCTAGTAAAGAGGGTTCTGAATATAATTATCAAACCGAAAATTTTAGACCAGTGACTGTCCCCCCAAGTTTTTCGAAGGTTTTCGAGTACGCATTTTTAGAACGATTGATGAATTTCATCGTTTCATATAACATTTTTTCGTTCTGGAAAATCAACTCAAACTGCAAGACTCTCTTTTCATAAATAACTGATTTATTTTCTAGATTCAGGCGAGTGCCCTGCGGCGATCCTATGTGACCTGAGCAGGGCATTCGACTGCGTCAATCACTCAAAACTACTGAGTATTTTGGAAGGCTATGGCTTGAGAGGAAAGTCACTGACCTGGGTATCTTCATTCCTCACTGATAGAGAGCAACGTATTTCACTTAAATTTGGTAGCGGAAATGTCCTATCGTTCTCAACATCAGACGCAAGATTGGTTCGGATGGTAGTGCCTCAGGGTTACATCTTGGGACCAGTCTTATGTCTTTTGTACATCAACAACATAGATAGAGAATTGTCATACCCTTTCTTTATTGCCTACGCGGACAGTATCAGCTTTCTGATCTCTGCTAAAGAAACAGAAGTTTTAGCTAGTAAATTCGATGAGATTTTGAAAGCGGTTTCCCGTTATTTCAACCATAAGAATTTATTTCTCAACATCAAGAAAACTCAAGTGATACGTTTCCACAATTATCGAAAGAAAACAGACACATTTCAACTAAACACGAATCATACCATCATAAACACCATCTGAACTGAAACACACACTGTGGACAGTGGACTTTCTGAATTAAGGTCACTGATTTACATGTTCAAAAATTAAACAAAATGCAACTAATGAGCATATATTATGCCCAAGTTGAAGCCAGGTTACTATATGGCGTGTGATTGTGGGGCAACGCAACAATGAGTAAGAGCATTTTTATTGAAGAAAAAGCTATTTTGATGTGTATATTCAATATTCCAAAACGCAGCTCATGTAAAACACTATTTCAAAACCACAAAATTTTGATTCTATTTACAGGGTATTTCTTAAGTACGTGTAGAAAATTAAGGAGCGTATTGCTGACATGGATAAGAAAATAATAAGAAAAGTTCCTATAAACATATGTCCACAAGTTATTCGTTTCTGAGATACTGAGTGACAAAGTTGAATTCTTATTTTTATTTTTTGTGAATAATTTCAAAATAATTTTGATATTTGGGTAAAGTTTGGTATCTGGGAATATTTATTATTCAGTTTGTGTAAAACATATATTCTTGGAAGAGGTCACAGCGAGTAACTGTTTTCGAGTTATTGAGATTTGAAATTATCGATGCAAGTGATTTTGAATGACAAGATTTTTTAATTGAAAATAAATTAGAAATTAGTTTTTTCACAATTAACACAAAATTTGATTTTGGCATTGAAAAATCATCCCAGATACCAAACTTTACTCGAATATCACAAATATTTTGGCATTTATTCATAAGAAAGCAAATATAATAATTAAACTTTGACACTCTGTATCTTAGAAACGAATAACTTGCGGACATGTGTTTGTGGGAACGTTTTTCCTTTTTTCGACGTCAGCAACATGCTCTTGAAGCTTCTACACGTACTTAAGCAACACCCTGTATACTTATTCATACATGAGTGGTCGATATATATTTCTATCAATAAAACCGACCTTAACGGTGATATTCATGATAAAAATACGCACCAAAAACATTTGATACATATAAAACAAATATAAATTTAAAATTAGTCAAAATGAATGCTCCAGACTCCATTGGACCGAAAATTTTCACTCGTTTACCAGAAACAATTAAATCCATTAGGAATTTTATAAAATTCATTAAAAGTCTGAAAACTTTTTTGGTAGAAAATTGTTTTTATACACTCTACTAGTTTTTTTATGCGACCAATCTGTGATATCTCCGGTTAAATGTATTTGTATTTTATATGTGTGCACTTTAATTTTACTCTATTTATATGTATACTGTCTTTGCTATTGCATTTTTATATTTATTTAGTTTTAGTTACTTTCTGACTATACAAAATGAGAATTTTTGTCATTTGAAGGAAATAAACGGATTTGATTTGAAGAGACTTCCGATATATAGAAACTAACATTCAATACACCTGAGGATTCAATTATTTGAAGACAGTTATTTCAAAAAATGCAAAAAATACAAAATGAAATAAAGGATAAAGTGACACGTCACATTTGTTTATCTAATAATAAAAAATAGATACCATAATCCCTTCTTCCGCACTAACCTATATTATGGGTGTATTCGTCGGCAAGTCTCTAACAAAAATCCACTATTGCCGCCTACGACCGTTGAATTATATCTGTTAGAATCTGGACCAAATTTTTTACAAGAACAACTTTGCAGTGCTCTTCAAATACCATAGCTGAAATTATGGTTTCACGATTCTTGCGAATCATCAGCGAAGGCTAGTTCTCCCATTCAAACCTAAAAATGGCATTGGCATTTGTTGGGAATTCTTAAGATGAACACTGAAGTATAATGAAGTTTAATACTACTACTATACAGAGAAACCCAAACTCCATGGCCTATTAGACGTTTCTGGAAAACGGGAAGTAGGATTATTTTGAAAATTTGGTTTCTTGGATAATCAGTCCTGCTCTATCGATCTAAAATATTTTCAGCGCTGCGGCTTTGCCGCTTCTATCGAAAAGTAGCAACAACTTTGATATTTTGAGTGGAATACCCTGTATATTATGGCATTATTTGCTTTGCCATTGCTTTTTGATAATATTCATCATAATTCCCTCCACCTATCTCCAGTGGTTTTTGAGAAAATCAATAATTTCATTATTTTTTGTGCGAAACATAGCTTCAATTAAACGTTTAATACTGCAGTATTTGAATACGTAAAAAGCTGAAATTTCAGATGTAGTTTGACAATGTTCTGCGTATTAGTTATGAATGAAGAAATTCGTTCTTCATTATACAGGGTTGTTGAAAATTTGTGATTTTACCGATAGATACAAAAGTGGTGAAAGGTGCAATTTTTCGAAAAGAACACTCTGTATATTATCGAATATCCTAAAAGATAATTGAATTTCCTTTCAAATGATGTATCATATTCCTATAGCTAATGAATCAGGTATCCGGAATTAAAGCAAGTTTTCTATAAAAATTGGATTATTTTGACATATTTTGTATTGGGTAGATATGAAATGTCATGGAACATGTCATTATGAAAATTAAAAAATTAGTACATTGATAATGAAACGTTTGCGCGTTCATTGACGTAAAGGACCCCGCTAAATCCTTATGGAAAATGGCTCTCTGCTAAATTCGCTGAAACTTTGCAAAAAGATAGAATTCGGTATGCTGATCAAAAGTCTCAATGGGCACAACGCTCCGTTTTCAACCCCAGACCCCCTATAGCCCCCAATGTACACTTCCCGGTGTGTTAATTCATAAGTTTCCATTCATCTTCAAATGGTTCTTTTCACTGCCCACCCCTTTCTCCAACCGAATCCTACATTCTACCCTCACCACACCTCGTGTCCACCCCTGCACCCCTACCCAACCGTTCATTAACGCCCCATTACTATTTTTCAAGGTTTCTTTAATTTTATTTATTTATCTTTTGATGTTTTTATTATACATATGGATAAATAAATTACACCACTCCCCTCCCTCACTGGCTGGCCTCAGTGGCTGGGTTCACACACCTTGCCTGAAGTGGCTGGGTTCACACTCCTTGGGGGCGGGGGTGAGGAAGGGTGAGGAAGCTAATGTAAGCTTCACAAGATTGAAATAAAACAGTAAAAGAATCTTTAACCTTGAAAGTGAGTAATAGGGCGTTAATGAAGAGTTGGGTAGGAGTGCAGGGTGGGGGCAAGGTATGGTGAGGGTAGAATGTAGGATTCGGTTAGAGAAAGGGGTGGGCAGTAAAAAGGAACGCTTTGAAGATGAATTGAAACTTATGCATTAACACACCGGCAAGTGTACATTGGGGGCTTTGGGGGGCTATAAGGGGTCTGGGGTTGAAAATATAGGGTTGTGCCCATTGAGAGTTTTGATCAGCAAACCGAATACTATGTTTCTGCGAAGTGTCAGCGAATTTAGCCTAGATCAATTTTCCATAAGGATTTGGAGGGGTCCTTTGATTTGAAAAGATTCAAAATGGAAGACAATAATTATTCAAATGTAAATCTGATTAATTTTTGTCGAATTTGTACCATATTTCTAACTGTTCAGTCTTCTCCAGAACTTATATTGCATCAACCGAGATTTACAGTAACTTGAAATTTTAATTCAGATTTGAACAAAGTATGCTTGGTTCGGTTCTTCATCTCCATGATAATTTTATCTCCCATTCAGGGTAATTGAAAAACGTGTGTCCTCAAGTAGAACTCAATTTTATTTCAATCAATAATTTTTTTTCTATCAGTTCGTGCTAAATTTGGATGAAGGTCATTGAATTTACGGCACGTTCTAGAAATAAATTTAAAATATCTTCATTTGAATATGCATTATAATCCATTTTTTATACTTTTTTCACACACAGGTTGTTTTGCTTTTTCATGGACACCACATACTATAGATTATTTCAGTTGGGTGATATTATTTATTTCGAATCTGGCAATTGAAAATGATAGAAGTGTGCCGTGACCAGAAAAGAGCAAAGCAAACTTTCAGTTTAACAAGTCGTAATTTTCATGGTGTTTCTGTCAGAAGAGAGTATTAGAAATGGACTATAATGCAAAATGAAATGCTGATATCTAGAATCTGTTTTATATTCACGGTTAGTGCAGAAACATTATTTCAAGAACATGCAGGATATTCAAAAATTCAATGAACTCACCACAAATGAATAGAAAAAAATTAAGAAGAATCGAACAGAATTATGGTGTGTTTGGGAATGTTGAGGCGTCAAGAGGCAATCCTTCAAAAACGTGTTGATTTCTGCGAATGGATTTAAATATGAACTTATGAAAATCCAAATTCTCTTCAGAAAATTATTCTGAAAATATTTGAATATTATGAGAACAACAGTTAGGAACTTTCTGGCAATTTGCCGCTTCATGTATATCGAAGTTGTTGGTAGAAGTTGGACGGTGCCTCCCTCACTGTAGACAAGAAGTGAGTAGAGAACTGACTACAACCTTTGAAGATCGGTGTATAAGATACTTGGGTCCACAGCCTGAGCCACCGCGATCCCCAGATCTAACTCTTCTAAATTTTCACATTGAATCAAATTAAACATCTCTTCGAAAACATGAATTAGCGATTAATAGGACCTTCATTTGTTTATTGATTCCTCAACAGACACGCGTTTTTCAGATGCCCTGAATGGGAGATGAAATTATAATGTAGATGAAAAACCGAACCAAGCATACTTTGTTCAAATCATGACTGAAATTTCAAATCACTGCATTTTTCAATTCGTATAATATCAGTTTTGGAAAAGACTCATTCCTTGTTATGAAACAAGTACGAAGTGAATTGCCTAGATGCTAATCCCGACGTTAGGTGTAGGTTTTCCGGGTCTTCCTGCTTCTGAAAATAAAATACTCCACTAAAAATCAGTAATTCGCCCTGGAACGCTATGGCAAATAATAATAATAGCCATTCTCTACCCGCACAGGCTATGCCTTTGGTTACACTCTTCAAATATCAATGAGGATGTATTATTATTATAGTTCACCAGACCAATATTGAAATTCAATACAAACGGGATCCAAAGAAGGTTTCACGGTTAATAATATGGATCTTTTTTATGACAGCTGCGAATATCTACTAATGAACAGGAAAATAATACCTATTTTGAACGAAAATTTTTTACTTCGTTGATAAAATGAAATGGAACAGAAGTGAAATATTCGGAAGCTATTTGTTCAAAGAATTGAGTGATCTATATATATACGCCCTTTGAAGAAGTGAATTCATTGGAAAATCCGTGTTGAAGTTCCAGAAGTCAGATTCACGCATAAAACTGGAAGTATACCTACCTAAAGAAAAACTAGAAATTTTCAAACATCAAATTATTAACACATACCTGAACAGCACCGTTGGTTCTATAACGAATTTTTGGTTGTCAGCCTCAGAAGATTGACAACTGCCAAAGATACTATATATATATATATATATATATATATATATATATATATATATATATATATATATATATATACAGTACCACACTTCTGTTCACTCCTTTCTACTTCTAGCTCACGTTTGAAGAAATGAAAATCATGGACATATCTGATTAACAAGGTTCAAGATAAAACTTGGTATCCCCAGTAATAATCGAATCGTAAAAGGAGCTTAGTTTCTACTCTACTTTCTGAAATATTAATTTCGCAGTTTGTGTTGAAATTTTCCGAGACTTCTGAATATCACTGCAGTAGTGGCTAGAATGATTCACGGGAGACTATTGTATATTTTCGCGAACCCTCTAGCACAGTGGCATGAGCCGCATGAATAATTCAAATCTGTTTAAAATTAAGTGGGTTTTTTCAGTTGTGTTTCCTAAAAACAGTGTGGTTTAATAATAGCCGTATTAACGTAACCATTCTGCTATGAAGGGAACAGAAGTGGAACTGATGAGGGTTGTCATTTTCATGGTGATTTCACAATGTTATATTTAGAAAATCATTGGTTACTTGGAATAGGGTTTAGATAAAAATATACTTTATCTCACGGTACACTCTATCATTGATGATGATAATAATGTGTGATTTTAAATAGGTTATCATCATAATCATTTTTGAGAATTAAGAAGTCATAGAACATTTCAAAGGCTCATATAAATTACGCCCCTTTATGGGACAGTTGTATTGGGTCCAGTTGAACTGCGAATTGAATCGTCTATGGTTTAGAATGGGAATGACATCATCAAATGATGTCATAAGGGTTTATAGTCGATCCAGATTTTAAACTGAACGTATACAACCTGTCCTAGGGACAGTTTCACAGATTCCAGTTAAAGTCTATTTAATTAATTGAAGGTTTATATGTCAAATGGAAGGATCATAATATTATTCAGTTATTCAATCTGGATTTCAACTGGAACCTGTGAAAATGGCCCTTAGTGCCGATTGTATAAGATCGGTTCAAACTCCGGATCGACTTACTGATGGTTAGAATGTGAACCTTTCAAAAATCATCTGAAAAATGTCATACGCATTCTAAACCATCGGTAAGTCAATCCGTAGATTGATTAAACCTATACAATTGGCCCATAATATTGCAAACTTAATGGCGTATCCTTTTTATATTTTGATTCCTACGAGGAGGAAAATCGTGTAATATTCAAAGAACATCGTGAGAGCCGAGGGAAAGTATGTAGGAATTGGTATCCTTCTTGAATTTCTGCAGGCTGTATACCACAGGGAACACCTCCCGAGCAGTGAGTTCCAAAGCTTTGCCGTTTGATTGGAAAAACGAGTCCTGGGAAAGAGATGATCTGCATGTTTCCAATGTGACGACAAAGGGATGTGAAGACTGACCTTCGACGGGTCATTCTCGGTGGTACCGCTAACGGTGGATCAATTGATGATATTTCAGATTTCTATTGTTCTTCATACGTCGGAGAAAGTAAGTATATTTTTAATATCATACCAACAACCAACTAACATTCTAACCTCAAAATCCAGTCTCTTGTTCTATGATAATTACATAACTCAGTATTCTGAATAACACATGGAAAAAATATGGAACTGACTCCACAAAACATTGTTTATAAGTTTTTTTTATGTGACCAAGGTAAAATTTCACTTGAAAATTATCTTTCATGGCTTGAAACATTATTGCTTATTTTTCTACTAGATGATGTCAAAGTCAAGAGGACGTTGTAATGCTAAAATGGCAAGAGAAACGAGGAAGTCTGAAAAGAATGAAAATGTTCAGGAAGAAGGAAATACTGGAATTCCGTACTTCTGAAATGACTTGATGACAATGAACCATTTTCTGGGACATCATGAATTGTATACCAACCAGAATCAAACAACCTATTCTGATTCTGAGGAGGAACATTCTCAATATAAAGAGGAGAATTTGCGAGAAGATTAAAATGACAGCTTCGAAAGTAAGGCAGAACACACACTTCAATTATGCCAGGACGAGCAAAAGGCGGTAAAAAAAAATTACCACTCAAAATCGGTTTCTTCGTGAAAGGTTTTACAATGAAAATGACGATTTGTCCTCTATTAAAGGCTTAGAAATAATACACAAAGCTTACACTGATTTCATATGCGATTAGGGAAAGAATGTACCAAGAAAATTACTTCCGAGAAAAGAGAAAAATCATTCATTTTTGGACCATTGGATCATTTTCCGAAAGTTGTGCTCTACTGAGTACGATAGTTTCTAAGATAACAAAGAAACGGACTTATACCAAGAATATGCGTAAAAACTCAAAAATTTATTTTGTAAACGGGAGAGAAGATTTTTGTTTTGAGAAAACTTCGAATAACTCAAACTCGAGTATATGTCGCTATAAAGGAACTGAAGTGTTTCATCGTCATACAAGATAATAGGGGAGTGAAAAGTGTGGGTCACAATGAATGTTCGACTAAGCAAATTCAACACGTTATTGACCAAATCGCCTCATTTTCTAACTATATTTCTCATTTTTGTAGAAAAACAACGGAAGTAAAATTCCTACACCCCAATCTCCACTTAGCAAAAATGCATGATATGCATGAAGATGCTGCAGGATAGATAATATTGAAGCAGTAAGTCTTTCAACATACAAAGTATTATTATTTCATAAAAACTTCAATCTTTGGTTTTTAACGTACTTTCGGTTGTCCTGCCGGTGGACGTTACTATGTCACTTTTGGTTATTGTATTTTGACAATTCAACAACGGGAACCTATCAAAACGCAATAAATCCTCGGGCGATTTTATAGTGATATGCTCAACTCTTCCAGTCTAGTGCAAGATGAGAGGCCCAGGGCGCATATTCTTAAATACCCGACGAGTTATCCGTTCGGGATATTTCGACTGCGCTCGAGCGTTTAGTTAATACCTAACATATCATGATGATGATGCGAAGCTATGTCTGGTATTTACTACCTTTAACTTTCCATGCATTAATTTAATAATTTAGGTTTGGAAGTTCAACGGTTGTGTACGTAGTTCTAAAAAATAAAATATGCGTGACAAAATTATGCAATGTATAATGACCAAATGTAAGTCAAAAGAAGATGTTGAGTTAAGTTAATAATATTATTTTGTATTTTTTTCACCTGAATGCGCGATAGCAAAGGCGTATAATGTTTCTCACGCGGATGGATGTAATGTGTATGAAAATGAAAGTGAGAATATAGCGTTCGTAGCGTCTTGATTATGTATCGCAACGGCGCGGCGGTTCAAAATAGTAAGGGCTATTTTTAATTCCCGTAGCGAACATAGCAAAAACAGTGTTCTTTTGGTCCTAAAAAATTTATTCAGAAAATGTCTCCAACAAATTTGAAGTAAATTGTTATATCACATTATTGTTGGAATTGCAAAATTCCGTGAATCTACTTATAAAAACATTAAAACTACAAAGGGCATTTCTTTCGCAGATATTGTGTAGAGAAACAAATAATAAATATGGTGCATTGGCATGTTGTACTCTCGTAAATAACTGACGCGTTAGTCGCCGCGTTATTCCCCAAGTAGCACACCTATATTGGTAAAATATTGTGAACATATTGACGAAATATTTAGAATGCAATATTGGCGAGAAAAAAAATGTGAACATTCGGCGATATTGGTCCAATAATACTTAAATAATATTGGCGAAATATTCTTGAACTAGTATTGGCCTCAAAATATTCGGCAATATTGGTACACTATCGCTGATACAATATTCTGACAATATTGGCATAATATTCAAAAGTTATATTGTCCAGAAGTAAAATGTGAACATTTTGCGATATTGGTCGGATATTGTTTAAATATTTCAGAAATAGTTTTGGTGAAATATTCTTGAAGCAATAATGTCCTCAAAATATTCATCGATATTGGTACAATATCATTTGGATATATTGGTGGATGTCAATATACCTTGGTAAATTATTAATTGTCATTTAGTTGATGAAGGTGACACCAGAGTCTGCCTTTTGATCGCCATAACCACTGAGTGAGCTGTCTTGAAAACAAGTTATGGAAAGTACTTAATATACTTTCGTAGGTTTCAGAAGACGTTCTATATGTAGAGCCACCTTGCGGATTTTTATCCATGTTTGATCATGATATAATTTCAATTGATCATGATATAACTTCACCGTTAGTTCCAGAAGATGAATACCATAATACTTTGAAATTATCTGTTAACATACATAAATCGTTTTTCACTGTTAATAACAGCAAACATAACTCTTTTGATTTATTTAAAGCTGATTATGAGTTATTGAAATCTAGATTATCGGAAATTAATTGGAATAACATATTTCACAACTTGAATACTGAAGAATGTACCGACAAGTTTTATAATACTAAATATTCAATAATTGAGTCTGTGGTTCCGAGAAAACCAAAATTTGTCAATAGATATCCTTCTTGGTATGCATACAGTACCATTACAGTCATTAGAGAAAAGAGAAAATATCATGGATTATGGAAAAAGCATAATAATCAAATTCGAAATCAATAAATCCCTTGAAGAGGGTGTATTTCCGTCAGTTTGGAAGAAAGCTCACATAATCCCAATTTTAAAATCTGGTAATAAACAACTCGTCAAAAACTATAGATCGATTTCAAAATTGTCCATCATAGCAAAAACTTGCGAGTCTATAATTTTCGATAACCTGTTCTTCGACGTTAAAAACATAATTAATGCTTCATGGAGAAACGATCAGTAGACTCCAATTTATTCACATATACTGAGTATATTTTGCATAGCCTCAATGACAAGCACCAAGTTGATGCTATTTACACAGACTTCAGCAAAGTATTTGACAAAATCGATCACTCAGTTTTGCTACGGAAGCTTGCTGGAGTCGGGGTAAATGGCAATCTACTAAATTGGCTTGAATCTTATGTAACCGATCGTTGTCAAGCGGTTACAATCGGTAACAACAAGTCTGAATATCACCAAATCACCTCTGGGGTTCCTCAAGGATCTCATCTGGGGCCTCTCCTATTTAATATTTACATTAATGATATCTCTCAATGTTTCCGATTCGCCAACTTTTTAATGTATGCGGACGATCTAAAAATATACCACTCAATTTCTGATGCTGACGACATCTTACTCATGCAACAGGATATCAATAACTTCTATGTCTACTGCGATGCAAATAGTCTATACCTGAACTTTGATAGGTGTTACCATATTTCATTTGGACGCCGAAAAAGTATTCTAAATCACTCCTATTAAATATCTTCTCTACCATTGAAAACCGTTACAGAAATAAAGGACCTAGGAATAATATTTGACTCTAAAATGCTTTTTGATAAGAATATATTTTACATTTCTAAAAAAGCCCACAGATTGTTAGGTTTCATTATGAGAACTTGTCGTGAATTTAAAAACACACACTCTCCGTACTCTCTATATGTCATACGTCAATAGTGTTTTGAGTTATGGTTCCGTAATATGGAACCATGGATACGTCATTAACATAAAAAAACTTGAAAGGGTTCAGAATACATTCTTAGAGTATGTCAACAAAAATTGTTTTCCATCCAAACCCAACAACCGTATCTATGTTCGAAATGAGCTGAATATATTAACACTGGAGAACAGAAGGAAAATTTCAGACGTGAAGTTCCTCTTCAAAATCATTAACAATTTAGTTGATTCGCCTGCCATCCTTAGTAACATTTATCTTAATGCTCCTACATATACTACTAGGCATCAGCATCTTTTCCGTTACGAACAATCGCAAACAAATTATTTTTTGAACTCTCCCATGCATAGATGCAACATATCATATAATGCGTTATCGAATTCCATGAATATTGATATTTTCTCTTACTCATTGTCACAATTTTCCTATATTTTGTAAAAAATACTTTCTTGCTTCACAGACTTCAATTGAATAAGTACGCCATGTTCGTTTTCATTCACTCATTACTATATGCACTAAATTCATTACTCTTATTGTTTTTTTTTCTGTCACTTTCAATATCTATCACCAATTTTGTAATTTCTGGTAATTTTACTTTAAAATTATATGTAGATTCTGTATATTGAGAAATCACCTATCTGTGAATACTGTTTTGGGTTAGTCCCGTTTGTATTCCCATTTGTAAATAAATATGTTTCATTGAATATTCGGCCAATATTCAAATTTCATCTCAATCTAGATGTAGGAAACAATATGAAGACAATATTGTTTTAACGATATCGATAAATATTATTGAACCAATATTGACCCAATATTAATTAATAAGATTTGTTGAATATTGACGAAATGATATTCAACCAATGTGTAATCACTTGGAGATACAATATAGTTTCTATTCCTAGAATCGATATGAGGGGAATATTGGGATTGCAATATTTATTCTACATCTTAAAATCGATGTGAAGACAATAATGTTTTATCGATATTGGTAAATATCATTCAACCAATATTGACTCAATATGAGTTATTACAATTTGTCAAATAAAGTGGAAATGATATTCAACCAATATGCAATGAAACTTGGAAATACAATATAGTTTTTTCCCCTATAATCGATATGACTGGAATATTTGGATTGCAATATTTATTTTAGATGTGGAAAACAATATATTGTCGTGATATCGAGCAACGCCATTTGAATTGTTTTGGTGCACTGATCTATTGTTTCTTGTTATTAATTGATTAGGTCATGACCGCAGGTCATTAACAATTGCGGGTTTGATGACTAGCAAATTGTATGACCGTGACAGTGCACACCAAATAAAAATAATACATTTCTATCTATATATATATATATATATATATATATATATATATATAGAATTGAAAATATCTTGAGGTTGCAGTCTGATATTGGATTTAAAGAAAACTCTTTGTCATCTTGCCAAGCTTTCGGAAATGTTTATTTCCTTCCTCAGGACAACTACAAAAGGACAATTTAATAAATGCAGAAAAAAAAAATATTGAATCTACTTACATAACTTGAGTAAAAATAGAAATTAGCATCAAAAAAAGAATGTTGTATATATTAATATTAGACAGATAAAATTTTAAATGAATGTCAATCAACTTCAAAAATGATGAGAAACAATCAAGTAACTCTACTGGGTATATCAGCATTACTATAATTTTTCAACTTATCTCTGTTCAGTTTTAAAATATAAGTGTAAATTTTACTCAAATTATTGAGATCAGTTTTTTTATTTAGGCTGTTACTCTCTTCATTAATTTGCAACATTTCTAAAAATGTCCTTTTAAAAATGTTGTTTTCTATTCCAAGTACACTAACATTATCAAAACTCATTCGATGGTCAAATTGATTAACATGTTGAGCCAATGCACATGAATTCATATTTCTTTTACAATCACTTTTATGTGATGTTATTCTACCTTTCAAGAGTCTAGATGTTTGTCCAATGTATACTTTATTACAATCGTTACAAGGAATTTTATAAACAACATTATAATTTTGGGTTGTTTCTAGAGGTGTTTTCAATTTTGAAAAAAGTTTACTAATGGTCTTAATGTTTTTTTGTCCAATTTTGATATTAGTTTCTTTAATAACATTAATCAATTTAGGTGTTAATTCATCATTTTTGAAGTTGATTGACATTCATTTAAAATTTTATCTGTCTAATATTTTTATATACAACATTCTTTTTTTGATGCTAATTTCTATTTTTACTCAAGTTATGTAAGTAGATTCAATATTTTTTTTTTCTGCATTTATTAAATTGTCCTTTTGTAGTTGTCCTGAGGAAGGAAATAAACATTTCCGAAAGCTTGGCAAGATGACAAAGAGTTTTCTTTAAATCCAATATCAGACTGCAACCTCAAGATATTTTCAATTCTACAGTTACTGTCAGTCACGAATTACTTATTTTCATATATATATATATATATATATATATATATATATATAAATAACGTGATTTGCATCAGGGGATATAGTTAGTAATAGACTCCTATAGAGGAAAGAGCCCTAGTGCTCAGTTAGCCTCATAGGCTAGGCCCTTTTGGCCTTAGCTGTAAGTGTTGGTTTAGTTATGGTTTTAGGTAAGAGTTATTTGTTTCCTATTATATTATTGAATGTCCCTTATTTTGCAATGTGTATATACTTTCCCCCGTATCCCCGTTGTTATTTAATGAATATTTATGTTCTGTTACTACCCCTTGATTTACTATAGCTACCCCCCAAGTCGCATTTAGTATAAGGGAAACAATCCCTTATACGGCTCAGGATGCTACCCCAGTAGCCCTAGTCGCGACAATATAACCAATATTGTATTTTCGATATTGGTAGAAATTATTCAACCAATATTGACCCAATATTTCATGTGATCATCTACATTCAAAACTAGTTCAACCAATATTCCACCAATATTATTAATATAATATTGTTTTTTGAGTATTCACCCATATTGGACCAATATTGACTTATAATTTACAATATATCTATATTGGCCCAATATGGAACCAAGATTCAGCCGATATGATGTGCTACCTGAGTCTGACACGTCTGGTATATACAAAGGTACTTCGGGCTGATATCCGTCAGGTATTTACGAATATGCGCCTAGCATAGCTACAGATGGAGATACGGTATCCCTGTGGTCAGTTCTTATGACTATACCGACTTCTCAAGTAGCTGCAGTTTTTAAATGCAGTCACTTGTTTTGCAGGAATACCAGCTGTTTTATTTTGCTCTGTGAATTACGGAAGAAAGAACAATACCGAGCTAGTTGGACAAAACCAACTTTATTTAAATTGTAACAAGTGAAACACCTAAATAATTGCAACGTACCCGCCTATGGCTAGAAAAAGCCGTTAGAATACGAATTCTCGCAGGCGGTGGATGTCAAACGATCTAAATAAAGCTTACTGGGTTATTGGTGAACATCGAGAACCCTTAGAAGTCAGTCGAATGTCGAAGATCAGACGCCCAACTGCCATCGCGAGATACAATACATGTAATATAATTCTTTCACCTGTTGTAGTTAAGCTTTGTTTTAGTTGAATGTTCGATCCACGTAAAATTTATTTGATTACTAGGTAGCCGAGTGGTTAATGTGAAATTGTTTTAGTCACTGGCTGCCAGTCAGCGATGGTTCAAACCACGGCAACTGCAGACATTTTTCTGATGGCCCAAAAAAGTGCTAGGAATCGCACGTAAAAAGGTAAGACCTCGTTAATCCTTGGCTCGCATAAGTTTCGACTTCTGAGGGATGAAGTTTGTAAGGGGACGACAGTTAGTTAACGGAAAAATAATGTTTTAAACAGATAACCTCGTTATAAAATACTAAAAACACACAGCAAGATGTAATTACCAATTTCGACGGAATACTAATAAGAGTTCAGTTCGATTTCGTAAGTGAATTTTGATGGGCTCACAGGTACAAACGGACGGGTAACTGAAGTGCGAACCTCCTGCAATGAGCCTTTGTCAGAGACCAAGGCAACTTGTACCCGATTAGTCTATACTATACAGACACGGTGTAGATAGATCTGAAGGTATTGGTACCTTGATTATGGAAAAAGCATAATAATCAAATTCGAAATCAATAAATCCCTTGAAGAGGGTGTATTTCCGTCAGTTTGGAAGAAAGCTCACATAATCCCAATTTTAAAATCTGGTAATAAACAACTCGTCAAAAACTATAGATCGATTTCAAAATTGTCCACCATAGCAAAAACTTGCGAGTCTATAATTTTCGATAACCTGTTCTTCGACGTTAAAAACATAATTAATGCTTCATGGAGAAACGATCAGTAGACTCCAATTTATTCACATATACTGAGTATATTTTGCATAGCCTCAATGACAAGCACCAAGTTGATGCTATTTACACAGACTTCAGCAAAGTATTTGACAAAATCGATCACTCAGTTTTGCTACGGAAGCTTGCTGGAGTCGGGGTAAATGGCAATCTACTAAATTGGCTTGAATCTTATGTAACCGATCGTTGTCAAGCGGTTACAATCGGTAACAACAAGTCTGAATATCACCAAATCACCTCTGGGGTTCCTCAAGGATCTCATCTGGGGCCTCTCCTATTTAATATTTACATTAATGATATCTCTCAATGTTTCCGATTCGCCAACTTTTTAATGTATGCGGACGATCTAAAAATATACCACTCAATTTCTGATGCTGACGACATCTTACTCATGCAACAGGATATCAATAACTTCTATGTCTACTGCGATGCAAATAGTCTATACCTGAACTTTGATAGGTGTTACCATATTTCATTTGGACGCCGAAAAAGTATTCTAAATCACTCCTATTAAATATCTTCTCTACCATTGAAAACCGTTACAGAAATAAAGGACCTAGGAATAATATTTGACTCTAAAATGCTTTTTGATAAGAATATATTTTACATTTCTAAAAAAGCCCACAGATTGTTAGGTTTCATTATGAGAACTTGTCGTGAATTTAAAAACACACACTCTCCGTACTCTCTATATGTCATACGTCAATAGTGTTTTGAGTTATGGTTCCGTAATATGGAACCATGGATACGTCATTAACATAAAAAAACTTGAAAGGGTTCAGAATACATTCTTAGAGTATGTCAACAAAAATTGTTTTCCATCCAAACCCAACAACCGTATCTATGTTCGAAATGAGCTGAATATATTAACACTGGAGAACAGAAGGAAAATTTCAGACGTGAAGTTCCTCTTCAAAATCATTAACAATTTAGTTGATTCGCCTGCCATCCTTAGTAACATTTATCTTAATGCTCCTACATATACTACTAGGCATCAGCATCTTTTCCGTTACGAACAATCGCAAACAAATTATTTTTTGAACTCTCCCATGCATAGATGCAACATATCATATAATGCGTTATCGAATTCCATGAATATTGATATTTTCTCTTACTCATTGTCACAATTTTCCTATATTTTGTAAAAAATACTTTCTTGCTTCACAGACTTCAATTGAATAAGTACGCCATGTTCGTTTTCATTCACTCATTACTATATGCACTAAATTCATTACTCTTATTGTTTTTTTTCTGTCACTTTCAATATCTATCACCAATTTTGTAATTTCTGGTAATTTTACTTTAAAATTATATGTAGATTCTGTATATTGAGAAATCACCTATCTGTGAATACTGTTTTGGGTTAGTCCCGTTTGTATTCCCATTTGTAAATAAATATGTTTCATTGAATATTCGGCCAATATTCAAATTTCATCTCAATCTAGATGTAGGAAACAATATGAAGACAATATTGTTTTAACGATATCGATAAATATTATTGAACCAATATTGACCCAATATTAATTAATAAGATTTGTTGAATATTGGCGAAATGATATTCAACCAATGTGTAATCACTTGGAGATACAATATAGTTTCTATTCCTAGAATCGATATGAGGGGAATATTGGGATTGCAATATTTATTCTACATCTTAAAATCGATGTGAAGACAATAATGTTTTATCGATATTGGTAAATATCATTCAACCATTATTGACTCAATATGAGTTATTACAATTTGTCAAATAAAGTGGAAATGATATTCAACCAATATGCAATGAAACTTGGAAATACAATATAGTTTTTTCCCCTATAATCGATATGACTGGAATATTTGGATTGCAATATTTATTTTAGATGTGGAAAACAATATATTGTCGTGATATCGAGCAACGCCATTTGAATTGTTTTGGTGCACTGATCTATTGTTTCTTGTTATTAATTGATTAGGTCATGACCGCAGGTCATTAACAATTGCGGGTTTGATGACTAGCAAATTGTATGACCGTGACAGTGCACACCAAATAAAAATAATACATTTCTATCTATATATATATATATATAGAATTGAAAATATCTTGAGGTTGCAGTCTGATATTGGATTTAAAGAAAACTCTTTGTCATCTTGCCAAGCTTTCGGAAATGTTTATTTCCTTCCTCAGGACAACTACAAAAGGACAATTTAATAAATGCAGAAAAAAAAAAATATTGAATCTACTTACATAACTTGAGTAAAAATAGAAATTAGCATCAAAAAAAGAATGTTGTATATAAAAATATTAGACAGATAAAATTTTAAATGAATGTCAATCAACTTCAAAAATGATGAGAAACAATCAAGTAACTCTACTGGGTATATCAGCATTACTATAATTTTTCAACTTATCTCTGTTCAGTTTTAAAATATAAGTGTAAATTTTACTCAAATTATTGAGATCAGTTTTTTTATTTAGGTTTTCTTTAAATCCAATATCAGACTGCAACCTCAAGATATTTTCAATTCTACAGTTACTGTCAGTCACGAATTACCTATTTTCATATATATATATATATATATATATATATATATATATATATATATATATATATATATATACGTGATTTGCATCAGGGGATATAGTTAGTAATAGACTCCTATAGAGGAAAGAGCCCTAGTGCTCAGTTAGCCTCATAGGCTAGGCCCTTTTGGCCTTAGCTGTAAGTGTTGGTTTAGTTATGGTTTTAGGTAAGAGTTATTTGTTTCCTATTATATTATTGAATGTCCCTTATTTTGCAATGTGTATATACTTTCCCCCGTATCCCCGTTGTTATTTAATGAATATTTATGTTCTGTTACTACCCCTTGATTTACTATAGCTACCCCCCAAGTCGCATTTAGTATAAGGGAAACAATCCCTTATACGGCTCAGGATGCTACCCCAGTAGCCCTAGTCGCGACAATATAACCAATATTGTATTTTCGATATTGGTAGAAATTATTCAACCAATATTGACCCAATATTTCATGTGATCATCTACATTCAAAACTAGTTCAACCAATATTCCACCAATATTATTAATATAATATTGTTTTTTGAGTATTCACCCATATTGGACCAATATTGACTTATAATTTACAATATATCTATATTGGCCCAATATGGAACCAAGATTCAGCCGATATGATGTGCTACCTGAGTCTGACACGTCTGGTATATACAAAGGTACTTCGGGCTGATATCCGTCAGGTATTTACGAATATGCGCCTAGCATAGCTACAGATGGAGATACGGTATCCCTGTGGTCAGTTCTTATGACTATACCGACTTCTCAAGTAGCTGCAGTTTTTAAATGCAGTCACTTGTTTTGCAGGAATACCAGCTGTTTTATTTTGCTCTGTGAATTACGGAAGAAAGAACAATACCGAGCTAGTTGGACAAAACCAACTTTATTTAAATTGTAACAAGTGAAACACCTAAATAATTGCAACGTACCCGCCTATGGCTAGAAAAAGCCGTTAGAATACGAATTCTCGCAGGCGGTGGATGTCAAACGATCTAAATAAAGCTTACTGGGTTATTGGTGAACATCGAGAACCCTTAGAAGTCAGTCGAATGTCGAAGATCAGACGCCCAACTGCCATCGCGAGATACAATACATGTAATATAATTCTTTCACCTGTTGTAGTTAAGCTTTGTTTTAGTTGAATGTTCGATCCACGTAAAATTTATTTGATTACTAGGTAGCCGAGTGGTTAATGTGAAATTGTTTTAGTCACTGGCTGCCAGTCAGCGATGGTTCAAACCACGGCAACTGCAGACATTTTTCTGATGGCCCAAAAAAGTGCTAGGAATCGCACGTAAAAAGGTAAGACCTCGTTAATCCTTGGCTCGCATAAGTTTCGACTTCTGAGGGATGAAGTTTGTAAGGGGACGACAGTTAGTTAACGGAAAAATAATGTTTTAAACAGATAACCTCGTTATAAAATACTAAAAACACACAGCAAGATGTAATTACCAATTTCGACGGAATACTAATAAGAGTTCAGTTCGATTTCGTAAGTGAATTTTGATGGGCTCACAGGTACAAACGGACGGGTAACTGAAGTGCGAACCTCCTGCAATGAGCCTTTGTCAGAGACCAAGGCAACTTGTACCCGATTAGTCTATACTATACAGACACGGTGTAGATAGATCTGAAGGTATTGGTACCTTGATTATGGAAAAAGCATAATAATCAAATTCGAAATCAATAAATCCCTTGAAGAGGGTGTATTTCCGTCAGTTTGGAAGAAAGCTCACATAATCCCAATTTTAAAATCTGGTAATAAACAACTCGTCAAAAACTATAGATCGATTTCAAAATTGTCCACCATAGCAAAAACTTGCGAGTCTATAATTTTCGATAACCTGTTCTTCGACGTTAAAAACATAATTAATGCTTCATGGAGAAACGATCAGTAGACTCCAATTTATTCACATATACTGAGTATATTTTGCATAGCCTCAATGACAAGTACCAAGTTGATGCTATTTACACAGACTTCAGCAAAGTATTTGACAAAATCGATCACTCAGTTTTGCTACGGAAGCTTGCTGGAGTCGGGGTAAATGGCAATCTACTAAATTGGCTTGAATCTTATGTAACCGATCGTTGTCAAGCGGTTACAATCGGTAACAACAAGTCTGAATATCACCAAATCACCTCTGGGGTTCCTCAAGGATCTCATCTGGGGCCTCTCCTATTTAATATTTACATTAATGATATCTCTCAATGTTTCCGATTCGCCAACTTTTTAATGTATGCGGACGATCTAAAAATATACCACTCAATTTCTGATGCTGACGACATCTTACTCATGCAACAGGATATCAATAACTTCTATGTCTACTGCGATGCAAATAGTCTATACCTGAACTTTGATAGGTGTTACCATATTTCATTTGGACGCCGAAAAAGTATTCTAAATCACTCCTATTAAATATCTTCTCTACCATTGAAAACCGTTACAGAAATAAAGGACCTAGGAATAATATTTGACTCTAAAATGCTTTTTGATAAGAATATATTTTACATTTCTAAAAAAGCCCACAGATTGTTAGGTTTCATTATGAGAACTTGTCGTGAATTTAAAAACACACACTCTCCGTACTCTCTATATGTCATACGTCAATAGTGTTTTGAGTTATGGTTCCGTAATATGGAACCATGGATACGTCATTAACATAAAAAAACTTGAAAGGGTTCAGAATACATTCTTAGAGTATGTCAACAAAAATTGTTTTCCATCCAAACCCAACAACCGTATCTATGTTCGAAATGAGCTGAATATATTAACACTGGAGAACAGAAGGAAAATTTCAGACGTGAAGTTCCTCTTCAAAATCATTAACAATTTAGTTGATTCGCCTGCCATCCTTAGTAACATTTATCTTAATGCTCCTACATATACTACTAGGCATCAGCATCTTTTCCGTTACGAACAATCGCAAACAAATTATTTTTTGAACTCTCCCATGCATAGATGCAACATATCATATAATGCGTTATCGAATTCCATGAATATTGATATTTTCTCTTACTCATTGTCACAATTTTCCTATATTTTGTAAAAAATACTTTCTTGCTTCACAGACTTCAATTGAATAAGTACGCCATGTTCGTTTTCATTCACTCATTACTATATGCACTAAATTCATTACTCTTATTGTTTTTTTTTCTGTCACTTTCAATATCTATCACCAATTTTGTAATTTCTGGTAATTTTACTTTAAAATTATATGTAGATTCTGTATATTGAGAAATCACCTATCTGTGAATACTGTTTTGGGTTAGTCCCGTTTGTATTCCCATTTGTAAATAAATATGTTTCATTGAATATTCGGCCAATATTCAAATTTCATCTCAATCTAGATGTAGGAAACAATATGAAGACAATATTGTTTTAACGATATCGATAAATATTATTGAACCAATATTGACCCAATATTAATTAATAAGATTTGTTGAATATTGGCGAAATGATATTCAACCAATGTGTAATCACTTGGAGATACAATATAGTTTCTATTCCTAGAATCGATATGAGGGGAATATTGGGATTGCAATATTTATTCTACATCTTAAAATCGATGTGAAGACAATAATGTTTTATCGATATTGGTAAATATCATTCAACCAATATTGACTCAATATGAGTTATTACAATTTGTCAAATAAAGTGGAAATGATATTCAACCAATATGCAATGAAACTTGGAAATACAATATAGTTTTTTCCCCTATAATCGATATGACTGGAATATTTGGATTGCAATATTTATTTTAGATGTGGAAAACAATATATTGTCGTGATATCGAGCAACGCCATTTGAATTGTTTTGGTGCACTGATCTATTGTTTCTTGTTATTAATTGATTAGGTCATGACCGCAGGTCATTAACAATTGCGGGTTTGATGACTAGCAAATTGTATGACCGTGACAGTGCACACCAAATAAAAATAATACATTTCTATCTATATATATATATATATATATATATATATATATATATATATATATATATATATAGAATTGAAAATATCTTGAGGTTGCAGTCTGATATTGGATTTAAAGAAAACTCTTTGTCATCTTGCCAAGCTTTCGGAAATGTTTATTTCCTTCCTCAGGACAACTACAAAAGGACAATTTAATAAATGCAGAAAAAAAAAATATTGAATCTACTTACATAACTTGAGTAAAAATAGAAATTAGCATCAAAAAAAGAATGTTGTATATAAAAATATTAGACAGATAAAATTTTAAATGAATGTCAATCAACTTCAAAAATGATGAGAAACAATCAAGTAACTCTACTGGGTATATCAGCATTACTATAATTTTTCAACTTATCTCTGTTCAGTTTTAAAATATAAGTGTAAATTTTACTCAAATTATTGAGATCAGTTTTTTTATTTAGGTTTTCTTTAAATCCAATATCAGACTGCAACCTCAAGATATTTTCAATTCTACAGTTACTGTCAGTCACGAATTACCTATTTTCATATATATATATATATATATATATATATATATATATATATATATATATAAATAACGTGATTTGCATCAGGGGATATAGTTAGTAATAGACTCCTATAGAGGAAAGAGCCCTAGTGCTCAGTTAGCCTCATAGGCTAGGCCCTTTTGGCCTTAGCTGTAAGTGTTGGTTTAGTTATGGTTTTAGGTAAGAGTTATTTGTTTCCTATTATATTATTGAATGTCCCTTATTTTGCAATGTGTATATACTTTCCCCCGTATCCCCGTTGTTATTTAATGAATATTTATGTTCTGTTACTACCCCTTGATTTACTATAGCTACCCCCCAAGTCGCATTTAGTATAAGGGAAACAATCCCTTATACGGCTCAGGATGCTACCCCAGTAGCCCTAGTCGCGACAATATAACCAATATTGTATTTTCGATATTGGTAGAAATTATTCAACCAATATTGACCCAATATTTCATGTGATCATCTACATTCAAAACTAGTTCAACCAATATTCCACCAATATTATTAATATAATATTGTTTTTTGAGTATTCACCCATATTGGACCAATATTGACTTATAATTTACAATATATCTATATTGGCCCAATATGGAACCAAGATTCAGCCGATATGATGTGCTACCTGAGTCTGACACGTCTGGTATATACAAAGGTACTTCGGGCTGATATCCGTCAGGTATTTACGAATATGCGCCTAGCATAGCTACAGATGGAGATACGGTATCCCTGTGGTCAGTTCTTATGACTATACCGACTTCTCAAGTAGCTGCAGTTTTTAAATGCAGTCACTTGTTTTGCAGGAATACCAGCTGTTTTATTTTGCTCTGTGAATTACGGAAGAAAGAACAATACCGAGCTAGTTGGACAAAACCAACTTTATTTAAATTGTAACAAGTGAAACACCTAAATAATTGCAACGTACCCGCCTATGGCTAGAAAAAGCCGTTAGAATACGAATTCTCGCAGGCGGTGGATGTCAAACGATCTAAATAAAGCTTACTGGGTTATTGGTGAACATCGAGAACCCTTAGAAGTCAGTCGAATGTCGAAGATCAGACGCCCAACTGCCATCGCGAGATACAATACATGTAATATAATTCTTTCACCTGTTGTAGTTAAGCTTTGTTTTAGTTGAATGTTCGATCCACGTAAAATTTATTTGATTACTAGGTAGCCGAGTGGTTAATGTGAAATTGTTTTAGTCACTGGCTGCCAGTCAGCGATGGTTCAAACCACGGCAACTGCAGACATTTTTCTGATGGCCCAAAAAAGTGCTAGGAATCGCACGTAAAAAGGTAAGACCTCGTTAATCCTTGGCTCGCATAAGTTTCGACTTCTGAGGGATGAAGTTTGTAAGGGGACGACAGTTAGTTAACGGAAAAATAATGTTTTAAACAGATAACCTCGTTATAAAATACTAAAAACACACAGCAAGATGTAATTACCAATTTCGACGGAATACTAATAAGAGTTCAGTTCGATTTCGTAAGTGAATTTTGATGGGCTCACAGGTACAAACGGACGGGTAACTGAAGTGCGAACCTCCTGCAATGAGCCTTTGTCAGAGACCAAGGCAACTTGTACCCGATTAGTCTATACTATACAGACACGGTGTAGATAGATCTGAAGGTATTGGTACCTTGATTTATTCCCTTCCCTTTTGTCTGGTGCACAGGCCTCAGGGTACTAGATGTTCGCAGATAGTGTGAGGCCCCCTTTTCCTTTCGTGACTTACCTTCGTTCGACGAAAAAGGTGTCTTGACAGTGGAACGAAGTTATTAGCTCTTGAACGGAAAATTGGGTCGGCAGTCGAAACTGTCGAACCAGGACTTTCCCAGCTCAGGTAATGAAACGTAGGCGGTCCCTTTATAGAAAACCTGATCGTGAAACTAAAAATTAAGGAGAGGATCCCTGAGGAAGGCCTGAATTCATTTTTTGTTCTCGGAGGAACCTTCGTTCGACAGCCAAAAAGACATGAAGACACATATCATATCTGTGATGTTTATAAAACAAAATTTAATAGTTCAAGTTGAAAAAAATCTGCACATATTACACGACCGAAGCACATATTGATGAAGCCATATTTCGAAGAGATACATGGAAAAAAGATCTAGAGGATGCAGAAATGAACCCTGATATCGAAACACCCACTTATGACCTTCAAAAAACTCATCCCATACCTAAGGTGTCTACAGGAATGGTATAATATAAAAGACAGCTGAATTTCTTTAATTTAGGGATTTACGTGGATGGATCTGGATAAGTAATAATCAATACATTGATTGGAAATAATAATAATATAACTGGAAGAGGTACACCAGCAGTTGTTTCATGCCTTATCAAATGGGTGAGTGAAAAAAAAACATTAAAGCTCCCATTAAAGAACTAAAGTCATGGTAAGACTTCTGTGGCGGATGCAATCGGACCATTACTCATACATTTTCCACTCTGGCCATAGTTTTTTTCCAATGACTCAGATTTTGGTCATGTGGAATCTGCACTAAAATTCCAAGAACGTATTTATACGGATATAGACTACATTACATTATTCGCATAGAGAAAAATAATTTTGTATCTGTGGAAAACTAATAGAAAAATAGATGTGTACAAGTGTAACGTATCATAGATGAAAACTCATGAAATTATATCGAAAAAGTCTGAGCATACAATGATAGCGATGGAAAGTCACGTATCACAAACTCAACCACAAAAATTGGAAAAGAAAGGAAACCAGCACTGAAAAATATTGAGCTCTCATTGTTATGGCCAAATGAAAATTTGTCATCGATAGATAGATTAAAAGATTTGGAGGGTATCGTTTCCAAATTGATGCCTGAAGATCCTATGTATTTTTGCCATCTGCTAACACTAATGATTCTTGTAATGGTATCGATAAATTCTGCAATGAAATACATTTAGAAATAGAGGATAAAGAAGACGAAGGTAGTATAAAAGTAAAAAAAAGAAGATTTGCAACTGGTACGAGAATTGAATGCATGTTTGTACAAATGAAATTGAACAGCTAGCAGTCCACAGTTAACTCTGAAAGATTACTTCGGATAAAATAAAATGAAAGCGTTACATAATATCAATTAGTAATTATGGTTAAATTGCCGCTGTTTCGATCACTCTGCCTGCCAGTCGAAGGTTCAAACCCTAGCGACTGCAGGCATTTTTCTGATGGCCCAAGAAAGTGCTAGGAATCGCACGTTAAAATGTGAGACCCCGTTAATCCTTGGCTCGCACAAGTTTCGACTTCTGAGGGCTGCTGTTGGTAAGGGGACGACAGCTGGTTAACGAAAATGATTTTAAACAATTCCTCTGCTGAGGAAACTTCAGTTATCAAGTATGGAAAAACAAGGTCCACACACTCATTGACAAACTCTCTTGGTGAAAAATCAGGACAAATAGCCTTGAATTTAGTGGAAAATTTAAACATTCAAGACAAAACGGTAATAAACAGAAAACAAGGATGACATCACAAATACCAAAATATCAAAAAAGATACTTCATTTTGTTAATATATGTCTGAGCTGTAAGAACCCTATTCCGAAACGGTACAGTTAACGTTGGATTCGGAGAACACACCGAATGATAACACTCCCAAAAGCTACACTCCTGTTTCGTCCGACAATTGGATTTATCATAATCTGTTTAATCGGTCCTAGTGGATGTAATGCGGTCATAAAGCGTCGCAGGTCTACGATTATGCTACTAGTACAAACTACGCCGAAATCACTGCTATTTTGGCTAGCAAGGAAGCCTCAATGCATGTATTTGTTTGCACGGGCGGAGCTTTGTGGGTCGAATGAACAACGTAAACAACAAAGGGCTTGGCATACGGTGCATGGGATTATTAGGTCCGGAGGAGTTTTATGAAATTGGAGTGTGTTATTTTCCATACGCTACCGCCAACAAATCTATAGACTTGAACTTTATGGCTTTACATGGAGAGTCAATGTGTGGCGAACGATTTTATATGAATTTCGTTATTCTTTTTCTCTATTTTTCAGGCTTACAATGGCAGTTTACGATAAGAAAAATTATTACTTGAATAAGGTTCAACGTCAACATTACCTTGTGTGAGCCATCGATTAATAAATTGAGGACTGGTAACACAGTTAGTGAGCGAAGTCGACTAGTGCTGTTTTTTTCTTTTCGGTCTCATACAGTATGTTGACAAACCGACAAGAAAAAGTCAGAATTCAAGTACCCGTGATTTTATTGAAAATATGAACAGAATGTTCATGAAGTCAGGTAAACAATCATTAAGCATTTTGTGCAAGACATATTATTGTAAATACTTGCGATTTTCTAATAACTATAATCTCAATACAGATCACAGTGGGATAGAGTTGTCATTTTTAACATCGCTGACTAAAGAAAATGATTCATTTACTTTCAGAAATTTTTAATTATTGATCTCCATCATGTCTATTATGATTTGAATCACTTACCCATGCATCGAGTTATAGAAATGGGCTGAGCTGATGAAAAAGTGGAGATGTTGACTAAATGAATATCGCATCTTTCTGATAAACATGCTGGAGAATATGAATTATTGTTGAACAAGAAAAAGAATACCACCGCACTGGTTGACAGAAAATGTAAAGTTTTTGATTGAACTCAGGAAAGAAGCACATCAAGGCATCAAAAGAACAAAACTTCAAATTCACTCGAAGAATTACAAACAACTCAAGAATTTCCCCAATTAGGCAGTCAACACTAAAAAAAGGATATTTGAATTTAACGTTTCGTCAAAACAAACCAACATAACACTTGTACTCGTGCATGACATCACAAGTTAAAAGGTAAGGGCTGCGTCTTCCCTAGCTCACACAAGTCTCTCGAAGACTTCTTAGGGTTGCGCGTAGGGGTGCAAACGGTTGACGGAAATAACAATAAAGAACTCAATACACTGAGTGCTTGATTAGAAAAAAAATCATAAGCTTAAAATCATAAGTAATCTGGCAGATGTGAATGATATAAGCATATTTCTTCATTCAGTCCTCACTCTCGCAAACTGTAGCTGATGTTGACCTAATACAATATCTCGATACTGATAATAAAGTAGACATAGTAAACTTCAAGTATCAACAGATTTCAGAAGTAATGGTAATAGTGCATTACTTTCTATCAAGTCGTATTCGGCAAGAAACGATGAGATTGGCCTCAAAATGCTTTATTGCTGGGCAATATTACAGTATTTAGATCATATTATCAATTATTATCATTATATTTTAGAATTGATTCACAAAAAAATAGGAATTGAACTTTGTATCTCAGAAACAAATAACTTGCGGTCACATGTTCACATGATTTTTTCTTTCTATTTTGACGTCAGCAATATGTCCCTAAATTATCTACATATATTTAGGAAACACCCTGTATATTACCATTTCCAAAAGTCAAAAATCCAAATCAATTCAAGTACTTTAGACTTATGATATACTTTCGACCTTATTGAAAGTATACGAAAGACCTATGTGCAAATGAAAGCGTATTTGGATGAAAGCGTAGTTGATAATATCGATATTTCAAATTTATCTGATCATTTTCTAGTCTTTCGTGACCTAGCATGGGTAAAAGTCGAGATATCAGAGCAAACTATCAGATTTTGAGAGCTGAAAGGCTTTGATATAAAACTTCTTTCTGAATTATTTGCTCTGACGCCATTTGACGACATTTTCTCATTTAACACAATAAAGAAAAAGTTTCTCATTTCAATTTACTCCTGCAAAATCTTTTTGATGTAGTTGCTCCTATAAAAACCCTTAATATCAGAAACAAAAAACACAAACCGCCTTGGCTAACAAATAACGTGAAGCTGATCATGAACTTGCAAAATAAGGCATTGCGTAAATACACAAAAAGTAGAACCGAACATAATTTGAGCTATTACCGCAGTCTCTGCAATCAAACTAATATTATGATCAGGAATGACAAAAAGGGATATGTGAACCACTGTATCGATAGTAACTCTGGTAAAGATTTGTGGAAAAAACTAAATTACATGAATATTTACAAAAAATATAGAGCTGTTTTACCCGATGCATTGAGTGATCCTGAAATAGTTAATGAGAACTTCTTGAAGCACACAGGCAAAACTTCTTCACCTAATCCAGAACTCGTCCTCTTTTATGGAAATAATGTCTTGAGAAACTTTGATGATCCTTTCATCTTCAATTTAGTATCCGAAAACGAAGTTAATAAGTATTTGCTAGAAATAAAGTATAAAGCCACTGGATCAGATGAATTGAGTATTGACCTGCTCTTATTATGCTGCCCAAAAATACTAGTATATTTGAAACATATAATCAATACTTGTCTTGTTAATAATGTAGTCTCTGATGCTTGGAAGATCTCTAAGGTTATTTCTTTACCAAAAAAGTCTGACGCTTCATCATTTGATGATTTACGTCCAATTAGCAATTTGAATGCCTCATCAAAAGTATTCGAAAAAATCGTCAATTATCAAATTAAGCAACATTTAGAGGAATACAATATTCTTCCCACACATTAGTCAGGGTTTCGTTCTGGATATAGTACTACTACTATAATACTTGAAGTGACTGATGATATTATTAGAGAAACAGATAACGGAAAAGCAACAGTAACGGCAACAATTGATTATTCAAAAGCGTTTGATACAATCAACCATGATATTCTCTTGTCGATCTTACATTTCATTGGCTTCTCGGTCAGTGCAAGTAATCTTGTGAGAGATTATCTGTCCGATAGAAAACAATATGTTGAAACAGTTGCTGGCAAATCAAGGATGTCCGATGTGAAAAAAGAAGTCCCACAAGGCTCAATTTCAGGCCCTTTACTATTTTGATTCATTAATATGCAGATGACACTCAACTTACATTTTCCTCTGACCCAAATACAGTAAACTTAGCCAACATAACCATAAACAATAAACTTGATAAACTTGTAAAATCCTCACAGATCCATGACCTTCACATAAACTTCTCTAAATCATCAATCATGGTATATGGCAGAGATCGGGATAATGTTGAAAGCAATTTCTCTATTCGCATCAATAACAGCGCTCTTCCCTGTTCTAAGTCTACAAAAAACCTAGGCGTTGAAATTGATGTCGACTTGAGATTCCGTAAGCATGTGAATAAGTGTATACAAAAAGCATCTTTCAATCTAAAATTATTATTCCACATCGAAAATTCCTGAACATTCAACAAAAAATCAAATTATGTGATGCACTCGTATTGTCTCACTTCAACTATGGAGATATTTTGTATGGCCTATGTGTTACTGTGAGAGAACAAATTCGATTTGAGCGCATTCAAAGATCATGTTTGAGATTCATTTACGGCGTAAGAAAGTTTCATCGCGCAACTCACAAACTAAAAGAAACCAAATGGCTGAACATGTCTAACAGGCGTAAGATTCACACGGTAACACTGTCTCACAAAATTATGTATGATAAATGTCCTCCATATCATTATAACCAAATAAAATTTAGGAAAGACGTATACTCCCTTAACTTGAGACATAAAGGTCTTATCTCACACCCAAAAAATATACATCTTGAAAAAAGGAAAAAAAACTGATTTTTTAACCTTTTTATTTTTTTTATTTATTATTATTATCATTATTATTTTCTGAGGTAACTACTAAGATCAGCAGGCTCTAGAGCTATGTTGTTAGCAATTTTTTTGTAAGTTATGATGATTTTTTTTCTTTTTTATTCCCAGATTTATTGTATTATTATTTGAAAAAAAAAATATTATTATTATTATACTTACCCGGTAATTCCGTCTAATCAATCGAGCTTTCGTAAGGACCATAGCTGCATTACTGCGTTGCCGACAGTTGTTGATGACATCCTATCCGAAACAGACAAAACTGAACAACATTAGTACGTACTCACTTCTCGAAAGCTTTTGATAGGTTTGATCATGGGCTACTTTTAGCAACGTTACATTACAATGAATTTGAAACCGTTGCAATAGAATTAATGAAGAGCTGTCGACAGATTGCCAAAGGATCTATACTAGGACCTCTATTATTTTCAATATACACATCTACCGTCAGGGACTAATTCAGAAATTGCCAATCTGATTTGTATGCTGATGATTTACAAATATACTATTCTTATATTCTTAATTTCGTTCAGAAATAGAAGATAAGAAAATTATTATTGACGGAGACTTTGCAGCACTCTCAGAACTGACAGATAAATATTGTATCACAGGTAATGTTGTTTGCACGCAAAGTGTCTAGGGACATATATGCAGCTTCTGTTGATGTTGGAATAAATAATCAAATACTTCTTCTGATCAATGTATCAAAAAACTTAGGGCTATAATTTAGATTCAGGTGTGAACATTGATCAGCATGTGAATTATGTTCAAAGAAAATGTACTTACCTGTGACTATTATAAAAGCAATTCATAGCAATAGGGGTATACTGAATACAAAACCCAAATCTGTTTTGTCTGAATCTGTTGTATTTCAACTATGCTACGCCATTTTTATAACGCATTTTAAGATAGCCCAATCACTCATATATATATATATAGAAATTAGATGCAGAACAAGACGCATATCTATTCAAATAATACTTGCACAATCTACATATTCAAAAAAAAACAATCTGAATGTATAGTGAATTTTGCCTCAAGTTTCATTTTGAATGTGGGATTTGTAAGTTAAATAAAATCTTTTTTCCGCTGCCGACACTGTAAATAGATACATGCTCAGCAACAAAACAGGTAAATGGCCTATATCATTCGTTTACTGATTCATCTTGACAGCGGAATGTAAGTAGTGTCATTTACATGCCTAGGGTAATAATGACTTTGACTTTGACAAGTAATACCTTCAGCTTCATGTATATCAATTTTTAGGTAATGAGACTTTTTGAAAATTATTGTTGTCTGTAAGGCAGGACCACATCTGCGCGGTGGCGGTGGCGATGGCGACAGCGGTGGCGGTGGCGGTAATCACTAAACACATACATGAGCGGTAGCAATGCGGTCGCTCATGCGGTATAGTCTCTCAAAACATCCATTTGTGAATAATATTGGGTAGGTATACTTATCCATCCTATGGATTTCGAAGAGGAAGTATTACTTTTGGCAGCCGCCAATGAAGAAGAACAACGGGAGTTGCTTCATCAGAGGAACCGAAGGTACGTTTTTGTTGAAATGTGTGGGATTAAAAATTGAATTTTCTTAATATTATTTTAGGAAAAAACAATGGGTTCATGAAATAAATCAGACGCGTCTTCAGGAAGGGGAATTCCACACGTTATATAAACAGCTACGAATGGATGAGAAATGGTTTTATATTTATTTTCGAATGAATTTTGAATGCTTTGATGAAATATTAGCACGTATAGAGAATGATATAAGAAAACAACACAGTAAATTCAGGGAACCAATAGAACCTGCAGAGCGGCTTGCAGTTACCTTAAGGTCAGAACATTCATTTGAAATAAAATGAAATCAAGAGTCGATGATTAAAAAATAATTTGAGTTTTTTTAAGTAAAAAGAACACGTTTCACGATTCAGCGGAGTCATATTTGAGAATGCAACATATAAATATAAAAAATCCAATGTTTACAAGACTTTCAAATTAAGTTTGTAGTTTTAAATTTACTTCTAAGATGCTACTGTTGACTAGGTAGTAGTGAAATCAAACGCAGAAAAAAAATAAATAGTGCATATCGTAGTATATTTATGTTGAATATCAAAAATACGTAAGAACACAAAAACAAATTCTGAATACTTGCCAGGAACGTAGTACACAATAACAGAAGAAACGTAGAAACCCAGCAACGAAAGTTAGAAAACAAATAAATTTAAGTCAAATATCACTATTGCCAAAATTTTCATACCAAGTAGCAGTGGCCGATAGTGATTGTGAGATTATTGTTTCAGTTTTTGGAACATTTGGAACATTATACGAATATTCTGGAGAACTCATGACCGACAATGAATGCGCATTCGAGTTTGAAATATTGCATACAGACGAAGTTGGGATTTCCTGTTGCTGTTCCAATTCGTTTTCCATAATCATCTTAGCAATACCAAATTTTATCATTGGTTGTCTTCGAACAGATAATTTCCTCACAGCTGCGGCATAGCCCAAAAATATTTTTTCTATTTCATCGCACTCTGCTACCATCGACCTTTATTGAAGGTAACTTAGTATTTTCTCAGTACCAGTTGGTTGTGAAGAGGGTGTGACTTTAGTAAACTTCCTTTTTCTGCTAGTTTGAGGTGTGTGTAATTGTTCTGTCTTCTGTTTCTGTACGTTGAACAGTATTCTCTGGCAATTCCACTTCGTAGTCAGTAACTGAGTTTTCGTCATTTGGTATTTGTAAAGAATTGACTGGTGAATCAGCTGGCGACTCTTCTTGAGTCGACTCTAATATATCAGACGATATACCTGCACGAGAAATATTAGACTCCGTTGTTGCAAACCGGAGGAATGGCCGAAATGGTTCCATTTGTTGAGCCCATGGCCACTTCTTATAACGACAAATTACTGATGCTTTCTGTCCAGTTGTCGTTTTTTCTGATCTAAGATGTTTGGCATAATTATCGCGTAAATTTTTCCACTTCTTTTTAATATGTTCCCCTGCAAACAAACAAAAATATTATTTTGTTTCAGATTTCTAGCAACAGGAGATTCATATAAAACCATTGAAAACAGTTTCCGAATGGGATTTTCTACGGTTTCAAAAATTGTTGAAGAAGTATGTTGCGCAATTTGGACGAGACTGCAACCAATTTATATGCCAGAACCCACTACAGAAATTTGGGAAACTTCAATTTCCGGTTTTAAGGATATATGGAACTTTCCTAACTGTCTAGGAAGTATAGACGGCAAACATGTAACTATAAAGTGCCCCAAAAACAGTGGATCCCTACATTATTGTTATTTCAAAAATTTTTCGATAGTGTTAATGGCAGTTGTGGATCCGTACTATAAATTCATTTCCATCGATGGAGCCTATGGAAAAAATAGTGATGGTGGTATTTTTGAAGCTTCAAATATGGGTAGAAAATTTGAAAATGGAACCTTTAACATTCCTGCCAATAAACTTTTGCCTGGGAAGGATGAGCCACTTCCTTGTGTCTTAGTTGGTGATGAAGCTTTTACATTAAGCTCGTACTTAATGAGACCATTTCCTTATCGACAAGTACGCCAGGACGCCAGAAAAGGAAAATTTAATTACCACCTATGCCGAGCTCGTCGAGTCGTGGAAAACGCTTTTGGAATTTTGGCTCAAAAGTGGCGGCTATTTTTTAGCCCTCTAGAAATGAAAGTTCCAACTGCAATAAGTATTGTGAAAGCTACTTGTGTTCTCCACAATTTTCTACGATCAAAGAATGTAGACGAACATTTTCATCATCTAACTGAATATGATCCAAGACCAGTGCAGGGATTAAATAATTTGCCAGCTGACAGACGAAGAGCAACTAATTATGCTTTTTATTTACGTGATCAATTTGTTGATTATTTCAATAGCTTGTAGCGTTTAATGTCACTAAAAAGTGAGTTATATCGACATAACATAACAACATAATAAATTACCAATACACAATAACACTAATATTTTCATACTTACCATCCATGCCTTCAATATTTAAACTTTTTGCCATTTCGTCCCATGCTTTATTCTTGATCCGAATATTTTTGTAATGAGGATGAGATAAATCATATAACACCCTGAATTTCTTTACATGTTCTATAATTTTTTCAGTGACACTTTCTTCAATTATAGACATTTTTGCGAGCGGTACGCGTTTCAATAGCGGTCGAACTCAACAGCCCATGTTTTACCGCCACCGCGCATTAGAACGCTGCCGTACCGCTCTGACCGTAGACATGTTACGACAAGTGTGCAACGGCATATTTGATTGTACATGTTACGTCTGAACGCCACCGCGTACTCCACCGCCACCGCTACCGCCACCGCGTATATGTGGTCCTGCCTTATTCGGTAACTCAGTTACACGCAGAAGCAACTTAGGATGAAATAGCGGAACGAATAATCATGAAGGATGGGTAAGAAAACAAACTTCAATCCAGGCAAATTTTGAGAAATGTCAACAAGCAGCGGGAAAAACTTAATGAGTGACACGGAATGTATCGACTGTTAACATCCTCGGCAAGCAACAAGCCTCGGCGTTGCCTCGGCTCGTACTCGCTCACCTCGAATGTTAACACGTCTTCACATTCCTTATTACTTAAATAACTGTTACAATTATATTGTGGTTAAATACAGCTGTGTAAGTCTTCGAAGAAACCTACAACGTTGTAAAACATATTTTCATTTCCTTTGGACTATAGTAGTATCAAAATGTTCATTTTCTAATACTTTCATGAGCTACTAGACTGTCATTATTTCAGCATTCAGGTAAGTCACTGATCATGTACTTTATATCTGGTTGAAGAAATTTTTATGTTTTTCAATATTTGAATTTTTGATGATTTCGTGAAAGTTTATGATAGAAACTCCTATAAAACAAATTTCATATGATATTCACTTTGCTCGTACTACAACTCGTGGAAAATGTTTGTCATTTCATATTCATTGTACAATTTACTTATTCTGTATATTGCTTGACTATGAAGTAGAATGTGAAGGTTCTGGTTAGTTCGAAGACTAAAAATTGAAGTTCTGATCTTTGTGTCTATTTCAGTATTACATAATGTATGACGATGTATTTTGGCTTGAGTAGTCAAATTCAAGAAGAGATCATAGACAGATCGAGTTTCCATAGTTAAAAACCAATGGTGAAAGCCATTGAGAAGAGCTCTTCAGTACTGGAACGCTTTGTTCATGCTGATAGGGGACTTCCAGAGAAGCATAAGATTTTTTCAGTAAGGTGATTAAATAAGTACTATTGTGTTAAGGAACTTCTTCGATGATGATAGCCAAGGTTTCGCAAGGTCAACCGATTTAAGTATAACGTCTGCTATGTTTCATGTGTTCTTTAAATTTTTGCCTTCGGTTTTTGCTACCAAAGCACATAACGTCATTTTTTTAGCTTCGAATTCCATTTATCATATACAGATTGTTGAAAAGGTCTTTGTTTTGGGCATTACCTTCATTACTATGATATAACTTAGAGTCAACAGAAAACGCTTGAACAACCAAGTTGTGAAAAAATATCGGCAAAGAATTGAAACAGAGGAGAGGACCAATAATTGGTCCTTGATGTACTCTTGATATTACGCTTTCAAGAGGAGAACGTTTATCATTTAGATGATCTCTATTATTGACCATCAATGAAGAAAATATCAACTAATTAATAATCTAAGTCGAAACCCCAACAATTTCGTGACTGAAGTAATGCCTGCATATTAGTATTCAAACGAAAATTTCAAAGAATTTTGTTATTATTCGTATTATACTCTAAGTTTTCTGAACTTCTCAAGTTCGAATTCAATATCTGAAAAGGTTTTTATCAAAAGATATCATCTGGATTAGTGCCTTTCTCTCGTGTCTTCTCTGTAAGAGTTGCATTGAAATGCAGACTCTCAAATTCTCTACGGATTGCGTATTTTTATCAAAGTAACATTGTTATAACAGAAATCGAATGTCATTCTGGAGGCTTATACGCTGTCGCTAGAGTCACCTAGTCTAACGGTAGTTGGACGGGGTTTGACCATTTCCACAGCTTCGGAAAATCTGGACTCACAATAATTCACATACAGGATAGCTCATATCCTGGTAATATGAATATACAGAGAAAGAATGATAGTATCCTCGAACGGAAATAGATCGACTCACACACATTTTCATTCAAAATTTGAACAGTAGATTTTTTATAAAATTACTCATTTATTCATTTATTTATTTACGGGCAAGCCCTTTTAGGAAAAAAATAATAATTACATTTTGAAAGTACAGTAAGTACAGTAGTAATATGACATAATATGACAGCTTTACAAATTGATTTGTGGAAGATGAGCCTTAAAACTACTTGATGGTGTACCAAATAATGGGAGCACGTTGAGGGACTTTGCCAATCTGAGTGTTCATGATATGTAGTCATTGAAAGTATAGTTGAACCTGTGGAAAGGTATGTGGAATGTTTGAACTTGTCTAGTTGATCGAGAAGGTACCAATAAATTGATTTTCAAAAAGAGATTGGGTCAATCGTATCTGCCATTTATAATATTAAAGAGTAGAATAAGATCTCTTTGTTTTCTGCGGACCACAAGAGTGGGGATGTTTAGATTGTATTCCAGTAGTGCATATTCACAGTGAAGACCTGAATTGAAAGCAACGTACCTTAGGAAGTTATTTTGATTCCTATCAATTTTTGTTGTATAGGTTGTGTAGTGTGGGGACCAGACTGTTGAACAGTAATCAAGGTTAGTTCGAACTAAGGAGCAATAGAGAGCTTTCATTGCAGTTATATCATTGAAATCACGAGTTGTTCTCTTGATGAAGCGTAACATTTTCATGGCTCTTTGCACTATATTTGTAATATGGGGATTGAAGCTGAGAGAAGAGTCAAGGAAAACACCAAGATCTCAAATTAGAGAGATCAACTGAGTTCAGCAACTACCTGTTGATGTCATAATCGAATAAAACTGGGTGGTATGAACGGTAGAAACGCATAATGTGACATAATAATAGTTGAAAATTAGGTCAAAAGTCAAAAAGTTCGGTTTGATAGGTAAAATAGTTCGATAATCTTTTGATTTATGAGTTTGGCGTTATTATAAAACTGACGAAAATACATTGAAATACCTAGCCTAAATGATTAACGATGCATCAGCTTTGCATCAAACACAACAAAAATTTGGAGAAAGAAATATGTTTTCATCAACATTCAGTAATTCAAACTTAGTAGCAGAATAGACATAACAGTATCAAACAGTTTTATCGAAGTTTTTTAATACATAGGTATAACAGAAATTTTGCATTGAAATGAATGATGGCAGTAACTGAAAGTTGGAATTCAAGAAATCCCACAAATGTGTGAAAAATTACTTTTTTCTTCAAAGTTCAATCAACTGAGATTATGTTAAGCGATTATCATGAGAAAAATATTATTCAGTAGGTGGCGAAAGTAACGTGTATATTGTTTTTCCATATTTTTTAAAGCAAAACTTACTATTATATCTTGATAACATATTTATGTGATCTAAAAATCGCTATTTATAATTCCCCTTTCCGCAACGAATAAACACTCTTCGGAGAACGCTTTGGGTTTACCAAATAAAACGAACCGAGTGAAAATATACGAATCAAAACCATGAACACAAATAGCGGGACAGTGGCGTACATTGAATCGAACCAGATAAAATTATTTCAAGACATACCGATAATTTTTCAAATTGATTGGAAATGAGTCGTATATTCATTTCACATGCTGTTAAAAATTCAAGGAAACTAATTCCTCCACAAATTCTAGCAATTGACAGAGAACATCTTGAGAAGCAAGAGAAATAAGAAAGATTGAAACTTCGGAAACTGACAAACTCCTATCAGGATTGATTTTTATGTCAATTTCTTCAAATATCACTACTTTTTCGTCCTATATAAATGATATTTCAAATTGGTGTTGAAATCGTCCCCTTTCAATATTATTGTTGGTTTGAATTATAATTTAAGAATTCTATACAGGATGTACTATGCCCAATTACGGAATATTATACAGGGTGCTCTCCATACGAAAAGAAGTGGAAAACTAATCGAAATTTGAGGATTTGGCAGAACACAATATCAAGAAAGAAGTCAATTATGATGGAGCTAGATCAGGTAATAGGCTTGCGTATAAGAAGGAAAGTAAGTATGTGGTTTTCTCTACGTTAACCGTGAGTAAATTATTTTGAAGCAGTTTTTTTATTTCCTCAATATGACATACTGCGGTACCATAACGTATCATCTTCCTAACTGCTGATTGGCCCTTTCAAATTCAATTTATATAACTAATACATCATGGTATCACAAGTATCACAAGTTGAATGGTTAAGTAACACATCTGAATTTGGAACCACTGAGAAGCATTTTTAACATTGATGTATCACTCATGAAATGTTGTCTTTCAAACTTTTGAAGTGGGGGTAAGAGAGTTAGGTGAAAGAAATGAGTATACCTGAGTGTCATCTGCGTAAAAATGGCATTCAGTAAACTGTACATATTTATAAAATTTGTGAGTGTAGAATGAAGAGTGGACAATGATACTATATACAAACAATTTTTTTTATGATAGGAATATTTGTGTACTGGATTAGACCAACTGTGGGGTAAGTATTATTTTCGTTAAACATTATTTACAGATTTTTTTAAATGGTGTCTAATTTTGTCACCTCTCTTTTCCCCACTAATTTGAGAGACAAGGGAGATGACTATTTTATGCTTTATTTATTTTACTTAAGCAATCCGGTTAGTTCAGTGGTAGATTGGGTGTGGAAATGATGTTCAATATATTTGAAGCTGGATCTGGGTTTAATTACCTCTCCCTGCGCGTTCGCTGGTACAGCCCACCGAGCGACAAAAAGGAGAAGAAGAATATCTAGTAATCATAAACAATGAATAATATGATATGGTGGTCAAAGTCCGTGGTTATGCTCAATTCAATTGCAATATTCTAATAACTAATAACAGTATATTTAGAGACCTTGATGGATGTGCTGACAACCAATGTCCTAAATAAGATAGGGTATAACTATGTCTCTTTGACCGAAATGTATATATACACTGAAGTTCACAACATGTAAGTGATACTTCTGAACATAAAAACTATATAATTGATTATGATATCCTTTTCTAGCACTACGAGCAGGCAAACAGCAAGCATTTATATCAAAAAGCCCATCTAAGGATGATAGCGATAAGCTGTGATAGTAGCGTAAGCGCAATTAGTTCGGCCTGGGCAAGAATAGCCAAGCAATGCGGTTAAATCTTTATGCACTAATAAATTTTAAGCAAATGATAGGAATAATGGAATGAGCTCGCCTGAGTGTGATGCCTGAGTGTGATGCATGAGTTGTCTTCGGCTGGACTTCCACCATTCGTGCAGCGGCTGAGAGGTTGTCTGAAGGCAACGCCTGACAGTAAGCTTCTACTAATGAATGCTGATGTCCATATGCTGGGTGAGTAAGCTTAGTATACCAAATGTATCATGCAATGATTATATGAAACCATTAAAAGAAGGCCTGAAATAGAGCTTCCGTTATGTCAATCCTATGACATTCTAGAGTTTTCAAAAATGATGATTGTTGACTGAGGATGAGAATGATCATGTAAAATCTCCCAAGAGAGTAAAATAGACCTACCTGAGAATCGTGTGTGGCCTGAAGTGATGGCTTGAATAGGCAATCACAGGAAATTGATTAATTCAAATCCACAACTGTGAAATTCCCTAATCTACTCGATTACCGGAGACTTATACAATTTCCAGAGATTACAATTGGTCAAATCCACCTGAGGTGAGAGCACGTCTTTCAGGAGCTACTCTGACTATGTGCCTACACAAGGTTAGATCTTATGAAAAAAAACATTTCCTCTCTCTAGACTTATGACTTCTTGTCACTTGTCATTTTCTATTCTTTTGCAAGGGATTCATGATCATGATCAATTCATCATGATCATCTGATCATGATCAGCAACTGATTCGAACCTAGATTTTGCTGTTCCATGTTGAGTTCATTGCTTTCATATTGGTGTTTTGACATTCAGGTTATGAAAATATATTGAAATGATTTTGGAATTATTCTTTGAAAATTGCTCATACAAGGTACTCATCAGCTATTGCTCAAAGCTTAACTGGTGACCGTTTAGACCTTTGCACTCTTATTAATGCTTTTATGCAGATATGTCAGTTTTACGATTGATTGTCTTCTAGGGTTTCTGGAAACCGTAATAGAGGATACTAGTCATGGCATTCGATCTCTAGGGCCCAATCGAGTGAACCAGATTGTCAGCGAATACACAGGGGGTTCATTGTTAGCTGATTCCAGTTGTAATTTGCTGAATAAATGGTTGAGTATGGTAGAATTATCTTCTTTATTAGTATAATGCTTTCTAGCAAATTTGACCCGTAACAATTTTTCAAGATGTATGGGTGGAGTACCCACCCAGCCGAGGACTGAATATTGAATTCGGGATTCAACGATGATCTTGATCTCAGATTTCACTATAAAAGGTATCCGATCATGAGATTTGATACAGTGTAGTAAATCAATCCATGAACTCATTCTTTTTAGGAGAGGCAAATGATGATGAAATATATGGAATCATTGATAAATTAAAGAAAAAAAGGCACCAGGTTTCGACAACGTGACAGCTGAGATTATAAAACTAATTGCGTAATATAGGCGTGTTCCGTTTTATGCATTGAGGACATAATGAGCATATGACCGTTCCGTTTCCTACATTGAGAGCGCATTGACACGCCCATTGTTATATTCCCCTCTTTGGCCTTGAGGCATCGAAAGTGCATGAACTACTGCCCGTTCGTCTAGCAGCGATGAATGCGATCCAAGTTAGATCTGTCAAACTCAAAAGTCAAAACAAAGAGTTTCTTGTCTGTGGTTGTGGTTCCACGTTCAAACAGAAACGTCAGAAACCGAATTAAAAGTTTATATTTGATGAAGTGTCAAGTATCGTGCATTTATCACATTCACCTGATTTACCGAACAATGGAAGAAAAAATCGTCAATTCATTCAACATCATTCGTCGGTCTCATGCCAAAACCACGAATGTGCAATTTGTCATTTCGAATGAGGAAGAGTTTTAAGAATATTCGTGCTTCTTGCTTTGAAAACCTAGGTAAGTTTTCACAGTCGCGAATTCACTCTCGTTCACAGATAGCACTTTTATGAGTTTGGCATTAAAAATTTTGATAGAAAATTATTATTTTATATATTGAAGTCAGAACCCTGGAATTAGCATATTCGCGGTTTTGGCGTGGAACAGACGATATTATCCTCATAACTATCACTTGTATCAGAATCTGAGCTACTCTCATTTTCATAAAGCTCGCCTACTCTTGCCATTAACACTTTCGTTTCATCCATATTAATTCATTTATTAGATTAACAAATTTATTTTTGCTACATAAGAATAAATGTCAACATCTGCGGGAAACGGCATGCACCACGCAAGCAATTCGTTCCGATTCAACCCACCAACGTCAATGTTAGTGGAAACGGAACGCTTGATTATGTCTGCAATAGTGATGCGATGAATGCATGAAACGGAACACACTTTATATTATTAAACCTCTGGTCTATTCAAATGTATTATAAATTGGTCTATACAAACTGGCATATTTCCATCAGCTTTTAAGATTTCTGTTATCAAACCACTCCATAAAAATGGAAATAATAAAAATGTATAAAATTACCGTCCAATATCCATGATCACAACTTTTGCAAAATTTTTCGAAATGTTACTGAAAACGCGTTTAATTATTTGAAAAAATATAAAATAGTGTCAGAAAAGCAATTTGGTTTGAGAGAAAACAGGTCAACTCAAGGCGCCATCGTATATGTTACATCCAGAATATGCAAATATGTTGATGAAACAAAACCAACATTGGCCATATTCATAGATTTCGCCAAAGCGTTCGACACCGTCGATCATCCTACATTGCTGAAAATATTGGAAAGTATCGGAATCAGAGGCAATCCATACGATCTGCTAGAAATTAATCTACATCAAAGAATCCAAAGAGTTAGAATAAAAGATAGCCTTAGTGACGAATTAATATATGATGTTCCTCAAGGCACAGTCCTGGATCCTATATTTTACAATATTTATCTAAATGATCTACTGAAATTGGACCCAGAAGGATATGAGGTGAGTTTTGCTGATGATATGTTGACGACGATTGGAATTCTTTAAAAAAAGCTGAAAAAGATTTGAAAATAATCAATGAGTGGTTTACAAATCGGCTTTTAACAATGAACATCTGCAAAACTCACTTCATACCTTTCACTTCATACGCGAAGAACCTACCAGACTATGACACTCTCAAAATAAATGACAACCAAACGATATCGATGGTCCGACACACTAAAAATTTAGAGTATTCATTGATTGTAATTTGAAATGGGACATTCATATCGCATTTGTCATTAGAAAACTACGAAGAACATTATAAAAATTCAAATATTTAGTGAATATTCTGAAAATTGACCAGCTTCGAATATTGTATTATGCCCTAGTTGAACCCCAATTGAATTATGGAATCCTATCCTGGGCAGCGACAACAAATAATTATACGACAAATCTGGAAAAATTGCGAAAGTGGATCATTAAGATAATATATGAGAAACCATATACTTACCGCACAAACGAATTGTACCAGGAAACGAAATTATTCGAAGTTCGACAATTACATTTTCTATCAGATGTAATGCGGCAACATGCTCACAGAAATACATTGATAGCCATAAACCAGAATTACAGCACACGTCATAAAAGTAATTCCTCTGTTATACCAAGACCCGAAAAAAAACCCTACAAAGAAGTTATGCCTACTTGGGATCTAAATTATATATCCTAATTCCTCAAGAAATTAAACAATACATTTCTCGCCATTTGTTCAATTCAAAATTGAAGGAATGGAAGATACCAACCACGCCTTGCCATCCATCCATATATTGATGTGGAAGATGTTTATAACAGATTGTTATAAAATTGAAGAATGACTAATAATGGGAAACAATAAAAAATCTGTTAAATAGAGATTGTTCATTTACATGTATATGTATATATTATTACTTCATTGATTGAACCAATATATCTTTCTATAATTTTTTATATGTTATATTTACAACACCAATATTTTTATATGTTATATTTACAACTCCACTATTTTTTTATATTTTTATATTTTATAAATTTTTAATGTACTTAAATTGATATCGAGACTCTGGATCTACGTAGACAATTTTCACTGTTCACAAGGTTCGCCTTTTGGTATTTTGCCTACTTTGACCAGATCTCTGAAAATTATACGTATTGTCTAACATTCGCTCATCATCATATCGATATTACTTCTTTTTTGCTATATTCTTTAACCGGAAAATAATTTTACCTCATTTACCTATATCACTTAAGAATACTAAGTTAGTTCGTTAGAATAGATTAGATTAGTTCTCACTCGCTCTACCAAGGCTTGCCTTGTTGGGTAGTATTTATTTATTTTCCATAGTACATGGTGTTATATATTTGTACACACAAACATGGAAAGGAATCTGATAGAACACCCCTTAGAATAAAAACAAAAACAAGAGACGTTGGTTGTTGACTGTCAGAATCCTGTCAATGGAATGTATTTAAAAAACTAATAAAATCTATTCAGAAATCAGCATTAAGTCTAAATACATAACATAATTGGCGAAGAGGATGAAACAACATCAAATCATTCATTGAAGTCACTTCAGATCAGTTTATAAGGATATCATTGGTAGGATCCATCGAATCGTTCAAACCGAAGGAGTCGGATATAACGACATATATCGAGAGAATGGAACAGTTATTCCTATGTAATAATATTGAAGAAGATGATCAATATTCACATATCTAGGCTTGTCATCTACGAGTACAATATATGTAACCGGGCTCACTCTTAAAATTCTGTGAACCTTTTGGTATGAACATTACTGTTTCTTTTTTCTAATATGTTTCTTTGCCTATCTTGGATATATTTATTTAAATTTGGCTTCAATATAGATAACTTTGTTTTGGGTTTTTGTTTAAGCATCAATTCAGCAGGTGAAACTTGAGTTGCACTATGTGGAGTGTTTCTATAGAAGAAAAGAAAGTTATCAAGCTTTTCTTGATTTGTGAGAATATTTGTTTTGTCATCATATATTTGTTTCAAAAAATTATTTTTGAAAGTCTGAATGCATCTTTCAGTATTACCATTTGAAAGTGGATGCAATGGCGGAGATTTCAAAACTTCAATTCCATTAGATGTGCAAAATACAACAAACTCTTCTGAATTAAAAGGAGGACCATTATCTGAATGAATTTCGTCAGGTAAACCGAATACAGAAAATGATTTTCTCAAACATGATATAATATTATTTGCATTGGTGGATTTGAGAATGAAAGCATCTATCTATTTACTATGAGCATCAATTAAAATAAAAAAATTTGTATCATTTTTCTTTGCTAAATCCAAATGTAATCTCTGCCATTTGCGAGTGCACCATGACCAAGAAGTCAGCGGAGCTTCAATACCATTTTTAATATTCAACTGACAACATCTTCAATATCTTTATTTATATTATTCCAATAAATGTACTCTCCGGGTAACATTTTCATTTTAACAACTCCCGGATGTTGGTCATGAAGTAAACTCAAAACTTGACGTTGCAAATGTTTTGGTATTACCACCCTATTATTGAAAGTTATATAACTTTGATCAATATTCAAATGTTCTCGGATTTTGTAATATGGAATAATATTGTTGTCAACATTTTTATTTAATGTTGGCCAACCATGAGAAATATAATCTTTAATAATATTAAGGGTATTCTTCAGTGTTTCCCTAGCAACATCTCTGAATGATACTGGAAATTCTTTAACATTTGACAAATTCTCCAGTGCTCTCGGATTCAAGTGGAAGACGAGATAGAGCATCTGAATGTGGTAGTTTCTTCCCTTCCTTATACTCAATAACATAATCGTAGCCTGATAAAAAAACTGCCCAACGCTGCACTCTAGCGGCAGCTAAAGGTGGTAATGCTTTGGAAGATGAAAGTGAAGACTGTAAAGGTTTATGATCGTTATAAAGAGTAAATTTTCTGCCATATAGATCATTATGACTTCTTCACACCATAAATTATACTGAGCAATTCTTTTTCTAATTGACTATAGTTTCGTTCATCAGGTGGAAGAGTGGCAGAAGCATATATTACCGGTCTTTCAGTTCCATCAGGTAATTGATGGGCCAAAACAGAACCTTTACCATAAGGAGACACGTCACATGACAATACAATTGGACATTTTGGATCGAAAGTCATTAAAATGTTTGATCCTGACAACAATTTTTCACTATTTTCAAAACTGGAATTGATTTCTCTCGTCCAATTCCAGGGAACATCTTTCCTCAGTAACTTATATAAAGAACTACCACTAACGGATAACATCGGAATGAACTTGGAATAATAATGAAGTAAACCTAAATATTAGTGTAGTTGTTGAATATTCTCTGGTTTAGGAGCTTTCAATTTCGCATCTACTTCTTCATCGGTCGGTTCGATACCTTTTTCTGATAATATGTGTCCCAAAAACATGACTTTTTTCAAATAGAATTTACTCTTGTCTAAATTTATACGAACATTGTATACTTAGAATCGGTCGAAAACAAATTTAAGTTTTTCTTTCATATCATCAAAATTATGAGCTGTTTCGAAACAATCATCTAAATAACCATGAACTCCCTGTTTATCTTTTAGAATTTGTTCATCGACATATTGAAAAATATGAGGTGCAGATTTAACACCGAATGCAAGTCTTTTATACGAAAATAATCCAAATGGAGTATTTACGGTTAATAATTTTTTTGATTTCTTTGCTAACCTTAATTTGAAAATATGCATTTTTAAATCTATCACTAAAAACAAGGTTCCACCATACAATGAAGCAAAAATTTCCTCCGTAGTCGGAAGAGGATAATATTGATTTTCGATAACATAATTTATTGTAGATTTGCAATCTCCACAAATTCTTATTTTTCCATTTAGTTTACGAACCACAACTATGGGACTAGCCCACTCAGACATTTCAACTGCTTCTAAAATATTTTCTTTCTCTAAATTTTCAATTTCCTCTCGTACTTTATCTTCCAAAGCAAAAGGTATTCTATATGGTTTACAGAATTGGGGTGTGGCGTCATCTCTGACCTTGATATTAGTCTTTAATACATTCATTTGTACTGAAAACACTCTCAAATTCATACTTTAATTTATTCACAACATTTCGAACATTACTATGACAATTTGTATTATGAACAAATATAATATTTGATGATTCAAACTTTTCTCTCCAATTAGGAATTAGAACATTTAACCCAGATCTCCCTAACAAACAAACATCAGACTTTCACTTTCAACTTTAGATTTCAACTCTAGATTCGGCGAACTTTCACTTCCCATACCAAATCTCACACTTACTGCAGCTTTGAAAACTATGTCATTCACCTGTCCAAAAAATGTTTTCAATTTTATAGTATCTTTGACTAATTCAACTTTGGGGAAATAATTTTTAATGTGCATATTGATCATCTTCGAAGAATTGTTTTAAACAATTCAAATGATTTCACAACTACCTCAACTGGGACAAACTTTTCGAACGGTAATAACCTGAACGATAATATCTCACAAAATGAAATACCTAGCATGTTGACTGTTTCTGGAAATGAAGTGATGTCCTCTTCAGAAAATGAACATGTGGTGAATGTTGATAATGATTGTGAAAGCAGTGTTGTAAGTTATGATCATAAAGGTGTTGAAAATAATGATTCTGAAAACATTTCTTTAGATAAAAATGCAACTGAAATAGCACCTGATATTTTACGTAGATCTACTCGGAAAAAAACTGATAAATATATGAATTGAAGTTAATTTGATTTTAGGGAAGAATAATGTTATATATTTGTACACACAAACATGGAAAGGAATCTGATAGTACACCCCTTAGAATAAAATTAAAAACAAGAGACGTTGGTTGTTGACTGTCAGACTCCTGTCAATGGAATGTATTTATAAAACTAATAAAAGCTATACAGAAATCAGTATTAAGTCTAAATATATAACACATGGTTTTATGTGTATCATTTTTGATGTAACTTTCAGTGAATAAATATTATTATTATATTATTTTTATTAGTATATCAAGTGTGCTATTTAATTACTAACTGAAGTAGAGGTTGAAAAGCTGATTTCGAACAGTTATTCAAGAACATGACAAGTGTATTATTTGTTTAAGTATTAAGAAACGTAACAATATTCATATAAAGGAGCTAACAAGCGCAATACATTTACCTTGTTCGTTCCGACAATATGTGTGTTTCAATTCCAATTTATGTTTCAAGATATTGTCAATCGAGGTATCCGGGCTGAATTACAATGAACGATAAATCTCCAGGTCACCCATTTAGGGTTATTTTATTCCTAGTAGCAAGCCACACGAAAGCAAATACTGTTATCGAGTCCTGTGAAAGTGAATATATAGTAGTCGTTAACCTTGTCAACTCAACTCTTGTGGTCGGAAGCGCCATTGGAGATAAATTGTTTGATCCGTCCATTTCAATCAACTTGAAATACTTGGCATCAACCAAGATGAAACACTGATAATTTAATTTGTTTCTATGTCTAGTAAAGAACGATATACAAAAAAGGTAGATAAAAATTTTCAAAGAAAAATAACATTCACTGGAAAGTATATGAATCATACTTCAAAAAAATTAAATACATAAAAATTTAAAATTTTTACAGGTTTTCGAGAGAGTATCAAACAAATGAAAGAGTAGCATTGAATGTATTGTGCAAATATCTTATAATAATAACAACAAAATTATAGAAAATTAGATACAATAAAATATAATATAATAATACATTTATTCGACTCGATGGCTCCCATGAAGTTTCCTTGTTATGGGAGTATTCAGTTTACATATCCATCCTGTAGTTTCAACAGAGCATACATACACACACGCACACACGCCTACACACATAGGAAATGATAAAATAATTGCAAGTAAAGAAGGTTAAATATAAATATAAATATAGGTACAGAAATTTTAATATATTTGGCATATCTGAATACATAAGGAAGAGAACTATTTTTGTTAGCAAAGCCTAACACCCATAGACCAAACTTCTGTGTTATTCATTATCTGGTATTTGCATTAAAGATTTTATTTTAGATTCTCTAATTGTCGATTGATAAACTTCTCAACCAATCCTTGATTTTTTTTATATAACTGATTATTATTAATATTCCTTATGTTTTGTGGTACCTGGGAATATATTTGGGAAGCTGTGTAAAGGTAAGACCTCTGACCGATTGATTTCATATCTTTCAAGTTTCGATTTTCTGCAGCTTTTTTGTATATTGTGTTATGTACATGGGAGATAGCAACTGAGTTTTTTTATCCTTATGTTGGAGGCATAGAGTTTTGTAAAAATATAATTTTGTCATATTAAATATAAGAATTTCACTGAAAAGACACTCCGTGGGGAAAGTTCTGTTTTTATTGTATAGAATTTTCGGAAAATATTTTTGCGTAATTTCTAGGTATTTCAGGTGACACTCGTATGCTCTTCCCCATCCTGAAATACCATATTGTATTTGTGACTCAATGAGTTAATGGTATATTATTTTCATCATCTTAGTATCGAGAATATTTTTCAACTGTTTGAAGGTAAAAAGAATTGATCTCAGTTTTTTTACTATTTTATTCACATGAATATTTAACTTCAGGTATTTATCCACTTCTATTCCAAGATATGTTACAGAATTAACCACTTGTACCAACTGGTTGTTACCGGGTATTATTAGATTTTGTATGTCAGGTGAGTTAATTTTATTGCAGGAAAAAGTTATCGATTTAGTTTTTTCCCCAAGAAGCAGCAGAACACGTGATTACTGTGTCATCGGCGAATGACGACACAATGCTATTCAATTCAAGATGAAGTAATCCATTGATGTATATTAGGAACAGTACCGGACCAAGGAACGTTCCCTGTGGGACACCAGTTTCTACTTCTAGGACATCACTATGAGTATCATCAATTTGTACAAATTCTTTCCGTCCAGTCAGGTAAGAACGAAAACGTTTTGATGTAACTCCTCTTATGCCTAGGTCTTCCATACTGTCAACGAGTATTTGATGGTTGACAGTATCGAAGGCATTAGCCAAATCAAAGAATACCCCAATGCAGCATTTTCCTTCATCCAGAGATGTATATATGTTATTTGTGAGATACACTATTGCATCCTCTGTAGACATTCCATTTCTAAAGCCGTATTGCTTTTTCGACAGTAATTGTTTATTTTCTAAAAATTCCATGACTCTCCTTTTTATAATTTTTTCTATTACTTTCGCGACAGTGCTTATAAGAGAGATTGGCCTATAGTTCAATACCTCTTTTTTATCGCCTTTTTTATACAGAGGTTTTACAATGGCAATTTTGAGTATATCAGGAAATATTCCGTTTTCGAATATCATATTGATTATATACATTAAGGGCTCTTATATATAATTTGCAATTAGTTTCATATGTTCTGAAGTTAAACCATCGTGCCCTGGACTTTTATTACTCTTCAATTCTTTTATTACATCTACCACCTCTCCTAAGGAAGTTGGTCTCATGAACATTGTCACATTTAATATATTTCTTGAGACTGTATTTTCGGGTGAACAACTACTTCCCTGGCTAATACCATAAACAGGCTGGTAACGCGCAAATTAAAATATGTTCCAAGGTTCTTGCCTCACATGAGTGATGGTGCCAGCCAACTAAACGGAATTCTCTGAGTCACTTATAGTGGGATGTTCTGCAATGCATCAGTGTTTCATCACTTCCTATTCTAGATTTGACCAGAGGTATAGTATATCATCTAGAATTTTCATTTGAGGGGTGAAGGAGGTAAGGAATAGTGAATTATCCACGGTTTCCCTCCAGGAACTGCAACGATCATTATACTATAAGAAGGCCGAATTTGAAAATTTGTTTGTTTTACTATTGTTTATGACCAATCCGGAACTTCCGGTAGTACCGAAAGTGAACCATAACTTCTTGTTTCAAATATGATTCTGTATATATCGCTGTATATATCGCTGGCGTATTTTCTGTGTTGTTCTTCATTACCTTCGATTAAAGAAACAGGATATTAGGCCAATCAACAGGGCTATCAACCTCAACTGAAATTGCTCCGCAGATACTTTTTTTTTAAATTGTAGAACACAGTGTGCACATCACTTCTGAGAAAAAGTTTCAACTCCAGGGGGGTGGAAACCCCCCCAAAAAACGCGTTGAAATTAATTTTTGAGGTAATTTCGAAATATCTCAAAAAATTTACTTCAAATCAAAAAAATTACTTTATATTCAGAAAGAGCATAAATTTTTACAAAAATACTGCCCTAACAAAAATTTTGAGAAAACGCACGGTATTCTTGAAAAAAATTGTTATATGCTTTCGCAATGGGGCAGGTGTTGCGCCGGCTCCCGCCAACGTGCATTTTTTCAACCAGCGCGTGAAGTAAAGTTCTATAACTCGTCACATAAATGTTCAATTCGGATAAATCTTACGTCATTATGAAGATAAAGATCGCAGCTTTGTATTCTGAAATTATTTATATTTATACGCGCAGTTGCCACCTGCAAAATTGCAATTGAATATCTTATAATATTAAAGTTCGTGACTTCGTGAAATAATGCTTGTGATTACTGAAATAATGTCTTATCACTTGTAGCAAGTAAAATGAACAGTTGAGGAATACTTCATGGTCAAATTGCATAACGTTTAACCGGACCAAATAAGGGTGGTTTTAAATACGAGTGTTTTCAATTCTTCGCATATTTTAGGTTACAAAATCTTGAGGGAGTTTATAAATTCAAATGCTAATAACTCAGATATAGAAGCCATTATCAACATGAATGAAAAGCCAGTTTGCAGATAAAACCCTGCTCTTATTAAAAATATTCATACAAATTTGGTTACTTGTACAAATTTTAAATGCAATCCAGTCAATCTTTTAAGTACTTAAAATAGAGGTTACTCGGCATTTGATCGCATTATTGTTCTATGGAAAGAAAAATAAAATCAGTCCTTGATGGAATATGGGGATTCGAGACCGAGGAAGACAGTGCACCAAAGGAAACTGTCCCGAAGTGTACCTGCTTTAAACTCATTGAGATTCTGATACCTGAAAAATATCGGCTTGGGACCTTGTCAATGCGGCAGCTAGCGCGACGCTGTGTAGTATACAGCAGCGGCGTAGCGCGACGCTGTGTAGTATACAGCAGCGGCGCGGTTCTGTCGGTGGGCAGTGGGCAGCAATCAACGTTGATCTATGTGAACGTCAGATAATATAAAAGTTACTGTGCACTTGTGAAGAAAACACTGGATACTGGGATAACATCGATAGTTGGTGACGAGGAAATATCTCTTAGTGCTTTGTTACTGTTATTAATTGAAAATGGTTGTCATATGAGATACATCCTGAAAATTGGGGCTGGGAAAAGAGTACCACTTTGAAACCAATCGAAATGACAAGAAAAGCCGCGTGCGCATTCAATTTCAAAAATGGTTTGTTGTAACTGCACGACCGGCTGTATCAGAAACTCCTGCACGTGCAAAAGGAGTCTTCTAAAATGAACCAATGTTTATAATAAATGTACCTCAGAAATCTGTAGAAACTTGGCATTGATTGTTCCGGATGGTGAAGATGAAGACGAGGAGACTGAATATGAAGTAGATGTTGAGTTGTATGAGTGAATAAATATATTTTCCTATACATTAAATCATGGTGATTACTTGTGGATTCCTTTCTCCATACCCTTTCTCGATATCATTGAAAAACACTCTCATATTTCGTTACCTCCGGTCCGCGTTTGATTTATACAATAAGTTAATCTTCTCTCGAATAATTTTCATAACAATACTTCTAAATCTCAATAACGACAGTTCTAAGCGATTATTTACTCACATTTATATCTAAGAGTAGTAGTTTGAGAATTTTCTCAAATATTCTTCCCCTTCCCTCTCACCCCAATGTTTCCGCGATGCGGGGGATATGCCCCGAATGCGGGGGAGGGAATATTGTTTCTAATATTTTATACCTATTATTTTTACAAATTTTCGCTCAGTTTCATTACTCAGGACTGACAATTTTACATAGTCATAGAAAATGCTCCAAAAAAAACACGATTTCGAAAGGGGTTTAATTGTTGAAAATAATTCGCCCCCATTAATAATACCGATTTTCACTCATATTTATTGCCCAGAGCTGAAATGTCAAGAAAATACCTTTCTGAAAGAAGTTTTCACAATTTTGGGGGGTTGCACCCCCTCAGGAAGTGATAACTTTATTGCTAATAATTCAACCCTCCGTGACGACCGAATTGCAAAAAAGAAATCGGCGTAGCAATTTAAGTTGAACTTTTATGAGAAAAATTGCTCTGTTTATTGGCCTAAGGATCTAAGCAGTTTTGGAAGATGTTCAATAGTGGAGAAAGGAAGGTTGTGTTCGTGAAGAAACATTGTGAGTTTTAACTCAGCTGAATAAACTCTTTCTGAATGCAACCTCTTTTCTTTATTTTCGAACAAATCATCAATAGGCAAGATCACAAACGCGTCAATCCGATCCGGATGTGCATATGACTGAAATATAGCTATTAAATAATATATAGGCATACTTTTTATAACAAGTTATCTCGTAATATTCCGGCAAGCGCCATTTGAAAACCATAAAATTTCATGGATCATTCAAACATGTGAGCTTTGGCGCCACTTGATGACGTCCCAAGTGCTGTTAATTGCTTATTTCAGCGTTGTCGGTTGTAATATTTCAAATGAATACCAAAGTAATAATTGTTAACTCTTCGTTTGAAAACGGGAAGAACCATACTTAAAATTGACATAGATCAATATATCAATGGTCCATTTAGTATGTTTCACTCACATTGGATTAATATTAATCCAACATCCATATGAAAATAGCTGTGTTCTATCGTTCTATGCTTTACGCACGATGTTGATAAGCAAAATGCTTGGCAACGCTGTAACGATTATAAATTATAACCTGCAAACTGTCCTAACCTTAAACCCAGATGTCAGAATTTAGATGCTGCCTTGTAGCGTATCTTGTAGCCTTGTGTTAGTTGTTTTTGTTTAGTTGTGAATTCAAGTTGAATCTGTGTTTATTGAAGAGAGATATTCATCACTTGTTGTTTGTTTCGTGTAATTATATCGAAGAGATGGAGTTGGGTTTTAAAAAGCAACAAGTCATAATCTTCCTGTTGTGGATTCCACCATGGTTTTCGAGTTTTATAATTCTAACTCAGACTTCAGATCTGCTGAATTGAAAAATGTTAAATCGACTCGGTAAGTTTCAGTAATCTAGGTATTGATCTCTTTGTTGATTACTAAGTTTCATTTTATTTTTACAGAGCAGCTAGGGAATCTTATGGAGATGAAGCGATCGGTTATGTTCAAGTGAAGAGAGTTGGCATGAGCTGTATTGTCAAAGCCAAAATAAGTCCAGAGCATAAAGTGCGTGATAAACCTTACAGGGTTGAGGCTGGAATTGATGAATCAGAAGAAACAGTACTATACTGTAAATGTATGGATTGTGCAGCTTCAAAAGGTGAAACATCAATTGACAAATCAGGTTTTGAATTGAGTTTTTATATTCTTTTGATAATTTCAGGAGGATGTAAACATAGCGTAGCATTCCTGTTATGGCTACACCGTAGATCAGAAGAACCTTCTGTAACTGCAGTTGAGTGTTACTGGAAAGTATCCAAATTATCAAGAGTTGGATCAACAACAAAGTTCATGACTCTTGGAACATTGGCATCGAAACCAGTTCCATCACTCATAGATGTACCAGATACATTTCTGGAAGAAGTTTTGCACGAAGGCATGAAACGTGGTTGCCAAGGAACATTATTTTTGCAAGAATATAACTCTGATGTGATTTCTAAAACATCTATGCATAAGTTGATATTATTATATAAAACACATTCCTCTGATCTATCTGTTCAAAATTTCTTAAAGTTCATACATGAAAATGTCAGTGAAGAAGATTGCAAAACAGTACAAGAATTGACTGTTCATCAAAATAAATCCTCAACTTGGTATGAAGTACGCTATGGCAGAATAACTGCTTCAAAGCTCTATGAAGCATCAAAGTGCACAACATTTGCAGGTAGCCTAGTTGAGGATATTTTGGGTGGAGGTAAAGTTATTGAAACTGCGGCAATGGCTAGAGGAAAAACTTTGGAAGAAAAAATCTTGAAGAAGTTGATGCAAAGTGAAAATATGAAGATTTCAAATTGTGGAGTATACATCAACAGAAATCATCCAATTTATGGTGCCTCACCAGATGGACTTACCGAAACCCATGTAATTGAAGTAAAAAGTGCCCATCCAAACAAAAAACTCTTTCAAATTATCTAAAGTCAGATGGGAAAATTTGTAATAAACCATATGCTCAGATTCAATTACAAATGTTGTTGGCAAAAAGAAGTAAGGGCTACTTTTGTGTAGCTTCTCCAGATTTTGAAAGAACTGGCAATTTTCAGTTGATAGAAGTGTTATATGATGCTCCATTCATGACAAAAATTATGAAAGAGGCAGAATATTTCTGGAAAACTGTAATTTTCACTCATTTAATAAAATATTAGAAAATATTGTGTTTTTTTTATTTTGATTCTTCAAAAATAGTTTTTTTATAGTTCAAAATAGTACATTTCAGAAAAAGGTACTTGCAATGCACTGTTTGGAACCTTTGGTGGTGAAGTAGTGATTGGAGTTTCATCCCAACACCAAACCACTATCTTTAACATCTCCACATGTGTTTATGTCACCAAGTAAGCATTTTCTGGAAGAAAGATTAAACTAACTAGTTGAAAAAGGTATCTATAAAATTATTCAATCAAATAAAAAACACCTATAAAAAGTATTAAGTAATAATTTTTTTTTCGCATAGGTTATTAACTCATGTGATATAGATAACTTTTTTAAACTGAAAAATGTTCATGTCCTTTGAAAATACTCAAATAAAATAGTAGTCTCAGAAAATGTATCAGAAAAAATATCAAAATATTGATACATTGGTGAATATTGATTTTTTTGTTTCAAGTTCTTTTTTATTTCACTGCTGATATTTAAACGGGAATAGTTGAATAAGGCAACATTTCAAATGGAAGATTTATTGTATCAAGTTTTTTTCAATCCATTGTTACAAGAAATATCATTTTTATGGAGAAAGTTAACACAGTTCAAAAAATATATATAAAAAAGTACAAAAAAATGTGAGATAATAATAAAAAACATATTTAATACACAAATCAGGAAGATGATGTGAACAGCAGGGTTCGAAAATATCATGATATTTATATAAATATCATATCACATGATATATATTCGATATATATCATTTTTTTATTCTAATTATTTATTAAAAAAACAGCATTGTTTCTTGCACAAACTATAGTTTAACACAAATACATTAACAAAATCCTGTATTCTAAACAACAAAACTGTTTGTTCCAACTCTAATTAAAAAGACAAAACAAAAATAAATAATAAAATGAACATGTTGAAAAGGGAGAACATTCTCCTTGAAAATTGAAAAAATTAAAAATGTGATTTTTTGTAATATCTAACAGAAAACATCTACTTTCCCAGCAAAAGCCACGCTGGACATTGAACTACATCTAATAGATATTGTGAAATGACTCTAACTGAAAAGAAAAAAATCTGAAAGTGAAAATTCGCATTTTCATTGAGATAGTTAATTTTTTAATTATCTCTAGTTTTCAATGAAAACTAGAGATGCTTTTGCCGGGGAACTAGTTGTTTTCTGTTAGATATTACAAAAAATCACATTTTTCATTTTTTCCATCATCATGGAGAATGTTCCCTTTTTCAACATGAATACCTCTCAAGAGGTTATCTTGAACGATGGAAAAGGGCGACTAAAGTTTGTCTTTCAGCCGTAGATGATTCCACAACGGATTTTATGGATACTCTATTCATATTTTCGAACAAAAATCAAAATGAACATATTTTAACATTACTTTATTATATCAACACAAACACATAATTTAAAACCTTTTCCAAACAACAAACATTGATAACTCTATAACTCTAATTAAAAAGAAAAAAAATTAAAAACAAATAGATTTTAATTAACATAATTAACATTTTTAACATTATTTTGTCAACATTGATATTTGTTTGTCCTTATCTGATGAATTATTAATATCAATAATGTCATTCTTATTATTGACAATAACTTCAGAATCTTTAGATATGGCTGGTTTCAAGGGTTGGTTTTCTTTTTATCTATATTTTGATACATACATTTGAACATAAAAACCAGTCTACTGGCTTTTTAGTTCGCTAAGCGATTCCATAAATACGATTGAAACAAACAGAAAAAAGAAAAGGTCCTTTTCGGATGTTTAGAATGATGAAAAACATTTTTAATTCAATAAATAAAATTATCGAATATATCGGATATATATCAAGTAATAAATATCATGATATATATTGTGATATATATCATGATATATATCACTGGATATATATCCTCCGAACCCTGGTGAACAGCCAAACTAAAAACCGTTTACAAAATGTCACTGAGTTAAACACAATTAGATTTCCACATATTAAACTAATTATGTTTACCTCATTGTCATATTATGGATTTACATCAAGTAAGGGCCAGATCAATTGAAAAGGCTTGGTAGCGAGGAAAAATCTGCAAACTTCTTCACATGGATCACTGTATAATGGTATTTTGTAAATTTATTATTCCACAAGCTATTATTATCATAAGGTTAAGTAAATGAAGAATTTTATGGTTTACACAGGAATGCATTTTAAGAATTTTGAATTCTCTCAAACGCCTGATGACCCTTTCAATGTGAATTCTTAGAGCAGCTATTCTTTTTCCTTCCTTTACTTCTTCTTTCGAACTCATTTCTGTGGCACTAACACTAGGTGGCCTGATCAATTCACACTGTTTTGAAGATAATAAAGTAGAAATTTGTTTAAAACCTCTGTCAGCCATTACATGGGCACCATTAGGTAAAGCCTCTAAAAACCCACATTTTTCAACTATTATTTTATCAGTAGCACGTCCCCCAAATCCACTAGAAATAAAATTGATGAAACCATGTGGTGTTGCAGAAATCAAATACTTGACAGTGTTGCACTTCTTATACTGAGACCAAGACTGTGCCTGTTTTTCAGGGTTTGAGGGAATCTCGATTTCAATTTCTAAACAATCAATTATTGACTGCACATTTCTATACCTATATCTGAATGGAATAGGCAACAAAGCTTGGATTGTCTCACGTTTTTGCCAAAATATACATTTTTTGAATACACTTGCTAGGACAGGCATGGTTTTTTGGATAGTTATTGAAACATGTGTCTTAGAAATTCCAAAATCATCTGATAACCTACTATTACTATCATATAATCTTATTTTTTTCAAACAAATAAGAACATCACTTGCACTAATATCAACATGTTTAACTATAAGATCTACTATAAAATATGTGTTTTCTGGCAAACCTAGATAAAACCTACTTTTTTCTATTATAATAGGAGTTGATTGTTTCAAATCACTTATACCACTCAAAGCACTGCTCGATTCAGACAAATTTCGTGAATTAACAGTGTTTGAGGGTGAACTGTTCATCGATGAGGACTCTGAAGAACTGCATCTCTGCTTGGAGATTGATATGGACGTCTCTTGAGGTTTCCGGAAACTTTTTGCATCTAAATCAATAGTGTTTGTACTACAAGAACGTACACTCATGGAAGTTCCAATACATATACTTCTTTTCTTTGGTTTAATGTTAACTTGAATCTTTTTATTAGAAAACTTTGGGGTTGGTTCAGGTTCATAGTATATGATTTCAGGGTTGCGTTCACTTTCACAATGTACATGAAAACTTTGACCACTGGGATGATTCACTAGGACCTCTAAGAATTTTCCTGAAGGAGAATCAATTTCATTTGTTATTAGTTTTTCCTCAGGGCTGCATTGAGAAGTAACAATTCTATCAGTTTCTCCTATGGAAGGCCTATCAAAGCCAAGCTTCCTCTTAACCTTGTCTCCCAAGCTCCCAAGTGATTCAGATCTTCTCTTACGAGATGATGAAGATAGTTGGGATTTCGGTACATGTTCTATTGGTTTAGGACTGTTGATGAATTTATGAGGTACCACATCATCTCGCATATAAACTCTGGATCCAATAAGTTTGTATTCCATCCAATTCAACATATCAAATTTAAGCTGGAACAAATATCTTATTAGAATTCTTTAATGTAACTAGGCACTATAGTGATTATGAAAATTATGAAAAAGTAGCCATAACTGGCCTACAAAACATTTCACTTACGTCAAAATGATCTTCACAGCAATACAAATGTTTAGTTTTTGTATATGGTCTACTAACAGCAACGCACCATTTCATTCTAATGTCTTGCTTGATAGGTACCATAATAAATATTTTGTTTATACTTTGTTCACTATTATTCAAGCATGATGGAACAAAACACGTCTTCAGAGCCATTGTTATTCGAAACTGCAATATCGGAAAATCGGAAAACAGAATAACCTCAAAAGTGTAAACAAAACTCTGTCAACTGCAACTGTCCGCCATTCCATAATGATATAGAGCGGTGTTGTGAGATCACTTTCAAGTAAACACCATGAAGCTGCCTCAAAACTCAATTGAATATGAAACTACTCAACTTTCTATACCATTATATCACTCATCATGAATAATATTACTAACATCATGGGAGATTCGAGAGCTTATAATCAGACTGATTAAATCTTCATATTATGATATTCAATTGTGTGGCATTTTCCGGTGAATAAATTGAGACGGCAACGTTGTTATCTGTATTCGTCCTAACTTCTCTTGGCCGCCGCAGTGTTCTAGCGCTGTCAATGATTGGCCCACGCACTTATGACGTAAATTCCCGGGCTTTTTTCATCGTGTTTAAATTGAAGAATTTCTTTGGTATTTTTTTTTTTGAAAAACTGCATCGAATAAAAAATTCAAAAATATGTTTTGCGGCTTTATTCATCGTACTGAAGGTCGTGGTATTTTTTTCAGAAATTAGTGATCTCGCCTATTCTCCTTGAGAACTGGGATTTCTTTGAATTACTCTTATGTTTTTCTGACTGCGAATGTCTCTTCAAGTGAGTAGAGCTCCCTCGAATTGAAATACCACAGATTTTGCAAGATACAATTCCTTTTGTTTCACTTCGTTTCAGCCATGGGAATTCTGACAGCCACTGCTCATTGAATTTGTGAGAGAACTTCCTTATCTTCTTTTGTTCTTGTACTGGCATAGGTTCTTCATTTTCATTGGAATATTCCAGTATCCCCTTAGAAGCCGTTGATGCATTCTGCTCATTTTCGTTAGTCAAAAATCTACGAGTAAACATTCATTATTATAAAAATAATTTTATTTTGCGATGGTAAACCTTTTCATAATCAATTTTTTTTATTTCCTAAAGACTTTATCCAAATTTGTATATTTTCTCATTAATAATTTTCTCGTGAGCTGATATGAATATAATTATTTGATGCTGAGTTGCTGAGTCTGATTTCTGACAATTCTGACAGCTGAAGTCGACTATCCATAATCCATATTTTTGAAGTTCCATGATCGATAATCCATAAATCATCTGTCAGTTGCTTCCTACCATTGAAAATGACAAGTGACATTTGTTTTATGACGAAAAATAATCATTGTTTTCCTTGAATACTATCGACAGTTGACAGCTGACATGGATTTGAATATCAAATCTTTGAAATTATACAATTGTACCACTTTTCGACACTTTTCGACGATGTACCACTGTACTTTTAACGCTTGGAATGTACCACATGTGGTACAATGTACCACATCTGGCAACGCTGCTGCCACGAAGAGAATACCGGGCTAAGAAGATAGCAGCAAGCACAGCGCTGCCATACCAATTTCATGCAAGTGACGTATGACTTAAGTGCGTCGGTCACCTCCCAGGTGCTGCGCGTCTAACCGAAGGTTGATGTGACAAAACTTGTGGCGGTTTCTTCATCCACATCCACAATTTCAAAGACAACCCTTAATCAGATCCTGAACTTATATCAAAAGGCGATCCCTACCGCCGGAAGGGTTCATCCAAATACCCTTCTACACTAATTCTTTGCGTAAACTACATCCCTATTAATCAGCCGTCCATACACAACACTTTTGTGTGTCTTATTCCTCCGTTAGATTTAATGAAAACAGCCAAATGGGCCATTGGGTCAATATCCTCGTGGCATTAGCTACTTCCGATGACCATTTGTCTCGGGATAAGAGAATTAATGCAAATAGGTTGTTCGATCCCGGCAACAGACTCGGGAAATTGGGTTCAATGTTAACGATATCGTTATACGAGATTAGATGAGCGTCGAAACGAAAGAAGAAGGAACTCGAAGGAAAAATCAACTTGAATGTGGGAGAAATTGAATTTTTCCATTATCAGGTTCGAAGGTAGGGAGAGCGACATTGAAAATGTATGGACCTGATATTAAGTGGATACATCTATTGAAAATTTCATAAAATTAAGAAAAAAACATCAGTATCACCTTCCATTTCATTTCAAATATGACAGTATTATCAACTTAGGCATATTTCATGAAAAATAATTCATACAGAATGGTGAAACATCGGTATCTACTTCAGAAATTGGTCATGTTCGGTCTGGAGTACCCCAGGGTACTATTTTAGAGCTAGTCTTGTTTCTTCTTTATTTCAACGATAAAGATAAAGGAATATCTCAGTCTTTATTCATTGCGCATGCAGGTGACATTTCTCTACTGATTTCTAATCAAAATACAGAAGCTCTAAGATACCAATGTGAACATCTCTTGAATGCAACTTCAACGTATTTCAATAAGCAGGACTTATTTTTCAATTAAACAAAAACCGAATTGATACGTCTTCGTTATCGTCCAAGTAAAACTGGAGGCTCTGAACTGAATATTAATAACACAAGTCTATATGCAGCATCAACTGTAAAGTGAAATTAAGAGGCACCATCACCAAAAAGTCGAATTTCTTCCTCATTCCTTCCTGCTAAGGTTTGTTGGCATACTTATCAAGAATGGGGGTGAAGATAATGAACTCGATGAACATTGGCAACACAGCACCAGTCCGTTTTCAATTACAGCGCCAATCAGGTATACATTTTCCGACCGTAGAATCCGTTTATTGCAGAAACCGTTGATTTCATGAAAGAGATATTTTTTGTATGGGCTCAGTGGTCCCATAAGAATTCTAGAACCTCTTAATTTTTATAATTCGTTATGTTTTTTTTTCTTACCAATTATCACAATCAAAAATCACTGAAATTCCGGAATTCACATAAAAACATTAAAAAATTCTCAAACAAAAACTGTTGACTCAAAACGGATTCCCGTTTTGCCAAGGTAGTGTTTGCTCTTGAGAAATGAGCATAAACCAGTATCTTAAATGAAATTCACACTGTGAAACAATAATTTCTTGATTGAGCTCAGTTAATTATATCTTCAAAAACCTACGACAAGTTTTAGATAAGAATCAACTGGAGAACATCAATTATGGCATGGTATGGTGTTTGCTTGTGGGTCAACTCAACAATGAGCAAACATTTTTTCATTGTACAAAAATCCATTTTACGGTTAATATTCAATGCCCCAAAGCAATATTCATGCAGAACACTTTTAACGACTTATAATATTTCAACCCTTGTCAGCCTATACATATATGAGGTAGCTATCTATATTCTTTATTGATAAAAACGATTTTAAACCCAATAAAGATATTCAGAATATTGATACACGGAATAGTATATTTTATTACGAGTTCAGAAAATAGGCTTATTTTATTGCCACAAAACAAACGTTATTTACTCTGTTGGTAAGGAAATATTCAAACAATTTGCGATTTCTAGAGAACTGTCAACAACTTATTATTTAATTTTGTCATGTAAATAGGCAGCTATAATGACACCAGCGCACGGAATATTTTTCCGTGCGGGCGCAAGGAAACAACCCTTTTTCAGTATGCTAAATAAGCATGTAAATATAGTATTTTCAGATAGGTATAATGAAAAAATAATTCATACATACCTCTGCTGCCAACTACAGAACAACGCAAAACTAAGTAGTGATTCAAAAGTGTATATATATATATATATATATATATATATATATATATATATATATATATATATATATATATATATATATATATATATATATATACATATATATACAGATAATTACAATTCAAAATAGAGAAAAGTAGTGTTTTCAGACGAAACGTCGGTATTTTCTAATAGGAGTGGGTCAAAATCGTGGCATAATGAGTCCGTAAGGAGCGTTGAAAGGTTCTTCAAAAGACTTCGTTCTAGAAACAAGGTCGATTTTTTCTTCAAAGTCATAAATTTCATCATGATAACATGAATTATGACATGTTCGAAAAGTGGCCTGTGCTGAATCATGCTATGAGAAACATGTGGGTGATGGTCTTAAATCCGATGAGGTGGATAGTTTGGAAAGCTGCACTGGACCACATTTCGGAAGAATATTGGAAAAAATTGGTTGAACATACTGAACAATCAAAAACTCCTCTTCGATGTCGATATTTCCATATGAAAACGATTCTGAAAGTGATAATATTATTAGTGACAATGAGAGTTTCTTAGTTTATCTAGTTAAAATGAATTCTATCAATATCTTTCTTTCGTCAAAGTACATTTAGTTTCATTAACATACTTTTTTGGAGAGGTGACATCATGATCGACTGCATCTGCTAAGACAAATCAAATGGTTGATATCCTTCCTTCACGGATATATGCTCTTTTTGTTACTTGGAAATGTCGTATATTTCGTCTGTTCGTGATTGAATTATGGTTTTATATCTCGTATATTTGGTTTGCACTATCATCAAGTCATTAAATGTTTCCTGTCAGATTTGTTGGCTTTTGAATAAGTTATTTATGTTATTGTTATATTGTCGTTTTCGAGCCATTTGATCACTAAACTTTTGACTATCTTAAACACTCATTCTGTTATCATCCCATCTGGAGCAATACTCATCAATATATGTAATTCATCTCTGTTCAATTAATTTTTTCATTTTTGATATATCTATAGGTTATTTGCTTTGAGGCTGGTTTCATGCCCATGTAACTACTTTCACAACTGTACTTTTGATTTCAATAATATTGCACAAATGATTTCTGTGTTAAACATACATGATATCATAATCATACCTCCCTGAACTCTTGATAATCAAACAATGTATAGCACATTGAATATCACCTTTTTCGCCATTATACTAGTATGCGAAGAAAAAATCTCTCTGTTTCAGTTTTCCTCACAATACTTCAACATAGATCTTTATAATCTGCTCACCACCTATTTGATATCAAATAAGTTCATTGAAATGAGTTTGTAGAATAATATTTATTGATTTATTGTTCCTTCTCTCATTAAACCAGCACCGATCGCCAAGAAAAGCTTTTTGGAACTTGTTACAGAATCGCACAATATAAGCAGCCTATTAAATTTGCAGTCTTTAATGAACTACTTTACAAGGTCTTAGCATGTAAAGTATAAATCGATAACAACGACTTAATTTCAGAACTCAATCTGCTCAAATTGACTATAAAATTGCGACTGTGAACGTTCGTAATGCCGACATTTGGAAAGGTTCTCCTTTAATTGCACTCTGGCGTTCATTATCCTTGTTTACTTTCCAACAAATTCCATCATGATTTAATTAGAATTTTTTCAACGGATGGTAGTGCAAATTGATATTATTCATTTACTGAACATTATTGAAGCTCAGATGTATTTATCTTCCTTCACTGCAATGCTGAACTAATTTCATGTTGTGAACGTTGAAGATTAATTGATGAATGGGCCAAGAATCAAAACAGGCAATGTCCCACTTTCATTGTTTTCTTATACAACGATAGGGCGTTTATTTTAATTTGAAGTAGATATTATTATAAACAGTGAACAATGAGAGTTTGTTTTTATTTTTGTAGGATGTTTGCAGAATATAATAAATGATTATGTAGATTGTCGCTTTTATTTCTAAGAGGGTGACTTTGACGGTTTTGTTACTGAAATAGATTTAATTGACCTAAATATTAGAAAAACACGTGTATAATGATTCAAATGTGAACCCAATTTCATCTATATCTCTTGTGAGCGGAGATGCCTATGTTCACTTCTATAAGCAGGAAGACACTTGATCGCCCCTTTCATAGCATACTTTGTATTATTTTATGTTTCATTTGTATTCTTATTGTTAATATATATTCTAGTTATTAATTACTCAGCAATGTACTGAAATTGAAATCACTACTTACTAACGAGAAAACAAAAAACACGTGTACAAGTGAACCTTCATTGCAAGCGCAACTAGTTCAAGGGTGCGGTGCCCTTAACGTTGCGAGTGCTTTAAAGGCACATACACGTGTATTATACGCCTTTTTATTATGTCTGAATCGTGATTTTATTACATCTACTCAAATTAAAGTTATTTTACATTTTTCCAGTCATTTCCAAAGTGTTCAGTGGATTCCTTACTGGCAGAAATGGAGATACCCGCTTATCCCAAGTAGCACACCTATATTGGTAGAATATTGGTACAATGTTGATTTTATTGAAAATATGAACAGGATGTATTGGTTCAATTTACAATTGAGAATGTTTCTCTTTATAACATTGGTACAATATTTTGAACATATTGGCATAACATTTGAAAATTACTTGAATAATATTGGCGAAACATTCTCGAAGCAATATTAGAGTCAACAAATTCAGCGATATTGGTACAACATAGCTAGTTCAATTTTTTGAAAATAGTGGCAAAATATTTAAACAAATTATGTTGTCGAAAAGGAACATATGGAAATTTTGTAATATTGGTCAAAAACTGTTTAGACATTTCAAAAATATTATTGGTGAAATATTCTTTAAAAAACATTAATCGATATTGGAACAATATCATTGGTGGGAGTGAATATGCCTTTGTGAATCATTAAATATATTCTAGTTGATCAAGGTGACAACAGACTCTGCCTTTTGGTCGCCATAAGCACCTGTCTTGAAAATAAGTTATGTGAAGTATTCAATATTTTTCGTAGGCTTTAGAAGACGTTCTATATGTAGAGCCATCTAGCGGATAAAAATCCAGGTTTGTACATTATACAATTACAAAATGGTTCATTGAATATTCTGCCAATATTCAAAACTCATCTCATTCTTGATGTTCGAAACGATATAGAGACAATATTATTTTAACGATATCGGTAAATATTATTGAACCACTATTGACAGAATATTATAAGTGTTGAATATTGGTGTAATAATAGTCAACCAATGTGCAATCACACTTGGATACACAATATAGTTTTCATTACTATAAAACGATATGAGAGGAATATTGCGATGGTAATATTCATTCTAGATGTTGAAAACAATATGAAGACAATATTGATTCATCGATATTATTAAATATCATTGATCCAATATTGACCCACTATGAGTTATTACAATTTGATGAATATAGTTGAAGTGGTATTCAACCAATGTGCTATCAAACTTGGAAATAAAGTATAGATTTTTATCCCTAGAATCTATATGACTGGAATATTGGGATTGCAATATTTATACTAGATGTTGAAAACAATATGTAGACAACATTGTATTCTGGATATTGGTATAAATTATCCAACTCATATCGACCCAATATTACATGTGACAATCTACATTCAGAACATGTTCGACCAATATTACTCCAATATTATTAATATCCAATATCATCCTTTCATTTACAATATATCTATATTGTCCCAATATGAAACCAAGATTCAGCCGTTATGTGATGATTCTAAAAATTTCTGAAATTCAACTCATTTTACAGAAAAATTAAGATTGCTGGTTTTGTTTCTACAGTGACCGCCAAAAAGTATGTACCATATGGGAAAAATTTTTAGTATTGGAAAAAATATTCTGGGGAAAAGTTTGTGCATGTCCGTTAACCTAAAAAGCGATTTTGACACATGTCACGTGATCGCTAGAATGGCGGCAAAATGAAAAAAAATTGCAATGCAAAGGCAAAAAAGGGGTAAGATGGCAAGATATCAAAAAAAGTCATTTGAAAAAGTCACTAAGTATTCAATTTTATACACATAAACGAAGTTTCAAGAGATAATTCAAAAAAATTGAAAATAGCAATTTTTTAAAAATATTTTCCCATCTATTTAAAAATATTATTTTTTTTTCTTATGAATAGCTTGACTATACTGAAAAATTTGCATTTCAATGATAATGACAAAACTTTCTCATTTTCTCCACACCAGAGGGCACTAAATTGAAAAAATGGGAATTTGTCAGAACCCTTGCTGTTACATCGGTTCGTATCTAACAGTATCCGAATTCCACGACCATTGTGATGACATGACACTCCAAAAACATGGTAATTTCCAGATTATAATCAAGATCCGATGTTTTCATTTTCCAAAAAAATTGTGAAAATATTCAGAATGAAATAGTTATGTAGTCAAATTTAAGAGACTTATAATTTATATGTTTATGTGCGAAGTGAAACGCTCATCCACGATTATCATCGGAACTTGATTATAATCTGGAAATAACCATGTTTTTGGAGTGTCACGTCATCAAAATGGTCGTGGAATTCGGATATAACTGTTAGATACGAACCGATGTAACAGCAAGGGTTCTGACAAATTCCCATTTTTTCAATTTAGTGCCCTCTGGTGTGGAGAAAATGAGAAAGTTTTGTCATTATCATTAAAATGCAAACGTTTCAGTATAGTCAAGCTATTCATAAGAAAAAAAAATAATATTTTTAAATAGATGGGAAAATATTTTAAAAAAATTGCTATTTTCAATTTTTTCGAATTATCTCTTGAAACTTTGTTTTTGTGTATAAAATTGAATTCTAAGTGACTTTTTCAAATAACTTTTTTTGATATCTTGCCATCTTACCCCTTTTTTCTCTTGGCATTGCAATTTTTTTCATTTTGCCGCCATTCTAGCGATCACGTGACATGTGTCAAAATCGATTTTTAGGTTATCGGACATGCACAAACTTTTCCCCAGAATATTTGTTCCAATACTCCAATAATAAAATTTTTTCCCATATGGTACATACTTTTTGGCGGTCACTGTACATATATAGGTCACTCAAATATTATCATGAATATTCGTGTATGTAGGTGGAGTCCAACCTTTCGCAACATTTTATACAATTATATACATCGGAAAAAATGTAACTCTCAACGACCATAATAGGTATTTGTTTATTGAGGGAAGAAAACTAATCAATTGATCTGTTGTGTGTTATTTATACATGATGAGTTTGAAGTTTCCCTATTTTATTTTCGTTTGTTTTCATTTCATTCAGAAAATTTCGACGTGGAAACACATTCGTTTCATAGTCCTGAGGATGACTGATTCTGAAAGTCAACCAATTGAAAGGAAATGGTTTTCTTAGAGTGAACTAATTTCCAATAAACTGTTCAGATATAGAATCTATCAAGGTCACAAACATATCATATATTAAACAAATTTTATTTATTATTAAAAAATGCTGGTTTCAAATTTGATCCTCCAATCAAATTGTGTAGGTATGTTGTAACAAACAAAATGAGACTTGACGCGTTGAAAGTCAGAGACTCTACGTGCAAAATACGTGGAAGGTAAGTGGATCATCGCACCCTGTATTACGGCACACCGTATCCACCTAACTGTCCTTCTTTTCGGATTTGGATTTTTTTTGACCAATTGGTCGAAACTCCCATAAGGTAGTGTGGGAGTCCCCTGAGTCCGAATTGAAAACCCTCAGATATAACCACTAATACGTCACCTCGTCTGTGATAGGCTCGTTCAGCAACCCAGGCTGACACGTAGACCTTGTCCATTGTATGTTACCATAAAACTTTCTCGGGCCATCAGAAAAATCCTGCAGTCGCTAGGATTTAAACCCACGACCGGCAGCCAAAGTGATTGAAAGATCGGCGCTTAACCACGCGGCTACCTGGCCCTGTTGGACTCAGATTACTCAAGTATGACGTGGTTGAAATTGCGGACATATTACTGATGACGATTTTTTGCCAAAATTCTTACCCACTCCACCCCCGTGCGACACCCACATTGTGATGACACACCTGTCCGCCCTTTGGATATTGCCTTCAGTTTTGGCAAGAACTTTTACTGTGAAAATTTTCAAGCGTTACATTGAAGCCAATATTTTTTGGAAAAAACTGCAACTTTCTCCCCTTACAGCTATCCATAGTATTTACAAGGGTGTCCACCTACGCGGGAACGTAACAATAAATATCGGAAAAAGATGTTACGTAAGAGAAATTCCCTCCAAGCAATAAAAAATATATAGAGGGCTTTTCATTTATTTTTTAGTATTTATGACCTCATTCTATGCTTTGTCAGCAAGAGTCTAATTCTTCGCAAAATACAGTATTTTTGACTGACATCTTAACATTACACGTGCTCTCCAACCAGGCATGTGGTAGTCTATTGATAAAAATATAACATGAAAAAAATGTATCAGCACGCCGCCACTGGTTCTAAGTTAACATCCAGATATCATAACAATAACGAACTCTGAGGTTACCCCTCACAAAGGATAGTGATAAGCAGCTTTCATAACAATGTGTGTTGTGAATATAGAAATGACACCTCTATATCTTTTATTACTCGGAGGAGATTCCATACTACGTATGAGAGTAGAATTTCGGCTCCAGCTCCTGGACTATGGGTAGGGTGAACTTCCCTGACCTTTGGCATCGTCTGCATTGAGTTATGTAGGTTCCACTTAACCTATAGTCCTATTTAATGATAGTATTGATATCCACTTTTGCTGTTATCATGTACATTCATCTCAGTGTCTTTAACAAATTGCCTATGTAATTTCAGGGTTGAGGTGATATCCTTCCTTCACGAACGCATGCTCTTTTTGTTTCTTTTTGGGAATTTATGTATTCTTCGTCTGTTTCGGGTTGAATTATTATTTCAGTTCCTTTTTACTTGGTCTTCATTATAATCAAGTAATGGAATGCATCCTGCAAGATCTGTTGGTTTATAAGTGCTCCTTCTTCTAAAAGAATTGATAGGGAGAAACATTATTTTGTGCATGTCTTTGCTCATTTCGTTTTCCCAGTGTTCACTTGTTGTTCACATAAAAGGGAATAACACCCAGAGTAATGGTTTTCCTGTTCCAAACAGTTGTGATGTATCTTCCTTATTTTTGTTCCTCCAAGGCATTCTCCTTGTCATGATATCTAGTTCTGCTTCCAAGTCTTAGGAAGTAGGCGGTGTTGCCCGTGATTGATATTTGCTTATCTTAATTGTGTTTTTCTCTATAGTTTTTGGTTTCAGTAATAGTAGACCAAATTACACAAACTTATGAAAGCATACAATAGAAAATAGGCGAGGAATACAGACATAAGAAAGAGTTTGGCAAACGATATCTCTTACAGTGTCCGGGAATGGTCCAACATTTCAGAAACTGCTGAGAGAAAATTCGTAAAAAAATTTACAGGTTGGTTTTCGATGATGCCCTATTCAATGGTTATATTGGTTATGTTGCTAAATCAACACGTGTTCAAACATTGAGGGAAAGTAACTCAATTTTTCCAATAACAACACCATTTTTATTTTCATTGCAATGAATTTAGCGTTCCCTCATTATACATTATTGTGTCCAATTATCAAATTTCACATGAATGCGGGTTGAATTATGAGAAAATGACCATTTTGTTGAAATATCTGCGAATGGTCCAATCTTTTCGAAAGAGCTCGAGAAAATATCATGAAGATGGTTTTTGAGAAATAAACCATTTAATAATTGAATCATTTTTCAATAGAGTATTGAATCAAATGGAATAACATAAACTGGAAACTATCTCCACTAATATTTATCTGAGCGCACCCAAAGAGTGAGATAGTGAGATGTCCAAGTCTCAAGTCATGACGTTTGGATTCCCCCAGGGTTCGGTGCTGGGTTCACTTTTGTTACTCTCATATATCAACGATCTGGCCTCAATTTACATAGAAGAAAAATTCACTATATTTGCAGTTGACACGACAATAGTATGGCATAGTAAAAACAATACTAAACTGAATGATCTCGTTGCGGTAGACATGGATGAATAACCACTGGTGTGATGCGAATAAATTATCGCTCAATTTCTCGAAGACAGGCATCTCCACCTTCAAATGCAGGATCAATGGAATTTTTGTAAGTGCTTCACCAATATCTAGAATCAGCGATGAAATTTCTTGGACTCTATGTGGCTGAGAATCTCTCTTTCAATACTCATATCATATCTCGTACTTATGCACAAAATTGGCTTCAGGATGCTTTGCAGCTACAGTGATTGCGAGAGAAATGAATTTTTCAGCGGCATAATCAACATCCTTTGCTTCAATCGACTCTTATTTGAGTTATGGAATATGTTGTTGTAGTAACACATTTCTTACATTTTACTCAACTCGGTATTCGTCATTCAAAAGAGAGCCATACTTATATACGTGACATTTGCAGAGCGAAATCAAGTAATCCTTGTGAACCTCTGTTTAAAACCCACAGATTTATGACATTGACTTATATATTTATATTGGAAATTGATTCAACTTATAATTGTAATACAAGTAATGACAACCACATGATTCCTTTACCTTGGAGCACGCTGACAAAAAAATCTATAATATACAACGCCAAAAAGTTGTTCAATCACTTTTCAATGTATGTCCGATCCTTATCTGTATATTTGAAATTTGGAAATGCCCTCAAGGAGCTACTTTCAGATAATGCATTTCATACATTCAGACCAAGATATAGAGGTTTTTTTCCCACAAATAATCTACAAAATCAATTTTCATACGACCGGATCCGTGCATTTTCCATTGAGAAAATCCGAAAAATCTTCGAAAAAGATACCATTTTCATTTAGTTTTTTATGAATCTGAAGCTGGACAAACAATATTGCGGAAACTGATAGATAATAATATGTGGCTCTACATATAGAACGTCTTCGTTAACCTACAAAAATATATTGAATACTTTCCATAACTTGTTTTCAAGACAGATTACTCAGTGGTTATGGCGATCAGAAGGCAGACTCCGGTGTCACCTTGATCAACTGAAAGGCATTTAATGATTAACCAAGGTACATTCACTTCCACCAATATATCCAAATGATATTGTACCAATATCGATAAATGTCGCTTCAAGAATATTTCACCAATACAATTTTTGTCATGTCTAAACAATATTCGACCAATATCGCAAAATGTTCACATTTTACTTCTCGACAATATAACGTTTGAATATCTTGCCAATATTGTCAGATTATTGTTCCAGCGATATTGTACAAAATCGCCGAATATTTTGAGGCCAATATTGCTTCGAGAATATTTCGCCAATATTATTCAAGTAATATTGGACCAATATCGCCTAATGCTCATATTTTCTTTCTCACCAAAATGCCAATATGTTCACAATATTGTACTATAATTTTTCCAATATAGGTGTGCTACTTGGAGGGTCGACACTACCCCGGAACAGGAGGCCGTTTCTAGGGAAGCCAAAGAAATCATACCTCGCACAAAGATCTGCACAAGAGACCTCACAGAGTTGATCACCAACTTTGAGGAGGTCCAGGAGGCAACGAAACGGCTCCCTAGAAACAATGCCCCAGACTCAGATAAAATCGACGCGGTTCTACTCAGAAATATCCCGAGGAAGTCTCTCGTTCAGCTAGTTTGTAAAATAAATGCTATAATCAAATGGCAGGTATACCCACCCTCACTTAAACAGGCGGAGATTATCCCGATCATCAAGAAGGGCAAGCCAGACGCAAGAGTGGAAAGATACCGATCTCATTGCTAAGTGCCATAGCCAAGGTGGTGGATAGAATCCTCCTTAAAAGATTCGTGAGCCTAGAGGAAAAGCTCAAACTCATATCGGCGGAGCAATTCGGGTTTCATAAAGGGCATTCAACGTCCTCACAGGTAGCCTGAATTATCCATGATGTGAAGGAGGGCGTCCATCTGGAGCTCAACACAGTTATGGTCCTACTGGACATACAGAAAGCTTTTGATACCGTCTGTATAGAGGGGTTCATCATGAAGATGCCAAGGGCAGGCATACCTGAATGCATGGTGAAAATCCTCATCGATAGAACTTTCAAGGCCAGAATAGGCGGTACCAGCTCTGCACTGTTGCGGGCCGGAGCAGGAGTGCCGCAAGGACCAAGCTTGTCTCCAATTTTGTACTCACTATATACGCGCGACTTTCCCACTAACGAGTCCACAAACACGGCCATATATGCAGACAATACGGCGATCTATGCCAAATCGAACTACAGCTCGATAGCTGCTTCCTGGGTAAAGAGCCACGTAGAGGAGAATGTCGTGCCGTATCTGACGAGAAACAAAATAGTGATAAATCCTGATAAAATAGAGCTCATGAATTTCACCAGGAAACGTGCTATCGTAAGTGTGATAATCCCTGAGGGATTCAGAGTTCTGGGGAATCAGATTGACGAGTCCGATTCTGTGTGGTACCTGAGAGTACAGCTGGAAAAGAAGCTTATGTTCAGAAATCTACCCTCTGATCGCTAGCAACTCCGGGTGGGCGATGGAGAACAAACTTTTAACCTACAAACAGATCATCAGGCCAGCGATGACATATGCTTGTCCAGTATTCTGCACCCTCCCCAAATACCTGATGGTAGAACTGGAATGGATGCATAATAAAGTACTCCGTATTGTCACCAACAGCTACAGGTACATTAGGTTAGTATCATTGCGAGAGATAGCCGAATTTTAATCCATCGAAGAACATATCAAGCAAGTCTCTGATAAGTTCTACCAATTCTTCATCCTTGGAAGTCCATTGACAAGGGACATAACAGCAGTCAGATCCCACTATCACAGGCCAAGAAGGCATGGTGGGCCGATCTACAAGGCATTGCATATTTTCCATGAGCGCCCAGAGGGCGAGTAACCACTACCTCCGCCAAAAACTGAAATGACGAGCCAAGGCTCACATATAAAGACCGTAATGTTTTAACCCGGTTTTTTCTACTTTTTTCCGGGAAGCCACCCACTGAAACCCCCCTGATGATTAAATCCATCAGTCTGATGTTTTACTCATAAATAAACAAAACACCCCGTATAACTAGGAGGAGACGGGGAAAATCTACACCAAGATAAGACTTAACACTTCCGGCAGAAGACAAAACTACACAACATCGTAGGCCTGCTCTGCAGGAATGAATAGGGTTTCCCCCGCTCGCTGAAGGCCTCAGCAGGGCAGGTACAAACCCCACCCCAAAACCCAGCATTATTCCCTCCTTTCCCCCCCCCCCCCGTGGCAAAGTGATAGTTTTACCATTGTTAATATAGAAGATAGTTAGTCAACCTTATGGGATTATAATTGGATCAAAATGGATGCGACTTGTAGATGGCGATAGTGAGCTCGCATCCAAGTCATGTCCTAACTTCAGTGATCTGGCCTCCAAGTCATGTCGTAACTTGATTGAAACAATGGGACAGCATTAAAATCAGGGTTTACACCAATTACACAGGCATTGACTATCTTACTTCTATATAAACAATGGTTTTACTGTGTTTTGTTTTACATTTGTTATACATTTTTATATTGTTATTTTAATATCAATAAACCATTTTGCCTTTGCCTTTTTGCCTTTTGCTACTTGGGGTATAGATGAAGTGTAGTGAAATTGTAAAATGCAAGAATATTTATAGAAGTGTAAACGAGAATAGATATAAAATGTCATAATATAAAATACAGATAAGTATTTGAAATATTTTATATGCTAGAAAATGGGTAGGAATATTGAAATATATGTGAATAATATTAAGACAATAATTTAGTAAGTATACAATTGCAAAAGCATCGATAGACGAAAAAATCCTACATTTCTCGTTACCATCCAAATTCGGAAACAGTCAATTGTCAGCTATCGACTCGAAAGCTCTACTGTATTCATAATAAAGTGCCGATGGTGATGCATCAGCACTTCACAAAATAGCGGAGGATTATTCCTTCGGCCTCTGTCCATCACGACTTCACGCTCCCAGAGATGCCGCACGAACCCGCCCCTAATATCGCTCGTCTGTATCTTATCTGGCCCCGAGGCTTTCACTCCGGGATTTGAATGGACCCATAAAGGCGGACAAACTGCTCTTCAGTGTGTAGCTTTATCTCGGAGAATTGAGCTAACTTTTCCCGAAACTTCCCCGCAAATCGTTTAATATGTCCCACTTTCCGAAGAAGCCGCCCCGTAACGCGAAGTTATGAGGTGCAGATGACATACCTTGCGGAATTCGGACGCTTCCCAACGAGTTCTGGAAGTTTCGCACCTATTTGTGTCGCGGAAAGTTTTCTTGTTGGTTTCTCTGTGTATAGAAACCGGAGACGTAATTCATCTGGCTTGGTATTGGGAGTCTGAAGAGTATCGCACGAGAAGCCGACTCGGAATTGGATTTGTTGCAGTTACGATGTACGTATCCAAATTGAGTAGTCAGCGAATTTTCCACGACAAATGTGCGGAACGGTAGATACATGAATATCTTCCATTGTTGAGGCGGTGCTACACCGAAACGTTTGTGGAAAATGTTCATGACAAAGTCGGTAACTTTCGTTTGGTACAGTGAAATTTTCCAATTTTGTTGGCGCGAAAGTCTTGGACAGCGGTTCTCAACATTTTTCACTCTCGTGTCACAAAAATATGTTTTCCAATATAAGATTAACCCCGATCCTACCATCCCTTTAATTTTTCCGCAGTAACTACTTCTAATGTTGTTTTCGATTTCATGAACCCAGACACAACATCATCACTCATTCCTGTTAACTACTGACCAAGGGGGAAACAACGCTTTCATTAGGTTCACATCATACTTGGAAATTACTTTTTCGGCTACCATCCGGGAAGTGTTCACTTCCCGGACACTTTTTCTTTGGGAAAGTAGATCTTCCCGGCCTAGTCCGGGTAGTACGTACTTCCCGGACTAGGCCGGGAAGTGCTAGAATTTTAATACAAATATTAATATAAATGAGAATTAGAATGTTTCTGTTGGTACCTATCTTCTGTTCGAATTTCAATATATAATACAAATAAGAACTGAAATGTTCGAAATATTCAAATTTGGAATCGTCTCATCCGGTTAACAGATGGGTGAAAGTCGACCTCTCTTCGTCTCTTAGACTAAATGCGTCTCATTGATTTGTTATTCTACATGGTTGCCGAAAAAATAGTGTACGCAACACGTCCGAAAACAGTTATTTGGACTCGTAGACTTCCAGGACTCGCTAACGCTCATCCTAGAATTTGGTCTATTACTATTTTCGGCAACCATCCGGGAAGTACTTACTTCCCGGACTAGGCCAGGAAGTGCTCGAATTTTAATATAAATATTAATCTAAATAAGAATTAGAATGTTTTTGGCTACCCATTTCAGGTGTACTCGTCTTATGTAATTTCATAAAAAGTATGTTTCATCCGGTTAACAGATGGTTGAAGGTCGACCTCTCTTCGTCTCTTAGACTAAATGCGTCTCATTGATTTGTTATTCTACATGGTTGCCGAAAAAATAGTGTACGCAACACATCCGAAAACACTTTTTTTTGGACTCGCAGACTTCCAGAATTTGGTCTTGTTACGTAAATTACTATTTCATTACTTGAAATTGACCATTCAATATTCTCAAAAACCATTTCTTCATTTTTCGTTGAGTTCTCATTAATCTCCATTGAATCTGTGAAATGGAACACATTAAAAAATCGCATGTATGCCACGTGTTGGAAAAAGGACACGGCACGGGATTGGCAAATTTTTTAAAAACGTAAGTTAAAAAGAACTCAAGTCTTTTCGGCTGCTCTAAGGTAAAATACAGTATCCAACAAATTATTGAAAACCGAGTTTTTTGCCGATTGTCACATACGCATCTTTTGGGCTATAATTGAAAGCTCTATCTGTCTTGGAAACGTCAATATCCCCATCCTATAACACAGTATATACCAGTATATACCCCATTGTACCAGAGTTAAACACAGTATCTGCCACATGCTGTGTTCTTATCTGGTATTCTACAGATACTGTGTTTTATGTTGGGTGCGTCGGAAATATTTCGTTGAGATAGTCGATTCAGTTACCGTGTTGTCAGCATTGGCAATTCAGTTCATTCAGTTACGTCTGTGATTCGTATGTTGTATACGTCAACCAGAAAATAAGACAAAAAAAATTACTGAAATTTGTTTTGAAGAAAACGAGGGCAGAACGAATGATTGATATGTGCAGAGAGGCCGGGTAAGTATATTCTTCATATTTTGCGTTGAAATTGTATTCATGTTGGTAGAACACTTCATGTCAGTTTTCAATGTTTCTCATGAATGATGTAAACCCAACTTAGTTTTTTAAGATTTCGTTTTCCGAGGTACAAAATAAATACATACCAAAATTACTATTTACTTGGGAAGTCAATTAATTCTAACACATTCTCATATTTTCTGAGGTTATGAAACAAACGATTACGTTTCATTGTTGCCAGATTTCAAAAAAATTTATATATTGCCTAACTTTACTGTTGTGTGAATAATTGAAGGTGTACAATTTCAGGCAATCCGGCAGAGAGGCAGATGAAGATTTAAATAATGGTGAAAGTGATTGCAGCAGCCCTTACGATGATAATAGCATTGCTGACCCCACTTTTGAAAGAAGTGAAGAGGAAGATAACGAAGATTTTACTCTAACTGAGTTAACTAATGTTCTCATTGATCTGCAGGATGATATTTCTGAATCAGTACAAGAAGGTATCTTCATGCTTGAAAGAGTGGATCCACTACAAGATGATTATTCTGTTGATCAAACCAAGGAGAATACTGATCCTACTCTAAGAATTATTGTTAAGAGAAGACAAAAAAATATTGTGATGAGAAAAATGTTGAGCCAAGACGAAAAATCTGAAAGGGATCAACGAAAACACCCAATGAAACCGCCTTGTCAAGATACCTGTCGACAGAGCTGTAGAACATTTTCGGAAAACGATCACCTTTCGTTGTGGAAAAATTATTGGTCTCTTGATTATACCAATACAAGGAGGTGGCTAGCTAAGAATGTTCAGCTAGCGAATGTCAAAAGAAGAACAGTTGAGATCGATCAAAACAGTGGATTCAAAAAGACATGCACTCGTATTTTTTACTTACCAAAAAATTAAACGAGTATACGTGTTGTTCGCTTATTCCTATTGAATACTTTGGGCTATTCTAACGATTCTGTTCTGACAGAATTGTGTTGTGCAATGAAAAAGGCAACTCTATGTGCGGTAGTTAAAGAAAACAGAGGTACACATGAAAAGCCAAAATGTGACCAAGAAGTGATAAGAGAACATATTGAAAGCTACCACCCATCCGCAGCACATTATAGAAGACATAATGCACCAAATATTAGATATCTATCAAGGGATCTTTCCGTGAAGTCCATGTACGAAGACTTCAATCAAAAATATCCCGGTACATGCAAAATAGAAATGTATAGGCAAATCATGAAGGAACTGCATGTATCTTTATGCATGCCTATTTTCGATATTTGCGATGAATGTCTATCTTTCAAAATGAAAGAAAGTGAAGCCAAATCCTTGAATGACGGCTAAACTGAATCAGAAATTATCTCAGCTTGGAGAATACATAAAGATAAGGCCACTAAAGCTACAAATAAATAAAAGCACGATAGCAAAATTCCTGATGATGAGACTACGAGAATATATTCAATGGACCTACAAAAAGTTATGCTTATCCCCAACATGCCAGCAATTAAAGACAGTTATTTCACTAGTAGACTCGTCGTATTCAATGAAACATTTGCATCATTGAAGAAGAATTCAAAATTCAAGAATTAGTGTGTGATGTGACATGAAGGTGTTGTTGGAAGAAATGCACACAACATTGTTGATAGAGTGATAGAGGAAGAAAGAGATGTAAAAGATTTTATATTTTGGGGTGACAACTGTTCAGCCCAAAACAAAAATTGGATTTTGTTGACAGCGTTAGTAGTCATCGTGAACGAAGAAGTGGGACCGGACAGTATCACATTCCGATATTTAACTAAAGGACATACACACATGAGTGCCGATGGTGTACACGGAAACATTGAGAAACAATTTGCTAAAGTGAGGGATATCTACGACTATGCTGATATAAAAAATGTCGTTGAAAGATCTCGAAAAAACTTGTCTGTATTAGATGTTCAAACATTCTATGACTGGATAAAGAAGAAGAGGACAACACGTAAATTAGATGACCCATTGAGGTTCGAAAAAGGATCACGCTCGATCAAGTATAAAACTGACTTTGACAATGATTATATGATGGTTGATTTTTTACAAAAAAAATTCGATATCAAAAAGCGACCGAACAAACTAAATGCTAACCGAGGGATTCCCACTAATAAGAAGAAAGCCATAATGGATGTTCTTGTTTCTTTGATGCCTCCCTCCAGACGAATATTTTGGAACAACCTCCCAGAAAATGATAATGTCATCGACCTAAATGATGACGCAGGTGTAACGGATATAGCAGATTAATGATATAAATGGAACTTTGTTTATGTTTCTTGTAATACATTCATATCATCATTTACTGTGTTTTGATCCTCGAACATAAATCGATATGTCTCAGCAAAAACACAGTATATGCCAAAAATCACAATTAAACAAAAATTAATTTATTTTTTTCATTTGTCAAAATTAATTATCTATCATAATATATTATTTTGATAGTGAAACTTACCAAAATTGCTAAAAAACTTTCTGCGGCCGAGCTGTCAAAGACTTTCTCGGTTTTTCGCCAATTATGTTTCATACAGATACTGTGTTTTACCTTAGAGCAGCTGTTTTGCTTGCTACTAAGTTTTGCAAGTTATGTGCTTGATATTAATGGTGAAAATGCTCAGTAAATGAATATTGTCTATTTCCGAAGGAAATGAAGGTAGATGTTAACTAATTATCACGTTGTTTGGAATATTATCAACCATGGATTAAAAATTTGTCACAATTCCTATCAAACTTGCCTTATATGTTTCAATATTACAAGCTTTCATTTTGTTTCAATTGTCCAGGTGTCTGTCTATCTGTAATGCAATCTTGCAAGCTAAATTTGCCCTACTACTCCGATTAACTCGGAATTTGGCTTAAATCTTTTTTGAAGAAAACGAATGCTGGTAATCCCAATTACCCTCATGTAGCCATCCAGGGGAAAGCAGCTCTCGTACTTTAACATAGACATGCCTGTAGAGCGAGAATTCTCTCAGACCACTTCTAGGAAAATTACCCACTTGATAAAAGCCTTCGGGACAAAAACTCCCTTCAATAACCCCCTTGATATTAACCCACTAGTAAAAAGTACTCCTGATGCAAAAAACGGGAACAAATAACCCCAGGAACAAAAAATCCCCGGTACAAGATAAACCAAAACACAATTCCACAATACAATTTGATTCTAATAAATGTTATTGTTAATTCTGAAAAATGAAGAAATTGAAAAAAATTAACACCTGACAAAATCCACCAAAAAAAAAAAACATTTGAATATAAAACAGGCCAGTCCTATTGAATTGAAATAAATTAAATTCAGAATATGTCATGGTCCAAATTTCTTAATATAAAATTCAATCACTTATATATAAAGTGAAAAGTAAGCAGATGCTCGTTGCGCTCGCATTTCATGATTTACCAGAAGAAAGAGACACCCTCCTTCTCCTCGGGCGTGTCTCTTCCTTCTGACTGCTCAACGAATTCCTTAACGTGAAAGAAGGTGCACAACCAAACCTAACCTAGCTTTCCAAGATGCTGATAATTTGATCACTAATCAGTGAGAGAAGGTGAAATCAAAGCAGATGCTCGCTGCGCTCGCATTTTATAAATTACCATTAGAAAGGATCACACCTCGGGCGTGTCTCTTTCTTCTGGCTGCCAACCGAATTTCTTAACGTAGAAAAGGGACATTACTTAACCTAACCGACATATCTTTCCAAGTTACTGGTAATTCAATCACTAGTTAGTATGAAAAGGTGAAAGCAGATGCTCGCTACGCTCGCATTTCATAAATTACCAAAAGAAATAAAATTCATCAAACATCAGCGAAATAATTATTACAGATAAATATAAATATACAACAGATGGCCAAGAATTTCTATCACATGATTCTGACTCAGTAGATAATTGATTTTTGGAACAAATAATAATTTGAAGATATTATACAGGCCGTTTCTTTTATCATGTGGTAACATTGCTATATTCTAAACCGTAACAGATACGAAGACGAATAAATGGGAGAAAAGGTAACCATTGTGGAGAACAGTACAATGGTCAAAGAAAATTTACAGGGAGTCTCGCACTTCCCGAGTTATACAGGGAAAACCAAAAATGCTGTTATTGGTTTTTTACGAATAGAACTGTTATTTCTGAAAATATAAAAAAATGGAAAGAAAAAGTTTTAATGTATTCTAAATGTACTATGAAAATGTAACAATGAATCAATGATTATACGTTTCGTGTCAACATGGCCACCATCAACTTTTTTTTTTCAAATACGGACCTGTCTATTTTAGTACAAATATTGATAAAGCGATAAAATCACAATTCAGTGGTATATCACACTTGATATTTTTATAACGTTTCATTTAAAATAACTAGCATCTTCAGTGACAACAATTTTTAATTACGGTCCTGTCGTTAGTTCTTTTGTAAATTATTTTGATTTCTTCAAAACCTATTCAACTATTGGCATACTTCAGACTTCACCCAATAATTTCGATAAGAAGATACCCCAACACAACGAACATTCGTATTTTTCCTTCTTGGGCATTTTTATATTACAGAAATCCTTGTTTCAAGGCTGATTTCTTCTGAATCAATTATCATACTGAATATTTCTATAATTCTCATTCCTGGAAGTAAGAGAAAATATTAGTTTTTGGTCAAAATACGACTATTGTGTGATATGGTACAATTAAATAGCATCTCACTTCATTTACCATTTTTAAACAAGTAGGCTTTGCTTGGTTTCTATGGCAGGACAAATAAAAGAGTTGTTGTTACGTGTTGAGAACTGTCAGTCGTTTATACACTCAGTCATATCAAAGATGTATTCAAATGACGAAAGGACTGATATGCTATTTGCTTATGCAAAAAATATGTATGGTGAGCTATACCCAAATCGTCGTATTCCAAACATTCAAATGTTTAGACGATTAGAAAGAAATTTGAGAGACTGTGGTGCATTTGATAGAGATAAAACTAGAAAATGTGTTGTTACTGGAAGTATGCGGAACCAAATAAATGTTTTAGGTAAGCAAATATTACTTCATAAAGATTAACAAAGTGACGAAAATATTTTTTTTCAATTTAGGATTGGTCAGTTACAAAAATATTTCTAATCAAGATTGTTCCTCACGAGAAATTTCCCACGAACTAGGGATTTCTGTAAAATCTACCAGGAATATTTTGAAAAAGTACAAATACAAATGCTACAGGATACGCAAAGTTCATCACCTCAATGAAAGGGATTACGGAAGGAGAGTACGATTTGCGATGTGATTGAGACGTAGAAATAGGGAAGTTGGAAATATTTGTAATAAAATAATGTGGACGGACGAATCAAAATTCACCAACAATGGTTGGTTTAACAGAAACATCCATTATAGGTGGAATAATACAAATGAACATTAACATAGAGAAACCAATTTCCAAGAAAGGTTCGGAATAAATGTTTGGTTGGGAATTTTGGTAACAAACATACTAGGTTCTTTCTTTTACGACGAGCATTTGAATGGTGGAATGTATTTACATTTTTTATCCAATGAGTTTGATGGCTATTTAGATGAATTGCCACAGAACATCCGCCGTGAAATACAATATTTTCAACAAGACGGTGCCCCTCCCCATAATGCAGCAATAGTAAGGGAACATTTAGATGCAATATTCCCAAGAAAATGGATTGGAAACAATGGACCAATTGCCTGGCCAGCTCGATCCCCAGACCTGACTTCTTTAGATTTTTTGTCTGGGGATACATAAAGGATAAAGTTTTTTCGACAACTAGTACAGATATCGACCATCTCAAAGAAAAAATAAGAGATGCATGTAATAGCATTACACCCGTCATGCTAGAAAGTTGCCACAGAAATTGTATGGACAGACAACTTATGTGCATTCAACAAAGAGGTCGGCAATTCGAGCATTCAATGTAGGTTATCATGAAGAATTCATTTTCTGTATTGGTTTTATTTTCACTCAAAAATTCAATATGAAATAAATTGTTTTCTGTTTGTTTGATTTCTTCTACTCTTAAGTAAGTTTATTTCCGAGGTAAATTGCTATCGTTCGTCTCTAAAACTACAGATATCTTTTATTATAGTGTAAACATAATTTTAATAGATACATTTATTCAAAGCGTCACTGATAATTTTTATATCGGAGAGTTAGGTTTTGTGGAATCCATAAACGACCTAACGACAGGACCGTAATTAAAAATTGTTGTCACTGATGATGTTAGTTTTTTCAAATGAAACGTTATAAAAATATCAAGTGTGATGTACCACTGAATTGTGATTTTATCGCTTTATCAATATTTGTACTAAAACAGACAGGTCCGTATATGAAAAGAAATGTTGATGGTGGCCGTGTTGACACGAGACGTTTAATCAAAGATTCATTGTTACATTTTCATAGTACATTTAGAATACATTAAAACTTTCCTTTTCCATTTTTTTATATTTTCAGAAATAACAATTCTATTCGTAAAAAACAAATAACAGCATTTTTAGTTTTCCCTGTATAACTCGGGAAGGGCGAGACTCCCTGTAAATTTTCTTTGACCATTGTACTGTTCCCCACAATAGTTACCTTTTCTCCCATTTAATCGTCTCCGTATCTGTTACGGTTTAGAATATAGCAATGTTCTATCAACTATTCAACATTCATGCATTCGTAAATTCATGACAATTACCCCCCGGACGAACCCCTCCCCCCAGATTTATATCTGGGGAATTTTGAACCGGTGGTATTGTCGGGGGGTTCAAGTCTCTGCTCTACGAAAACCTCTGCACGCCGTGCACACAGTGTGTATCTAGAGTATCATCTGCATGGATGGTAATCTGGAAAACAGAATAAGAAGGAAGAGGCCAGAAGAAGAAAACAAGAAAATTGCCTGAAATTGGAAGGGAAAAAGAAACTTCGGCAAATGGAGGTCAAGAAGTGGATCCCAGGTAGCACATCATATCGGCTGAATCTTGGTTCCATATTGGGCCAATATAAATGAAAAATCAATATTGTTCCAATACGGGTGAATATTCAAAAAATAATATTATATTAATAATAATGGTGGAAAATATTGGGTCAATATTGGTTGAATAATTGGTTGAATAATATCGAAAATATAATATTGGTTACATATTGTTTTCCACATCTGGAATAAATATTGCAATCCAAATATTCCAGTCATATCGATTATAGGGAAAATAACCCTATTCTATTTCCAAGTTTGATAGCATATTGGTTGAATATGATTTCCACTTTATTTGACAAATAAACAATGTTGTCTTCACATCGTTTTCAACATCTAGAATAAATATTGCAATCCCAATATTCCTCTCATATCGATTCTAGCAATAAAAACTATATTGTATCTCCAATTGTGATTACACATTGATTGAATATCATTTCGCCAATATTCAACAAATCTTATTAATTAATATTTGGTCAATATTGGTTCAATAATATTTATCGATATCGTTAAAACAATATTGTCTTCATATTGTTTCCTACATCTAGATTGAGATGAAATTTGAATATTGGCCGAGTTTTCAATGAAATATATCAAAATTATATCATGATCAAACCAGGATAAAAATCCGCTAGGTGGCTCTACATATAGAAACGTTTTCTAAAACCTACGAAAGTATATTAAATACTTCCCATAACTTGTTTTCAAGACAGCTCACTCAGTGGTTATGGCGATTAAAAGGCAGACTCTGGTCTTACCTTCATCAACTAAAAGACCTTCAATAATTTACGAAGGTATATTGACATCCTCCAATATATCCATATGATATTGTACCAATACCGATAAATATTTTGAGGCCATTTTTGCTCCAAGAATATTTCACCAAAACTATTTTTGAAATATTTAAACAATATTTGACCAATATCGCAAAATGTTCACATTTTACTTCTCGACAATATTGTCAGAATATTGTACCAATATCGCCGAATATTTTGAGGCCATTATTAGTTCAAGAAAATATTTCGCCAATATTACTCAAGTAATATTGGACCAATATCGCCGAATGTTCACTTTTTTTTTCTCGCCAATATTGCATTTCAAATATTTGGCCAATATGTTCACAATATTGTACCAATATTTTACCAATATAGGTGTGCTACTTGGGATAATATGAGAAGGCGAGACCAAGCTAGTGATTGATATAAGAAAAGAAAAAATGAATAGCGGGATATCTATAACAAAGTGTTTACGAGGCAACTAGAAGGCCCAGAAATGTCTCTATGTGCAAAAATATGATCGATGGCACAGGTAATGGTTGAGGGCATGAATGCCAATCAAAACAGAAGCCAATGACAGAAAGAGTAGCATAGCAAGGTTGCAGAGAAGAGGAAGAGTAAGATAATAGCTGACTTCTCAAACAAAAATCCAAAGATAAACTAAGCAGTGAAAACCTGACAAGATTTATAATCCTATGTATGGGATTTCACTTCAGCCATCCCTTAGTCATATCATAGGGTCGTGAGTTCGATTCCCAGCATGGTCACCGATGTCGTGCATGGCATCACACGTTGGAAAGTCAGGGCAACGTCTTCCCTAGCTCGCACAAGTCTTTCGAGGACTTCTGAGGGTTGCGCGTAGGGGTACAGCCGGTTGACGGAATTAACAATTTATAAGAGTCATGCTGGGTGTTACCAAACGTTTAGAGGCATTTTATGACCGGAAATAATAATTTAAATCAGATCCAAACCCACTGTTAAAATATCTCAAATATTATCTCAGGTCAGAAAACCATCGAACACTTGTGCAGAAATAACGTTATTCTAACAAAGATTCTCAGAAATACATTGGTTACGAAGGATCATCTTAAAAATTGACTACTGCATCATATTACCGTTAACACGTTGACTGCTGTGCTCATTTTTTCATTTTTGGTATCAGAGCCGAAGCAAAATCGAAAATTTTGTCCCAGAAACCATTATGGACTCTATGCAGGTACAGCCTTCAGAAGATAGTATATCGTTGAATTTTTCGGAAATTGAGACTCTGAGTTAAAAAAATTTTAAAAATTCAGCTCGGTCTTATAGACCGAGTCGGCGCTCTTCAATAAGTGTACACCCTTGCATCTTCCAAAAATTCGTTGTTTTTACTGATTTGTCTGCCACGCCGACTCGGTCTGTGCGTCGAATGAGAACAATTTGCAACGCAAACTTGTTACTGAAGCCGTCTTGGTCTGTTTTCGTGATATTATCGACAATAATTTAGACCGATGGCTTCAAGAACAGTTCAATTGGCTCGGTCCCATAGACCGAGTTGGCCTGGTGTATCAACCTCAACCTCGGTCTATGAGACTGAGGTGGCTCAACAGAATAATTTTTCCTCGGTCTCATAGACCGACATGGCAGTCAACGTGTTAAGGGCCAGTATGTAAGATTATTTCCAAATGGGACATTTCAGAGTAACAGAAAACAATGAATTTTAAACAACTCAAAAGTTTGCAGGAGGGTGAAGCAGGTCAACTTGGAAATTGAACAGAAAGTCGAAAATTGGTTAGTCTGTCGTTTCATTCGTTAAAGTTAACATGTTGTCGCGTAGTTATTTCTTTAGTCTACCTAAATTATTGTAAATGGTCATAATTCATCTCTGTTCAACTCAAAATTCAATCAGGGTAATATCGTTGATTTTCATTATTTGAATATACAGGGTGTTTTTTAAGTACGTGTAGAAACTTTAGGAGCATGTTGCTGACTTCGAAATAAGAAAAAATGTTTCCATAAACACATGTCCTCAAGTAATTCGTTTCTAAGATACAGAGTGTCAAAGTTTAATTCTTATATATGTTTTTTGTGAATAAATTCCAAAAGATTTGTGATATTCGAGTAAAGTTTGGTATCTGGGATGATTTTTCAATGTCATATTCAAATTTCATGTTAATTATGAAAAAACTAATTTCTCATTGAATTTATTTTAAATTTGAAAATCTTGTCATTCAAAATCACTTGAATCGATTATTTCAAATCTCAATAACTCGAAAACGGTTACTCGCAGTGACCTCTACCAAGAACATATTTTTTACACAAACTGAATAATAAATATTCCCAGATACCAAACTTTACCCAAATATCAAAATTATTTTGAAATTATTCACAAAAAATAAAAATAAGAATTCAACTTTGACACTCTGTATCTCAGAAACGAATAACTTGCGGACATAAGTTTATAGGAACTTTTTTCTTATTTTGATGTCAACAATATACTCCTGAATTTTTTACACGAACTTAAGAAACACTCTGTATATAAAGTCGATGTCTCTGAAAAGTTGATTCTTCTAATTAACGTTTAGTATTTGTTGTATTTGAATAATTTCGAGTCTTTTGTGTTTTATCTGGTTCAATTATTAGTAAATTATTTCGCCTCATTCATCTTCAGAAGTTGCTCTATCAAATAATTTGAGAAAAGTCCAAAACGTCTTTTGTTGTTATTCCTTATTTTTTCATTCAATAGATTCAAGTGTTTTGAATTCTGGCTTTCTATTCTCAAAAGTTCATATCCCAGTTTACAACAATCAATTTTATTTGAGAGAAAATTATTTTAATAGGTAGAGTAAATTTGAGTGCTAAAGTGAGTTCCGCAACGAGTTCTCATCAATCCAGCATGAGAGAAGGAAAAAACAAATGGAGCATCGAGTATGGAAAAGAAAGATCTTCTGATTAAAAAGTAAGGTTAAGTTGAAAATCTTGAATTCTGAGAGGTATGATTTCTAGTTCCTAGAAAATTAGAGCCCAACGTTCTCCATTATTCGACTCCGCTCAGTCCAATCAGTTGTGATAAAGCTCTATTTAAACAAAATTAGCTTTTGTTACATGGATTCCAAGTTTTTTTTTTTTTAATGTTTGAATGATCTCAGGTGTTGTTTTTTTAGAGATTTTTTTTTAAATTTTTCCTTTCGAGTTTACATTTTCATTTTATTTATTATTTTGTCTGTATTGCAAGAATAATGGTTATAGTGATTCTTGTTTTTTTTGGTCGAATTCACACCATTATCCTGAAAATACGTGTATAGGTTGACCATTCTTGTAGTTAGTTTGTTCCTTTTTTGGTTCTTGTTTTCGAAGTCCATTTTTCCCTTTTTTGGGGTAGCAAGCCGCTGGGAGCCAGCAATCCACTTGAAATTTGCTTTTGTGCTTTGAAAGTATGGTTCGAAAGATTTTTATTACCCTCTGACTGTTTTATGGATTATGGTTCGAGACTATTTCAAACCGCTTCATTAAAATTTTTGGGGACACGAATTATGAATTCTAGCTAAAAATCAAGACTTCAATAAAGAAAAAAGTTTTTGTAGTTCATTGTCCGATTACTTTCAAAAACTTTCAAAATTGAGTGTTTTGAGGAGGGTTATACCTACATTCTTATTGATAATTTAAGGATTCAAGATGGCTGACTTTTACAGTCCTATTTTCAGTTATATTCAATTTCTAATCAGAATCTAGGGTTTTTGTTGCTTTCACTACGTTTTTAATCAACTTGCTTTCTTGTCACCTGTCTATCAACAAATTTTGAAAGTGAATTTTGACCCACTTCTGGTAGTCCGATTGAGTTGAAATTTGGCGGGTGCTTGTTAGAGAAAAAAACAATAACGTGGCTCCAAAATGGAGGAAGAGGTTACACAGATAAAAAATATTTCTTAAATCAAGGATATACATATTCTTGAATAGAATAATCTTCTGAAAAGAATAATTATTTCTAATTGATGAATATACTCTCAATTCAAACTGATTGAGATGTTTGCTTCTCTACATAAATTATTTCGAAATGAATTTGCTTGCAGTAAAAACATTCTACTCTTCATCTTGATTGATTTGGCCGATACTTGATGGATATCCATAATTACTCAGAAGTTAATAAAAAACACTTGTTTTTTGATATCCACAATATATTACTAGATGTAATATGTGACGCGTTTCGCTGTTGATACAGCTTTCTCAAACATAAAATGGAATTCATTAAATGTACAACCATATTTATAGTAATTTGAAGTAAGGTAAACAATAGAAGAACGGTACAATGATACACATAATGATAGACAGGTAGCTTGCTACCTGTTTATCGAGGATCCCTTCAGGGTCAACACAGAGATGCATTTAATTATTAAAGAGATTAGGAAGTGGTGAATAATTTAAATCTAACTGGTCATTGAGTAAATTATTGGAATTTTTTCTTTTGTTGATCTATAATGCTTCTAAGAAGTTAAGTTTTAGACCTTTTCTTTCTGAATGCAAAATTTCAAAATTTAGATCAAAAGTATGATTTTCATCTATAAGGTGTATGCGGGTTTTAAAAACCCGCATACTTGAACATAAAAGATGCTTTGATAACCACAAGAGGAATTCAAATTAGAGCATTATAGCATTAGAGATCAACAAAAGAAAAAAATCCAATAATTTACTCAATGACCAGTTAGATTTGAATTATTCACCACTTCTTAATCTCTTTAATAATTAAATGCATCTCTGTGTTGACCCTGAAGGGATCCTCGATAAACAGGTAGCAAGCTACCTGTCTATCATTATGTGTATCATTGTACCGTTCTTCTATTGTTTACCTTACTTCAAATTACTATAAATATGGTTGTACATTTACTGAATTCCATTTTATTTTTGAGAAAGCTGTATGAACAGCGAAACGCGTCACATATTACATCTAGTAATATATTGTGGATATCAAAAAACAAGTGTTTTTTATTTAATTCTGATTCTACTCTTCATCCTAGAAAACACTCACATTAACTCAATGTGAAACATAATCCTCTTGACACAAGAATATAATTCCTTGGTAGATATCACTACCCGTGCCACGTGACATATTCAACCAATGAACAATCCAAACAGGTGGTGACACCGCGACTTGTGAATACGACTTCCATTTCGACCATTTCATTCGGTTGACCATTTGGGTTGGAGGTTATGAGACTATGTGTACCTATATGTTAGTTGTGTGCCTAGTGGAAACTGTTTCTATACAATAAAAATGCAATATCGAAAATTGAATTTGACTCATTATGGGCCAGTTGTGAAAATGAGTGAAATATATTTTTGTCTTCTACAGTTTTGTGTCTAAAAGCGAGTGGCGTTGTTTATGTATTCAATCAAACTGCAATATGCGTCACTACTAACTGGTTTTATTGAGAATACAGTTATTGAACTTAAAATTATTCTCATATAAAACCATTATTTATACCTAAATTGATCGTAGTTGTGAATCTATGCTTTGTTTAATCTATTCAATATTGCCAAAATGAGAATGGCTTCCATTCTATATTTTATAACCGAGTGCAAAGTGTTCACTTGTTTCGAAATATTTTCCTTGCAAATGGTCACGAGGAATCCGTCAAAAAATCAAACTAATATTTGGTTGGACCTATTCAAGAATACAATCTCTTTGAATCAACGCAATTATGCGTTGATGCAAAAAAAATTCTTATTATCAGTGTAGGAACAATTGCCCGATTACGTTAAAAATAAGGATGTGGAGGTTTTCGGGGCCGTAGATTATGAATTTGTTGTCAAAATTTCACAAATTCAAGATAGCAGCTCCAAGGTGGCAGACGAGTTTTGTGATTACTGTCCGATTCTATTCAAATTTAGTATGCGGGACTTTTCGGGATCGAAGATTGTGATTTTTTTTGTCAATATTCATAAAATAAAGACTCCAATAAGGTATGCAAATTTTGTGATTATGTTCCGATTTTATTAAAAATTCATGACTACTACTAATAATCTTTAGTTTCAAGTTATTATCTTTTATTACTGGTTATTATTTTTAATTATAGGTGCATAATTCCTTCCTAAAACTATTTCATTTTTGATAATTACAGGTAATTACTTCATTTCATCCATTATGTTTACAAAAACTTACTTGTTTTTTCCCCTCGCTACTGACCAATCATAATCATAAATGAATTTCTTTCTGTCTGTTATATGAATTTTGAATATTATAATTATAAATAATATTATTTTCTCAGTGATAATGAATACAACATACAAACTTTGTTCAAAATAACAGCAATTGAGTATATATAAACATATAAGTAAAAATAGAGTATATTTCGTTTTAATTCCGAGAGTTCCAACCTTTGACAGCTGTTTCGTGCTCACGCACTCATCAGAAAGAATGAAAAATAAGGTATGCTTAACACTTCCGTCTGTAAGAATGTCTTAATTTTTCAATATTTGATGTATGATATGATGATGAGTAGAAACAAGAATAAAGTATTCATTATGACTTGATGGATAAACGCACGTAAATATAGTGCATCAACGAGGAAGAAATAGTGTTGTCCAAGTACTAAAAACAAGGATGTGAGGAGGTTCCTGAAGAAGAGAGGATAATGGTGAAGGATGGATAAATTCAATGTGAACGTTGATAGTTAATTTAATTTCATGAAGTAGTATTTATTCAATAATTCTTTCGATAATACAATAATTGGGTTAGTTGTTTTTTTTTCTACTCAATAGTTTTTTGTATCAGTTTATTTATGAACTGTACTTTTTGGTGAGTTGAGTATCCACTTTTCTGTGTGTTAGTTGAACATATTTGTTGAATAATTTTTTTTTATCAATTCGGATTGCAATCTGTTGAATGTTCTTGGGGAAAGTTATGTATAAAAGCAATGGAAAATTGTATATTTTGGTATATACAGTGTCCGCCAAAATCTTATGGCATTTGGGAAACTTTTTCAATAATATTTTCTCAAAAAATTTTACTCGTTTGAAAAGTGGTGCATTCGATTAGACTATGAACGTGCATATTCGTTTTTATCAGTGGCATGCGGCTAAGCAGGAATCGGCCAATATTCTAAATGCACTATAGAGTAAAGTGACATCAATGTGCAAAATATCGAAAAATGTTATCAAAAAGAGTTGTTGGTCGTTTGACTGATTACTAAAATACCTCTGAATGGAACTCAATCACGTGCTGTCACCACTGCTTGTTGTTATTAGTTACGATTATGTTGACTAGGAAGGTTGGTCCATTGTCCTGGGTGCGTTTGGTTATGAAAATAACTATTGGCTTCATAACAAAATGTAAAGAATCTCCTCTGTAACTTCTTAGGGACCACAATTTGTGAATATCATGAAAATGAAATAACTTTGGCAAAACCCTATATGATTACGAGCTTCTTTCCATAGCGTATTATATGATCAATTCATTTTCTATCTGAAATGAGAACAACAATAAATTATAAATAGATACTCTGAATGCTTACTCATCAAAGTTTTTCAAACCAGCTAACTCAACGACCTTTTTATATTAGGCCAATCAATAGAGCATTTTTTCCTAACAAAAATACTATCCGAATCTGACTGTGCATTCACATGGAAGACAGTCCGTAGTTATATTTTGTTAAGTTTTCGACTCGCATCTGCAATTTATTCATTTGTTATAAACATTTAAATAACAAAGAAAGTGTTTTTTCAAATTGTTTTGCTTATAAAATTAAAACTAATGGGAGCAAACTGGTTGCTCCAATGGAAAGAATCTTTGATAATTGAAATAAAAACAGAAAGGAATATTTTACGACACCACAAAAAAAACCGAAAAAATTTAAGTTTTTTTTTTAAATTCATAACTCCGCCATTTTTCAAGAAATAGGTTAGAATCTTCTCATAAAAGTATTGAATCATGTGCACTTTATGTGTGCACAAAACAGGCTTGACGGATGATTAGGTATGGCACAACTGCAATTTGAACTTGTTTTGCACTATCTTGCAGCGTGCCTGGATGCGCCAGTGATAGTCCGATATCAATTTCTAAATTAGATTTAGCAAGTAGAAGCACAGTAACACAAAACTCATTTTGCGCTAAAATACTGTGAAATCGGTGAATAATAACGAACAGTCGTTACCGACCGATGATGAACCCTTTACTCCCATAAACACCTACTGCGTAGGCTTATTATGGCAAGTACCTGTCAGAAAACAACTACTCCCATGGCTAAGACTACGACGGGTATTGAATTAAATCTAACAGCTACTTGTGCAACGTTCCTCAAAGTATCAGAGGACGCAATTGCAAGTGCCCTCTATGACCAACCAGCAGAATTATGTTTTGATTTGGACAGGGTGACCACCTGCTGACTAGTTTCGAGGTTGTTGCCTCTCATCAGTGCAAGGGCAGGTCAATACAGACAGGTCTGAAGCCATCTGTTCCCCGTCCAAACCAATACACACTCCTGTTGTCTTCGGGCAATAAAAGTGATTATTGTAACAGAAAACTGCCAAATAACGTCAATTTTATTTTCTTTATGGAAGCATTTTTGAATAAAATGAGCGTTCAGAATTTGCGAGCCGAGAGTATATCTCCGCAAGAATTTCCGGTAGGCCACGCCCAGCGCGACCTCCGGCTTTGTCTATAAAAGAAATTCATTCGCGAGTCAGATATTCATTCGACTCTCGTTGTTCGTGCAGAGCACATGTGATAGATTGTTATTTTTGCCAACAAAGTTTGAGCAGTGATATCGTTATTTTTGCCAACAAAGTTTGAGCAGTGATATTCAGTAGAAGTGCTTCTACCTGACTTCCATACAACAAATAGTGTTGAGAAGTTCTCCAGTTCTACTGGTATAGCAGAACTGTCTGTAATATCCAATACGACGAGTTCCGGCTGTCCGGCCGTCGATATTCAGACGACGTTTTATTTGGACCTGATATTTTCTGAACGAGTTTTGGGGAATCTACGAGCCAACAACCTGGTAGCAGGCTCATATTCCGAGAGGCGGAGTTGTTGTACTGGTGTGAACTCCTGTTTCATTTCTCCACCCGTTCCTGTTCCTGTTCCAGAGTTCCGGGCTCACAGAGCGAAGAAAGTTGAGAGATTCAACCTTTTGGTAAGCTAAACCAAACCAGTGAACATTTCTCTCTGTCAGAAACTTTTCTTTTGTGTTTTTTTTCTCAAAAGTTAGTCGTATAATCCTGCTTATACCACAAACATCAATTTGCAGCGATTTCGGTGATAGAAAATAAAGATACAATTTCTGCTACTTGTGAATACAGTGATTTTCATCATTCTTTTTTTTTTGTCAAGAATAAAAAAAGGTTTTGTTCTACAGGCTAACGTCCTGATAAAAGACAGTTATTTGTTTCTGATTTATTTATAATCTATATATATATATATATATATATATATATATATATATATATATATATGTATATATATATTTGTGTACTGTTTTCCGGGCTAACGTCCCGGCCATACTTTTATTTCAGGCGTCTCCCCTAGTTTGTACTGCAGCAGCCATCGATAACAAAAGAATTCGTAAACATAAGTACAAACTGGGTAAGGACGTAAAAGTTTACAACATTCTTAAGCACACTGATCACATATATATATTTGCACTACTACGTATAAATCCACCTAGCGAAATCTTTCCGCGTTGAATGAGAGCTGGACTACTTGCGTACGCGGTTATCCACTCTCAAGTTTAAATTATTACCTAACAAGAAGGCCCCTTCTTTCTCATAAGCTTCACTCCGCGACTGGAAATTCCATCCCGATATCCGGGATGGATTCTACAAATTTGCGTCTGGCTGATGAAACCGAACCCCGCCGAGCTAGCCGGTTCGAGAGTGGAACTAATCCCTCTAGTCCATCAAAAATGGAGTCCCAGCCTAGACGACATGGCGCCCTTAGTGGGGCCGAGCTTAGCCAAACTAATGGTTTTCCAGCATCCGGTTTGTTCGGAAGGATACCAGCGTTGCTTCCAAATTCACTGAGGGGGCCTCGTGGGTTCGAAACAACGTCTGAAATTTTTGGAAGGACCACAAATTTTCATAACACGCCTATAAGGCAGAATAATGGAATTTGGCTAGACTCTTTTACGTCCAGAGTGGACGAGAGAGCTCCCCTCTTATTAGGAGAGGAGAATGATCTACCTGAGGGAGAGAGCTATGGGCAAGAAACGTCTCCTTTAGCAAATACCGCGTATATCTCGGCGAATACAAAAATCGCCGAGTCATTTCGAGATTTAGATTGGAATACCGTATCCGAAATAGACTCTTATAATACTAGTGGAGAAGCCACGACGGCTTCACTAGGGAAACCAACGTTCTCACGATTTGCGAATCCTTTTGAGTCGTTGCTCCCTGAAATTCCCGTTGCCTCTACCGAGTTTTCGGATAGAGAAAACGGGTGGCGCCCATCTAATAACCCTGAAAGGAAAGTGAAATTTCAGCAAACAGTTAGAAATATTTCTCCTTCGAGCTTTCATAGCAGTCCCAAGACTGCGAATGCCCCGGACTCCATGGCCCAATTAGCACAAGTTCTGATGAACTTAGCTGGCCATAATAATGTAAAAAAATTGGATAAACAGCGCCTTCCGGTTTTTTCCGGAACGGATACTGAAGATCCAAATATTTTCATTAGGAAATTATTATATGAATTTAAAAAATCTGAGGTAAAATCAGATGAGTGGGCGAGCCTGCTAAAAGGCCAACTCAAAGGTGAAGCCTTGAGTTGGGGAAATTCATACAATGCCCTAGACACTCCTTGGCAATTTTTATTGAATCGCTTTTTAGCGAGATTCGATAACCCTCAAATAAAAGCGAAATTGACATCAAAGTTGTATGGTCAACAACAGTCGAAGGCCGATAGAACGGACGTTTTTATTGCTAGTAAGGTGGCGTTAGCAAATCGTGTACTGCCCCATCTTGATGAGGAAGGAAGAACTCGATTAATAATCGAACTGATTTCACCCAATATTAAAGTTTTTCTTCGAGGGAGGCATATCCCCACGATTGAAGATCTGACACAATTATGCGTGGATATCGAAGGCGATTTGCAGGGTAGCCAATCCGCCTTGAATAAAGCCACCACGAGTTCAGATAGGACTCCGCCCCCGAGATCGAATAATGGTAATTTGCAGGCCAATGCAGGCCCGGCAAATGCTGTAAGAAATAACAATAATAATTGGAGAAGTAATAATAATTACTCAAACAATAGAAACCAAGTTGGTCAGTCCGGTAACCAAAGCGGTGGTGCGATGAATAGTTCCCGGAACAATTCAAATATGGCGAGCCAACCCCGTGTTGGTAATGTTAACCGACTAAATGTTATGGAGGAGGATTCTGATCACCCCCAGCCGGGAAACTACTCCCGAGATGTCTCGCCGGCGGCGGCGGATCATCTGAGACAATAGAAAGCCGCCCCGATATGACACATTATGAGAACTCGGAGCCCTTGACTAAAGGACAAATTTTCACAAGCAAAAGACAGTGTGTCAAAAGCGAAAATGCTCCGATTGTTTCAGATGATGTTCGTAATGAGTCCGAAACTCAGGTTGTAGTTTCGGAAACAAAAAAAAATCCCTGTGAAGACGTTTTGCCGGATATGGAGACCCTCATTATGCTGGATGTCTCTAGACAATTCGGTAGACAACTCCCCCGCATTCCCATCCAAATAAACGGACAAACTGTGCTTGCGCTGGTGGATACCGGAGCAAGCACAAATTTTGCTAGGGCAGATTTATTTAACAATATCGATTTATCGAATTTACCCAATCCTACTGCAGTGCAGCTAGGATGCTCGAATAACAGCAGTTATAGTTTGGGCCATTTGAAAACAAAATTGCAAATCGAAGAAAATTCTTTCGAATTAATAGTTACCATACTGAGTGATTTGAATGAACCGGTCATTCTGGGAATGCCGTTTTTATTCCATCACGAAGCGAATCTCGATATCAAACGGAAATGTTTGTATATAGGGACGAGGTCTAGGCAAACCATTTTTTGGAGCCAGCCCTCGGAAAGACGTAGAACTGATGCTCCTATGCGTGACGTCACATATAGCAACGATGTTGGAAGTTTATCAATCAATTTAAAAATATTGGTAATCGTTTAAGGGATTTGAATGTCAGTAGGAAGTACAGAAAGATTCAGAGAATCTAACCATTACAATCAGTTTTATAAAAAAGGTCTTGAATCACCAAATAACAATAGGAATTGCCAAGTAGGAAATTAGTCATGTACGCCACTATCATGACACCTAGAGAAATTTTATGAAATTTCAATATGAAAATGTTCATTGTGAAAAATCCTATGGTAGTATGCCGAATTTAGAATGTTTAGAGTTTAGTTTAGTATAGAATTTAGATTTCATAATGTAGTATTTAGTTAGTAATTCATTGGTGAAGTTCATATATGCAAGAAAATGAACCTGTTGCTAAGGCAATTTGGCTTTCAGTTGTTGACAACAATGAAAAGAAAATGTTCATCGAAGGGGAGAGATGTATAAGATGTGCTCCCTGAATAATTAAACTTTTCTCCACAAAAACATAAAGAAGTCACATGATTCCAATGTCAAAATAAACCTAAAGTGAATGTGAACAAACTCCAGAACTCACCAAGTGCTGTTCTCGTTCTTGAGAAATTCGACTTCTAAGACGAAGATGCCGGTCTCCAGGTCTCCTAGCTTCTAGAACTCATTGAAGCTTTTCGAAGAACAAAACTAGAAATAGATCCCAGGTATTTATAAAGGCCTGTATATGCATATAAAACGTTTTGCAAACCTTTTCTTTCAACAAAACACATTTGACTACAGTATTGCGGATAATTTCAAGACCATTTCACATTTTCACAAATTTTCAAACCACTAGACTTTCCCGTGGAAAGATCCAAAAGTGCTTTCTCGCGAGTGTGGATTAACCCTTGGCTAGGCGCGCTGGCGTACTCCGTACGCCAGCGGCTCAAAATTACTTGTTATTTGGCAACACTGTAATCTACGAAAGTCTCCATTCACCTAACCTTGCATTGTTTCAGTTAGTTATATCATGCTGAGTGGGCTAGACGTGTTTGTTCGTATAATATTTGGGATTATATAGCACTGTGTCTGAAGAGGCGTACTGCATACGCCGCGCGACTGAGGATGTGAGTAATTTCTTCAATTCGTATTTGATGTATTTTTATGAATAAATAGGATTTTTTGAATATTTTTGTGAATGAAGATGTGTCAAGTGATCACTGAATAATGCAGACGTCTCTTTCAGGTTCAGTAAAATGATAAATATGCCTCAAATGAGCAGTGAAGACATTTATAGACTGTTGGAGGAAACTAATGAAGATTTAGAAGTTCAAGGAGAATGCAGAAGAAATTGAAGGAAATGCGGACTGGGATGGCGACATTGAAATTGGGGTAGATGAAATTGAAAATGATATGGATGAAAACTGCCAAAGATCAGACCAAGAATATTTCATAAAAAGAATTTGGAAGAAAACTAAAGGAAAAAAAATATTAGATGAATTTAGGTGAGCTAAAAGGCCTCTAAGGAGTAAATATGCTAAGACTCCAAAAAAAAACTTACTGATAAAAAAGTTTCCCGGTCCTACAGTAAAAGAATTTCCAGATTATGTGAGTGCTTTTACAAAACTCATCGATATTGACATGATAGATGAAATAGTGACATCTACAAATTTATATATATCTAAAAAGAGAGCTTTTTACACCCGAGAGAGAGACTGTCGAAACACAGACAGAACAGAAATCATGGCATTTATGGGTTTATTGTTTTTGATTGGGACCAAAAAAATTAGTAAAACAAATTTGTGTGAAATCTTCGCAAGAGACGGAACAGGAATTGAAATATGCAGAGGTGTTATGAGTATGAAAAGATTTATATTTCTACTCTCAGCCATTCGATTCGACAACCAAGATACCAGAGAAGACAGAAAGAAAGAAGATAAACTAGCAGCAATTCGAAATTTTGTTGAACAATTTGTGAAAAATTGCAAACACTCGTATTCACTCGGTGAATTTATGACGATAGATGAAAAATTGGAAGCATATCGAGGTAGATGCTCTTTTATACAGTATATACCAAATAAACCAGCAAAATACGGCATCAAAATATATGCTTTGGTGGACTCCAAAACCTTCTACACCTACAATCTTGAAATATATTATGGAAAACAACCTGATGGACCATTTCAATTCAGTAATTCGCCTGCTGATGTAGTACTTAGATTAGTAGATGGTTTAGAGAATTCAAATAGAAACCTAACATGCGATAACTGGTATTCCAGCTGTGGCTTGAGTCAATCGCTATTGGACAAAGGAATCACGTTTATTGGCACACTAAAAAAGAATAAAAGGAAAATTCCCGTTTAATTTTTACCCAATAAATCAAGAGCTGCTGGAACATGTCTATTTGGATTTCAAAAAAATCTAACTCTAGTTTCGTATGTTCTTAAACAGAACAGAGCAGTTCTACTCATTTCTACCATGCATGATAATGACTTAGTTGATGCAGAAACTGGAAAACTTGAGATCATTATGCACCAAGGTTGATACTGTTGACCAAAAATGTAATGCTTATTCAGTATCTCGAAGAACAAAACGATGGCCGTTTGCTATATTTATGGCACTCCTCAAAGTGGCTGGAATGAATACATTCGTATGGAAAACTGGACATTGACCTAACTCATCAATGACAATCTTTCCTGAAACACTTGGCTATGGGTTTTATGAAACCTCATATGCAAGGAAGACTACAGATAAAATCATTACCTCTACATACCAGGAGCATTCTGGAAAATGTGTTGGGAAAACCGCCAACCAGAAGGGAAGCAGATAGTTCACGAAGTCAAAGAGGGAGGTGTTATCTTTGTAGACGTTCCAAAAATAATTACACAACTGTGAAATGTTCAAAGTGTAGCCAGTTTTCATGTGAAAAGCATAGCAAAACACTTGTTCAATGTGATACCTGTTTCAATTGTGAGTCCGATTAAAAAAAAGTTGATCTTGATTACCCATTTTGTATTTTTTTCGATTTGTCAGACAAATTGATTTTTTCTCGAAATTGTAACAAAAATATATCATTTACTAAAAAGCGTTGTTTTATTTGGTAAAAATTCGACATGGCGTACACTATACGCCGCGCGCCGAATTATGTTAAAATTAGGGCGCGCCTAGCCAAGGGTTAAAAACAATTACTTACGAACTCTTCGTCATTTTCATTGCCCAAGACTATCTTAGTGTATAGATTTTAATTCGAATGAAAGATCACTTGTAGTGGAGATATTTTTTTGTTAAGATTCTTAGATTAAGACAGGAATGCTAGTCTACGCATAACATGCTACGATAAAGTTGAAATAGTTTGCACAAGGGGGCGCAAGGCTAGTCTATGAAGTCATCACACAGATGATTGACCGTGCATTAAATATTTTAAAGGGGTTGCATATGAAACTTTTCAGAGTTTTAAGTGTTCAGGTATCATTTAATTAGGGCTGTGTTTCTTGTTCATGGTTTTTGTTTGTTCATGTTTATTGTTGTTTACTTATTCATTCGTTTACAGCTTTATTAAAAATTTCATTTACACTTTACTCTGGCGTTCACATTTCTCTTTCTTGAAATTTGACATTCTATCACAAAAGCATTTTTATTCAAACAACATCAAGCTGCCAAGTTCCCGAAGGACCCTCCAGAGAGCAGAGAAAGAGATTTCTCAGATTTAAAGATTTGGATCAAAATTTTTATTCAGATAAGGTTTTAGTTTTTAAGTTCCTCCATACAGGCGCTTTTCCTGAATTAACTCGATTCCACTAATAATAAAAATAATGAATGAATTTTTAAATTATATTTTCACCCACTTCCAATTATCATAATCTAAAATTTGGCCACATTTCAAGGACCGACGATAATACAAGAATTTCCTACTATTAATGTAATAAAAATAATGACAATAATTTCACTTTCACCCTTTATTAATCCTCCGAATTATCTAAAATTTTTCAAAAATTTTCAGAACCAACGACAAAACAAGAATTTTATGATAATAACGCACCTACTAATAATAATAATTATGAGAAATTTCGAATTTGATTTCAATCGTCCGTATGATCTGAAAGTAGGCACACATAAACCGATGGTAACACAAGAACTTAATAATAAAAGTTTAATGATAATACTGATAATGACGTGAATTTTTTATTCAATATCCATCCACTTCTAATCATCCGAAAATTTTAAAATTTGGCATACTTACCAAGGACCGACGGTAACATAAGAATTTCATTATATTAATGTTTGATTGATAATAATAATAATGAAAAATTCTAAACTTTATTTCCACCCACTTCCAATGCTCTGAATAATCTTAAATTTAGCACACACATCAAGAACTGGCGACAATACAAGAATTCCTTAATATCAATGTGATGATAATAATAATGATCAGAATTTTCAAATGCGCTGCTGTACATCAGTACACGTACTTTGTCACTGCAAGGGCTCTAAACGATTTCGCAGGGCACACAAGATGTCTGAAACGGTCGCAGTGTGAAGGCTTTTAGCGCGGAAGCCAAAAATGAATCCAAGCTGATCTAATCTAGTAAATATATCTTCAAGCAAAGCTTAGGGGAACACTACTTGATGCCATGCATGGCAGCAACAAGGCCTTCATTGACTGCAGAACATTGCAGATCACGGCTTGATTTTGCTCGTGCACACCCTCTTCGGCGGGAAGCTGAATGATGTCGAGTGCTCTTCACTGATGAGTCAATATTCTGTTCCATGACCAATAACACACGAATTCGGGTCTACAGACGCTACAATCAATGTAACACTCTGTAAATCATTGCTTTTGGAGGAGGATCGGCGATGATTTGGAGTTGTATGAATTTGGAGGCACGATGAAACTGGTAGTCATTTATGAAGCGAATTTGACAACAGTATGTATCCGAAATTCCTGAACCCCATGTTGTCTGTTCTTTTGCTCCATTCATTGGTGAAGAATTCATATGATTGCACGACCATACGAAACCACACGGCCCGCCAGTATTTCTGGGCGATCTTGCCCGCGATAAGTCCTGATACGAACCCCATCGAACATATAAATGATTTTCTTGGGAGATGAATTAGAGTTCTGCAACAGACCAAAGTTACTTTGAATGAGCAGAGGGAAAGTTTAGTGAATTTGGGAGACATAATTGAATAAGGACTCTGATATTGAGTATAAGAGGCAGTTATCATTGCTCGAGGAGGGAACTCAAGAAATTAACAAATCATTTCAGAATAGAAAACAAATTCTTCATTTTCATTTTATTGTTGTTTTTATGAAACTGCACGTACTTGATTGTTGATATCTTCTAGAAAAAAATGTTAGTTTGATTATTTGTATTGTGAATTTTGTTTGCCTATTGTCGTAAATACATTAAAATTTCGTATTTCTGAATTTGAATAATATGCGCTGAAAATTTCTTTGGAATATTTATTCTTCACAATATTCATTTATTTTAATATGTATAAGAACATGTATTTATTTTCTAAGGATCGATACTATCCGAGTCAATGAAGTTTTTTATGACATCAGGTATGTCAAATGAGTTTTTCTATCTCACAAAGTCCCATCGGATGTATATTCTAACACTTTCCTTGATATTTTCATCATTATTTCAAATTCATCATTTTTCTTTCAGCAAATGCGTGCGCTCCTGTCTGTTGTGGGAAGGTCACAGTCTAAAGCTACCTTCTCTCTTAGTCTAAGAGCCAGCGTTCCGCAGACTTACGGTATAGTAGCAAAGTCCATATTAATGCTAGGTATGCTATTTCACCTGTCGTAGGTGAAGTGGGGATTCACTATTCCCATCATGGGTTCCTTGGGGCGTGCCCAGAAGTCGAAAAGCATCAAAACTGACTCCGAAAACGTGATCGCAGATTGTCTGCTCTTTTAACATGTTGAATACAATATTTTACTTTTATTGAAATATACAATGGCAGACATCTATTCCGGTTCCTTCTATAATTTATATAATTTCAAAGGTGCGAAAATTTTATACAAATTTACGTTATTTTAGCAAAGCTGAAAATTATATATGTTATTCATATTATCATTACATACACATATTTGAAAGAGCAGACAGATAGATCGGTTCTAACATGCAGGCAGACCACATAATACTTTCGCAGTCGTACTAATGAAGGCGTACGATTTTGACTCTCTCACTCTACATCTCGCAAGTAACCTGTATTGAAGCACCTATGTGAAACAATGGAGCAGGTTTAATGAATATACACTGTTCATTTTGAAGCTTCTTTGGATGCTTCCTCTACAATTTAAGTGGAATTTCACCTGACCTTTACTCCATTAGTTTACCCTCCCTATGAAATAGTATATTGTGCAACTAGTGCGGAAAATAGGATATTTCATACGAGTTTGACAAGATGATGAACCACGAGCCGTAGGCGAGTGGTTCATCATTATCTTGTCAGAGCTTCGCTTATAGCGAATGCTAAGGCAACCTAGAAGGATTGAAATAAACATTTGTTATTTCTATTGTAGTGAGAACTGTATCTTGACAAAAAAATATATAATTTGGATAATTTGTATATCTACTTTAAAATGATTTTATAACTGATTACTCTTCAATTATGAAACATTAAAACAGTAAAGATGAAAAAAAAAAGTTGGCTGTGGTTCATCATTATCTTGTCAGAGCTTCGCTTATAGCGAATGCTAAGGCAACCTAGAAGGATTGAAATAAACATTTAATATTTCTATTGTAGTGAGAACTGTATCTTGACAAAAAAATATATAATTTGGATAATTTGTATATCTACTTTAAAATGATTTTATAACTGATTACTCTTCAATTATGAAACATTAAAACAGTAAAGATGAAAGAAAAAAAAAGTTGGCTGGGCCACACTACCACACAAATCTGAAATTTGTATTTGTCCGTGCCTTGACAATTTGGGCCACCGAGAATGTTGATAATAATTGTCAAAAACAATGATTCCAACAAAACATTTGTCGTGATGCAATAGAATATCGAAGAATACTTTTTTATAGTTGGATGACATTGCAGCAACGAAAACTTTGAATAAATTATACAATTCGGTATTTACATAGTAAATATTATCACACTGACACTATAATGTTATGAATATGAATTCATTTGTAGATATTATTGTCACAGCTACCCATAACTGAGTAATAATTAAAAGTATAGTTAACTTTATTAGGTAATCGCACCAATCGCAGAGCGAGGAGACAGAAAGAATAAGAGAGAAAGAATAAGAGAGTAAAAATCGTAAGCCTTATATTACTACGACTGCGAAAGTATTATGTGGTCTGCCTGCATGTTAGAATCGATCTATCTGTCTGCTCTTTCAAATATGTGTATGTAATGATAATATGAATAACATATATAATTTTCAGCTTTGCTAAAATAACGTAAATTTGTATAAAATTTTCGCACCTTTGAAATTATATAAATTATAGAAGGAACCGGAATAGGTGTCTGCCATTGTATATTTCAATAAAAGTAAAATATTTTATTCAACATGTTAAAAGAGCAGACAATCTGCGATAACGTTTTCGGAGTCAGTTTTGATGCTTTTCGACTTCTGGGCACGCACCAAGGAACCCATGATGGAAATAGTGAATCCCCACTTCACCTACGGCAGGTGAAATAGCATACCTAGAATTAATATGGACTTTGCTACTATACCGTAAGTCTGCGGAACGCTGGCTCTCAGTCTATCTTCCCCGCAGCCCGCGCGCCCAAAAACAGAGCGACTTCAAATCACTCCGTGTCGTAGGTATGGCACTGCTGAGTCCATCTGCATTTATAATATTATACGTCCATGGTGTATACACTCTGCACAAGAGTATTTGAGCAAAGAAAAGGTAAATGTATTGTAATGAAATTTCTTTTTTTTTAAACTCTGAGAGAATTTTATTTTAAAGCATAAATATTTTAAATCTTAAATTAAAAACTAATAATAATAATAATCAAGAAGAGCATATCATTATAATACCTATTGTGTAGGTTCACGTGGAAGATTTGATTTACAAGTCAATTTCACACTATTATTAGGATCATCCATCAAGTAGTGTGAATTTGCCTCCTTCTTTTAAATTAACGGACAAATATTGAATCTTGCTGAATTCTGAAGTCTGTTGTAATTAAACTTCTGGTAATTCTCCCGCTGCATTTTCCAATAATACAAAAAATATAAAACTCACAGCCAACTGAAATCAACTATCTTCCGATAAAACAAGGTTTTATCCGCTTCATTGGACTGCTTCCTCGCAGATATTATCGAACTCGCTAAACGAAAGTTAATAACCAACTGATGTTATTAAGTTTGTTAATTAGTTCCTGTTGAGACATAATTTTAAAGTTTGAGTACTCCGAACAGATTTACACGTAATTTTCTACTACTAGCCCGGTATGTTCATAATAATCAACCAAGGAGATTACACTTCGGAGCTATAAACCAGTCATAAAGTTTCGCATAATAATTTTCAAACGTTCCCAATGAGAATAATTGGGAAGGGAACCGGCCCTTTTTTGTCTCGCGAACTTGAGGGCTGAGTTATGATTTGGTGTTTGCGTTGATTAATTCGGGTTTAGGCTCGCCTTGAATATACATGGGAGGAAGTTTAAGAGGCCCAATTTCGGAGGAATCGTTTCGATGTTACATGGCATAATTTAATTTACTCATTAGGTATGCATTGAATTCGATGTTGTTGCGAATAGTGGGCTGGATTAGAGAAAGGGTTCCTAAGAATGGGATCATTTGGGTGGTGAGTGAAGAATTGATGTTGCTCTCTAGATAAACATGAAGGCCTAAATCTAACTGGTTATATGGAAATAATCCTCAATGCGCTATCAGAAGTCGATTGGAAAGTTTGGACAAGACTATTAGTTCGAGTTGCGGTAATTTCCCTTAAATTTTCCCTAATTTGAAATAAAAATTGATAGGAAATTATTGTGCCCTAACTTTGACATCTAACCATTCTTACTCACATGCCATTTTTTTAACTTCCAATTTTCCGTTACGAGAGGAATGCCAAAAGTAATTTTCTCATAAAGCCTCAATTATATCTCTAATTTATGGATTGGAATAATGATTGTAATATACCATGTGCTCTCTTTTGTTCTTTATGAATGAAATGTGAATATTTTGTAAGCTATAATAGTAGTAGGCGAGTCACGAGGTCAGGTTCAAGTTCTTTCAATCAAAACTTTCGATCGAAAGAGTTAAATTTGGACCCAACGCGGGGCTCAAGAAATAATAGTAAATAATTCAATGTCCTGACTGAATTCAGAAAACAAAGATAGCAAGAAAAGATGGTCGTCTTGTGGGAAGATCTAAAAAAACATCAATTTTCAATACTTCATAACCGTTATATTGTAACTATCAAGAAACACTTGGAATTGAGTTGTCCAAATTTTTCTCTTGTATGTGGCCATACGACAAACGTAGTTTCTTCAAATTTTTATATGAATCCAATTCACAAAAAACTCAAAATTGAAAATTCAGGTTATTAGTCAATTTTGGAAACAGGTTCTAGTTTCAGTGTTATGTCTAATGCTCATTATCAGAAATAATATCCAGATAATAAAGTTACGGAAATCGAATAAGGTTTTTAATTTAAATAATCAATTCTCATATTATCGATAATGTTACAGGACCTATGAAAGGTCGCGATTTTTTTAATTCCTATAAATTGAATATTTCACAATAAGAATTCATGCAAACTCACGATAACATAAACTGTCTGATTAAATAGAACCTCAAAGTTGTTGCACTCGGATTAAATTTATTTACTAAGGGCCTTATATCAATCAAACTGAAAGAGGCTGATGTACCGAAATTCATCAGAGCTCGCTCCCTTCCGTTTGAGATGAAAGAAATGGTGGAGGAGAAATTGAACTGATTAAACATTTTTAGGATTATCAAGCCAGTAGACCCATGAGGTATACTGGTGGTACCGGTATTGAAAAGAAATAATGGTATCATACGTATCTGTGATTACTTCGAGGTTACAATCAATCTTTTTATTGGAGTGGATCAAAACCCACTACCTAGTATCAATGGTTATTCAGTCGTCCCAAACAAAACGATTTTAAAGTTGTCAAAAGTGAACCAAAAATAGTGAAAAGTTTAAGAAGAAAAAGTTTTACAAACATACGTAAGTTATATCAAAACTGTATATTTGATACTCTTGCAATCATCGAAATAAACTTTCCATCGTACACATTCCACGATTAACAAAAACTTTAATTGCTGATAAGAGTCTGGGGTAAAAAACGTGTACCAGATATCGCTAAATGAAGCTGGAGCCAGTAGCGGAGTAAAATAAATTAATAATGGATAAAGCCAAGACATTAGACGACTTGTTCGATTTAGTAAATAAAACTAATCAGAATTTATCCACTAAAATTGATAACTTGAACTTCGAATTAAAAACGTCTATTATATCTGTGAACAAGCACTTGATGAAAACTGATAGTAGAATTGAAGAACTAGAATCAGGAAACTACGTCTTGAAAAAACGATTGGAAACCGTTGAAAGAAAATTAAAAAATCAAAACTTAATTTTTTACGGACTTCAAGAATACTTAGAAGAAAGCACAAAAGATCTATTAACATCAACCAAAACAATAATTACAGAACATCTGAAAATCCTGATTCAAAATTTTGATATCACAGACGTACATCGTTTGGGTAAGAATAAAAATAGCACTAGACCAGTGCTGATTAAATTCCACTCCTACATAAAAAGGGTAGAGGTTCTCAAAAACGCCAAATATTTGAAGAATACTGGAATCTATATATCTGAAGATTTGATAACAAAAGATCTTAATGATAGAAAAATATTATTGAAGCATATGAAAGAAGCAAGAAGTGAACAAAAAAGAGCTATAATAAAAGGCAAGAAATTAGAGGTAGAAGGAACCCTATATAGTGTAGAAGACTTGCTCAAAGACACTGAAGAAGAAGAATTCGAGACATTTTCACCACCCCATATCAGAGAAACCTTGAGTGCAACACATACCCCAAGTCACGACCAATCTAGAAGTGAAGAAATAGTGAAAGAAAACATCAAAACAAACTCAAAGAAAACTGAAAATATAAAAGAAGATAATAGTTACAAAGTGCAATCAAAAGAAGAAGAGCGGAAACGTTATTATACAAGGCCTAATTCAATAGTAGCAACACCGAAGAAGACAGACAAAAATCCTGGGCATCGTTTCAAAAAAATCTAACAGAATTCAACATGGATGATTATATAAGAGACTATAGAACAAATGAAATAGAAACAATAGTCCTAGAAAATTTTTCTGAATGCAACGAAGTACTCAAAGTGAATCAATACAATACTAATTTCAAAATATTTCACAATAACATTAGAAGCGCTTTCAAGAATCTTGATCATTTGTTATGCTACCTTGAACAGTTTTCAGACAAACCAGAATGTATAATTTTAACTAAAACATGGCAAATAGATGATGTCAATATTTTAAATATAGATGGTTATAACTTAATTTACAATCACGGCACTCTTAATCAAAACGATGGTACAATGGTTTTTATCAAATCATCCTTAGATTATAACTATAAAATCATTTCTCTAAATAACGGTAACAAATTGATACTTACAGAAGTGACTTTTCATAATAAGTTGATCAAAATTCTGTCAGGCTACAGATCTCCATCGAACCCACCAGCAGAATTTATAGAAAACTTGAAAAGCTACTTACTGACCGAAAAATTTGATAAAACTAATCATTATATTTTAGCGGGTGATCTTAATATTGACTTGCTCGATGAGAATGATGGAAACTCTGTGGACTACATTAATACACTGAGCGAATTGAATTTTTTGTCTGCAATAAATAAACACACTCGAGTAACTGAAAATACAAAATCCTGCATAGATCATATTTTTGTCCGTACGAAACATGATTTAGAATTATTGCTACCTTTTGTTATAAAATCTAGAAAACAGACCACTATTCTGTTCTACTACAAATTATTTTCCCAAATACAAAAATAATCACCACCAAATACAAGACAAACACATACAAAAAAATAGATTACAACAAATTATCAACGAATATCAAAAATACTAATTTCAACTCCATTTATAATATTACAGATATTTACTCAGCAGTAGAAAAACTTGTAACATTGATTACCACAGAAATTAAAAATTGTAGCTATACGCTAAAAAACAAAGAGAGAAAACGCAAAAGTTGGATAACTCATGGAATAATTAAATCGATCAATGAAAGAGACAAAATGTATCAGACTTTGAGAAAAAACTACAATCACGAATTAAATATAAAATATGTTGAATATAAAAACAGGCTGAATTCCATTATAAAAAATGTGAAAAACGATTTCTATAGACAAAAAATTTCAGAAAACGCAAATAGTAATAAAGCGATGTGGCAAACAATACGGAAATAACATCTGGCAAACAAGTCAATACAAATATTAAACAAATGAAAAAAAATGGTCATATTATCAGTGATGAAAAAACTATAGCCAGTCTATTCAATGAACATTATGTTGCAGTAGGCCCAAGCTTGGCTAACAAAATTGTAGTTGATCCGAACTATACAACCTACTCAAAAAAAAATTTAATAACCATAGCTCTTTTTTCCTTTCACCCAGTATGCCTTCAGAAGTAATCAAAGTCGTAGAAGAATTAAAAAACAAAAAGTCTCCGGGCGAAGATGGGATAACTGGTGAAATTGTTAAATGTATACTGAAACATATCTCTGAACCATTAACATATTTATTGAACAGATGCTTAGAAAAAGGATATTTTCCTTCCTTGTTTAAAATATCTCTGGTAAAACCAATATTTAAATCCGGTGATCCCCTAGAGGCTGTTAACTACAGACCTATCTCACTTATTACTACATTTGCCAAGATATTTGAAAAACTTTTGAAAAACCGGTTATGCTCCTACCTAGACAAATTCAACATCTTATCGAACAGACAATATGGATTTCGAAGTGGTGTATCGACACAGGATGCCATATTACACCTAACATCTATGATGTATAACGCAATGGATACTAATAAAATGGTTTTGAGTGTCTTCATAGACCTTTCAAATGCCTTCGACACTGTGAGTCATCCATAATTATTAAAATCTCTGGATGATGTGGGTATCAGAGGCGTTGGGCTACAGTTATTTAAAACGTACCTCACAAAAAGATTCCAATTTGTACAAATTAACAGTATTCGAAGCGAGCAAAAGGAAGTTACCTATGGTGTACCACAAGGATCCGTGCTGGGACCAGTCCTTTTCAACATTTATCTAAATGATCTTTTTTCAGTTCCTACGGCCGGTGAAATCATAGCATACGCTGATGATACTTGTATCTTCTACGAAGAAGAAAATTGTGGAAAAGTCAAAATACTAACAGAAAAAGATCTTGCTATTATTCAAAAATAGTTCAATAGCAAATTACTAACCATAAACTTCACAAAAACATCTTTCCCTCCCACGTATATTGACAGTAGAACATCACCGGACTTTCAATCGATAAAAACTGAAAATAACACAAATATAAATGCTGTTACTGATTTTAAATACCTGGGAGTCGTCTTGGATTCAAACTTGAGATGGGATAAACACGTCAAACATGTAATTAAAAAAGTTTCTAATCCACAAATTTAAAGTTTTAAGAATTATTCTCAATCCTAAGATGCTGCATACGGTTTATACCTCACTTGTCCAGCCACATTTAATGTATGGTATAGTAGCATGGGGAAGTGTTGGAAAAACTCAAATCTTGAAGTTACTCAAAAAAAAATCATCAAAGTTATGTATAAAAAAGACTTCACTTATCCATCCGACGATCTATTTCGAGAAAGCTCCATAATGGACATACGGCAGCTATACTATTATTTTACAAACATATACCAACATAAAAATGAACATCAACTCAAATATTTCGATCATGAATACAACACAAGAAATAAAAATAAAACGTATGTACTGAAAAAGACAAAGAAAGCGGCAGGCCAAAAATGTTACACTTATCAAGCTCCTAAACTGTATAACACACTCCCAGATTATATTAAAAATAAAAATAAATTAGAAAACTTTAAATATCACTTAAAAAGTTTCATATTTGAAAACTCTAGAGAAATGATTCATAAAATAATAGAATAACATAGAGTGCCGTGGTTGTATACTTCTACCAATTTTATTAATGAGCTTTTTTTTTGAATGCGCTTCAATAGACGCTCTCTTCTATTTGTTTGTACCAATTGCTCCATTCGTTTCACTGTAAATGCTGCTTTTATTTTGTTTTATTTTAATTAACTTATTTTACTTGTCGGTTTTATTTTAATTAACTTATTTTATTTGTCGATTTTATTTTAATTAACTTGTTCTACTTGTCGATTTTAATTATTATAGGTTATATTATTACTATTATTGTTGCAGATATTTTATCTTATATTGATTTGTTTGTTTATTGTGTCACGCACAGGTTAAACCTTTAGTGACTTTTTCCCAGTTTATTTACTTTAGCTAGGTATCAATACTCATATGTGACTCATATTTGGTAAATAAACTTATATTATTATTTCTAAGATTATTTATATAAAAAAGGAATAGTATGAAAATGAACATAATAAACACTATCAGAAAGCAAATTGAAACATAGCAGTTACCGACTAACTCAAATCAGATGCCATGGATTCTTTCTAAAATTTATACCGCGCCAGTGAGTTGAAGAAGCCAGCCCAAAACACAGACTACCCCAGATCTCTAATGAGATTTCTAAATGGAATTTATAATGATATTGAATAATAAAAGAACTGGTGGCATGTAGTATGACGACTACCCTGTTTGAGTAGTATTGGGGTTAGGGTTGGAATGGAATGCCAAACGCTCAGTTCACAAACCCCCAATAATCCGTATGATAGATACAGAAAAATCCTGTTTCGATGCTTTCCAAGCTCCCGTTGTGATCACAAAGGGCTGACAAGTGAGAAGATGACAACCTGAAAAGGAATAGTTGAATGGGACTCAAAGTCAAAGCCAAATTGAGAACAGCAAGTATCTATAGATATAGATTATCAAGAATTATTGAGTTTTTAAACCACAAAATCAATCAAACAAATATCCTCCACATTGATTGAGGGTCACAATAATCTATTATAATATATTTCAATTATCAAATGTAACTGGATATACCTCAAGTAAGCCATTAAAATAAAATGGCAGAACAATTATCTAAAATGAATAAATCTGCACACTGATTGTGTGCAACAAATACCAATCAATACAAATGTTAATTATAAATTATAGTAATAATTATGGATGGGTTAGGTTTGAACGTGAGTGGGACCTCCACTGCAGCCAATGGCCTATTGTGGCTCAGGCTATGGTTATATTTCTCCCAGTTTATTCAATTTAGGAATGAATTGGGAGAACAATTTACCAGGTTTTCTGGCCTTACTGTCGTATCGCCAAATATTGATAATCTGGTTCTGTCCGCTGCAGGGCATGTACACAGAATGTGTTCAGCCGTTTCATTATCCTCCATCCAAAGCCGGCACTCTGCATCTTGTGCAAGTCCGATATTATGCATGTGATTTTTGAGTTTGCAGTGGACAGTTAGCAAACCTACTATAACTCTGGGATTTGCTCTACTGAGTTCTAGCAATTTGTCAGAGTCCTCTTTTTTCCCTGTACAAGCAATAAATGCTTTGAAATGGGCTAGGCCCAATAATTATAGTAGTGAAATATTTATAGTGAATGGTAATGGTAATGGTAATAGCAATGGTAATGGTAATGGGTGGGGGACGCAAGCGTCAGCGACTAGGCTCCAGTGGGCCCTTTTTGCAATCCCCGGCATCTTCACTCATCCCATGTCGGATACCTGCTCGAACCTCTTCGACCTTCTTCGAAATGTCCTTCCAATGCAACGAGTGCAATTCTTCCTCCTTAGTAGTGGCAGCTCCGAAGACGTTTTGTCTGAGCCTGCCATGAATACCACATTCGCACAGGAAGTGGAAGGAGTCCTCCTCTTCCCCACATTCCGTGCATAGTGGGTCTGCCTCAACTCTGATGAGAGCCAGGTGCCTCCTGAGGCCGCATTGGCCGGTAAGAACTCCCACCAACAGTCGGAGTTCAGTTGTCCGGCTAGCTTGGCTTGTCCAGTTTGGACCCGTCTGTAACACAGAACAGGCTTTCTGGGGGAAATATCACCCTTTCCTCTTCCCACTCTCTCCTGTCTGGGATCTCTAGCGAGATCGTCCTTTTCCACCTAATTTCATCCTCTGCCTGTATCACTTTGATAGCGGATAGTGGGATTATTCATAGTGAAATTTCTCCCTGAAGAACACTATTAAAAACAAACATAATGAAACACTTGTTATTGATAATAACAATTACGATAGGGTAAATACCTTCATTAAGTACCCTCGTAAAACAATGAATGATAACATCCAATGAAATCTGGATTAAATGAATCAAATAAAAAATTGATGATAAATGAATCTAGGACAAGATAGGTTATGTTAATTTGGAAAATAACATACAAAATGTGCTCTATTCGTGTGCTTCCCACTGCAGTCCAAACCCAATAAAATAAAATAAGTGTGAATAAATGTTGATATAGAAAATAGTTAATTCCGTAGAGGTTATGTTAATTTTGAATAATATATGTTAGAAAGTTAAACTGTAAGATGGCTATAGTTATACCCGTCTGTACTCCTTCATCGAATTGGCTAAAGGTACCTATGGCCTTGGTACAACTGGAAGGTCCAACACATTCGCCCTCTCAGCAGCTACTAACAACGTACTGATCCCTTCGTCCTCTTGTCAACAACCTAGGGACGGGTAACTCGAAGACTCCGTTCTCTCGGTTCGTTTACCACTGCAGACTACTAGTGAACGGTTCCTCTTGTCTCTCCAAGACTTTTGATGTCCTGAGGTGGATAAAAAAGACTGCTTGACAAGTATAGATGGCAGAATCCGGGCAGCTTGGTTCAACTGGAAGGTCCACCAACTTCACCTGCTCAGACTACCGATAGATGGTTCCTCTTGTCCTTCCAAGACTAACAATGTCCTGAGGTGGATTGAATGGACTGTTAGATCGATAATACAGGGCCAGCCAAGAGCTTGGTACAACTTGAAGATTTCGACATTGTGGGTGAATTCTTACTAATCGTGATATTACGAGGTATCACTCCAAAGAAAAGAATGAACGATAAATACTCAAATCAACTCAGATTTGGTCTCCAAAAAGCCAAAACGACGCTATTTTCTGAAAAAAAAAAATACTTATTTCTTTTTCCAGAAAGTCTATGAACAGTTTGTTGGTCTGTCTTAACTGACAGAAACTGTCAAATGACATTATTGGCAACTGATATTATTTTAACAACAGAGTGAGTAATGCTTAGTAAAGGTCAGAAGATATAATAGGAACAAGTTCAAATCAACTATAAGTCACCCTCCGTGCAAATAATGTTTTCCAACCAACAAACCAATGAATGACGACACTAAAGCGCAAGAGAAATCAGCTCAACTATACGCCTACTTCACGAACAAACTCTCAAGTATTGAAATAAGATGTCTAAAAATCCTGGTGTGTCGACTCATACCTGGAAAACTGTGGGATAAAACGGGAGACAATTCGCCAGCTTGAATAAGAGAAAACAAATGAATTCGTGGTCTGTTTCCCAAATATTCCGCATTTGCTTGTACCGCCACGGTCGGTTTTCTTGTTAGGGTAAATTTACAAAAACAGAAGTTTTCAAGTATTGCCGGCGAATGAAATGAGTAAAAAACGTAATTATTGGAATTTACTGAAAAACTTCACCAATCAGTTCAATTTGTTACATTTTCGACTTATTTATTCAATTTTTTACTGAAATGAAATTTACTACAATAATAACCACGCATTTCATTTATAAATATTGAAGTTAAGCTTCATGAAAATTCACCATTAGAACCTGTCAACCTTGTGCTAATAAGCGGGAATGGCGGGATTCCTTGCGTGATATATTCGTGCCATGATTTTCATTAAAATGTTTTCTAATAATACAAGATACTATGTGAAAATCTTCATAATACGGTGGTACTTACTATACTCACTTTCGATACTGGATATAAATGAATCATTTTGTTCGTCTCTCTGGATTGCCCACAAATGATACAAAAACGGAGGGAAGGAACATGATCAAATTATTATTGTACAAACCATACAAACTACACAGGAAACGATTAGATATTCACAAATTTTATTTTATCACACATGTTTTGCCTGCACACTAGCTTCTTCACTGTCTGATTAAATAAAGTTTGTGGAGAATCGAATCGTTTTTAGTGTAGTTTGTACAATTACTATGGATCTTCATCAAGTAAATGACGAGTCAAACAGAATAATTAAATTATTATTGGATGAATGTCTAAGGAAATATACAGCAAAATTTAGAAACACATTAATAATAGTAATCAATACTAGGAAATTGCAATATGAAATTTAGATTCTGTCACCATCATTCACTTTTGGATTGTATTTGAAGTTTGTTGAAATTCCATAAAATTGACAACAGTCATCAATCACCATATCCCTGGAATATTGACAAGACTATAATTCTATTAGGGCGCCATCTCTGGAACCGACCAAAGAAGCAGACCACTATTTCATTTGTTCATTTGTCTTCTGAAAAATCAAAACAAAATTGAATCACACGACACACCATGGTTTTTATACATCTTATATTGAAATGAACTACTGACAGAAACAACTCGTTTAAATTGACTACTATCAGAAATGATAACCTCATAAATCTCGTAACAAATAGTATTTTGAACGTTATATCAATCTGAAAAACAATATAATGTTTGAAAAGATTTCACTCAAACAATTATAAGGTGAGAACCAATATGATGAAATGATTAAAATGGAAAATGCCCAGAACACATACACAATCGAAGGTACCAATAACAATAAACAGAAAGAGATTCAATGGTCCAATTTAAACCATCCTATAGGCGAATGTTCATTGAAATAGCATGTAGAATCGATAGCAAGGTTTCACGATTTCATGCAATGTGAGGTAAGAGCATGTTCTCATCTGTGAACAGATGATAAAATTTGATTTTGATGCGTTTCACAGGGTGGTATTGAGTTTCCGAATTGGGATCTATCGAATGCTTACCAACAGATCTCTCAATCAACTCAAATCTCAATCAACCTTCAAAAAATTTGGTAACAATAACAACTCATTAGGGATTATACAGAAACCAGATTATATAGATACATAACCGGGCTCCTTACGGCATCGCAAGGATACCTTCTGAATTTTAAGAAGTGATAGAAGCGCTCTCATCTACTCAACATTCGTAGAAGGCATTCCTCAATTTTCAGCTGACAGATTGAGAAGATGGGCAGTAATATTGTCGAACTATCAATACGAAATAGAATTTGTTGAATCGTAAAAAAATTGTGCTGACTTTCTATCGCGTGTGATATAATGGCGTTGATAATGTAGATATGAGTTACTTAACTATTTTTTTTTGAAAATTGTCATCATCTAATAAATTTTGAAACGGTAAAAGTCGTTATATCGAATGCATCAGGGATTCCCTCAAAAAATTGAGTGTGGTGAAATCATTTCCTCACTCAGAGTAAAAAATGAATGGTAGATTCTGACTGTATTTTGTGGAAACATCGACTGATTATACCCAAAAATATTTTGAATGACTTTCATTCTTCACACTTGGGTATAGTCAAAATTCATAGTTTAGCTCATTCATACTTTTGGAATCTGGGGCTGGACAAGGACATAAAAAAGTTTGTTGTACCTGCGGCAATTGGAAAGTGTGAAAAAATATAAATAAAACTATTTTGAAATTTGGCACCGGCTACATCTTGATTTCATGAGATCTCTCAAAAAGAAACAATTTCAGATTAACCCTTTGAGGACTACTGGTTATCAGTGAAAACCACGTTTCTAATAGCAACCCATTGATTTTCCTATCGGTCTCACATCGTAGCCACAGTGTTTATTGTGTTGCCTACGTATCAGTTTTACTCTTCTGGCTGATTGCAACGAGTTTTGGTAGTCTTTAGGATGTCGAATTGATAGCGTTTCGAGCCAAAAATTTGGAAATGTTCAATGTACCAGGTTGCATTATTCCTGAATGGAGACAGGTACTGTTTTGCGTTGTTTCATTCAAAATGAAAGAATAAAAACGTTACAGTTCATTGTAAACAAAAAATTATAATTTTGAGGCATTTGTTAAGTTGTAATTCTGCAATTTTGCACGATTTATTTCCTAGTGGTTTGCAGTAGTAACCACAGGATAAATTGTGTATTCTTTGTTTATTTAAGTCTTATTTCCACTGAGGCTTATGTTATTGAACGTTTATTATCAAAAATTCTCATTATTTTTTTCTTTCAAAACTTTCGAATTAATTTCGGCCTCAAAGGTTTAAAGTGGATGCATGTGCAAAATATTGTGAGCATTTCCATCAAACTGGATAACATCTAAAGCGACAGTTGAAGTTCTCAGAGCAGTTTTTGCGAGATTGGCTTATCGAAACGAATTGTATGTGGAACCAACTGGCTGGGATATTAAGAGAAGCTTAGGCAAAACCTGAAATGTTTTAGAAATTTCAAACCGAACACACATAGTGCTAATGATATAGAGGAGACCTCGAGAAAATTAGACATACGGAAGACAGCTATAACAGACCAGCCATCACATGTAAACCAGCTTACCTATCTAACAGAAATTGGTGTTTTCTAGAACTCAAGAGAGCCTTCAAGAATACAATCTTCAAAATTATGGTCCTAGTTACCAGATGGAGAAGTGTCGACGAAGCCTCTTGTAGGAGAAGCGTTGACGAAACCTCCTATAGGTGGATACTCCCAATTCTACGAAATCGACAGGCCCTCAGCAAAATGTTTGATTACTCTGCGCAGATGAAAATTGCTAGAAGAACCGTACATGGAGGAATACTATATCCCCTACTCTGTGGGACATGGTCGTAGACGAAGTGGTGGGATCTTTGAACAATCAGGGATACTACTCGCAAGGGTATGTGGAAAAGAGAAGTATACCCAAATAACCTCTCAGCAAACGCATTAAGGGATGGTGCAAGAAGAAGGACTGAAGGCAGTCCCTAGCGAAACCAGACTAATTTCCTTCCCACGCAAAATAATTCTGGGAGACATGGAGCTCAGATGAGAAACTAACCTAGAACATGCATCGGCAATGTGTTATCACCATAAGGAAATCATCGTTCATGTTGTGCAGAAGAACTTCTGGAAAAACAAGCCATTGAAAGTAGAAATCATGAACTGACTTCACACCGCGATCATAAAACGCATAATCACATATTTCTCACCACAGAGGCTTGCCTGTCTATTTATTACGGGCGCTATGAATAGCACCTGAACTGCTGCTTCGAAAACCATCCTTTTCCTTCCACCTTTGGCCATCACAGTCATGAGGGAGCCAATTATCAGTGCATTCAAAAATGAATGACTAAGAAATTGTAGAACTCATCCACATACTGGGAACACCAAAATCATTCATGAAGTCAACAATACCAAATTGGAAATGAAATCAGACTACATGCTACCCCAACCTCGATACGAACAACCATTCAGAACAAAGCTCAAGTGGAATGAATTGAACTCGGAAGTAGAATCACTATTAACTGTTAACAAAATTTGGGATATAGATGGTCCAAAAACAGATGTAGGAACAGGAGCAGAAAAATATGGAGGGGAGCCATAAAGGAACATTATAATAATTATAATGTTCCTTTATTTCACTTTGCAATAATAACACAGTATTCCATGCTGAGACACAAGCCATGCATTCAAATGAATTTAAACAGTGGGTATGATAGAAAACACATCTACATTATTTCGTACAGCCGGAGCGCAATGAAAACTCTGATTTTAGTACAGATAAGGTCAGGCAGGTTTGGGAATGCCTCAACGAACTGGCAAAATACAACAAGTTATTACTTGTTTGGATGCCTGGGCACAGGAACATGAAAATCAATCAACAAGCAAACCAACATGCAAGACAATCATCAGAATCATTATTCAGAGGCCCAGAACCAGTGTTCAGTATTAGCAAAACCAGATGCAGAAACATAATTAATAAGTGGAACGAAACGAAATACCAAATCGAAGGGTATCGACACATTACAGTCATGGTGAGGAACCTAAGCCAAACACAGCTGATACACCTCAATCCAACCAGATCCAAAATACTCAAAATATCCAAATTACCGGCTCACCGACCGGACACTACGGCCTAAGAAAACACCTGCACACCATGGAAATAAACAGATAAACTGTGGAGTGCAGACTGTGTGGTGACGAAGAGGAAACAGCCTCTCCCATCATCTACGAATGCGACGCCCTGCACCTCAGGTACAACAGAACAACCTAGAAACAGGTATGAATCCAAAACACCTAGTGAATAGACTACTGAACCTGGTGAAAAATACGGGCCTATTCAACTTGGAACCACCGCCGACAGAAAAATACTCCTCCACGATTCACTGTTGCGTTAAAAATTAACAGTGCTGCTCCTAAGGTGTCGTATGGCGTTAGTAACAAGGCCTATCCAGAACACATGGTTAATGACCATAGCAGTCGATGCAAAACACCAAAGAAAAATAATCAGCAGGTCTCAGTGTGGGGAAACCCCAAGGGTGATCCTGGCATCTCGCTCGTCAGCCTTTAACCAACAAACCATAAAACTGCTCAGAATTGACTGCCTAACAATTCGCTCATAATACATTTCACTCCACTGGAAATGGATGGTAGTGAGGGTGATGGTAGTGACGGAGCCCCATAATACATTTTGTTGGAATGTTTAAATTATCTTCAACTTTTTCAGCCTTATTCACTCATGTAGACTTATCCAGAAAGTTTTCTTTCGAAAAACAAACATGTTATTGATAGTGAATGGAAATTTCCATCAACTGGTCACCATATCCATTGAAATCGTGGAAAACTACTCCTGATATCGTATTCCGCTAACGACCATTCAAAAGCCAGTTTCTCCAATTCCAAATGAGTCCTGTAATCGCTAACCGGTAGCCATAACTTTATCAGTCCCAGAAAGTGCCATGAAGATATCCAAAGATAAGTGACGTCCTCTCGCGCTGAGGACATCGGCGAACGACGATGGCACTCCAATTCGACCCCTGTCACCAATGCACATAGAGACGGATTCCGAACCTCCCAAATTGAATTCGAGTCCCGTTTCGCGTAACGGAGGTAACACAGCCTGCTAGGACCTATAAATTACTGATACCCTCCCAATAAGATTAATTCTAATTGCATGCAGCGAACGTGGAATTTATGGAGACGAGTGGAAATGAGACGGGATATATAAATGGGAGGACGTAGATAAGGAAATATTTCCTTTATAGATTTATGATGTCGGACTGAGCATTTGGGTTCTCTATAGATTTTCATTTCTCTGTGTATATCTGGCAAAGAAATAAGGGATTATTGGGGGTTTGGATGAGTTTTTAAAGAGCATATATTCTGTAATAATTGGCCGGTTATTGAGTCTCTGCATATACGGAGAATGTCAACTTCATTTTCAAATACATCCTTATGAACAGGGTGAAAATTTGAATATGCAGGAAAAAGATCATTGAATTTTACTTTTATTCCACGGGTAGCTCCATTTCTTTTACAATTGCCTCAGTAAGGTGGGCGTTCAATTTCGTATATTTTCATTTAAAGTTGCATTGAGGATTGAAGTAGGTACTAATTCGCTATTTTCCTAAAACTGAATATTATTTTTAGATAACATTTTGCATTAGCTCCCCACATTATGAAAGATTTATATCGACATTCAGTGATGAAAAAAAATTTGAGTCTTTGAAACATAAAAAAATTCGAATATGTATACTCTTGTGACGTAGAATGTCTTGACTAGATCCTAGTATTTTTTGGTAACCTAAGTTGATGCTACTGATATGAATCTGACAACAGTGGAATCGCTGTCATTTGCTTACATCGTTAATGTTCTACTTGTCAGTCGTGAAACTGTTAACAGAAGACTACTTTTACAACTTGTTCTTCAAATTAAAGAAAAACTTTTTTAAAGCTATCAGTGGAAATTTGTCATCCGTGAATTGTATAAAACTCAATTTACAAATTCCGCTGCCGTAGCTACCGTTGACGCAGCCGAAGATGAAATATACTCCATAAGTACAACTGTTTATAAAGTCCGCAGCGACACGTTGCCACTGCAGTTGCCGCAGGCAAATAACCAACTGTCATCTTTGACAGCTACGGCGTTTTCTGGTTTTATTCATTCGATTAGTCTAGGCGGGTAACATACAACTATGGATGTAGCCTTGTTTTTGACCCTTTTGGAATCATTTACTCATGTAATTGAAATATAATTTCAAATTGAATGCGCATGCGCGGGTGCAGCGGTCGGCTAGTTTATGAATTAACAAATGTTTCCACAACTACAACGGCTGCGTCAACTGTTGTTACGGATATCATGAATATCCCTTCACTTATAAGGTTTATTAAGCCAGGAATCACACTGATCGACCAGGACCGACCGTCCACCAACGACCAAAATTTCCAACACGTATATTCTTATCGCACAACTCACACTGTTCGACCATTCTCGACCGTCCACGACCGGTTTTCAAAGACCATGTTGAAATTACAACCTGCTGGAAATTTTGGCGTCAGACTACTGTGATGCAATGCGCAAAACTTCAACGGTTTTTCACCTAAACGAAAATTTTAATATTATTCGTGTGAACTGTTATACTTCCAATTGAGTCAGAAATTCGTGAGTACTTTATTTTCAATTTATAGTACATCCAAAGTTTTAATGTTTTTAAAGCAGCGGAACAATACAGGAACAGTGTGGACCGCCGCAGAGATGAATATTTTGATAACAGCTGTGAGGAGCCACGTGTAATCAGAGTAATCCTAATTACAGCAATACAGAAGTCATTGATTGATTGATTACTAATAGTAACTTACATATTTTTTTATAGTTGGAGGATTAACGTGCTGGATATAGAAAAAAGAGACATTACTTGGTGCTCCTTCGGGAATTACTGCCCAGCAAATAGAAAATTGGCCTCCTTTTGATTGGGCATTTCTGTTGGTGTAATTTATGGACATTCAATAGTAGGTAGTTTGGAACTGTATTGATCTTTTAGTAATTTCACCCTCTTGGTCCCGATATAAATAAAGTTCTCTATTCCAGACACTTTTTTACCTTACTTTATTAATAGTTTATAAAAATCATACACCATCATGATTCTTTCTTCTTCACTATCACTCCTACTCATTATTCACAACAAAAGCATTGAAATTATGATTTTAACTTTTTTTCGTTAAATAAATAGAAAATTGACATAACCTTTTGAATGTCAGATCAATGTCAGATTTACAGAATTATTCTGGCGGACGGTCGTAGATGGTCGATCAGTGTGAGTTTGAAAGTTTTCATTGATCTACTTAAATTTTTGGTAGTAGGTTGACGGTCGCGGACGGTCGGTCCTGGTCGATCAGTATGATTCCTGGCTTATAGTGCTGCTAGATCAGGCTATGGTGATGCTGTGGGTTATATGCAGCTGAAAAGGGAATGTTTAATTTGTATCATCAAGTGCCGTATAGTTTTTGAGCACAAATTACGGAGCAAACCATATTTTGTTGTAGATACTATCGACAAAAGCAATGATGAATGGTATATTATATTTTTTTAACATAAAACATAGATTTTGGTATTTTTAGATGGACGCAAATATGCTATCACTTTTTTATAATAGTTGCTCCGTCGTACGGATGAAAAAAGTCCCACATCGATGTTATTCAATAACCTATAGTGAATATAATAGCAGCAATGCCTTTTTCATCAACAGTAAGAGCTCTGACAGATCGATCATTTAGTGACATTAGTGACTTACAAGCGATAATACAATGATAATCGACATTTGTCTTCACGATTCCAACGTTGTCGGGTTGTGTCAGTGACGTGAAATGTCTGTGGAAGAACACTCCTGAAATTCGAATTTATATAACTAAATACAGGCGAAAAACGATATGTAAAAATTGAACACATATATATATTTCGATATATTTGAGATATGAAAATTTCAATGACATACATTTTGAAATTTAGGAAATCAGCGAATTGAATATATTGAGAATAATTTCATTTCGTTACTTAAGCTTTTTTTGGTCGAGAATTGAAGGAAATAAGCCAATACTTGCTTCTGTTTTATTTCAAAGTCAAAACCTATAAAAATTGTGCAATTTGCAATTGAAAGCGAACCTCCAATGTCATTTGGGACATTATTTTCATATCCGAAATGGGCGGTGAATGCAAACATAGAGCAAAAATAGTTTCTACTTCACCAACATTCTAATAATTAATTCCTCAGTTCGGCAGTATCTGGATAGAGAGCGCCAATGGATATTCCATCAATTTCAGGGCCTGCTATATTTTCATGTTTGAATGAAATGATAGTGTGATTTTCATAACATCGGTAGAAGTGCCAAGATCGAAAAATGAAATGATGACACTGGTGTTATTTTGATTTCAGATATTATGTATATGCGTATCATGGAGCAAGAATTGGGAAAGGTTAAATGAAAATCAACAAACAATGACGGAGTCCGGAGTTTCAGTCCGTACAGTGCGACTTTTATTGTCCCCCTCTCCCTTTCACTTTCTGAATGGTATCACCGATATTATTTTTTAAAATGAAAGACATTGTGATTGCATGATAGAGGGGGCGGGGGCACATCAATTCCCCTCGTCAATTGAAATTTTTATATTGATGTGCCCTCTTATCCCTTTAATCGGGCAACCACAATGTCGTTCATTAGAAATAATAGTATCGTTGATATCATTCAAAATGGTTTTTGTTCCATGTTTGTATGTCAAACCGTTCAAAAGTTAACATGGGGGGGAGGGACGAAGGCCGCACTGTATAATGTAATGAAATATTTCCTGATTAATGAAAGCCACATGCGAAGGGTTTGGCAGTTAATTTAATCAATAATAATTCGATGGATTTTTTAGAAAAACGCTGACATATTTCAAGGTTTTTTAAACTAGCCTTGTTTGTTTCTCTGTTCATTATTGAAGGTGGTATTTTGCAAGTGCGATATATTCCTGAGGCTTGTCAGATCCAAAATATTGGATACATTCTTCCATATAGTGTGATTTGAGTAGGACGTGCATAAGAAGTTATCCAATTTGAAGTTCTGACAATTCTCATACATGTAACTGTCGACGAGAAATAAAGATTCATTAATAAATTTTCGATTATGGCAGCAAGACAAATTTCAAGTATGGGATCCTACTTGAAATTTGTCTTGCTGCCATAATCGAAAATTTAATAATGAATCTTTATTTCTCGTCGACAGTAACATGTATGAAAATTGTCAGAACCTACCTAAATCCAGTGCCTTCTGGTTAGTCCTGCTGCTATACACGGTATGCCAAAAGTCGGAACCAACTTTCTTATTTTAAACGGAAGCCTACATTTGTTTTCACATTGTTCAATTGGCCGTCTGATTCTTAATTCAGACAACCTGAGTTATTAAAGTTTTTAATATATTTTGACTTTTTAGAAAAAAACAAATAATACCGCTGTGTAATTAACAAAATAATTTGGATCCCGTAAACCGTTTAAAATGAGAAAACCAAAATTTATACCATATGGTCTCGGGAATTTTTGGGTAACTCGCCCTAAAATACAATTTTCAAGTAATGTAAAAAAGTAGTGCCATTTGAAAAAAATTCAAGTTTTGAAAATCGCATGCGCCCACACGGTACAAAATGGGATCATTGATGGGATATCAGAAGTTAGCCTAGTCTATACTAGCTAGATGTTTCACAATTTTTGGTTTTATAATTTCGATCGGTTTGCGAAATTCAAATTTTTATGCGTTTTTTTGTAGCCGCGAACTCCAATGATGCTATCAGCGCTGCGCTCATGATTTAATGGCGTCTCAGTCATTGGCAGCTCCTTCAGATCAACCACAGAGCTCTTGGAGAAAATATCATACCTTCATACCCTGCGACAGAAATCCAAATGGACAGATCCTTCCACGACTATTTTTCGAAAGGTCCCTAAACAAGACCTCTTTCAAAGGTTCGTCCATCACCTTTCCAATATTAGAAGAATAATTACACAACCCCATTATTTTAGTTGAGTTAAATTATTTTAGTCAAGTTAAGTTTAAGTAAAATGTGTCACTTTGGTAGCAGAATGTTCAGGGATGGCGTCTGGACAGATCTATTTTCATATTGCTATAATTATTATCATTGCCATTATTCTCTAGAAAAAAACGCACGTGTGGACAACCATCTATAAATAATAATACAAAAATGATTAATAATGGTAATTTATACATACAGATATATATATATATATATATATATATATATATTGAGTTTGGCTCATGTATATTCATCACGAACAGCCCTTTCCCCACCTCAACCGATCAGATGGTACTAATATGAGAATAATAAAATACGTTTTCTCACTATTGATAGTACCTTGGCACCTCTTCACAAATCACTGTCATTATCACGTCAGTTTTGTATATTTTATCCAAAATGTGAACATTAAAAACTCATATACGATAGATTATAACGTCAGGCATTGTTGCCACGTCTATTGCCACGTCTAGTGTGTTATTGTGGGAATCCCCTAGCTACCCAGCGTCCAATACTTTCAATTGACGGATGATTATTTCAAGTCTGTTTGTGTGAGGTACTGGTGGAAATTGATAATGGACAAATCAACAAGAGCCTACAAAATGATGTTGACCGCAAGGAGTTCTAAAGGTGAGTGAAATAGTATCGGATTTTATTAATAAATAGAACTTACTGGTATTATTCCCAGTATACCTACAAACAGTAAAGAATCTTCAGTGGCGGGAAAATTCACTCATTTTTATCGCGAAGATTTGTTACTGTCGAAGTATTAGAATGAGGGTGAATGGTTTGATTATTAGTTTTAATTATAAGCCGATTCTATTCAAAATTGGAAGCTGAGGAATTTCGGGGTCGGGGATTATGATTCTTTTGTCACCATTGAAAAACTCAAGATGACGGCCCAAATGACGGTCGAGTTTTGCGATTATGGTCCAATTCTATTCGAAATTGGTATCTGGGGGTTTTAGGGGTCGGACATTATGATTATTGTTGTCCGATTCAATTCAAAATTGGTATCTACGGGTTTTGGGAGATTGCGATTTTTTGTCAACATTCAAGATGGCGGCTTCAATATGGCGGATCCGTTTTGTGATAATGGTTCGTTTTGACTCGAAATTGGTATCAGGGGATTTTCAAGGTCGGAGATTATGATGTTATTGTTAGAATTGAGAAATTCAAGATGGTGGCTCCAAAATGGAAGACAAGTTTTGGGATTATGGGCCAATTCTATTCAAAATTGTTTTCTGAGGATATTTGGGTCGGGGATTATGATTCTTTGGTCAAAATTGAAAAATTTAAGATGGCGACAACAAAATGGCCAAAGAGTTTTGCGATTATGGTCCGTTCATATTAAAAATTGGTATCTGGGAGTTTTCGGGTCGGAGATTATGATTCTATTGTTGAAATTCAAAAATTCAATATGGCGGCTACAAAATTGCGGACGAGATTTGTGATTGTGTTCCAATTCTATTCAAAATTGGTATCTGGAGGTTTTCCGGGTCGGAGATTATGATTTGTAGTCAATATTCAAAAATTCACGATGGCGGCTCCAAATGACGGACGAGTTTTGCGATTATGGTCTGATTCTATTCGGAATGGATATCTGAGGGTTTTCGGGTTCAGAGATTATAATTTTTTGTTAAAATTCAAAAATTCAAGATGGCGTCTCCAAAATAGCGGACGAGATTTCAGATTGTTGTCCGATTCAATTCAAAATTGGTATCTGGAGGTTTTCCGGGTCGGAGATTATGATTTGGTGTCAATATTAAAAAATTTACGATGGCAGCTCCAAATGACGGACGAGTTTTGCGATTATGGTCTGATTCTATTCGAAAGTGATATCTGGGGGTTTTCGGGGTCAGAGATTATAATTTTTTTGTTAAAATTCAAAAATTTGAGATGGCGTCTACAAAATAACGGACGAGATTTGAGATTGTTGTCCGATTCAATTCAAAATTGGTATCTTGGTTTTGGGTGATTATAATTTTTTTTTCAAAATTAAAAAATTCAAGATGGCGGCTTCAATATGGCGGACCTGTTTTGTGATAATGGTCCGATTTGACTCAAAATTGGTATCTGGGGGTTTTCAAGGTCGGAGATTGTGATTTTATTGATATAATTGAGAAATTCAAGATGGTAGCTCCAAAATGGAAGACAAGTTTTGGGATTATGGTCCAATTCTATTCAAAATTGTAATCTGAGGATATTTGGGTCGGGGATTATGATTATTTTGTCAAAATTGAAAAATTCAAGATGGCGACTCCAAAATGAGTTTTGCGATTATGGTCCGTTTATATTCAAAATTGGTATCTGGGAGTTTTCGGGGTTCGAAATTATGATTATTTTGTCAGAATTCAAAAATTCAAGATGGCGGACCCGTTTTGTGATCATAGTTAGATTCGGTCCAAATTGTTAAGTGGGTGTTTCTCCTAAGCTTGAAATTTTGAACATGTATAAAAACTAAAAAAAGTAAAAATAAAATTCTAGTTCAAAAAACTAAAGAAGACACTTCACTCCTAACATTGACTGAAAAGTAGAAAATGAATTTTAATAATTTCCAAAATTTAAAGAATGCTTGGGTGCTCTTTACGTATATAGTTCTTGAACGCTAAATATTAATAATATAAGAATATAGGTGAAGAACTCCCAAGATTTTTTACATTTCAGTTATTATTATATTAGAAACTATTTTCTACTTTTCAATGTTAGGAGTAAAGCGTGTTCTTTAGTTTTTAAGAACGTGGTTTATTTAATTTCTTCATTCAAGCAATTATTTGAAAAGATATTACGAAACCGTTGAATGCCAATGCAGAAAACATAAATTTGTCTTGGGTAGTAATGAATGAAATGAATAAAATGTGTTCGATTTTCGCAAGAAGAAAATATTTAGTTTTATAAACTAAGTATTTTCAAAGGAACTTAACTTCGTCGTTTTGAACATCTTCATGCGTAAAAATCGAAAACATATTTGACTTTCACAATAAAGATCCATATGTACCTATCTTTCGTTTCTTATTTTACAGGAGGAAATAATTCTTCAAAAATATGAATTAAAATATTTTTTAGATGTGCTATTGGTCATTGATGAACCATTATGCCATGTTTAGTATCTCTAGAAAGCTTGTTTTTTTTATCATTTCAGTAGTACTAATACTATTTTAACTCTCTTCATAGGAGCAGTGTTTCTCCAATTTTTCTGTCCACCTCGGTAATTCACTTATCTATTGCTTAATTTGATGAAAAAATTTCTCAATCGGGGAATGCAGCCAGTCAAATATTTCAAGCGATATGGCAATTTGATTCAGAGAGAGGCGTACGTAGGTATACGTATAATCCTGAATTTTTCCTAAATAGAAGGTAAGAGAGAAAAAAACAGAAATAATCGTTTGTTGCAATAGTTAAAAAAATTAGTATTCTGTGAATGAAAAAGAAGATTGCCGGACAACATTCGTAGAGCGGCTATTACATACCATCATTTATTAGTCCTGAAAACAAATTTTTGAATGAAACAACTTTCAATGTAGCACATAAAGAATCTTTTTTATAAAAACTTACGCCACTGTCTGAATCGTGTATAAATTTATACGTATCTACTTAATTTTGAGAAACATAGGATAAAATCACCCTCTAATCAGAATCTTCCAACTTGATTACTGAAATAAATTAAGTCACTGTCATTCTTACATCAGTCATTTCATTTCACTTCATGTATATTTTATTTTCGTTTTTTGCCAATTTCATTATTCATTCTCACGTTAGTAAGTAATCCATTTATTATTTCCTACATTTATTGTACAATGCGTATTTTCAGTTGTCCTGAGGAAGGTCTCGAATTATACCGAAAGCTTGACAGTATCAAAGAGTTTTCTTTGAAATAGCCCGCAACCCTGACTGCAACCCCACAAATACTACAAACTAATATACAGCCAGTCACGAATTTTCACCTATATATATATATATATATATATATATATATATATATATATATATATATATATATATATATATATATATATATATATATATATATATATATATATATATATATATATAAATATAGTCAGCATCTATACACACAACACACATACATATGTTAACTCATGATATTATCTGTAATTACATATTGAAATTTCCTTCTGATGAATAAAAACATTTATCAGCTAGCAATTGTTTAGTGAGCTAATGAATCTTTCTGAATAAATGGCTTCTATCATTTCTTGGCATACCTTTTTGGGAATTTTAAACTTCTACAGTCTGAAAATAAATGAAAATCAATTCAAAAAAATCTATACAAGTTTAGGGGGCAATAATCAACTTGCCCCGATCAGTTACTGCGTTTAGAAGACTGTTGTCTTGAAAACAGTTTATTAATTTCGTCAGTAACGTATCGTATACTCAATTTGCCTATAAGACAAAAAAACTTTAAATTGACTATAAATACTTTTCATTTTCGAAAACGTTGAAGTTTCGGAGACTAAATCTGTCTCCGTTATCAAAACTCGAAGTATGAAAACTTGCTAAAAATTCTATCTTTATCAGCTTGGATAGGAAAGGATTTATTTTGACAAACTCAAATGAAATCTGCCAAATATTTTTTAATGATGACATTTGCTATCTGGATACATATAGGGTGTCTGATATCAATCAATCAATCTGTCATTTCTCAAATCTTCTCTGAGGAGAGGTAACCGTGTGCTATCCATTTCTACTGAGTTGGTCGAAAAACAGTTCGTCGATATTAAAATACAGGCAGTTTCCTCCAACTTTCTCTTTTCCTGATTTGATTCACTCATTACAATTTTGGCCGTTTCATCATATAATCGCCTTTCGAAGTCAGAATATGTTCGGATATTTTCGAACCAGTTATTTTCCGATTCCTTATTTAACTTTTGTATTCTTCATCACGCACAGTCAAAGGTCTTGACGTTTCACCTATATAACTTTCACCACACGAACAAGGTATATTGTAAACACAAATTTTGGAACACTCATCAGTGTTTTTTGGTTTTGTGTGTGTAAGTATTGATCTCAATGTATTGGTTGTCTTGAATGTTGTTTTCACATCATACCTATGGCCAATCCGTTTTATCTTTTCAGACAATCCGGACACAAATAGTATTATGCTGGTTGTATGATGTGTATTGGGTTGACGTATTTCTGGTGGTTGTGTTCTTTGGTTGCTGAGTGTATTATTGTTTTCAATTTCATGTATAGTTTTTTCCAAGAATTGATCTGGATACGCGTTTTCCTTGAGAACAGACTTTATTAGATTTATTTTTTCTTCCAGATCCTGGTTCGAATTGCAAACGATGTGTGCCCTATTGTACAGACATTTCACAATTCCCTTCTCCACGCTGATGTGATGGTTAGAGGTATAGTTGAGATATAAGTTGGTGTGTAGAAATGGATAGCACATGGTTACCTCTCCTCAGAGAAGATTCAAGAAATAACAGATTGATTCATTGATATCAGACACCCTATATGAATCCAGATAGCAAATGTCATCATAATTGATATTTGGCAAAACAAATCCTTTCATATCCAAGCTTAAAAGTAGAATTTTTAGCAAGTTTTCATACTTCGAGTTTCGATATGGGCAAATTGAGTATACGATACGTTACTGACGAAATTAATAAACAGTTTTCGAAACAACAGTCTTCCAAACGCAGTAACTGATCGGGGCAAATTGATTATTGCCCCTCTACACATGTACAGATTTACTTCAATTAACATTTTTTTTATTTTCAGACTGAGGAAGGTTGAAATTCCCAAAAAGTTATGTCAAGAAACGAATATCCTCCACAAAAACAAACTTTCATTTAATGGCTTCTATCATATTTTCAGGCAAATGATTGAAAACAGACAAAGGCAAAATTGTAGGTGTACCTAAAACCTTATATTTTCTAAATGGAATATGGTGAAAAAATATATTCTGACTTTTGTTAACAGAGTGAAAATTTCCAGTGAGAACAAATTTGAATATCTTTATTTAAAAATGAAAGTGGACAATTCATATGTATAAACAGATACTAGGGTCAATATTCTCCATTGTTTAAAAATGTCTCTACAAGAATGTGTACTAGGAACTCCAGCTACTACTCTATTTTTTCTTGTACTACAAAAACATCTTTCGCCAAGGTGTAGTTGCCCAACAAACATATTCCATATCTTATTATTTGTGCAACAACCTGTGCATTGTGTTGGGCCACTAGCTGGGGAATTTCAACTATATAATTGAGACATCTTTAAAAAACGGTTCAAACACTCGTGAACCTAGTACATCATCCATATGTACCATTATTCAACACGTGCTGTAATTTTATGTGTTCGTACATATCCAAGGATACTGGCTTGTGGTAGCCACCGAAGAGAAGAAGAAGGATTGCATATCAGCCAATATAGGTGGTTTTTTTGTTCCTAACGACTGTGAACAGATTCAATTTCGTATTCACAAAATGTATAAAGTCTACAAATAACTCATATCGACGTCGTAGTCGAGAAGCTCGCTGCATTTCAGTATATCTGCCGTCAATGATGGTCTGCACTCCAGTTTGCTCAATGAACTTTTAATGGGCTGCTTTCTCCAGTTGAATTCATTGTGCTGACTCTTCACTCTGCTCTGGTACATTTGTCGATATCTGATCTCCAAAGCATCCACGATTCTGGAATATCATCTCTACTCACTCTAGGGGATGTTCTGCAGGATTTTAAATTCTTGGTCCCATAGACACAGGAGTAGTGGAGTTGCCATTTTCTTCCGGGACCAGAAGTTTGCATTTGGTGCAGTTTCAAATTGACTTGGATGTCTAGCTCAAGAATATTACCCATCAAATATCGAGAGCTTTGAACTTTTCACTCTGTGATGTCAGTGAAAATATATGGGATATTTTCTCATCTGCTTGTATGGAACGTGCAACATTTTCAGCCTATTCTTGGTCTCATCCATTTCTTCGTTAAAATTCATTTACACCTTTAATGTCACCCATTCATCTGTTCATTTTATTCTTGACAACTTTGGCTATTTTGCTAAATCCCTTAAAAATGCCAATGACTTTTTGGAATTAATCTTCGACATCGTGGACTATTTCGGTGATTTTAGCAGCAGTGTTCACTTTGACTGATACGTTGCACCATGTTGTGGTTTTAATTCATGGACTCACAGTTCCGATGAACCACTGTTTCTGCAAGAGGATGGAACATCAGCAATCCCATAACTCAAGAAGAGAGGAAGAATAATTGAAAAGGTTGTACCCCGCTGTTCCAAACTTTTAGATTTCAGTTCGGATTACTTTTCAAAATAAGTTCAATCAGCCCTCATTAGGAATCACCCTGTTCAACCAAAGATTTGATCCTAAGAACAGAAAACTCCTTGTAGTCCTCATTCACTATATGAGCTCCTCTTGAATATCATGCTGAGTGAAGATTCCTCCATCATGGACGTCAGTTGACATTCTCTATTCGTAACAGAAGTAAGGGAATTAATCCTCCCCAACCTGTCGTACATTCAACAAAATTCGAATCTGTGTCGAGTTTATTGCCAAATGGAAATTGTAAATTGCCTCCATCGCCGGAGGGTTGATTCGGCAATGTCTGATGTTGAAATGATTCCCGCTATGGACACATTCTTGGGGTTTCGAAATGGTTAACAAGCTGAGAAATGACATTTCGCATTATCCCCAAAGATTAGTTATGAGTCTGTCAAATACAGCACGATTATATACGTGAATTATTCTCGACGAGAAGGAGAATTAGATTAAGTCCGACGTGGAATATTCATTGATTCTGGATTTGCTAACTACAGGGTAGTGAAAGTGAATCTGGCGAACAAGTAGTGGATAAATATTTGAGAGGAATTACTTGCTTTTCTCAATTTTGGTTATATTAGTTTTGTTGCACAAATTGGCTGAAGATTCATTATGTTGGATGGGTCCTCAGAGAAATGTAAGAATTCAAATGATTTTGTATGTGTTTCTGGGATTTAAGCAGTCAAAGTTCATAAAAACGTGTACTTGGGTAGGATTGACAAAGAAAAAACTGTTTTGTTAGTCGAAATAAGACAAATTTATGATGGAAATGTACTCATCGAAACTTGATGACATGTCCAATTATAATCTCAATGATGAAAGTACTTCAGGGTGTATACGGGGAATGGTAAAAAATGTAATTTTTCTAGATTTTTATTCTAGCATTATTCCAGCACCAACGAGTTATATTTTGAAAAGATATTATACACTGGCATGCAAAATTAACCGGACAAACAAAATTTTGTTCAAATTCAATCTTAAATAACTTTTTAACCTTTTCATCAATTTCGATAATTTTTTTGCCAAGTTGTAGGTACTTTCATTGTTATCATTCTCTACTATCGATTTTGCAGAAAGTTCTTAAAGATTTGTCGTTATACAGGTTATGATAAAAGGTGCACTTTACCCCAACATTTCTGAACACCCTGTGGAAAAATTTTACTACTGAATGATAGGTCTTCGTACGAGATTTTAAAGCCTGATCTTTCGTCAACAGTTCTTTTTTTGATTCATATCAATAACTGCATTCTTAAAGAAAAAACGCATTTTTAAAGAAAACCATGCGATTCGTAACCATAAACAAGCGATTTTTTTAAGTTGGCTATGCTTGTTATGACAAGTTTCAGTTAAGCATTCTTTATGGCTTGTCAAAAAGATTTTTGCTAAGCAGTAGTCAACAATTATTCACAGATTTATTTGCTTTATAGTGTATGTTAAGGTGGTTGTGTCTCTAGGTGATTTGTGTTTCGGAGGTATACCGCTAACGAGAAAGTGTTAAAAAAATGAGACCGGAACAAGTAGCGCAAGCTGTAGCTTTACAAGATGATGGTCGTGCCATTCGATATATCGCAGATAGACTTGCTGTTCCACGCAGTACAGTATCCGATGCGATAGAAAGATTCAGAGAAACTGGTTCGTACTTAAGAAGACCTGGGCAGGGAAGACGGAAAGCAACAAATGCAGTTGAAGATCGGTTTTTGAGACTCCAAGTTCTTCGAGAAAGAACAATTCCTGCTACAGCTTTGGCTCGAAGATTGGAAGATGTTCATTGTACCGTAGTTTCACCTGACACAGTACGGCGAAGGTTGAAGGAACAAAACCTATCATCTTGTGTACCTGCTACAGGTCCCCTATTGGATGCAGGTCATCGAAGGCAGCGCTTGGAATTTTCTCGAACTCATGCAGATTGGGATATGGACGATTGGCGAAATGTTCTTTTCACAGACGAGTCTCGTTTTACGAGATATTCACCCGATGGTCATCAAAGAGTGTGGAGAAGGCCTGGAGAACGCTATGCTCAATGTTGTTTCTCTCCTAGAGTTCAATTTGGTGGTGGAGGAGTGATGATATGGGGCGGTATTTCCTTGGAAGCCCGCACAGATCTTGTTTCGCTACGGGGAGGGAGCTTCAATGCTGACAGATACATCAGGGAACAACATGAAGTCCCTTATATGCCCTTTATAGGAGAAAATTTTCTCCTAATGCAAGATAATGCTCGGCCGCACATAGCCAGAATGACTAGGCAATACCTAAATGATGTTGGTATCCAAGTACTCGACTGGCCGCCAAGGAGTCCGGATCTCAACCCCATAGAGCACATGTGGGACAAATTAGGACGAAGGCTTAGGCAGAACTATGGAGAATTTCAAACTGTGGTTGCGTTGGAACAGGCGCTGGCAAACGAGTGGGAGCAAATACCCCAAGACGCAGTTGCTGGTTTAATTCAGTCTATGCCTGAAAGGATGAGAGCTGGTATTCAAGCCCGGGGAGGATACACTCGATTTTGATACCAATTAATTACCATTGTTGTCACTGTTATTTTTTGAATAAAATTTTTTTATGGTTACGAATCGCATGGTTCTCTTTAAAAATGCGTTTTTTCTTTAAGAATGCAGTTATTGATATGAATCAAAAAAAGAACTGTTGACGAAAGATCAGGCTTTAAAATCTCGTACGAAGACCTATCATTCAGTAGTCAAATATTTCCACAAGGTGTTCAGAAATGTTGGGGTAAAGTGCACCTTTTATCATAACCTGTATAACGACAAATCTTTAAGAACTTTCTGCAAAATCGATAGTAGAGAATAATAACAATGAAAGTACCTACAACTTGGCAAAAAAAATAATCGAAATTGATGAAAAGGTTTAAAAGTTATTTAAGATTGAATTTGAACAAAATTTTGTTTGTCCGGTTAATTTTGCATGCCAGTGTAGTTTAAGTCTATCCTACAGCAAGTGAAACGTGTTTCGTTTCTTGATGACTCTCTCTGTTTGGAATATGTATTTTTTAAATTTTGAATTATACCCCTAACTGAAAACCATCTTATCGATTGAACAAAACTCTAGAGAACCTTTCGATAAATTAAATTATATCACAGAACTTCTTTGAATCAAATGTTCGATACTATATACAACTCAAACTACACTCAACAACAAGATTGCATCAATACATGCAAACTCAAGAACGTATTATAATTAACGAATTCAACAACCACATATTAAGTAAAGGTGCATTTAGTCAACATCATTTTAAAATTGTGTTTAAATATACAGTGTGTCTCACTTCTCATGGAACCACCCCCGTATCTTCCGTAATAATTGAGGTAGAGTGATGAAACTCTCAGGACTGATGGAAATGCTTAAAATGCACCTACCACCTGAATAGGCTTGGCCTAAGTGATATACACTGCCCGCAACTCGCGATGGAACAATCCATTTTAACGGTAAAACATTCGTGATCAGGACTACCAACTTACGAACTTACTACAGATACACGTTTTCCCTGAAAAAATTTCACTTCTCATGTAAACACCCCTGTATCTTCCAAAATAATTGAGGTAGAATGATGAAACTTTCTGCATTGATAGAAATGCTCAAAATGCACCTACCACCTGAATGGTCATTCTACGTAATATACACTGCACGCCAGCAGCAAAGGAACCACCCACTTTTCCATCGCTGCTGGCGTGCAGTGCATATCATGTAGGATGACTCCTTCTGTGCAGTGAGTTAATTCCTAGTGTATCTATGGATCCTGGAAGTTTCATGCTTCTACGTAAAAAATTACGAAATATACGGGGGTGGTGTTTCCATGAGAAGTGAAACAAATTCGATTTTTTCAGGACTGAAAATTGTTCAGGAAACAGGTGTATTATTAGTAATTTGGGGATCCTGAACACGAACCCGAAGGCCAATTCTGCCCCCTAATATAACTTTCCGGGATAAAGGGTTGTTCCATCGCGAGTGGCGGGCAGTGTATATCACTTAGGCGAACCTCATTGAGGTGGTAGGTGCATTTTGAGCATTTCCATCAGTCCTGAGAGTTTCATCATTTTACCTCTATTGTTACGGAAGATACAGGGGTGTTTCTATGAGAATTGAGACAAATTCGAATTTTTCAAGATTGAAAGTTTTTCAGGGAAAAAGTGTATCTGTAGTAAGTTGGTAGTCCTGATCACGAATCAGAAGGAATTTTGAGCTTAATTTGCCCCCTAGTATGTTTTACCGTAAAATTGGATTGTTCCATCGCGAATGGCGGGAAGCGTATATCACTTTGGCCAACCCCATTCAGGTGGTGGCTGCAGTTTAGGCATTTCCATCAGGCCTGAGAGTTTCATCATTCTACCTCAATTATTACGGAAAATACGGGGGTGTTTCCATGAGAAGTGAGACACACTGTATGTTGAAAGCAAAAGTTGAATCTGTTATATCAAATGGCTCTATTTATACAAGAATGTCAAGTTTATGCTGAAAACCTTTGATGTTACCGTTATTTTTATCATAATGCTTGTGCTGAAGGACTAAATCCACCCTAATACCGTAAACTTTAAAAATAATAGTTATTTATGCAACAAGTGCAAAAAATTAATGTTTATTGCACTCGACGTGAAATTGTCCGACGAGGCCGTTAGGCCGAGTTGGACAACTCGTCGAGTGCAATAAACAATTTTTGCACGAGTTGCATACAACATTTTTTCTACGTTCATGCAAAAAGCAAAAAATGATTTATTGAGGTGCGGCACTAGGTGTAGGAAAATGAAAAGCGCAACTTGAGTACTTTATTATTAATATCGATTTGCATTGAAACAGGAACTAATACGTTACGAACAATTTAGCTCAAACTTCATTTTTACCCTCAATGTTGAAAGTGAATGAACAATTGGTGCAATTTTCAATATGAATATTTCGTAGTGAAGTACCTATTGCCAATCTCACAGAATATCTGCTAAATATGTAGTAGGTTTAAACGTTTATGTTTGTCATGATGACAGCACGTTGAAGTAGAATGACAGATGAGTGCAATAAAAACTTTATTGCACTAGTGCAATAAAGAACTTCTTTTTCCACTGAATATAGTTCAATAAAGTTTTGCTTTTTGCATGAATGTAGAAAAATATATTAGAAACGCAAAAGGCATAGTTGACAAAACTGTCACATATGAAAGTCAACATTTTCTAAATTGTGTGAGAAAAATTGGGTCCAAGTTGACGAAACGGTTATTGAGATATTCAATAAAAACATTGTAGATGACCTAAAATAAATTATAACGTACCCTATATTCAAATGAAAGGAAATATTGAACAACTGAATTCATCAGAAAGTTACTCCATTGTTTGTTCAATCAACATTGGCAATGAATATTTTTTTTGTGGTAAAAAACGATGCGTCAAGTGTAATCAGTATAAGGGTATAATACAAAATTATAAAAATTCGAATTTCGAACACAGAGAGTTATCAAGAAACAAAACACGTTTTCATTGCCTAGAATAGACTGAAACTATGATATCCTACCAAAATATGACTCATTGGTTCTGAAATAGTGCTAGAAAAAAAATCTCGAAAAATTACTTTTTTTAATATATATACAACCTAATGTACTATCATTCTTAAAATTATAATTGAACATGTTAACGAGTTCTGATGAATACATTTTCATCCTGAATTCGTCTCAGTTCGACTAAGAAAACATTTTTTTGTCAATCCTACCCAATAAAGCGGTTTCATTTACTCATCCTACTATAACAAAAAAAATATCAGTCAATTTGGCAATGAGCCAATTTCCCGTATGATTTCATGCGGAAGTCCTTTTTGGTGTAATATGAATAACGAAAGGAATATTTGCAAACAATCGTGGCGTGCACATGAGTTGAAATTGTTTTGTTAATATACAACATTTTTTGTAATAATTCGAATAATTTTTCAATATATGCAACTGGACTATATGAAAAGTACAGTGTGAATACGCGGAAAAAATAGCGTACTTTGCGGAAGTTTGTGAAATATTTGCATGCGCTGAAAAAGACGCAAAATGATTAATGCACTTTGAATAATTATTCAACGTATGCAATTTGGAATAGAGATCAATGACGTGAGAATATTGAAATATATTCATTGGCATACAACTCTGGTATATACAACGATGAAAAACATAGTAATAATATTGCAAGAAGATTCCAATATTTTGAACACTTATTAAATATATGCTATTCATAAAAAAGATTTTAAAATTGTTTTTCCGTCAATCAGATGTCGTCCTCCGAACGGCAGCCCTTACGAACGGCAGCCCTCAGAAGTCGAAACTTGTGCGAGCCAAGGATTACCGAGGTCTTACCTTTTCAAGTGCGATTCCTAGCACTTTCTCAGCCCATCAGAAAGATGTCTGCCGTCGCTAGGGTTAGAACCTTTGACTGGCAGCCAGAATGCGATTGAAACAATGTCGATTTAACCACTCGGCTACCTGGCCAATGATATTTCACGTGATAAGGTACCAGTATATCAATTTGCATACAATTTTGGAGTGTACAACACTATATGCAAATTAATTAGGTATAGATCACGAGCTGAGATCTCACAGTACTCCATTGAATATGATAATGCGTAAAAGCCACCTGCGCTCCCTGATCATCGCCATTATATGGTGTAATTGCTCAAAATGGACAAAATGTTCCGTACAGTTCGTTTCAACGTTATCTTACTTCTTAGATGTAGAAGCAAAGCCTGCCAGTTTCAACATGCTGGCTCTCTCGTATGCTAGGATCAATGTTTTTAGACTGGAATATTCGAACTCTGATGCGGCATTAGAAATGAGATTTTGGATTTGAATATTCTGAAAATTGATTCTTCTTACTGGTTCAATTGAATGAATAATTGATTTCCTCATTTTATTCACATCGCATTAAAATTCTGAATTTTTCTCCTTCCTCAGCCTGAAAAGGTGTGTTTTTCAACTCCATTTAATATTTCATTCTTTATCTTCACCTTAAACTTCATTTGGTCTAAGTATATCTTCTTGTTTGAAAATCATGTATATAATTTTTTTTTTTGTAAAGAGTGTTTTGCTATGTTTATTAATATATTATTTTTATTTCTGGTACTGTGGTCGTGAGTATCACAATGTTTGATAAAATTATTTTTATTGATATGGATGTATGACATTAGTTTCATTATGTATTTGGATGGTGCCGCGAGAATACTATAATTTCTGAAAGTATCTTTGCAGGATGCTCTGTAGTATAGTCCGAAAATACGCCGAATGATTTGTTTTTGCAAAATAAATACACTTTTCATGTCAGAGGCTTGGCCCCAAACAACAATACTGTATGATATAGCTGAAATTGGAGCCAGTACTGAACCTTGGGGAACTCCAATGGTGGATTATCTTTCAGTACTCTTAATAACATCAATAAACACATACTGAATACGATTTTCAAAATAATTTTCGAAAAGCTAAATTATTTAAGATTTTTATTATCATGGTATGATCTACTGTATCAAATAATTTTTTTATTCATACCAGGAGAACCTACCAATGAATCTCCTATAGTTAGTTTTTCATCACATACTCAGTTTGGATTTGTTTTGCTTATTTGTTATTTAGGATTTTCTCAACATTTCGCTTTTGTGTACATGTTTTATACTCAAGTTTTAAATAGATACAGATCACATTTGTTGGATGTTCCAGTTTATTTTATATCACTTGAATCTACTAAACTATAACTATTTGTGATTCTTAATTTCCAATTCCGTGCAGACTTCCAATTGTAGAATCCTATATACTTTTCAACACTTTTATGTAATGTCATTAGCCAAAAATTATGTTTCAAATAGTACTTTGAAGAAATATTCGCAATTGTGATTTGGACAAAAATTGTTTCAATATTGATTGGATATTCAAATTTGGAGCATCCAAACAAAATCTCAATTCCACACTTCTCTTCCCCACAACTTTTATTGAATTGACATAATTAGTGAAACTTCTCTCGTTATGAGAGTTTATTATATTTCTTCATCAAACAATCCATCAACATAACCTTTTTAGTCTCTTGGACATTTATATTCATATTTACTCATTTTACTTCCACACAAAATATCATTTTCAAGCCTATATTCTTCTTCATGAAGTTTTTTAGATCAATTTTCTTCTTATTCCAGACATTTTTTGCTAGGGTTGAATATCTGAGCGTTATAATCGACCAAAAGCTGACATTGAACATCGAAATCAGCCCTATTCTTTCCAGGGCTATAGTCGCAAGCTGGACATGCTGCAGAGTCTTTGGTAAGAAATGAGGTCTAATACCAAATCTGATCTTGGTCCCTGGTCCATTGTCACCTACCTATGCTTTACTATATGGTGGCCAAAGGTGCAACAAACTTCGGCCCAATCAAGCGGTACAAAGTGCAGCGACTAACTTGTCTGGGAATCACATGAACGATATTAACGTACCCTACTGCAGCATTAGCGGTAATGCGAAACCTTCCACCATTGCACCTATGTTTAATAAATGTAGCAGCAATCAATGCCAGAAAGTTATCTCAAAAGCAGGAAATGTGATCGAGCATCTGAAAATTTTGGACAATATTTCCTCAGGTACGACTACGTAATGCAGTTTGACGTGGTCATAAACATCTAGTAAGTTCGCACAGTGGACGGGCTTTAACTAGTAAGGGATGCATCAGTGTGGTACACTGCTGGATCCAAGATGGATAAAAGTGCTGGAGTGGGCAGTACAGGGCCAAGTTCCAGCTTTCAAAATCCCTTGGTAACTCCCCAACCAGAAGCAGAAGTAAATACTATATGGATATGCAGTCACGAGTACGAGTACAAAAACCTATTTTGTGTCAGACAGCCTAGCAGCACTGATAGCTCTAACGGCATACAATTGTGAGTCTCAGCTGACTTGGGACTGCACACAATCCCTGAGACAGCTGGCAGAAAACAACCCGAACACTCTGATGTGGGTGCCAGGTTACAGAGGCAGCTAGGAATTCGACTGCTTTGGCTAGTGAGCCTTTCGCCAAGGAAAGCTAAACAGCTTCTCGAGTTGGACAAAAAAGACTTGGTAATGAGACTTCTCACTGGACAATGTCCTCTGGAGTTTTACTTCAAAAAATGGGCAAATGGGAGAGTGATAGTTGCCGCTACTACTAGAACTTCACTGAAACTGCAGAAAATCAGCTACCAAGAAACTGATAAACATCATATGAAGTCACGGAATCCTGGGCCTCGAAGGGTTATGGACAAAATATCTAAGAGGTCGAAGTGCTTGTTAGGCCGGAGAGCATATACAACCATTTTCCCCCTACAACCCATGATCTATTCAAGACCCAAGTTCGTCAAATAGATCTTTTTTGTATGAAGGTGAAATTTGTTGTGAAATTAGCAAATATTGATTGTTTTATCTCCTTAAGTTTTCAATTTTCGTCGTATTATTGAATGATGACTGACATCCAAGTAACACCTGACGAGACATACTCTATTTTTGAAGAATTCGTAACTGTAGCGACTGCAGAATTTTTCTGATGGCCCGAGAAAGTAGTATGGTAAGATACAATGGGCATCTGCCTATATGTCATCGGGTTAGCCTGGGTGGCTGGACGAGCCAACTACGCGCGAGGTGGAGTGTTTAGTGGGTATACCTGAGTGGGATTCAATTCGAACTCAGGGGACTCCCACACTACCTTATGGGATGTGTGAAACAGACCGGATAAGGTGCCCATAAAGGGTTTCAGCCAGCTCATTCAAATTAAAAAAAAAACTTACTAACTGTTGAAGTTTTAATGCAAAGTTCATTTTTTCACAAACTTGTGTTTGCAATTATCACTGACGTGTAAAATAGTAGTTTATGATACAAGTTAGTGACGTAGGACTTATTTGTAAGAGCGTGACATTTGTTGAATGGGGCGAATCCGAGTTCAATACCACACGCGAGTATAAAAAAGCTCTCTACGAAAATGTATCATACATAATTTTTTCTACGGTAGTTATATTGACAAATTGTAGAAATTTTTGAATATTTTATCTCATGAAGGTTTAAATATTTATCCTATTATGAAATGGTGACTTCCGAAAATGTTTGTGCTGAAAAGTATTACTTTGCGCACTATGAACAGTGTGTAAAAAATTACTCTTCGCACAGTTGATAATTTTACGCACAGGTGATTTTTTTTACGCACTGTCAGCGTAAAAGCTTAGTTTACGCACTGTCGTAGAAAAACTGATTCATTGAGTCATCTATATTCATTATGAATTCAATCTATTTTTTGAAAATCTTCTGGTTTCCATGAAAAGAAATATTCTGTTATATACAGAACATACCGGATGGCCCAACTCGAATGAGCCATTAGTAGATAACAGATTACCGTTTTGTTTCGACGACTATTCCAAATAGACAGATCAACATCCACTCCAAACTACCACCTGAACGTACTCCAAACAAAGGAGAACTCAACCCAGACGAATTCATTGACAGCCCTTAGACAAACATCTACCCGGCTTATTGATGATTCGCAAACCGAGAAGTAGCTGGATCGACGATGTGAGACTCAGCATTTCAGAACAAAGTTATATTATGTCTAACGATCCTTGAAGGATTCCCTTTCATAGGGCCATTCAATTTAAATTTGCTGACGGTTCGAGTATACGCGTTTTACGAATTTATAGAAAATTCAACACGTATATCAGCCATCCTCTATCAATATTCCATCACAGTTCTCACATCTTCAGCGGAATTTGCTTTATGTTTCATTATTCCCAGAGACAGAGGGATGATGGGGGTAATATTGGATGAATATTAGTCTCAAGGGTTTGTTCATGCTTCTGCAAGGATTATGTATTCGATTTTGGGATATTATCTGTTGATTCAAGCAATACAGAAATCGTATCGATAAAGACAACTTGGTTCTTAGTTCAGTCGACAGGTTGAAAGGAGTGGGGATATGTGGAAAAAGTTCGGAAGTTACTAAAACTCTAGGATGTTGTTCAAGAATGGTTAATTGACATGTTCTCAAGTTTCGGACCTTGAGGACCCTGTGCAAAAAAAGTGGGGAAGGGGAAGCTGCAAAATTTTCGACTACTTTCTGGTTTTTCTTCCATTACTTTTTTCTTTTACTTCCTACGGCAAAAACAGATCCATCCTTTTTTGGAGAGCGGTAAATTTTTTACAGTTCTGACCACTGATACATTTTTGTTTTGTATCTGAATTCGCTACCGAGATAAACGCCATTTTCCAAGAAGTAGGATTGACCTTCCTCATGAAAGTATTGAATCATGAGTACTTTATGTGTGCACAAAACAGGCACTGTCGGATTGTTAGTTTTGGCACAATTGCAATTTAATTTTTTTGCGCTATCTTGCAGCGTGCCTGGATGCTCTAGTGATAGCTTGATTTCAATATCATAAACAGATTATGAAAGTAGAAGTATAGCACTACAAACAGTTTATTCTCATTTTGCGCTTAAATGGTGCAAAACTGAAGAAAAATGCATGCAAACATGACTGGAAACGGCCTAACCCGCGTTAGTTGCCGAGTGGTAGGAGTGTCCGGGAGATGAGGGGAATTCTTCCAATGAACGGGTTACGTGATAATGCGCTTCCCCTCATCTCCCGCTCACTCCTACTACTCAACCGCTTTCCGCTTGGCTTGGCCGCTTTTGAAATTGGACTATAACTAGAGCATCCAATCAGGCTGCAAGATAGTTAAAAAAAAAAATCAAATCGCATTTGTGCCAAAACTAATGATCTGTCGGAGCCAGTTTTATGCACACATGAAGTGCACATGATTCAATACGTTCATGAGAAGGAGCAATTCTAATTCTTGAAAAATGGCGAGGAAATAAATTTTTGAAAAAATCCTGAAATTTTCCGGTTTTTCCGGTTTTCCTCCGTTACTGATGATCCGATCGGGTTGTAAAACATTCAATTTTGTTCGTTATTCAATTATCTACAATTCTATTCATGGAAACAACCAGATTTCTCCATTACTTTTCATTTTATAAGCAAAACAATTTAAAAAAGATAACGAACTCGATTTGAAACTGTTTTTATCTGTGCTTGTACAATGAATATTGATGTTTCGTGCATTGAGCAAATCATGACTGTTATTACAAAATGAAATGTTCATCAATATTTATTGTTGGTAAAATACCATCAAGCTAATCAACTATCTTCCTAGGTTGTTCCATCAACTAATAACACTGCATCATCAGCATATGAGACCACTCTGCCAGAAATATCAGTTGGTAGCATCATTTGAATATGATATGAGCAGAATTGGCCCTAAGATAGTAGCTTGGTGAACTCCATATTTGAATTCCAATGGATCGCTCAATACGCCGCGCCGACTAATATAACAATTTGAATCCTTCCATTAGAGCAGTTTCTGATCAGATCATTTGCTAGACCTCTGATACCAATTCATTCAATTTGGACAGTAACTTTCCTTGACTAATGGTATCAAAGGCCTTGATCAAATCGATGAATACTTCCAAGTAATCGTTTTTTGGAATTTCTTCCTGACGTTTCACCAGCGCGAGCGGCTGGCTTCTTCAGAGGCTTTTACATCTTGGATAAAATCGGATGACTAAAGATTCCGTCTCCAGAGATTGTATTTATTCTGATTCAGGTAGTTCCGTGTGCTCATTGCCGTATCTGGATTGGGTACATTTTCGTTAACGTTAGTTGATTCCCACCTATCTGTTGTCCTAATATCGTTGTCTTCCTTTGTTATTCTTGAATTATTTAAAATAGGATTCCATATTCGATTGACAACTTCTTTTTTTCCTGTTGAAATTCTCCGTGTGTCTGTAGATCTCAATTGCCTCTCGTATAAGTCGACTATGGTATCCCTGGTTGGGGGCAAGAAGTTTCACGTCCTCAAACAGGATCCTGTGGTTTCCTTCACTGAGCGCGTGTTCTGCCACTGCCCACGGATCTTTTTGTTGTTCCGATGTACACCTTTCCGCAAGAGCATGGTATGCGATATACCCCCTCTGCCCATAGTGGGTTTCTTCTGTCCCAAGCTGACCTCAGGCTTTGCTGTATCTTCTTAGTAGCTTTGAATACCGTTCTAATATTGTGTTGTCTCAAGAGTTCACCAATTCTGTCCGTGACCCTAGGGATATACGGTAGATACGCACGTGCAACTATCTGAGCCTCCTCCATCTCTGACTCGTGAAAGTCCTCGGTTTCATGGCCCTGTTGATCTCAGGTATACTGTTACCGTTCAATCTTAAAGTTGCTTGTAGATGTTCTGGTTCACATATCCTCTGATCAAGATCCGTTAGTGTGGAGATAATTCCTCTCTTGATGATGATCTTCTATTTTGATGTCTCTCTGTGAAAGCCATCAGGCATTTTTCGAGAATTTCATCCCCCGATTAGATATAGTGCTTATAGACCGGGATCCCACTCCTATTTTCAAAAATGATTAATAACAGGCTGAATCTTCCTAAGTAGCTTCATTTTGCGGAGACGCCCAACTTCTCCCTCTACGAAAACTCTCGATAGTGGTAGCTAATAAAATGCGCAGGCGTCAATCATGTCGATTTGGTGAGTGCAAGAAAGTCATTAATAACAGTTAGTTTTTCAGTCGAACCTCGAAATAATTTAAAAAAGTACTCGAAAAAACTTTTGTCCTACAAAATGGATGGTAGGACTGACGAGTCCCCCACTCCCAACATGTACCAATGACGTGGTCATAAAATTTCATTGTTAACCAGCGGATTTTTTTACCGTTGCTTGGTTAATAATTGAATGGTCATATTGTTCTACAAATTGAATGGTAGATATTCCCAGTCCTACGCTCCGAAATTGTCAATTCCATGGTAAAAAAATATTAAGAACAGGCTGAATCTTCGTGAGTAGCTTCTTTCTATTGAGACGCCCATATTTTCCCACTAAGAAATTTTTCGAAAGTGGTAGCTAATAAAATACACAGGCGTCAATAATGTCGATTTGGTGAGTGCAAAAAATTCATTTATAACAATTAGCTTTTCAGTTGAACCTCGAGATAATTCGATGAAGTACTCGAAAAAACTTTTGTCCTACAAAATGGATGGTAGGACTTACGAGTCCCCCACTCCCAACATGTACCAATGACGTGGTCATAAAAAATCATTAATAACCAGCGGATGTTTTTACCGTTGCTTGGTTAATATTTGTATAATTGAATGGTCATATTGTCCTACAAACTGCATGGTAGATGTTCCCAGTCCTTCGGTCCGAAATTGTCAATTCCACGAAAATACTTGATATTAGTAGCTAATGAAATGCGTAGGCGAAAGTCATGTTGATTTGGTGAGCGCAAAAATTGAATGGTTAGCTGTTAGTTTTACCCAAATCTGAAGCTCATTGCTCATGGTGAAACAAACCAATTGACCGTAAGCCACGGGCTCAACTAGCCTACAGATATTTCGACCATACCTTCTGAAATAAAAAAATTATCAAAATAATTTGTAAGTAGGCACATTATCCTCATTTTTGATATGATGTTTTATTGATCCTGCCATCTTCATTACGTTATCCAGTTCACAGATCGATCCCATGGCCAGTTTTTGAGCTACAGGGTGTCAAAAATTCCATTACTGCTATTTTGCGGATAATTATGAATCGATTTGATTTTTTGCTTTAATTCAAAATCGATTTTTATTAGAAATAAATACATTAAATCTAATTTGTAGCTCGTAAGTCCCTCCATTCTAATAAGAAATTATATTTCACAACGGGTGTTGCATTACATAGCATGACAAGACTCTGTTCAAAGAAATAGAGAAATATAAATACCATTATCATTTTTATTTTACAAATTCTTTAAAAACTGACTGGGTCTTATTCAATTACATGAGAATTCATATTATGATTGCTAGTTCAACAGTATATAGTTTTCCATGTACACAGTGACAATTTGAATGCTTGAAATGTCTATATCTCAGGAACAAAATGAAATAATTATAACGAATTGTCCATATCTGTTACTAGGATATGAGAATTAAAGTGAAATCATACTCATGAAATAATCGTCCCATCAAATCCCCTTATTTCCAGCAAGTCTTGTCACTCTCTGATTTACAGCCACCCGCATCCAGTTACATTTTTCAGAAATCTCTTTTTGTGATACCTACTTGAATAGCTGGTGAAAAATTCTCTCCCACCCCTTCCGCTTCCCTTCCTCATTGTTTGAAATCGTTTTTTCCGTTAATCAGATGTCGTTCCCTTACGAACGACAGCCCTCAAAAGAAGAAACTTGTGAGACCCAAGGAATAACGAATTCTTACTTTTTACGTGCTATTCCACTTTCTCGGGCTATCAGAGAAAGAAAAGCAGTCGCTAGGCTTCGAACCCACGACCGGCGACCAGAGTGGATAAAAGATCGATATTTGAACTTTTTGGCAACTTGACTCCCGTAAAATATGATATCTCTTTCGAGCTGGACTTTTTGAGGCCTCAGGAGATACCATACATGCTATTTTACCGTAGAGCAGATTTTCACAATCGTCTGACCTCTTTGAAAATTTTCAATTATAAATTTCAGCTCTTCAGACGACGATGTGGTGTTGCAGGTTTTTCCGAGTTTCCCTGCATCTGTCAAAGCGAATGCGACATCATTTAAGCGGCTTCGGAGGGCAGATTGATTATTTCAATGTTTTTACTTTGTTATTGTTGTTTTCAATATGTTTATAAAAATTATGGAAGCTAAACAAAATTTCCCACTTTTTTCATAAACTTTTCACGTAAATTATCATATTTTTGAATTGAACAAACAATTATACATTTAAAGTAACATTACTTAAAAAATAAAGTATATTAAATTAGCTAAACCACAATTCCAAAATAATTCATTATTTTGAATAATTTTTGTAGGACTAGCGATACATACCCGTTTTTTGTAGGACATTGTATTATTTAGGTAAAGAATACACTAACTTTCTATGTGTTATCATTGTCCTAAAGTTATTAATAAAAAAAATTTTACCATGGAATTGACAATTTCGGAGCGTAAGACTGAGAACACCTACCATTCAATTTGTAGGTCAATATGACCATTCAATTATACAAATATTAACCAAGCAACGGTAAAAAAATCCGCTGGTTATTAATGATTTTTTATGACCACGTCATTGGTACTTGTTGGGAGTGGGGGAATCTTCAGTCCTACCATCCATTTTGTAGGACCAAAGTTTTTTCGAGTACTTCATCAAATTATCTCGAGGTTCAACTGAAAAACTAACTGTTATTAATGACTTTTTTGCACTCACCAAATCGACATGATTGACGCCTGCGCATTTTATTAGCTACCACTATCGAGAATTTTTGTATAGGAAAAAGTTGGGCGTCTCGGCAAAATGAAGCTACTCAGGAAGATTCAGCCTGTTAGGTATTAATCATTTTTGAAAATAGGCGTGGGATCCCGGTCTATTATTGGACAGTGATTGTTCACTTTGTTTTTTGCTAAGCTTTCTCATTTCCCTTCCCAGGAGTCAAGCTTGTTGCACTTGTTTCTCCTAGATAATCTTTGGACTGCGTCTCTAGTGACCTTGATTGCTTCTACTGAAGGGTTTTCTTTACGTATGAGATTATTCTTGTTCATTTTGAGCTCATCAAAAACTTCGATGTGTGCCATCATAATTTGATATTTATTATCAGGTTGGTAGGTATATTGAAGAATTTTTCACAAATCACATACTATCCACTGACATGGAAGATCTTATGAGACACTGTAACTATGAATCAATAAATACTTCAGAATTAAAACACATAAAGGATATGAACGACATTATGACTGGAAAAAACTCAAATAATATCCTCAAAATATTCCATCAAAACATAAGAAGTATTAAAAAAAATTTCGATGAACTAAAAATATTCTTAGGTCAACTTACTACGGACTTAGATTTGATTGTTCTGACAGAAACATTTAATATTTCTGAATATAAAGAGATATATAATGTAGAAGGCTATCAACTGTTGTATAGTGAAGGAGACTTTAACAAAAATGATGGAATTATCATGTATGTGTAACAGCAGTTATAGAATATTGTGAGTCAGGCTTGTCAATCTCAATTATTAAACTTTTTATCGACTTTGACAAGAAGAGTCGAAATTCAAACTATTTTTGTCAGTAACTCGCTTATAACATTTTTTGGTACAACTAGTGCAATGCCTCAATTAGTGTCGTACCTTGTACGACTTTGTTATGCACACAACTGTACGTTCATAAAAACATAAATATCGCTGAATGCAGAGCGATACAAACTGACTTGAATATTGAAAATCATTCTACCTTGATAACGGCATTGTATAGGTCTCCTTCTACAAATGCAGAGGATTTTGTTACACAACTTCAAGAATATCTAGAAGACATGAAAAATTATAACTCTGAATATCATATTATCATAGGAGATATAAATTTAGATATAAACAAAGAAACAGAAAAAGTTTCCAATTTCCTTAATAACATGAGCGAATACAACTTTATCTCTATGATTAACAAAAATACAAGAATACAAGGAGAGTCAAAAACATGCATCGACCACATATTCATGAGATCACATAAATCTGTATACGATACATGTATCTCAGAAGTTTATAACACATGCATAACAGATCATAAAAGTACCATATTAGGAATACCGAATGAAAACAAATCACCAACACCAAACCGCATAAGGGTAGAAAAATACGTCCAATATAAACTAGTAAGGCAAAATATCAGGGAACATAATTGGACCCATTACACCAATCTACAATCTACTGACGAGCAAGCGGGAAATAGTTAACAACATCAACAGACCAGAAGAATATACTGCAATAAAAGAAATACTATGTGAAAATGGAAAAACAACGAAAGATGACAAAACAAAAGCAGAACTGTTCAATAATTATTTTGTGAATGTGGGAAAACAACTCGCTGAAAAAATAACTAAGCCTACTACAGAAATTCCAAGACAAGCTGTGAGTATACACTCATTTTTTCTCAAACCGGTTACTGAAGAACTCAAGGAGATAGCTCTAGAAATTACACCCCATCTAACAACTCTAATAAACAACATATTCCCAACATCTCGATACCCAAACGCATTCAAAAGGTCAATTGTCACCCCCATATTTAAAAAAGGAAACCCGCAATTGATCAATAACTATAAGCCAATATCGCTCATACCAAGTTTTAGCAAAATATTCGAAAAAGCACTTAACGCTAGGATAATGCCATACCTCGAAAAGTATAGATTGATATCTTGCACACAATACGGTTTTAGAAAAGGTCTCTCAACAAACGATGCAATCGCTGCCCTGACAGGTGAATTAAACGATCATATAGATAACAAACGACGGCATTGTGTGTATTTTTGGACTCAGCAAAGGCCTTTGATACTGTTGACCATGTCCAGTTGTTGGAGGCACTGGAGAGTTCGGGAATACGAGGGAAATCTCTACAACTTTTCAGAAGTTATCTGATTGGTAGGAAACAAATAGTCAGAATAAATGATAATGTCAGCTTACAAAGAGAAATTTCTTATGGTATACCGCAGGGAACTGTGATTGGACCCATGCTGTTCTCAATATATATTAACAGCCTACTAACTATGAAGATAGATGGTTCAATTTATAGTTTTGCTGATGACACGGCCATACTTTACACCGACGACAATTGGAGTAGTTTGAAAATCAAAGTTGAAAATTAAGTCGAAATATTGAAAAATTGGTTAGATCACAAATCACTCACAATTAATTTTGAAAAAACCAAGTTCTTGCCATTCGCAAGCTACGAAAGTTAATTACCAAACTATAATAAACTAATACTAAATGATCAAAAAAAAACCTGGAAATTTTACGAGCAGACCACATTAAATACCTGGGCGTTACAATAGAACCTCATCTTAGGTGGAATGAACATATTACCCAGATATCGAAATCGCTGAGATGTATACTACATAAATTTGAATACTTGAGATCTATCCTCGATATTAATCAGCTTAGAATAATATATTACGCTTTAGTGCAATCTGGACTCCAATATGCTATACTAAGCTGGGGTGGTATTTTAGACATCCACCTTAAGAAAGCTGAAGTACTACAGAAAAAAATACTTAAAATCATGTACCACAAAAATAATGACTATTCTTCTAATCAAACCTTCATTGACTCGAAGCTACTCGATATCAGACAAATACATACGTACAATATAATCTTGTATATCCACAAAAACAAAATGACACTACAACCAATTAAACACGATTATAACACCCGCACTAAATCAAAGGGTGACGTACAAGTGAACGCAACCAAAAAATCCATTGGACAACATTCATAGAAATACTACAGTGGAAAAATATTCAACTTCTTGCCGGACATGTACAAGACCTACATTTATACAATCAATAATATTGACCTACTCAAAAACATCTTCAAAAAGTATGTACTCAATATTAATAGCGAAATCGTTCATAACATTCTTATAAAAAAATAAAGACTATGATAATAGTTATTCTAAGTTCAAAATCTGTTATATTTACCATTTATACCGTTACACATTTATATTTTTCACTCAAATATACCGATCAAAATACCGTAATTTAATATTATATTTATGTTCATATTTTTCTATTATATGCTTTTAACTCTTCAATATATACAATACGCTATGTTGCAAATTGTTTCTCAATCCAACTCATTATTTATGCATTTCGCAATAGGAGTCCCACGCAGAACTTCGGTTTTAGTGGGTTTCTCTGTCTTTGTTTGTACTGCATTTCTTAATGTCACTATTTAATGTTTAATGTATTTATGTATGAATAAAGCTATTATTATTAGTATTATTATTATAACACTTGCCTAACCAAAACGGATGGCGATAATCAAATTGTTATCAATGAGTTTAATATGGCAATCGATTTACAAACACTGCCTTGGTGTTTGAAAGGAATCGGTTTCAGCTCCATCATTTCTCCTACTTCAATATTAATGATTCGACGGTAATGACCAATGTAGATTTCTGTGCAGCTATATATATATTTTTTGTTTACAAAATAACTTGATCAAATATTAGTATTATTTGCATATCAATTTGAGCCGGATTACCAATTGACTACAGCGAAAATTAACTTCAAAATGATGTTAGCTGATTACAGTTATAGTGCAAGTTATTATCTATTCATGTATTGCCAAGTAATTATGCTGATTTCACATATTCGAAATGAGGAGTAGGATTTGTTTGTTTTGTAACGATAACAAATTTATTAATGGTAATATTTGCCAACAAATCCCAGAATTACCTCGTTTTGCATTTCCATTTTGTTGAAAATGATGATGAACTTCTGTTTCACCTTCTGCACACAAGAAAAGAGTTCGGTAAGCTCGGATCAGTTATTTTCGACGTGAACACAATTTAATACACGGAGAAAAAGGTTTTGTCACATCGGAAACTGCTTCACACTGAATTACATCACAATCGTTCTCGTAGAGTTGTATATTTGTGTTGATGTAATGAGACAAGACTGTAAAAATGAATCGAGCGTCATCATAAAGTATGAATTAACCGTTTATTAAGCTTCTTCATCAGAGAAAACACCGTAGGTAAGTAGATGAAGATAATCTTACTGAAACAGAGGTGAATTATGACTGTAGTTTATCTCATTTGATGAATTTTTGTTGTTTCATTCAGCATCTATCATTGGGCTTTCCACAAAATGATACTTTGGATTGGTTTGTTTGATATGTTTCATTTCTTTACAATTGTTTTTTTTTTCAAAATTGTATCCTTTTCCATTTGCAGTTTTTTTCTCCTTTCACTTCAGTTGGCCACATCCAATTTCAACGTTTTATACTGTAATTATAATAATGATAAAAATAATAATCTTCATTTATCCTTTAAGATCATCCAATGATATACAGTGTGACCCATTTTTAATGGAAACACCCCCCTAAAATTTGAAGTTGTAACCCGATTATAATAATTTTTGTTTGAAATGTCAAGTACTAAAAGGTCTACCTTGGGAGAGAATTTGAAATTTTTATTTAAATTTTCAGAGCATACTACGATATTTTTTTCTTAGTCGAAAATCGGGATTTTTTATTAGCGATTTTTTTATTTAAAAAATCACTACGCCTCTGGATTCAGATAAATAGGTGTGACCAAAATTTCATGAAAAAATAATTATTAATGACAAAGTTATGACAACTCAAAAATTCGAAATCTCATACAGCTAACAGTAACAAAAAACACCCTATATTAACAGATATAGCCACCAGAATATTTTTTTATGATTTCAATAACAACCCGTTACATATGTGGAACATAAACTTAACGTCTTATGAATGATGGTCATCATCATCAATATGTAAGTAAGTCCCAATTTTCAGCGTTGTATGAACGTCATACCATGCTCAATGTCCAAATGGCATATTCCAACATATGTCGAGTAATTGTATAAAAACTTATGTTTCCAATACGACGGTCTTTTCTGAGGCGATAAGTACCAACTTTCAGCGTTGTATCAACGTCATATTTCATTGGGCTTATTTTTATCAGCAAAATGACGTATTATGCACAAGCACAATGTCAATAGAACATATCAGAATATATGTCAAAAAAGTGATTAAAATGTCATGTTCTCAATAGTACGGTTCTTTCTGAGGCGATATGTCCTGACTTTCAGCGTTGTATCGACGTCATACTTCATTGATCATATTTTAAATATCAAAATGACGTATTATGCTCAATGTCCAAAGACAAAAATGGTCATCATGTAATATTGCAGGTACAAGGTACAAGGCCTTTTGTGCATGTTATCATGGTTACCCACGGGGGGTCTAATAACTTATGGACAATTCACAAAATCTTTTAATAGTATTCATATACTGTTACTGAGTTTGAGATGATGCTTCGTAACTTCAATAACAGCGACACCTATCATTAGGTAGAATACTTCATATTGATTATATTGATCAATATCTCAACATATTTTTTAAGGTATTTAACTTACGTCAGGCAAAGTACGCAAAAATAATTAATTATTTTATAGTGAAATGTATCAATTTGAATAAATCATTTTCATAACTATATTATGAGGAATAAAAAATATGCGTATTTCGTCTGATACCAGGAAAATTTTGAAGGGACAATTTTTGTAAACATATATAAATGATTCGTTTACATTTAATTTTCAAAATGATCATCACCCAGGAGATATATACACGATGGAATAGTTTATATCGATTATTTTGATCAATAAATGAATATAATTCTTTAGTCATTCAACTTTGGTCAGGACAAGTAAGCAAAAATACATAGTTATTCGGTCATTGAGTGGATCAAATCAATATAATATTTTCATTGCTATATTTCGAAATATGTAAAATATTCATATTTTGCCTGATGTCAGGAAAAATTTGGAGAGACAATGTTAGACAATGTTTGGAAACATATATCAATGATATGTTTATATTCGATTTTCAAAATTGCCATCACTCAACAAGAGATATAATTATGATATAATAATTTTAATTGCTTATTCAAATCAATGAGTGAACATACTTTTTCAGGTATTCAACTTACGTTGGAAAAAGTATGCAAAATTACATGGTTATATTTGGTCAGAAAATTTATTAATCTGAATGAAATATTTTTATTACTATAATGTGGAAAACGAAAAATAAACATATTTTATCTGATACCAGGAAAACTTTGGAGAGGCAAAGATAGGAAACATATCGACCGATTTCTCTGATCTCCAGTTTGGGAAAAATTCTTGAAAAAATACTTAAAAAAAAGAATAGAAAGTTTTTTAAATAAATTCAAAATATTATCTGACAATCAATTTGGATTCAGAGAAAAAAAATCCACACAAGATGCTCTCACGAAAATTGTGTCCAAAATAACAATGCCATCGATCGGAAGTCCCCAGCTATTTGCGTTTTTGTACATTTGCGGAAAGCTTTCGATACGGTCAGCCACACCCAGTTGCTTGACTCACTTGAAAGAATAGGCTTCAGAGGGATTCCTTTGAAATTAATCACTAGCTATCTTAGCGAAAGAGAACAATTGATTAGTATTGGCAATACACTTAGTGAAAAGAGAATAGTAGCATATGGAGTACCTCAGGGAACAGTTCTTGGGCCACTACTTTTCAATGTATACCTAAATGAACTCTTTTCAATAAAAGTGAAAGGCGATATTGTCAGCTTTGCTGACGATACTGCAATATTTTATGAAAATACAAGTTGGCTGAAACTGAAAGAAACTGTTGAGGAAGATTTGCCTCTGATTTTCAAATGGTTTAATAGTAAATTATTAACGGTAAACTATAGCAAAACACACTATATGTCTTTCACATCCTATGCCAGTCACTTACCAAACTTTTCCTCCATAACATTGAATCTGAATGTCAGAACCATCGACATATCTTCTGTCCAGCAACTTAAGTATCTTGGCATTTTTCTTGATAGCCATCTGAAATGGAATCATCTTACAACTTATGTTACTAAAAAGCTAAGAAGTATGCTGTATAAATTTAAACACATCTCTCAAATATTAGAAATAAATCAAATGAAAATCTTATATCACTCACTTGTGGAATCTCATATACTTTATGGAATAATAACCTGGGGCAGCACCACAGCTAATCACCTTTACAATCTACAGACAGTACAAAAATTGATCCTTAAACGAGTTTATAAACTACCTCTAACTTACCCTACTGAAAATCTATTTTTGGAGACAAAAACCTTTGACATAAGACAATTATTCTATCAAACACTCCTCGTGAGACAACATCAAAACAAACATGAATTGATAGATATTCAACATGAACACAATACCCGCTTTCGAAACAATGCATCTGTCATTCCGAAAACAAACAAAAGCATCGCCCAAAGATGTTTCAACTACCTAGGCGTAAAAGCCTACAACCTGTTACCTGCTTCAATAAAAAGTATTAACAACATTAATCTTTTCAAAAAAAAAGTTAAAAACTGGATCTTCCTTGAAAAAAGAGAGAACATTCACAAAATTGTTGAAAATCGCCTATAACATTTAAAAAATTTTTTATCTATAAGTACCTATATAGAAACAAAAAATGTAAAACTTAGATCTATATTTATATGTAACCAAGTCTACAAACATCTACACCCACATCCGCACAAGTCATTATACACATTATGAACGTACAGGTGTACACCTTTGTTCAATGTGAGAATGACTACATCACACACTCAAACAAACCACATTTACACGTACACACATATACTTACATACTCACACATTATATTACTTTTATTTTTACTTTTAATATCCCCGCTCAAGTGTATACTTATTGGGGTTTTGTCACTATTTATTTCTTTTAAAAATGAATGATTGAATTGTACAAATTATTGCTTCTGAAATAAATATTATTATTATTATTATTATTATATATGTAAATAAAACATTAACATTCGATTTTCAAAATCATCATCAGCCAGGAGATATTTCCACGATGGAACAGTTTGTATCGATTATTTTGATCAATAAATGGATAATTTTTTTTAGATATTTATCTTACGTCAGGCAAAGTATGCTAAAATACATAGTTATTTGGTCGTTAAATGTATCTAAGTAATCTAATATAATATTTTCATTACTATGTTAGGAAATATGTGAAATTTTCATATTTTTCCTGTTGCCAGGAAAACTTTCGAGAGAGACAATGTTTGGAAACTTCTATAAATAATATGTTTTTATTCGATTTTCAAAATTACCATAGCTCAAGAGAAATACAAATGATGTCATAATTTTTATTGATTATTTACATCACTTAGTGAACATATTTGTTCAGGTATTCAACTTACGATGAAGAAAGTATGCAAAATTTCATGGTTTTTTGGTCAGAAAATGTACTAATCTGAATGAAACATTTTTATTACCATATTATGGAAAACGAAAACTACACATATTTTGTCTGACACCAGGATAACTTTGGAGAGACAAAGTTTGGTGACATATATAAATAATATTTTCACATTCGATTTTCAAAATTATCATCACCCAGGAGATATATACACGATGGATTAGTTTATATCTATTATTTTGATCAATAAATGAATATAATTCTTTAGTCATTCAACTTAGGTCAGGACAAGTAAGCAGAAATACATAGTTATTCGGTCATTGTGTGGATCGAATTCAATATAATATTTTCATTACTATATTAGGAAAAATGTAAAATATTCATATTTTGCCTGATGCCAGGTAAACTATGGAGAGACGATTCTTGGAGACACAAATAAATAATACGTCTATTTTCGGTTTTCAAAATTATCATCACTCAAGATATATATTAAAGATATAATAATTTTTATTGATTACTTTTATCAATAATTATTTATTTATTTTTGGGGCACATAACTTACGTCTGGCTAAATATGTAATAATAAGTAATTATTTGGTCTTACTATTGATTATATTGACGAAGATGTATACATGATTATACTTAAAAAAGTAAGATATTTTCATATTTATCTAGATGTCTGCAAATTATTGAAGAGACAATATTTGAAAAAGTACATAAAAAATATGTTTGTATGCAATCTTCCAAGTTATCATCATTCAAATGACATATTCATGATTATGCAGTTTTGATCATTTAATTTGATCCAAAATGCAACATAATTGAAATGTGTAAAAGCGAACGTTTGACGTAAAATGGTTTAATTTTGGTAATCATATAGTCATGAGTATGACCGATTTTTGATACACATATCAACTTGGAGTTGATAACTCGCTCAGATGATGACACCGTGTGTCGAAACAATTGTAAGCACGTTACAAGTATATATTTTTTGTGTAAATTGGAAGATTTTATTTCCTCTTTATTTATCATTCATGATGAATTTACACATATTAAATGCCACCACGATAGAACAAAAAAAATTATCAAAATCGGTTCACAACTTCAAATTATAGGGGGGTATTTCCCTTAAATTTGGGTCACACTGTAGGACAAGTCAAAAATTGTATAATAGTACAGCACACAAATAACGTTGAACATATCGTCCGTACAAACAAGCATAAAAACAATTATCTTATCATTTAACAAAATATTCGCTAATGTCGTAAAGGCATGATTCCACTAAATATGTTTTCAATTTTGTCTTGAATTTATAATTTTTTTTCATTTTGTGTCACCTGGGAGAAGACTGAAGAATAATGTATATTCCATTGTAATTAGGGCTGCTGTCGTAAAGTGAAGATCGATTCTTTATAACTTAACTTATTTTTATTTTTTATAAACGCTGGGGGTGTGTTATACAGTTTCTTTGTCTTTTTCAGTAGGTACGTTTTATATGTATTTCCTGTGTTGTATTCATGTGACTTTATTTTGGTATTACTGTCAAAATGGTATTCGAGTTCATTTATGAATGTTGGATATCAATATTTTGAAAAATATTCAGCCAGTCTTCCTTCTCTAACACATTTTTCAGAAGATAGTTTTATATTCATATTAATTGATGATGATTGACGTTGTTATTGCGGCAGCTATGGCATAATTATCAGATGAATCAGTATAAATTACCATCGATTTAAATTATATTTTATTTTTTGCAGTATTATCGATACTTATGAAATTAGGTACACACAAACTTTTTTCCTTGTATCTCATACGTTAGTCAAAGTTGCTGCCAGCTCTCAGGGTGAAAGCTATTGTTGTTGCCGTTTCTACTGGTATTTGACTGGAGCTTTTGATAGGGACTTGAAAAAAATAATATTTCGCTATTTCTATAAACAACTAAAATCAAAATACATTGAATTTTTTTCAAATATCTGAACAACAATAATTCCTGTAACATTATTTCTGAAATGTCCGTACGGTCAGTCGAATGCGACTCAATCTGTAGACGCGATCAAAGGAACCAGTGCGAATGAAATAAGAGCACAATGTCGCAGTCACTAATCAGTGTGCCACGATAATTACTCCAAACCAGCAATCAAACGGGCTCATATTACCATTCGCATTAACCAATAACGAGAGATGCTTGATGCATCGATTCTGTCGGAGGGCTCAACCTTGCGAAGATATGTTTCCGGAGGTAATGTGATATTCCGGTAAATGGGATCTGAAGCACTATGACTCGGAATGATCGGGTCATATCGTTGGAAACAAACTTGTACAAATATTGGTCTTGTTCTCGAGGGGACAGTTACGAAGATGGACGTCGATGAGGCCTTGTTGTTCGGAAGTTCTCACATACACCAAGCAATAGAGCATAAAATGAGCAAGTTTTTAACAAAAATACTAGTAGAAAACCGACTATGCCATCACATGGAAGACAGTCCTAAGTTATATTCTGATATGTTTTCGACTCGCACCTGTCATTTATTAAATTGTTATAAAAATTTAAATAAGAAAAAACGTGTTTTTTATTGTTTTGCTCATAAAATGAAAATCAATAAAGCAATCTGGTTCTTTCAGTATAAAAATTGTAGGTGATTGAAATTCAAACAAAATGGGATGTTTTACGACCCGGTCGGATCATTAGTAACGGAGAAAAACTAAAAAAAAACGGAAAATTTTGCGATTTCTCTAGAAGTATGATTGCGAGCATTATTCACGATCTCCCAAAGGTTTCTGTTTTCTTCGATTAAATCTCTTAACCCGGAGAGTGGAGCGGCCTAGAAACTGCTTCCATCCCATGAACTAGAATTGACTAATCAGCGGAGTGTCGTCTAGGCTGGGACTCCATTTTTGATGGACTAGAGGGATTAGTTCCACTCTCGAACCGGCTAGCTCGGCGGGGTTCGGTTTCATCAGCCAGACGCAAATTTGTAGAATCCATCCCGGATATCGGGATGGAATTTCCAGTCGCGGAGTGAAGCTTATGAGAAAGAAGGGGCCTTCTTGTTAGGTAATAATTTAAACTTGAGAGTGGATAACCGCGTACGCAAGTAGTCCAGCTTTCATTCAACACAAAAGAAAAGTTTCTGACAGAGAGAAATGTTCACTGGTTTGATTTAGCTTACCAAAAGGTTGAATCTCTCAACTTTCTTCGCTCTGTGAGCCCGGAACTCTGGAACAGGAACAGGAACGGGTGGAGAAATGAAACAGGAGTTCACACCAGTACAACAACTCCGCCTCTCGGAATATGAGCCTCCTACCAGGTTGTTGGCTCGTAGATTCCCCAAAACTCGTTCAGAAAATATCAGGTCCAAATAAAACGTCGTCTGAATATCGACGGCCGGACAGCCGGACAGCCGGAACTCGTCGTATTGGATATTACAGACAGTTCTGCTATACCAGTAGAACTGGAGAACTTCTCAACACTATTTGTTGTATGGAAGTCAGGTAGAAGCACTTCTACTGAATATCACTGCTCAAACTTTGTTGGCAAAAATAACGATATCACTGCTCAAACTTTGTTGGCAAAAATAACAATCTATCACATGTGCTCTGCACGAACAACGAGAGTCGAATGAATATCTGACTCGCGAATGAATTTCTTTTATAGACAAAGCCGGAGGTCGCGCTGGGCGTGGCCTACCGGAAATTCTTGCGGAGATATACTCTCGGCTCGCAAATTCTGAAGGCTCATTTTATTCAAAAATGCTTCCATAAAGAAAATAAAATTGACGTTATTTGGCAGTTTTCTGTTACAATAATCACTTTTATTGCCCGAAGACAACATGCCCCCCCCCCTAAGGAATCGCTGGCAACTGGTAGCATAATTCATATCTTTGAGGACGAAGCCAACATTTCGTTGTTTTATTCAAATTTATTACAAAGGTTGAAATAAAATGGGCAATCGGCCCCTGCCAATCGGCGTACATAAAGTCCCTATCCTAAATATACAAAGTTAACTTATTCTAAAAAAAAATCAAATAGAACTTCAACATGGTAATATTACCGAACGCTCTTGGAACAGGCTCCAAAAGTTCCTAATTTTTCTTACATTACTACGGTATCCCTGCACACTATACAAGGTCACCACACACAATCCATGATTTGGGAGGTCAAAAATAAACTACCTTAAAATTAAATCAGTACAGACCATATGCCTAGGACGAATATGTTAACAATGAGGCAAGAAGAAGTAACATGTTTTTATATACACCAGGAGAGATTCACTATATCTCATCAAGGGGAGAACAAAAATTGGTCTGTACTACAACATTCTTAAGTCAATGCACTAATCACCTTCCTCATCCGAGGAAGAAGGCGGCGACCTTGGATCGAGGTGGGCCTGCCCTTTACGAGGTGCAGGAGCCTTCCTCAGGTCATCCGTGTGAATACTATACGCACCACCGCCTTTATTTACAAGGTAACAAGTAGGACCTATCTTCCTCATAATCTGGTAAGGGCCTACCCAGGTTTGCCCAAAATTCCGCTGCTCGCGTTTTGTGTTTCTACATAGAACCCACTGACCAGGGAGGAAATCGATCGGTTGTGGAAGTTGCTGTTGAGGAAAATGCTTCCTCTGGTATGAAGTACTAGCCACGTGTGCATCCGCAACACGCTGATCTCTCGCGTGGTTACGATCCCTGCGCCTAGCTTGCTGAGGTGTAGCCCAGTCACCAGGACGCGGCAATTCGTAACCGAGCAATAGCTTGCTAGGTGACATACCGGTAGCCGCATTATGTCTCGTTCTTAGATTAAAAATGATTTCGGGTATTTGCTCCTCCCATTGATGCTCTTCTTTGCCTAGCAAAGCAGCTCGCAGCATCTTTTTCACCTCTTGTATCCGCCTTTCGACAGGGTTCGCTTGCTGGTGTTGGATTGCAGATAGCTTCAGTTCAATTCGCCGGGTTTCACAAAATCTTTCAAAGATTCTGCCCCTGAACTGGCTACCGCTATCTGAGATTATGATTGCAGGGTAACCCCATCGGTTAAATACATCTTCTTGCAGATATTTAATCAGTGCGGTGGCATCGGCCCTAATAACTGGCTTAGCTTCCACCCACTTGGAAAAACAATCTGTAACCATCAGAAGATATCGGTTCCCTCCTGGGCGCCTTGGGTAGGGGCCCACGACGTCTACGGAGATAATTTCCCAAGGTTTTGTGGGAGTGTTCGGACGTTGATGGGCAGTTTGCTGTGGCTTAGCGCTTTTCGTGGTTGCACACGCCAGGCACCGGATGACATAGTCGTTCACCCTCGCTTTCAGTGGAGCATACTGAAAATGTCTTGCGATTTGGCGGTGCGTTTCCTCGGAACCAGGGTGTCCAATATCATCGTGATATCTTTTAAGGACACGAGGAAAAAATTCCTTCGGAATAACTAATCTTTTCTCCTCATTATTTCTGCCCACGAAATATACAAGTCCGTCCTCTAAGAGGAATTCAGTACCGATACGCCACTCATAATCACTTGGATCGTTGGATTCACGGGCGCGTATAATTCGGTCAATAAACCGTTGCACTCCTGGACTATTTCGCTGGGCGTCTACAACTTCGTCGTAGAAAGTTTGCATCTGGCTGAGTATTACTGGGGTTCCCTCATAATCCGCATGCCGTAGGATAGCAATAGAGGCAAACTCTACATAATCATTTCGAGAAAGGTAATCACCTTGTCCTTCCACATCTCGAAAGACTGCGGTAGTCACCAACTCCGCTACTCCACCGCAAATGGATTTCGCCAAGTGCGTGGCTTCAAGGATATTGTGTAGGGCATTCATCCCTTGGTTCAAGTTATCTTGGTCCTCTTTACTAAAAGGGACTTTCGTAGCCTCGATGAGGTGGAGTGTCTCCCCTACCTCAAGCGAAGCCTCAGGGTTTTCGAGGGCAGGAAAGAACATTCTTTCCGCATCTACTTCGAGATCCTGGCCGGTCTCTTTATTTTCAGGATTCCGTGACAGGAAGTCCGGGAGTTGGTTCAACCTACCGGGCACATGTATGATTTCAAAATCATATTCTTGAAGCAACAGTGCCCATCTGGTAAGTTTTGCCTTCTCGTCTTTCATTTTATGAAGCCACAATAAGGCGGAATTGTCAGTGTATAACTTGAACTTGTTGTCCTGTACAAAATGCTTGTACTTCCTAATCGCCCATACAACGGCCAAACACTCAGTTTCATTTATATGATATCTTTGTTCAGTTTTATTGAGTTTGGCGCTACTGTATGCGATTATATCTCTTCCTTGATCCTCACGTTCTTGAAACAACACTACTCCGATCCCCACGGAGCTCGCATCTGTCTGCAAACAGTAAGGTCTCAAGGGGTCGGGTCTTGCTAGTTCCAGAGGATCTGCAACTAGCGATTTGATTTTTTTAAAAGCTTTGTCTGCCTCAGGGTTCCACTTAAACTTGCGAAACTTGTCAATTAGGTCGGTCAGGGGGGCCGCTATCTCTGCAAAATGAGGGATATACTCTCGCAGCCACCCTGCCGTACCCAAAAAGGCACGGACTTGCTTTATACTCTTCGGGACAGGGAAATCGACGATATTAACCACGTGGGTTTCCTGGGGTTTATTTCCCGTTTCAGACACAACTCGTCCAAGGTACTTGAGTTCTTTTGATGCGAACTGGCATTTTGACTGGGATAACCATAGGCCGTGCGATCTTAGTCTTTCCAAAATTTTTCTCAAATGAACTACATGGTCCTCAAAGTTGTCTGAATAGACAATTATGTCGTCTAGGTACACCTTACAGAACGTGTCAGTGTACCCGACAAGGACAGAGGACATTAATTTTTGGAAGACCGCCGGCCCATTTTTCAGTCCAAAACTAAGCACCTTGAATTCGTAGACCTGTCCGTCAGGGGCCCCGAACGCGGTGTATTTCCATGAGTCTTTTGACAAGGGGGCTTGCCAAAAACCATTTCTCAAGTCCAGTGTAGTGAATACCTTGGCCTTTCCCATTTCTCTGACCGTTTCCTGAATCGGCGGCAGATTTGGAGCCTCCGATATAATTAATTTATTAATTTCACGATAGTCCACGCAAAAGCGTAACTTACCGTCCTTTTTGGGTACCAGTACCACAGGACCGCAGTACGGGGAAGTACTGGGTGTGATCACCCCCGCTTCCGACAGCTTTCGTATTTCATCATGAACTATCTGTTTCCGTACTTCAGACATTTTATCATAACGAAATTGCCGGAACGGTTTTTCTTGTTTCACTTTAATAGTGTGTACTGCAGCCTGGGTAACAGGCTGACGCACTGTCTCCTCAAACACGTCTGGAAAGTCTCTAAGGACTTTCAGTATGTCGGCTTTTGTCTCTGAGCTAAATTGCTGGGTCGGCCTCAGTAGGATTTCGTTTTCTGATAAATGTGAATTGTTGATTTTTGATTGAAAATTTTATATAGTGGTAAATTTATTTGATGACATATAGTGAATCATAACAGTATCTTCGTAGTATAGAAAACTCTTTGGCGTAACTATACTATATGAATCGTCGCACCTTCCTATTTACCTGTTCAGTATAAGTGATCATGAATTTATTGTATGTAACGTGTATTTCAAACCATCTATAGAGATAGGTCATATTCTTGACTGCTTCCAAATTCTTTTATCGAACCTGTCATATGCTCAATTCAAACAGCAGAATAATGAAGGAAATCAAAACCCAAACTGGTGAACCACTTTCTTAGCTTTGCAACATGTGTTTCCTGCAAGGTGTTTTTCCTGACATTTTCAAACTTTCTAAAGTTATACCAATATTCAAGAGTGGAGACGCTGAATTACCAGAGAATTTCATGCCAATTTCTATCATTTTTGGGTTATGAAAAAATTTGGTTTTCGTAAAAATCGTTCAACTATACAGGGCAATTCAAATTCGACCCCCATCATTGGGATCTCCTAAACTACAGGAGATACGTCGAAGCTTAAATTGGGACACAGTTGCGTATTCTGGTGCTTAACAAAATACTGTTTTGAAACTTGGAAAATTCCGAGTATTTCCGGAAATATCGGGAAAAACTGAAAATCGGAATTTTCGTTTTTATATTTTCTATCGTTATTTGACAACATAGCTCAAAACCAAAAGTACATTTTCATTGATACTTTTTTTCAGCTACACGTTTTCATGTTCAGATTTACTATCCGACGTTTCGTCTTCTGGCATTCATCATCAACTTTTTTTCTGTTATGGGCGCCATATTGTTTTTTTATACAGAAAAATAGTGATTTTCATTCTGATTTCATTGATGTGTGATTTGTTATAATTTGCACTTCTGAAACCACAGATATTAAAAAAAAACAACTTCATCTGAGATGGTCATGACTCCATCGAAAAATTTTGTTTAATAAACACTAGTTGTCAGAACTCATTAAACATCATAAGTTTGCACAAATACTTCAGTCGAAATGTCCTCATTCTCAAATGAAGAAAAACGAGATATGTAGAAACTTTATTATAAATTTGATTGGAATAGTACGAAAACAGCACAAATTTATTTTGAATTATATCTGGAAAGACAACAGCCGGATAGAACATTATTCGGAATTTTGAAAAAACACTTGGCTGAGTACGGTGCGTTTCAAAAACCAAGAATGAAGTATGGAAGCATAATGGAACAAAACTTTAGACGTAACTTATTAACCGAGGTAAAATAATTGTTTATTTCATATTCGAAGAAGTATAATTATTTTTGGTACTTTTTTAGATAAATGCAGATCCTTCCAAATCAACACATCAAGTCTCGGCAGAAATGGATGTGCCACAGACGAGCGTTTGGAGGAAATTCAAAAAAGTGGTTTGAAATGTTATAAGATTCACATTTCACAAAAATTACATCAGTAAATCTGAACATGAAAACGTGTAGCTGAAAAAAAGTATCAATGAAAATGTACTTTTGGTTTTGAGCTATATTGTCAAATAACGATAGAAATACGAAAAAAATAAAAACGACACTTCCGATTTTCAGTTTTTTCCCGATGTTTCCGGAAATACTCGGAATTTTCCAAGTTTCAAAACAGTATTTTGTTAAGCACCAGATTACGCAACTTTGCCCCAATTTAAGCTTCGACGTATCTCCTGTAGTTTAGGAGATCCCAATGGTGGGGGTCGAATTTGAATTGCCCTGTAGAGGAGATATCTCTTTGATAAGGGATATTGTGGATGGGTTTGAAAACGGTAATTACACTTGTGCAATCCTAATAGATCTAAGCAAAGCTTTCGATTGTATTTCACATCAGATTCTCTTTGATAAACTGGAGCACTATGGCATTCGAGGAGTGGCATTGGACTTTTATAGCAAACAGACATATAACCGTGTTCGAATCCTAATATCGCTCCATTGTAACTGGGTCAGTGTTAGGACCACTTCTGTTTATGATTCAAATAAATGATATATTTGACCCTATAAACTATATAAACAGCATACTGTTCGCGGATGATGCAACTTTTTACCACTCAAATAGTAATCTGAACGACTTGAATCGAGTACAATTTTTTTAACAAACAAAACCAACAATTTTAATAACAACAACAATTTTATAACAACAACATACTTCCTGGAAACGATCAGTGGCTGATTCCTAATACCATAAAGTACAACGAAACGAGAACTGAAACTATTATATTCTAAATAAAAAACATTGTTACAAACGACCAATCAGCTAAACTCCTTAGAAATCATAGAAGTCATATCGACGCCTTGTGTGCAAAAACAGTACTCGTATAAGTCCAGCATACTTCGCTCTTTTTCATTTTCACCTATGATGGTCCATTTCTATGTGGTAATTCTCCATCTTCAATTCGGGATTTTCTGATGCAGAAACGGGCAATTAGAATAGTTGTCAATGCAAAGTATAGGGACTCTTGTAGACCCTTATTTTCAACCCTGAAGACTAAGACTCCCCCAGCTTTGCATGTATATCAGTCTCTTGTGGAAATATACAAAAATTCTTAGAAATTGCATAAGCACAGCGATTTTTATTGATATCAGACGAGAAATGACAACAACCTGGTAGACAAATCCTATAGATTGGATATTTCAGCCAAAAATAGCCTGGACATAAAACTCTCCAATAAATTACCCAAGCGAACCAAAAACTGGAAACTCCATAATTTCAAAAAAATTGTTAATAAGGTACTATCTACAAATATTATCCATAGTGTGCAAGAGTATTTCAGTTTACCAAACTCTCTTTTCCACACATAGAGTATAACTCTTTGTATCCACTCTTGAGCCTGTACTGTTTATAAGCTTGTTGTGATATTGTATAATTTTTACTGTTTAACTTGTGCATGCGTGTTTGGATTTAATTTTGTCGTGTTTATCGTGTTTCTACTCTGATGTATTTTTGATGAACTGTGTAAAAATATGTTTTAAATAAGCAACATCGATAAATGCTCTCTCTCTCTCTCTCTCTATGCTGATAGTAATTGCTGGTGACTTCAACAGCAGAATTGCTTGTCACGGTACTGCATCTCAAGACGCCTACCATCCTTATTTAGATACACATTTCTCTACAGATGAAGTTTATAAAGCCAGGTAGCTGAGTGGTTAAAGCGACATTGTTTCAATCACTTTTGGCTGCCAGTCAAAGGTTCAAACCCTAGCGACTGCAGAAGTTTTTCTGATGGCCCGAGAAAGTGCTAGGAATCGCACGTAAAAAAGTAAGATCTCGTTAATCCTTAGCTCGCACAAGTTTCGACTTCTGAGGGCTGCCGTTCGTAAGGGGATGGCAGCTGGTTAACGGAAAAAACAATTTTAACAAAAACAAACAAAACAATGTAAAAATAATAAATCCCCAGTATCAGATAGCACACCTCTCGAGTTTTATCGGAATTCACTACATAATTGTAGTTTACCTAACAACCTCAGTCAATAAAACGTTTCATCCATATGCCATGCCCAGAAGTTGGTATAATATTATGATAAATTTGTTACACAAAGGTGGTTCTATAAGAAATCCCAAAAGTTAGTGTGTAGTGGCATAGTCTTAGTGAACTGTCTTCTCAAAATATACATACATCTTTTTATCAAAAGATGTTTTTATTATACCTATCAGAAAACATTTCATATACATGCTTATTTAGCATACTGAAAAAGTATTTTTACCGTGCGAACGCACGGAAATTTTTTCCGCCGTGGGCTGGTGTCATCATAGCTGCCTATTTACATGTCAAAATAAAATAATATGTTGGTGACAGTCCTCTAGAAATCGCAAATTGTTTGAATATTTCCTTACCAACAGGGTAAATAACGCTTGTTTTGTATCAATATCTGGACATATTTGTATCATTAATATTTCAATTAACAGTAATTGTTTTTGTTCCTTCATCATTGAAAATAAATGTTTCTTTACAATCTGTAGTTTTCAGGTAGGTAGATATAATGGAAAATATCGTTCATTACTCGTCCATAAATGCTTTTTCCGTGCTTGAATGACTTCCCGTGTTCGGCTTTCTGAACTCGTAATGAAATTGATGGGGTTCGAGGATGTGTAGACAATATTTATAATCTGTGCTCTGTTATAAATTTTCACATCAGACATAGAATACGAAAACTATCCGCTGCTTTTGATTCGGTAAACCATAACTTACTTCGAGTTGAATGAATCAATTTGGAGCGATTCGACATGGAAATGACAAAACTATATGTGTAATAATTGTAACATTTATGACAACGCTTTGCCATGAAAGAAACCAGGTGCGGAACTGCGATGATGCGCGTGTCATATCACGACGAGTGCGCAATGACTAATCGACTTGTCTAGAAATTTGGTAAAAGTTCAAGGTGGTTTTCGTTGAATTGAAAATAACTTAAATAGGGATCAACATGTTCTAATACTTGTAGTGATATTTTTTCCATGTCGTATCGCTTCAGGAGCACGTATCGAAAGAAATAATTTGGATAAAAAATTTTGAAAAATGTTCACTCAAAGCCGTCGCATTACATACGCCTATGATAATTTTTGTTTTATATAATGTTTCCACCTTATTGAAACTTGAGATAAGCTGAAAATGGTATTTTTTCACGAATTTACGGTGTTTTGAAATTTTGAGGGTGGGGGTGGTGGTGGATGCTGGGTCTATTTTCACGCACTATTAACAAGCACCCTACTGCATGTGCTCAATAAGTGTGAAATGACTAAATATGCCCCGTGCTATTGAGTAATCCATACGCATGGACGAATTCAACTCGGGCGCCAAAAGCTGTTGTTCGTTTTTTGTACATAAAATTACTTTTTTTTTACTAAAAACTTATGCCGATTGGTTTTTCTTGTTCGTTACACATATAGGTATATGGAAAAAACAGCAGCAGATATTTTCATAACTTCTTTTTTTATTTATAACAAAATATGTAGAATTGTGTGATTTTTCGGTGAATTCAAAGTGCTGCCAAAGTGGCCCTTGATCAACTGCGCATCTGCAGGCAGCATTTTCTCATACCTCTAGTGAGCCTTAACACAGCCCAAACAGTTTCGAGCGGTTTCCGGACCGGTCAATTCACTCATGTGATAGTCAGAATGGGCGACACTCGTAAATAGCGTTTTTTAACATAATTTTGGATCTTGACCTCGTTCGAAAGTCAAACTTGGCAGAATGTATGTCCAGGACTGTTTATATCTACCAAAATATAAAATCAGCAGACGCTTCTCCTCCTTAAACCTTGACCTGGAGAAATTCGAAAATTGCATCCCGGCGACTTGGGGAAACACCAAGAATGATATTTCATGCCCAGCAGACGGTTTCTTCACCTGCCATTGAATCGCACCGAGCAATAAAAGACATTGAGAGGGATTTTCTGTCTCTTTTTTGAAAGCAACATACCCGACGTTGTTCACAAACATCTCAGCCCGAAGTATGTCAAAAAGGTCATTGTCGGATATATCCGTTTGCACTCGGTAATCAGGTTGGAATTCCGTATCATATTCACTCCTAACTTGGCCATCATGTTTGTTCACGTCCGATTACGATTATCTTATTCGTCGTCTTGTCAAATCAAACCATGGGCGTCGCAGCATGGTAATCATGGCATAAACCATATTCGACCTTTTCATTGGTATTGAATAAGTTGATTTTTATTGAATTTGCTCATTTTCATCCCGATTTTGAGACAAATTGAAATAGCTATAAAAAAAACTATATTACTATATAAATCGCCTAAACGAATACCTATCAATAATTAGGAAAAAATTTGTTGCAGTAGGGATACTGAAAAGTAAGTAAGTGAGTAAGCAAACTCAACTCTTCATTAACCAAATTCAAATTATAAGCCACTAGCTATATCTATGGGTATCAGAATGTTTTGTTGACATACAGGGATTATCACGTAGGTTATCCGTTCATCAGAAGTTGTCGATGTTCCCATTTGAATGAAATTTTATACACACTGAATAACACATATATCAATATGAAAAATCGATTTGGAATATTGACAGTGGCGTATGGCTTCCGGTTAAACCGGACGTGGACATAAACTTCTTTACTGTTAATGAAACACTGAATCATCGCAGGTTTAAAATCTAATCAGTGGGTTGAGTAGTATTTTTAATCTTTTGGGGGAGCCCATACTCCTTCCTAATTTTAGGAGATACCCCATTGAATTTTTTTAATCCTTTGGGGAGATGCAGGAAGTTGAATAATAACTACACAAAAATTCTCTATTTCCCACCAGTCAGACTTGTAATATCGATCGCTCTCTAAGCCTAATTCAACACAAGTTAAGAAATAACTTTTTGACAACTCTAATAAAATTCTTCTGCCTCAAGACCACGGCTACTACGGCTTACTACACTTCGGATGAGTACTTCAATGATGTTAGATGTTAGGGCGGGGGGAGCTGGCCCCTTGGCCTAATCCACTGCGACCTTTTGAGATCTATTGTGGAGGCTCCAATTGCTCCGTCCATTTTATCAGACTGAGCAAATTTGATAATGGCCTCTCGAGATAGCTTTCCGCTCTTGGTTTTTCATCTCCAAGTTGTAAAAACCGCACCCTTGCTAGTCCTTCGCACTGGCACATTACATGTTTTGCGGTTTCCTCTTCTTCCTGGCAGAACCTGCAGATTGCTTCTTCCTCCAGTTCTATAATATTCATATGTCTGTTAAGCCTACAGTGGCCTGTCAGCAGACCTACTATTTGTCTGACGATCCTCCTTTTGTAGCTGAGTAGGTCCGTCGTGAATTTTGGCGAGCGTCTTTTGATGAACTCCTTGGCCTGTCTCAATTCTGGTCGTGTTTCCCACCACATTTGAGATTTGTTTTGTACCCACTGTTTAGTGTGGGCTTTTGTGGTAGATTTTCCTACGCCGTAGAAGGGTTCCGGTCCAATGAGCGCTGCCGAAGAGCCTTCTCTGGCTAGTGTATCAGCCCGCTCATTGCCCAGGTGTCCCTCGTGGCCCGGCACCCAAATTAGGGTCACATTGTTACGACTACCCAGCTCAGTCAGATCACGCAAACAGTCCCACACCAGTCTTGATTTGACTTGGTGGGAACCGATTGCCTTAAGCGCAGCTTGACTGTCGGAGTAGATGGCCACTGTTTTATTCCTTATCTCTCGTCTCAGTATTTCTCCGACACAGTGTTGTATAGCCGTTACCTCTCAATGATACACTTTCATCATAAATTTAAATGTAACCTCTTTTGTGTATTATAGTGTATAGTATAGTTTACTGATGTGATTCAACAATTTGAATATTTTGACTTTTTTACTTCAGCACTTTCATTTTTTTTTCAGTATTCATTTACAGTATTTTACAGTATTTTTGATTGATTGAAACCTTATCAAAAGTAAGTGTTCATTGCTTTGGAGCAATTCAGTTTCTATTGCCACAAAGCAATAATCACTACCTTTCTGCATTCACAATTGACGAATAGAAGTAATTTTTTTAAAAGATGGTAGAAATAATAGTGTATGCCATGGTAGTACGTGGCGTTTTGACAATTCTCACGTCATTTATAATTGTCACTTATTTTTGTACCTATTCATCGTAATAAAATATGTTTCTCTCTACTGACAACACTCGTAGAGAGTACTCAAAGGCATAGCATGTGAAGGTACATGGCGGCTATTATTTGCCGTGGCGCTCCGGGGCGAGTAAGACATTATTGGTAGCGCATTCACTTTTTAACATGAGAAAATGTATCAGCACGCCACTGGTTCTACGCTTGCGTCCGAATATCATAACAATAACAAATGTACCCCTCCGAACTTGGAGTTTTACCACTCACTAACAATCTGTAGCAAAGGATAGTGTTATGGAAATTTCATAACAAATGTGTGTTGTGAATATAGAAATGGCATCTCTATGTCTTTTATTGCTCGGAGGTGAATCGTTTTGGCAGCTCTTCAACTATATCTTCGTTAAAGCTACCCATAGAGATCACTCGCATTCTTGCACAGTTACGCATGAAAAGGTCCTCTTTCCAATTGTTCTCATTGGGAACGTATGAAAATTATTATGCGAAACTTTATGACTGGTTCATAGCTCCGAAGTGTAATCTCCTTGGTGGATCATTATAAACGTACCTGGTTGGTAGTAGAAAATTACTTGAAAATCTGTTCGGAGTACTCAAACTTCAAAATAATGTCTCAACAGGAACTACTTAACAAACTTAATAACATCAGGTGGTTATTAACTTTCGTTTAGCGAGTTCGATAATATCTGCGAGGAAGCAGTCCGATGAAGCGGATAAAACCTTGTTTTATCGGATGATGGTTGATTTCAGTTTGCTGAGAGTTTTATAATTTTTTTGTGTTATTGGAAAAAGCGGCACGAAAATTACCAGAACTTCAATTACAAAAACAGATTTCAGAATCAAACACGGTTCAATATTTGTCCACTAATTTAAAAGAAGGAGACAAATTCCAAATAAAACTGGTCAACACTGTTTGATGGAAGATCATCATGGTAATAAAAAATTGATTTATCAATGAAATCTTCCACGTGAACCTACAAAATAGATATTTTCGTAGGCAAGTCTCAATCATGTGTACTTTATGTGTGCATAAAACAGGCTCTGACAAATCATTACTTTTAGCACAATTGCAATTTGAATTTATTTGCCTGGATGCCCTAGTGAAAGTCCACAACATGTGAATCCTCATTTTCCGCTAGAATTCTGTGAATTTTTTAAGAAATCGCAAAATTTTCTGGTTTTTCCAGTTTTTCTCCGTTACTTATGATACGACCGGGTCTTGAAACATTCCATTTTGTTCGCATATCAATTATCTACAATTCGTTCTATTGGATCAACCAGATTGCTTTATTAATTTTCATGTTATAAGCAAAATTATTTTAAAAAATACTGTTTTTCGGCAACCTTTCGGGAAGTGTTCACTTCCCGGGCACTTTTTCTTTGGGAAAGTAGCACTTCCCGGCCTAGCATGGGAAGTACGTACTTCCCGGACTAGGCCGGGAAGTGCTCGAATTTTAATACAAATATTAATATAAATAAGAATTAGAATGTTTCTATTAGTACCTATCTTCTGTTCGAATTTCAATATACAATACAAATAAGAACAGAAACGTTCGAAATATTCAAATTTGGAATCGTTTCATCCGGTTAACAGATGAGTGAAAGTCGACCTCTCTTCGTCTCTTAGACTAAATTGATTTGTTATTCTACATGATTGCCGAAAATATAGTGTACGCAACAAGTCCGAAAACAGTTTTTTTTGACTCGTATACTTCCAGGACTCGCTAACGCTCGTCCTAGAATTTGGTCTACTCGTCCAAAAAAACGGTATTTTCCGGACTTGTTACGTAAATTACTATTTTGTTGTTTAAATGTTTATAACAAATAAATAAATGACAGTTGCGAGTCCAAAACATTACAATAGATAACTACGGTCTGTCGTTTACGTGATGGCATAGTCTGTTTCCTACTAGTATTTTTGTTAAAAACTCACCAATTTCTTGCTCTATTGCTTGGTGTGAAGTATATTTTCCCAACGAACACATTCTATAACCTGTATTACAATCAGCAAAACCTCATATCTTAACTGCAAAAAAGTAATATCGTCAATCCCTATAAATGAACTCCAGCACTACAGTGTTAGGAGTGAAATATATTTCAATATAATAGTGGTATCCAAATATGGAAAGATCCCATAAAGAAAAATTCTTAGGAACTGCTATCGGCACATTTTCATTCACAAGCATGCTCTTATACTTTGAAAGCAGAATAAAATGTAGAGATGTAATATAAAACGAGGTAATAAAGAAACCCGACAGATTATACTCGGGCTCGAATATCGAAGATCACTGCTATGATAAAAAACGGTTTGGACAAATAGAAAATAAATACAGATGACAAATTGTGGAAAGTATCATGGAGAAATTTTTTATTGAATGCTAGATGCAGCTAAATTGTTGAACCAAAGTCATCTACTTATACAAATTATGATTCAAGGATATGATCAGGATGATGGAAAAGGGTCAAGTTCTAGTTTTGAGAGAAAACATTCGCACCGATGTCAGCAATTTTCCACAAAATAATAAATTGTTTAATGAAATGAGCTGTTGTCAGTTAAAAATTTTGAAAACTCAGTGTTGATTTCCGATTTTCAAGATTCAGAATACGCCAACAATTGTAAATGGTTAATATAAGCTACCATCTGCATCTGGATAAAGGATCGTGGGAAGTTAAGGGAATTCAATTATTCAAAATATTTGTAAATATTTTCCGTATTATATCGTCAATTTATTTACATGGGATCAGTAAAAACACGAAATGAAAAATGACGCCGTTGTATATTTTAGAGAATTTTATTAGATTCAATTTTCCCTGAATATCCTTTTAGAAAAAACAAACTGATTTTAAAAGAAAACATGCAGTGGATTAGTCAATTATTGAAATAGGTAACAATTTGGTAGGCATAACTATAGATTTGGCACTTGAAGTGATACAAGAAGTAGTAATTTTCTTATTGCCCTGACGTTAATACATGAAGATTGCATTTAGTGAGCTGTCACAAAAAGCGTAACTATAAGCGATTAAACCCTTTATAACATATAATACGGTATTTCAATTTTTGATATTTCTTGTAACTGATTCTCAAACTTTTTCCACGTGGTAAAAAGTGTATTTGGGGGAATATCATCCCAGCCAACTCTTTGCAAATACAACTCATTCATAATCAATTTTGGGAATAGAGATACTAGCAGATCAAATATTCCATTGATATCTGATGATATGTGAGGTTCAGTAGGAGAATCCTCAAAAAGAATGATATAAAAAAAGGAAATATCTGAAATAGGGTTTCATTTCAAACATGGAATTTTAATAGATAATTCATTTTTCCTATCCAGGTAATTTTCTGATAGGTTTTGTAAAATATAAGTATTATTGATTTCATTGAAAATATGAACAGGATGTTCATAAAGTCCAGAGGAGTCATGTATTGATTCAATTTTCAATTGAGAATGTTTCTCTTTAAAATAAGTATTAATATTCGAACCTTCCCTTTACGAAAAACACTTCTTTCAGTTGACGAAATCAACAGAAATTTATTTGTTGTTATTCTTCCAACGAATCGCGTGCATGATTCATCAATAAATAATGAAATGAGAGAAACACATCACGTGAACAATACATTAATGAATAGAAAAATGAGAAGAACGAAGCACGTGCATAATACATCAATGAACAGATAGATGAGGAAACTCTTAACAGGCAATGTGTTCATAGTATTCTATTGTTTCTTCATGATATTGTCATTAATGATATTGTTTCTTTATGATTTACAAAATACTAATAGTCGGAGAGCTGAGGGACCAAAAATGCAACAGTTTCATGAAGGCTGATATTTTAATATTAGGTCATGAATAGTTTGAATATTCATAGCCTGCCGTCAGTCAGCCAGCTTTGGGACAACTGGCGCGGGGGTGGTTCCGAACTTGTACAAAAAACACGTACGTCGCAACTGTTTCATAAAATCTGAATATCAGTCTGTGGATAGTAAGACAAGTAACATAGTCAGTCTGCGGAATATTGGGACAGTACGCGTCAGCAGCTTGCTAAACCCGTCAAAAAATTTGGTCGCTGAAAGTGTTTTGTAAAATCAAAAAATTTTCATGCAAGTAGTTCATAGTAACTCAAACAAGACTAACATAGTCAGCCTGAAGTTTTATGGAACAAACGTCATTTTAAGAAAAGACGATTCTATGAACATATGTACGCAGTTGCTACATACCTGATATACATGGCGTTGAAATAAAAAAAAGAAAACGGTAATCATAAAATATCATGAATATACTCATAACCGATTTGGTTGAAATTTGGTATAATCATCTGAACTAATAAGGCGCTCATTCAGCCCTAACTAGATTATAATGATTAGGGCCAGTGGCGTCTCAGTGGGCACCACAACCAACATTATTGTAAAGAAAGTACGCAACTTTTCTCAGTTCTCAGATTTTCATTTTTTTAAATTACTCAACTTGAAATACAACTTTTTGTTCTCCTTCAATTCCTTCCTGTCCGCTACGTTTTCGAGAAAAAAACAAAAAACATAAAGTAAAAACCAAAAGTAAAAATCTCAACAAATGCGATATTACAGTAAATGAGCAATGTCCACCTTCTGATAAAATACACGACCGCATTCGATTTGCCATTGATTGACTGAAACGTTGAAAAATTTCTGGAGTAGTACTTATTACATTGCAATTGTCAATTATTCGATTCCTCAGGTTATTCACATCTAGTACAAGAGTTTTACAAGCAAGAGCCTTCAGCTGATCCCATGAATAAAAATCTAAAGGATTTATATCAGGACTGCGAGCTGGCCAATGTTGAGGTCCTGCACATCCAATCCAGCGATTAGGGTAGGTGATGTCGAGATGCTGACGAGCAAGAACACCAAAATGAGCTGGAGCCCCGTAGTGCATAAACCACATGTTGTCTCTTACAGGTATGGGAACTCCATCTAACCAAGTGGATGAATAACCTCGCTGAAAGTCCGTGTATGATTCACCTGTTAATCTTTTCGTTAAAGGAATGGGCCAATTCGGTAGTCACCAATAATTTCTAACGAAAAGTTCAGCAGAAAATGATTTTCTGCACTAGCGTGGGGATTTTCATTGACCCAAAAATGGTTACTGTGAAAGTTCATAATAGCATTTCGTGAAAAATTTGCCTCGTCCGTAAAAAAAAATATTTGGTAAAAAATTATAATTCTTGGATGAAAATCCCGATGTAGTAGAGCTTGGTCCCGTCGAATGTGATATGGGTATACGAGGTTTCTTTTCACAATTTTCCAAGCGGTTTTTGGACTGACTTCAAGCTGCAGTGCAATCTTCCTAATACTATTTGAAGGATCTTCTTCTATCGCATCAGGTATAGCTTCTTCTAGTTCAGACGGTGTTGCCGTTTCTGGTCTTCCACCACCTGCATTTTTATTGAAACTCCCAGTTTCACATAATTTTGCATGTAGCATTCTGAATGTTTTGGCACAAGGATTAACTCTGATAGGATATTTGTCCTGGTATATTCTCCTTGCTTCTCCCCAGTTTCCATTTGCTCATCCATAAATAAGGTGCATGTCAGCCATTTCAGTGTTAGTAAAATTATTCATAATGGAATCGCTGCTAATTGACAACTCTGAATTTCACTGATATAATAAAGAACTGACGCGTAGGACTGGAGTGTAGAACTGTGGAAATCGAACTGCTGATTAGTAAGAATGAATGATGGATAGATATATATCTGAATTATGTCTGAACTATGATTGGCTAACTCTTATAGAAGCCTAATGACAAAGCGACCTTACCTGCATTTAATGGCCATTACTCATCATCGTATACAGGTACGCCTATCACGGTAGCCTATCAAGTAGATTTTTAGTCAATACAAAAGACAAAATTGATAAACTTTCAAGAAGTGGTATTTATAAATTGAATTGTGAAGATTGTGATGCAGCTCACATTGGCAGAACATGTAGAACTTTGAAAGTTCGTATAAAAGAGCACAAAAACCCAACCATAATTTTGACCCAAACAGAAACTCTCAAATTTTACAGGAGGTTAGGTCCAAAAGTTATAACAGATTAGATTTCCTTGAAGATTTACATATAAGTAAAGAAATACTCAACAATGACCTTTGTCTAAACACTCATGTCAATTTAAACAGATCTTATGTACCTCTTCATAGGCGTTTGAAAAAATAATAATTCTCTCTTAATAACTTTTTCGAATCAATCCTTTTCAGGTCAAACAATTTTCATTCCTTCACTTATTCTTCCTCTATGACGATATCACTGGGTCACCTCTGAGGTTCAGTATGCCCTCCCCCAACTCTGGAATGCATGTATATTGAGTAAAGTTCTCATTAGACTTCTTCTCGGTTTCTTAGCATTCCATGGTTGATGTTAGACAGAGCCATAGAGAACCTTCTTCCTTTTTTCATTATCTTTCATTGATTTCTAATTTTGATTATTTATTCTTTTCCACCAGGTGCTCTCATCTTTGATTTACCCGAATTGCCGCTTCTCGGACTGAGAAAGTTCTCATCAGACTTCTCCCATAACCTTGAGCTCAATTCTGGTGGCTCAAACAGTAGAGAACACACAGAAATTCTTGATGGAGTGTTCTCTGGTAGCATACTTCTGAAAAACGGAAGGTTCCCATTAGACTGATCCTTTTCAGATCTATGTTCAGTTTTAAACTCATGTCTCGATTATTTAAATTTCTACTACAGTTCTTTGAATCTATGTCACATAATATGTGACACAATATATGTCAATGGTTTTTGTCACTCGTCATTAGTGTCATTGTCACACATTGTCAATTCAAAACTTCATTTCCACTTCAACATTCAGACAGACATGATGTAGTATCCCATATCTGAATCCAGAATAATCCTTGAACTGGATGAAAATTGTTCCATTTTGAAAATGTTATATATTATGTAAAATTTTAAATTTCACTTTGGTCCATGGACTTGATGTTTTTATGCGGCTTCTTGTTCATCTGACGAGTTAAAAACCTCACTTACTCTCAGGTACGCACTGATGATGACTTAACAAAAAAGCTCTTTGCTACGATTTTTAAAATAAAAATATTTTGCATGAAATAAAAATTTTCGTATCATGGATTAGGCAATAATCCAAAACGAAAATGAACTTTTTCAATTTGAAATGAAATATGTGTAGAAAAAACCATACTTTCAATGTCAGCTGGTGTTCATGATTTGCAACAGAGTTGCTTCATTTAGTTTTTCTTGAAAACGAAGCTGGATGTGAAGAAAATACCAGAAAGTTGTATTTTCAGTTGCTCAATATAAAAAAAAATACTGAATGAAAGTCAGTGGCGTAATGAGGCGCCACTGGCCCTGATAATTTAAATCTAGTTAAAACTAAATAAGCGCTTTCTCAGTTCAAATGAATGAACCGAATTTCAACTGAATCGCTTGTAGGATATTCATGATATTTTATTATTACCGGTTTTTTCAGAAACCAAGCAACTCCGGACATATGTTTATCGAAACTTTCCTTTTATAAAATGACCTAACGAATCAACCCCTCCAGTTAGGAATTGAGCGAGCGGTGCGCCATTTCATTGACGGCGTTTGTTCCATAAAACTTCGGGCTGACTATGTTATTCTTGTTTGAGTTACTATGAACTACTTGCACGTAAATTTTTTAGATTTTATAAAGCACTTTCACCGACCAAATTTTTTGACGGGTTTAGCGGGCTGCTGACGCGTACTGTCCTTATATTCTGCAGACTGACTATGTCCGCAAAGATTGTTACTTGCCTCACTATCCGTAGACAGATTTTTAGATTTCATAAAACAGTTGCAACATACGTGTTTTTTTCAACAAGTTCGGAACCAATCCCGCGTCAGTTGTCCCCAAAACCAGCTGACTGAATGCAGGCTATGAATATTCAACCTATCTATGACCTAATATCTAAATATCAGCCTTAATAAAACTGTTTGGTCCCTCAGCTCTTGGACTATAACTTCATCCTTTCAATTCAAGAAACAATACATAAATGACATCTCAAATGCAACATCAGTATCCAAAAACTCAATTAAACATTCAACCATCACCAATATCAAAGACGCTGCTTTATATGTACCCATTCGGTCGATTTATAGCTCACAATACGACCGGACGTAAAAAGGCGAATACAAATCTCAATCACTCTCGTGAGTACACATAAACAATTCAAGGCATTTAACTTGACCGAAAGATATATCCAGAAGTTGCACCACAAGAACTTTCTCATTTACGGAAGCACTCAAACGAATACTCATCTTGATGGGATGAAACCGACTAAGTTGTTACAAAAAGTTATCTAATTTGCAACTTATTGTAGCGCCGGTTGCACCAAGTGCATCTGCGTAATATGTTCACTCTTTTGGCTGCATTCGTCCTTATTAGAGGGAGTTTGCGGAACTTTCTATCGCTGCTGAGTTATGTTTTGGCTCTGGAATTGGCAACATTTCACGCTGCATTTGTTGAGGTAACTAGATGATATGAGAAGTGATTTACTATTATAGCATGGGTATGTGTGAGTGAGTTCAGAGAGTTGAAGAGCTTGAACATCACAATTTAATGGAAAATATTGCTGTAATCCAGGGTGTTTGAGGTGGTGGTAAACCTGTTGGTTAATTCGCTACGCGAACATTGACCTCAAACTTCATCTCTTTACATCACTTGACAGTTTTGTAATATTACTTATTGGTGTTAAATGAAACAATATGACCAGATCCCCATTCAAAATTGCAAATGTCGCAAATGTATATAGGAGGATGTATTGATATCTAGTTAGCCTAGACAAGTTCCCTACATAAACAAGCTATTGCGTTATCATAGCAACGAACAATAACTTATTAGAAGTGTCAGTGTAAAGTTTGACGTAAAAAAAGTAAACCAGAGTTGCGCAATAAATTAAAAGAAAAAATATGTCCGCCGACATTGTGAAATTCGAAAAATTGGAGTATCGAGCCATCATCAAGTACCTTTATTTAAAAGGGTTAAGATGTAAGCAGATTTACGAAGATATGCTAATTATTACCCTTGGTGATCAATGTCCATCGTATGCGACCGTGAAATATTCGACTGAAAGCTTCAAAAGAGGTAAATTTTCCATTGAAGATGATGACCGAGCAGGAAGGCCAGTTTCTGTGTCAGTCCCCGAAAATATCGATGCAGTTCATGACATGATTTTAACAGACCGTCGAATTGGGCTAAAACGGATATCTGAAGCAATGAATATTTCATACGAACGCGTTCATCATATAGTTCACGTCAATTTGGACATGCGAAAAATTGCTGCAAAATGGATCCCCAAATGTTTGAATGTTGACCAAAAGCGTGCAAGGGTAGTAGCATCGCGTTCGATCTGTGCTCGATTTGAAAACGATGTAGACTTCTTGAACCGAATTGTTACTATGGATGAGACAAAGCAACAATCGATGGAATGGCGACACTCCGGTTCTACATGACCTAAAAAGTTTCGTGTCCAAAAATCTGCTGGAAAAGTTCTTGCTTCAGTTTTTTGGGATTACCATGGAGTTATCATGATTGATTTTTTGGATAAGGGCAGAACAATAACTGGAGATCACTATTCGACATTACTGAACACTCTACGACAAAAAATTAAAGAGAGAAGACGCGGAAAGCTATCCAAAGGTGTTTTGTTTTTGCAGGACAACGCCCCTGCACACAAGTCTCATGTTGCCATGCAAAAAATTCGTGATTTAGGTTTTGAATTACTAGAAAACCCCCCTTATTCACCAGATTTGTCTCCGTCTGACCATCATCACCAAAGTTTGAAGAGTAGTAAATTTTCTTCCAACAAGGAGGTAATAAAAGCTGTGGAGGTCTGGTTTGCAGAGCAAGAAAAAAATTTTTTTTTGAAAGATCTAGAGACGTTGCAGGATCGATGTAATAAATGTATCCAATTACGAGGAGAATATGTTGAGTAATAAAATATTTTGACGTTGAAATTTTGTTTGGTTCTATAGTAGGCTAAGAATCTATCATTATATCCACGTAGGTCAACATTCAGACAGTAGACAATTCCAGCGAACACAATACCAATAAAGGCTTCCTCAAACCAACGCGGAAACGCGGGAGCGGGAACGAGATGAATCCGAGACTAAATTCTATAGTGGGGCATACCGGTGTGATTATTCTTATTTCGAAAAGCATACAAGCAACGAAATTTATATGGTTTACTACGTGTAATATTTTTCTAGTAATACTCAGGGTTTCAAAGTTCCGTTCCCGCTACCGCTTCCGCGTTCCCACTTCGGTTTGACGAAACCTCAAGCATTCTGGTTCCTTTTCGTACACTACTTGTCCGCTCAGTGTCATGTTCCAATATTTATTGTCGTCCCGAACTTGTTCTATCCTAGAGTGAATGGGAAATATGTCATTTTCATTTTCGAATGTTGGTAACACTGATTGTCATATTGATTTCCGGAATTCTGAGTGAAAGCAAGTCAGACAAGCGCGTGGAAATTTTGAGTGAAAAGATCTACAAGACGCAGAGGAGATCTGTCGTTCCTCAAAGTCTCTCAATATCTTCAAGTTTGGGGATATGCCTCATCCAGTCATTTAGTGATTCGAAAATGATGACAAGGTATTTTGTGAACCCTCTGGAGTAAAGATGTATTTATTTTTTGTTATTTCATTCCTGTACTTTTTTTATTTTTCTTGACTTCACTCAACACGTGTTGGAATAGTTTGTCATTTTACCTATTTCACAGTGTTCAAAGTGAAGTCAGTTTTCAAAGCCTGGACAACGTTCAAAGCAGGGGGCTTACTTTCAAAGCCAACTTTCAAAGCGAGTCCAAACTGGGGCTCACTTCGGTCTGAGAGCTTACTTCGGTCTGAGAGCTTACTTCATCCTGGGTCCCGTTTTTTTTGCGAGGCTCATTTCAAACATTATCCAAGAACGCACCGAACCCTACGTTATTTTAGTCTACCACCTAGATGTCTAGATATCTGAAATCTGAATGTTCATACCAGTAACATTACTGTTCACCGTTGGATATCTACTGTAAAAATTACTATCACCGAAGAATGATTATCTGAGATACCATTAGATGAATAGGTAATTTATGTCTATCATTCTATGTGAATGTTTTTTGCATAACTGTATATTATTGTGTCCAAGGATAATACCTAGAGGTGATATTTGATTTTACTATCATTTTGAAACTGATCAGATTTCATTCATATTTAATTTTCAATAATTATTTTGGAAACAGTTCTGGACATCACATTTCGACATATAGTCTTTTTGTCATTCAATCATATCTATATTCATGTTTGTACATAGTCAGCCTTATTGTTCATTTTGAATAATAAAACATCATTGGGGTTTTTGACTATTATTTCATAATACTCTGTCCCAAATAATTCAAGGTTTCTGGATTCCATGCCAACAAAAATTTAGTGGCGCTCCAGGCATTTAATATTACTATAAAGTTTTGCATTTTTTCATCATTTGAACAACGACCCAGTGCAGCCAGACGAAGAGCTGCCGTCCGCTGTTTGGCAAAGTAAAAATTATGGCCAAAAATTGAAGATTTCAAAATATATCAACTCTCACCAAATGCCCTTTGCTCACTCATCATATCTCTTGCATTTTGATGGGATGTTATCGAATATGGCGTGCAATACTTTTTTTTCTGTCAGGAATATCCCAGTCGGGCATGATCTCCGAAGCCCTGACACATCCGGAGGGCGCGCTGGTGCTGTTCACCCCAATAACCACCCCCTTCGTCCTTGAGGTAGGTGACTTTTGGGTCATATTCGAGTGCATTCTACCAAGGACTCCTATGATCAGAACCACTATTTCATCAGAAAGGTTTGAGTATAGCCTGCGCAGATCAAAGAGTAGATCTCACATGGACAAACGACACCCAGCAAACATACACAGAACACTCGACATACCAGGAGAGTGCAAAACAAACTTGTACAACGCCACTTAAAATACACAGTTGGCATTCAGCGTAGCAAAAACCAGAGACGAGAGAGACCAGAGACGTACGTCGAATGGCAAAGACATCCACAACACAGAAAACATCAACGCAAGACATCAGAATCACAGACAGAAAAAGAATAATTCACATAGATTCAATAAGAGGAAACACAAACACAACAGACAACATAACCAGCACCATACAACACACGATTAGGAACAAACAATACTCAACAAACCAACCAAAAGATCACAGGAAGGCATTAAAAGAGCAGAAAAAATAGCAAAAGGAAACAGTGAATGAACATATAATAGAAACACTCAAAACAAACGAAGAACTGAAAACACTGAAATACCAGCAGAAAATATACAGATGTAAAAAACACTGGAACAACACACAAACAGCCAGGTCAACAAATAACATTTTTCCAACCATTACCACACAACGCGTAGCACTCTCCTGGAAAACAACACAACTCACACAGAATTCGAAACACGGAAGCATACTACAAACGGTTCAATCTCAGAAATACAAACGTTATCTGCCAGTGAGGGCATGGTCAAGAGAACAGCCAGCATATCATAAACTCGCGACAAACACTAATGGGACACTTACAAGACAAAAACGAGAACATACCCACCTACAGACACAGGAAACACCAAGACAAAGAAACTCAAGAACACAAACACCTGCGGCAAGTCAATGATACTAGACGACAACGACGACTTTTAAGGAAACAGTCTCAGCCGTATGCATAGTCAATTCCAGCGACTCGCCAGAGTTTCGCCGCTCGCTACACAAGAACTATAATGCACAGTCGAGCTCCAAAAAAGTGGTACATCGCCAGCGTTTCGCCAAAGTGTGACTTATCGCGTAGTTGTCACTTTTTTGGAGCTCGACTGTGCATTATAATCCTTGTGTAGCGAACGGCGAAACTCTGGCGAGTCGCTGGCGATTGACTATGCATACGGCTGTTAGTATCATGAGGGTTAACCCTCTTCTTGAAAGCAGAGCAAAATCAGAAACAAAAATGAAAAATCATCAATGAGTAGCAAAGGAATGTATTATGAATAAATAAATCTCTGTAGCGGGAGGTATTCTCTGAGTCATACAGCCTGCAGAAATTCAAGAGAACACCAATTCTTACCTAGTGTCATAAACAAAATGATGTAGATATATAACAAAGTGAAATAAATTTACCCATTCAGTTGAGAAACTTTTACATCCTGAGTTTAACAGAGTTCCATCTCACAGAAATTTACCAAAACGGAATCAATCATAAGTTACCAAGCTTTTCTACTTTTTAGTTGGAGCGTTTCATAAAATCGTTTGAAATTTTGGAGGAATTTATATAATATTTGGCGGAGTTTCTCATCTAAATCCCCTTTTGAGCTTTCACCAAATATTTCAATCCACCTTTTTTTGTGACTATGCTCAGGAAGACATATTTTACGGCAGTAGTTTGTTCATAATAAAAGTGGTGGTGGTAGTAGTGGTGGTTCATTCCGAACAAATCTTAACAAAAAAGTACATTCAATCGTCTAATAATTGATACACGTCACTGATTCATTAATAAAATTATGTTTCATCAACATTATTCCAGTCTGAAATTCAAAGACAGGAACAAAATCATATACTACACGCCCATATAACAATTTGGGGAGGTCATTTGACCCAGGATGAAACATATTCAGAACGATGCTGCTATATGAAAAAATAACCTTAGGCACTATGCCGTCAATTCTTGGTGGTGCAAATGACTGTAATAATTATAATAATAATAATAATAATAATAATAATTTTTCATCGGAAGATGTGCTCTTCCGACAAAATATTCTTGTACGGCATTCCTCACGTTGGTAGATTATTATTTGGTCAGTTGGAACATCCTTTTGAACGCAAGTGGTACTCACAGATGAATTCTCGATCTCATCAAAGTGCTTTCCTGATAGAACATAATTCTAAAATTCATTTACCATTTGTGTTTTGTTTTTGTCTTGAGGTGGTTGCTATTGTGAATATATTGTTTAGTGAAGGACACTGCCGCCTGTGAGGTCCATTGTGTCGCAATTTTTCTGACGTTTCTAGCTACATTTTTGGTTCTATTTTCATCAGGAGGTTGATAACCTACACAATTTTCCAACACTGTACGTATTCATCTAGGTAGTCCTAGAAACATATTTTCCAAGTCAATCAGTCTCGCTCAGGCAGTAATAATTGTATGTAGTATCATTTGATATTTGTTAGAAGTAACCAAAGTGAGCGATCTGCTCACTTGCGGGTAACAGTGGCAGTATGTTTTTGGTAAGTTTTCTAAAAAAAATAGAGCTCAGTGACGAAATGTAATTGTTATATTTAATAACTTTTTTCGGCGTTTACAGTATTATTATAATGGATTCAAAAGGGGAGACCAAGACCAAAGTTTACATGTCCAAAACAAAGAATCAAAAGACAAGACTAGTGTAAAAATGTGCCAAATGTAAGGAACATATCCTTGATTAGGAGTAAGGACTATAATAGTTCTACTTTTTATTGCTTCTTTTTCTGATTACCTTCTGTTCAAATAAAATTTGTTTTTATTTTAGAATATGAATTATTTTATTTTATCTGAATGGTAAGTTTTGTCATATTGGTGCGTCATTTTATGCAATAATCTGATGTTTATAGGTAACAATGAGCGCAGCGCTCACCTGCAGGCAATGGTATCATTATTAGTACTGCATGTAAAGCAGGGTTAAGTCAGGGTTAAGTAGTGTAAAAATAGTATTTCATTACCTCGAAATGTAAGTGACTACATATAAAATAGTTATTTATGATACTAGATCGTAAAAGGGAACTCTTTGTATTAGCGTGAATTCTGTTGAATGATGCAGCCGAATTTAACAAAACACGCGATTTGGAAAAATCTGTTTGAGATAATACATCATGCAAAATAAATGTATGACATTTTTTATATTGGCGAATTGTATTGTTCAATGTTTCATCTTATGAAGTTATTAGTTTCCATCGTATTATAAAATGACGATTTCCGAAAAACAGTCTTTTTTCCAAGATTTTATTTTTGAGTTCCTGTGGTATAGTTATTAGAAGTTCAGAAAATAGTTTTTTTCCGTGCGTGCGCGACATGTTCTCGTGAGAGGCTAAGCCATACAGAGGAAGTCGTGCAAGCACAGAAAAAGCATTTATGGACGAGTAATGAACGATATTTTTCATTATATCTACCTGAAAACAACTGATTATTGAAAAACATTTATTTTCAATGATGAAGGATCAAAAGCATGTATTATTATGGTACGAAAATATTCAGAAATGGCCACAAAACAAGCGTAAAATAATAGTATAGCTGCCGTATGTCCATTTTGGAGCTTTCCCAAATTAGATCGTCGGATGGATTTAACCTTCTTAACTACATGTTTGACGTGTTTATCCCATCTCAAGTTTAAATCCAAGACGAGTCCCAGGTATTTAAATTTAGTAACAGCATTTATATTTGTGTTATTTTGAGCTTTAATCGTTTGAAAGTCCGTTGATATTCTACTGTCAATATATTTGGAAAGGAACGATGTTTTTGTGGAGTTTATGGTTAATAATTTGCTATTGAACCATTTTTGAATAATAGCAAGATCTTTTTCTGCTAGTATTCTGACTTTTACCCAATTTTCTTCTTCGTAGAAGACTCAAGTATCATCATCGTATGCTATGATTCCACCGGCCGTAGGAACTGAAAAAAGATCATTCGAATAAATGTTGAAAAGTACTGGTCCCAGAACGGATCCTTGTGATACACCATAGGTAACTTCCTTTTGCTCGCTTCGGATACTGTCAATTTGTACAAATTGGTATCTTTTTGTGAGGTACGTTTCAAATAACTGTAGCCCAACGCCTCTGATACCCACATCTTCCAGAGATTTTAATAATAATGGATGACTTACAGTGTCGAAGGCTTTTGAAAGGCCTATGAAGACACTCGAAGCCATTTTATTAGTATCCATTGCGTTGTACATTTTAGGTTAGGTGTAATATGACATCCTGTGTCGATACACCACTTCGATATTCGATATTGAATTTGTCTAGGTAGGAGCATAACCGGGTTTTCAAAAGTGTTTCGAATATCTTGGCAAATGTAGTTATAAGTGAGATAGGTCTGTAGTTAATAGCCTCTAGGGGATCACCGGATTTGAATATTGGTTTTATCAGAGATATTTTAAACAAGGAAGGAAAATATCCTTTTTCTAATCATCTGTTCAATAAATATGTTAATGGTTCAGAGATATGTTTCACTATACATTTCAAAATTTCACCAGTTATCTCATCTTCGCCTGGAGACTTTTTGTTTTTAAATTCTTCCTCAACTTTAATTACTACTGTAGGCATACTGGGTGAAAGGAAAAAAAAGCTTGGGTTATTAAATTTTTTTGGGGAGGTAGTATAGTTCGGATCAACTACAATTTTGTCAGCCAAGCTTGGGCCTACTGAAACATAATGTTCATTGAATAGACTCGTTTGCCAGATGTTATTTCCTGTATTGTGTGCCACATCGCTTTATTATTATTTGCGTTTTCTGAAACTTTTTGTCTATAGAAATCGTTTTTGACATTTTTTATAATAGAATTCAGCCTGTTTTTATATTCAGCATATTTTTTTATTCAATTATTGATTGTAGTTTTTTTCTCAAAGACTGATACATTTTGTCTCTTTCATTGATCGATTTAATTATTCCATGAGTTATCCAACTTTTGCGTTTTCTCTCTTTGATTTTCAGCGTATAGCTACAATTTTTAATTCCTGTGGTAATCAATGTTACAAGTTTTTCTACTGCTGAGTCAATATCTGTAATATTATAAATGGAGTTGAAATTAGTATTTTTTATATTCACGGAAAATTTGTTGTGATCTATTTTTTTGTATGTGTTTGTCTTGTTTTTGGTGGTGATTGTTTTTGTATTTGGGGAAATAATTTGTAGTAGAACAGAATGGTGCTCTGTTATTCTAGATTTTAAAACAAATGGCACCAATAGTTCTAAATCATATTTCGTACTGACAAAAATATGATCTATGCAGGATTTTGTAATTTCAGTTACTCGAGTGTGTTTATTTATTGCAGACAAAAAATTCAATTCGCTCAGTGTATTAATGTAGTCCACAGAGTCTCCATTATTCTCATCGAGCAAGTCAATATTAAGATCACCCGCTAAAATATAATGATTAGGCCCCTCGTCCACGGAGCAACTGGTTTCTGATGAAACTGTTTTAATACCGTAGTAACAAACCAGTTGGGTACTCATTTCTCGTACACGTAGCGACGCAAACGTTATTAGAAAAATATCAGTATCCTATAGTTTATTGAAAGGCGAAGTACTTTTACTTTTTGGCGGTGTGTTGTGATAAATTATGGATGATTTGGACGAGATGGCTGTATTGTACTATTACAATCGAAGATATAGACGCAGAAGAAGGCGATTCTGGGTTCATCCATACTTAGAGAAAAATATAAACTGTAGATTATTTGTAGCCGCCGCAGAATTGCAACTAGATGATGCCTATTATTTGTTTGTTACTTATTAAGACAAAAATAAAACTTGTGTGTTTTTTTCTTCAAACAAAAGCAAAATTTGAGTGTTAATCCTTTTGCTTTGGGTCTCTGAAATGTCTTTCAATTAATCAACTAACAAAAATACAAAGATGATGTGAATTAATATAATATATACGTACCCGTCATAATCATTTCTTTTCCTATTTTATTCCATGCCGATTCTGTTATATCTTTTCTGGAGTATTGAGACAATTTATAATTGTACAAACAAGGAAATTTTTCCACTTCCTGCACAAATGTTACGTTCAACTTTTGTTCATTCATATTTTTGTGTGAAATATCTAAACAAACTATTCCTCGGCGACCGACAGTGCTAGTCTCTTGGCGACTAATCACTTGCAAGTACGCTACCGATCCGTGACTGGTACGTCCGTGTACGATATACAATTTGAATCAACATGCAGGGACGCACAAGAAACTGGCAAGTGACGCACGTATTAAAACAGTCAGAAACCAGTTGCTCCGTGGACGAGCGGCCTTAGTTTTATCAAATTTTTCGGTCAGTAAGTAGCTTTTCAAGTTTTTTATAAATTCTGCTGGTGGGTAAAATATATGAATGTTTATGGGGTCATCTGAAGGCTCTTGTTTATAAAACTCCTGTACTAGATGAGAATGACTTTAGGGATCGAATAACTGATAATGCAATGTAATAAGGACCACTACTACAAATAGAATGCGGTCGTGTATTTTGTCAGAAGGTGGATATTTTGCTCATTTACTGTAATATCGCATTTGGTAATATTTTTACTTTTTGTTTTTATTTTATGTTTTTTGTTTCTTCTCGAAAACGAAGCTAGATATGTAGAAAACACACGAGACCAAAAAGTTGCTCAATCTGAACGAAAAAATAAAATCCAAAAAAAAGTCAGGTAGCGTACTACTTTTACAATATTGTTGGATGTGGATGCGACTGGCTCGAATAATTCCAATCTAGTTGGGGCTAAATGAGCGCCTTATAACTGCAAATAAATCTACCATACTTCAACCGATCATATGTTCATAGGAACTTTTCTTCTCAAAATGACCTAACGAATCATCTCATGCAGTATATTGACTTCAGAATTGAAATGTTATTTAAAATATGTGAAGAAATACAGGATTTTAAATTTAAGACAAGAATGTTGCTGTCGATTTTCAGTATAACTGGAAGTGGAGGGAGGTTCTAAATAGTTCACATAGGTAGGATATTACGCTATTTCATATTTCAAAATATGTCTGATTAGCCCTCATCTTGAATCACTAACCTTCAATATTGGACTTTATGTTACCTAATGTGAAGTTTCAGGAAGGTCTTGAAATACCAAATATTCCAAACATGAATGAATGAAATATACTACTTAAAATACAGGCACAACTTCGAATGGAATGACTGATATAAACGTGATGAAATAAACACGATTAAACCTTTTGACTAAATTGCTTTCGGTTTCACAATGATAAATTAAATCTGAGACAAAAATAAAATATTCGAATCCTAGATGATCTGATGTATGTTTTGTAATGCAATATCCCATTCAATAAGAAATAATGAATATCAAAACAAAATATACAGGGTGGCCCTCCACATTCGCCTCGGTATTTCTACGTGAAATGAGGAGAGTTAGGGAAAAACTTTTAGCACAGTTAAATCCATGAGGAGCATATTCCAAATTTATTTTGAAATATATAGGGTGATCCCCAAAAAAATAACATACCAAAGTTATATTTTTTCTTTTGGAACATCCTATATTTACTATAGACAAAATAAAGGTGAGTTTCTATTATATTTCCCATACTTAAAACGGACCGTTTCTGAGAAATTTTGAGAAATTTAAAAATACAGATCATAATTTAAAAATTGTTTTCACCCTGTAACGTGTAACGAGCTGCTCGTGATTAAATGTACTGCTTAGCTCAAAGGTTGGAGTTAACTACAACATGACATTTTTAATGCAATATTATGCAGAGTGGCGAAAAAAAAAGCCTCAAAATTTGGACACACATTTAATTGAATAACTTCTTAAAGTTGAATGGAACACCCCATATTTAGTAGCGTGATTTGACGTAGAATTAGATTTCCTTCAAAACTATATCAGTGTTCCCTATACCTATCTCTTCTGCTTTTTACACAAAATGCGTTTTTATATTTTACTTATGAGTAATTTTTTCATATTAAACATGAAACACACTGTATTGTAATGAAAAGCAAAAAAGCATTTTTGAAGTCATTTTATCAAAAAATTAAGAATCTTAAATAGTTTATTATTCTAATAAATGCTCAAAGTGGTGTCCATTATTCTCGATGCATAGGCGAACTTTTTCTTGAAATGAGTGCTGAACTCTGGATAACATATTTTGCGCTTTGGAACGACACGCATTTCTTATTCGTACTTTCATATCCTGAGGTGTCGTTGGCAGTGTATCGTGAACAATACTTTTGATATATCCCTATAAAAAATAGTCGGGACCTGTAAGGTCCGGAGAACTGGCTAGCCAGTTCTGTGGACCTCCTCGTCCAATCCATCTTTTTGGATATTGTCGATCTAACTCATTTCTAACACGTCTATCAAAGTGTGCAGGAGCACCATTTAGCTGCATCCACAACCGTTGACGAATATTTATAGGTATACTTTCCAACAGCACAGGCAAATTGAAACATGACGCCGTTTATGTGACCATCAAGATAGTAAGGACCTACAACTTGCGTTCCAATTATTCCACCCCACACATTCACAGACCATCTGTGCCGGTGATCAAGGATTCCAAAAATATTAGGGTTTTCGTCACTGATATAGTGACAGTTATGTCTGATAACTAATCCGTTGTTATGAAAAGTTGATTCATCGGAAAAAAGAACAAAATCAAAAAAAAATTTCTTTATCACCAAACTTTGCTAAAACCCATAAACAAAAATTCAGTCGTCGATCATAATCTTCTTCAAAAAGCTGTTGATGTAGTTGAAAGCGATACGGGTGGAATTTGTACTTTTCAATTATTATTTTTTGGATTATCTCTCTGCTTATTCCAGTTGTTTCACATATTTTTCACTGACTTGTGTGAGGGTGATCAACTAGAGATAACATCACTAAATATTCTTTTCCATCATTTCCAGTAACCGGTTTTTGCCGTTCTTGCTTATTATAAGATACACTGCCTGTTCTTCGCAAAAGCTGCAACAACTTTTTCAATGAACGCTTGTTAGGATGACTTCTATAAGGTTCTCTTTGGGCATATACTCTTGACGCTAATGAACAGTTTTCTTCACACTCACCGATTATCAAAATAATATAAATTCGTTCTTCCTGGGGATAAGTTCTCATTTTACAATATTTCAAAAAGACAATAATTTTATACTAGTTGAAACAATGATAATGGTTTGATTACCAAGTTGTGTCACTGTCAAATACTTTTTGTTTCATAATTATAATTAACGTCATTTTGGCCAGAGCCTACTATTATTGAAATAATAGTAAAATAGATTTATAGGAAATCGTAAATGTATGTTGTTATTTACCCCATATTGCTATTTTGGTATTTATTTCAATACGAAGTCTAATTTGTTAAGAATCAAGCGAATTCAACATATTTCGCCTCAATAATTAAGATACATGCATCTTCTCATTTTGAAGAATTCTGTAATATTTCAGAAATGGCAATAAATTTGAGTTTTTACCTTCGAGCAATAAAAGACATAGAGAAACCATTTCTATAATCACAACACACATTTGTTATGAAAGCTTCATAACACTATCTTTTGTTACAGATTGTGGGTGAGGGGTAAAACTCCGAGTTCGGAGGGGGAGATTTGTTATTGTTATGATACTCGGACGTAAGCGTAGAACCAGTGCCGTGCTTATACATTTTCTCATGTTTCAATTAAAAATACACGGTCGGTGCAGATAAATTTGTTCTCACATGTATTGGTATCGATAGGAGACCACATGTCTGGTTAGAAAGCACGTGTGTTATCATGTTACCAAGACGTCAATCATGACGTCTAATGCTTGGCGGAAGTGCTGTAGGTTTCCCTAAGTTAAAAAGTGAATGCGCTACCAATGATTTCGAAGTCACCCCGGAGCGCAACGGCAAATAATTGCCGCCATGTACCCTCACAGGCTATACCTTCAAGTACAATCTACGAGTTTTGTCAGTAGAGGGTAACATATTTATGATGAAAGTGTTTCATTGAAATACGAATCAAAAGTGTAGTAAGCTAGTATCTCTCTAACTCTTTTTCTGATGTTTTTTACTGAATTCAGGTTATTGATATTCTGACGCAGATGATTGAAATTTTGTTAGAGTTGTCAAAAAGTTATTTCTTAACTTGTGTGGAGTTAGGCTTAAGGAGCGATCGATATTACAAGCATGTCGGTAGAAAATCGATAACTTCTTATGTAGTTATCATTTATCTCCAAAAGGATTGAAGAAATTCAGTGAGGTATCTCCCGAAATTGGGAAAGAGTATGGGCTCTCTCAAGAGTTTAAAAATACTACTCAACCCATTCATTAGATTTCGAACCTGTGATGATTCACAGTGTTCCATTCACAGTAAAGAAGTGTATGACCATGTCCGGTTTTACCAGAAGCGATACGTCACTGACAATATTCCAGATCGATTATTCATATTGATATATGTGATATTCCGGGTATTTAAAATTTTATTCAAATTGGGAATATCGACAATTTCTGATGAACGGATTACCTACGTGATAATCCCTGCATGTCAACAAAACATTCCAATTCCCATTAGACATAGCTAGTGGCTTATGATTTGAATTTGGTTATTGAAGAGTTGAGTTTGCTTACTTTCTTACTTTTTAGTACACCTACATTTCAACAAGTTTTTTCCTAGTTATTGTTAGGTGATCGTTCAGTCGATTTACATGTAACATAGTTCTTTTTACAGTCTTTTCAACAAATAGTGTATTATCGGGATGAAAATGAGCAAACTCAATGAAAATCAACTTATTAATACCTATGAAAAGGTCAACTATGGTTTATGACATGATTACCATGGTTTGATTTGACAAGACGACAAATAAGTCGTTAACGGACGTAAACAAACATGATCGCCAAGTTAAGAGTGAATATAATTCGGAAATCCAACATGATCACCGAGTGCAAACGAGTATTTACGACAATGCCCTTTTTTGACATGATTCGGGCTGAGACGTTTGTAAACAAAGTCGGGTATGTTGCTTTCGAAAGAGAGACAGAAAAGCCCTCTCTATGTCTTTTATTGCTCGGAGGTTTTTACATTTGCCTTCATTTTACTGTAGATACACCGTATTTTCAAAAATATAAACTTGTGCTTCTAGTGAATCTACGTATTCCATAATAAAAAGGTTTTCAAAATGCTTTTTAAGCTTTTCATTACAATACAGTGTGTTTAATTTTTAAGATAAAAAAACTACTCGTAAGTAAAATATAAAAAAGCCTTCTGTGTAAAAAGCAGAAGAGATAGGTATAGAAAACCCTAATATAGTTTTGAAGGGAATCTAATCCTGCGGCAAATTACGCCACTAAATACGGGGTGTTCTTTTAAACTTTAAGAGGTGATTTAATTAAATGTGTGTACAAATTTTGAGGCAATAATTTTAGCCACTCTGTATAATATTGCATTAAAAATTTTATGTAGTAGTCAACTTCAACCTTTGAGCTAAGCAGCACATTTAATCACGAGCAGGTCTTTACACGTTACAGGGTGAAAACAGTTTTTAAATTATGGTCTGTATTTTTAAATTTCTCAGAAACGGTCAGTTTTGAGTATGGGAAATATACCTTTAGTTTGTCTATAGTATCTGAAAATATAAAAAATATAGTGTTTTCCATGAGAAAAAATATAACTTTGGTATGTAATTTTTTTGGGGATCACCCTATATATTTCAAAATAATTTTGGAATATGCTCCTCATGGACCCATATATGACTGTGCTAAATGTTTTCCCCTAACCCTCCTCATTTCTCGTAGAAATACCGAGGCGAATGTGGTTGGCCACCCTGTATATTGAAGTGAATGTGCGATTTCTACTCTATCACACATAATCCATCCAAATGCTGTACATAGTTATTGCGTATTTGCATGGACTCGATCGAAGACGTGACATACTTCCTTCTAAAAGTGTGTCATGGAAGTACTGAACTAATACTATGGCGTCTCATCATATTAGTAGAGAGAAACGCGTCTCACTCGGACCTCAGAATATCTGAGATATAGGGCGAGTTAACAGACGCCTTTTTACAAACAACGTGTTTTTCAATTCATGATATGATCGAATTAATTACGATTGACACTCCATTCAATTTATTTGGTAATTATAGAACAGGAAACCCAATCGAAAATTTTGCAGCAATTGTTATGAATTGATGTCTCTTTATTCAATATTATTTTAAGCACGAACGCAGCAGATTGTGGAGGGGGTTGTATATGATATGCGGCCTCACAAACACTTAACCTTTAGAACAAGCTATAGAGTTTTTTTCCACCACAAAATGAAAGACGCAAATGACCTATACTAATTTTCATAACATAGTTCCTTAATGAAAACCACAGTTTTTGCTACAGTAAAATCGCTCTGTGGAATTTTTTAAGCAAGGAATAGTAAAAAAACTACAACTTCTTTGTTTTTTTAGAAATATCTCAAGAAATAATCAAGAGATCGTTTTACAGTCGGAGGTACTTTTGTAGAGATTTATGAAACCTACAATAAGGATTTTCATACTACCGGATCGGTGCATTTTCCACTGAGGAAATCTGGGAATATCTCTAAAAAGAGACCATTTTTATTTTATTTTTATTTTTGTAAATCTGAAGCTGGACAAACAATATTGCATAAACTGATAGAGGATAATATGTAGTTCAACTGTACGGAAGACGTTTTCTATACGATGTGTAGTTTTTGCACAATCGCGTTATAAACAATTTGAGGGCACATCTTGAAAGATGCACCGATTTATGGGAAATCGCCGTATTCAATTTCTGTAAACGGCATCTGGAAGTAGAGATCAATATCTAAGATTTGTTTATTTTAGATTTTCACCTGAGGGTGGGAAATGTGATGAAAATGTCAGTGAAAGTTGATCAAAACGCTTCAAAGTGCGTCCGAAGTCATCCGAAATCGAACTGAAGTTAATACGAGCAACTTCGGGTTTACTATGAAGCATTTAAATAGAGTAACTTCCAGAGACATTTTCAACACATTTCTCACCTCTCAGGTGAAAATCCAAAATAAAAAAATTGTAGATATCGATCCCTATTTCCATATGCCGTTTACAGAATTTGAATAAGACGATTTCCCTTAAATCGGCGCCTTCAGGAAGATTTGCCCATAAATGGACCTTTACATTTATGAAAAATAATTTGCAGAACTCTTTTAAATCGATAGATAATAGTCTGAAACGTCTATTTAACAAAGAGTTCCACTATAATTTTTCCATTTTGAAAAAATATCTCATTTGAAAGTGTGCCGCTGACGTCACGTTCATCGAAAAAAAACCTCACCATATTCCACGTTCCGAAACATTCAACACCGTTCTCCTCAAAAATATAGATTCTAGCTTGGTATAAGCCATAGAGAAATAATTGAAACTTCGTCACTTGATCGACTCATAGCAAAAAATCCACATTTTAGCAACTTTTAATTTTTTTTGTCACTTTCAAATTTCCTGAATGGACCACCCTTTCGATGAAAAACGAGCATTGATAACACCGCAAATCATTATGACAGTTCTCATGCAATAAAAGTGATATCGAGATTTGGGGTTAATGTTTGTTTTTAATTACATTCAACATTTAACTGATACATTCATTATTACTGTAGCGAGGTGTTATTATGACCGATCTGGTGTGAATTCATTTGTATATTAAAATATGGAAACGCTTCGTGAAGAGAAGTTCGGATAATTTACCAAGGCTAGATATGAGATGATTGACAAATAAGAATTTATTTTTTGCCATGACTGAAATTTAAAATCGTTCCTGGAACGCTTCTTGAATACAGTAATATTCAGTTGGAAATGTTCTTCACAAAAACGTAATTATATTTCCGCTTTATACATTAGGTGTATTCATTGCTTCGAACCACTTTTTACAATGCGCTTCATATTTAGGAGCTTAAAAAATTGTTTATCAGAATAATCACTGGTGTTCAGACAACCGGGTATGAAGCACCTTTTCGACATATTCACAGTTATTGCAGGGATACAGATACAGAAATTAAGAAAAAATTTAGAGCACAAACAACAAAAACATTTCAAAACTTTGAAAACCGCATTAACCGCAAAAAAAATTAATTAGGGCCTGTTCGTTTGCAACATACATATTTGATGGAACTGCTCTAAATGTATTCAATATTGAAGTAGGCAAACGAGTTAAACAGAGACAAACAATTCTTATTGATGCTCCGTGAAACAGACGAACGAACCCATCTGCTATCAAATGAGAAATGTCATACGACACAATCCAGTGTAATGAGAATTTGAGATTCCATGGTGCACGAGCTTCACAACGTTGCCAAGTCTAGTTTTGATGAACGTGACGTCACAAAACCACTTCTCTTTTGATTATATAGAAAGTAGCGGTCAGGAAAAATAAATAAAAAATCCCGAGTATAAGCGTATATACTTTCTAATTTCAGTGTTCTCTCATATGTCGTGGGAAGTTCCTTTGTTCATAACGCGATTGTGCAAAAACTACATATCGGACAGACACCATTTTGCGCACAATTGAACCACATGTTATAATCTATCAGTTTCCGCAATATTATTTGTCCACCTTCAGATTTATAAGAATTATGAATTTTTGAAAAATGCTCTATTTTTTGAGGTTTTCCCAGTTTTTATCAGTGGAAATTGCACCGATTTGGGCGTATAAAAAACTATTCTGTAGGTTTTATAAATTTCTAGGTACATAAGATTCATTGACTGTGAAACGATTCCTCTGATAATCTTTGAGATATTTCCTAAAAACCAGGGTTTTCATTCACGAACTATCTTATAAAAAGTAGTATAGGCCGTTTGCGTCTTTTATTTTGTGTGAAAAGAGCCTCTTATATTCATCTGCATGGCCTACTATAACAGATATTCTGGGCGCTGCGTTTGTGCGTTTGTGTGTTTAATGAACGGGTGAAAAAAACAAAAAAAAAACACATTTTATTATAGCAAAATTGTTCATTTCAGGAAAGTATCAACTTATAATAAATAGTGATCAATAACTCTATCTAGTGTTATGAAAATAAGTATTGATTTAATTGCTATTATTATTATTATCACATCCCAGTAAAGGTTGAAAAACAGCTAAATGCTTTATTTTAACTTTATACCAAACCAAATTCTCAGCAACAATAAAATATTCCATTCAAAACAAGCATAAAGGCTGGAAAATGGAGTTTCCGAATCAAGTTAGGTGGTTCCGATACCATTCCATGTTCTCCATTAAACATGAAACTACCAGCCAAGTTAGTTAAAATTATTATTTGATCAATATTACAATTTCAAAATTATAATGCGAAATACAATTTGAAACTATGATTTAGAATAAAATAATTTGAAATGACAGCAAGTAAAGTTCAGCAGAATTATTAGTGAAAATGAATCGAAAGGGTAAAAATATGTATAGAAATAAATTATTTATAAGTAAGTATTGTTGATTAATCCCAGTGCATGGTAATAACAATTCGTTCAGTGAAATCGTGGAATCTTATAAAGTTACGTTTCAAAGGTATTTATACAGATATCCTTTCCAAGCCATCACCCAAGGTGTAGAATTTGAGCTCCTACATCAAAAGGTCACTGACACCATATTGAATACCTATCTCCGAAAGAAAACTCACAAACATTTTATCGTTCACAAACATTTTGACGTGCACAAAAACTCAGAGAATTTTAAAACTCCCAAACTATAACCATTTCCATTGCATATAATCATAAACATTGCATCATTTTAGTTGTTTATTGCTTACTTTATATCAGTAGTATAACCTCAAAAATTAAATAATCATAGAAATTCATGCCTGGTACGTTCGGATGTCATATTTTTGTTTGGCAGTTGTTACACTTCCAGCATAGGCTCGATAAGTTATTTCTATGGTCATTTTAAAGGGGGTTTTAGTAAATAAGTTTTCTATCGCAGAACAGGAAAAGATAAGAGTTTATTTGAAATTTCATATTCAATTTGAGTTTTGCTAAATTGATAAATATAAAACATATTTAAGTTTGAATTATTGAAACTTATTTACTTTGATATCATCATAAAATTTTCAAATTTTGTTATTGATCAACCCTTCCAAAGAACCCAACTTGAGAAAAAGTCTGCATGATCTACGACGACTGAGTCAAGATTCTGAAAAAGAAAGAAAAATGTAAAAGTATAAAAAAAAGGGTGGAAGTATTGAGCTGGGCAAAATCTGAAATCAAAGGAAAAATTATTTTGTGTGGAAAATTTGTACTTATTTCTTTATTAAAAACGAAATCAAAATAAAAAAATATAACTCTAGCCATATAAACATTTTTGGTAATATCACACACATTCCGGCAGTTACTTAATGATATTAGTCTATGCTACTGTCATTGGCATCTTTGACATTTCCTTTACTGGTTTCATACATAACATTATTCATATTGAAATCAGAAATATATTGATATGACAATTGGCAGACTGAGATCTAGTCTCTCAGGAGTTTTTTCATGGCAAAATAAACCACTGAAATCAAATAGTACTCTTAATAACGTATGTGAATTTACATGAAAAAATTGATAGACTTACATTTGATTGGTATGATTTTTTAGAGGTGCCGAAGATGATTCTGTTGTCAAAATGCATATCTACACTTTGCAATACTTTCTGTAATAATCAGCAAATAATAACCAAATGGGTGACCACTGACTACTGACAGTTCTGCCAATCGTCAGTGTAGACTAGGTCTGGACAGAGAGCAAATGAATACTCATACCTGTCATCCTGCAAATAATTTCCATCTGCTTCTACCAAATGTTCCGGCGATAAGTCCCGTACCGACTCCGAAAAAATAAGAGAACCACAGAAAATATTCTTGCTGATCTTGGATGGAACTTCTATTTTAATAGGTTTAGGGTGAAAGGCTAAACTATTAATAATCCATTTTCATTTGATGAGATTATGGCCCCTCGACAAGTATACCCCAGTCCACATGTTGAAATTTTCATTCATCCGACATGTCGGAATGCTGGATTAATAATCATCTATTTACATTCGATGAGTTGAAATAAATATCCAGAGATACACGAACAGGAATATATCAACTCCCAATTAGCGCATGTTCTCCCTTTTCTTATCACGTGAAGAATAAGTAATCTGACGAATTATTTCGATACGAAACAAATAGGATGTTACCTGTGCCAGTCTTTTTTAAAAAGAGTAATTTAACAATTCAAAAAAAAATTTTTTTCTGAAATCGTTCAAGAAAGCCCACTTTCTCGTAGCAACTTCTGTCCTCAAAATACGCTAATCTAGTATTTCAGTCCGTTGCTAAGCAACGAACTTTCCCGGACCGTTTTCGGACCTGAACGGTACGGGAATAGTATATTGTGCAACAAGTGCAGAAAAGTGCTAATTTCTCACGAGTTTGAAAAAGTTGCGGTCAAACGAGTGAGAAATTGCATTTCTGCTCGTGTTACACACTATACTTTCTCTACAACACCCTTTTTGCTAAAAATAATACTATACTATAAGACGGAATGAAATGTCAGTGACTCATTCTTATATTTTCCTCTTGAAGTTGAAGGTAGTAAATTCAATGACAATGAATTAACTTGTTCTCCTAGTTCTGGCGGAGTATTTTCAATTTCAGAACTGTCGCTATCCATTTTAGTTCAATCTCATTGAAAAATGACGGGACAAGAATATTTTACGAATGTTTTATGCTTGACGTTTGTTGACATTCAAATGATTCGATAGATGTTGCTTCGTTGCCTAGCAATGGATAGTGTGTATGTGGGTATTTGAGACAGCAGTAGTGATGTCTATGATTTTTGTTCAGATTATTATGAATTTGTACGACAATTTCCCTCATATTATATAAACCAATAGACTTTGTCTATTCATTCTTGAAGTTGCCTGATCGAATATCCCTTCGAAATGCAGAATTTTCAAAATATACTTTCACCTTGCTGTCACGAAAACTGTACTGCTTAGAAATTAGGTACTGAAAAATTTTGGCACAGAAATGTTACTTTGTGGCACAGAAATGTCACTTTGCGGCATACTAATGTCAAATTTCAATTATTGTGAGAAATAATCATGTTTGCGAACGTAAAACTATGCAGAAAAGCATGTTTTGGAGTGTGGTTGTAGAAAAAGTACTTTCCCGTAATGAAAACGATACGGGAATATTTTTGTTGGCTTGTTTACATTTTAGACAGTTATTGAATTCACGCAAACAATATGTAGAATTCCTTAGTTTTTGATAATCCTGATTGCGATTTCAGAAAAATAGTATGTGTACCTCGTAGTAAAAGCACATTCCCAGACTTCAATGCTTGTTGGCCTCGGCTTCGCCTCGGCCAACAATTTATATTGTCGTCCGGGAATGTATTGCTTTTACTACTAGATACACAATATATCGTCGTCCGGGTATGTATTGCATTTACTACTAGCTACACAATATACTAGTCTGTATTCTGTATTTGGCAAAGTTTCAGATCTACATCCCACTCCAAGGCTTCCACCAAAAATTGAAGCACAAGTGGTATACATTTCTGATTTGGTCTTACAAAAATTAGAAAGGTAAACAAACCATTTGCGGTTCAACTTTTGGCGAAAGACATGAAAACGGATTCAGATAAGGAACTTCGCCAAATACAAAATATTTTGAATCGTATTTATTCCGTTTCAAATTTTCTGTCGAATTATTAGTTACAAGGTCAGGAAAAGGAGATCACAAGCTAACTGTTATTTGAAATTGTACAGTTTGTGTATCTCCATATTTTATTAACTCATCAATTGAAAATAGAATAATCATCAGTCGAGATTTTGGCGGATAATATTCTGTTATTTGGTGGAGCTTATGATCTGAATCTCTTTCCAGAGCATTCACCAAAAACGCAAGTAAATGGATGGGTGACCCAAGGGTGTGTGCATGAACTTTTTTCTATGCAAGGTATCGACTTGATTTTTGTTTTTTAAATGATAGGTCCAACAATGAGCTCATTCTGAATATTTTTCCATCAAAATAAAGGATGTTTCAAAATAAAATACACAACTAGGTAAATTTTTTTTAAAAAGCAACCCTCCGTTTTTGTTAAACTTTTGGATTCGCTACTAAATTGTCAATATAACGCATCCTGGTTTCATAGACTTATCTGCAATAGATTTTGACTAATCTTACTTGATATGTCAAAATAGCGACTTGCATGGACCCACAGAAAAAATCATAACTTCAGAACCATTCAGGATAACTCAACCTACATTTTTCTAGACGATTCTTCAAACTTCAGCGCATGTTCTGAAATACAGGCAAACTTGGAGTCGAAGTTCCGTCGCCAACTACTCTTTTTTTTAAATGAAAAATTACAAATGGCAATAAATCGACTTCTTCAAATCCAACACCCTGTATGTTATTGCACCATTGCAAACTTGAGAGCTTTCCGTTGATATAGGTTTTGTGGGGTCTACTTAGTGAAGTTTGTGAAGTATGTTGCAAAATAAGAAATGTGGATTGGTTTTGAGAAATCTAGTAGGCCGCTTTCGTGAAATTTGACATATCCATGTGGGCTCCGCATTTTTGGAACACCCAATAGTTACTTTTACTTTTTACTTTTTGTTCAATTATTTCATTTCGTTGATTTTATAATTAAACTTACTGTACATCATGCACACTTTCTGAGATGTCGATGTCAGGTGTGACAGATGTGGGTGGGCACTGACGTTTAGTAAGACGCGTAAGACGTTGAAGACGAAAAGTATCTCTCAGCCAAAAAGACGGGCCCAGAGAGTTCAATTAAAGTCGTTACAGTTAGTTACGGGTCAAGACGTGTCCTTTGTAACGAAAAAGACGTTTCAACCAAAGAAGTAAATGGTGAGAAAAGACGACCTCACAGAGAAGAGTCAAATAAGACGGATCGAGCCGCGATCCGTTTTATTTCATTGGAACGACGATCATCACCCCAAAAACACGTAAAGACGTTCAGTGGCTGTTTTCTGATCATTATTAGCTACTTCAAAGATGTATACGAAGTTTGATGTTTTCCCTAATTCACCAGTATTGTAGATGATTATCAATAAACTGTGTTTTCCTGTTCTTAAACTATCCGGCAACCTTTTGAACTCATTTTCCCTAGACAACTGACAAAAATCCTACATTTTGGGGGCTTGTCCGGGATAGAAACGAAATCACTGACAGTTACCTACGTGAAGTGTCACAAGCCTTTGGAAATTGTGGAAACTGTGACTAGCCAAATCGAAGAGTTTTTGACGGAGTTTTGATTGAGCAACGACGGAGGACAGAGCTGAAAGCGAGTGTTTGACTGCATGTATGGGTTACGACTATTATGAAGATTGGTAAATTGGTATCCAGAATTTCAAGGTAGGAGTTTCATCTTTCTAATTTTGAGAACGTCATGGTCAGAGGCATGCTGATAAGGAAGACTCAAGAATAAATGATGAACTGTTTCTTTTGATATTTTATTTTGAAAATTGATAATTATTAGTAATAATTTCATTGCCGATGTTGTAGAAGGATACAGTCATTCAACGTACGCAAATTTTTAAAACAAAGATTGATATTTTCCTTACATTTTGATCGCGAATCGATCTGATTCTTGGTTCTTTTTCTGTTTTGTGTCGAATTCGTCACCCTCTGCACTATTTTGGTTGATTGATCTATAGAGATATAAATGGTGATTTTATAAAATGAATATTTGATGACAAATAATTAATTTAATATCAAGTTGTTGTGAACAAGCTAATCTTGTTCGGATTTGTTTCATACTGCACGCAGTGAACAGCGTTGCCGCTTATTAGTTCTTTTGTAATTTTCTTGCTAAGTAACCTGCTGTAAAGGCATTGCATGTTATTTGTTTTGGCGATGAGGGCGAACCGCGAAAAGTTCGAAAGGCGTTACGCAAATTTTCTGGCTTCGGGTGGGATAAAAATTCGGGTAAACACTCGGCCAATGTCCAAGACGTATCCGAACAATTAAAACTTCCAGACTTGATTGCAGTTTGCAATATACTGGGTCTAGATTATAATGGTTCTGATAAAGAAGTAGCCAGTCGTGTATGTTCATTTTTAATTGAATTTGAATACGAACATGAACGAAATAATGACGAAGAGAATGAAAGAGGTTCCGGAGACGATGATAACGATGACGATGACGAAGTAGGAGATGAAGAGGAAAGTACCAGTGAAGAAGAAAGAGAGAAGTCAAGAAATGGTAAGTTGAAGACGAAGAAAAGCAATAGACGGGAATGTTTTTCATTGACCTTCCGAGATGTAGAAGATAGCATTGGGCCGTTTGATGGTAAAGATGATTATCCTATAAAAAGATGGGTAGAAGATTTTGAAGAGGTTGCGGAAGTGACGGGTTGGAATGACTTACAAAAATTAATTTTCGCAAAAAAATCTTTGACAGGTCTTGCCAAGTTATACGTACAGTCCCAAAAAGGCATTAAAACGTGGAGTATATTGAAGAATAGACTGATGAAGGAATTTGAAATTAAAGTTAGCAGCGCACAAATCCATAAAATGTTGATGTCGAAAAAGAAGAGATTTGACGAAAGTGCTCAAGAGTATGTACTAACTATGAGGGAAATAGGAAGCCGAGCAAATATAGAGGCCGAAGTTGTAATTCAATACATTATAGACGGGATACAGGACGAATCGGCAAATAAAGTTATACTGTATGGTGCCAGAAATTTCCAGGAGTTTAAAGAAAAGGTAAAACTTTACGAATCTATTTCCAAGAAAAGACACATAAGTGGAAATAATTCTTTCAAGACGAGAAAAGACAATGGAAAATATGAAGGAAAAGTTGAAACCAGGAGAGAAAAAGAAAATACAGTGAAGGAGCAGAATAAAAGAAGCAAGGAGGAACTTTGTTTCAACTGTGGAAGCCGTGGACACAAATCTAGGTACTGTCCGGTCAAGAGCAAAGGTGTGAAGTGTTTCAGCTGTAATGGATTCGGACATGTAGCATCCCAGTGTCCCAACAAAGCTTCAACTTCGAAGAAACCTATTTCTGTAGACGTGAACACCGTTGAAATAGTACCGAAAAATGCTATCATGGTAACGTTTGGTGAAACGAAAATATTAGCATTATTTGATACAGGAAGTGACATAAGTGTCATTAGACAAGACGTTTATGAGTCATATTTTGACAAGGATCCACTTTCACAGGATATCATTTATGTTAAAGGGATAGGGACAAACAGAGTTAAAACATTAGGATCGTTCAGCAAGAATGTTGAAATCAACGAGGAAGAGTTTGACCTTTTGTTTCATGTCATACCTAGTGACGCATCTAATTTTCAGATGATTGTTGGAAGTAATTTATTGAAGCAAGCTGAAGTTCACATTAGAGACGATAGGATAGTTGTGTGCAGAAAAGAAAATAATTTTTCAATGAATATAATAGTAGATGAAAACAAACTAGACGATGAGATTGATCTGAAGCACAGAAAATGAAGAGCACAAGGAACTGGTGAAAGAAATGTTTGAAAGCTATAAGCCGGAAAAAACGGAGACTACTGAGATCAAGTTGAAGATTATATATACTAAAAAATGAAGAACCGATATACCAAGGACCGCGAAGACTATCATTGCCGGAAAAGAAAGAAGTGAAAAAACAAATAGATGAGTGGTTAAAAGATGGAATCATCAGAGAGAGTTCGTCAGATTTTGCTAGCCCGATAGTACTGGTACACAAAAAAGACGGTGCTACTAGAATATGCTGTGATTATCGGAGGCTCAATAGAAACATAATAAAGGACAGGTTTCCACTGCCATTAATTGAAGATGTCTTAGACAAGTTGGAAGGAGCTAAGATTTTTTCGACGATCGATTTGAAGAATGGATTTTTTCATGTTGACGTGGAGGAGAGTAGCATCAAATATACTTCGTTTGTCACTTATAATGGACAGTACGAGTTCCTCAAATGTCCATTCGGATTGTGTAACAGTCCAGCTGAGTTTCAGCGTTTTATTACCAGTATTTTCAGAAGACTCTCAGCAGAAGGTATAGTGATATTTTATATGGATGATCTCATTATCCCAAGCTCTACTGAAGACGAAGGAATAGGAAGATTACGAATAATATTAGATGTCGCAAGAGAAAATGGCTTAGAAATAAAGAAGAAGAAGTGCCAATTTCTGAAGAGAAGAGTGCAATTTTTAGGGTACGTGGTGGAAGATGGAAAAGTTCAGCCGTCGGAAAACTTTAGCAATCAAACGTTTTCCCGAACCAACGACTCACACACAACTTCAATCTTTTCTTGGGTTAACAGGATACTTTAGAAAATGCATACCATCCTATTCTGCTATTGCAAAACCATTAAGTGACATGCTTAGAAAAGATGTAGCATTCAAATTTCGAGATAAACAAAGTCAAGCATTTCAGAAATTGAAGGGATCACTCACAAGCTATCCAGTATTGCATATTTTTCAGAGAGGTTTGCCGACAGAACTACATACAGATGCAAGTATGCATGGCTATGGTGGTTGCCTCATGCAAAGATCGAGCGTTGACTGTAAAATGCATCCTGTTTACTTTTTTAGTAAGAAGACAACCCCGGCTGAAGAGAAATACAGCTCTTATGAACTAGAAGTTCTCGCCGTGATAACAGCTGTAAAGAAATTTAGGACTTACATACTGGGAATGAAAATTAAGATTGTAACCGACTGCTCAGCATTTCAAAAAACCATGCAGAAAAAAGACCTGACGACAAGAGTAGCAAGATGGGCTCTTCTGCTAGAAGAGTACGACTATGAAATAGAGCATAGAAAAGGAAGTAAGATGTCTCACGTTGATGCACTTAGTCGTTATCCAGTCATGATGACAATGACAGAAGAAGACGGGTTATTGGAAAGAATAAGAATAGCGCAAGAAAAAGATGGAAATATTTTTACTATAAAGAAGCTTTTAGATTCAGAAGAAGAATATGAAGATTATTTTACTCGACATGACGTGGTTTATAAGTACGTAAATGGAAAATAGCTTTTAGTGATACCAAGGGCAATGCAAACAGAGATTATCAGAAGAGCGCATGAAGAAGGACATTTTGCAGTAAGAAAGACGGAAGAACTGATTGGGAGAGAATTTTTCATGCCCAGGTTGAAGGAGAGGATTCAAACAGTTATAGCTAATTGTATACCCTGTATTTTAGGTAACAGGAAAGAAGGGAAAAAGGAAGGAACACTCCATCCGATTTATAAATTAGAAGGTCCTTTACATACTTACCATGCTGACCATTTAGGCCCGATACCATCAACGAATAAGAATTATCAGTACATTCTAGTGGGAATAGATGACTTCACTAAGTTAACATGGATTCACCCTACAAAATCCACAACTGCGAAGGAAACAATAAGTTGCCTGGTCAAGCAGCAGAAAACTTTCGGAAACCCGACTAGAATTATAACAGACAAAGGTTCAGCGTTCACTGCAAATGAATTTGAGGATTATTGTAAAGAAGAAGGAATTAAGCACTTGACGATTACGACGGGAGTACCTAGAGGTAATGGACAGGTGGAGAGAATAAATAGAACTATCATCCCAGTGCTCACGAAGCTTAGCATAGAAGACCCAACTAAGTGGTACAAGTTTGTCGACAGAGTACAGAGAGCACTCAACTCTACGTTCCAGCGAAGTATTAAAACAACTCCATTCGAAGTACTGACGGGGGTTAAGATGAAGAGAAAGTAGGATTTAGTGATGATAGAACTTATAGAAGAAGAGGCGAGGAAACAATTTGATGAAGGAAGAGAAAGTTTGAGAGAAGAATGCAGAAAGCATTTGATAAAACTTCAAGAGGAAAACCAGAAAAGTTTCAACTCGAGAAGAAAGAAAGCCACCATTTACAAGGAAGGTGATCTAGTGGCAATAAAAAGAACTCAGTTCGGTTCAGGGTTGAAAGTAAATAGAAAATTTTTAGGACCATACGAAGTGGACAAAGTAAAAAGGAATGATAGATATGACGTCGTGAAGGTTGGAAGCCACGAAGGACCCATTCGGACATCTACGTGTTCAGAGTTCATGAAACTCTGGGTACAGTTCGGGACCGAATCCGAGTCGGATTCGCAGTAGGATGGCCGAGTGTAGGCTCCGCATTTTTGGAACACCCAATAGTTACTTTTACTTTTTACTTTTTGTTCAATTATTTCATTTCGTTGATTTTATAATTAAACTTACTGTACATCATGCACACTTTCTGAGATGTCGATGTCAGGTGTGACAGATGTGGGTGGGCACTGACGTTTAGTAAGACGCGTAAGACGTTGAAGACGAAAAGTATCTCTCAGCCAAAAAGACGGGCCCAGAGAGTTCAATTAAAGTCGTTACAGTTAGTTACGGGTCAAGACGTGTCCTTTGTAACGAAAAAGACGTTTCACCAAAAAAGTAAATGGTGAGAAAAGACGACCTCACAGAGAAGAGTCAAATAAGACGGATCGAGCCGCGATCCGTTTTATTTCATTGGAACGACGATCATCACCCCAAAAACACGTAAAGACGTTCAGTGGCTGTTTTCTGATCATTATTAGCTACTTCAAAGATGTATACGAAGTTTGATGTTTTCCCTAATTCACCAGTATTGTAGATGATTATCAATAAACTGTGTTTTCCTGTTCTTAAACTATCCGGCAGCCTTTTGAACTCATTTCCCCTAGACAACTGACAAAAATCCTACATCCGTAAAATTACGCAAAGAATAAAATTTTTGAAATTGTAAGAGAAACAGGAGTGCATCACAAAGAAAAATAATTCTAGTAATACAAGAACAGGAAAGAGTGATTAACAACAAACCATTTGAAAATTTTGGGGAAAGCCTACTTAAGAGTGCTCAAATAATTCTCTATTATGTTTCATATATGCTGCCAGTTTTCTTGTAAATGAGTCCTGAACTCTAGCAGGCATTTCTCCATTAGTTGAAAGGAAATCTTCCGTCATCTTATTTTTCATGTCATCTGAGCTTGTCGTACAATCTCTTAAAACCCTCTCCTTCACGTACCTCCAAAGGAATAGTACCAATGAAAAGTACCCCTTTGGCCTTCGGCCTATCCAATGATTAGGATAAGATTGATCCAAAAATGCTCGAACTATCCTATGGTTATGCACTGGCGTACCATCGTGCTGCATCCACATGGTTATGCGGGTAGTCAAATCAACTTCTTCTAACATTCTCGGAATATGTTCTCGCAGAGAATGTAAATATATTTTACCATTCAGCACATTGCCGAAGAAGTTGAGTCCAATAATGTGATTTCCAATAAGTCGTCAAACATTACTGACCATCGCTGTTGGTGATCCTCAACCAGTGAGGATTTTCGACTCCATGATAATGTATGTAGTGTTGACCGACCCGTTGTTCTTGAGAGTTGGTTCATCAGAAAACAGAATTTTGTATAAAGTAATTTAATCCTCATCAATCATGCCATTCATTTGAATACAAAACGCAACTCTATTTGTAAAATTATCACCATTCAATTATTGAGGTAGGTTCAGATGAAAAGGATGGAACGTATGTTTCAATATTATTCTGTTTACACTACTTTGTGAAATATCCGTTTCCGCTGATATTTTCCTAGTGCTTACTTGAGGATATTCCTGTAGCATCAATAAAACTTGTACCAAAAGAAATACCACACTAATATAAACCATGTAATGAATATTTCTGTGTGAAAAACTCAGTTATCACGTTAAATTCAAATTTCTACAGATTATCACAAAAATACACTTTTTCCTGATTTGAGATTGTCATAACCGTATTATTACTGAACAATATAATTTTTATTTTTCGGTTTTTATTGACCATGTGAAAATGTGTTTATGCCTGTTTGGGGATATGAATGGATTAATAAATAAGGAATATGCTATTATCAAAGTGCAATAGTAGTTGGTCCCAAGACCATGACAAATAACCGACTATTATTTTCTTTATAATTCTATCGAGAGTACCTTATACTTTGACAATTTAATGAAACCATATGAGCATCAATAATCTGTATCCTCCACAATTCACTGTTGCGTTAAAAATTAACAGTGCTGATCCTAAAGTGGCGCATGGAGTTAGTAACAAGGCCTAGCCAGAACACATGGCTAATGACCATAGCAGTCGATGCCAAAACTTCTAGGAAAAAAAAAAGGAAAAATAATCTGTTTAACTCTTGAGAGCTTTAGCTCGAGGAAGTCATTCTTTGATTATAAATGTACATATGGTCGAATTGAATTGTCCCAAAATACAAGATACTCGAGATGAATTGAAGAAAATAATAGTCGTTATCTGTCATGGTCGAGTGATATTCAGGAAGATTATTTCATGAACACCATACAATCATCCATATACCGTCGGTTCGGAAGAAGGCCGTTACAACTCAAAATTCTGCTGAAGAGAGTCATACGTTCTAAGTCGCATAGTAATCCATAGATAGCTCTTGTGACAGTCTGTGATTCCCCCAATTCCACTTCATTATTTCGAGTAAGAAAGTCACTTATTAGTTGTCTCTAGTTAGTCGTTCAGGAAACGTCGTTTTTTCTGTGGAATAGTGTCGCAATTAGAATTGGGACAAATGTTATATGCGTTGTTTTGGTGAATACCGTCAAAATTTGAGTTTGAACAGGTAAGGATAATTTATTCGAATACCGTAAAGTGGGGTGACTTTGCCCAAAATTTCTGATTTTTTAAAAATATCTCTGATTTTATTGGGAATTATACCGCCAGCTCTCTCTCTCTCTATATATATATATATATATATATATATATATATATATATATATATATATATATATATATATATATATATATATATATATATATATATATATATATATGAAATTTTCACCCTTTGGCTACTTAGTGTTGTTTAAGAAGGCATAAAATTTATAACAACCGCTTTTTTAAAAACTTCAAAAAGTTGGCAAAGTTACCTCGGTTTTGGGGTTACTTTGCCAACTACCTTAATTGCGTGTTTCTGAAGCGTACATGCAATGTTAAGCCTCTGTAAAGGTTACTTTGCCTCCTTTAATGTATTTTAAAAAAAGAAAATTTTAATAAGGGCTAAAAATATGTTTTTAACATTAATATATATTATATATTTAAGAACATTGAGCAACACAGAAGGTTTTTCTGGAAATAATACTGATTCATAAATAACACAAAACAAAAACAACTTAATTCTTAACTCTAAGGTAAACACAGATGCAATTAAAAAAATAAAAACAGTCTTAAAAACTTTTACATAGGTAAAAAAGAACTAAACCAAGTTAAATTTGTTAAAATCAACATTTTCAAAGAAAAAAAAATGGCTTGATGTTGACGTAAGTTTTGGCGATTCTAAAATAGTCACAATATCCTGTTCAACAATAATACCTGTATCATCAATGTTAGGAAAATAAAACTTATTTTGTGGTTTTGGCCTTAAAAACTTCACACGACAACAGTCGTTTTCTTTTTCGATGACTTACGCAACGAAATGCTTGTATTGTTTTTTTCCTAAAAGTGCTACAACTATGAAATCTGATTCTTTTACTCCATCTAATTCGATTTATTTTCAGTCTTGTGGGTACTATATCACGGGAGCAATGAGCCTGGGGTTCATCACTTCTGTAATCAGTCTTTTGGCAAGGTTCTTCATCTAATTCTACTTCGTCTTCAGATTCACTTTCCGTTTCGGCCCAGTCATTTTATTCATTTCTGTCAGTTTTATTAAGTTTCTCTTTTTGCGGAGTATTCGTCGTAAAATCCTCAGTTGCAACCGATTTTCCAGGTTCTATTTTCAGCATCTTCTTTCTCTTCGGAGCGCTGGATTTTGAAGGTGTTCTACTTTCCTTAAGGAAATCCAATAAAGTGTCGCTTATATCAGTGTTCGTTTCCTGAAATCTTTTATTCGGCGTTCTCCTAAGGACTTCTTCTCTGTTACAAGGATATATTCCAGTTGCTCTGAATCCATTTTGTATGATTTGTGGATCTTTTAATTTTATCTCTTCAATTAGTTTTTTTAATAAGTGGGGGAAGGCTATTTTGTTTACTGAACTGTCTCGAGGATTTTTTGTTTTGTATGTAGTTATTATGCGTTGCCAAACTACTTTCAAGGGCTTGAAAAAACTTACATCTAACGGCTGAGTCAAATGAGTTGAATTCGATGGCAGGAAGATGAATCTAATATTGTTTCTTTGGCACTCTCTAATGATGGTTATATTCAAATGACTCTAACGGTTATCCCCAATTAACGCTTTGGGCCCATCAATTTTCTTAGCCCACCATGCATCGTATAGTCTTTCGGCCTTGTATACAACGTATGGCGCGAGAAAAGTTCCATCGGCAGTGGCAGCAAACATTATGGATATTGAGGACTTGGTCGAGTTCATAACTCTTTCCGGGTATTCAATACCTCTTCTAAAAATGCATTTTGACGATCCCTGGTCGTCCGTCAGGTTCGTTTCGTCGTAGTTTAGGATTAAACCAGGTGGAATTCCTAACACATTATTTTCTAAGTTGTCGAAGTAATTGTTCATTTCGTCATCGGTTTTTTCGGCTCTTGCTTTTTTAATGTTTTGACACTGCCTGTTAGAGAGTAGGTGTTTGTGTCTTGCAATAAAATTTCTGCACCATTCTACACCAGGTAAGTTGTCTTTAAATTTCCTAAGTCGGACACCTTCTTTGTCCAAATGACTCTTCAGCACGATTCTCAATTCCATCATAGTTATGGGACAGCTATACTCTGAACTGGCTATTATAATATCCACAATCGATCTTTCAATTTCTGAAGAGATTAGCTGAGATGCTCCAACAGCACCTTCATGTTTCTTGTTAACCTTATTCACTAAGGTCCTTCTAGGAATATTGAAGGTTTTTGATGCCTCCGTATATCCCATTCGCTTAGACTTAATTAGAAGTACAGCCCTCTCTAACTGCTGCTCGATATAATATTTATAACGGCGCGCACCCACACGCCTCTTATATTTTCGAACCATATTCTGAAAAAAAAAAAGAGCTAATAAATATATGGGGTAACTTTGCCAACCACTAAAACTACATGAAATTTTCCATGTAGAAATATGCTAATAGCATAAATAGAACTCACAAACAATTATATGTAATGTATATTAAAACCAGAATTCAAATTGCAATACTTTTTATGACGCGCTTCTTAGCATAGCAACATGATTTCGGAACATCAAAATAGCAGTTTTACTTACGTGACTGCCTCAAAGAACACGCCGCTCCGCCAAACTCCAGACTGGTACTGACTGGTAAGGTGTTGATCGGGGAGAGTATTGCCGCCACCTGCATTAAAGCGACGTTGTCATATATAAAAATATTTTCTGTTTTGTTTGCAAACTCGTGGTCAGACAAAGTTTCCCCGTCTGGCAAAGTAACCCCACTTTACGGTACTTCATTTTATTGTAGTAATATCTTGAGTTGATCCGGTATTGTTGAAAAATTTGTTTGCTACGGGTATATCTCGCTCTGTAATATCTTGGAATATGTCTGTTTTGTTGAAAAAATTAAAGCTTTTTGCTATCATTTTTAATGATATCGTACCTTATCTATATACACATTACATTTTGATTCATGATTTCACAGCCCGGTCAATTTTTGAAAATTTAATAATGAGCACCTGAACTGATTTAATTTTGAAACTTGCCAGAGAGAAGCAAGAATTGAATACTCGCAAAAACGAAGAAAATATTGCACCTGGACAAACTGAAACTGTCTCAACTGACGCTCCTGATATATTAGAATTCAAGAAAATGTCCATTGGGATAGGTGTAAAACCAGTGCTCAAAGATATAACCGGTAAATTGGTCAAAACCACATATATTAAAATGGTAAAGATGGTAAAGAAAAGTCATATTGGGGATATTTTTCACAAGAATTCTTACGGAAGGGAGAAATTTTACACTATGAATGTACTTAATCCAAGGCGCCAGAACTGTAGTGTTGATGCATGTCGAATGAATCGAAGCTATGGAAACAAAGTAGGTATAACAGAAGCCAAAATGGAAGAAATACTGTTCTTCATCGATAAAAAAAAAACTTGTGCCACGATATTTTTATGAATTTTATAACAAGGTGTGATTCTCTCACATGAATTTTATATTGATTTTGAAATAGGATAAGTACTTCACTTCGTTCTCTAATTTGAGTAAAGATCAGTTCTTACTTCAGTTAAACAATTTTTTCATACAGAAATAATGCATAATTTGAACAAGACTGCCATATATTTGACAAGGGGGGCTGGAAGGGGTTGTAGGAAAACATCTACATTTTCCTTATAAAGTAGTTTTTTTTCTATAACGTAACTCAACCAAGCTATGGCTGACTAATCCCTGCTCAGATTTTGATATGCTTCTCTTGAAAATTAACGAGTTTTGAGTTGTAACAGTCTTCTTCCAAACCGAGGATACTAGTTCATATACGTTCCAACACTCAGTTCAACCCATATTCTAATAACCATTCTGTAGTAGAAGATAACTCAAAACTACTAATTTTAATTTTAAGATTTTAATTTTAAGTAACTGAGTTATGTGAAACTTTGACACTTATATAGATAAAGGAGAGTCGGGAATATTTCTTTATTCACTTTTATATCTATACATATATCCGCTTGTTTACCTGAAAAGCCGCTGATATCACACTTCATGTGACTTCAATCATGGAATTTCATTGGTGCAGTCATGTGTGAAAGAAATAATCAGCAGTATAAGCTTTTGTTCAAATTGCAAAGTTTTGTCAACGCTGTGTATGAATGATCACCAATGAATATTTTCAAAGCGATATGTTAATTTTACTTAGTTAACCCTCTGCAATTTGTTTTACTGATCAAATTATCCTACCATGTGTCACAATAGGATAACGCATTTTCCTAACAAGATAAATACCATCTTTTCACCCCAATATCGACGAAAATGAGATCAGTTGACTGACATTTAACGAACTCAAATATGGTTTCACTAAGGGACCGATACAGGTCTACCTTCGGAGAATCAGAAAATGCCAGAGGGTCGGGACGTGACTCAGATATCTGACCTTCCGTCCTTCATTTAATGAAATAGAATAATAGGATTACAGAACGAAATATCAGGTAGAAAACTTATAGTAATCGATGAGGACAGGATATCAGATGGATCTATACCAAGCTCTCGCGGGAATTCATGTGTACAGTGTTGACAAAAAGCACATACCATGATTTGTTTTCAATAAAAGACTATACACATACTGTGACCGGCAAAAAGTATGTAACATATGGAAAAAATGTTTCTTATTAGGGTATTGGAAAAACATTTCTAGGGAAGAGTTTGTGCATGTCCAAAAAATCGATTTTGACACTTGTCACGTAACCTCTAGTATGGCGGCAAATTGTTAAAAAAAATTTAAATTGTTATTTCCGTCAACCGATTGCACCCCTACGCGCAACCCTCGGAAGTCTTCGAGAGACTTGTGTGAGCTAAGGAAGACGCAGCCCTTACCTTTCAACGTGTGGTGCCATGCACGAGACCGATGACCATGCGAAGCTTTGAACCCTCGACCCTTCGCTCCAAAGGCGAACACTCTACCACCATGGCCCACAATAGAAAAAATACCATGAAGAGGCCAAAAGTGGGGAAGACGGCAAGATATCGAAAAAGTATTTTGGAAAAGTTGCTCGGAATATGAAATTGCATTTTTTTTTAATACTTTCCGATCTCTTTACAAAAATCAAATTTTTTTTCTGAATGGCTTTACTGAAGTGAAACGTTTGAATTTTGATGGCACCAGATGGCACTAAATTGAAAACAGTGGTTTTTGCGAGAACCCTCGCTGTTACATTGGTTCGTATCTAACAGTTCTATCAGAATTTCAATACTACTGATGATATGGCAATCTAGAAATATTATGTTTCTTGATTATAATCAAGTTTCAATGATAATGCTGCATGAGCGTTCCACTTTGCACATAAACTTTAAGCCTCTTCAATTTGACGAACTAGTTTCAAGTTTATGTGCAAAGTGAAACGTTCATGCACGATTATCATCAAAACTTGATCATAATCATATAACCAGAATGTTTCTGAATGCCATTTCATCACAATAGCCTTGGACTTCTGATATAACTGTTAGATACGATCCAATGTAACAGCGAGGGTTCTGGCAAAAACCTATTTTTTCAATTTAGTGCCATCTGCAGTCAAGCCATTTAGAAGAAAAACTATGTGGTTTTTTAAATTTTTTGCTTGAAACTCTTCATGTGATTATAAAATTGAATTCCAAGCACCTTTTTTAAACAACTTTTTTCGACATCTTGCCATCTTACCCTACTTTTAGCCTCTTCATGTTATTTTTTTAGTCAATTTGCTGCCATACTATGGTCACGTGACATGTGTCAAAATCGAATTATAGGTTAGCGGACATGCACAAACTTTTCCCCAGAAATTTTTTTTCCAGTACTTTAATGTTCCTTTATTCCCATACGGTACATACTTTTGGGCGGTCACTGTATATGTAGTTGCCAGTCTACCCAAAAGTCGGTAAAGCTAAGTTTCTGCTGATTTGTCTGCTTATATACAATGTATATGAGCAGATAATTGCCGCGAAACGAGCAGCAGTAAAAGTTGTGCTCAGAATGTGACTCTGTCTGGACCGCAGCTTCAAATGTAAATAACGGAGTCTACCGACAGTGTATCCGCTAAGTTAGTGAAAAAAAAACATTTAATTTCTCTTTAAAAAAAATAAAAAATCGTTCGATATAAAAAGTTCAGCATGTTCTTGAATTAATGCTGAATAACAAAATCGTAAAATTGGTCAGTCGTATACGAGTGGTGTCAAAAAATGATTATTTGGTAAAAAAACTTCCATGCATTGGTGACAATATCGAAAATTGGCATAGTGGCACAGATGATCGAGTCCTTCATGAATGAGCATGTATTTGTGTTTAATTGTTGTATTGTTCCATCTTCTCATTAACCAAGGACTATGATATGTTGGTACAGTAGGTTTACTGGGTGTTTCCTACAGTTGAAATGGCCAAAGACTACCTTTTCGCACTGGCGAGCAAATACTGGTGGTGTTCCTCCTCATCTGTGATGGTAGGGAGTGTCATCATTGTACTTCATGATCAATAATTCAATTTAGATCATTGTTAACTTCATCTTCGATACAATGAAGATTTTTCTATACGTTTTTATAACTTCTGTAAATGAAGTATATCATTTTGACTTTTACTTTTGAACTCTGACTTTTTGACTCTGACTTTGACTTTGGCTTTGACTTTGACTTTGACTTTGACTTTGACTTTGACTTTGATTTTGATTTTGACATTGACATTGACATTGACATTGACTTTGACTTTGACTTTGACTTTGACTTTGACTTTGACTTTGACTTTGACTTTGACTTTGACTTTGACTTTGACTTTGACTTTGACTTTGACTTTGACTTTGACTTTGACTTTGACTTTGACTTTGACTTTGACTCTGACTCTGACTCTGACTCTGACTCTGACTCTGACTCTGACTCTGACTCTGACTCTGACTCTGACTCTGACTCTGACTCTGACTCTGACTCTGACTCTGACTCTGACTCTGACTCTGACTCTGACTCTGACTCTGACTCTGACTCTGACTCTGACTCTGACTCTGACTCTGACTCTGACTCTGACTCTGACTCTGACTCTGACTCTGACTCTGACTCTGACTCTGACTCTGACTCTGACTCTGACTCTGACTCTGACTCTGACTCTGACTCTGACTCTGACTCTGACTCTGACTCTGACTCTGACTCTGACTCTGACTCTGACTCTGACTCTGACTCTGACTCTGACTCTGACTCTGACTCTGACTCTGACTCTGACTCTGACTCTGACTCTGACTCTGACTCTGACTCTGACTCTGACTCTGACTCTGACTCTGACTCTGACTCTGACTCTGACTCTGACTCTGACTCTGACTCTGACTCTGACTCTGACTCTGACTCTGACTCTGACTCTGACTCTGACTCTGACTCTGACTCTGACTCTGACTCTGACTCTGACTCTGACTCTGACTCTGACTCTGACTCTGACTCTGACTCTGACTCTGACTCTGACTCTGACTCTGACTCTGACTCTGACTCTGACTCTGACTCTGACTCTGACTCTGACTCTGACTCTGACTCTGACTCTGACTCTGACTCTGACTCTGACTCTGACTGTGACTGTGACTGTGACTGTGACTGTGACTGTGACTGTGACTGTGACTGTGACTGTGACTGTGACTGTGACTGTGACTGTGACTGTGACTGTGACTGTGACTGTGACTGTGACTGTGACTGTGACTGTGACTGTGACTTTGACTTTGACTTTGACTTTGACTTTGACTTTGACTTTGACTTTGACTTTGACTTTGACTTTGACTTTGACTTTGACTTTGACTTTGACTTTGACTTTGACTTTGACTTTGACTTTGACTTTGACTTTGACTTTGACTTTGACTTTGACTTTGACTTTGACTTTGACTTTGACTTTGACTTTGACTTTGACTTTGACTTTGACTTTGACTTTGACTTTGACTTTGACTTTGACTTTGACTTTGACTTTGACTTTGACTTTGACTTTGACTTTGACTTTGACTTTGACTTTGACTTTGACTTTGACTTTGACTTTGACTTTGACTTTGACTTTGACTTTGACTTTGACTTTGACTTTGACTTTGACTTTGACTTTGACTTTGACTTTGACTTTGACTTTGACTTTGACTTTGACTTTGACTTTGACTTTGACTTTGACTTTGACTTTGACTTTGACTTTGACTTTGACTTTGACTTTGACTATTACCCTAGAAGAGAATTACTGTTTTCAAATTTTTCAGAATTTAGAATTTTATTAAGAATTTATGGATGCTGATTGGTCCTATTGGTATGAATTCTGTAGTATTATTCTGAAGGGCCAATTAGCATCCATGGATTCTTAAATCTTATACAGTGTTTGGCATAAAGTTCGCAGAATATGAAAAACTTTTTTATTATTGATTTGTCAAAAAAAAAATTCATGATGAAAACCTCTGCTTCATCCCAAACCCAAATTGCAAATACCAAAATTGAATTTCATACTACCATATACGAGCGATATTGAAAAACATGCCATGTTTTCAAAAAAATTTTATCCCATTACTTTATGTTTCAGGGTAGTATTAAAAGTATGGGGAAAATATTGTTCAGAATCAAATGATGATTCAGAAATTCAAATCACAGCCACCTATGATCAATTTAATTTTTCCACTTTTTCCCAATTTTCTCCTCATCGCCCTGTACGATATGAGTAAATCTATGCTAGATGGATGGTATATTGTTAGATATGATCATATCTCTCTCTGGATGTTCCCTCCTTTCTCCCTGCCATCGGAAAATCACGTTAATTGAAATATGTGACGGTATTTCACAAAATCTTGCTGCAAATAGTAAATAAAACTGAATTGTTCTTTAATATCGCTCGTATATGGTTGTGTAAAATTCAATTTTGGTATTTGCAATTTAGGTTTGGGATGAAGCAGAGGTTTTCATCAGGTTTTTTTTTTTTTTGAGAAATCAATAATAAAATTTTTCTATACGCTGCGAACTTTATGCCAGAAACAGTATATAAATATTTTTATGAATCGACCTTCTCAGTGTTGTGCTTCAAATTCCTGGAGTAACAATCATTCAACATATTATCCATTGCATAGGAAAATCGTACCTGAACTTAATGAGTTATTATTAAGGGCTGACTGATATCATTTCAACGTTCACCTACATTATTGATAGAACTCTACTGAGAGCCAAATATCGAGCCCAAACAACGAGTTTAACGAAGTTCCTAAAAGAAAGTATCGATTAATCGCCTTTTGACAACTGAATTGGATTCAAAGGAAAAATTCGATTTAAAATAATTCAATGTATCATTTAAATTGAAAAATATTTTCTGACTATTCGAAGGTATATTTCATAGGCTTTGCAACATTCCAAACTTGTTTTCAGTTTATTTATATTGTACAATAGTATCATCACAATAATAATAACTTAAGGCAAGTTGTTCTAGTGGAATATACGCACAAGGTTCTAGCACATATAATTCAATCGTTGCACGGGATAGCAGTTGTCCAGGAAATTTCTTTTTTTCATAGGATGTTGCGGTGTTTTTTTTCATAGGATGTTGCGGTGTGAGTTTCAATTTTCCATCATTTATTCAATTACTTTTCATTATGCATAGCTGAACTCTTTCAGAAAGTTAATTTCAGAAAGTTAATTTCAGAATGTAATCATAAAATCATTCCAGATGGAGTATACAAGTCGAATAACTACACATCAATCTCTATCGTTCGTTTTCGAACATACGCGTCAACAATAAACAAAATTCTACGTTTCCTTATTAGATTTCCACGAGTTTTAGTTCATGACAAAACTGGAATTGAACAAGAAATAAAGAAAATAAAAGAATCCCCGGTAAGTGGAAAGTTTCCGTCAAATATATTCCACTTTGCGATTCGGGAAAAGTGGGCATAAGTACGAGAATGCAATTACTATTCACATCGAGCACTATTTTCTCTGATCTCGAAATCAAAGTACGCGACTTAAAGGCAGTAGCGTGCCTTCAAGGAGACCGTAATTGAAGTCAGATGGCCTCGAATTCGTTCTGAGTTGACATCCTATCAGTTCAGTTGGATCACATGAAATGCTCTGAAAATTATCTTCTGTCGATCATAGCACTGAACAAAATCAAAAAAAGTTTGAAATTTTCGAATATACCTCATTTCGAGGTGAAAAGTTCCCATCAAGGTATGTCCTAAAATGTATCCCCTCTGAGATACAGGGTGTCAAATGTACACAAAAATTTAAATTTAACTTTTTTCTCTCCAAAATTGTTTACCAAAGTGATAATTTGAAGCAACAGTTTTTAAATTTCGTAAACCAGTGGCGTAGTTACGTTGGTATGTGGTCATATTTTCTAACATATTTTCTTCGTACAAGAGAATTGACGAGTGAGCGTTTGACATAAGTTAAGCTCATCAATACTCAACCTAAAAGTCGAGACATTTTATATACCTAAATGTTGAGGTTTCTGAGATAATTAATATGTTCTGATTTCCAACATAATTTGCTCTATACAATAATAGCATAACGCTGATTTCTTATAACTCATTGGAATATTTGTCAACCTCCTAAATATTTTCTGATGTACGTAGGATCGGAAATATGGCACTGGTGAGTGAGAATGAGACCTTATTCAGTGATTCCACGTCATCGATTTGATTAAATAATATGATGAATGAAGAAATGGAGTTCGATCTCATTCTAACTCACCCGTATTATGTTTCTGATTCTTTCAACATACAAAATGTTCAGGAGATTGACAAATATTCCAATATTTTGTGAGAAATTAGCATTATGCGATTATTGCACATGTGAAATTACGTTGCTACTCAGGATATATCCTGCAACGTCTGGTTTCACCCGAAGTGACATAAACTTTCGTTTTTTTGAATGGGACACCTTGTATATTTTCACTTCTTTTTTCATCATAATGTATGTACAATGTAACCTACAGAAATAATAAATGCATTGAGTTACCTAGCGAAAGAGATGCAATTCTCGCATCAATGGAATGAGCGATTTTCTGTAAGTGATACTTCTGAATAACAATCTGCCTTATCTCATTTATAGATAAGAATCTCCAATGGAAACTGATCATTCAATAAAAAATCAACTATCTGAATGAAAATGAAAATTTTCACTTTAAGATTTTTTCTTCAAGTTATATAGGGTCTTTCTCAATATCTATCAGATGTAGTTCAATGTCCAGCGTGGCTTTAGCCGGGGAAGTAGTTGTTTTCTGTTAGATATTACAAAGAAGGAACTTCAATTTTATCGTAGGGGTTTTTCATTTCCAGAGGAGTCATGTATTGATTCAATTTTTAATTGAGAATGTTTCTCTTTAAAACATGAATCCCTTCCAAGAGAGGTTATCTTGTATAATGGAAAATAGCGACTAAATTCCAACTTTCAGTCGCAGATGATTCCACAACTGACTTTATGAACTCCTGTTCATATTTTCATGACAGGTTTTATGTCAGAAAAATATTTTCAAAGTTTCACCGCACAAGAAATAGTCCAACAATTTCTCATTACAGTGTGAAATTGCATCTGGAGAGTATGTTTTCCAATTCTTCCGACCTCCCTGATGATCATAGAAGAGTGAAATAGAATCTTGTCGACCAAAATGTATTGAAGGCCTAGCGAAAGAGATGCAATTCTCGCATCAATGGAATGAGCGATTTTCTGTGAGTGATACTTCTGAATAACATTCTCCCTTACCTCATTTATAGATAAGAATCTCCAATGGAAACTGGACATTTAATAAATAATCAACTATCTGAATGAAAATGCAAATTTTCTCTTTCAGATTTTTTCTTCAAGTTATAAAGGTTCTTTCTCAATAACTATCAATGTCCAGCGTGGCTTTAACCGGGGAAGTAGTTGTTTTCTGTTATATATAAATAAAAGTTACTTCAATTTTATCGTAGGGTTTTTCCATTTCCAGAGGAGTCATGTATTGATTCAATTTTCAATTGAGAATGTTTCTCTCTAAATCTATAGGAAGTGTTTCTTCCAACATAGCGAAATACCTTAATTTGGAAAACCCGAAAAGTTACACCGGGCATTGTCTACGAACGTCATCAACGCTTCTTGTTCAAGGTGGTGCTTCCTGTGAAACACTAAAATTACATGGAAAATGGAAGAGTAGTACGGTAGCGGAGAGCTATATTGAAGAAAATGCTCCTCGAAGAACAAAATTGCTACAATGATAGCCCATTCCGTTTCCACAGAAGAAAATGTTAACGTTCCGAACGAAACCGATTGCACAGTGAGGAGTTCAAGGAGTTCATCATCGGTCAAGTCACAGAACTTCAAACTTGGTACTAATTTTTCAGGAATATTTGAAAATTGTAATTTCTATTTGAGAGAAAATAATTATTCCCATTTATATGTACAGCTATAAACGAAACTTTTCTGAGTAACTAATTTATTGAACTACAGAAAAAAACATTTAGCGGGCGTTATGATTCATAATACCCTCCATAACGCCCCGGGCGTTATGGGTCTGTTAATAGCTGCCATTGCCAAGGTATTATAAAGCAGTAATGGACAAGTGAAAAATAAACTTATTTTATGTTTCTTCAACTTTTCAATCACAGCTCGCATTCCACATCATTCAAAGTCACAATTACGATCTCACCAAGGAAAATATAGCCAGATTAATGTTTTCTTATCTAACTGATAGTACAAGGGCAACTCAAATAGAGCTTTAAAGATTTTCAAATTGCAGAAAAAAGCTCTCAGAATAATAACGAACTGTGGTTATAGAGACCACTTTATTTTTGTACAATGTTCTCAAAGAAATTCATAAAAAATCAACTTCATTAATTAGGAAATCAGACCTCCATGACAATGTAACAAAATTCGTACAAATCGATTTCATTTGAGTAAATCACAAAAGAACACTCTGGATTTCAACCTCTACAACTGTCTTCCCGATAATTTTAAAGTTCTTAGTAAGTCCAAATTCAAAAAAACAATAAAAAATTATCTTTTGAGGTTTTTCTTCTATTCTGTCAAAGAATACGTGAACCATTTCAAATGTTAATAATGTCAACACACTTTTTGTTTTTAAATTTTTACACTTTCTATTTGTGTTCTCTTGCTTGTTTTTGTCTGTTTTTATTGTTTTTGTTTATCTTCTTGAATTTTATAACTGATCATTACTTTTATGCTATTTTTTGACTTGCTACAAACGTTTTATTATGTAAAGTATTGAAATAAATGAACTGAACTGACTGTTTCAGTCTTATGTCTCACACATCAGTCGAAGTAGCTGCCAACCTACGGACCATAATATTCATCAATTAATTCTCATCCTAATATACTCTAATAAACTCTATATTAACTTTTTGAAACATAATTTAGCTCACAGGCCCACTACTCTCATAAAAAACATAAACGTTTGAAATATTACATTCTGCGTGAGCGAGGCGCAGGGTAAAACATATTATTATATTTTTTCTTCCTGTCCTACGCTTGGAATATGAAACGATACGGTTTTCGAGTCAATATTTGCTCTGTTCAGACTCGTTCAGGTCAGTAATTCATTTAGGAAGTCGGGTATCCTTTTTCCAATACATTCCATCCATTCAATAGAAATATATTGTTAGATTAACAATTCTATCATCCGAAAAAATGGGTTCAGTGGGGAAAAGTTTTTTCTGATTCCTCTTCGCTGGATGGAATCGATATAAGCAATACGTTCATTAATCTTAAGGAATTGTGGACAATGTGAGGTGTGTGTCTGACAACACTCGAAAAAATGAGAAGAAATCACTTCAAAATCCAATGATTACATTGTTTTCGGATATCCGTCGCATAGCAGAATATTCGCTTCTCAACCATAATAGTAAAAGAGCTGCCTATTTAATTTACTGATAGGTGAAGAAACCATATGCTGGGCATGGAATATTATTATTGGTGTTGCCCCAAGTCACCTGGATTTAGTTTTAGAATTTCTTCAGCAGTGGGACTCTGTGTCACATTGAATTCTACTTACCGACTGAATTCGACATGACTGGTATCGCGGTAGCAAGAAAGCAAGACGTCTAGTCGAGACATGTCGTTTTCTGGGTTTAACCCTACTTTTCTCTTTCGATTTATTTTGTCAATGTTGGATGTCAAACATATTTATGGTACAATTTCAAGAGTAAATATGCGAATGATTTGCTATATTGAATAATGAAAGTACGGAGTGAACACTGGCAAATGATACTCGATATAAATCTCTTATTTATATTTAAAATTCGTAAGTCTTGATACAAATCTACAAAATATTACAAATAAATATAATTTATATTAATACCTTCAAGTAACTAACTTACACTTTGATTGTTTTTGGAATGGTATCCCTTCCTATTCTTCAGGAAAGTTTCTTTCCTCCATGAATTTAGCTTCAATTTAGGTTTTTTTCACGGTCATTTTCATGTTCTGACAAAATATATACAATAGCAATGGCCTCGATACCGATTGCTGAGCTATAGAAAGATCTACTGAAAATGGACGTGACTCTTCTCCCAATATTTTCTGAACGAATGTCTTCCAGCCTTTCTTTTTCCTTCAGAGCTAAAAAATGTAATACGTTTATGGGAAACATATAATGTTTTTAAATCGGATAGTACGTTGCCGAACAAACCCGATGTGTAGGCGACTAAAGTATAGAGTGCCAAATAATGTGATCGTTGCTTGCGATAGTAGTAATCGACTGTAGAAAACGAGGGGTAGAATTCTATATAACACAGAGTCTCACTGCAGGTCAAAATCAAGAAAGGGAAGGAGGATTTTAAAAACCAGTCAGTTTGTGACCATTTGCTGATTCTACATTTCGGTGAATATGGTCTTGGACATATCTTCTGCCAAGTTTGACCGGCGAACGAGGTCAAGATCCAGAGTTATGCCGAAAAATCCGCGATTATCGTTTTATTGGCATAAATCTGGATCTTGACCTCGTTCGCGGGTCAAACTTGGCAGAAGGTGTATCCAGGATTAAATCTACCGAAGGATTGAACCAGCAAACGGTCACAAACTGACTGGTTCTCAAACGCCCTTCCCCCTTCCTGACCTTGAGAAATTTTAAAACTACATCCATGTGACTTAGGGCCAACACCAAGAATGATATTTTATGCCCAGCAGCTCTCTAACTATAAGGGCGTGGGTTCGATCATGGTCACTGGCCTCGTGCTTGGCATCATATCGTACTGTTTGAATATGCTATTCATGTGTTAGTGAAATTCTTGTGTAAACCACTAGAGTCATAGGATTCTCTTTCATTGTTTCTTCAATAATCTCTCTACAGGCGATGTTAGCAAGATATCCTGAGTTGGGCTTTCATTTTGAAAGAGTAGACTGAAAATATTCATTTGTTGCATTTCTTTGTTTACCGTCAATTTCTCCCACAAGATTTTGAATAGTGTATTTTATATTGAATAGTGTAGTTTTTTCTTACAATAGATCAGATTATTTTATGGCTTTCTTGCTACAAGCCTCTCTACCGCGACGAAATCATTCAGAGTTCTTCATCTAGCCTTGTCTTCATTACGAGACTCCATAGGCTAGCTTCAAAAACTCCTATGTATATGGGATCTCTTAGATTTTCTTCTTCCAGCCTTAGGAACCTTAGCATTGAGAAGCACTCGCAGAGGCATACCTCAATCAAAATTAATGTGAATGTGAATGTGGCCTTCACCCACCTCTAATGCTATGATAAAATTTTTGGTTCTTTTTAATTACTGGAAACCACAATGCAGATATATTTTCTCCAAGCATCACCTAATGAAATATTTATTCAGGAACATGAGACATATTTTGACTAAATTACAGTTGATAACTCTTTATCAATATCGTGTTGACTCTCACTTCAGATACGGTATATTATTGAAGGGTATGTTAACTGGGATATCTAGTGTTCATAGCAGAAAAAAAAATGTATTTGCTGCATAGCACGAGTGTTATATTGTTGATATCAGTTCACATACTTTGTATACGTTACTTTTTACCTTGGATCGAGGAAACATAAAAATGTCGTAAAACTGACGTTTAGTAAATAAAGTTATGAAATTATAACTAACAAGTTTTGAGATATAATAACGAGTGCCATGAGTGTACGTATATGAAGCATGTTTGTATATATTTCGTATCAAGGATAAATTCACTCTCAATGATGTTCACAGATATCAAACAAGAAACATACTAAATTTCAATCAGTCAGGTTGAAGTTGAGCTATCAATCTCGAAATTACATTGGCCTCAGATTGTTCAATAATCTTCCAACTCATCACTTCAAAAAGAAATAGTTCATATTATTTCACTAATTAGCACATGTATAAATACCTATCCCATTGAATGCTGCACTGTTGAATTTTGAGTTTTAATTGCGGTGTTTTTTATGAGTTCCAGTTTTAGTACTTTGACAACTTCCAATACATTATTTTAATTGTTAGTTAAGGAAGAAGACACACACAGGAAAGTACCTCAACTACGGCTCTAATCATCCAAACTCCACAAAGAGGGGAATCGTAAGAACGTTGGTGGAGTGAGCAATGTCTACTTGCAACAACCAGGAGTCATTGGAGGCGGAAATTAACTACATCAAAAAGGACCTACGCCGAAACGAATACTCCGAGAAACTCATAGGAGAAGTTCGGAAACAACTCGAAAAGACCAAGACAACCGAAGAAAGACCACAAAACCCCGTTCTCATTCTCCCCTATATCAGGGGTATCTCCGAGAAGATCAGAAGGATCGGAAAAAATACATCAAGAGTTGCTTTCAATCCGTCAGTACCTTACGAAGCTTCCTCACCAAGACGGAACCAGAGAACACAACAGAATCCAGCAAAAACTGTATTTACAAAGTTCCATGTGAATGTGGAGATTCCTATATCGGAGAGACCAAGAGGCCATTATCAGTAAGAATTGCCGAACACAAAAAGTGGACTCAACGAGGGGAAACATCAAAATCGGGAATTGCTGACCACGCCTGGACAAAACACCACCGAATTCTTTGGGACGAAGCTAGTGTTCTTCATAGAGAGGAACATTGGTTCAAACGGAAATTTATAGAAACCACCAATATAGAAGCCAATAGTGCCTTCAGTCATCCAAGCATGGAAATTAAAACCGTATGGAAACCGCTCATGGACCGTTTTGGAGGGAGAAAAAGCGCGAAACCACGCGCGCCACAAGACCGCGCGTAATTACACCGTAATTACACTTTAATTATAGACCTATAAAAGGTCGCGTAGCATCTGATTTTGTCATTATTCACCAGAAGACGATTGCGGATTCAAGCAATTGAAACGTTGTGAAAAATTTGAAAGAGATAGAAATCTTTCAACCATTAAGATGATGGACGTCCGAAATATAAGTAGTCAAGTTACTACATCGTCTAAAACATTCAAACATACTTTAGTATTGTTTATTAGTTCGAACCAAACCATATAAGAAATGTTGATAAACTTGAGTTGGAAATTATTTGAATTCGACCCGCTGGTCTTGAAATGGTTCATTTCCCGACGGAACTTCATGAATTGTGTTGGGATCGTGCGGAATCTGGAGAATGTTTTGGATAGCGTAGATAAAACTAGTGACATTTAAATATCCTCGGAATATTCAATATAAATTCCGCGAGGAAGAAAGAATGCTCATTCATAAAGTATACCAACCACAAGTCATTCGAAGGACTTCAGTGATAACCGCATAAAATTTCGAGTTTGCATTCCTCGGCCTATAATAATGGGATTTTCAGTCTATAAGATACGCACAACAAATTCATTACGTCAATTCTCTATGAATTGAACGAAAAAATATGGTCACTTTCATGAGCACGGTTATTTATATTGGCGTTCTTCTCCAATGGTTATTCAAATTAAAGTCTTGGAATTTGTTATAACATCGATGGATCTTAATATTTATTTTCCCTCTACCAATACGTAATGTCAAATATTAAGACGTTGTTAAGAATGTCGATATGGGGTTCATTACAACACTGGAACTTCATTACAATACTATGACATAAACATGATCAGTATTTATTATGCATGAATTGAAATTGAGGTCATGTCAAATTCGTTTTTCTTTAATCAACTTCAATTTTATATCATATCGTCATTGTACTGAATAATTACTTGCTACAGAGAAATGAAAACCTATGAACTTATTTATTATAAGCATCGGTCACAACATTTCCACAGTTAGTAATATTAATTCTTGCAGAAGTGGAGGCAACTGAAGTACATAATGCAGTGCTATATTTCAACTGATTTCTTAGAAACACTTTCTTCTCTTCGTATTATTTTTTCGTTTTCTGAAGATGTTTCAACATATCCTTCTGCACTACTGGATTTCCACCACTATGACTCTTCGAAGTATGCATATCAGTACCAGCATCAGCAATTAGGGATATGGAAGATTTTCTGAAACAGTGACGTGTATAACGAGTTTGAACAAAAATTTTGAAATTCCATTTGGAATGCGCCCAAAATTGTTCATGCCCACTGGTTGGAAATGATACTTTCCTTTTTTATAATAATAATAATGATATATTTTTTGTCATTCTTGATACTCAAGGTACACATGGTATGTCACTACACCTAAGTTATCCTTCTGTATAAGAGTAGGGATAAAAATGAAAGAACAATGTAGAAAAATATACAAATTGTAAACTTGATCATAGAACATAGAATATAAAAAACAAAAAATATTAAAAGACTCCTATGGGTTGAAACCTAATTGTACCGAGCACACCGGATGTAAGATATGTTTGCCAAGTTGTCATTCAGGTATTCTTGAAGAGAGTGATAGTATTTGTCTAGTGGAAACGACTTAATTTGACTCTGCAATAATTTTTCACCTTTGACTTGTTTGACTGTATTATGTAGTTTATTGAAGCAAGTTATTGCACAATAGTGATGAGAGTTTTTGTAGTGTGTCAACCGGTGTTTTGGGATTAGCAAAAGTTCTCCGTTTCGTGTATTGTGTTCGTGCTCTGATGCATTTTTCGAATAAATTTTGGAGTTTTTTCTTATAATAAACATAAGTCATTTGAGGATGAAAATTGAAGGTGCTGTCGATATTTTTTCTCTTATGAAAGTAGGTCGACAGCTTTTTTGAAAGTCCATATTGAATACGAGATTTAAAATCCTTTTTTCGGCAACCATCCGGTAAGTGTTCACTTCCCGGACACTTTTTCTTTGGGAAAGTAGCACTTCCCGGCCTAGTCCGGGAAGTACGTACTTCCTAGACTAGGTCGGGAAGTCGAGCACTTTCCGACCTATTTCAATATAAATATTAAAACAAATAAGAATTAGAATGTTTCTGTTGGTACCTATCTTCTGTTCGAATTTCAATATAAAAAAACAGATATAAACTAAAATGTTCGAAATATTCGAATTTGGAATCACAGCCAGGGTAGTTTACTCTTGATCGAAATTCTATATTTTGTTCCTGTCTGTACACCGTTTGGAAATTCATTATTTTGATGACTCGAATACATGTATTCCGTAATGCACCAATTTTTATGAGGAATAAAAATTCTTGACAAACTGATAATAAAAAAGTTAATTGGAACGCAACAGTGAATCGTGCAGGACTCACCCCAGTCCAGCCACGAGATTTGAATAATTTAATTGGTCAAATTAAATTAAAAAATCCCAGCCGCAACTGGGGCTCGAACTCCGGACCTTTCGACTCAAAGTCGGACGCTCTAACCACTGCGCCACGCCCCGACATGCTGTAGATTATTTTATGCAATATGAGAAGCCGTTGCAAGTGTTACCTTTCAATCGCATTTCCCAATATTTGTATTTCAGCTTAAAACAAAAACGAAATATTTTTTGAATACCTTGTATAATGATAAATGAATATAAATGTATCATTACCAAGCAACAATAAATGAAGTTGTCAACTTTGACATATGATGTCAGATTTTTCATCAGTTTCTGTCAGCAAGAATCTACAAACACCGACACTTTTCTATTCATCTTCTTCATCTTAGCTCAGGTTTATTACATTTCTGACGTCTTGCGACATCAATTTCTCCAGATCAGGTAAATAAATATTCGCGATCATCACGGAGTGGGCGACATCTACATTTTGAAATTTGTACGTAAAACTCCGGGAAAACAAACATTTTGCCATAAGATTTATTGTTAACAAATTGTTGATTATTTCTTTGTTGTTCTATATTTGGTTTGATTTTTCTGATTTAATACAAAAATCATAGCTTTGATATGACTGGTTAGTAAAAACAATTTTGTTCAGTGCCACAGTGCAAGAGATATTCTTCTGCAAATGTGTCCATGCACTCTTTTTCCAGTAATTAGTAAAAACATGGAAAATTATACTAAAAATCGGAATGCCAATTGGTATATATGTGTGAATACTGAATTTTGGAATATTTCACAACTAGTAAGAGAATATTTGTTTGTAATTGGTGTGTTACTCCAAAATAATATTGAAAAAACACTAGTTTATGTTTAACACAACAAATTTACATTATTTATAATTTACAATAGTATATTGGTTACAAATAGTAAACTATAACACTTTCTGTACATTCAAGAGAACCGCTCTCTTTGCTCGACTCACTTATACTGTCCGGTTCATTCTCTTATATCCATTGAGTCATCTAGTGTTGTAACTAACAGTTTCCATAATTTGCGTGAATCTAATTATCTTCTACGCTCAAGAGGCAAGACATTAAAACGATTGATTAAAAGGGGTAATTCCATAATAAAAAAGTTCTAGAAACTAGATCACCAAGGAAACGGAATGAATTTTGTAGACAAAGTCCAAAAATTCGTTGCTCATCAACATTCTCTACCTCACAAAATGAAACATGCCTCCCCTTTGACTACTGTTTCTGCTTGAAAACTGAAATATCAGCCAAATAAATCTTCACCACAAGCATTTCTAATGAAGCACTCGAAAGTGAAAAGTTAAAAGTAAAAATTCATTAGTGTTCACGTCAACAACTGTCAAGTAATGGCGATTGCTTTGTTTTCCCGGAGTTTTGGTGCGCCACCTGGTGTCAATGGTGAACGCGAATTTTCCAAGTAGTTTGAAATAGTAGTATGTCCCCTAACTGATATTGACGCATTCCATCATGACAATTCGCAGGATAACTGCGATGCACTATGGTAAACAAAGCCTCACAAGATTGACCATTGCATGATTCTAAGATCATTATTTTGAAGATTGTTAACAATTTCTGAGAGGATATTCAGAATTATTGATAATAGATAAAATATTGTACAATATTTATCTCATAGATTCATATCACGATGATCAATAGGATATCAAATTTGAACTGAAGGCCTCGTTTGACAAATTTTCCACCTCTTATAGTAATGTTAATCTTCAGGATACTTAAATCCTGAATATCTATGAAATGAGTTGAAATACAATCAAACTACTTCTCATCTACTCATTTTCAATATTGAATCATGTACTAATTTGCCATGGACAGATAAAACCTTCATCCATTGAACTAAATTGAGAGGGAAAGTTCATCGACACCTGCCGGCAGCTGCTGGCGTAATTCCGATACGTGGAGGCAAATTTGATGCATAGCAGTTTTCATTAGCGTAGCGAGCTTCATACGAAATTTATGGAATCTAGCAGTATTACTAGAATTAAAAAAAGTTCGGAAATTTTTGCAGGAGAGTAAATTGTATGATATTAATGAAATCTGAAATGTCGAAGTACCCTTTCCTCCAAAAATTGCAATTGTTGAAAATATTTTGAAAGAAGTGTAATGCTGTAGAAACGTGCTATCTGAATCGCCCTGTTTAGTGAATCAAATACATTATCTGAAATCTCAACGCCTTGCTTGATTCTCATTTGTTTGCGGTCCTCATAGCGACGATTATTGTCAGCGTCAGCCTTAGCGGGAATGAAAGGTTTTGAAAATCTCTCTGAAAGTTTGAAAATTATTCACGGCAAATGCCTCTCTTCCGTAAAACTCTCGAAAGCGCAGATCTCAGTATTAATGTATGATATGGAACAGTACTCATATGAATAATTGCTAAATGGTCTTTCGTTATTGTTAATGTTCAAAACTTCAAAAACAAATAACATTTTGTGTACAAGGATACGTATTGCCAGATTGCTTGAAACCCCTGAAGACTATCCCTACAGGTCATTCGACATCGATTTCATTCATATTATTATCATATAATTGAAACTGGCAGAAATAGCTCTTTCCGGAATCTTGTCGATTGTCATTCGTTGGAAAGCGATAAAACAGAGTGAGATTTATTTTCCGGAATCCATTATTGTCACATTGTTCTCAAAAGGGTCTTCATACATAAACAATAGAAAACCCTAGTAGGGCGTAAAGAAAAAATCTACATATCATAACAATCAAAACTATCGATAACGCATATAGTGTGATAATAGTTGTAGACTAAAACATTTTTCATTTAGAAATAATAAATGAGGAGAATATCAAATTACACAATACATAATGATAGGACTAGAAAACATCCCTTTGTTATATCAATTTTTATTTGTTTTATTGTTCTCGTTTATTCTGTACAACTTTCGATTTGGGATATGGATTGGTAGTTTGTGGACTGATTCATGATTTTTTCAATACGAAGTTATTTATTTATGATTAGATTTTTCTCACTTTAGTCGATACGCTGTTTCAACTTTGACATTAATTTTGAAGATCCTTACATCGATTCATCCTCTCTGTTTGGGGCCTCTGTAGGGGGTGGTTGATATAAGTAACATTCTCTCACGTGATAGAAATCAGACTATTATCAAATAAAACTAAAAAGGTCTTGAGTGATCAAGATTCTCCTTTCCTAGCTTATGAATATATGTAGTGCGACATTTTGGCGAGTTTCTTGCAAACTTTTTTTGAGGACACAGTTATATCAGTAGAACAGGATTCGTCTTCCTTAGGGCCCGATTCAGTGATTCCGACAAAAACAAGCTTTTTTCCCTGTTAAAACTATCCCTTATCGATTTGAAATTCGGTGCAAATCGATTTTGTGATTCAGCTATTTGGTCTTGGATTTTTGCATGTCTCTATTTATTTCATTAGCTCCTTCACAGTGGTTTGGCATTGTCCAAGTTACGTTTCATCAAAGAGAGTCATTTTTCATGACTTTCCGGAATGTCGTTGATTTTTTTTTCAATTCCTCTTGAAGTCTCCGTTGGGGTTTCTTTATTTCTGACATATCTTCTGCTGTGTCCTTTCGTGACTTCACCACTGTCCACTGTTTGAAAGTTTCGTTAAGTATTACCTTGAATTGATCTATGGTGCCAGTTAGTTTTTCATCACGCATTCTCTAATGTTTCCTTGGTGTTTCTTATTTGGAGAATCAGCATTTTTGTACCGTTTGAGATTAGTTACGCAATGTGGATATTTTCACTTTTCTGACATTCTTTGAATGGATGCCAAATCGCTATTGGTAAGCTTGATTTAGTTGGCATGGTATTTTTGAACATGCGTGTACAAGTACTTCTTGGCTGAAGTGAAGTCATTTTCAAAGTACAACTCTGGCAAATAACATCCTCTCGCAGTAAATTATTCTGTCATCAAAGAAATGTGTATAGAGGTGCACCAACAACCTTTCAAGATACGACGGAATCGATAATCAATGCTTTCAGAAGTATGTATTGTACTGGTGGCGGGGAGGGGGGTACAGCTTCAAATGCACTCCGACCTATTAAATGTTTTGTGCCCAACCTTCAATCTATTCGCAGCCCAGGATTCCGAGACTACGTATGAAGTTTGTCAGTTTCCTGGAAGCTCATTCACTAACGTTGGAGAGCATTAAGAAGGCCACTTCCAGTATCGTGAGCCTCTTGTAGAAAAGCTCTGGGCATTCGAAAATAAACTGTTCTGCTGTGTCATCGAAGTTCTGGCAGTAACAGCAACAATCACTATCTGAGGTGATACCTTGTACGGCAGTTTTCGGTTAGTCTCCCTGTTACCAATTTCAAGTCTTTCTTATCCAACTCGAGAATCTGTTCAGCTTTCCTTGGCAATAGGCTCACTAGCCTTCTCACTTGTCTTTGCTCTGGCACTTTATTGCCGAAAATATTCGTTCCATCAATTACTCAGGTTCGAAATTCTTCTTTCAAGTGGACTTCAGGGAGACCACAGAAGGCTTCTGGAAAGAGAAATTGTGAGTTGGCTCTTTATTTTGCAAGACAGTCTCTTTTTTTGTTGCCTTTGATAACTATGTGACCTGAAAAGCAAATCAAAGTAAAATGGTTTTTTTCTGCCATTTGTCTGAGGCTTGTTTGCAGTCCCAAGTCAGCTCATAGCTTCCAGTACTGTTGACAGTATGTGGATTTTCTTACCCTCCGTGCGTTTCTTGTGAAGCACTGGTAGGCACATATCTCTATATCATGTACTTCTTCTTGATAAATGGTTAAGGTATTACCTTGGGGTTTGGAGAGCCTGAAACTTGGTCCTGTATTGCCCACTCCAGACCTTCCATCCATCTTGGATTCATCAGTGTACCAACCTGACCCATCTCATGATCTCATTTCAGTTGAGGCCAGTTTTCTATGTACATTTGGTGATCATTTATGACAACATCTCGAAGTCGTACCTAACTTGCTTTATGTCTTGTCTGATTATAGGAAAATATGTTCGAAAATCTTTAGATGTCTGATCAGACTTCTTGCTTTTGAGTTTACTGTCTCGCTCATTCTGAAGACGCTGGTTGCTGCATCCTCCATTACACACAGATGCAATGATGGGAGAATAATGCTGCAGTAGGGCACGTTAATATTTCTGTAATTTCTAGACAAGCTGGCCACTGCATTTTCTGCAGCTTGACTTGCCGAAGTTTGTCGCACCTTTGGCCACCAAATCAGAGAGGCTCATGTGACCATGGGTTCGACGATCATTTGGTAAGACCAGTAGATCACTTTTGGTTCCAGACCCCATGTCTTAACAAAGACTCTGCAGCATGTCAAGCTTGCCGCTATTGCCTTCGAAAGAATGTCATTTATTTGGCTATTGCATGTCAGTTTTTCGTAGATTATAACGCCCTGATAGTTATTCTCTTCTAGTCCAATAACCACAGATAAATTTGAACCAAAAGTGGAGGATGAATTGTAGCAGCATGAAACTTGGCACGTGACTTCTTGACATTATCTTTAGTGGGAAAAAATTGTCTACCAAAAATACGGGGTGAAAAATTGACTTCAAGTAAATAAAAAGTTTTTTTGGATTTTATCAGAAAGTAAAAAGGCTGTCGTAAATCGGCTTCGATGGTATAAGAGGCGATAAAATTATCCAAAAAATAGTCCAAAAATACTTTGAATAGAATAGGTTAGGTTGAATGAGGGTTAATGCTTCGAATTTCGAGTAATTCCGTCATTTTGATCTCTAGAAATGGAGGAAATCGTCCTGAAAATGCGAGAAGGAATATCTACCATAAAAAATAAAACGTAAAAATATATTTTCTTCCAGAAACACCCCTACCAGTTCGTGGTTATTCTCTCCTGTTATAGTTTACATTTAAATTGGTATGTCAGTCACGGTGATATTTTGCAAAACCGCTACTAAATCTACATTGGCTATTTTCGTCATAACTGCTTTCGAAACTTCATCCAAATAAGTAGTTACCACTTTATCAATAGTCTCTATTAACGCATTAGAAACTGTCCCGAAAGGTCAATTTTTTTTGTCCGCAGATAAACATCAATGCGTGAAATAGAAGATTTCTAATTTGTTCCTGAACTGGGATTTCATTGGAGAATATAAACCAATACGAGGGTCAGGGTTATGGAATTTTTCATTGCCATACTTGAACTCCTTAGATCTGAGTGTGTACATCTGTCGTAATTTTGTATGTATTTTGACATCTGCCCATTCATCAAGATTTCTTTAGGAATTGAAATACCTTTCTCTACTTACAGATATTAATGTATCGAGCCCTGCGAAAGTGACAAGACACCAATCCTGGCCAAAATCCCTTCAAGGCAGATGAAACAAAATTCTTCCTCCTGGGACATCCTACAAACAAACGCATTTTTTGAGTAACAAGTATTGAATTAACAACTATTTTCCCTTTTATCTGACGGGCATTCATTTCTATTTAACAATATTTTAAAATATCTGTAGAAAATTATAAGTAATTATGTATTAAAATATATTAAAAACATAATATATCCTTATATACAAATTTCAACATTCAAAACACGGATTGGTTGGCACACGTGTTTTCTTTAAAGAAGAGTCTATAGTTTTTTCACCCAAATACCCCCGAGAAAAGAATGTTCTTATGACTTGTTCGAACGAGCTTTTATTGAAAATATCATTATCATTATATTATTACATTATGGCATTACACCTTGTAAGGTGTGATGCCATAATAAGCCGGAAACCGGTCGTATGGGGCCATTGTCGGCTTTGATATGATGGTGAGGTGATCCTGGACTGTGTTGACTACATGGAATAAACAGATACATTCATCTTCTTTCTTTTGAAATATTCAAGGGTTCAACAACTTTTCCTATTGTATAGGATATTAGCAATGAGCAGTCCTCCGGACATCTTATGGCTCATTCAACAAAATTGTTCATAAAGAAAACACGTGTTTTTGGACGACCTTTGATTTTTTTGAAATTCGGACCTGGTTTATGGTTGTTTTTGTATGTTTGACAATACGAATGTAAAGTGCGAACCTCGAGCTTGAAATTGCAAACTTTGTTTTTGATGCAGGATGTGTATAAGCGATTATTTCCAATATTTACTGAAGAAAATGGCGGGATTAGGAAAGAGTCAGAAATAAAACTCAGTTTTTTTGTCTCACTACTCTTGAATCATTGTACATAGTCCAACGATAGTATAACGATTCCATATTAACTGAAATATCCATGATTTTTGCATCCTCCGTAAACTGCGCATAAGGATTATGTGAAGTGGGAAAAACACATTTTAGATCCTCCATACTACACATTTTTTATATGCATGAGAAGTAAGAAGTCTTCTGATAATCTTTAGCAAAGCTATGACAAATTTAAATCCTTAAATTTATTGTCTGCGTTCAATCACGTTTTCTGAGAAAACGGTCGAAATTTGTGAGATATCACTGGGAATCATTCTTGAAGGGAAATGAATTATCTTCCAACTCATTTGAACTGTTTTTTGAGAAATGCTATTCTTTCTGAGATTGAAGCAAAAATAGCTATTTATGATACAAGTTCGTGAAGTAGGACTTTTTTGTATGAGCGTGAAGTTTGTTGAATGAGGCGCAGCCGAGTTCAACAAACACGCGAGTACAAAAAATCCCTTTCTCCACGATTATCACAGAATTTGCCAATTCTGAAATCAAATTGGATTACAGAATGCTGGAATTCTCTCTCTTGAGATTGAGGAAATATTCTGCAACACCTCTGCCCCCATGCAATTTAAATGTATTCACATTCTCTCTCTTGTGATAGAATAATACTCTCACACTGGTTAGCAATAATAACATAGACCTTGACTGAGATGTCTAAAAATCCTGGTGTGTCGACTCATACCTGGAAAACTGTGGGATAAAACGGGAGACAATTCGCCAGCTTGATTAAGAGAAAATAAATGAATTCGTGGTCTGTTTCCCAAATATTCCGCATTTGCGTGTACCGCCAGGGTCGGTTTTCTTGTTAGGGTAAATTTACAAGAACAGAAGTTTTCAAGTATTGCCGACGAATGAAATGAATAAAGAAACGTAAATATTGGAATTTACTGAAAAACTTCACCAATCAGTTTAATTTGTTACATTTTCGACTTATTTATTAAATTTTTTACTGAAATGAAATTCACTATAATAATAACCACGCATTTCATTTAGAAATATTGAAGTTATGCTTCATGAAAATTCACTATCAGAACCTGTCAACCTTGTGCTAATAAGCGGGAATGGCGGGATTCCGTGTGTGATATATTCGTGCCATGATTTTCATTAAAATGTTTTCTAATAATACAAGAAACTATGTGATAATCTTCATAATATGGTGGTACTTACTATACTCACTTTCGGTACTGAATAAAGATGAATTATTTTGTTCGTCTCTGGATTGCCCACAAATGATACAAAAACGGAAGGAAGGAACATGATCAAATTATTATTGTACAAACCATACAAACTACACAGGAAACGATTAGATATTCACAAATTTTATTTTATCAGACATGTTTTGCATGCACACTAGCTTCTTCACTGTCTGATTGAATGAAGTTTGTGGAGGATCGAATCGTTTTTAGTGTAGTTTGTACAATTACTATGGATCTTCATCAAGTAAATGACGAGTCAAACAGAATAATTAAATTATTATTGGATGAATGTCTAAGGAAATATACAGCAAAATTAAGAAACACATTAATAACACTAATCAATACAAGGAAATTGCACTATGAAATTTAAATTCTGTCACCATCATTCACTTTTGGATTGTATTTAAAGTTTGTTGAAATTCCATAATATTGACAACAGTCATCAATCACCATATCCCTGGAATATTGACAAGACTAAAATTCTATATAAGGGCGCCATCTCTGGAACCGACCAAAGAAGCAGACCACTATTTCATTTGTTTATTTGTCTTCTGAAAAATCAAAACAAAATCGAATCACTCGACACACCATGGTTTTTATACATCTTAGCCTTGACGCAGTTGATTGTCATCGTAGTGGCAAAATTTGAGTGTCAAAATTATTGCTGTCACGTTTCCTATCTTTGATCGTGGAGAAAGTATAGTCTGCTACTCGGTTAGAATAAAAATTCGTGATGCTTGTGGTTCCTCACGCTCGCCTTCGGCTCGCGCTCGGAACTTTCCACTCGCATCGAATTTTCATTCTAACCTTGTTACAGAATATACTATCACGAAAGTGTTTCACACAAAGTTTTTTCTTCGACAGTTATTAGATTGCCAAATTGTAGCAATTATATCATTAATTTCAATGTTTAATGATATGAATCGTAGTCGTATTTTCAATTAAAGACCGAGTTATATTTGACACAATACAGTATTTTTCAAATATGCACGAATGTATGAACAGTGTGAATAAAATTACTTCACGCACAGTTGATCATTTTATGCAGAGGTGATTTTTTTACGCACTGTCAGCAGTGCGTAAAAGCTTAGTTTACACACTGTCGTAAAAAAATATTTTTTTTGTATTTCACTCTTGGATTTTTGGTAAACAGTAATTCCTTTTTTTGACATGATTCCAACTAGTGACATGCCAAATTTGATGCCGCTACAACCGATTTTTGCCTCAAAACCTAGCTGGACCGAATAATTCGGAAAATTTCAGAATTTAAATAATGGCAATTCCAATAACAGTGGAAAACTCGATTCAAAGACGGATACAGTTGAATTATTTTATCTTTACCCATGCGTCATCAATTTATGATCTAAGAAATAACACACCCTCTATGTAACATCTCTGTCTATCAACCGCTATGAGCGAATCAAAATTCGTTGACATTTGTCTTCTTAGCAAAGAATTATGGTATTGTGATGATCCATTGAAACTCAAAACAGTGAAAAGAGATAGTCATAAAGCTGACAGTGTTTTTACATTTCAACTAAACTTGCCAAATAATGTATTGACTAGAGCAGTACCATCAATCACGTCATTATTTTCTGTCATTGGGGATTGTTTGTCACCACTTTTACTTCGTTTTGCAGTCAGACACATTATAAAAACAGTTTTTTTTCAAAACTAAACGTCTCTTACAATCATTAATTTCAAAGTAAGTACAATACAATGTGTTTTTTTCACAAATAATCTTTGAAATTTCTAACCCCACAATTGATATATGTGACTGTAATTCCGTATTACCGGGATTTTCACACAACATTAATTCAGAGGGTGGAAACCCCATTGAGAAAAAAACCTTTATCTAATTCAACAGGGTGATTCAAAAGTACTTTGACAAACTTCAAGAGGTGATTCCTCACAAAATTCTAATATGAATTGTCCAAATAAATATATGTCCGGAAACGCTTCGTTTCCAAGATATAGGGTGTTGAAGTATTATTTTTATTTTAGCTTGTTTCAAATAACTTTTGAAATACTGAACTTGATTAAACGAAACTTGGTAATAAGAGGTTTTTGAGGTGTCGAATTTGAACCTGATATTTTTATTGCTCGTACTCGTAGGGGGCGCCACCAACACGTCTATTTCTTTTTTGAAGATTCATAACTTTTTTGAGTGTTCTTCTAGCACATTTTTCAGTAAAAAAAATCGATTCTTCTATCATATCTACGTAAAGAAGCTATCTTTGTTACAAGTCGCTGTAAGATGTTTAAGTAAGCAGTTTTGGTTTTATTGTAGGGGGCGTCACCTATTCTATTACTTTTTACTCGCTTGAAGAGGTCATTACTGTTGGGTACGTTCCTTTATGACATCCTCGAGCGAAATAGTAATTTAATAATAATAATTCAATAGTAATAATTAATAGTAATAAAATTTGCAAGAAATGTCAACATTTTATTTCAGGAAATTTTGAATATGTAGAATAAACTAAAATAAACGAAACTAAATTGTATTTAAATAAATTGTTGAAAGTGTCCACCTTCAGCGAAGATACAGGCAGTCAGTCGTCTAGTCATTGAATCTCGTACCCACTCAAAAATTATTGGTGTGTTCCTTATTGTTTCACATGCGTCTACTATTCGGTTTCTAAGATCTTCCTCGTTCGCTACCAGAGTTTTATAAACTAGTGACTTCAAATGTCCCCAAAAATAAAAATCTATCGGGTTTAGATCTGGGGACCTTGGTGCCCACGGCTGGTTAGGTTCTTCTACACCCCTACCGATCCATCGATTTGGATAGACTGTGTTAAGGAATTCCCTGGCTACAACGCTAAAATGGGCCGGAGCCCCATCATGCATAAACCACATGCGGATACGAATTTCTAATGGTACATTCTCAAGTAGTCCCGGCAATTCATTTTTTAAAAAGTGTCTGTAAGTTGCGCCATTCAGTCGGAGTGGAAGAAAGAAAGGACCTATCAAGTAATTATCAATTATTGCTGCCCATACATTTACAGAAAATTGATACTGATAATGCCTTTCACTAACTGCATGCGGATTATCGAGAGCCCAAACATGGTTGTTATAAAAGTTTGTGATAGCATTTCGGGAGAAGTTTGACTCGTCCGTGAAGAGTACATATCTTAAAAATTGAGGATTTCCAGCCAATTTTCTCAAAAACCACTGACACAAAGTAATGCGTTGGGGAAAGTCTCATGGCAAAAAGCTTGTACCCTTTGAATATGGTATGGATAAAACTGTTGATCGCGGATAATCCTCCAAACTGTGGACTGAGTAGAATTGACAACTTCAGCAATTATTCTTGTACTTGTTTCTGGATTCTCCTCGAGAGCGTTCAAAACAGCTTCTTCTAATTCTGGGGTTCGGACTGCTCGTGGTCTTCCAATAATATCAGCTGTCCTCTTAAAGCTACCTGTTTCTGCCAAACGACGGTGGAGACTAGCAAATGTTGGAGCTGAAGGCAGTACTCGATTAGGAAATCGCTCCTGGTAAATACGTCTTGCTTCGCGCGCATTACCATCCGCAAGGCCATAAACGAAATGCATATCGGCTAAATGAGCATTATTGTTTAAATAATCCATTTTTTCAAAATTAGTGTTTTCTACTTCTACTTACGGAAACTTCAACAAAACGTTTAACTGTCACAAATTATGTAATTACCAAAACTACTTACTTAAACGTCTTTTCCAAAGCATTCTTGTAAAAAATGCAAAATATTGGTAATAACTTCAACATGCATCGATTATCAAATAATTGACTTGAAATTTTCAAGTCCAAATATTTAGAAAACGGTTGCTTACAGCGACTTTTAACAAGGGAAGCTTTTTTACGTAGATATGATAGAGAAATCGATTTTTTTACTAAAAAATGTGCTAGAAGTACGCTCAAAAAAGTTATGAATCTTCAAAAAAGAAAAAGACGTGTAGGTGGCGCCCCCTACGAGTAAGAGAAATAATAACATCAGGTTCGAATTCGACACCTCAAAAATCTCTTATCACCAAGTTTCGTTCAATTAAGTTCAGTATTTCAAGAGTTATTTGAAAAAAACCAAAATAAAAATAAAACTTCAACACCCTGTATTTTGGAAACGAAGCGTTTCCGGACATATATTTATTTGGGCAATTCATATTAGAATATTGTGAGGAATCACCCCCTGAAGTTTGTCAAAGTACTTTTGAATCACCCTGTATAAATAAAGACCAAAAACATTCACTATATTTTAACTCTTTCTTTCTTTCTGGTTGATTTAGTTAATTTAATAATTCATTATCTTATCTGATTATCTACACGTTGTAATTTTTATCGGGATATCAGCAACGTCGTTTTACATTTAGACTTTGTTTTGACTAAAATTTCTATACATTACAATGATGACGCACTGGTAAAAATAAAATAATTGAACTGTAGAGATGTATGTCAACCATAATGGGCGACATATGAGGCACAGATTACAGTTTGTTCATTTTGATTTTGATTTTCAATTTGTAATTTTTTGTATTTCGTATGTGATTTGTTTTTGATTGTTTTAATTTTTGTTTTCATTCGATTTTGTATAAGAAAAATTGAATTGGGAACCACTGGAATAATTTAACGTATGTGTTTTCATGGAACAAAGGAATATGTGAACAATTTCAAAATTCAATAAATGGGAAACAGCTATTGATACACAGGCAGAACATTCTGGCAGTTACACTTGAAAACACGAGAAAATGCAATTCAACGAGTACTGATTTTAAAGAACATTTGAAGCCCTTGTTTAATTTGCCATTCAATATTTCAGAAAGTGCTTTATTCCTTTATGCTGCTTTCGAAATTATTGTTTCTTAAGATACTCAAGTTATTACAGAGAAAACACTTCGAAATATACGAGAAAGAGGAAACGTCAGACATGCACTGCATTCACGTATCCCTGATTACATCTCATCGCACACTTGATAAATTACGTTACTTCTGACACCTACACGGTGAATATACACTTAATAACCAATCTCCTTACAGCACAGATATCGGTTATGCAATGGCATTGCGTTGTGGCGGTGAACTAGAAGCTAATGGAGCAGATGAGCTTTCACTTTGATGTCATCAAGGAACCTCTCGACACAATCTGACGTCAATCAGGTATCGAATGGCTTCTTCGAGTGCAATTCTCACACACTCCACTGTATAACTCTCCACTTTCAACATATCATTCCGCACATGAATGATTTCACTGGAACATAGAGCATTGATCGGAATGGAATGGCAAGGCGTCGTCTTATTGAGACTTGGGAGCGAGTGGGAAAGTTCGTTGAGAACCATCAAATTGGAAAACTTTATGAATATTTTTGGATAATTTGTTGTTACCGATTCTTAATAACATTAAGTGATTAGTTTAGTTCGGTTTTTCAAATATTTTCCTATTTGCAATAATTCATTAATCTACAATTGACTATAATACAGTCCCACTTTCAGCAGCCACCCCCTTATTTTTCATTGAGAATTAAATAATTTGATTTTTTTTCAAATTATAGTACTAAGGAATACCTAACTTTATGTTGAAGAAGCATTCCTATATCCCTTTTCCACGGCCAACTATGACCAATTGAAATGTGAGAAAGTGGGGAAAACATATTAGGGATTTTTTCATCACAAATTTAACATCAAATTCTGATTCAGAGTATCCTCAAACCCCCAGATCTGAATGTTTGAATCAATTGATTATACAGGGTGTCATTCGTTGCTGGCAATATAATTGAGTCTATTTAATCAGTTATATTTGCTTAATTTTCAAAATTTTCACAAAATGCACAAAAATATTCAATTAATATTGCGAAATATGAACGACTATTACTCTTCCATGGCAAACTGTGACCACTTTAATAGTGAAAAATTGGGAAAAAATATATTAAGGATCTTTTATTGACAAATTAAGCACATCTCCTGGTTTTGGAATGTCCCAGAACTCCAGAACTCAATACTGAATCATTGAAATACAAGGTGTCATATATAGCTGGCAATATCACTAACTCTTATTCATCTTTAATGCTCGGGATGATTTCGAAAATGTCTTCTGTTGTGATAAAGAGCCCTGAAATATTTCGTTAATACTGCAGAATGTAAACAAGCACCCCATCGTCAAATATTGTACATGCACCAAATGTGTTTGTTAAATCAAGTAGGGTGAGTGTCTATAACATAAATGTCCGCTGTCTGGCAAATAAGCTGAATTAAATTTCAATTTTTTTAGAAAAGTATCAGTATGATATTCTTTGCATATCCGAACATTGGCTCTCAGCAGAATATCTTTCAACTATAAACATTCACGGTTACTACCTAGCTGCTAATTTCAGCAGATCTGTAAGATGTCACGAAGGAGTGGCTATTTTTGTCAATAACTATATATCCAGTGTATTATTTTAGAGCGGTTCTGTTCAGAAATTAATATTGAATTATGTAGTATTGAACTTCCAAATTTGAAAATAGTTTGTTTGTATAGATCTGGCAATGGTGATTTTGGTACGTTTCTAGATTTATTTGAATATGCCTTACAATATCTTAACTTTGAAAATTCTAAGGTGATACTAGCTGGTGATTTCAATCTGAACTTTGCTGTAGCTGAGTCTCCGAACGTTTTCACTCTTGAAAATTTACTAGAGTACTTCAATTTACATACCACAATATTTAAATTTACACTTGTAACTCCCACTTCTGCTACTCGAGTTGATAATATGGTTACTAATATAGACAAGGCGCTTTTCAGTTCTGGATTCTCAGAGCCGTGCCTATCTGACCATCGGGGGCAATATTTCATCGTAAATAATATGTCATCAAAAATCAATGATGAGTCTCGTTGGACTCCTCCAATTCATAGACAAGGTTTTTTGAAATTGCGATCTCAACTGATAGAATTTGACTGAAATTCATTTGAAAATTACTATTCAACTCCTGATGTTGAAATGCAAGAATTTCAAGATCTACTAAATGGTCTAGTATTAACTATCTTCCATAAAAAGAAAAGCAATAATGTGACTAGAAGACAACCAGGTCATTGGTTGAACGATGAACTGAGAAAAATGCGTCACGCATTTTTCTCAGTTCATTTAAATACTATTAAAACGGTCCATGATATTGAAAAAGATATGTATTATTATTATTATTATAAGCTCACTACCTGACATACCTCATAAACCTACTTTTCATTTTAAAACATTAAAAACTCCGGTACACTAATTTGTACTAAATCCAGTTACACCAGAAGACATGTATGATGTTATTCTTGGTCTAAAAAATTCTAACGTTACTGATACTTATGAATTAAATAGCAAAATTATTAAATCACTGGCAGACATTTTTGCCAAACCTCTAGCTTCCTTAATAAATATTTGTTTTTGTGCAGGAGTTTTCCCAAATGCTCTGGAATTTTCTGTTGTTATATCTGTATTGAAAAAGGAAGCACTGACGATATCAATAACTTTCGTCCAATATCTGTTATTCCAATGATAGGTAAGATCATTGAAATCATCATCAAAAAACAACTCTATAATTTCATGGAAACAAACTCTCTCTTGTGTCCAGGACAATAATATGGTTTTAGAAAAAAGATGTCGACGACGAAAGCTCTTCTTCAAGTAGAATCGGACATAGTCGAGGGCCTTGAGGAAGGTAAACACTCTCAACTTGAGATGTGTGATCTCTCAAAGGCATTTGATTGTGTCTCGCATGACATTCTACTGGAAAAACTGTACAGCTATGGCATCAGGGGCTTAGCTCTGAATTTTTTCGAGTCTTACCTCAATGTGTCAGATCAAACAGACATCTATCTAAAAGTGAGGCCGTCAAGCACGGTGTTCCTCAAGATTCTGGGTCCCCTTCTCTTCCTAATCTATATTAATGATTTATATTTTCACATTCTACCAACGAAATGTGTTTTTTTTGCAGATGACACAACATTCATATGTCAAAGTGATAATATTGGACATCTGTCCACGTTATCAGATGAGACAATGGATTTAGCCAAAACCTGGTTTACTTGTAATAAACTCAAACTTAATTTAGAAAAGAATCAGTCCATTACTATATCTTCCAAATCAAATCTCACTGGAGGCAGAACTGTGAAATTACTTGGCATGCAACTAGATGATAGACTCAACTGGGGCCTACATATTGCGGTATTAGCAAGGAAACTGTATAGTATTACCTTTTGGTTTCGAAGTTTGAAAAATTTCGTCAGTATATATGTTCTCCATAGTCATCTATACTATGGAATTCTTCTTTGGGGTGACTCGAGCCACTCCCTTAAAAAATTTATTTTTCAAAAGAGTTATCAGAGTAATGGCGGGTGTTCATTATCGTGAACATTGCCGCCCTATCTCCAGAACTTTTCAAATAATGCGACTTCCTACTTTATTTATATATTCTTGTTTACTTGAAATTCATGAAACTAAGCATAAATACTCTGCTCAATCCGAGGTCCACCATTACATCACTCGCCATGCTGATAAAATTTCAACTCCTAGGTTCAGAATCCAGATGTCGCAAAAAAACTCTCTGAACATACATTTATACAACAAACTACCTCCTAGGATAAAGACTTTGGGTTTCATTCAATTTAGGTGGCAAATCAAAACTTTTCTATTGAAAAATTGTTTTTATAGTGTAAACGAGTATCTTGATTTAAACAAAAATGAATTTGAATGCATGTGATGGACACTCCACACCTGAGTTTCATTCAGCTCAAATTATATTTTATTATGTTCATGTTTATTTACACCATGTATGCTTTGTGTTTTGTTCCTGACGTTCTACTAATACAATTGTATATTGTAGTGAAATAAATAGTTCTACTTCTTTTCCATGGCTAACTATGATCAGCTAAAAAGTGAAAAATTGGGGAAAATATATCACTGAACTAACATCAGAAATGTATTCAGAATACTCTAAAACTCTTAGATCATGATCCCCGAGTCATCTGTAGATGCCAATATTATGAATTGATGTGAATTTGCATCTGAGAAAAAGGAATAAATTGCAATTATTTTCAAAATGAGTCGATTTAGGAATTAAACTTTTGCCATATACAGATGGCACCCTATAGATTTCTCAGGACTTGTGATCTGGGGTTTCTGAGTGTTCTGATCCAGAATCTGATGTTAGTTCAGCGGTAAAAAATTCATAACTTTGAAAAAGGGAAACTTTCTCAAATGAAAATTGAACCAAATATGACTCCAATGGACTTTCAGATTTTGTCTTTCAAGTTAGGTTTTTTTCACCATATCTATCAGATGTGGATCAATGTCCAGCGTGGCTTCAGCAGGGGAAGTAGTTGTCTTCAGTTAGATATTACTTCTTAGCTTAGCTTCTTTTCATTTCAACTATCTGAATGAAAATGCAAATTTTCACTTTCAGATTTTTTTTCTCAAGTTAGGTTCTTTCACAATATCTATCACATGTGGTTCAATGTCTAGCGTGGCTTTAGCCTAGGAGGTAGTTGTTTTCTGTTAGATATTACAAAAAAGTTACTTCAATTAATAGTAGGTTTTTTCCATTTCCAGAGGAGTCATATTCGGTACAATTTTAAAATGAGTAAGTTTCCCTTTTTCATCATAAACTCCTTCCAAGGTTATCTTGAACGATGGAAAATAGCGACTAAAGTTTGTCTTTCTGTCGCAGATGATTCTACGTCTGACTTTATGAACATCCCGTGCATATTTTCAATAAAATCAATCCATAATATGTATTTCCCAATTTTTCAATTTTCAGTTGGTGATATCCATGAAAAAGTGATTCTTGGTTAATTTCTACAGTAATAATGGAACATTTTTGGGCACTTTGGGAGAAAATGAAAACATTTGCCAGTTTAAATAAATAAATAATTATTTTTGTGAATGTTGTAAAAAGTGTAGAAATTTTGCAAATCAAGCAAATAGTACTCATGAAAAGAGGATAATTATTTTGTCATCTACAAATGATACTCTGTATAATCAGTTGATTCAAGCATTGGGATCTAGGGGTTTGATAGTATTCTGAAACAGAATTTGATGTTAATTTTGTGATGAAAAAATCCCTAATATGTTTTCCCCACTTTTTCACTTTTCAATTGATCATGGTTAGCCGTGGAGAGTAGATATACGAATATTTCATTAACATTAAAGTGGGTATTTCTTATAATTATAATATGAGAAAAAAACTTTTCTTGTTTTCATAGGAGTTCACAACTCTTATTTGGAAGGCAGAATTACTGGAAATCGAGGTGAAGAAGGTAGACCGCACCAAGATAATGATGAAGGTGTACTGCGAGAAATTGATGAAGAAGTATTTCTGTGAGAGAAATCGAACGACAGACGGGTATTCCTAAATCTACGTCTCATTCCATTCTAAAACGTCACCAATATCATCCATACCATATGCGGCGAGTCCAAGCATTAATGAGGAGGGACTACCCGGTGAGAGTACTATTCTGCCGTGAAATGTTAAAAACAAACCGTGGGGATCCAAACTTTTTTAATAAAATTCTGTGGTCAGATGAATCTTCATGCAAAAGGGATGGATATACCAATATGCATAACTTACACAGCTTTAGCGTAGAAAATCCAAATTTAATGAAAAAGGACAGATCACAACACCAGTTGAAGATAAACTTATGGACAAGAATTTTAAATGACGAAGTAATTGGCCCTTATGAATTAGCACAAACCTCAACTGGCAACATTTTCCTAAATTTCCTGAAAAGTGAACTGCCCCTTCTTTTAGAAAATCTAGAGTTAGTACTGAGACAAACAATGTGGCTTCAAAATGATGGCTGTCCGGCGTATTATGACGTACGAGTTCGGGAGCTATACCGCATTTGAAAGGGTCATCCTTGAAAAGATGTCGTCTCTGCATACGAGTGAATGGGAAACAATTTGAACATTTATTGTGATATTTTCAGTGCAATGATGAATAATCGTTACTGTGGTTTATCAGAGTATGTTAATTCACAAAAACGTTAAATTAGTATTTACTTCTTTACATATCATGAAACTGTTCCGTTATCACTCATGATTAATTCATATTTTCTTCTTAATAGAATAAAAATAAAAGAAGTTATTGACAAAGTATGAAAAGGTAATTTCAGATCATAATAACACTAATTTGATCGAAATTTCACTCCTTCCAACAATACATATACCAAGTTTCACACCATGGTGAACTCTGGACAAAATGTGCATTCTTTTGTATTGAATGTCCAACTCCACGTGTTTATGCTTTTTTCAGACAATAATGTCAAACTTTTGATAACAAAGTTGGTGAAACTCAAATCTGGCATGTTGATTTTATAGAAAATATAAACAGGATGTTCATAAAGTCGGTTGTTGAATCATCTGCGACTGAAAGTTGGAATTTAGTCGCTATTTTCCATGGTACAAGATAACTTCTCTTGGAAGGGATTCATGTTGAGAAGAGAAACATTCTCAGTTGAAAATTGTACCAATACATGACTCCTCTGGAAATGGAAGAAACCTACGATAAAATTGAAGTTACTTTTTTGTAATATCTAACAGAAAACAACTACTTCACTGCACAAGAAATAGTTCAACGATTCCTCATAACAGTGTGAAATTGCTTCTGAAGAGTATGTTTTCCAATTCTTTCGACCTCCCTGATGACCTTAGAAGAGCGAAATAGAATTTTGTCGACCAAAATGTATTGGAGGCCTAGCGAAAGAGATGCACTTCACGCATCAATGAAATGAGCGCTTTTCTGTGAGTGATATACTTCTGAATAACATTCTCCCTTATCTCATTTATAGATAAGAATCTCCAATGGAAACTGGACATTCAATAAATAATCAACTATTTGAATGAAAATGCAAATTTTCACTTTCAGATTTTTTCTCTCAAGTTATGTAGGATATTTCTCAATATCTATCAGATTTATTTCAATGTGCAGCGTGGCTTCAGCCGGGAAAGTAATTGTTTTCTGTTAAATATTACAAAAAAGTAACTTCAATTTTATCCTAGATTTTTTCCATTTCCAGAGAAGTCATGTATTGGTTCAATTTTCAATTTAGAATGTTTCTCTTCTCAACATGAATCCCTTCAAAGAGAGGTTATCTTGTACGATGGAAAATAGCGACTGAATTCCAACTCTCAGTCGCAGATTATTCCACAACTGACTTTATGAACATCCTGTTCATATTTTCAATAAAATCAACATGCCATACCCATGACAGGTTTTATGTCAGAAAAATATTTTCATAGTTTCACCGCACAAGAAATAGTCCTAGAATTCCTCATAACATTGTGAAAATGCTTCTGAAGAGTATGTATTCCAATTCTTCCGACCTCCCTGATGATCTTAGAAGAGTGAAATAGATTTTTGTCGACCAAAATGTATTGGAGGCCAAGCGAAAGAGATGCAATTCACGCATCAATGAAATGAGCGATTTTCTGTGAGTGAAACACTTCTGAATAACATTCTTCCTTATCTCATTTATAGATAAGAATATCAAAGGGAAACTGGACAATCAATAATTAACTATCTGAATGAAAAAGCAAATTTTCACTTTCAGATTTTTTCTCTCAAGTTATTTAGGGTCTTTCTCAATATCTATCAAATGTAGTTCAATGTCCAGCGTGGCATTAGCCGGGGAAGAAGTTGTTTTCTGTTAGATATTACAAAAAAGTAACTTCAATTTTAACGTAGGTTTTTCACTTATCAGTATTCTTCAGCAGCAAGGACATTTGAATTAGTCTCTATTTGTAGACATGGCACTTAAAAATCCAAGGTGAGGTAGCGATTTTCCAGAATTTCAAAAATGCCCATTATCTCGAAAACGCTGATATTTTCACTCAGGTGAAATTCTGATATTCTGAACAGTCATGATCTGGTCAATTACCAGTTCGAATATTGTACAAGGTTTACCGGACACCCTGTATAAATGACATGCTCTTCCCTATCCGAACTAAAAAACGAGGGGTTGTCGTACCCCTATTTTCGAATCGACCAGTATAAAAAAAATCATGTCAGTTGATTTCGATCGAGATCGAGAAAGTTCAGTCAGGCTAAATTAAATCTCAAATTATCATCAGAGAACTCACACTGGTTGGGTTAAAATTAATCGTATTGGATTTTTCCATGTTAACCCTTTCGTAGAGCATAGAACGAAGGATTGTAATGGAAAAGAGATTGAGGTGACATTGTACCATCATTAAGGAATAGTATTCCCAGGATAAATAGGCGTTTTGTCAATTCTCGGTAGTGTTAAAAATTCTGAGCAGAAAGCTTCACTTTACATCTTAGACACCCTGTATCTCGAAAACTAGTATGCCAATTTTCTTGTGCCTATGGACACTTTTGACGAGGAAGTCAAAATCTACAACATACCTGAAATTCAGGAAATTTAATCGAAAGCCATTTTCAATAATGATAGTTCCTTTGAAAATTTACCATATTTTGAGACTGGCCCAAATAATGTTACAATATCATCAATACATTTTTCTTCAAATTCATTACTATATGTGTTACCATTCAGATGAATTCTGATGAAAACAATGGATGAACGCAACGATGACCTAAACAAAGGAAAAATTCCGTTAGTTTCCGTTCTCAGTGTGGACGTGATTGTGAAACTTTTTCCCATTCATCTCGCACTTGGAAGCTTCCACGGAATCTATCCCAATGTTTCATCTTTCCTAATTAGCACTTGATGTCTGAAGGGTGCGCTGGCAGAAAGCTCTGGAATAACCGGGATCCTCCCTCTATCCACAAATTTAATATAAGTACCTTTTAATTCGTTTTCCATGAGAGTATACCCCTCTTACGTGTTCGGATCCATGACTGGATGTTCCAACAAAGGTTTTTCAGATTCATATCGCATTCTTGCAAGAGTGCTCGGATTGTGAGGATGAATGAAAAGAGCCCTTCATGTACTTCAAATATTTGTCTACATTATCTGATTCAATTATAAAATCATCTCTTTTACGATTTTGTATACGCTGAAAAATTAAATTAGTAGGAGCGTTAATATTTTGGGTATGAATCAATATTTCGAATGAGCATGAAATCTCCTTTCTCCGAAAAATTACGAAAAGAAAAAGATGAGGAAAACGTCTAACTGAAAACAGCTTCATTTCAGCTTCACTCCGAAGCAGATATTCGTTCACACAATGGCAAATACTTGTATAATGTTCAATAGAAAGATTCTTGATTTGACAGTAGAACTGATTTCAAAATGGGATGATAGACCATATGTGAATTGAAGTATTCAAAGGAAATCCTTCTTGTTTCAAATGAGTTGCTACAGATTGATTTTGTAACTCATCTCGCAACACCTAAATCAAACTATAGATCAATTATAATACCTGTTATCAAATGTCCTTCAACACCATTTCACATTGATAGAGAACGGTAGAAAACATTCGGACTACTACCAAGAGAACCACCTGGTAGAGGATAAAAAAATGTCTATATGTATGTTAGTTTCTTTAAATACATATTTTGATACTTGGTTTTTCAGGTGACACTTGCTTTACATAAATACGGTACAGTACAGTTAGACTGATTATTATCACAAGATAGCTGATAAAAACTTTCTGTGAAGAAAATTAAATCGAAAAAATCAGTTTTTCCAGAATAATTTGAAAATCTAAAATAATTTTCTTAAATTTTATATCAGAAGGCACTTTTTCACCACTTAAAAAAAACAGTGTTAATTACCGTTTCAGATATCCCCGTGTTGTGGACGAAGTGTGGACTCACACTACAGGGTGTTTCATAATAAATGCGCAAGACTTCCGGATGTGATAGCTCGTTTAAAAATATGAGAAAAGTTTCTATTAACTTACCCTCTAAAATTCAACATTTTCGAGATACAGGGTGTTGAAATTTAAAAAAAATTTAGTTTTTTGCGAATATCTCTGGAACCGTTTATCGCACAAAAAACAGACTCTGAATGCATTTTCAACTCATAATAAGCTATGTTTTGTGGAGATTTTTTATTTTTTTATATCCATAATTGGTGAAGATTTTGAAGGGGTAGTGGGTGTTTTTTTCTCCAACTTCTACGCCACTGGAAACAGTATGATTTTGAGTCACCTACTTGAACTGCCAATGTTTTCCACTCAAAAAGGGTCTTCTTAGTCATAAGCTCTAAAGTTGACCGTTTTCAAGAAAAATCCACTTTCATTTTGAAAAACATGGTAAATTTCTTTAAATAATTTTTTTCCTAATTATACAAAATTTATTTAAACGTTAGAACAAGTAACAAAACCAAACGTTGACTTCTCAATTGCAAAATAAAAAAAAAAACAATAAAAATCAAACTCAGTTGAATTGTTGGAAATGTCCGCCGTTAGCTTCAATGCACGCAGCAATTTTTCGAGGAAAAAACATTATTTAAACAACATGGAAGTTGATTTTTCTTGAAAACGGTCAACTTTAGAGCTTATGACAAGGAATACATTTTCTGTGTAGAAAACATTGGCAGTTCATATAGGAGACTCAAAACTGTATTTTTTCCAGTGGCATAGAAGTTGGAGAAAAAACACCCACTACCCATTCAAAATTTTCACCAATTATGAATTTGAAAAAATAAAAAATCAGCACGAAACATAGCTTATTACGAGTAGAAAATGCCTACAAAATCTATTTTCTGTGCGATAAACGGTTCTAGAGATATTCGCAAAAAACGATTATTTTTTTAAAATGTCAACACCCTGTATCTCGAAAATGGTGCATTTTAGACGGTAAGTTAATAAAAACTCTTTTTCATATTTTTTCTGCGCATTTATTATGAAACACTCTGTATAATGGGATTGATAACTGCTTCGGAATTGATTTATCATCTATCATGTCACGTCACCTGTCCCAATTTATGGAGAGATGCGCTGATTTCTTTAATTTCAGTTATCAAAGATGATATAAGATAAGGAGTATTTCTTATCCTAGTAATCCTCTCCGAGCAATAAAAGATATAGAGAGGGCTTTTCTATATCTTTCTTGAAACCAACATACCCGACGTTGTTTATAAAAATCAATGCCCGAGTCATGTTAAAAAAGGGCATTGTCGGATATTTCCGTATGTACTCGTTGATCAGGTTTAAGTTCCGTATTATATTCACTCTTAACTTGGCAATCATGTTTGTTTCCGTCCGTTTACGACTAATTTTTCGCCTTGTCAAATCAAACCATGGGCGTCGCTGTAAGGTAATCATGGCATAAACCAAATTTGATTGGCTTTCCGTATCGACCTTTTTAGTGGTAAATTAGTTGACTTCTACTGAATCTGCTCATTTTCATCCCGATTTTATACTATTTGTTGAAATAGCTATGAAAAAACTTTGATACTATGTTAGTCAACTTTAAAAACGATCACCTATCAATGATTAGGAAAAACATGTTGCAATGTAGGCACACTGAAAAGTATGTAAGTGAGCGAGCAAACTCAACTATTCATAATCAAATTCAAATCATAAGCCACTAGCTATTACAGTCTCAATCTGATGGGTACTGGATTATCACAGGCAAAATCACCTATGTAATCGGTTCATCAGAAGTTTTCGATGTTCCGAATTGAATAAAATTTTGTGAACATAGAATATCACATAAATCAATATGATTAAACAATCTGGAATGTTTTCAGTGGCGTAGCGTTTCCGGTTCAACGGGACTTGGACACAAACTTCTTTATTGTAAATGGAAAACTGTAAAGTTCAAAATCTTATCAATGGGTTGATTATTATTTCTAATCTCTTGAGTGAGCCTATACTCCCAATTCCAGGAGATTCCTCATTGAATTCCTTCAATCCGTAAATGAAAAATTATGGACTCCAAAATTGTAACTCACTTTATCATAGAAGGCTATGTATGATTCCCTATATAAAACTTTCTCTCAAATACATATAAATCACTTCTACAAAGCAGTTTTTGTGTATTGTACTTTTGATTTCTCATGCCTCTCTAAGACGATTGGAAATGAGCACAGTTTGGATAGTGAATTTTGAATTTGGGAAGATGCAGAAATTTTTATTGGAGAATTACATTTTTTGAGGGATTACCAATAGGTAGGTATAGGCTTTCCTATCTGTATAAAAAAAATTGCTGGTTACTCTATAGGATTTATAGCCTCAACGATAAGTGCAAGCCATAGATATGTTTTCCGAGCTATTTTATTTACAACATTGTAGTTATTCATTAAGATTGTTAATTCTTGTTGGAATGTCTTTCAAGTATGTTTGAAAGTGGTTGACAATGTTTCTCGTTGAGTGAGGTTATTATGGACTTTCATTGTCTAAAAAAGAACAAAGAAACTGTTAAAATCTACAGTCGTTATCAAGTGTATAAATGCGACAACCTCAAGGATACTTCTTATATATGCTATATGGATAATTTTGTGTTATTAGCCTAGGGGTGATTTGCCGGTGTTCAGGTAAGCTTGTTAATTACAGTGCCGGGCCCCTCCGGTACAGCATTGTTAATTCTTATCGCAATTTCAATTGATCCATGCCACTAATTAAGGGTTTCCACACATTACGGATTTCTATGCTAGCTCGACTGAGGATTGTGTTGTTCATAATATAAAATCCAAACATACCAAGCCCATATGAACCGTGTGCACTACGACTTATTTTCAGATACTTTGACAAAATAGAGCAATTCATCTCGTCTGTAACGTTCATTTTACAAGCTCACTTACTTCTCTGGAACACCGAAAAAATGTTGGCGATTTTCATTTGTCGTCACTTTGGAGCATATCTCTCTTCCAGGCCTACTTCTTTCAAAGAACGTCAAAGCTTTGGAACCTGCTGCTTCGGAGTCATAGATCTTTCATACATTCAAGAAAAAGACGAATTTCGACCTATTTTGCCTCAGCTTCCACGATGTTCTACGAAATTAAGGATTTTTCTTCCCGTTGAAACCAGAACATGTAAAAAAAAGTCTAGCTTGAGATTGTAGCATAGCATATTAATAATTGTTAGCTATTATCGTGACGTCACAGGCAGAGTCCTCACTGGAGGTTCAATGTTGATATACTCAAACGATACACTACATAGCGAACACTTAAATTCATCTTGGTGGTGTCATACATTAATTTCATTTCATTTTGTAGTGTGTGCTGGATTGTGCACATACAGTGTGTGTAGCATCAATCAGTATAATTTATCAGTGAGGGACATGACTATTCGTTTTATTCTGGTCCAAGTTATCCAAGCATAAGGGAACAGAAAACATTTACATATTTATATATTATTTTTATACCATTAAAGGTATAATATTTCAGTAATATCAGTGCAGTGGGTTGTCCCATTCCATCAGGGTAGTGTCGGATTTTTCACTTGCGATAAATCCGTGGCGCACCGGAAAATGTAAGCCCATAATTCATAAGAGTGAAATATTATTTCACTCTTATCGAAATACATTTTTATTTTCGAATCCACGCCAACTACAGAGCTCGCGGGTATGTTAGTGGCATGAAACATCATTGCACATTATCTGCCCTCCTTTCCTTAATTTTGCCCCTAACAGACAGCAGAGAAATAACTATAAAGTTATTCATGATTTTGACAAACGTAGAACTTCCACCAGAGTAGTACATTCCCCTTGGAAAATTGGCCAAGAATGTTTTGGTAGTAAGACTATGAAATATGAAAAATAATGACCTTACGACAACGGATGATGAGACAATCAACTTATAGGCCACATAAGGAAGATGTCTTTGAATGTAGTTCATTTAAGAAATAATTTTCCATTCCCATAATCCAGATTTGCATGTGATTTATTATTTTCATGAATCAGAAAATATGTATAATGACGATAACCCTGTGAAAACACCATTGCATTTATTAGGTAATCTTCAGTTATTCCAGTGATTTTGCCAGAAAAATGTATTTCAAATCACCTAACAAATGTTTCACCCTCTCCTAAAGACCTTGATGCTTGGTAAATTATATCTGCATCCGTTATCAAAACTCGCTAAATATTATTATCCTTTTGTTTGGAGATAAAAAAAAGAACATATCAAAAAACTTCCTCCACAAACCGATCTCTCAATCATTAATTATAATACACAATTCTACCGTACCCTGCGTGGAAATGAAGTGATCAGAAATGAAAGAAAATTTTCATGAAAGTTACCAAAACATTTCGCGACCATTCTCGAAATTCGACAGGATAAGCCTGGGGAATTTGTAAGAAATGCTAACTGAGACTGACATTTGGTTTGGTGTCCCAAGAGACGTGGGGTGTATGAAAGATCAAGTTATAGAACGAATTTCGACGTGATCTAAGTCGACTGTCAGTCACAAAAACTTTGTTTCCAATTCTAATTCAATGTCCTGATAAATCAAATTTTCTGGTGCGTTCCTTTCCGAATCTTTTATTGTGATTGATGACTCTCACGTGGTTTTGTGTTTCACCATGTGAAGGTCCATTAACACGTGTCGAAGTTATAACAACGCTCCTGTTTTGTTGACTTTGTATTCATGAAAAGTGCAATTCAAAAGCGAATTGAAACGTCTGTGTCTTACTTCATAGTATTTTTTCCACTTTGTTTAATATTCATGTTTGTTGTGTTGTGGCTATACACTTCGAGGTATTGCTTGTTTATGTTATTTTTGAGATATTTCAAATTTTCTTACCTGATATTTTTGTTCTTGCACCTATATATATATATATATATATATATATATATATATATGTATATATTTGCCCAACGTATAAAGTGAGGTCCGCTTGTGCAAAAATTACGGAAGTTGTGAGGACCATGTCGAAGTGAGGTCCGTATACGGACCTCACAACGTTTCTGCCGTTCCGTGTGGAGGATCCTCCTCTGTACAAGTTCAGTGACTAACCTAAAAATCGTTCTGAGTGAGACAGATATAATGTTTCGTTCCATTTTGTGCATTCACTACTGTTAGTTGAAATATCGCGTGAAACATGTGGTCCTCACTTTGGTAGAAATATAGAAAAAATCGTATATTGTAGTTTGGGGATTCGCCACTTGAAGGCGCTGCTGAGAATGTATACTTTCTGTACGTGCGTATTCCGTTCCTTGTGGGATTATATGGTCAGCACTGAGTGAGGTCCGAAAATGTGGCAACATATCGTGTTACGCTAAACACATTTATGTTTATTAGGTAATGAGTATCACAATGGTTCAACTCATTTTCTCTACTTTTGCAAGTTTTTATTGAAAATGCTGTTTGTCAAGTATGTGAATGAGTAATTCTGAACCTGCTGAATTAGTTCTATAGGGTTAAATAATTTGTGAATCGAAAACTACCCCACAACAACCCTCCGAAGTAGAAAAATCTTGAAACAGTTGAAATGCCCAATTCTCTAGGTTTTTTGACGGAAATTATTTTTTCCAAATCTGCTGAATACATACTATAGAGTGAAATAAATTTTTGAACCAAAAACTACCCCTTAACAATTTTCCAAAGTAGAAAAAACCCAAAACAGTTGAAATACCCTTTGCTCGCGGTTTTTTGACAGAAATGAAATGTTCTATAGCTGCTGATCACTTTCTATACGTTCCACATGGTGAAATAATTTGTGAACCAAAAACTACCCCTCAACAACCCACCAAAGTAAAAAAATCTTAAAACAGTTGAAATACCCTTTGCTTGAGGTTTTTCTGACAGAAATGACTTATTCTTCTCCTGCTGAATACTTTCCATAGGGTGGAATATTTGTGAATCGAAAACTACCCCTCAACAATCCTCCGAAATGGAAAATATCTTGAAATAGTTTAAATGCCCGTTTCTCGAGGTTTTTTCACAGAAATTTATTATTATTCAACTGTTGAATACGGTCTATCAAGTGAAATAATTTCTGAAGCAAAAACTACCCCTCAACAACCCTCCAATGTAGAAAAATCCGAAAATAGTTGAAATACCCGTTGCTCGAGATTTTTTGCAGAAATGAGTTATTCTGTACCTGCTGATACATTTTACAGGGTGGAATGATGTCAAACAAAAATTACCCCACAACAACCCCCCGAAGTAGAAACTTTTTGAAATACTTGAAAACCCCGTTGCTAGACGTTTTTTGACAGAAATAAAATAATCTACACCTGCTGAATACGTTCTATGTAGTGAAATGATTTGTGAACCAAAAACTACCCCTCAACAACCCTCCGGAAGTAGAAAAATCTTGAAACCCGTTGCTCGAGGTTTTTTGACAGAAATTATTTATTCCATTCCTGTTGCATACGTTTTATAGGGTTAAATGATTTGTGAACGAAAAACTACACCTCAACAACCCTCCGAAATGGAAAAATCTTGAAATATTCAAAATACCCGTTGCTCGATATTTTTTGAAAGAAATAAATTATTTTTCACCTACAGAATATTTTTTATATGGTGACAAATTTGTGGACAAATACAAAACTCTTGAAATAGTTGAAATGCTTGAGGTTTTTTGACAGAAATTGATCATTCTATAGCTGCTGCATATGTTGCACAGGGTGAAATGCAGTGTGAACCAAAAACTACCCCTCAACAACCCTCAGAACTGGAAAAAATTTGAAACATTTGAAATGTCCGTTGCTCGATATTTTTTGACAGATATTGATTATTTCTTACCTGCTGAATATGTTCTATAGGGTGACAAAATTTGTGGATCAAAAACTACCCCTGAAAAACACTCCAAAGTAGAAAAATCCTGACACAGTTGAAGTGCCCGTTGCTCGAGGTTTTTTGACGGAAATGAATTATTCTTCACTTTCTCAATACGTTCTATAGAATAAAACAGCTTGTGAATCAAAAACTACCCCTCAACAACCCTCTGAAGTTGAAAATTCTGGAAACAGTGGAAATTTCCGTTGCACGAGATTTTTTGACAGAAGTTGATTATTTTATACCTGTTGAATACGTTATAAAGGGAAAAATTATTTGTGATACGAAAACTACCCCTCAACAACCCTCCAAATTTGAAAAATCTCGAAAGAGTTGAAATTCCCGTTGCTTGAGGTTTTTTCATGGAAATAAATTATGCTACATCTGTTGAATACGTTTCAAAGGGAAAAATAATTAGTAAATCAAATACTACCCTTCAACAACCCTCAACAAAATCTTGAAGCAGTTGAAATACCCGTTGCTCGAGGTTTTTTTGATGGAAATGAACTATTATATACCTGCTCAATACGTACTATGAAGTGATATAATATGTGAACCAAAAACTACCCCTCAACAAACCTCTGAAGTAGAAAAATTCTGAAAATGCCCGTTTCTCTAGGTTTTTTGATAAAAATGAAATATTCCACACCTGCTGAATATGTTTTATGGTGTGAAATCATTTGTGAACCAAAAAAATACCCTTTAAGAACCCATCGAAGTAGAAAATTTTTGAATTTTCCTGGCGGAAATGAATTATTCGACACCTACCAAATACGTTCTATAGCGTAAAACTACCCCTCAACAACCCTCCGAAGTAGAAAAATCGGGAAACAGTTAAAATATCCGTTGTTTGTTTTTTTTTAATACAGAAATGAATTATTCTACGTCTGTTGAATATGTTTTGCAGGGCAAAATAATTTGTGATCCAACAGCTACCCCTCAACAACATTATATAGAACGTTATCAGTAAGTTTAGAATAATACATTTCCGTCAAAAAACCTCGAGCAACGGATATTTGTAAATAACATAACCAAAAATAAAAACCGTTGCTGGGAAAACCGTTGCTGCTTGTGTTAATTCATTCATCTGTACGATCTGGTGAAATATATAGTCCGTCAGCCCGCTGCCAAAATGTATAATGATTTCATAACGTATGCCATGTAGGGTTTTGGTAGTTATAAATATAATAATCAATGAACTAGCAAACTTAGCGCTTGCCCGTGGAATAAAATGATACTAATAATACTTTTTTTTTCTCAAATACATGCATAAACACTTATAGAATTTGTCAGAAACTAGTTGATTATTGTGGATTGCATGAAGAAATCACGTATTCTAATGATAGTTTAGCGTATGCCAAGCATACCAAACGATTTTTCATCGAATAAAAATCAGACGGAAACCGATCGGCATTCGTGTCGCGTTGTTCCGAAGAGACACCATATGCCCTCAAATGTGTTGAGAAATAGGTCATTGTTGAATCTATATGTGTTTTCGCATGTCTTTGGGAGAATTGAGTGTAATGAAAATTATAATATAATTATAATATAATATAATTACAATAATAATTATTGTTATTGTAATGTTCCACGTGCAAGCGCAAATTTTGCTTGTGCATTGATCATTACATTCACAACTACCAAAACATTGAAGGGAATACCTTATAAAATCATTTAACAATTTGGCAGAGGGCTGACGGGCTTATAGAAAGTGAATTTTGACCCACTTCCAGTGGACCGATCAAATTGAAATTTGGAATGTGTTCCTCTTTTCTGTGACAATACGGGATTGAACTTCTGTTAGAAAAACTGATGAAAGAAGCTTTTGGTTTTCGTGATCGGAGATTATGAATTTAATATCAAAATAAATGAATTCAAGATGGCAAACTGCGAATTCTGTTCTTATGGTCTGATTCTATATGAAATTGGAATACTGAGTATTTGGGAATATAAGATCATGAAATAAATTCAAGATGGAGGACGAGCTTTGGGATTATGGTACGATTCTATTCATAATCGGCACTGGGGGGATATTTCAGATTATGAATTTTAGGTCCAAATTGATAAATTCAAGATGGCGGACAAAATCTAAATATACTATGAGGGAGTTTTCGAGGTTTCAGGATTGCGGAGTTTCTGTGATCATTGTACGTTTTTAGTCAAAGTTAATGTATAGGTTTATGAAGTCAGAGATCGTTAATTTTGACAAAAAGATTAATGATTCAATCGATCATTGGATGCTCATCAAATCGAAGAGTTAGAATACACAATATTGAGTATCAAGAAGCCCTGGTATACTGAAGCTCTTATGGAAATGAACAGAACGGGGAATATCTGATTGCTTATAACTAAATATACGAAAGAAAAAAAAACATTTAAAGACAAGCTTTCATTCAAATTCACTGAAAAGGAATGAATAACATTGAAAGAAAGAAAATTCAAAACTCCGATTGAATACACTGAAAAGGAAAAAATGTCTGCTTCAGATGTGTTATGTCGGTTATTCTGTGAGTAACACATTCAGTAGCTAAGAATTGTTATTTTTGCTCACAGAATACCCTATATCACACATCTAATTATTTCTGGTTTCAAAGAGAAACAAACACCTGTTAAATCTAGGAAACATCATCGGAATCAAGATGAAGTAGCTAGGAATTGGAGTTCCTCTTGAACATTTGGAGGATGTAGGCCTAACATTTCCGTAGTCAATGATCTCCAAATGTCCGCCGTTCGTTGAAAGAATGAGTCCTGGTGAATAGACGTCAGTATCAAAGGTGACAACAAGAGGTGTGATGACTGAACTTGTTGATGGAACTGATGAAGGTGAAACGGCCAAAGATAGTTCAGAAGAGATTGGGTTATCAAAACATCTCAAGGAGTGAGACAGTTCACCAACCTCTCTGCGGTGTGCCAGATAAGTAAGGGAATATGTGCCCTTTTTAAAATATTTTATTTCTATTTATGATTCAATGAATTGTCATGTTTGGTATGTTTATTTATATCGTATAGGATTATGGCAACGAGCACCGTCCTGGTATGGTAGGACATCATGTGTCTTTGTTGACAAGCGCTCATTGAGAAAAATGCAGATTTCTTTTTTTGTTTATCAACTTGTTGTTTCTCTTTCTTATTTAATATTTCGTCGAATACATTTATTCTTTGTTTCACCTATTCTCCTATCTTTTTACGAAACTTCCAATCTATTTATCAATCTTTCTTTCAGATGGACGAGAGATGGACTAATTTAATCGATTCTGATCGATTGTCTAGCAGATTTTAGTATAATGTGAATCGAAGGGAAGTCCATATGATTCATTATCCAACGCTGTATTGCCAGTAAAGCAGTTTTTTTTTGTCAGAGGGTTGCCTTATATTCCTCACTTATTCGATTATCAGAAAGAGATAAATTTTTACGTCAAAATTTTCACTTAGTTGAGATAGGAGTGCAGCCCCCAAACTAACACTGAAAATTTTAGATTCTGTCCAAAGAAACGACAATCGTTTAGTCGCTCAAAACTCGCTCACTTCTATGGAACACAAAAATATTGAAAAATCCGCGAAGTATTGGCTGGGAAAGTAATTGTTTTCTGTCATATTTGCAGTAAGATTTTTGGAAAGAGGGGTGATTTGACTTTGTCAGATTTCATAAATGACACTATACAGATAATGAATATTAATTTCTTTATGAATTACTCTTCATATTCTTCAAATATATCGTTGTATTTGTTTTTTATTTATCCTGACAATATTCAAAAACATACCATGCCTTCAATTACTGAATTTTATTGAATGAAACGAAATCGAAATACCCCTCTTTCCACACATTCCCGCAAATTGGCCAATATTTGACAGAAAACGTTTTCTTTCCCTAACGGATATTGAATTAAATCTGACATCCATTTCTGCAACGTTCCTCAAGGAGGTCACAATTTCAAGTGCTGATTGTGATCAAATATTGGATATTATGCCTCAAACTTCAACTATCAAGCCTTTGAATTCTATATTTCTATTCTTGTCAATCACATTCAATTATCTTGATATGAAGAAAGAAATTGAAAGCTTACTTTTGTAAATACCCTAACTTAGAAACTCATTTACTCACAGTTATGTGTTTGATAAAGCACTACTGCTTTGCAATAGTTATATTTTGTTTTGCTTCACCTCATGAATACTACTACTAATATTATTCATCTCTCATTTGTACTACTTAGGTTAAGTGTAAGAGTGCCCTAAACTAAACTTTGCTTATTTCGTACCGAAGACTATAAAGTCAATTTATTATTGTTTTTATCATTTGATTTGAAATGACCATCTGCAGGCATGTTCCAAGATTTTTGCATATCTTCAGTGCTAGGGTTCGTCGAACAACATAAGAATCTTCCTGTCACACCAAGTGGATGGTGCCCTCCAAGCATTAATTACCCCCATCCAGGAATGCAGTCGCGACTTATAAATATGTCAATTTATGCGACTCACGATATGTCAATATTTTTATTTAATTCATTTAATTTTTATCATACTCTCCATATCAAACTTTGCTTTCGTTGACGAATAAACCGCCAGTACTGACTAACAATCATAATTTTCGGACTTTACTTGGCAGAAGCTCATCAAACTAATAATAAAAATAAATTAAGCAATCCAGACTTCTGCAGTCAACCTAAACAATAGGTATAATCGACGGCAACAGAAAACAACTAGATACACTAATGATTGGCAAAACCATGTGGGTTGAGACATGTTTTAGCGTTGAGATTGGGATAACATTGCAAAGTAGTTCTTGTAGAATACTTTGCCAAGAATCTATCAGATATAATTCAATTGTCGCAGGGGGCAGTATTTGTTTTCTGTTAGATACTTGCCGATGATTATACCTATTGTACAGGTTAAATGCAGAAGTCTGCATTGCCTAATCCATTTCTACCAATAATTACAATTTTTGCTTGTCTGTACCGTCACATGTACCGTAAAGTGCCTATCGTGTGTGAAGAGAAATTTGTGAAACTTGGCAACGTTCAGTGGTCCTCACTTTATACACCTCATACTAATAATTAGGTTATACGGACCTCAGTTTGGTAGGATTCTGCAGACAAATAAACGGACCTCACAATGATATCACTGAAGTATGGTCCTCACTTCGTTCCGATATACTCGTAAAAATCAAATTTGAACTGTTCAGTAATTCAAGCGTATATTGGATAATCTTGGTGCCCCCTACTCTGAACAAGAACAGAAAAGGCTATGACGAGTGTCTAACACCTCTCCTTCCAGTGGTCCTCGCAACGTTGATTTTACGGTGTGTCCTCAGTTTGATAGTTGGCGCTATATATATATATATATATATATATATATATATATATATATATATATATATATATATATATATCTGTTCGGATGTTCGGAAAGGTTTCCGCGGTCAGAAATATGTACATTACTAACTTCATGGGTTGAACCGCGTTGAGAGTTTATAACTCGACGTTTCGGCTCCTGCTTTGGAGCCATTTTCAAGAGTGTGACTGCGAGGCCTCTATCTGCCTACTCCTCGAGTCGTGGTCTTGAGAGATATCAAGGTCTCAACCTGCCTACTCCTTGATCTCAAAAGACGATCCGATGTTGGTTGCAGTGTAGTATTTATAGGTGGTTGGCTACCTGGAGGTGGGCGGGTCTTACGGGTTTTCTCGTTTGTCTTGTCTGCTGGTGCCTGCTGTGTAGTTGGAGTTAATGGGATAATAATTGATTGCGGATAAGTTTCACGTGGCCTGGTAATTACGGTTGGAAGAAGGGGCTTCCAAATGGGGTTCAATTTACGGCTATCATCTTTAATGTTCAGGCAATCAGGCCGTTTTTCGATTTCGATGGCTTCTCTGATAAAACGAGAAGTTCTTGAACGTATTGGGGCGATGGTTTTCGTTTTCTCGAAATCTATGGGGTGACCCGTTTGGATGAAATGAAGAGCTAATGCGGAGCTGGTGTCTCGATTTCTAACTGAAAGGGAGTGTTGATAGGATCGAAAATGGATCTGTTTCGAAGTTTCTCCTATATAAGAGTGGGGGCAGATAGAACAGGGAACTTCGTAAATACCATGGTCTTCGTTGGGAATTTTGTCTTTTGTTGGTCTGATGAGGTGTGACAGTTTTTGTTCTGTGGTAAAGATGGTTTTGATATTTGCTTTTCTGAAAAGTCGACTGATTTTGTCCGTCACCCCTTTGATGTAAGGGAAGAAGACTTTGGATGGACGGTCTTCAACTTGAGGTTCGTTTTTGGTTACTAATGGTTTCTGAAGCTGTTTTTGGATGTTTCTGTCTATGTGGTCTGGTCTGTATCCGTTTTGTAGGAGGGCTTGTTTTACGTTGTGAAGTTCGGATTGTCTGTTGTGGTCGTCGGTTAGTCGGATGGAGCGAGATATCAGAGTATTTACGACTGAGTTGAGTTGTGAGGGATGATGGTGGGACTTGGAGTTGAGATATCGGTTGGTGTGGGTGGGTTTTCTATAAACCGTGTACGAGAAACCTTGTTGAGGATTTTTAGTGATTTGTACATCTTAGAAAGGCAGAGTTGAATTGCTTTCTATCTCCATCGTGAAGCGAATGTTTATAGAAAACCCACCCACACCAACCGATATCTCAACTCCAAGTCCCACCATCATCCCTCACAACTCAACTCAGTCGTAAATACTCTGATATCTCGCTTCATCCGACTAACCGACGACCACAACAGACAATCCGAACTTCACAACGTAAAACAAGCCCTCCTACAAAACGGATACAGACCAGACCACATAGACAGAAACATCCAAAAACAGCTTCAGAAACCATTAGTAACCAAAAACGAACCACAAGTTGAATACCGTCCATCCAAAGTCTTCTTCCCTTACATCAAAGGGGTGACGGACAAAATCAGTCGACTTTTCAGAAAAGCAAATATCAAAACCATCTTTACCACAGAACAAAAACTATCACACCTCATCAGACCAACAAAAGACAAAATTCCCAACGAAAACCATGGTATTTACGAAATTCCCTGTTCTATCTGCCCCCACTCTTATATAGGAGAAACTTCGAAACAGATCCATTTTCGATCCTATCAACACTCTCTTTCAGTTAGAAATCGAGACACCAGCTCCGCATTAGCTCTTCATTTCATCCAAACGGGTCACCCCATAGATTTCGAGAAAACGAAAACCATCGCCCCAGTACGTTCAAGAACTTCTCGTTTTATCAGAGAAGCCATCGAAATCGAAAAACGGCCTGATTGCCTGAACATTAAAGATGATAGCCGTAAATTGAACCCCATTTGGAAGCCCCTTCTTCCAACCGTAATTACCAGGCCACGTGAAACTTATCCGCAATCAATTATTATCCCATTAACTCCAACTACACAGCAGGCACCAGCAGACAAGACAAACGAGAAAACCCGTAAGACCCGCCCACCTCCAGGTAGCCAACCACCTATAAATACTACAGTGCAACCAACATCGGATCGTCTTTTGAGATCAAGGAGTAGGCAGGTTGAGACCTTGATATCTCTCAAGACCACGACTCGAGGAGTAGGCAGATAGAGGCCTCGCAGTCACACTCTTGAAAATGGCTTCAAAGCAGGAGCCGAAACGTCGAGTTATAAACTCTCAACGCGGTTCAACCCATGAACTTAGTAATGTATATATATATATATATATATATATATATATATATATATATATATATATATATATATATATATATATATATATATATATATATATATATATGAAAATAGGTAATTCGTGACTGACTATAACTGTAGAATTGAAAATATCTTGAGGTTGCAGTCTGATATTGGATTTAAAGAAAACTCTTTGTCATCTTGCCAAGCTTTCGGAAATGTTTATTTCCTTCCTCAGGACAACTACAAAAGGACAATTTAATAAATGGAGAAAAAATATTGAATCTACTTACATAACTTGAGTAAAAATAGAAATTAGCATCAAAAAAAGAATGTTGTATGTAAAAATATTAGACAGATAAAATTTTAAATGAATGTCAATCAACTTCAAATATGATGAGATACAATCAAGTAACTCTACTGCATTACTATAATTTTTTAACTTATCTCTGTTCAGTTTTAAAATATAAGTGTAAATTTTACTCAAATTATTGAGATCAGTTTTTTTATTTAGGCTGTTACTCTCTTCATTAATTTGCAACATTTCTAAAAATGTCCTTTTAAAAATGTTGTTTTCTATTCCAAGTACACTAACATTATCAAAACTCATATTTTAAAACTGAACAGAGATAAGTTAAAAAATTATAGTAATGCTGATATACCCAGTAGAGTTACTTGATTGTATCTCATCATATTTGAAGTTGATTGACATTCATTTAAAATTTTATCTGTCTAATATTTTTACATACAACATTCTTTTTTTGATGCTAATTTCTATTTTTACTCAAGTTATGTAAGTAGATTCAATATTTTTTCTCCATTTATTAAATTGTCCTTTTGTAGTTGTCCTGAGGAAGGAAATAAACATTTCCGAAAGCTTGGCAAGATGACAAAGAGTTTTCTTTAAATCCAATATCAGACTGCAACCTCAAGATATTTTCAATTCTATATATATATATATATATATATATATATATATATATATATATATATATATATATAATATATATATATATATATATATATATATATATACATACACATACACATACATGTACGATATTATGCATCGTCCGCCCCTGGTGTATTGATAGGCACAAGAGGCACATATTTAGAAACAAATGCGGACGTTTCTTTGGATTTATTGCAATTGGCATTGAACAAAAGGCAGAAGCATCAAAGGAGCTTCAATTAGCTGCTAAGAAAATTGAATATCATCAATACTGATACGGAGGATTACAAAAGCTCAATTTCTTGAATCTCTCGAAGTATTGGATGGAGAGATATATGTCTTCCTGCTCTTTCGGACTAAAATTTTTGGCAAAGCTTTGAAACTTACTGCTTTGGGGAGTATTTTTTGAGGCATTTAGCCTGCCAAAAATCAACACAGGAGATCCAGAATAGAGAAAAGGTATTCCTTCCTCTTGAAGTAAATTCAGGAATTCTTGTAACATTCACGGATCAGGGCCAATCTATTTTTAAAATTCACTTGTTTAACTGACATGCCAAAATGTTAATTTTCCAAATGGGGTGAGATAAACAAATCAAAACTTCGTGACGTTGCAATTTTGAATTCTAGCATTAAATATAGGAAAACACATACATAAATATGGTATGAATTGAAATGTTTTACATGGACCCAATATCATTGAAGATAACTGTATAGAAAGTGCTAGTTCTCAATTATCTGGCCCACAACACACAGTAAATTTGGTAATATTGTCTGCAAGTGAAGATGGGTATGTAACAATCCATATGTGCAATCAACAAGGGATTTGTTAGATATGAGAACATTTTTCACAAAATTGAACAAATGAGGTAACTAAAAAAATATTAATATATTGTATGTTTCTATGGTTCGATAGTTGTTTAGTTCGATAATTGCTTTACCGTAAGTATTTACAATGATACCTTCAAATATTTGTTTTTACTATCATATATTTCAGAACCCTCAAAATCGAGACGGAAGTTTGGTACTGTCAGACTATTGAAGACTCTAAAAACATTCAATATCGGGTGAACTCTATGAGAAAGGACAAAAACAGTATGGAACAATTCATAACACCTAATGGAAGGAGAATCTTTTGAATAAATTGATCTATATGGGAAAAGGCATAATTTAAATTTGACACGACAGATGTCAACACCAAACTGGTGGAAATTCATTCAACAGAAGAAACTTCACATCAAATATCAATCACATGAAGCATTGAATGAACAATGATATGATCAAACTACACTTAGAAATTATAATATGGAATAAAATGAATTGAATTAGGTTAAAATTATAAATAAATGACAGAAGGAGGAAGAAACCCGATTTTTTTATGTACAAGACTATGCTAAGGAAAAAGAAAGAAAATTTGTAAAGAAATTTAAATAAGAAAGTAACAATCTACATTGTAACTAGTTAGTGATTAATTTTGAAACTTTCAAGATCAATGAATTCAACATATTGTTGCTGAGAAACCGAGTATAGTCAATTGTTAATTGTAAACAAAGTTTTTTTTTAACTATTGGTTATGTAGTTGACATTCATATATTAATCCACGAAAATAAACATAAAAACTATGGAATTCAAAAAAAAATAAAGTTCCAAATATGTATCAAAGTTAACAAAGTATGTGCGTTTTTGTAAACATGAGCTACAACCTTCAGCTGATTGTAAGAATCCCAGCAAAAACTTATTTGTAAGTGTGTATGTGTTCCTGATGAAGGAGAAATCGAAGTATCCATATTATGCAGTCCAGAGTTCCAGTGGAAATGCGTTATATTGGAACCGTTTGGGAAACTTTTTTACTAGGTAATAGTTTTTCAGAAAATTTCATTCTTCATAAAAGTTGGTGCATTGAATTAGACTTTGTTTTCCTTTCTTTTCCTGTCACCAGCTGCACCCCAGCCTCTTATGCTTTTTGTGCATTCCAATTGGTTTCACAGCACCCACTCCGTAACATTAGTCCTCTGTACCAGTATGCACAGGTTCTTCACCGGTTGACTGTTGTATTCTTCGGCAGTTAGCCTATGGCAGCACGTGTTTGGCTGTTTCTGTCTCTTTACCACGTTGTCTGCAGGAAAGTTCTCAGTTGTACATTCCCATTTTGTGCAGGTGTTTTATCATTTGGCTGTGACCAGTGACTTGATTCCTGCTCAGCTTGAGTAGTCCTTCAGTTTTGTGTTTTGACGGTTCTTTGAAGTATGTTTCCCCGTGGTGCCTGAGAGGGGCTTCGTTCCACCTCTCCTTCTGTTTTCGTTTGATCCAGTACCAAATGCATCCTCGAATGTCGGATTCAGTAATCCAGAGTGCGGGTTCTGGGCCAATATATGGAGTTGATGAACCCTTTCTGGCTAGTTCATCAGCTTTCTCATTGCCCTCGATGCCACAGTGTGCTGGAACCCACATCAAAGTTGTTTTGTTGTGTTCTGAGAGAACACTGAGTTCTTCTCGGCATTTCCATACCAGTCTTGATATCACCTTCGGGTTCATGAGAGCCTTCAGTGACGCCTGGCTGTCTGAGCATATTTTGATCCTTGCATAACGCCTTTCCCTCATGTTGCGAAAATCGGTTATGACTATCAATGGCGTGTAGCTAAGCGGGAAACGACCGATATTCTAAATTCGCTGTGGAACTAATATGCAAAATATCGAAAACTGTTATCGCAAAAAGTTGTTTGCAATTGAATGATACTTTCAGTTGTCCAGTTCAGTCAATTACCAATATCAATTTTTTTCAAGGATTCTGAATCGAATTGATTCATAATTTTCTTTAAATTCAATTTTTCTTTACTTTTTACTATTCTGCAGAACTTGTTTCTGGTTGCAAGTAACTTTGTTCACGTATTAGATTCCTAATATGAGATAATTTTTAGGAAATAATGCTGTTCTTGGAAGAGTTTTGGACGCTGCGTTTGTGACTGGTTTCAAATAACAATATGGTTTTCTACTGATATGGTAAGGTACTTCATATAAGAGATATAGTACTTGTTCTGATGATTTTAATGGATTTTGAACTTTTTGACTATGAAAGTATTAACATTTCAATGATATAACTGCAATAAAAGCTCTGTATTGCTCCTTAGTTCGAACTAACCTTTATTACTGTTCTACAGTCTGGTCCCCACACTACAGAACCTACATAACGAAAATTGATAGGATTCAAAATAACTTCCCAAGGTACGTTGCTTTCAAGTCAGGTTTTTACTGTGAATATGCACTACTGGAATACAATCTAAACATCCCCACTCTCGTGGTCCGCAGAAAACAAAGAGATCTTATTAAACTTTTCTATATCATAAATGTCAGATACGATTGCACCAATATCCGTTTGAAAATTAATTTCTTGGTACCTTCTCGATCAACTAGTTAAGTTCAAACATTCCACATACCTTTCCACAGGTTCAACTATACTTTCAATAACTACATCTCATTAACACTCAGATTGGCAAATTCCCTCAATTTGGTACATTATTAAGTAGGCTCATCTTCAACAAGTCAACTTGTAAATAAATATTTAAATAATTATTCTAAAAGATGTGAATCCGACATATTACCACTGTACTCCGTATTTTATTTGCTTACACAATGTAATCATTATTTTCTTTCCTTAAAAGGGCTTGCCCGTAAATATATAAATAAGAAACGTTTTCATAACAATACGTCTCTTGAACACTGCTCTTCATGATGTCTAGTCTAGTCCCATCCAGAAGTTTGAGTTACTCAGTCAATCATAAGTTGAATAATCACCTTTTAACTATCTTCTCGAGAGTATGTTTCATGCGACTTGATACATAACATTTCTCAAATACTGATATACAGAGAAAAGGTATTTTGAAAGATTTCCACGATAGAAAATAACATTTCGAACGCTAGTAAATTGGGATAGAGATTATACCACTTTTTCAACCTTACCCTATATTGTATTTGTTCCCCAAGCAAGGAACAAAATCTCGTACACGCCAAAGTCATAAGTTTCTATACGCGCGAATAGAGTCACCCAGCGGAACATAATCCTATTAGGGTGACCCAACGAGATCCCCTTAAACCACTTTGCATCTTTGTCTCGGCTTTTTCTGCCCAACCGGAGCTTTACTTAATCAAGGGAAATAGGGTCCATATATCTTCTGCCATATAAACTGGAGAGGTGATGAATTTTTATCGTTTAGGATGGAATAGTTTCTTTAGGCGTTATCACTCTTTTTCTTCTTCATTCTTTTGGAGCATGATGTTCAGTTTTTATTCATTCGATTGTGCGAGTGAAGTGGGGTAATTTTTTTCAATGATATGGGGGTGAGTAATTCCATTAGTTGTTTTCGTGATATTGAAAATAATTCTAGGTATATAACATTGATTTAGAACACCTCAAAAATCGCCTTCGTGCAAATTTAAACGTTGAAACAAATCTATCATAATTTTTTTAAATAGATTCTTTGAATTTGCGAGTATTGATTTGAGAAAGTCGACATTTTCTTTTATGCCAATATTTGTAGAACTCATTATAGGGTTTTACAACAAGGATGATTTTATCAGCAAAATTATATATATTTTTTTATTGGTGCCCCATTTTACCCATTTCAAGCACGCCTCAGCGTGTCTAAATCGAACTTTCAAGAACGCGCGTTTTTTAAAGTCACCATGGCAACATCAACAAGTTGAGAAACGTGATGACGTTTGAATGACAATTCTTTGATTATTGATCTGACAGGAGTACCTTGTGTATTGTTTATCCAATCTCAGTTGAATGAGCTGTAATGTAAAACCGGATTAACACTTCAATGAATTCACCTCTTTGAAGTACTTGCCGACCATAGGCGGAGATATTTTCTCTTACTTGGGTATAACTTTGCGTATTGCTTGATGAATAGAAATTTGCGAATATAATGTATCTTGTTCTTATAATGAATATAATTGAAGGATTGCGCATATATGGGTACGGGACGTTACTCGTAACTCATTGACAAGTTATCTGACACACCTGAAACAAGTCGGTCGGAAAAAAAGAATAAGAGAACATCAGGAAACAGTGATAATTTATTTGCTGGTACGGATATCTTATATACATATCAAAGTCGTGAGACTCAATCATCATAATCCTCCGAGTCAGACGAATCACCCACGGTTATGATTGCTGGTTGAATGGATGTCAAAAGGAAATATTCACGTTCTTTTGAAATCACATGTAAAATGCATTGTGTTCAAAGATCTTCATATTCCTCTCATAAGTTTCTGCTAACATTTTCTACTACTTCTCCTCTTCGATTTGAACATTGATTGGACTTTCTCATTTTTTTTATGAATGCCCAAACCAATTCAATGAGGTTGAAAACACAATAATACAGAGGTGACCTCAGATGCGTACGACCAGAATGTTTACAAAGTTCATCAATAATACTTTCTTTTTCAAAATTTTCATTTTCAATCATACTTAGTAATACCTCCATCGTGGCTCTTTGGGGAATATTCAATTTCTTATATATTCCAAACTGTTTCCTTTTTTTGTTGATTTTGTCGGCATTTTTATCTTTTGACGGGAGTGGTATGACGCATTATCCATTACAATAACAGAAGTTGGTGGTATATTTGGTAATAATTGTTCACTGGACCATTTTTCGAATAAAATTGCAGTCATATGCTCATGATAATCTGCTGAACATTTTTTTATTTGTTTTGCTGACAACAGCAACGCGTTCGGTACAAAACCATCTTCACTACCCGCGTGTACAATAATTATACGTTTTCCTCTGGAACATGGTGCTTGGAGACAACAGTTTTGGGAGTTATCGTAAAACGGGGTTACTTCGACAGCGGGGGTAACTTCGACACGTATAATATCATGTATGTTTTTTGCATACAAATTGACTTTTTAGTGTTTTTTCGGTTATCCATTTATTGTTTATTGTTACGAGTATCACTATTATTATCATTATTACTATTTTTTTGTTTTTATTATTATTATTATTTCTAGTTTTGTTTTTCCTCGTTGTTTCAGGTAACACGTACCTAATTTTTTTGTAAGATGCCGCGCACCAACGTCAAAAAGCTGGGAGGTAGACCGTACCTCAACTATAATAAGGAGAGCATGGAGAAAGCCATTGAAGCTGTGAAGAAAGGCATGTCCAAATCTAGAGCAAGTCTAAAGTTTAAGGTTCCAAGAACAACTTTGATCGATAAAATTAGTGGAACCCATCTTTTAAAACCGGGTCGTCCATGTATACTGACTGTCGAGGAAGAACAGATGATAGCAAAAACCCTTGGTGCAGTTAGCAACTGGGGCTTCCCCATGACGCACCAAGATATTCGCATAGTTGTGGCAAAGTTTGTAACGAAGCAAGGCAGGGATATTCCGGGATGGAAGAACAACGAACCAGGTTTGGATTTCATAAACAAATTTGCTGAAAGAAACAACCTGACAACCCGGTTGGCTTCAAATATCAAACGTCAGCGCTCTGCGGTGGGTAAACCGGAAATAAAAGAATTTTTCGACAACATTAAAGACAACTTGGAATATGCGTTACCGGAACATGTCTATAATTACGACGAAACTAACATCACTGATGATCCTGGTGCAAAAAAGTATTGGTGCCCAGAGGAACTAAGAGAGTCGAGCGAGTTCAAGAGCACTCTAGGACATCGATCAGTATAATGATTTGCGGAACAGCTAAGGGCATCCTGCTTCCACCCATGGTGGTCTACAAAGCCCAACACTTATACGAAAATTGGACGACAGGAGGTCCTGCGGGCACAGTATATGAGGTCACGCCAAGTGGTTGGTTTGATATGACAACATTTGAAAAATGGTTCTTCGATATTTTGATCCCTCACATAAACGCCAATAGCTCCCCAGAAGAAACAAAGGTTGTGATTGGAGATAACCTTGCGTCACATTTCTCTCCTCGTGTCGTCGAAGCAGCAATAGCGAATAATATCTACATGACGCCTCTGCCACCAAATTCGACACATCTGATGCAGCCTTTAGATGTGAGTTTTTTTGCGCCCATGAAGCGAAAATGGCGAGAAGTCTTACAGCCGTATGCATAGTCAATCGCCAGCGACTCGCCAGAGTTTCGCCGTTCGCTACACAAGGATTATAATGCACAGTCGAGCTCCAAAAAAGTGACAACTACGCGATAAGTTACATTTTGGCGAAACGCTGGCGATGTACCACTTTTTTGAGCTCGAATTTGCATCATAGTTCTTGTGTAGCGAGCGGCGAAACTCTGGCGAATCGCTGAAATTGACTATGCATACGGCTGTTAGATACGTGGAGGAAGGAGTGTCGTCGGAAAGGAAGCATTCCAAAAGAACAATTCCCCAACTTGCTGAATCGCTTGTGGTCTCATATAGCAGAAAACGCTTCCACAAACCTGCAATCTGGCTTTAGGGCAACAGGGCTAAGCCCATTTGATCCAGAAAGAGTTTTCGCCAAACTTCCTGGCAACGAATTTAGTTCCGAGAGGGTGCTAGATTCCAGTTTACTACAATTTCTAAAGGAATCTAGAGGATATTCTAATGCGCAGGCAACGCCTCGCAAAAGAGGAAAGAAAATAGCAACACGGCCAGGTCAACAAATGCAGATGCCAGTTGCAACAAGCACTCCATCCCGCTCGGAAGCAGCAATGGAACAAGTTGATTTACCAGAAATTGTTCATGTTGAAACAACTTCCATCACGCAAAACCCGAAGAAAAACTCAAAGGCAAGTCGCCCTAAACCACTGAAAATGAAAATCGTTGAACCTGATGCACCTGGACCATCGAGAAAGAGATCCACAAAAAAAGTCACTGATTCTGATTCTCTTTGCTCTGTATGCAAATGTTCTTACGCACACTATACTGTAGACAAAGACTGGATTTGTTGCATTTCGTGTTTGAAGTGGATGTGCGGTATTTGCAATCTTGGCTCCAATGACCCTCAATATGAATGTCCTGCCTGCAATTGCTGTTCCATTTGTCTAACAGAGTTTTCCGAATACACGAACCAAAAAGCTTGGATTAAGTGTGTGACTTGTGGAAAGTGGGTTTGTGGACACTGCAACGGGGGTTCCAACCAAGCGAGCTACGAATGTGCCTCATGTTTCGATGATGATTAAGCATTTGTCCCTGACTTGTTCCTATGTTCTTAGCATATTTAGATTTTTTTTTACTTGTGTTACCTACTTTATTTAAGAGTTTTTGTTTAGTTAAAAGGATGTTTTTTAGTTTAGATTTATATGCCAAATATGCCATACCAAAGTTGCTAAATATATAAATGATTTTCTGCAAGTATTATTTTTAACAACCCATTTACTATTATTATTATTATTATTATTGTTATTATTATTATTATTATATATTTATTTTTACATTTTTCGGTGTCGAAGTTACCCTGGAGAAAGCTAACTTCGATTTTATGCATAATTCTGCATGGTGTCGAAGTTACCCCCAACCCGGGGTAACTTCGACACCAAAAAGAAATTTAAAAAAAAGGTGAAGGGGGGGTGGGGCCACAATAATTTTTTTAGTGAATAGAACCAAGGCTTCAATTGTTACAATGGAATAGGAGCCAAGGTTGTCAAGCGTATAGTTTCCTTTACAGAGCAACAAACATGCCAAAAACCTGTCGAAGTAACCCCGTTTTACGGTATCCACCCATCCATACCGTTTCACATCATGACTATCAAACCAAGTCTGTTCAATTCCCGATGTTCTTTCTTTTATTTGTCGAAAGTAATCTTGCCTTTGCAGAACGATCCTGTGTGATCCATCTTTGTTTTTAAATTCCCATTGTTCATCCGGTTGTGAGTCTTGTTCCTCACGTTCTTCGAATTGTTCATCAGGTTGTGAGTTTTGTTCCTCACGTTCTTCGAATGGTCGCCAAAATTCCATGTTGCAACACTAAATACACAAACGTTAATACTAAAAGTTCAATGTTGATTTTCACACTTCAAGTTTAAAAAACCGCGACATATGTTTTGAAAATACAATGGATTCTTCAAGTAGAAGCATACTGAGTTATACTATTACAATGTCCTTCTTTTATATTCCCAAAATGTTAATTAATTTGGGAACAGTTTTATACCTATTTTCGGATAATTCTATGAGAACAAATAGTGTTTGTCATTAATTAATTACATTTATACCTAGTCTAACGGCAAAACAAATTAAGTAGAGAGAAAATATTAAGTTCTGTTTGATCGTTCATTAAGTATGCTACTGTTCTTCTTTTCATAAATATCACCCGGCTGCCGGACAGCAATAAACTAAACCTATATATTGAGCTGAATGAAGTAATTCAACTGAGATTGGATGAACTATAACGTGAAATGAAATATTACTACAAAAAATGCAAGACATCACAACTAGTTCCCACCTGGGTCCCCTATTATTTTTAATCTTTATAAATGACGTAAAAGGATGCTTCAAATTTTCCAAAATATTATTGTACGCTGACGTCCTGAAGACATTTTCAAAGATAAAGTCAAACGCAGACTGTTTAAACGTCCAATCTGACTTTTATCGATTCTCTCAATATTGCAACTATAACAGATTGTTCCTCAACTTGAATAAATGCTCGACAATCTCATTTACAAAAAATCAGTATTCAATTGAATTCGATTACAATCTACTTGGGAAAAATCTAGACAAGGTCGACCACATTAAGGATTTAGGAGTCATCTTTGACAATAGGCTGAGTTTCAATTTACATTGCGAATATATCGTAAACAAATGCAGCAGGATGTTAGGATTTATTAGTAGGATTTGCAAAACTTTCAACAATCAAAAGGCCATCAAATCATTATATTTTGCTAATGTACATAGTAGATTGAGTTTTGCCAGCGTTATCTGGAGTCCTCGCTATAACCTCTATAAAGTTAGACTTGAGAGAATCCAAAATAGATTCATAATATTTTTAAACTTCAGAATAAATGGTGTTTACAATATTGAAAATTTACATTCAGCAAGATTAACATTCAACATTTTACTATTAGAAAAAAGAAGAATTATCTCAGACTTGGTTTTTATGTTTAAAATCCTTAGGAATTATTATGATGCTTCCGAACTACTGTCCTTAGTATCTATCCACGTGCCATCCAGAAACACAAGAAATAGGCAAATTCTCAATGTAAGTTTTAAACACACCAACCTGGGTCAAAACGCCCCTATTCCTAGGCTTAGCGATAGTTTCAATAAGTACTGCTCGTAGATTGATATTTCCTGTACATCTTTATTTCGTTTTAAAACAAGAACCAAACAAATTTTTCATAATATGTTATCCATATTTGTAATGTATTTTAAGAATATCTACAATTTAAGTTTTTTTTTGTCAGTTTTTGTAAACTGAAAGATATGTATAAGTATCAGTGGATACTGTTTTGGGTTTATACCTGTTTGTATCCCAAATCTGAATAAATAAATGAAATAAATAAATAAGTAAAATATCTGGTTACCTTTTCCATCCATTTGATGAAATAGTGATATTCTTTTTTATACGCAACATTAGTTTTGCTAGTATTTATGATTTCAAACTGTGCCAATAAAAAATATCGCGTGAAGTATCCTTGGATAACTGGTCTTTCAAACACTTGCTCTATTTCGAGCATCCGGCTGCGCCGACGCGCTCAAAAAATCGCGCTTGATTGAAAGACCATTTTATCCACGTATACCTGAGCTCTACAAAATGGAAATTATGACACTTACGCAGGGTGTTGTTTATTCTGGGCGGGTCCCAACTTTGATTTTTGAAATGGCAACCTGCATTTTTTTGGTTTCCACATGAGAAATGAAAGGTAATAGTTTTTCGGAAATATTGACGGTTTTCGAAATTTTAGGCATGATAGCTTTTTTTTACAAATTATTTACACATATTACTTGAAATTATAAAGTTGAAATTCACCTCTGGTCAGATAATGTACGACTCTCCCAAATGGTATATCTAAAATAGAACTATGATTTACACGGTGCGAAAAATAGCTTGCCATAAATTGTAAATAAAAATAAGCAAAATCTTTTTTATTTCGAATGGAAAACCCTGTATATTATCGATCCATAAGAAGCGCCAACGAAAGCTATATGAATTCCCGCCGAACTAATTAATTTTCAATGAATCGTTTATTCGCTCTTCCATCCGGAAGATAATAAATTTCGACATAATTGACAATATTGTAAATATTCCAAAACAAACATTATATGAATGAAAATAATAAAAGAGTGGTGGTCGAATTCACTACTTGCTTATCTTCTTAATGAGTAATTGAAGGCATGGAACGATAATCCGAAGAAGGGGATGGACAAAAACCATGCATCAAATGAAGGAAATAGAAAGTGTTTCACGTGTTTCATTACGAGAAATATGTTGGAAAGTTAACATATCTTTCCATCGCAGTAATCAAATATGGAAATAGAAAGAATTTCCACTTTTAGAAGAAAAAATGTACAGGAAAAACTGTTGATTTCAATCATAGGGAATATTAAATGATATTTGCAGTAGCCTTCGAAGACGCTACTTATGGATCGATTACAGGGTGTTTCATTCAGAATGAAGATTCTGCACATTTTCATTAGCAATGTTTGGCAAGCTGTTTTTCGAACCCTGTTTATCACAGGTTGATTTCAGATATACAGCAAAATAAGACGTTTTTTCCATATATTTTGTCCTAAAATCCACCCCATCCAAGCTACAGACATAGCAAGTTGCTTGAAAAAAATAGTAATTCAACCGTTCAACAAAGGTAAAACTAGCAAGTAAATCGAAGTGCTATGTTGCATTTTAAATAAAAAACTCAAAGCCCACTAAGTACTTCAGTTTGTGTCTTATTACCCTCTCATTTAGGTACTAGTGATTTTCTAGAAAACTATTAGCTGATTCAAAAAAATGAAAGAGGCCAAAACTTTAGATTATTTAATGGGCAACACAATGGTGACATTTTGGGCGGAAATAGTAAATTTTGGCCATAAAAACTATAGGCAACCCTCATTCAGCTCTTCAAATCAGAGTTATCTTATTTTTGAAGCAAGATATGAATAGAGCGTCCAAATAACCAAGGGTATGTAAATTTTCCGAACATTTGATGCATAGGTAATTAAAAATTTACGATTTTTTTCTCAGCTTGCGATGTCTGTAGCTTGAAGGGTGTGAATTTTAGGACACATGTTTGTAGAAAAAAAGTCGTGTTTTGACTTCAGGAATACGCCCCTGGAATGTTTGTATTGAATTCAGAAACACCCTGTACAGTTTGAGAGAGTCACCAACCTACATTATTTGAACAAAACTAAATTTCAGCGGTAGGTGAGTGACACAACTTTATGATTTCAAATATTATGACGAATATTATAAAAACGAAGCTGTCATGCTAAAAATCTCGAAAATATTCAATATTTCGAAGAAAAAGATTCACTTCAAGTACATTTTATTTCTTTTGCAGAAACCGAAGAACTGATAAAAATACAGGTTGCCATTTGAAAAATCAAAGTAGGAACCCGCCCAGAAATAACGGAACATCTGTGTGAGTCATTTTCGTTTTGTAGAGCTCAGGAAATAGTCCATCCATCTAGTACCATATGAGGAGTTATGGAAGACCACACCCTTGTTTCTCCATTTCTGCTAAAAGAAGTGATTGTCCTACTAGGAATAATTTGAAAAGTAGTGACACTGTTTTGGAAAGTGAAGTCAAAACTCAGTCGTGTATATCCTATCCACCTCCATCAACAATATACACAACTCTAATGTTGATTTGTTTCAAACAAACAGAAATAGAACTGTCACTGTGTAATATTAATTAATTTCGAAAGTGTGATAGGGTTACGTTGCACTTCACAGTGATGCATGTCAGCCCCTCAATGAAATTGGGTCACACAGGAAAAAAAACCTATCAGTAAACAACAATATTGAACTATTCCCGTTGTTTGGAGCTGTGGTCGTGGGAGTAATTGTCAGCCGCATGCTGAAGTCGATTGGTTCTGAAGGAAATCAAATACTCATTAAATAACATGTTGTCGAGTGTTTCATCAGAGAAATCCAAATCAGTGATTACAATCAGTTTTGATGATTCTAGCAGATATACACGAACATCAACTAATTTTGATTGAGGAATATCGTTAAAATCCATGCAACGTGATTTTGATATTGTCAATAATATATTGTGTATCTAGTAGTAAAAGCAATATACAGTGAGGACCAAAAGTCCGTCGCACCCCCTGTAACTTCTTTATTCTACATATTACAAAAAAATGTTAGATACATAAGTTGTAGGGTTTCATTCGATCTCTTCAATGGTTTAAGTTTCATTCATACAGAGTGTCTCAAAAAAGCACGGTGACTTAGAAGTTATTTTTTTTAAATGGGACACCCTGTATTTCATTGCATTATTACATTCTACGTTGAATTCTGAACAAGTTTGATAAATGGTTTTCTATCAAAAAAGTTAATAGTTTTGGACTTTGCGCCAGTTCACGAATAAATTAATGAGGTAGGCTATGCACGCTAGGCGCGTTCATTTTATCCATGACAACGAAAACAAAATCTTATCTGTTTTTGCCAAATGTCATTGACATTTTGTAGGTTTTCAAAACTTTGTTTCAAACGGTTTTCAATTTCTCTTGTTGATTAATATGGCTCGTTCAGTAGCAGACAAAGTTGAAGCCGTTATCATATTTGGTGAAGCTAACCGAAATTACCACGCTGCTATTCGCATTTTCAATGAACGGTTTCCAGAACGTCCGATGTGTCGAAAATATCTGCAGAAATTGGTGGCAAAATTTAACCAAACTGGCACCGTGAAAGATGCTCCGAGATCTGGGAGGCCGAAAATAATTACGGAAGATGTTGAAATTCAAGTACTAGCCGAAATGGTAAATAACCCACAACAATCAACTAAGCAAGTAGCTGAGACATGTGATGTTTCTAAAACATCAGTAAAGAGGGTTTTAAAACAAAATAAATTCCATCCTTACAAAATAAAAATTTTGCAGCAATTGGTTGAAGATGATCCAGACCGGCGACTTGAATTTTGCGAGACCATGGCAGAAAGAATTGTTGCAAATCGACTTTATTTGCAACACATCTGCTTTAGTGATGAAAGCACTTTTTACCTAAATGGAAATGTGAAAACCCAGAATTGTAGATATTGGAGTGATGAGAATCCCCATGAATTCCGCGAGGGGCATACTCAATTTCCCCAGAAAATTAATGTTTGGGCTGGTATTTTAGGTAACCACATTGTAGGTCCCATATTCTTGGAAGAAAATTTAAATGGTCCCAGATACCTCCAAATGCTGCAAGACACAATAAGTCCCAGTAACGATGAGATCGTTGCGCAAAACCCACATGAATTTTACTTGGATGTAACATTTCAGCAAGATGGAGCGCCACCACACTATTTTCGGGAGGTGAGAAATTACTTAGATGAAAGGTATCCAGGTAGGTGGATTGGACGTCGAGGTACAACAGAGTGGCCAGCTCGCTCACCGGACCTCTCTCCGCTTGATTTCTTTCTCTGGGGCTATGTGAAATCCGTAGTTTTTAAGACAGTTTGTGGGTTGTTAGATGAACTGCGCCGTCGAATTATTGAAGTGTGTTCAGAAATAACACCTCAAACCTTGATTAATGTTAGGGAAGAGTTTACAACCCGACTATTTATGTGTCAAGAAATGCATGGTGGACATGTCGAACATCTTTTGAAATAGATAAAAACTCACCGTTTTGAGTTATAAATTAAAATATCTATTCAGTTTTTAATGCTTCTTGATCTGTATTTATGGACTACCTTATTTGTTAATAAAATGTTTCAACTTCATTTGTACTAGTTTTTCGTGAGATTCAACAACTCTAACAATTGTAAAATGGTACGACGAGGTAAGTTACACATGGTGCCATCAGCAGTTTGCAACATTGGATAGCTTTCAAAAAGTTAGGATAGGAAAGTGGAATACATTGTGATCCATTTGTTACGATTTTCTCATTGAACTGGCGCAAAAGTAGTCGAAATAATTATATACAAGTGTTCATAAGTCCAAAACTATTAACTTTTTTGATAGAAAACCATATATCAAACTTGTTCAGAATTCAACGTAGAATGTAATAATGCAATGAAATACAGGGTGTCCCATTTAAAAAAATTAACTTCTAAGTCACCGTGCTTTTTTGAGACACTCTGTATGAATGAAACTTAAACCATTAAAGAGATCGAATGAAACCCTACAACTTATGTATTTAACATTTTTTTGTAATATGTAGAATAAAGAAGTTACAGGGGGGGCGACGGACTTTTGGTCCTCACTGTATAGGAATGTGCATTCACTACGAGGTACACATACTATTTTTTCTGAAATCGCAATCACCATTATGAAAAACAAAGGAATTCTACATATTGTTTGCGTGAATTCAATAACTGTCTAAAATGTAAACAAGCCGGCAAAAATTTTCCCGTATCGTTTTCGATACGGCAATAGCATATTGTGTATCTAGTAGTAAAAGCAATACATTCCCGGACGACAATGTTAATTGTTGGCCGAGGCGTTAAGCCGAGGCCAGCAAGCATTGAAGTCTGGGAATGTGCATTTACTACGAGGTACACATACAATTTTTTCTGAAATCGCAATCAGCATTATGAAAAACTAAGGAATTCTACATATTGTTTGCATGAATTCAATAACTGTCTAAAATGTAAACAAGCCGGAAAAAATTTTCCCGTATCGTTTTCGATACGGGAATAGTATATTATTTATCTAGTAGTAAAAGCAATACATTCCCGTAAATTGTTGGCCGAGGCGTTAAGCCGAGGCCAACAGGCATTGAAATCGCAATCAGCATTATCAAAAACTAAGGAATTCTACATCTTGTTTGCGACGGACTAAAATACTAGATTAGCGTATTTTGAGGCCTGAAGTTGCTCCGTGAATGTGTGCATTCTTGAACGATTTCAGAAAAAGTATGTTTTGATCAATATTGAAGGGATTTCAGAGCAAGGAGCTGCTAGAAGAGGACAAATGATAAAACAGCCGTAGTCAAGGTAAGAACCTGTAAGAGAACAAACGGATTCGAAGAAAACTATAAAAAGAAGGATAAATGGATAACAAAAGTTCTTATGAAGTCTACGGAAGAAAAACAATAACTGTATATACTTTTTCGAGAAGATCCTGGCAATGAGCACAAAGAGAAGGAATATGGATTGTACAAAAAAAAACATCAAAAAATTATTCAGCCAAGCTAGAGCAAATTTTTTTTGGGAAAAACTATATTTAAATCAAAAAGATAGCAAGTTATCATGGAAAACAGTGAATAAATATATTGGAAAAAAATCGATTAAAACAAAAATAGCAAAAATCAATAGTAGAGGCATTAAAATAACCGATACGGACAAAATTGCGAATGAATCAATGATTATTTTTCAAATGTCGGTAAAACTCTTGAAGAAAAAATTGGAAAACCAAAAACATCAAAGATATCTAGAAAAATTTCAATGAACACAATATTCTTCTCTCCTACAACGGAGGAAGGAGTAGAAAGCACAATTCAAGAACTGAATCAAAACAAAGCTCCAGGTATAGACCATATAACTGCAAAACATCTTGTATTGTTATCAAAGTACATAAAAAACCCCTGGCTCATTTGACCAATGAATGTTTTTCGAATGGCATACTTCCAGCAACATTTAAAATAGCGATAACAAAAGCACTATTCAAAAAAGGAAAAAAACGTCCAATGTCCTGGTTATCTAGCATAGTAATATTGTTGAAGAAACTTGAAAAAATAGTAAACTTTGCGGATAGATTCAAACTAATTTCTGAACGTCAGTTCCGCTTCAGAAAGAGAATATCAACAGAGGACGCATTATATTTTTGACTAATAATATCAATAAATGCCTAGATAGAAGTTTACTCACACTGTGTGTTTTCTTAGATCTGGCAAAGGCCTTCGACACCGTCGACCATAAAATATTGATTGAGGTATTGGAGGACCTAGGTTTAAGAGGAATAGGAATGAAGTTCATAAAATCATACCTGAGTGACAGAATACAGTACGTCCATATAGATAACTTCTTGAGTATACCAAAAGTAGTAGACTACGGTGTACCTCAGGACACTGTAATGACCCCGATTTTATTTTTAATGTACATAAACGGACTACTGGGCTAAGATAGTACTGGTATGATTTCCTCATTTGCAGACGACACAGTAATAGTGTATTCAGGAAAAACGTGGAAAGAAGTTGAAGAATCTTCAGAAAATGACTCAAAAGCTCGAGTTTATAGTATACTCTACAAAAACAAAATAAAACAGTTGAATTAAATAACTGGTACCTATCTGACATCTTTTATGCATGTGAGAAAAAATTATGTTTTGATAAGATAAATGAGTAACTGATCAACAATGAGTCATCGAAAAATATATTTCATTTGCTCAAAACTTCTACCACTTGTACAATGATTCAGTTATGTAATTATAACTCTTTTTCTTTCACTAGTGCAACAGTCCTATAATTATAAACGAGGTACCGAAACAACTCCATATTTTTTTTTGAAAGATTTCAAGATGTCACTATTATACCTATATCTTTTTGTCAAATTATCACCATTGATACTATTATAAATACTGACAAATTAATTAAAATGATTAATTTCAACCTACTTGTTATAAAATATAAGAGGACGTGAAAACTATTCCTATAACAAGAACTGTCACATTGTTTGTTTCGTAGTTCTTTATTGCACAATTTCTCATTGTTCACAAGTTTTTTGGTGTGTTTTTATTATCTAATCCACTTTCAATATGGTGAGATACACTTCAGAGGAAAAGCGAGATATCTACGCAGTGTACATTAAACAGAAATTCGTTGAGAGCAAAACAAAGGTATACGAGGACTTATATCCCAAAGTAGTGCAACCAAATATAAAAATGTTTTTGCTTGTCTTTACAACTTTTCTCGAATATAATTCATCCAATGAACCTATTGAGTTCTACATATTCGTAGAAACCAACCCAACAACGATATCAATGTTTTAGCACAAATTCGAAAACATACAGAAATTGGGTCGAAGACTATTGCAACTGAATGTAATTTTTCAAAAAGTGCTGTGAATAAGATGATAAAGAGACTTACCTTGACTACAAATACCAAGCGGTACAAAACTATATCGTAATGATCCTGAAAGAAGATTACAATTTTGTAATTGGTTACAAGAGAAGGTAGGAAGAAATAACAACTTTGCACAAAATATCATTTGGGGAGACGAAAAAACATGGTATATTCAATTGGAGAAACAAACATTTTTACGCTACGAAAAATCCTCACTTAATCAAAGGAGTGAGTCATCGATATCGTTTCTCTTTGAATATGTGGTGTAATTTGTTGGATAATAAATTACTGGGACTGTATTTTATTGATGGAAACCCGACTGAAGTAAATTATTTAGATATACTACTGGATGTGTTATAGAGTATCGTCGTAACGTAATCTGGTTTCAACAAGATGGATGTGGTCCACATATTTCAAGAATGGTCTCAGATTATTTAGATCAGTCTTTTCCCAGTTCATGGATTGGAACAAGAGGACCAGTGGCGTGGCCTGCCAGATCTCCGGATCTAAATCCATTAGATTTTAATTTGTGGAGGCATCTCAAAAATAAAGTGTATGATACTACGGATGAAACAAATGAGATTCTCCTTGAAAATATTGAAGATGAATTGGACGATATCCAATGAGAAGCAATTAGCAATTGCATAAAAAATATGAATATCAGAATCACCAAGTGTATCGATGAAAATGATTTCTTTTTGTTATCATCAGTAATTGCCTTTTGAATTATCTAGATACATTAAGGGCGGGTTCATGTTCACCAACAGTTCAACTAAACTAACTTCGGTTGTTGAGGAACTAGAAATTTTATTGACTAATCCATAGCAACTGAAGCAAGTTTACTTGAGCTGTTGGTGAACTTGTTTTGTACAACCCGCCCTAAGTTGTTTTGTTCTTGTTGATGAATTCTTTAATTTTCGGAGAATTGAATGAGTTTTTGAGAATTGACTTAATTTTTCTATTTTACTACCTATGTTGAAGGATAACCAAAAAACCTGATGATCGACTTTTGTTTTTTTGAATCATTGAAAAAGTGGTAGAGGTTCTCTCACATGCATAAAAGATGTCAGATAGATTCAAAATTTTTTTTTTTCGTTGTTGTAGAGTATACTGTACAACTCGAGTGGATTGTCCATATCGCGCACGGACGATTGAGAACTTTCTTTTCAAATGACAAATATTGCATTCTTTGACTGAAATATTCGAATAACTGAATAATTATTGATTCTCATTTATTTGTTCCTAATTATTCACTATATGCTAGAAATATTGTACGCTTTATAGAAATGAACACTGAATATAAATTCACTACAGATCCACACCAATACAACTTGGATAAGGATCTTATTACTTGAATGTTGATTATACTGAAGATGACGGAAACTAATTGTAATTTAATAAAATTTTGATTACGGTCCATATTACTTGAAATCCTTCTTCAAATGGCATTGTATGATACACCTCTGGATTCAGAATGAAAAACTAATTCGCAGAATGTCATAAAATATTCAGGTCCGTATTCACAAAACATTCTTTAGGGTGGTCCTGAGAATTCGAAACGTTACATACAGAATCTAAATACGTTGAACTGAAGAAAGTTCACCTTTAAATAAAAAAGCTCGAAAACATTTTTTGATATTTCTGAAAATAAATGGAGTATAACAAAAAAATAGAAATGATCGAAATTACTTTTTTCGTCATATCTCAAGAACCGACCCTGAAATTTTTGATTTTATTTCACCTATATATTGGGCATCCAGAGTGCAACATTTCCTTCTTTTAAACGACCCTCTTGTATGGTTTGGAAGATACCCATACAATCCCATTAAAAAAGTGGCTACCCTGTATAATCCCTGCATTAAAAAATTGCTTTGTGATGTGGAGATTTTTGTGATGACATGAGTCGGTGGTTTACGTGAATGAGTTGTTCCGATCTAGTGTAACACTGAATAATGTTGGTGTGAACACTGTGCCTTTTCTGAAAGCATAAATGAGGCATTGTGGAGAATCCCTTAGATAACAATGCAACTATATACACGTGTTTCAGGGTAATTGGTCATTATTAGGACGGTGTACCTGAGTGTAAAGTTTTACAATATAATTGATAGCGAAGTCAGACAAACATACAGAGGCTATTATTATACGAGCCACCTACAAATTTGAGGTTGTAGTCAGAATATTCCATGTATCCAATAAAGTTATATTTCCACAAATACAGCTACATCTGCTTGTTTTACCTCCCCACTCAGAAGCACACGAGTGAGTAAGAAACTATGAAATGCATTTACTAGGAATTTTTTTTTAAGGAGGGTAAAGATTTTGAAATTCCAGCAACTAACAATTCAACACATGTTTCAGGCTAATTGAAATTATTCAGTTCGGTAAAGCCAAGTATGACGCTATGCAATACTTGGCTCCCAGGAAACAGACGAAGTGAAAATTGATTTTGAATTAAACTTTTGTCAAAGATTGAAGATTGATTCGAAAATGTGATGTTTAGTTGACAAAAATAAGAAAAAAGACGAAGAATGGGAGGACCAGGCTTGTAATGTAAAGATGAAAAGATTCATGATATCATTCCGAATCTTGTATTCGACGGAAAGTTCGTGAATTCTTCTAGAAATACTGTAGAACATTTTGTTACCTTCGATGAATTCAATGGAGAGGTCTAGAAGCACTTAGTTTTGGTTCTACATCATGACGTCTTATTGTAGTCTAGGAATTCATTCGAATATTTAACAGTAGTAGTAGTAGTAGTTGATAGTTCTTGTTGTTAAAAATTGTTTAAATTGTTAAAATTGTTATTTCCGTCAACCGATTGCACGCGCAACCCTCGGTAGTCTTGGAGAGACTTGTGTGAGCTAGGGAAGACGCAGCCCTTACCTTTTAACGTGTGATGCCATGCACGAGACCGATGACCATGCGAGGCTTTGAACCATCGACCCTTCGCTCCAAAGGCGAACGTTCTACCAGCACGGCCACCACGGATTGATTCAATCATTTGAAGTGTCAGTGTAGTCCAATGTATATCAAATAGGTGTGAGAGAAAGTGCTCACGAATGGTTCAAAAATTATCTTTTAGACAGAAAACAGTTTGTATTCATGGAAGATACTGAATGATTGCATGAAACGGTTTTATGTGGGGTGCCACAAGGATCAATCCTTGGACCTGTACTCTTTCTCACATATATTAATTCATTGGCCGATTTGGAACTAGATGGAAAAATCAAAATGTTTGCTGATAGCACAACCCTTATTTATAACGGACATAGTTCACAAGAAATAAAAAAGTACATGTTTAATGACATTGAGAAAATATCATCTTGGCTAATAAACCATAAACCAACTTTGAATTACAAAAAATCATCACTTATGTTTGTGACTGTATGATCGACCTCTGTCGATTTCAAAGAACCCATCAATATTAAGGAAGCAAATATCTTCAGTAATTGGAATTCTTTTCAAAATCAGAAACTTTTTACCCTTGAAATATTTGAAATTCATTTATTATTCTTTAGTCTTTTCCAAACTTCAGTAATTAATCTCAGTATGGAGAACGGCAACAGAATGTTTACCTAAACCGTTGAAAACACTACAAAATAAAATCATCGAGTGTATATTCAAGCTAGAGTACAGGGAACCTACAAAAAAATATACAAAGCGAAACAAAATATGGATATCCATTATCTTTATAAGTTAAAGATTTGTACTTTCATTCATCAAGTCAAAAATAACTGAAAACTCTGATTTGGTTTTCAACCTCATCAACAATAATCATAACTACTTGACGAGGCAATCAGATAATTTGTCAGTAACCAAAGTGAAAACAAATGCAGGCCGACAAATCAATATACTTCAAAGGAATAATGCAATACAATGAATTGCCAAAATCCTTGAAATAATAATAATGATAATATGTGACTTTATTTTCATGAAAAATACATTTTATATCGTGAGGGCGGTATTCAACATACCTAGTTGCTCTTCCATACAACCAATGGTGAAATGAGATTAAAAGTGAATTTGGAAAAATACTCATTATCATGAACTGTATAAGTAATATGAACATAAGAAATATCTAGTTGGTGATTAATTTGGTTTTGTTGTTATTTTTTCCTGTAATAAACTTGTATGTTTCTTGGGAAATGAATAAAATGTTATAAAGTTGAATGATAACTGATCAACGTTTCAAGAGTTATTAACCGAATTGGAAACGAAGAGTGATAATAGGAGACCATGAATGTGGAAGTATAACTATTTCATGTAGTGTGCCTCAAGGGACAGTGTTAAGGCCAATCCTATTTCACATCTATTTGAATGATATTTTCTTACTAAATACCATCTCCAATATTATAAGTTTTGCTGATGACACACCGTATTATTTTGCGGAGATAAAAATTTCTGACAGGTCAGCAATCAAACCAAAAGGAAAAACTTGAAGAATCTTGGCATATCTCTAGATAGCCATCTCAGATGGAACAGCCACATAGATTACTTCACTTGAAATTGTTTGAAAAACGGTTCCTCCGATGCGTTCCGCAGGAAAGATATGACTACCCTCTTTTACTCAGAATCTGAGATATTTGATCTTACCCAGCTATTTCATTGGCATAATTTTTAGAAAATAAGAAAATGAATTGATCACGTTTAGGTGTGATACAACATAAAAAAAATCATGATGAATCACTGTAGCTTCCCAGGTAGCACATCATATCGGCTGAATCTTGGTTCCATATTGGGCCAATACAGATATATTGTAAATGAAAAATCAATATTGGTCCAATATGGGTGAATATTCAAAAAATAATATTATATTCATAATGTTGGTGGAATAATTTCTACCAATATCGATAATACAATATTGGTTATATATTGGTTTCCACATCTAGAATAAATATTGCGATCCAAATATTCCAGTCATATCGATTATAGGGGAAAAACTATATTGTATTTCCAAGTTTGTTAGAATATTGGTTGAATATCTTTATTTGACAAATTGTAATAACAGATATTGACTATTGGTTGAATGATATTAACCAATATCGATAAAACAATATTGTCTTTTCGTTTTTAACATCTAGAATAAATATCGCAATCCCAATATTCCCCTAGTATCGATTCTAGGAATGAAAACTACACTGTATCTCCAAGTGTGATTACACATTGGTTGAATATCATTTCGCCCATATTCAACAAATCTTATTAATTAATATTGGGTCAGTATTGGTTCAATAATATTTATCGATATCGTCAAAACAATATTGTCTTCATATTGTTTCCTACATCTAGATTGAGATGAAATTTGAATATTGGCCGAATATTCAATGAAACATATTGAAATTATATCATGATCAAACCTGGATAAAAATCCGCTATGTGGCTCGACATATAGAACGTCTTCTAAAACCTACGAAAGTATATTAAATACTTCCCATAACTTGTTTTCAAGACAGCTCACTCAGTGGTTATGGCGATTAAAAGGCAGACTCTGGTGTCACCTTCATCAACTAAAAGACATTTAATAATATATCCATGTGATATTTTACCAATATGGATAAATATTTTGAGGCCATAATTGCTTCAAGAATATTTCACCAAAATTATTTCCAAAATATTCAAACAATATTCGACCAATATCGCAAAATGTTCACAATTTACTTTTCGACAATATAACTTTTGAATATTGTGCCAATATTGTCAACATATTGTATCAGCGATATTGTACCAATATCGCCGAATATTTTGAGGCCAATGTTAGTTCAAGAATATTTCGCCATTATTATTCAAGTAATATTGGACCAATATCGCCAAATGTTCATATTGTTTTTCTCGCCAATATTGAATTTCAAATATTTCGACAATATGTTCACGATATTGCACCAATATTTTACCAATATTGGTGTGCTACTTGGCTTGTGTGTGATGTAATACCTAACATTAGTAAATCAACTGAAGCCAATATATAATTAAATGATATTATTCCTTATCAACCATTGATAATGATTAGTGTAAGTGCAGACATATTAACCCATCAATACATTACTTGTCGAGACACTAGAATTTGTTATACGTCTAATGAACGAGACAGTTGGCCGAAAAAATTACGCATATCTAACACCAAAACTATACAGTCTCTCACCTGACAAATTGGGTTGCAAATTGAATGACTTCAAGAGACGTATAAAGTCATTAAATGAAGTCACAACTCGAGCAGAAATAAAGAGACAAATGAAATCCTAGAAGACTTAATTACTAACTAAACCTCTTTCATCAACAACACCAAATGTAATATTGTACCTAATTAGTTATTTACTTATTCCATGTAATTTTTTTTATTACTCACTTCCCAGGTAACTATTTGTTTGATATCCTTTACACACAGGTGGATCATCCTGTATCGTACGAGACATATCCTGCATTCATCCATACTTCATTTTCACATCTGTTTGCACTTGTAATATTCCAAAAACAATGTGAAATTGAATACATTTTTGAGCATTTGAAGCATTTGTACAGTGTGCACTTAGCGTATAACTTCTTCAGAACTTGAAAACGCAACCTTCGGTGACAGCGGAAGAATAAATCAGAATAAAAAAACGAAACAAGTTTTGACAGAACGACAAGAATTAAAAATTGTTGAAATTGTTATTTCTGTCAACCGGTTGCACTCTTACGCCAAATTCTCAGAAGTCCTTGAAATACTTGTTTGAACTAAGGAAGGCGTAGCCCTCACCTTTCAACGTGTGATGCTATCCATGTACAAGACCGGATATCATTCTGGGAATCAAACCCATGACCATATAATTGAGAGGCACACGCTGTACTATCACGACCACTTCGGCCCACACCATCAAAAGGACCAAGAAGCCAAAAGAAAAAGAAGGAGGGGAATGAGAACTCAGGAGAAAACAGAAACAAGAATGGCTTCTACAACTAGTGGAACTACAGAGGAAACAAGAACAAGAGGATCTAGAACTAAAAAAAAAAGGAACAAGAAGAACTTCTTCAAGAACAAGAGGAACACGAACTCAGAAAGAAACAGGAACAAGTAGATTTAGTGCAACAAACACGATAACATCATTTTGATCTTTTGCAACAGATCAGTCACAGTCAACAGTGCTCCTATAATGATATCACCCAAATGGTGCATGAAGTCAAAGGAGGAATCCAGAAGGTCCGACGTGGAGTTTAAGAAGTCAGAGGCGGAATCTACGGAGTCAACAGGAGAGTCCAAGAAGTCCAGATGAACTGTCCAAAATAGATAAACAGGTGGCATGAGAGATATAGATAAATGGGTGACTCAAGAGATGGACAAGATTAACGAAGAAGTGGATGAGGTCAAGGAGAGGCTGGAAACAATAAACCAAAAATGAGACGTGTACAAGATAGCTAAATGGGTGACTCAAGATAAAGACAAGATTAACGGAAAAGTGGATAAGGTCAAGGAGAGGCTGAAAACAATACACCTTCCACACAACCGAACATCATAGGAGAAAATCTCCCTCAACAGTGCAATACCACTTCCACTAACATCTTTAAGGCCTAAATAAGTGTATATTTTGAAGCCTTCAACATTTGAAGGAAAAATTTCCATGGGCTATGTATCCACGTAGAATTTGAAGCACGCCTTGGAGAAAATAGCCAATTCACGATTTCTAGGTCTACGGGACCTATAGCGTAGACACCTTGCTGAACATCCCCAAAAGTGAATATAGGGAATACTCAAGAGTCGTTGAGACTTTGGAGATCAGAATTGTGCAGCAATACCTGAAACAAGTATTCAAGAGCCTACTGAAGAGTTGAATCCAAAAAACAAAACAAACCCAGCAGGAGTATGGAGCTGATGTGGATCGACTGAATAATTTAGCCAACCACAAGCACCGAAGAATCTTGAAGAACAAATTGAAGTGAAGACCTAAGAGATACTGACATGTAGGAATCGCTCCCAAACAATATGTGCAGCGATGACAGCATCAACAGAGATGGAGGTTGCGTAGTATGCTTCAAGAGGCCTAGTATAAGAAAACTTAAAATAAGCAAAAATTCTTCTACAAACGAGGAGCTATTGAAAAAGTTATTTCAATCCATATCAGCATTGGATAAACGAATACCTTGTAGAGAAAATAGAAAGAGACGCCTGTATAGTTCCAGAAGAATTGAATATCTACTGGAGGATCTGCTGGAAGAGATCAAGATCCAGAATTTCAGGAGAAGAAAGAAAATTTACGTCAGCACCTACCTGGTTACTAGTCGATGTCGAAAAGGGTGGTAATAGGGACATACTTTATTTAAATCGAATTTAGAAAATGTATTTTTCAAAATTATGTTATATGACGTTACTGCAAAATTATATTCTTCCACTTTTTTCAATAAAATCAACTATTTAAATAAAATCGAAAATATTCATGTAACTCCACGAAAACATGATCAACTGTAAGATATTCTGTATTGTACAGGATTTGTAGGTTCTGGGCGAATGAAATGCGAAGGACTTCAAGCAGAAACATTTATTGGGATTCGACGAGTAGAAAAATTGAAATGTTGAAAATCTAAAACGAAGGGTATTGATTTCAAGAAAAACATTGAAAATATTCTGAAAATATAAATCTTAGAGGTACCTACCTAAAACCAGGGACACTTTGGATTTTCGTATAACGAAAACGTGGAGATTCCCCACTTGGCTCTCAAATTAACACAATTGGTAGTATTTGCGAACACGAAGCAACCAAACGTAAACCGACAAATTTCTTTATCTGTCCTGGCGACTCGAAAAAGATTTTACAAAAAGTGTTTGAATTTTAATGTGAGATATGATACCAGTGGTGGCACCTAGTAATGAAATCTATAAGCTAGGACACTGAAACCTATAAGTTCTGTTACAGTATGAATTCTAGCCAATTCATATTGCTGGGACGAATTATTTGTACCATTTTCAACGCTTTTGATTCAATTTCTGTAAGTATCACATAATTCTATCAAGGAAGGGTTATATTCTTTCTTATTTTTTTCAAATTCTTGAGATGAATTTAGATGTATGATTCAATGACTGATTTTTTTTCTGTGACATGGAAATTAATATCTCCGAATTTGTTGCTGTCTCGCGACTTAGTAAATACTTTACCGAGTAGCTTCTTTATTTATGATATTTTTTTCATTCATGAGGGATCTCAATAATTCATCATTATTCATTCCAACATCTTGGGAAAAATCTTTTATCAAAGATGCGAATGAAAAGATTGGGGAAGAGTTGCTATTATTCATTCACGCCAGCCTTCTAGACGGAGTATACATCTTTCCAATTCGGCACGTTTTGTCACCGAACTGAATTATTCACATTTCCATTATGAATCCATTTTTTGTTCAATCAATTTCCAGTGAAAGTTATTTAAAAGACTTCAACTTCAATTGACCCAACAATTTCAATATTGACATTGATAATAATAATAACAATATTATTTGAATAAGTTGAAAAATATAGGACGTAATACAAAATAAATCACGAAAATAGATTATAGATACAAGAACATAATATAAAAAGTAAGAATTTAGTGAATTATAAATTTTAAAATTAAATGATTTCAATTTAGTTTATAGTAAGCTCCATGCAAACAAATCGGTGCCCTTTCAAGTCAAAGACTGTCTGTTGTGACGATATCGTGCATTTTTCATAACAGAATTTCAAAAAAGTTTCATGCGATAAATACTTGAATAACCTTTTTTTTGTCTTTCTATTTCATATTATTCATAACATTCTATGAAACTATGAATTTCCAGCCTATTTGTGTCAAGTATTTTTTGAGATTTTTCACAAAATTTTTCTAAGTAGTTATACTATTTATTTCCGGAGGAAGGAAATTAAAGAATCGTGAAACTACGTTGACCAAATGGAGTTCTAAAATGCTTAGATTTCCTTATCTTATGGTATGTTTACTGAATTTCAGAGAGGTGTGATATACATATGTTTGAATGCAAAGCGAAATAAAGCTGTCGAATATCGAATACCTTCGATTCGGAATATGAAGATTCAGAAGATTTGGTTTGTTGAGCATAATTTTTAGGAATGGTCTTGTAGCACTTCTAGATTCTCAATATACTCTTTTAGAGCACTTCCCCAGCCTATTATTGCATATGTGGTTCTGGATTCAACTAGCGCAAATGATGAATCAATTTGAGATGGTTGTTATCGACAAATTTTCGTAGGAACTTGAAACGATACAAAATGCTTGTCAATGGCTTGTCATGGCTTCAGAATGTGCGCGTTTTATCTGAGATATTTATCTATTGTTATGCCTAGATATTTAATCGTTTCAGTTTCTTTCATTTCTAGATGTTCATCGACCTTCAGAGAATCAAATTTTGGTTTCCAGTTCTTGTAGTATGAGAAGTTTCATCAAAATTGATGTTGAGGACTTTGTAATTAAACCAGTTTTCAATTGTTTTCATGTCTTTTTATATTATTTCTATTAGAGTATCCCAATTATTGGCATCACAAATTATGGCAGTATCATCAACGAAACTAACAACTTCTTCCTTAACATCTATAGAAGAGAGATCGTTCATGTAAAGTACAAATAGCAGTAGACTGTGAACGGTCCCTTGGGGTACACCGTATTCAACAATGTTCTCCTCACTGATTTACTATTACTTCCTGTTTTCGGTCACTCAAGTTGCTTTCTATTAATTTTTTTACCCTTTTTTCGATAACCCAAATCCTCGAATACCTCTAAGAGCTGCTTGTGACTTATATTCGTATACGTTTCAAACGCTCTGGCGAGATCTAGAAATACACCAATAGTTGTTTAGTGACTTATAGATTTTTGATGTAACATACACAATAATTGCGTCCTGTGTTGATTTATTTTTTTGAAAACCAAATTGCTATATTTTTCAATATACATTGTGAGTCTGTGTTTCAAAGTTTTTTCGAATATTTTTGCAATAATAGTAGAGATTATAGATATGCATGGTCCTGCAACAGTGTGTCAGGCTTTCATAGCACTCATACCATACAAGTTGCCGATTTTGGAGTGTAAACTCAAACTGTTGATAAAGGCACATTATAAAAAAATATTTTCCTATGTACAAATTGGTTCAAAAGTGTGTGGCAAATTGAAGTTGGATTTTTTCAAATGGAATACCTGTAACCAAACGGATTTTCAGACCGGAAATAATAATTGTAACCAAACCAAAACCGAATTCAAATATCTGAAATGTTCTCTCAAACCCTCGAAAACTTATGTTATTCTAGTAAATATTCTCAGAAATACATGGTTACCAAGGGTCCTCCTAAAACAGACGATGTTATTGATTATTTTTAATTATTTCCCTGTGTACGAATATTTCCAAATGGGACATTCCAGAATAATAGAGAAACAAACATTCGAATAATCTCCTCGTGTTCATGTTCTTGTGACCCAGGCCCAGATTCTTATATTTTCATAGACCACCCAAAGTTCTCAAGGAGGGCGAACCAGGCCAACTTTGAAATTAGGGTCGAAAATTGGTTAGTCTTTGGTTTCTCTCGTAAAAGTTAACATGTCGCTTAGTTATTTTATTCATTAGTTTGCTCCAAATATTGTAATTGCATAGTTCAACTCTGTTCAACACAATATTCAATCTGGGTACTATCGTTAATTTTCATTCTTTGAATATATATAAAGTCGATCTTTTCCACCTGTCTCTAAAAAGTTGATTCTTTTAATCAACTCTTAGTATTGGTTGTATTTGAATTATTTCGAGTCTTTTGCATTTTATCTTGTTAAATTATTAGTAAATTGTCTGGCCTCATTCACGTTAGATTATTAGTTAAAATCAGAAGTTGCCTAATCAAATGATTTGAGAAATGTCCCATATATCTATTATTGTTATTCCTTAGTTTTGTTTAATAGATATAAGTGTTTTGAATTATGGCTTTTTATTCTCAAAAGTTGACGTTCCAATTTACTAAAATCCTTTTGATTTGGGAGAAAATTATTTTAATTAGTAGAGTTGAACAGAGTAATTAAATTTGAGTGCTAAAGTGAGTTCCGCAACGAGTTCTCAATCCATCATCAGAAAGAAAGAACAAATGGAGCATCGAGTATAGGAAGTCGAGGTTATTTGATGAAAAAGTAAGGTGAGTTAAAAATCTTAAATGCTGTGAGGAATGATTCCTGGTTCCTAGAAAATTAGAGCACAACATTCTCAATTATTATTATGTTTTTAACGACTCCGCTCGGTCGAATCAGCTTTATTTATTATAAAATCAGCATTTGTTGACAGGTTCGGACATTAATTGTTTAAAAAAAATGCATTTCACACCTCCAAATTCAAAAATTCATAAATGTTGCGTGAATCAACTATTTCACTGTAAATTAAATGATAATTCCATCCGAGGTGGCTGTAGGATTCTACCGTATCATTTTTGAAAGTCGGCATCATACAGGGTCTTCAGAATAAATGTTTGAACTTCGAGAATCTGGTATCGAATTTTTTCAGATTTTGCAAATGGAACACTCTGTATATTTTTTGATGGATGGAAGACATTTATGAATAATTTATTATGGATTTACTTTCACTGTATTATTGCTTTTTTCATGTCTCACAATATCTCCTCATAGAAAGTATCAGTTATTTGCATCAGTGATTTGATAGAGGTTTTTCCACATCAAACTTTTCGCGACAGTTTTCAATTTATTGAAGTCTATTTTCTCAATGAATGTTTGTTTTTTTTCATTACCTCGACTTTTATTTTCTTTGAGATTCATTTTATGAAGAAGGGAAAAAGTTATGGATTTGCAAGATTTGGATGAGAAAAGACAAAGTGCCTGAGATCGTCCACTCTTCTCAGACTACTTCTCAGAAGGCTCGTCTCAATGCAGTGTTTTCAAAGGAATCAGGAGCGTGGCTCAATGCACTACCAGTTTCTTCTTTGGGTGATCTTCCTGACGATGAGATATTCAGAATTTGTATTGGACTTTGACTGGGTTCTTCCATTTGTGTTCCTCATAAATGCAAATGTGGTGCTGAAGTTGAAGAATCTGGTGTCCATGGTTTGAGTTGCAAATTCAGCGCTGGTCGAAGATCTTGCCATGATGCAGCTTCGGTATTGGGAACAGTTTCTGTCGATCGTCATTTGGATAAATTTTTCAACATACTACATAAAAAGCTCTTTCCTCCACCTAACCCAATACCAAATAACATCAATTCGTGTTTATATTCGTGAGTCTATTTCAAATTTATTATATAGTTTGTTTGATTGTCTTATGAAAATGTGATCTATGGTTGACTTGAATGTAGGGGTTACCCTTGAAGGTTTGTTTATATAAGAAATGAAACCATATGAGTTCACTATATTTGGATATTTAGTAGTTTCACTCAATTCTGGTCTTAGCATGTTTATGTTGATATCTCCCGAGTATATTTCTAAGTCTTGGTTTTCAAGTTGCTGTAAGTATATTTCCAAGTCATCTAAAAAGTCCTGAGCGCTTGTTGATTTAAGAAAACCTGAAATTAGGTATGCAATTTGCTCGAAGTGGATATCGTAAACCTGATTCTGTTTCCTATTTTATCGAACAACTATTAGATGTAACTGATGAATATGTTCATCTGCGAGCTAGTTTCACCTCTTCGGGACTATTCAATGAAATTTCATCAGTTGCTAACGTCAAGGGAAAACAGGTTATTGGCTCAGTACTCCCTATTTTTATCTTAAACTAAAATTGACACCTGGTATCCACGAATAAAATTATTCGAGTCATTAGTAATTAGTGTTATGTTCAACTCTGTTACGGCATGGGGCATTAAATATTTGGAAGTATTAGAAAGAGTACATCTCCGTTTCTTTTGAAGGATACTTTCAGTGCCCATTAATACACCTGATGCAATAGATCGTTTGGAAACAGTTAAACTTGCATATGATATCTTCAAAATTACCGTAAACTGGCTGTACAAGATTCTTACAATGTTGAGTGATCGTTATCTAAGACTTTGTCTTGAACAACATATACGAATAATTAACTCGAATGATGCAAAACATAATTGGGCACTTCAAGTAAACTAATTTTTTAATGATAGCGTAACTTTGGATATTTGGAATGCTTTTACTGGTCACACTTTGATTACAAATAGGAGAAATATACTCAGTAAGTATAACAGTTATCTGTTCAACAACGATGTCGCTATGTCATCTCGTTACCCTTTCATGTCAAAGTACAATACTCTGAGTACCTCACAGGAACCAAGCTCATATCTGCTGTTAAAGCTATCCATAAAGATCACCCGCAGTTTTGCACAGTTACGGATGGCCAATCATTTCAAGATCAAGTTGACATTGAATAGAATTGTGTATTTGATTGATCCTTATGAATTATGCTCCATATGCAGTAATGAAAAGGAAACTTTATTTCGTATAATCTTTGAATGCCCGATTCACACTGTTATGAAACGAAATAAACAACGCCATCAAAATTTGGAAGAACTGATGAATGCCTTAGAGAATATAACAATTTCCGTAGTCATAGAAATCTCAGAATAAATCTGGAATAGTCTCAAATTACAATCATTTATATTGAGTGAATGATGTTTATTTCAGTATACTCTTTGCTCTTATGATTGTACAATCCACTATTGGCAAATTGTTATTTGTTTTATTTTTAGGCAGATTTTTTTTATTATTATTATTCTCACGCACACATAATTCTTGCTGTTAACCCGTTTTCAGAAGCAATACAATTATTATTATATTATTTTTATTCTTCAGCTGAATTTTGAGTTCATGGTTTTCTTCTTCAAGTTCATTTACGTTTCCTCTGAGTTTCTATTTCTCCCGCAGTACAGTGAGAATTTGTTGTTTCATCAATCTTCTGTATTTTTCTAGACAAGTTCTCGTTCACTTCTTCCACCAGAAGATACACATCTTGTAGATTTATTTCACATTGAGATGATAAATATCATTCAGCAAAATTAATTCGATATCAAGTTACAACATGATAACTGGAGAATGATATAGTGGGAATCGGAATGCACTCAAACCTCCACTATTCCACACATCACCCTGGAGAGTTTATCATTTCGCTTTCACCATACGCCCCAAGCCAACTTACCATATAATTATCTCCACCACTACCAACTGAACTGTTCATATGGCAAATTAGACAATAATTCAGCCCACTTGTTTACAGTTGGCCTTAGCTGCCAATATGGGTTTAATGGCCTAATTATATTACACACGACTGTTGTTAACTATATAACTATATAAGTTGGGGGAAACCACTTTGAGGAAGTACGTATTTCTTGCTCAGTTTCCTGTTCAATAGTTGGTTGAGCCCTTTGAATATATTCGAAATATCAGACACTCATGGTTGTTGTTGAAATTACTTGTGAACCAATATTTCGATTGAAGCTGATACATTCAGGGCATCGGGTTGCATATGGCGTTTAATGCGAAATTGGGTTGCTATTTTTCATGTTTTATTTATGAAAATAAGCCCATTCACAGGTTGGTTTCAATTTGAAAGCTGTGTCATTTGCGTCATTTTATTCAATTAGATTTTTCGTCTCAGATGAATTGTAGTAAGATGTGGAAACTTCTATTTCTGAAAATGAAAGAGGAGAGCCAATTAAACACAAGTAGAGGAAACTATAATCCAATATAGCAGTAAAATAGTAAGTACTGTTCTCAGTTGAATCATTTTGATGCATGAATAAAGGAAACTAACCTTCTTTATACTTTCCTTACGAAACGAAACTATTATTGAATGCAAAAGATCAGACATCATATTTTGGCAGATTCTATTAATTTAGCTGTAATGGACAGACCTTATCCATCATTTCTAAAAATTGCTGAGGTCATTGCATTATTCGAGGGGGGTTATCCTGATCCACCAGAAAATTCCAGACCTTTATCTTTCCTACCGACTATGGTAAAGATTATAGAAAAATTATTGAAAAAAAAAAAAAAGATTCTGAATTACCTTGACAAAAATAATATTCCACATCCCAAACAGTTTGGCTTTAGAACTCCAAGGAGCACAAACGATGCAACGTCCTCTTTTCTCGAAGAACTCTATCTTCAACTGAAAAACGGAGAAGTTGCGGCGGCTGTGTTTTTCGACATGACAAGGGCTTTGCAAACCACAATATATTGCAGTAGAAGCTCAAAATTTATGGGTTTAAGGGTAACATTGTATCATGGTTCAAATCATACTTATCAGATAGAATGCAAATGGTAACTTTCAATGGCACTACTTCCATCAAAATGGAAAAATATCTGGAGTGCCGCAGGGGTCTGATCTCGGTCCATTACATTTTTTAATGTATGTAAATCATTTAGCAAGTCTCCCCATCCAAGGAAAATTCACAATATTCGCAGATGACACATCTATATCTTGGCACGACAGTAGGACACTCTCACTACAATGTTATACAGAAAAAGATCTAAAAGAAGTCAAAAAATGGTGCGATGCGAATCTTTCAATGCTACAAAAACAAACTTTTCAAATTTCAGATGTGATACAGATTAGGTTCCCGTTGATGATGAAATCCTTGACTCAAAACAAGATAACAAATTTTCAGGCCTATGTATAGATAACTAACTAAAATTTGAAAATCATGTCAATAAATTATGCGGAACACTAGCCTCCAGCTGTTATGCCGTAAGGGCCATTTTCAATAATCTTGACCTTCTCTCAGCAAGAAATGCGTACTTTACCCTTTGTGAATCCCATTTGCGTTATGGTATTTATTTTGGAGTGTAAGCTCTCTGATTCTAATTCATTTCGTATTTGTACTTCGAAATAGAGCTCTTAGATATGTGTGCCAAGCAGGAGTCACATATTCTTGCATGCTACTTTTTAAATAACAAAGGATTCTACCACTAGCCTGCCTCTTCAAACAGTTTACCCAATACACAAAAAGATCAAGGGAAACGTGTCAGAGTCAAACTATATCACTCGATTTATCGAGTTATAGATACCTATCTCCATTCAGACTTAATCGATGAAATAAATTCTCCCAGATCCTTTGCTAATCACATTGTTAATAATAAACATCATTTCGATATTGATTCAGACCTTAACATTTTGCACATTTGTAATAAAGGCCCTAAAATGAATATTTCGGAGATTTTCGAGATTAATAGAACTAATAAGGACCATAATTCAGAATCTTTGAACGAACATATTAAATTTGATTGCATATCCTTTTTCAACGCTCTAAAATTTTAACAATAATCCAGCTTATATATGAACCAATTTCCTTTTGAAATTACAGTTTTCTTCCTCATCTATCGTGGTTTCTCCTACAAACTTGCAGTCATATACCTGTAAACATGATTTTTAACATGAATCCATTTTTCAAATATTTTAGACTTTCATCCGATAGATGACGTTACTTGTTTAATCAAATCCTTATTATCGACGGATTAATTCCATTTCCTTCTACTTCATAGTTTTATACAACGCCATAAGACTGGTGTCTGAAATCAAATAAATATTACATAAAAATCTCTTTATGTTTCGACTGGTGGTTCCATTGTTGGAATGGTACCCGACCATTCCTCCTTGATGCCAGTATTTTGGCCCTTAATTGCGCCAACGATGTTTTGAGTCATACATAAATTTTTACGTTTTTACTTTTCAAGTCTCCTTGTTAGTATCCATTTTGGTTCAAAGTAGGTATTTTGTAATTTTTCATATTTTTCAAAATTGTAACTAGTGTTTTTCTTACTAATTTCAGTTTAACCCTTGTATTACTTCAACTGAAGATGAGCATATACTATGACTTTCTTGTAACGTAGACACTTTGACAAGTTGCTTGCCAAAGCTGCGTTCCCCCTTGCCCTTGGGGTGAAATATATATTGTGGAGACGACTTCGAGTTTTACTTAACTTTATTATAACACTCGACTTACATATAATATCAGGCTTCCAATACCATCATCAACACAAATCAAGAACTCCATCCATTATAATGAAAGAAAATTATTTAATCACCTTCCTGTTTCTATAAGGAAAATCAATGGAAGTGAAAAGTTTCGCAGAGAAGTAAAGAAATGGCTCATACTGAAAATTCATTACAGCACAAACTAATTTCTCACTGACAGCTTCACAGCTTAGTACTGTTTTTTACATAAAATGACTACAATTTAGCATCTTTATTATTTTAATTTATTTATCATTTTAATGTGTAGATATTATATGTGAACTGTTTGTGTTATACATACTAAAATGTATAATATTTCACATTATTTCATGTTTTAGTTTTACAGAATTTATATGTATAAGCCTCTGAAAAAGCTAGCCACTCACGCTAGCAAAATAATAGGAAGAAATTCCAAAAAATCGACGGCCTTCAAATCCGAGTGAAAAGTTATACCCAATAACTTTTCTACTTATATTTTCATATATTGCCCCTCGCTAAATCCATCCTTATTTGTATTTTCCTGGGTAGGATTGTCACGCTGGTAGCTATAGCTGCATCCGTGGCGACGTTAGTTGTTGCCTTGTAAGCACAAGGTCTTCTAACCGAAGCCACAAATGTGTGGTTGGCTTCCTGTTGTTGACTTCCTTTGTTTCTATTTTTACATCCAAGTGTTGTACATCTTCGCACTTGATTTTACCGTACTGATGAGAGCTTAAGCTCGAAACACGTGTCTACGGTTGCAGAACAATTTGAGGGTTATACCCAATAACTTTTCTACTTATATTTTCATATATTGCCCCTCGCTAAATCCATCCTTATTTGTATTTTCCTGGGTAGGATTATCACGCTGTCTCCGTGGCGACGTTAGTTGTTGCCTTGTAAGCACAAGGTCTTCTAACCGAAGCCACAAATGTGTGGTTGGCTTCCTGTTGTTGACTTCCTTTGTTTCTATTTTTACATCCAAGTGTTGTACATCTTCGCACTTGATTTTACCGTACTGATGAGAGCTTAAGCTCGAAACACGTGTCTACGGTTGCAGAACAATTTGAGGGTTATACCCAATAACTTTTCTACTTATATATATATATATATTGAAAAGAATCGGGCCTACAATGATTCCTTGTGGCACTCCAAACTCGATTATCTTTTTATCACTGAGTACGTTATCCACTCTCACAGAGTGAAATCTATTGGTCAGATAGCTTTCGAAGAGTTTTAGACAGTCATTTCTGATACCAATGTCTTCCAGAGTCTGCAGGAGTAACGTGTGACTCACCGTTTCAAACGCCTTTGACAAATCAATGAATACACACAGGCTTGGCATGCTTTCGTCTAGAGCAGAGGATAAGTTTTTGATAATAATTAAATTTTGTTTGTTTCATCAAATTCGTTAGTTTTTTTTTGTAGTCTTTGTACCAGCAGATTTCTTAGTTTTCAGTCCACAAATCATATTTTCAATTTCCTCACTATGTGTTGGAAGAAGAACGAACGAATTGATTGCAGTTTTTCTGTGAGGAGTATAAAATTTGTTGAACTCATCAGCTATTTGCTTTTTGTCGTTCAGTATTTCACCTAGGTCATTTTTCATGACTGTTATATTTCTTTTATTTTTTTAGTTTTACTTATATCTTGTACTATTTTCCATAAAGTTTTCGTATCTGATGTGTTATTTTTTATAAGTTTTTGATGATAATTAAATTTTGTTTGTTTAATCAAATTCGTTAGTTTGTTTTTGTAGTTTTTGTACCAGCAGATTTCTTAGTTTTCAGTCCACAAATCATATTTTCGATTTCCTTACTATGTGTTGGAAGAAGAACGAACGAATTGAATGAAGTTTTTCTGTGAGGAGTATACAATTTGTTGAACTCATCAGCTATTTGCTTTTTGTCGTTCAGTGTTTCACCTAGGTCATTTTTCATAACTGTTATATTTCTTTTATTTTTTTTAGTTTTACTTATATCTTGTACTATTTTCCATAAAGTTTTCGTATCTGATGTGTTATTATCTATAAGTTTTTGATAATAATTAAATTTTGTTTGTTTAATCAAATTCGTTAGTTTGTTTTTGTAGTTTTTGTACCAGCAGATTTCTTAGTTTTCAGTCCACAAATCATATTTTCAATTTCTTCACTATGTGTTGGAAGAAGAACGAACGAATTGATTGGAGTTTTTCTGTGAGGAGTATAAAGTTTGTTGAACCTTCAGCAGCTATTCGCTTTTTGTCGTTCAGTGTTTCACCTAGGTCATTTTTCATGACTGTTATATTTCTTTTATTTTTTTTAGTTTTACTTATATCTTGTACTATTTTCCATAAAGTTTTCGTATCTGATGTGTTATTATTTATAAGTTTTTGATAATAATTAAATTTCGTTTGTTTAATCAAATTCGTTAGTTTGTTTCTGTAGTTTTTGTACCAGCAGATTTCTTAGTTTTCAGTCCACAAATCATATTTTCAATTTCTTCACTATGTGTTGGAAGAAGAACGAACGAATTGATTGGAGTTTTTCTGTGAGGAGTATAAAATTTTTTGAACTCATCAGCTATTTGCTTTTTGTCGTTCAGTGTTTCACCTTTGTCATTTTTCATGACTGTTATATTTCTTTTATTTTTTTTAGTTTTACTTATATCTTGTACTATTTTCCATAAAGTTTTCGTATCTGATGTGTTATTATTTATAAGTTTTTGATAATAATTAAATTTTGTTTGTTTAATTAAATTCGTTAGTTTGATTTTGTAGTTTTTGTAGTTTTTGTAATAAGTTTTCAGCTGTAGGTTATGAGGGTCGTTTTGCAGATTTCTGAAAAGTCTGTTTTTTGTATCTGTCGATATAACGAGTGCATTCGTTAAACAGGGGGCAATTTTATTGTTTTTTCTTTTGATTCTTATGAAACTTATACTATCGTTAATAGCTTGCGAAAGAGTGTAAATAAAATCGTTTGTTGCGGCATTTGGACTAGTATCGTTAAATACCTGACTCCAACAAATATTCTGAAGGGTATGTTTTAGTTTCTCATGATTGAGATGTTTTTTGAAAGTGTCTTTATTTGTGATGTATTTTTCATTGTTTATTACCGTTTGCGTTGCAGTAGTATAGTGATCTGTAATATAAGTTTTTATCACTAAGGGCATGATCGGTATCATTTTTATCTGATTTTATGCATATATGATCAATGCAAGAACTACTGTTATTGTGAACTCTTGTTGCATTATTTATGACAGAAATATATCAAGACTCATTTAAAGTATTCAGGTAATCATTGCAGAGATCATCATTCTTCAGGATATCGATATTCAAATCACCTATAAAAATTGAGTACGTGGCATTATTGAGGTTATTATTTTGTAGGTATTCTTGTAAATGATTAGTATATTCGTTTATATCTGTAGAATGAGACATATATGCTGCAGTTATGAACAACTTATTTTCGTTATAATTAATTTTAATTTGGATGGTTTTAATATTATTTATTTCTAATATTTCATAGGCGTAGTTGTGATGTGATTTGATGTATAAAATAATGCCATCATTTTGGTTTGAATAACCTTCGTTGTATGAACTTGACTCTTCCGGAAATACAACTGGAAAACGTGTAGTATAAGAAAATCTTCACAGAAGTGCATTTCAATATTTCATTTTACTTTCTTGAACTTTTTTCTAATAAAGTTTTATGTTCCATTCTGAACCATTTTCAGTGATTAATCAGTGTAACCGTTTCATTCTTTGTAATAATGATTTCGTGAAATACGAAGGGTTGGTGCACTTTATCAAATTAAATCCGAACCCGTGTGAAGAGTCGAAAAGGTCTGCAGTTAGTTACTCAATGCTCACACGCTGAACAAACATTCCTGAAAAGTCCGTTGCATTTAATAAAATCCAGACTAGTATTCGGACTATATTGATAATTCAACAGGATGGCGATTGGCAATTTTATTTTATTTGTTGTCCTTTGATTCCCTTCCATTCAAAATACAAAAAAGACGGCGCAGAATTGTGTAGGTTGTGATTGGATATCGTTGTGTATAGATTGAAATGTATACAGAATTTAATGAGACTTGGTTCAAATGGATGTTTTTTTATATTTCAAATAATTTCACGAAAGCAGGATACTTCACATCAACAAGCTGCTTACAAATTATGGAGATATGAATAAGTAGGAGTCATATGAAACCAAGTAGATAAGGAGGTTACAAATATATAGTTTCACAAGAAGCGTATCTGGATTAAAAACTTCCAGTAGTCGCGTGTCTTGGCATCGACTTATGAATTATCATCTGATTAACACCTTGACTGCCAAAAAATTCATACTGACTTACCCATGGTGCCACAACAAATAGGTACCGTGTAACAATGATATGTGAGATAAGCCTACCATTCAGTTATCGGTTCACATAGAGATTTCAAATTTGACATAAAGGTATAGAATTGAAATACTCGCGATTTGATCGAAACATTCCTGAGATAATCCAACAGGGCGAGTCAGAAGTGTTGTCAACTTTTTTTATGGCAAATTGCTACTTGTCAATTGTCATCAGTATCAATAATGTTCTGAGAATACTCAACACAAAAATGTATGGTTTGATAATATTCGTCCAGTAGATCGAGCTGAAATTGAAAACTGTCAGTACTCGAATCGAACAATTCGATTGTATCGAAGTGAGTGGGGAGTTTTATACATAAACCAATTTCTTACTCCAAAATGATAATGATGTTTTTTACTGCCAAATGTGAAAGAATAACTGGTTTACACGTACGATTAAATTCAATACGTGAAAAAATTTTTAGCTGGCAAGTAGATCAGAACTGATATCGAATAATGAAATGATGAATTATGATCAGTCTTATGGATGAACAGACTCCTAGGCCACATGAACACTTTTGAACTGTATAGGAATACATATTAATTGAAAATAATAAATATTGTCGAAAGCTTGACGGTGTCAAAAAATTTTCTATTGGAGGTTTAGATCATATGCTTTACCAATATGTTTCTTGAAACATGTTTGTTCACTGAATCATGACAAAGAGAGGGTTTTAATTGTTCCCAACATTTGTAGTTTTCCATTTAACTGGCACTGTCCGTCAAATGATATTTATCTCTGGAGAAAAATTCTGTTAGTATCGATGAATGGCCAGTCCCATTTAGAGGACGGTCAATTATGGAGCAATAACCACAGAATGGTTAAGGCTTTCGCGGCCGAACAAGCACTGTGTTGTAAATTTCTGACATTCATATTCCAGATGAAAAACCATTGATAATTATTTTGATAATAGGATATCGTTGGCTTTCAAACTTGTTGGTAAAAGAACTTGCTATATCATTAGTTTCCAGACACGTAGAAAGAGTATACCAGATGAAAAACCATTGATAATTATTTTGATAATAGGATATCGTTGGCTTCCAAACTTGTTGGTAAAAGAACTTGCTATATCATTAGTTTCCAGACACGTAGAAAGAGTATACCTGAAGACATCGAAAACAAAATTATGCGAAAAACTGATATTGACTTGTTTTTGTCAATTAGTGGAAGGTTAAATAGAATATATTCAGTCTCAGTACCAAACACGGTATCAATGATTACGAAATTCCCAATTACTATTAACTGTGACGTGATGTTCACATTGATATATACTGAGATAATTCCTTCTGTAAGATTTGAACCAGACAGGTAGAGAACTGAAATAAAATGGAGTTGAAATGGGAGTGGATTCTCACAATAATTTGAAATATCAAATTTTAAAAGTGGGCATTTCTACATAGTGTTAACTGGCAAGAAATTCTACGAATGCAATATAAAACATACTCCATATAGTAAACAATGTATTTCGTCGATTACATACATTTTCTGATGAATTCAAAAGAAATAATATAGAATGTATAGCTAATATGTTAAATAGAGAATAATCCATGTATTCCCAATGATCTGCAAAAAAAACAACTTCAAAACATTTGTATAGTGACTGCGGAACCAACTATGTTGGGGATTACAACCAACTTTTAACTTACATGCAAGAATCTGCTTCCAAAGAAACCATCCAATGGCATTTCAATCCCCCCGCTGCGCCTCACTTTGGTGGCTTATGGGAAAGCGGTGTTAAGTCAGTGAAAACTCATCTCCTCCGAGTGGTTGGTGCACAACTCCTAACCTATGAGGAACTTCTCACTGTCTTGACACAAATAGAAGCAATTCTTAATTCTCGTCCCTTAACTCCACTCAGTAGCGATCCCACAGATTTGAGTGTGTTAACACCAGGAGATTTCCTTACTTTGGCCCCGCTTTCTGCTATCCCAGAACCAGAGGTGTTAGACATACCCCTCAACCGACTTACCCGGTGGCAACTTTTGCAGCAAATGCAACAGCACTTTTGGCAGCGGTGGTCGAAGGAGTACCTACACACTCTACACCATCGTGCTGAATGGGAAAATGACTCTGTACCAATCAAATCTGGTACTTTAGTTCTCATCAAAAAGGACAACTCCCCTCCACTGCATTGGCCTATGGGTCGCGTAACTCAGGTTTTTCCAGGTGCTGATGGTAGAGTTCGTGTGGCAGCTGATGCCACGGCGACTGGACTAGTCAGACGGCCAGTAGTAAAATTGTGCACGCTTCCCCTCGATGAAATAACTTAAAAAAAAAAGCTTCTCATTTTTTTTGTTGTTTTTTTCGTTGAGGGGCATGTCGCGTCCCGCTTTATTGTGTTGTCTTTATTATTTTATTTTACATTTTCTTTCATTTTTCTATCAGACTGAATACATTATATTCAAATATAATCTTTCATTAATTCCTTATAATAGACCCCACTTTTCTTGGTACACCCTGTACCTTTACATTTCCACAAAAAACCCATAGCCAGATCGAGCCAACACGTCGAGCAGAACAACAAAAATCAACGTATGTACGACTGTACCAATCAACGCTATCATCCACCCACGGAGTAACTATGAAAAAAGATCGATGTCGTCCTCATATTCAACCATATTCATACACGATTGATGTGTTGATTTATCCCGATTCATCACTTCAAATTACGATTTCAATGAGATGACCTATATTCTATATCACCCGGTGCAGTGACAGAGTTTCAAGAAGTAATAATCCAAGAATAAATGTATTTATATTGATTATTACGGCCACTTGAAAAAAAAAAGTGTTTAAAACAGCCGCAGTAGAGGTCCAAAATCGGCGGTTCAAGGTATAATTTTCCACTTGCCAAAAATGTAAATTCAACGATCTTAAAGTAAACAACGATTAAATGGAACAATTTTTGTATGACATGTAACGTGCTGAACGAAAAATCGAAAATTGAAAAAAAAATCCAATTATTTTACAAAACAAGTCAGTTAATGTTTGTATTGAATCGTTTAATTTTCTATGAGTCCGTCAGTTTTACTAGAGAATCGAAATATCAAAAACTATAGATGGACATGCACCATATCGGAGATATAAATATCGATATACTCAAATACAGTAGAGAATCTGAGGACTATCTGAATATGCATCAGGAAAAGGGGCCTGTCATGTTATTTAAAATTGTTATCGTAACTAGCCTACAATTGAATATCAGTAGTTCACGCGAAATTACCCATCTACAGAAAACAAAACATCATTCATATGTTTCTCAAATCATGTCTGCTCTTCATGTTGTCAACAAATGCAGCGTATGACTGTACATTTATATATTTCACTTACTTTACAATATATTATCAAAGACAGTACAAAATAGTACAGAATAAAACCTCGCGATAGGTCAATTTCAATTTAGTTCGCACAACTCGCAGATATTTCTTCTTGCACCCTCTTGAGGCTGCTGCCTCAAACATTTTTCGTGAGATAATCGTTCACACTTAACACACTGTAAAAATTTGAAATTTGCATCGGTTAAATTTCCACAGTAAATACACTTGCTTCTCATATCGTCAGAGCTTTTCAAAATGTCCAGTTTAATTTTAATTCTATATTCAACAATATTCACATTGTTGACCAGAGAAATTGATGAAGCAATATTATCAAAAAAGTATAATATGAATGGACCGCAACTGTACGAATCCTTTTGTTTATCATGTGGAAGAACTTGTATTTTCCAGTTCGTGAGGTCATGATTAGAGTTGTTTATCTTGTTATATTACATCATGTAGTCGGAAAATTTCCCCAAATATTGTCTTGTATCTCTGTTAAGGAAAACGAAATGTTTCGAACTGAAATCAACTACCGCCAAACAAAAATGGTGCGCATTTGGACAAGGATTTGAATCTGAACAGTTTTTTTAAAATTGGGAAAATCAGACGATCCTTTGTCATCGTAAATTGTTTGATGAATGGGTGGATTTTATTGGAGTAATTTAAAAATATCTGGGTGGCCAATATACATTGCCTTAATAATCACATACACCAGAGTTATTTCCGATACAAAATGTTGTATGGATTATGTACTCATAGGGGGCAAAAATAAGAAGTATGATGGACACAACTATATTATCGTGTTAAAAACACTTATTACAGACCACTATACAACTTTCGCTAAGTATCACCTGAATAAACAAAAAAAATTTTTGCCAAAAGTGTACTCACATATCGTGAAACCGATGAAATAGAACTACTCAATATGATAAAATTGAAATATTAGGACAATGTTGAAAATATTTAAAACGCCGAAATATAATTCGAATATAATTTCAAGACAACAGTCTTCTAAACGCAGTAACTGATCGGGGCATTGATTATTGCCCCTCTACACTTGTACAGATTTATTTGAATTACCATTTTTTCATTTTCAGACTGTGGAAGGTTAAAATTCCCTAAATGGTATGTCAAGAATCGAACATCCTCCACAAAAACAAACTTTCATTCAATATTTAGTCATTCATAACCGAACTGAGAAAAATAATAAAAAATGCAATACAAATTATTCAAATGAAAGCGAAAAATAGCTTTGGATTCTCTTCATCGAAGACAAGTAGCAGGAGCAAAAAATTATACACTGAAAAAAATATTACACCAAATACCGTAACAAATAAAGAAGAAAGGAGCGATTTCTTCAAATCTTTTATGTGGAAAGTTGTTAACATGTTTAACAGTGATTATTGAAAAAAAAACAAACACTTTCAAAAATTCAATCCTGGAAGATGGTAAGGAAATAACAATTTTTCTCAAATAGGTCCGAGGCTTGCATCTAAAATTACCAAAAATTATTTCAAAGAGCACCACGCAATATCTCCGAACTCCATATCTCTTCGACCCACGTCTGCAACCAAATTGAAAAATCAAAATTTAGCATTAAAAAATCATGAATCACTTGGCCCAGATGGGATTAAAATTGAGACGGTTAAGCTGATGGCTGAAAATATACAGGGTGTCCCAGAATAAAAAGGACAAACTCCGATGGTAGAATTTTCACTTCCTCTTAAAGCTATAAGTTTCAAAAAACACATACCCTAAGATGAATAATAACCAAGTTACAGGGTATTGAAAATAACAAAAAAAATTATGTTTTCCAGAATAACTCCATAACGGCTCATCTTTTCTTGATGAAATTTGGTATGTCACATGACAGCATTCAGTTTCAAATTTCAATGTGAATCATGAGTTTTTAACTTCGAACAGAGGCGTACGGGAGGTGGGTGCCCCTAATCGCCTCTCCCCAATTTTCACGCCACTGGATAAATGTCGATTTTATCTTCTTTTTCTTAATCCCCAACATTTCCTATACAAAAAAGGAATATTATAAAAAATATCAACGGGTTTCAAGATTGTTTGAGTTGAATAAGTGCGTGCGTAAAATCTCTTCATTCCTGAAAGGAATGTATAACTATTCATAACAATATAACCAACAAAGAGATTTCACACCATGCAATGAGTACAAATTCAAATACTTCGAAAATTGTTGACATTTATGAGGGATCTTTTCACAGAAATTTCCCGATATTTGAAACAAATTACATAGCAACTTCTATCAAAACAATCAACAATGAGTTTCCGACTCACATACGCACGCACTTATTCAACATCGAATATCTTGAAAACCGTTGACAATTTTTATAATGAAACCTAACTCTTTTCTGTATAGAAAATTTCGAGAATTAAGGAAAAGAAGACGAAATAGATTTTAATCCAGTGGCGTGAAAGTTGGGGAGGGGCGATTAGGAGTATCCGTCTGCCGTACGCCCCTGTTTGAAGTTACAAATATGTGATTTGCAATGAAATTTGGAACTGAATGCTGTCACGTGACACACCAAATTTCATTAGGAAAAGTTGAGTTATTTTTGAAAACATTTTTTTTGTCACTTCAACATCCTGTATCTCAGTCAATATTCACTTTAGAGTATATGTTCATTGAAACTTTTGGCATTGAAATGAAGTGAGGATATCACCGCCGGAGATTGTTCTCTTTATTCTGGGACACCCTGTATGTGTACCCTTGTATCACATCTTCAACTTGCGCATCTCTACTGAAATAGTGCCTGAGACTTTCGAAACAGCAATCGAAATAACATTATTTGAAGAACAAATCAATTACGTCAAATTATTGACCGATTTCACTTACATCGGTTTCAAAATTATCTAAGAAAATGATCAAAAAGCCACTTATGGAGTACCGTAACCACCACAACATAATTTCAAACATACAGTACGGCTTCAGGGAAAATCAAAGCACCCAGGATGCAATTGCTACCTACCTTCTTCGTTGTGGAAGAGGAAGGTGGCAAGGGGTTTTTTCCATAACGATTCAATGCCAGGCTAATGGGGTGGGTGATTGAAATGAAAACCAAACTAGGTAAGAGTGTGTATTGCGCTTCACAAGAGGCCGTTGATAATTTGGGTAATTGGTAGTAGTCGAGTGGCCCGCAAGCCTGAGCGACCTGTGGCCGTTTTGATTTTAAGAAGAAGAAATGGGGGAGGAGTTTAACTACCTCCACTTGACAGTGGATGTCTCGACAATTATAAACAATATAAAATTAATGATTAGAAATGACCATAATAATTATTTAGTTTATATCACAGTGGCTCAACAGAACCAATTTCTGATACCTTTTATATGATCGACCATACAAGAAGTGCACACGATTCTATAATGATAGTACAGTAGCAAAATACAAGCGGATATCTATTTCATGCAAAGCAAGCGTCAATGATTATGCAAATAATAATAAGCAAGCAATGAGTGGAAGGTGGTAATAAAGCTTATCTGAGTTGTGCAGCAGTCCTCCAGCTCCTCGGGTTGCTCTCCCAGGCACGCAGGGTTTCCGCGACAGTCAGGAGAGTAGGGTTCCAGCACTTCTTATTCGAGATGAAGGGGGGCCCCAAGGTTCCGTGTAATGTCAGTGTCTGTACCCCTTTAGGGATGAGGTGTACCCGTTGGGGGAATGGGTGGTGGACTACTAAGAAGTTGAAGTGTTCCACGTGGGAAATAAAAAGGCCTGAAAGGGTTTCAACATTTAAACTTGTCGTGATTTCGATATCCCAGGTTAGTAAACATAGAGAGCGAGTTGACGAATGAAGGATGGTTAATAAAAGGAACTAGTGGTGAGAAACTGAGACATACCTTGGCTGGGGTGTGGCCTTCAAGTGGTTATGAAGTTGCCAAGAGAATTTTAGGTAGAATGACCAAATCCACAACGGTGTGTAGCCCTGTATTCACAAGCTACTTCGAATTCTACTTGAAATTCAACTAAAACTGGAAAAAAATCCGCAAAGTGCGATTATGAGCCAACACGTGGACCTAAGGCGACCTTTCCAGTTGAAAATCTGCGGCAAAATGACCGAGTAAGATCACAGAATCTCAATCTGTCAACTTGCAATTATCAGCCCTTTTGACATGATGATTGATGGATTGCTTCATGGAACCTGACAACTGACATGTTTACATCTGTTCCAAGCCCAGGATATTGTGTAAATATTGTTTAAAATTCGAATGATAAATATTGGAAAATACAGGGAGATCAAGAAAATAAGGTTGGATGGCAGCTACATTTGCTGTGAACGGAATTTGCGCTTGGAATCTTCTGAAATTGTTTCAGATAAATCAAAAATTACTGTGAGATACATGGGAGATACATGGATTACAGCGTAAAGTCTGGGCATAGCAGGGAGTAGTCAGCAGTACAAGAAGCAGAAGGCTGGAAGAGGATCGTTGACCCGCTGCAGTGAACCCTGAGTACCTAGAGGTAACGTAATATATTTATACATATACAGAGTGATTCATGCACCAACACTAATACAGGTTTTCTTCATTTTCCAGGTTTCACCGTAAGGCCTGCTATGGACAACTTATGATACTTCAAAACTTCTGAATTTGAACTGTGGCTCCATACTAGCAATAGAACTATTAATTCATTTCTTGTCTTTGTTTTTGAATGTATCATAGAATTATTAAAGTACCAGAATGAATGATATAATGAAAGAAAGATTTATATAATTCGATCAATAATATTTGTAGCATTTTGAAACGTAACACAATATCATACCTCACTCCACAAACACACTCTGCTGTGGATAATAAACTGCCTTGTTTGGGTGTTTTCGTAGATTCAGCAGAGGATTTTGACTCGGTCAGTCATGAACTCTTGCTGAAAAAGCCACCATTGAAGTTCATTATGAACAAAACAATGACGGTTGAGTGGGAGAGCAAGCTTGAGTGGAAGAGCTAAGGGATTCAATCGGTAAATTGAACTCTACCAGTTGAGTGGCATATTTATTCATAGTGTAACGTTGTGTACTTTTATGAGTATTCAATAAAATCTTTTTTTTCCATTAGGAGTGTTTCTGGATCTCCGACCCATCCGGAGTACACGCTGGTCGTTTACCCCAATAATCACTCCTTTCGTCCGAGAGTCATGTGTCTGAGCACACGAAGTGAACCAAGGATGACGGTCTTCTGCATTCGTGCATCTAAGATTTATGCCATATTTCGGCAATTCAGTATCATCTTTGAATTCGAGAGCAGTGTGTCCATCATTCCACCAAGGACTCCCATAATCAGATCCACCATTTGACAGAATAGTTGGTGTACAACCTGCAGAGTTCAAAGAAAAGATCTCGATATTTGGTCCGTTTTTCCTCCTCTTTTCGAACGATATTCATTTCGCTTGGAGCGGAAAACTCCATGACTAAAATCGTTTCATTTTGGTTGTCGAATAGGAGAATATCAGGCTTATTGGCTTGTATCTGCCTGAGGGTGGGAAATGAGTAGTTTCAACAGATTTGTCACCTCTCATTCTCCACAACGGACTCAAAATCCCTTGGAGCATGAGGCAACACCAGTGTCTTTTCTATACCGTACTAGTGTCGAAGATGATAGTGCAACAATTGTAACGACGCGTTATGCCTATGGATATAGGCTGAGACCACATAAGCTGGGTATGCTGACAGCAAATGCATTATTGTCTCAGGTGCCCCACGACACGCCCTGCATCTGGTGTCAGGTAGACTACGGTAGACTAGGGTGTTCAAGACACCATCCTGGCAAGCCATAATGAAGCTCTAGGTCTCCGACTCCAGCACACTTGACCTGAGGACGGCAAAGGTCAAGCTTTTGTAAAAACCAAGTTCTTCTATGCCGTTGAAGAAGACTCCATGCATTGGCTTATCTGTATGTACCTGTAGTCTCCTCAGCTTCTATTTGAAAATTTTGCTGAACGGGTCCTAACAGAGTTTGGGTTAGCCCGTTCAGTGACGAATACGAGACCAAGTTCATCGGCTGCACGTCTTGAAATAAATGCTCCAATTTCTGCTTTTTCATGATCGCAGACCATGCAAAGAAAGAGATCTGAACTCCTGATGACTTTACAGGCTTCATCCTGCACCATTCTGTAATGCAAACACTCCATACTCAAAGGTCCACGGCCTTTCCGTTGTATAGGAAAGTATAACCGTGAAACGGGCTATTTAGGATGCAAGCTCCTATTAAGATAAATATCGTTTCGCAAGTTTCAACGTCAAGTTGCCACAGCTCTTGCTGAGTCCACTTCATCACTCCAAAGGAGTAGAGAAGGTTTGGAATGGCGAGCATATTAGTTGCTGCAACTTTGCTCCTCCCCGACAGTTCTGATGACCAGATCTTTCGGAGTTTATGCTGATACTTTTTCACTGTGATTACCTCTTGGGAACGACGTTGCTCTACTCCTAGGTAAGTATAAGCAGATGATGTATGATGCCTTCGTCTACAAGCTGAACACCCTCTCCGTATTCCTCGCATCGTCCTCTTTTGAGATGAACCGGGCACATTTTATTATTACTATTCACATTTTTTTATAATTGAAAAGCATTGTCGATTAGTTGAAAAACTTCTGACATTGAAGTATATTTAATTTTACCAGATGGCGCTTTTTCCAGACAGGGACAACCAAAACTAGAGATAATTTCTTTCCTAGGTGTTTCAAATGTAACACCCACAGCCATATCAGAATTGTCCACACTATGAGCTTTTGGAAAATGAAGGTCACGAAATAAACTCAAAGAATTCACAGCAGTTGTATAAACAATTAGGTATATCTAAAACAATGGCTCTTCAAACTCCAATTAGAGTTGATCTTGTAAAAGAGCGAAAAACTTCTCTTATACCATTCTACTTGTCTCCTGGGGGTCTATTCTCGAGTTTCAACGTATACGAATTCAATGTTGTATCTCTTTCCAACGCGCGATGTTTGTATCGCTCTATGTTACTTCAAACGTTCGAAAATGATTCCGCATGAACTCGAGAATAGACCCCCTGGTGTAATTCGTTTCTCTTGATAGACATTCCTCAACATATCCTCAGATATAGAAATCCAGGGGCGTGCGGACTGAGGATCTTGCTGACCACTAAATCTACCGATTCTTCCTATCCATTTATCTCTTCGATATCTGTGCAGAAATCTTCATTCCCGATTGTGATTGAGGAAAGGCGTACCATCATGATGGTAATATAATCTGTATTATAATGTTAATCGCTATATCCCTCACAAAAATTGTAAAATTATTATGTAGCAAATCTCTGTGAATTAAGAAGATGTATTGATATCTAGTTAGCCTAGACCAGTTCCCTGCATAAACAAAATATTTCGTTACCATAGCAACGAACAATAACTTATTAGAAGTGTCAGTGTAAAGTTTAACGTCAAAAAAGTAAACCAGAGTTACGCAATAAATTGAAAGAAAAAATATGTCCACCGAAATTGTGAAAATCAAAAAATTGGAGTATTGAGCCATCATCAAGTACCTGTATTTAAAAGGGTTAAGAGGTAAGCAGATTTACGAAGATATGCTTAATACCCTTGGTGATCAATGTCCTTCGTATGCGACCGTGAAAAATTGGACTGCAAGCTACAAAAGAGGTAAATTTTCTGTTGAATGTGATGACCGAACGGGAAGGCCAGTTTCTGTGTCAGTCCCCGAAAATATCGATGCAGTTCATGACATGATTTTAACAGACCGTCGAATTGGACTAAAACGGATATCTGAAGCACATTTTATACGAACGCGTTCATCATATAGTTAACGTCAATTTGGACATGAGAAAAATTGCTGCAAAACGGATCCCCAAATGTTTGAATGTTGACCAAAAGTGTGCAAGGGTATTAAAATCGCATTCGATCTGTGCTCGATTTGAAAACGATGTAGACTTCTTAAACCAAATTGTTACTATGGATGAGATTTGGGTACATTTCTACGATACAGAAACAAAGCAACAATCGATGGAATGGCGACACTCCGGTTCTCCAAGACATAAGAAGTTTCGTGTCCAAAAATCTGCTGGAAAAATTCTTGCTCCAGTTTTTTGGGATTGCCATGGAGTAATCATGATTGATTTTTTGTATAAGGTTGGAACAATAACTGGAGATTACTGATCGACCTTACTGACCACTCTACGGGAAAAAAATTAATAGAAAAGACGCGGAAAGCTATCCAAAGGTGTTTTGTTTTTGCAGGACAACGCCCCTGCACACAAATCTCATGTTGCCATGCAAAAAATTCGTGATTTAGGGTTTGAATTACTAGAACACCCCCCGTATCCACCAGATTTGGCTCCGTCCGACAATCATCTCTTTCCTCAACTGAAAAAAAGTTTAAAAGGTCGTAAATTTTCTTCCAACGAGGAGGTAATAAAATCTGTGGAGGTCTGGTTTGCAGAGCAAGAAGAAACATTTTTTTTGAATGGTCTAGAGACGTTGCAGGTTCGCTGTAATGAATGTATCCAATTAAGAGGAGAATATGTTGAGTAATAAAATATTTTGACATTGAAATTTTGTTTGTTTCTATAGCAGGCTAAGAATTTTTCAATATATCCCCCATTCAGCGGCTTATCAAAGAAATATGGTCGTATGACCTGATCCCCAGTTATGCCCTCTAAACATTCATAGATCATTCATGTTGGTAACTAATCTATCTGATTAGTATTAGGTAGTAGTACTAGATCCGTAGTTGCAGTAGTAGTAGTGGTAGGAGTAGTACTGGTGGCAATTAAATATATTTTCGAAATAGCGAACTCTAATATCATAATCCCTGTAATAAAAAATTGAAAATTGTTTTTTCCGTCAACCAGCTGTCGCCCCCTTACGAACGGCAGCCCTCAGAATTTGAAACTTGTGCGAGTCAAGGATTAACGAGGTGTTACCTTTTTACGTGCGATTCCTAGCACTTTCTCGGGCCATCAGAAAAATTTCTGCAGTCGCCATGGTTTGAACCATCGCCGACCGGCAGCCAAAGTGATTGAAACATGTCGCTTCAACCACTCGGCTACCTGGCGATAGCGATATAAAATTAATTAAAATTTCAATGATAAAGGAAAGGAAGATTAAATAGCCTATTCATCAGCAGATAACAATCACGACTCGCCTTTTACAGTTGAAACATAAATGTATTCCAGCAAAGCCATAAATCAAAAGATGATATTGTCGAATGATAGAACTCAAAACCCAGACCAAATACTTGCTTCCTCAATAAAATCCACTACATTATGTTCTGAAATGTCTAAAGAATGTGACATCTCCCAGACAAAAAAAAAACAATACGGAAATAACGGCCCTCGTATACTGACTTGAAGTTTAACATAAAATGGACCATTTGTTGTTGGGATCGGATTGTGTAAAAAGTGACAGGAGCTACGGTCATCTAGAACGGAACTGGGCAACCGTTGAGGTGGAAATAACAAACTGTAATATCGGCCGTCTGTCAAAGTTCCCGACTCGGTTCGACCACGAAGTTGTGGACCGTTTCCGCCAGTTGTATATCATCAATTTTCGAGATTTCTGGGAATATAAAACATTCATAATGATAGATAGACAAAGTTCGATGTTACTGTATGATGTTGGTTTTGGAATTTCTCATTGAAAATTTACTGTATTTGCCTATTATGTATGAAAAACGTATTTCAAAATGACGATGTCTAGCATGACATTCGAATCAGCATCAATAGTCTTCTTGAGTTACAAACAAAGCATTGATTATAACAATGAACCCAATTATCATGATATATAACAATTCTCCACCATTAACTATAAACTGGCCTGATTGCAATATCAGCTCAAATTCAGTCTCTACTGATTTCCGGATATTGTAGAACGTCTCGGTACATGTTGGATGGTCTCAGTATCAACAGTCGATTCTTCATCCGTTGAAGAATTAACAGTTGATTTTTCACCGATTGAAGATTCTGTTTGTCCTAGTGTTTTAATGTTTTTTTAATCTATCAGTGATATTTTCATGAATATCAGTATATCGCCGCAACATATTTTTTCCGAAGATGGTCACTAGGTATGGCCTTAGGATGTCCATAGGAGGGAAAATGGGCTTCCATAGGACATCTTCAATATGCGAAGGAAACATCTTGTAAAGGTCAATGGCGAGTACTTGTGTATTTCATGGCTTTCCACTATTACTTTGGATTGGAGTGATTTATTGACAGCAATCTTTCCCTCACATCAAAGAATTTATCAAACCGTGGTTGTGCGAAAATGGTCTTTTCTGATTTCTGTGGTCGACTCAGGTCAAGTTCTGTTCCTGAAACTCTACCAATAAAAATTTTTGAGTGTGATTTTTATGATCATTGGGTATATCATTGTGATCATTCGGTATATCGTTATGATCAATACTTGGTTTGTAAATCTAATAACTAATTCGAATGTCACATTAGACAGATCATCAAAGAAACACATAATTCAAATCAATTATTCAAGAGAAGACCAGCAAAATTATGGCCATGGTGGTCGGCTGGTAAAGCGTTCGCCTCGCAAGCGTGGGGTTTGGGTTCAATTCACCGATTCACCGGCCTCGTGCATGGCATCACACGTTGAAAGGTAAGGGCTGCGTCGTTTCTAGCTCACACAAGTCTCTCGAAGACTTCTGAGGGTTGCGCGTAGGGGTGCATTCGGTTGACGAAGATAACAATTTTAGCAATAACAATTTTTAACAATATATCAATTATTGAATATCTGTTTGATAATTGCAAGTGGCTCAAGATCTCGCACTACCCATATCAACTCTCATTGATTCAGGTAGTCTTCTTCAAATACAACAACATCAACAATCTACAACAGAAAAGATGTTCCAAAACAAATACCCTTTTTTGAACCAGTCAACGAAAATTGTGAAAATATTGACAGTTACTGTTTTTTCAATTCAAAAGGATTCGATGAAACGAATGATGCAAAAGTCATGGATCTGATAAACAGTTTCGTTAATAAACACTACTAACTGATATCCAGCACAACATCTCTGGAGGTTCCAGCAACTAAAATTCAAACAGAATCTTTCTGGAAATTATTGCATTATTCCTAAAGTTCGTTATAAAATTAACATGCATAAACTTCTTTGCGCTCTTAATATTTTCTCCTACTTTTTTTGTTTGATTGGAGCTTAAATAATTTCCTGTCTTCAAGTATTGATGTTCCATTTGTCTTACGTCACTAGAGTATGTAAAATTTTTACATGAGAATTCTGAAAGAATATTTGGATCCTCAGTTAAATATTAGCTTGTCCAATCAAACTAGTAAGTTAGTGTTTTTTTAATCCATCAATAAATAACTGAGATATGGATTATTTAAATTCACGTATTTTAGCACGGAGCGTCTTTGGTCTCCGACTCGTCTGTGATGTCACGCCATACGTCTGAGATCGCCACACCACAAACAATTACGTATTAGATCCTTAGCCGCGCCAAGGCACATATATATAGTACTTTTAGGTCCAATTAAGTCACGCCCCATTAGTTTGCACCACTTCTACCTTTTATTCATTTCATTTGGTACATTAAAAAACAATTTATTGGTGTTTTTAATTGTCGTGCTTTTACACATAGGCACAATACACTATTTGTAGAATATTTTATTTAATTTCAGCTATCGTGTAATGAACAATACATGACACGAACGGCGCAAGTAATTGTACACCAGTCGCCTCGTTCATGTGGCGTGACGTCACACACTAGAGCGCTGCGTGGGCAACTTCAAAGTCCCATAACTTTTTCATTTCTAGGGATATTTCAATAATTCTTTCACATTTTTGTTTCATTTTATTTGAATTAAACACAAAAACACACAAAATGGTGAAATAGGGATGCAGTTCACGGGTTGATAACGTTTTTTTTTTGATTTGCGGCGAAACGTGACCTCTTAGCGAGGACTGTTTGAATCAAAAGTTGTAGATAATGAAAAAATCAAAAACTATTATATCAAACACTTTTCGACACCTTAAATTAACCATCAAAATCGTGAAAAACAGATTTTTCAGAATTAAATTTTTTTCTATCGTATAAATGATTTCATTCACATGAAAATTTGTAAGCAGGTGTCCTTTTTGGTGTCGAATGAGCACGATTTTTTCACAATTCAGAAGACTACTAGTTTTCGAGTTATCTACATTTTTCGAAAAAAATACCCTTATTTTCCACGAACAATTGTTCTGGTGACTTTTTGTATTAAGAAGGTCAATAAGTAATCATATCGATTGTTGAAATGTCTACTCTAAAAAGGTCTATGTAACTTGATGGTTTATTGATCAACGATTAACTAACTAAAATTGAGAGTCTCTCTGAATCATCATTTTCCAAATATTTTCAATGACTGTCAATAGTTGTAAAACAAAATAAAAATGATATAAATTAATAGATTTTGTAGTGTAATTATGTATTCAAATGTAATAATATAAGGAATTTGATACAAACACCACTCTTTGTTATAAAAATAATGAAGAGAGTCGAAAATCATTGAAAATATTGAGTAATTCATGATTCAGATATAATTCAATTTTAAGCGGTTTAACGACCAGGTCACATGAACCATATAAAAGTAGAGATCACAACAATCGAAATGATCACCATAGACCTTCTGAATGCAGAAAAATATAGAGGCAATTGTTCATGGATGATTCGAATATTTTTTGGAAAAAATGTAAACTCGTACTTCTGATTTGCGAAAAAATCATGCTCATTCGATACAAAAAAATATATATCTACAAATTCTGATCTAAACTAAATCATTTATATGCGAGAAGAAAGAAAGAAATACTGAAAAATTGGTTTTTTGATGAAGAAGTTTTCGATTTTTTCATTATCTACATTTTTTTTCCGAATATTTTTCGCTAGGAAGTCAGGTTTTGCCACAAATCAGAGAAAACTTGTTCAACCCTTAAACTGTCTCCCCATTTCACCATTTTGAGGGGTTTTCATGTTTAATTTTTTTTTTCCTGGAAGTTGGAAGTTCAAAAACATTATCCACCTGGTCCTTGCCTGTTACTTATTTTCTACAACTATTGAAAGTCATTGAAAATATTGAGAAAATGATGATTCAGAGAGACTTGTCGGTTTTTCTCAATTTTAAGCGGTTTAACGATCATTAAACCACTAAGTTACGTAGAACATTTGAAAGTAGACATTTCAACAATTGAATTTATCACTTATAGACCTTCAAAATACAAATAAACACCAGAACAGTTATTTGTGGAAGATAATTTTTTCTAAAAATGTTAATCACTTCTCGAAAACTAGGAGTCTTCTGAATTGTGAAAAAATCATGGTCAATCGAAACCAAAAAAATAAATTTTCGCTTTTTTTCCGGGGTTGTGAATTTGGTAATTTTCTACCCAAGAACCAAATTTATCCACCCCCTGGTCTGTACGACCAAGCGCGTACAATATGGCCCTGAGACTCGACGGCAGACTTTTATGTCTCTTGCGGTGCCTCGAGCGCCAGCTTTGGTTGGTATGCTCCAAATACCAGGGTAGCAACAGATGGAGATCGGTCTGTACCCAGGGGCAGTCATTTATACCACTCACTTTAGAATTCAAGTAGTTGCAGACTTCAATTGCAACACCTGATGTACTAAACACCGGTTGCTATTTCTTCTCATACAATTCCTGAAATTCAAACATGGAATAACACTCGGAAAGAACTGATAATGGAATCAATTTATTTGACAAAGAGTAGTTCAAATAATTGAGTATAATAGTGTCATTGACTATCTAACATAAACAACAGGATTTCTAACCCTAATCTAATAGGCAATACTAGCACAGAACCGAACGGATTTAGGTGATATGGAATATTGTGTACCAGTTCCTTCAGAGATTGATCCTACAAGGACTTCTGAGATAATCGGGAGCGTAAAGTTATGCGGGGAGTTTCAAGATTTAATATATGGATTTAATTACTCAGTGGCTAGGGTCACACACGGTATCACAGTAAACAAGGAAGCAGAAAACTTGAAAACATTCAGTAGCCTACGTCTTGATCATCTCCAGGTATCGCCAGTGATTTTACCGATGATGAAAACTAAACCGGTCGGTGCCATGAATTTATTCAAATAAAGCAAATCGCGGTTGTTATATTTTCCACCTCTTCTAGATTTCCTTTCCCAATAAAACCAAAAGCAATGTCGACCGGACGAATCAAGCGGTAAGCCACAAACGTAGTTTTCAATGATAACTGGAAAACGTCCAGTGGCCTACGTCTTGAGCATCTCCAGGTATTGCCAGTGGTGTAACCGATGAGGAAAACCAAAATTTAGGTACTGTGAGAATAATCCAATAAAGCAGGACTCGGATATTGTAATTGCCACCTCTTCGTGACTCCTTTCCCAATAAAATCAAAAGCAATATCGACCCGACGAATCAAGCGGTCAGCCAACGACTGTAGTTTTCAAAGATACCTTGGAAACGTATAATGGCCTACTTCATGAGCATCTCCAGGACAGGTATTGCCAGTGATGTTACGTAGGATATAAATCAAACAGTAGGTGCTGGGAAAATAATCAAATAAAACGAACCGGGAAAATATCCACTAACCTTGTCAAGAGATCACGGAACGCAAATAATACCCTCTGGAATGACAAGATTGCCGATGACGTTACATTAATTTTTACTCACTTTTTATTAACTTGCACAACTTGCAAGCTGTAATAGGTCGACGGTAAAATGTGATCAACTCAGTACACTACTCAAAATGCAAAATGAACGGAAAAGATACGTTTACTAGTATAAAATGTGATTCAATAAAAACAAAACCGGCTTCGGAATAATAGCCACGGAAATATTTGAGCGAAGTGAGGTGCACGGAAAACTAGGTGAAAATAAAGTAAGGCTAGGATTTACCTTCTCATTTCTCAAACACAATTGTCACAAGATAACTACAAATAAAATTGGATACGTTTCTACTAAGAACGACGAGTATAATGTTATACTGTGTGAAGTTTAACTACAAAATGCCGGGCCAGCTCAAATACTGATATTTAAATGATACGGTTTCCTACAAGAAATCGGGCAAAAATGATAGCAAGAAATGGCCAGAGTTATTCATCAAGTAAGAAATGCCAGAAAAACAGGAAGATGATAGTAAAAAGCTAACTTGGGTTTTTCTAGGGAACAAGAAATGAGTTTTTCTGCAGATTCATAACTCACTAATTATGAAATTATATTCATATTTGTCACAATTACTCCTGGCCTTCATATCTAGGTTGTGATCATGAAACGAATGGTATTATTTGAAGTTGAATATCAAATACCAAAAGTCACAAGTGTTGTTTCAAAACAAGATAAAATTTAAAAAAAAGTTGAACCTTAAATTCTGTTTACTGGTTGAACTGATTGAGGGTTGAAAGTTAACAAAATATTGGGAGCTCACCTACTTCTCCATGATTGAGATCGTATATAAATAAGGCGACGTCAACATAGATGGGCTAATCCCTAATAGCACACCTAAATTGGTAAAATATTGGTACAATATTGTGAACATATAGGCGAAATATTTGAAATGCAATATTGGCGAGAAAAAAAATGTGAACATTCGGCGATATTGGTCCAATAATACTAGAATAATATTGGCGAAATATTCTTGAACTAATATTGGCCTCAAAATGATCGGCGATATTGGTACAATATCGCTGATACAATACTCTGACAATATTGGCACAATATTCAAAAGTTAAATTGTCGAGAAGTCAAATGTGAATATTTTACGATATTGGTCGAATATTGTTTGAATATTTTAGAAATAGTTTTGGTGAAATATTCTTGAGGCATATTTATCGATATTGATACAATATCATTTGGATATATTGGTGGATGTCAATATACCTTGGAAAATTATTAAATGTCTTTTAGTTGATGAAGGTGGCACCAGAGTCTGCCTTTTTATCGCCATAACTACTGAGTGAGTCTTGAAAACAAGTTATGGGAAGTATTTAATATACTTTCGTAGGTTTAAGAAGAAGTTCTATATGTAGAGCCACCTAGCGGATTTTTATCCAGGTTTGATCATGATATAATTTCAATATGTTTCATTGAATATTCGGCCAATATTCAAATTTCATCTCAATCTAGATGTAGGAAACAATATGAAGACAATATTGTTTTAGCGATATCGATAAATATTATTATTGAACCAATATTGACCCAATATCAATTAATAAGATTTGTTGAATATTGGCGAAATGATATTCAACCAATGTGTAATCACACTTGGAAATACAATATAGTTTTTATTACTAGAATATTGGGATTGCGATATTTATTCTAGATGTTTAAAACGATGCGAAGACAATATTGTTTTATCGATATTGGTAAATATCACTCAACCAATATTGACTCAATATGAGTTTTGCAATTTGTCAAATAAAGTAGAAATGATATTCAACCAATATTCTAACAAACTTGGAAATACAATATAGTTTTTTTTCTCTATAATCGATATGACTGGAATATTTGGATTGCAATATTTATTCTAGATGTGGAAAACAATATACTCATAACCAACATTGTATTATCGATATTGGTAGAAATTATTCAACCAATATTTACCCAATATTTCGTGTGATAATCTATATTCAAAACTAGTTCAACCAATATTCCACCAATATTATTAATATAATATTGTATTTTGAATATTCACCCATATTGGACCAATATAGATTTTTCATTTACAATATATCTATATTGGCTCAATATGGAACCAAGATTTAGCCGATATGATGTGCTACCTGGTATGGAGCAGCCCATCTATCCAACATATGGACCAATATATCCAACATTGACCAGTATATCCAACAGAAAACACACATCATCATATGAAGCCCTTGAACAAATACGTCATGATAAGATTTCGAAGTAAGCTAAATTTTGTTTGCGTTTGTATATATTTTTTGTATCTCTCTGGAAATGCTCAAACTTTGTCTAAAATACTGCCTTCCAAATATGAGTGGGACCCCTGGAAGATCTTATTAGGAACCATATGCAATTTCGATTCAAATAGTTTCACCATTAATTATTAAGCTGGGCAAATGTCACACATTTAGTCAACTTTGCCCAAAAAGGAAAAGGAAATCCCTGAATCTTATTTGATTGCTCACTTCATTTACGTTTCCGTAAATACCAAGAAATCCACAATCTATCTAACCTTACTTTACTTCACTATGTGTTTTCATGTACTGAGAGTAAGCAACCCTACTAGTTTCGTACGAATGTAACTATGGCGGAATAGATTTACAGCTGCAGAAAGTTTCACTGAACAACGTGGGCGTATCGTGAACTTCCGCCTTCTGTATTGCATCAGAAAAGCTGATTTTCTATTAGAATTTGGTAGTAGACATTGTATTCTCTATATATGGAAACATAATAAGTGTCAATCAAGCTCAAGACTAAATAAACAAGTCCCAGTGATATTAATATATTGATAATAATCTTTATCGGTGACCATTCGTATAATTGAATAGACTTTCTGGAATAATAATAATAATAAGTTTATCATCAATTCTTAAGCTATTACATAATATATATTCGACTTAGAAATAAACTATAACAATCCCACGTAGTAAACTTGTAGTGGGATATTCACAGGTTTCTTTTCATTCAATTATAAAACTCTAAAACATTCATTGTAGTACTTTGTATTGAAACACATAAATTTATTTATATATTTATTATACGAAAAAGTATCCTTGGACACTGTAATATCAAAATTCTTATATTATTTTCATATGAGAAAATCGATGTAATGGCTTTCATTTTGTCGGGAACCATATCATAAATATAAGGAGCAATTATTGTTTAATTTTTTTGGCAAATTGTTTCATTTATTTTTATTTTTGTTGTTATTCCTTATTTGAACCTGGTAGTATAAATATAAATTTTGTATATTATTTTATTTTTTTTCTTGAAAAGGAAGATAAATATGTTATAAAAGTATCTTTGTCCAAAGTCCATTTTTGGCTTCCTTTGAATGAAAGATCAGATGAATATCTCATATGTTTTCTATAAATAATTTTGAGAAACCATTTCTGGAGAATTTCTGAAGGCCTTAAATAGTTATCATTCACACCCCCACATCCAAGAATAGCATACCCTAGTTGAGTTTGTATAAGTGAATAATAAATCATTTCCAATTGGGAAATTTTCAGGAATAGTTTAAATAACTTGAATTTTGATAACAAGCTTTTCAAATTAAATTGTGTGGAATTTATTTGTATATTCCACTTGAGATTTCTGCCAATTATTATAACTAGATATTCAATATTATTTGTCTGTTAATTTCGTAGACATTATCCATTATAGTATTCAAATCAAAAATATCATTAATCGTTGATATTTCTATTGAGTAAAAGTTGCAATAAAACTGTTCCTTGGGGAACTCCGTATTCCAATAATTTCGGATCTCCATCATAATTGTTGATTTGATCATGTTAGAATGTATAGCAGTAAAAATGCTTTGATAATTATTTTACTACTATTTTACTGACATGAATCCTATTAGAATCGGATTCTTATACGCTATTATGAAAAATTCAAGAATAACGGAAAATGCAGAATCCTGCATTGATCATATATTATTCAATGATATTAAAAAAGATGTTATTCTTCTTATCGTACTAAAAGCATATTTTATGAACAATCTTTCAATTGTTTTACAGTTCGAAATCGAAAACCATGTGAAAAAAAATGTCCTAGAAATCAAGTTATCCACCAACGAAAAGAAATGGGTCACAAACGCAGTAATTCCTTCCATAAACACGGGTGATGAAATGTACGAGGAATAGCAGAATTAAAAAGGTAACCTTAAAGAGCTACAACAATTCAGAAACCACAGAAATGAACTGAATGGCATAATGAAAGAAGCAAAAAATCAATTCTTCAAAATAAAACAAAAAATACAAATAATAAACAAATCAGGTACTATTGTGAAAAAAGTCTGGGGAATTTCCAAACATATTCCTCAATCACTTTACTGAGATAGGTACCAGGAAACAATAAATAAAGAGTTCAAAAATGAGAAATGATTACAAAACTCATCATTCTTAGAAGAAACCTCTTAAAACGAACAAACACATTTGATCAAGAACATAAAGAACAGTATAGCAGTTCAAAACCTCTCAAATGCATTGTGAATATTATTTCAAAATCCCTAACACACTATTTCAAATCAATCTTAAGAGGAAGTTACTGGCCTTCACATTTCCAAATTTCAGTAATCAAACTGGTGTACCAAAATGAAGATGAACTGAACTGTAATAATTACAGACCTAAAACTCTGATTTCTGACATTAGAACAGAGATTGAAATAATTGTCAATTCCAGAATATTTCCTTTGGATTCGAAACAGTAAAATTTGGGAAAATTCACCGAGAATTATTTCAAATCGATCTCACATTCAATTTCGCAACTCAATATGGAATTACCTCACGAATCACCATATTGAACGATTATTCTGCATTCGTGATGCAATGCGAATAATGCTCCAACCTTCAATGCATTTAGATCGTACAATTTCAGAAGTGCAATCATTGTCCAAGGCCAAGAAAGATTCTTCAATAATATAATCCAACAATAGCCCATTCCAAGAGAAATATGCTTCCATACTCTGCACAAAATATAATTGGTCTGACATGTATCTGATTGCAACTCATTTCTTGAGAACGTGATAAAGGTATACCTTACTAGGCAATAGAAATTTTCATTTTCGATTACTTTCATCGTTAACTGCTCACGTATTTATGTATTTATTCACTAATTCCAACTTTCAAATGATGATTTCGAAGTTCAAAGTGTCTGAAAAATACTTCTATTTACACTCACATTTTTTTCGTATCAAATACTGAGGAAAAGGAAACACCCAAAAGATGATATCAAGATGCGAGTGTCCTCTACAAAATCGAACTCTCAATGAACCTCACAACAGGTTCTGTTGTCATATTCTATAATAATAATAATAATGTATTTTTTTTATTCATGTTTATACAGATTTTGAATATATTACATACAAATATAATGTGAATGATTGAACACGAGTAGAAGTTCTTTCTTGAAAAAGCTAAGCGAATTGATCGTTCGCAGTTCATCGGGAACTGCGTTGTATATTTTGGGATTAAGAAAATTTTAATAACATTGGGACATTGTTTTAGAAACGAATGCGAGGTCGTTCTCTCATTTTCGAGTGTTGAAACGTGTGCAGAGCTATCCCAAAGCTCAGTGCTTAGTGGTCCTGGAAGCACTTGAAGCATATTTGTGCTCGTTACCACTGTGCTCCCTAGCACATGGAACATGGAGTCGTGGCAGATGATCCTATCCGGCAATTTGTCCCGATGAGTAACTTCGTGTTTACAAAATTACTGCCTTGGAAAAATAATCTTAATTTGTCAGTTACTTTGCTCATCTAAAGAAGTAAATTCAACATATCTAGTAGAAGTAGTAGTATTGCAGCCTGGCATGTACCTTTTTTGCAATCCTCTTGTCTCCTCCCCCGTGGTATTCCGCCTTTCTATGAATGGCACCTGTCTTGCTTTCCTAGTTCTCCATTCCTTCAGTACACCTTCAGTATTTTGCTGTCCTCGAAATGAATGTAGGTGTGTAGTGTGTAAAGGTGTTTGTCAAAGGAGCGAGTTATCCTTCATACCGCCTTCCAGTGTGAACCCAGGTAGGGCTGGTTCTCAGCATGGTGATGTGGCGGCTGCGGTTGATTTCATCACCGGGTACCAATCCCGCAGTATCCGAGCTGAGGCCCTTCCTTAGTTCATATTGGAGACAGTTTCTAGTTCTTTGACCCGCCTCCTCGTGAACGTCCTGGCAGGGCTGGTTTTCAGTCGGGTAGGGCGGCGGCCGCGGGCGATTTGTTAACCAGCTACCAGTCCCACACCTCCTGATCCGAGGCCTCTCATCGACTCCCATCGAAGACAGATTTTCTGGTCTTTAATACAAGTTCCTTCAACTCACTTTCTCGCGAAAGTCCTGGTAGAGCTGGTTCCCAGTCGGTCGTTGGGTGGCCATAGGCGATTTCACGAGCTACCAGTCCCGCATCACCCGATGTGAGGCCCCTTCTTAGTTCCCACTAGAGACAGGTTTTCCAGTTCTCGCAACTCTCTGTAATGTATGAGTGCGTAGTGTGAAGTGTTGAGATAGATGTGTATGTTTTTGGCGTCGGTATACGGTGAGCTAGGGGTTCACGGGTTGCTACACCCGTTGGCTGCAGCACCTCAGCTACCCTTAGAGACCGCTTTACTGACGTTGCCCAGGGTTCACTATGTGGAGGTGAGAGTAGCTCAACATAATTAAATAATACATCTATTTTTCAAAGTACGTTGACGTTTCGGAGACCAAATCTGTCTCCGTTATCAGAGCTTTACAAATTTTTTTTTTATATCTGTATCGAGTTATATAGCTATTTCTTTGACGGAAGTCAAGAGAAATTGGCAAAAAAATATTGTTAGCGTGACATTTGCTATCTTGATACAGGGGATGTACAGTATGTCAATCACCATGGAGAGGAAACCATGTTTCAGACTATGGTGGTTAAAAATCCAAAAAATCGATGTCAAGAAAACCACATCAGAACCTAACATTCAAACAATATTCCTATTGTATTTGCATCAAATTGTTGATTGTTTCAAAATAGTATATTATGTAACAAGTATTATGAACATCCTTTCAGTAACAAGTATTTTAACCACGAGTGCAGCGTATCGGAACGAGTGATTGATGAACACGTGTCTCGAGGATTTTATGAACGCATCACATACCACAATTTTTTTACGAATTCATCTTATAACTACTGTTTGTGACAAAACCAAAACTGTTTATTTATCCGCGCCATTTATGTTCGAAAGGAATAACTACATTTTCCCACGTAGAAGTGCGCGTGTGTCGTAAGAAGGGAGAAACCAAACAATATTAAAAACACTGTCTGGTAGCTGTCACTATCAAGCAGCCTCATGTACCGTAGAAATGCATTTGTTGTTTTCGTCGAATAAATAATAATTACAAGTACGAGTTTATTTTGGAGTAACATCTACCCATCGACAAGTTCAAGCCTGAACCTGAACATTTTTTATCATAATAGGGTATCATAAAACAGTTTCAATTGATAAGTCAAGACCTACACTCCGTCAGGAGGGTTTTTTGCGATGTATTCAAAGAATGGGTTTGCTACGGTATTGTTCCTAAAAATTTGCTTTGGATTCAGATTGTGGATCTGTGATTAATAATAATAAATAATAATAATAATAAATTCAATTGCTTCAAAAACAAGGTTCACAGTAATGAATACAAGTGAGAAAAGAATATACTATGAAACTGACATCATGAATTAAATATAGTAATCTTATACTAATAATAACAACAATATAGCATTGAGACCAAATGAGAAAGATATACAGTGGTCTTGAAAGTATGTTAATTAATTATTCGGTTAGAATGAATGAACGGAGCTTAAGAATATTCCAAATATAAAAAGAGATTGATTAAGCATCAGGAATAGTGATAGACAAGGGATATTTTGTTTCATTAAATTATATATGGTACATTCAAAGAGTATATGAATGAGTGTCTCATCTAGGTTCGAATTGCATACAGTACATACTAAGTTTGGATCAATTTTGTGAACAATTTCATTTAAAGTGAATTTATTCGTGAATACAGTTGCCATGCGCAATTGAGCTACAGTACGAGTGACCTGGATATGTAATTTCAATAAAAAGTAAGTACTAGGAACACTTGAAATATCGAATAAGTTATAAATGGACAAAAACTGATAACGGGAGACGATAGAAATATACGAATAATGTAAGTATGCGTAATAGTTGTTTTCTAGATTTCATGTTGATATTACTTAGGTTGCTCCATGAATAAAGACTGTCTATATCTGCAAAAAACTGTTTTACCTGCAGTAACCAATTATATTTTGCATCAGCACCATTGATTAAATTGTTGTTGTAAGCAGAGTTTAGGGTACCGCTGGCTTTCCATTGAAAAAATTTTATGTATCCAATTAAGAGTCATCTTGAATATTTTGAACGCAATTTTTACTATACCTGTTTCCAAACGAATAATCGCATCAGGTGTATTATTGGGAACTGAAAGGACTCTTTTCAAAAAGTTGAGTTGAACTCGTTCTAAAATTTCAAAATATCTAAGACTACACACTGTAAAAGAATTGAATAACACGCTAAGAGCCAGCGAGTCAAACATTCTAATTCTAGGGTACCAAGTATCAATTTTTGCTTTTGACATTACAGGCAAAATAGATCCCACCGCTTGTTTTGCTTTATTAGAAATGACCATGGACATTTCGTGGAAAAGGCCAGAGGAGGTAAATGCTACTCCTAGATAAACATATTTATCGGTTACGGATATAGTTTGGTTATTGAAATTGAAGTTGAATTTTGGTTTCTGGAAGTCACCTTTGGAGAACTGCATTATTTTTGTAATCTGTACATTAACCACTAACTTATTGGAGGCATAACATTTTTCCAGAATTTCTAATTTTCTCGTTACATCGATTTCAGAATGAGTCAGCATATAATAATGCTAAGATGTCATTCTTATCGTCAATGTTCACCCCATGAGCTCCATAGTCGTAAACAATTTTTCAAAGTATGCGATGAACAACGCAAATAATAATGGACTTAACGGTTCTCCCTGTAATACACCAGTACTTACATCATAGGGTAATTGATCATTATTCGCGGTACTCTGAATGCCATTTTATTGAGTACAAAAAGTAAAATAAGTTTCAACCTGACTTGTTACTTCAAGGAAATACATAGCACTTCTCAGACTGTTGGATTTCAAGCGGTTAATGCTATAAGCGCTTGAAAAACCATGGCATCACACGTGCTGAATCTTTTCCAGCTCGCTCAAGTCTCTTAAAGACTTCTGAGGGTTGCCCGTAGGAGTGCAATAGGTTGACAGTAGTAAAAAGTTAACAATTAAACTTACGTTCTTCATTAAATTACTTATTGAACGTGCTTAGTAATCGAGAGCAATTTATAAATAGATATGATTGGTGTTCGAAATTATAGTGCAATTTTCAAGAGAGAAGCACTTTTAGGCAGTGCTCGGCTTAGCTTTGTATGTGTGGACTATCATTCTAGTATATTATCCTTAGTATCCACTTCTGTACTACCTCTAGTCCATTCATTTGAGTATTGTAGGCTCCCCCCACGCTGTTATACCGTATCTCAGTTTTGATTCCACCAGTGCAAAGTATAAAATTCTCAAGTAGGTCTCTTACATCAAGAAATGTTTTGATATGCCTAAACTTTGTGAACCGGCTTCTCTTGAAAGTGAGCTTATATGCAATTCACATTTCAAATGGCTATCTAAGTAGACTCCTAAGTATTCAATGTTTTTTTTTGTAGAGGTATGGCAAAGATGTCATTATTGTCGGTAATTGAGATATGTCGAATATCTGGAGATTTGGATTTGCTTATCGAAATTTCGTTTTATCAAAATTAATAGTTAACATTTTCGAATCGAATCTTTCTTTTACTTTTAGAAATCTTTCTCAACTTTGTCAATCAAATGTTGTCAGTTTTCGCCTGAGTTGAATATTGTAGTGTCATTCGCGAAACCAACCTCCATAAATTTCAGACAAATTCAGAGTATCTCTGCACATGTTTTCCGAAAATTATTGCTTCAAATCATAGTTTAATAATTCATTGTCAATGTAACAATTCCAACAAATGCGAACGATGTACCTTCTCGTCTTTCCCAATTCATCACGATTTGGTGCCATTCGACGACGGTAAGCTTTATTTTTTCATTGCTCCGCAGATAGCAGACCGCTAATATTTTTATGGTCATTTCGGTTAATGGCGTAGAATTAAGACTTTTCCAGCATCCTGCTCAATTGACCGTAGATCCCGATAAAAAGAAGAGTGTGAGAATGTTCCCTATCACCTTTTCTGATGGAGTGAATTCAAACGTTCCACGAGACATAGCGGAACTTTCCGAGAATGTAAATTGAAATATATTTATCGATTGATGCATTCATAATGGAATATCTGATATCGTCGCTCTGCTGCAAGATATTTCTTTGGGCACATGTAAATCTGCAGGCTCATCCCTCATTCAGGACAATGACTCATTTACAGTTCTCATAGCTGAGAAAAAATTCAATAGAATGATTTCAACGGTAAATTTTTCTAAAGTTTTAAATAGTACTGACTACTTGTTTTTTTATTGTTGTAACGTTAAGTTCATGTAATATATGAGCATCACTGAATGGTACGCACTGTCATCACAAAATTAGTTCATTCACAGTGTTGTCGAATGACAAAACACCTACTTTTTCCACTTGTTGCATAAATAACTAATAGTTGAAAATAGTGCTCATACTAATACTTATGATGAGAGAGATATACAGTTGGGTTTTGGTGAAAAGATGAATTTTGTTTGATTTGGAATCTCTATTGTTGATTATCTTTGGAATTGATTAAATCATGTTTTAGATTTCTTGGCGTGGCATGTGTAAGGGGTTGCCACCCGAATGGAAGGAAACACTGTTATTTCACGAAGTACATTTAAATGTACCTATAAGCAGTAACGGTTCACATGAAATCTAGCTATATACTGACCTCAGCAACTCCTATTTCTATCGTAATCTAAGTATTATGTCATATTTATGCGTCTGCCTAATGCTTCAGTGTATCGAAGACATACCGTCATGTACTGGGATGATAACACATGTTACCATTTTTGATTTCTAATTTATGTTTTGGGGTATTTGGTATGAGCATTTTGAGATCATCAGGTAAAAAATTGAAGAGTTTTGGACCGAGGTAGCAAAATGACCGCTGAAAAATATATTTTTCATGTTTGGGATTTTGACTGAAGTTTGAATTTCATGGATTCCTGTCAGTATTGTTAAGGAGAACTGTTGGTCAATGCCTAGTAAGTTTTTTTTTATGATAATTTCCGGTTTGTAATTCTGAATAACTTTTAATTGTTAAATATTTGTATCTAGGTCACCATCCCAAGCGATAATTTCATATCTCAGATGATTTTCACCCACGGAGAGATCTATCATTTTAAGCAGATCATACGTGAGTACCTATTTCTACTAGGTAGGTACTTGAATTTGGGCAATAAGCTGCGAAAGTTTTTTGTAACAGAGTTTCCCATTTCAGGAAGCTGTCAATATATAAACTTTGTATTTTCAAGAGATTGTATACGGACCAGAAGAATTTTCTATGGATACGTCAAGAAAATTGAATGTTGGTGAATGATTATCGTAGGAGGGAACAGGTAAAAAATTACCTTTTTGAAATTAAGTAAGTAATTTAATTATCATTTTGAAATCTTTTTCCACGGTGTTTTTCACTTCAGACCAATTATTCGATTATTAAGTATTTACTAAATCATCAGCAAAGCTCATTATAGTACCATTTGACTCAATTTCAAACAGATCGTTGACATGAATATTGAAAAAGATAGGGTCCCAAGACTGTTGCCTGCGGCACCCCATAGTCTACTTCTTTGAATTCAATATATCAATTTTCTATTTTCATGCACTGCTTCCTGTTGATTAGATAGATACCAAAAATATTGCTAGAGATTCCAAGTCTGGTAGGAAACAATGGAAAATAGCCCAGATTATTTCGAATAAATTTCGGCAGCGATGAATCAAAGAGTTTTTACCTCTACTATAGAAGCGGTCCAAATGTCACGTAGTATTCAAGTCCCTTCAAGTTGGAGACCTAGTAGCTTTTTCAGGCACAACCCTAAAAATTATTGAAAATTGGCAAGAATAGTAAAAAAAAATCCTGGAGGGGACGAACAAGTTAGAAGTGTGGAGGTAACCATATCTAAAGGAAATCTCAGTCGACCCGTGAATTGTCTGCTATGGTTGGAATTTGAAGATTGTAATGATCGACCAAATACGTGTTTCTTCATAATTTTTAGTTACCTAGTAGATATCAATGTTTTCTAATTTCATATCAAGATGTCAGTTAGACTTTTGCAATATATTTTGTACCTGAGTCAAATAAAGTTTTGAATAGTTTACCGTTTTATAACTTTTCAACAGCATTGCACCAGTGCCTGTTAGAACGTATCTCTCTTATTCGGAATACAGGTAAAAAAAATTGATTAGATCTTGTTTTCTGGTCCTTCCAGATTCAATTTCTTATTCCCTGAATGCTTTATTGATTTTAGTTTTGATGGAAACCAGAAAGGATATTTACTAAAGAAGTTACGATTAACGGGTTGAGAGTGAGCGAAATATATTCAAGGTGACGTTGACTCAGTACTGCAATTGTCTCAAGCTGTTCCATTAAAATTGGGAAGGCGTCGGAGATTACTCCTGAAACACAGTATGTTTCAAAGGAGAATGGAGATTCCTGTGACATGAATAATTCCCAAGCGAGTATTCGCGGAGGGAGTAGTACCTACCAATAATTTACCTTCCAGCGGAACCGAGCCTCCACCAATAAATCATCGCAGGAAACTATCAATGACATATCGGGAAAATGCGCGTGGTGGGGTTACACGATTGTACAGCACCGCAAGCGTTTTCTTTATCCTGGTTAGTGGAGGTGTCAAGACAGTGCGAACTATGAGATCTTTTGTGTCCCCTACTGCTGCCCAGCCGTTTAGGATGTCTCACCGTCTAAAACAGTATCTCCAGTCCCATGGCTTTCAAGAAGTTCAGGATATCGGATTGCTCCAGGATATGTATATCTCCCTCTTCTATTCCGTGTCCTCCTTGGTATCTTATCCCTGGATTTTGCAGGTTAAAACATTCTGAGATACTGTGGATAGATGTTTCGTCGTTTTTCTCACGAAACATGCATTTTTCTCTTTCGACTAATCCAAATTTGTTGAGGTACCTTCTCAAGTGACAGTACCCTGTTGAGATTTTTGTTGGTATTCTGAGCTTATTTTCACTCTTGGTGGTGCAGTCATTTTATCTCTCATGGGTGTAGTTTTCCAGTAGTTTCTTGGCCTGCCTCAATACTTTTGATATCCAGAATTGTGATCTTATGTTGCGTCCTTACTTATTCTCTTGAGTTTTGCGATGGTGTCTTCATCCCATTCACTTTTTCTACTCATGTGTTGACTCCCTCCACGAAGCTGAATTTTTTTGTCATCTCATCTTGGGGCATATGCCAGGTATGTTGATTTCCAGAAAGGAGTCGAAAATTGCTCGGGTATGTTGTTTCCATCGCTATAATCTCCAATACTATGTGGAGGGATGTAAGGTTAGGGATTACTCCATAGCGGCCGTTGGGCACGTTCTCATTGCACCTGTTTTGACCTGAAGGACATAAACTTGTTTGTCGATGTGGACTTTGTAAATATATTTGCAGATGACACACTATTGACATGTTATGATACTAACTTGGACCCCATTGAGAAGATGAATGATGCACTTGATGATGTTCATAAGTATCTCATGGCAAACAAATTAAAATTAAATTAAATGAAAACCAAAGGAATGGTCATAACAACCAAATATAAGATGAACACTCTTGATTTAAATGACATAAATCTACAAATTGATAGTGAAAAAATTGAAATTGTATCGTGCATTAAATATTTCGGATTCCAGTTGGATAATTTTACTACTCTTTGATAACCACTTTGATTATAAATACTGAAAAATATGAAAAAAACTATACTTTTTTGCAAGAATTTCTAGGAATTTATTCAGTAAGACAAAGATAACAGTATATAATGCAATTATCCAACCTCATTTTGATTACTGTGCCTCTATTATCTTTTTTTAAATCTAAATCAAACGTCACAATTACAAAAACTTCAAAATCGCGGTATGCGCATAGTTCTAAAAGCGAATAGACACACTGAAATAAGAGTAATGTTACAGACGTTGCAGTGGCTATCAGTTTCTGTAAGGCTGTATTATTTAACAATGATCTTTATATATAAAATGCTAAATAACTTAGCACCGTCATACTTTTGCGAATTTATCAATTGTAAACTGGATGTTCATAACTATTCCACAAGAAATTGCGCTAATCTGTATGTATGTAGAACGAATAGGAAAAGTACCATGCATTCTTTGTATTTTAAAGGCTTTTCGACATACAATAAATTACCAAATACAGTTATATCTAGTCCATCATTGAGCATTTTCAAAAAAAAGTTACTGGAATCAATCCAACACATTAGATGAAATATAATCTATCAACAATTGTTAAAAGGGTACTTTTATATCGATATTTAAACTGAATACTATACATATTGGAGCTTTTTTCGGAAACTATAGAAATAGTAAATCGAAATTGTACTTAAGAGTAATCAGATCTATATTTTTAATATAATAAGTTATAATATCTAGAATATTGTTAATAGATTTATTTTTATGTATTAGTGTATATTAGGGAAACCTATTTCAATAAAGATTCTTCTTCTTTTGCATACACAGGCTAGTCTTTATATCTTCCATGGATTTGCCTTTGTACTAGCTAGATTATTTCTGCTGCTCTAGTATCTTAGCCTGCCTCATTCCTTTTGATTATATCCAGTATTGGAAACTTTTATTACGTACTTCTTCTTCAAGTTCATGAAGTATTGTGCTCGTACTAATTCCGCAAAAAGGTTCAGGTCCCAGAAATGGTCTATCAGCACCTTTTTCAGTGGTACGTCTGCAATTTCATTACCCTCCACTCCAATGTGACTTGGAACCCATAGAAGGGTAACAGTATTATTCTTACATAATTCTTTCAGTTTCTCCAGGTACTCGCACCATCTTGGAGTTCATAACATGGAAGTTCAGGTCATTAGTGGCTGCTTGACTATCTAACTTGATGATAATCTCTTGTCTGCGAACATTTTATTCTATATTGAACTGGATGCATTTTCCGATGGCGTAGATTTCCACTCAGAAAATTATGTGGGATTTACCTAGACTTTAAGAATAGTTAGTTCCAAGCCTATACATACTCGTATTTCAGTTCTTTCTATTGTTCTGGATCCATCCATGTACCATTTTATACCACTCCTCTTGAGTCTAGGGATGGGGTATTCGTCCCATTCACTTTTGCTAGTGATTTTGTGTTAAATCCTTCTACAAACTTAACATTTTTTGTCATCCCATATTGGGGCATAAGCCAGGTAAGGTGATTTCCTCTGACAAATTAACGGATAGACTTCGTTATTTACATTTTGAGCTGCGGTCACTAGGCACAATTTCAATTGCAGATTGTTTCGCGTGAAATAGTTGCCAATCAACCCAAAAGTCAGCAAAGCTAAGTTTCTGCTGAATTATCTGTTTATATACAATGTATATAAGTAGATAATTGCTTCGAAATAAGCGGCAGTAAAAATTGAAATCAGAATGTGACTCTATGTTGACCGCAGCTATAAATGTAAATAATGGAGTCTAACGGTAATAGGGTAAATCACCCAATTGTTGGCACTGACCTAACTGGCACTATCATATTAACTCAAGTTTACTAAGATTTCTCGATATTTCCGTAAAAATTTGTCATTCGTCTGAAATTTGGCAACATTTCTGTGTAGGAAATCTACTTAACCAACAGTGTCATACACAAAATGGCGACAGAAATCGTAAGTGCGTCGTGGGCCTGTTAGAATACGATCAGATTTTATGTTTTTTGGTGGCTTACTGCCCGAATAGTGTACCTGCAAATACGGGATTGTTCTGGACTGTAATTGAATTTGTCGATTCCTACAGTAAGTAGAGGATACACATTGTTTCTTTGTCGAGTGAAGCCATTCTACACGATTTACGTAATTATAAGGGTGCCAATAACTGGCATAAAAAACTGAACATTTCTAGTAATTGGCACTAGTGCCAATCATTAGTTTGATATAAAAATTTCGAAAATTAATAATTGGCACTTCTTCTTTCAGGTAATTGACTATGCCCAAAGTAAAGAAAAATCGAAAATATTCAAAACCTTACACCGAAGAAGTTGTTCAAGCTGCTTTGAGAGATATCAATAATGGAATGACAAAAAAGCAAACAGCTTTGAAATACGGTATTCCCAGATCTACACTCCAGTTCCGCTTGAGTGACAAAATCACGAAAATTGAACATGGTCCAAGAACTTACTTGGCAAAGGACGAAGAAAATTCATTGGAATCGTGGATTCTTGGGAGCCATAGGAGCCAAAGGAGCCAAAGGGATTCCCCAGGAGGAAAGATGACATCCAAACTTCTGTAAAATCATTTCTTGATAAGCATCCCAGGTCAACACCATTTGAAGTTAATTTACCTGGAGAACAACGGTATCAGTGCTTTCTACAAAGACATGAGAAATTATCAAATCGAATTCCAGAAGCCGTCACAAATGCGAGTGGAAACATTTCAGAGAGTAACATAAGAAAATGGTTCATAAACATTGAAAACTATTTGAAAGAAAAAAACATTGTTTTATATTCTTGGAGACCCTACAAGGGTTTATAATGGGGATGAAACTTGTTTTATGTTGTGCCCTAAAGAAGATAAAGTGATTGCTCCAAGAGAAGCAAAAGATGTCTATCAAATCGATATCATCAAAATCGAACATCACGGTAATGTTCACATTTTCGGCCTCTGGATCTATAACACCACCAATGATTATATATCCCTACAAGAGATTACCCAAAACTATAGCAGAAACCGTTCCGAAAGAATGGGGCATTGGAATCAGTGACAACGGTTGAATGAAATCTGAAATATTTTATGAATATATTTCATTTATTTTACAACCACATTTGGTGAAACAGAAAGTTAAATTTTTTTATAATATTTGTTGATGGTCATAGAACCCATCAGACTTACGAACTGAGACAACTTTGTAGCAATTTGCAGATAATTCTTGTATCTTTATATCCTAATGCTACAAGAATTTTACAGCCGGCTGACGTATCCAGTTTTAAACCGCTAAAAAACTCTTGGAAAAAAGCAGTGACCAATTGGAGAAGAAAAAATCCCTTTGTGCAGCTTACCAAAGTCAATTTTGCTTCAATCCTTGAAGATGCTTTAATTCAGCTCAAAACAAATACAGTTTCGAATGGATTTAGAGCTTGCGGTCTTTTCCCATGGAATGCTGATGCAATTGATTATACTAATTGTCTTGGTAAGCAAAATGACGAAGAGGCAAATTCTATCATTATTCCTGAAGACAATAATTTGTCAGTCACTTTTGATGAATTCACCAATTTATGTGATCTTGAAACCATTGCTGAATTGAAGTAAAGAAAACTGAATAAAGATATCCGAGATAAGATGAGAAACTTCAATATTTTGTAAACATTTTTCGATAAATTCAATGTTATTGAAGTTGGCCATCGAGTTCATGAATCGTCAGATACGGTTATCATCGAGGATCTTCCTGATCAAGAGAATATAGTCAAAAAATCAGTTCCTCAAACATCAGAAATGGTTCTGGTCGGAAATTCACCTGAGGAAGAGATGGAAGTTGATCAATCAGCAGTGGAGATATCTGATGTGGTTTTTGATGAGACTCTTCCGGAACATAAGAAGAACGGTGATGAATTGAATAAAATATCAGATATGGACATTGAAGAAACATTTTTGGAGGTTAATCCAATTGAATACATAAATATTTATGTTGTTGATAGCTACGTGACAGAGCGTGAAATAAATGACATGTCCATCATCATTTCAGCAGATCAAACCTCTGCTCATCTAGAATATACTCAATTAACAGAAATTCCAAGCACTAGTTCTAATTCTCTAACGATCGGAGATAAAACAATAATCAACGAACCAGCTAATACTTATTCAGGAGAAACAACATCGCACTCGGAAGATTGTGTTGATATAAAATTGAAGAGTCATCTTTTGTGGCCAAAGACACCTGAAAGAAAGGGAAAACGAACAGCGGAACGATTACCTTATGTCATAACTTCGAGTTGATGGAAAAAAATATATGAAGATAAAGAAAGGGCCAAGCTGGAAAAAGAAAAGGAGAAAGAAGAGAATAAAGCTAATAAGAAGTTGAAAGCAGAAGCGAATAAAAAAATCAAAGGTATCAAACCAAGGAAAAATTCTAAGAAGCCTCTAAAATCAGCATCGTGAGAGAAAGAAAATAGTCCGTTTCCAGATGAAGGTGAAGATAGCAGAAAGAGAAATGCGATCGAAATCACATCCTTAGAAGAACATTTCTTTGATGTGAACTCTATTCCTGACCCTCATTCCTCAACGTCAGAAAGTCATATTAGGAAGTTGTCATTCGACGTAGAAGCATGAATAACCATACTTCGTCTTCAATCCACTGTCCACCAGAAAACAATACGATAATGAATCGAGGATTATGTTTCATAATATATGTACACATCAATTTTCTTTAGCAAATTTTGGCATCAAGTGCCAAAAATGTATGAGGGCATATCATGCTAGATGTCTTAAAAAACAAAATCTATTAACAGATTATTTCACTTGTGGTATTTGTTTGAAGAAAGTTCAAAATAAATGAGTGGAAACAGTAAATACATTTAAAAGGTACCTATAATTTTTTTAGTTCTTTATGGAGGAAAGCAACTCAATACACAGACTAATATCAAAAACCTGGTAGGTTGGTCAGTTAGAGAGTAGGTAAGTTTTGTCTGTAAGGTTTGGATGCCAATAACTGGGGGTTAATAACTAGTTAATCGTGCCAATCATTAGACTATGATGCCAATAAATGAAAAATCTCCTAAAATATCATTTAACTCAATTTTATTCGTAATCCAATTAATTCAAAAAATAATGCAATAAAGATTATGAAATTATGAAGTGTATAGAATACAATGAACTAAAATGATGATTACATATGCTGAAGAGCTATTTATGATGCCGTTATCAAGCAGGAAGTTTCCTTGAAGTCTTTGGGGGTTTTACCCTATGTCAATGGTAATTTCCAGGGAGGAGTCGAAACTTGCAATTGTTCTGATGTTGTCGTTATCGCTATACTTTCAACTACTATATGGTAAGGCGTAGGATTGCTTCCATAGCGACCGTTAGTCACGTTCTCATTGCACCTGTTATGCATGCTAGTCTTTGTATTTTCAATAGATTTGTCCTTTTACCAGCTAGCTCAGTTCTGCTGCTCCAGACCACCGCTTCGTAAGTGATGGTTGGTCTCACTATTGAGGTGTACATCCTCTGCAGGGTCTTTGGGTTACATCACCAGTTCTTTCCTGCAAAGTTTCTGCGCGTTGACTTCCGAACAGCAGTTTTCTCAAACTCTTCCATAAAATTTGGGAAGGTGTCGGATATTATTTCTCAACGACCTGTAATTTTTTTTCTCAACACACTGTATTTATCAAGACGACACTCAAGGAATGATGGAGTTTCCGGTGACACGAATATTTCCCTAGCGAGTATTCGCGGAGGGAGTACCTACCAATAATTGACCTTCCAGCGGAACCGAGCCTCCACCAATAAATCATCACAGGAAACAATCAATCACATATCGGGGAAATGCGGGGAAATGTGGGGTTACACAAGCGTACAGCGCCACTGACGTATGTCGATACTCGACTCTTTACGCATCAATGCTCTCTCGACCTATCCATCATGAAAAGGTGATATTTATTGAAGGGCCTTTTATGCGTCATATTTTCGGATTCGATGAACGTTTAGAAAGTGCTAAGGTTTTGATTGATATAGAGGTTGAACTTGGTGAACCGCGGTTTCATGATGATGAAACGGGTGCATACAGTGCGGGTTATAAATGTCCGCTTCCTTTGATATGATAAATATCAAATGGAAGATTTGAAAAAGATGATACTAATGAGTGATTTGATATTCTGAAATTTCAGTTATTATACAGTGTGTCCGAGATGAGAATAGGATAACATCAGGATCTCGGAAACTTAGGAACGGTTGGAGCTACAATGTTGGTTGAATTAAAGAAAAGTTGCACGATCCAAATACCTTTCAAATGTAGTCTGCAGAAGTGGGGTATTGAAGAAAGTAAACTTTTCTATATTTGTTTTTATTCATTTATGACGTTATTTAAAAAATATCAAAAAATAAAAAATAACACATTAATTGACACTTTTTCAGCTCAACAAGATGAACTGTATAGATTTCCACTACGACTATTCGTTTCCGAGGAACCTTCATCACAATATTCTGAAATAGGTCATATAGCACAACACAACCAGTACAACCTTTCTAAGAAACTAATTTCGAATGATCACACTAGAGGCTTGTCGAGAGTAATTCGAAATTATATTTTCATTCAAAATTCTGAATAACTTGATCGACTCCCCTGGAATCTTACCAAAAATATCATTCAATGTTCCATCTCGTTCTTTGAGGAATGCTCGCTTCTTCTTCAAAATGTTCTGTCAAACAAACTCAGGAATTAACTCACCCCTACATAGAATGGTGATCTTATACAATGATACCTTTAATGACATTGATTTATTCATATACATATATTACAAGTATTCAAATTTAAAATAAAGGGAAAATACAAAACTTCGTAACTGACATGACATCAAATTTTTCATAGAATGTAAGTAGGTTAAGCAACAAAATGTAATATGTAAATATTTTCTGCACGCTCAACTGTATCCGTGGATGACACTTTTGGGTTATGCCTGTTGTTATCCTATATTGTTTTCTTGTTGTTGTTAAAATTGTTATTTCCGTCAACCGTATGCACCCTTGCGCACAACCCTCGGAAGTCTTCGAGATACTTGTGTGAGCTAAGGAAGACGCAGCCCTTACCTTTTAACGTGTGATGCCATGCACGAGACCGATGACCATGCGAGGCTTTGAACCCTCGACCCTTCGCTCCAAAGACCAACGCACTACCACCACGGCCACCACGGCCCATATGATTTCAATAAACAAATAAATAAATAAATATAATTTATAATTGTTTAAATATGTTTTAGCTCATTTCAAACATTATTTAATTCCTAATCATTCAGGAAAAACCTCCGATTACGGCTCTGTTTCAGTTACAAAAAAAGTTCTAAGTGACCATTATTTTATGAACACAGCTAAGATCGTCCCACTGTGGAACTCAAAACATTGTTGAGTACATCTGATTTAATGGTTTGAATTGCTTCTAAAACTAGTAGGCGTAATTCTTCCTTTTGAAAATTACGTTAAGGCACATAGTTTTCGATGTACCGCCAAAGATAGAAGTCAGGATGTGTCAGATCTGGCGAGCGTGAAGGCCAGGCAACTACTGAATGCGTACTTATCCATTTGTCAGTATGTATGATGAATATTCTCGAATGATCATCAAATTATGAGGGGGGGTCTCATCTTGTTGGAGCCCAAATGTGACCGACTTTTGCAGGAGGTAGTTTATTATGAAACCATTCTTCCGAATCACATTGGAGTGAATTTCGATACTGCTCGGAAGTAAGTGATACGGTGTATAAAATTGCCCAATTATCCCTAATCCCGAAATTTCAACCCATATGTTGAAACCAAAACGATGTTGGTGCATAGACATTTTGTACAAGAGCTGATTCTCTCTAATCCAAAAATACGTATTTCACCTGCTGCGGATTCCGTTGTAGGAGTCTCCCACAATAAATTTCTTCTTGAAAATATTCAACATTTTACATATTTCTAGATAATTGGGAATTCTTCTCTTCATATTTATCATGACTGGATTATCGAGCAGTTTCGAAGCTTTCCTAGTCCTGGGTCTTCCCAAGCCATTCGTTTTTCACCTACTTTTATTCCTCTTATTTTTAGAGAGGTAAATATTATGGTCGGTTTAACTAGTTTTAATTTGGGTACCACCAACAGTTTGGTCGGCATGTTTGGTCGGTACAAAAAGTATGTACCAAATAGGAAAAAAAATTATTGTAGAGTATTGAAAAAATATTTCTAGGCAAAAGTTTGTGCATGACCGATGACTTGAAAATCGATTTTGACACATGTCACGGGACCACTAGTATGGTGGCAAATTGGAAAAAAACTACCATGAAGTGGCCAAAAGTAGGGTAAGATGGCAAGACATCAAAAAATGTAATTGGAAAGAGTTGCTTGGAATTTGATTCTATAAGAGATTCATGCAAAAAATCGGAAAAATTTGAAAATGCTAATTTTTTTAAATATTTTTCGATATCTTTTTGAAAATCAAAGTTTTTTTTTTTGAGTAGGTTAACTATGGTAGAACATTTGTATTTTGATGATGACAAAAGTCTCTCCATTTCCTCTGCACCAGATGGCAGTAAAATGGAAAAAAACGGTTTTTGCCAGAACCCTCGATGTTACATTGGTTCATAGCTAACAGTTATATCACAATTCTAAGACTATTGTGATGATATGGCAATCTAAAAACATCATGTTTTCTGATTTTAATCAAGTTTTAATGATAATGCTGCATGAGCGTTTCACTTTGCACATAAACTTTAATCCTTTCTAATTTGACGCACTATTTTCAAATTTATTTGCGAAGTGAAACGATTATCATCGAAACTTGATCATAACCAGGAAACCACAATGTTTCTAGATTGCTATATCACCACAATAGTCATGGAATTCTGATATAACTGTTAGATACGAACTAGTGTAATAGCGATGGTTCTGGCAAAAACTATATTATTCTATTTAGTTTCATCTGGGGCAGCGAAAGTTTTGTCATCATCATCAAAATAGGATTTTTCTACTACAGTACAGTTTGATTAAAGAAATCGGAAAATATTTTGAAAAAACATCATTTCAAATTTTTTCGATTTGATGCTCAAATGATGCTGTGAGTGAGTATAACATTGAATTCCAATCCATTTTTTCAGATAACTCTTTTTGATATCTTGGCATCTTACCCCACTTTTGGCCTCTTCATGGTATTTTTTTTCCAATTTGCCGCCGTGCTAGTGTTCACGTGACATATGTCAAAATCGATTTTTAGGTTATCGGAAATCCACGAACTTTTCCCCAGAAATATTTTTCCAACACTCTAACAATAAACTTTTTTCCCATATGGTACAAACTTTTTGGCGGTCACTGTATAAATTCACTGGTTATACTCTCATCGTTCTTTTTAACCGCTATGTACGATGTATTGTCTGCTCTTGTGATTGTAAAATTTTATTACGTCAATTTGTATACTGCTATGGTTGTTGTTAATGAATTGTTTTGTTACTGTTGAATTCTGTACCGATTTATATTAACTCACTTGTCACCCTGTCCCACAACAACACAACTTTGCGATTGTAATTTTCTGACATCACCTGAGGTCTAGATTAGTTTACGTCCGATCATGGTTCTGCAGATGCAATATTAAAAGTGTATCGGAAAAAATCAAGTGAGCGTAAAAACTTCTGAACTGAACTTCAGAAATCGAAAAATATTACAATATATGGAGTGTTCCATTTAAAAAATCAAAACCAGGACCATTTCAGGTGAATACCAAAGTTACCAGGGAGTGAAAAATATTAGAAAACTCTCCTCTTCACATATCATTACCAATACCAAATCTCATTCTGAGACACCTAACATTCTAGAAGTTATGGCTTTTCTAATAGATTCTCTGACACTAGGCATACTGTGGATCGAGTTGATCAAGAACTATGAAGACAAAAATCCAAATCCAAGATAATTTTAGTGTACGGCATCAAATTTGAACGACTAGTTCTGGTACACTCATTGTATATATCTCTATTTAGTTATACGCGAACATAATATATAAAATCATATCTAGACATTCGAGGACAGATATAATTCATATCTGCAGCGGAACTCTGTGTCAAATTGAATTCCCTTCACCGACTGAATTCCATATGGTTGGTACTCAGTGTACGCAAATTATCGTCTAAACTCGACTATCCCGGTAGCCAGAAAGCAAGACGTCGGGACATGTCGTTTTCTGTGTTTAACCCTACTTTTTTCTTTTGATTCAATTTTGTCAAGGTTGTTGTCAAATATATTTGTTTCAATTTCAAAAGCAAATAGTAAAAAATATTGAATATAGTGGGTGTGGAGTGAACACTGGCAAATAATACTCTATATAAGTGAACAAAAACCCGAATTAATAACAAGTAATTTCAGTGGAATAGAGGGCAAAGCACAAGGTCTCGCTCTGTGGCAAAGTGTGAGCTACAAGCTTAACAGATTTGGTTTTTGAAGAAAAATCTGTCGAAGAATAGAGAAGGATAAATATTCAGAAAAGTACAGTAATAGTGCAGAGCCTTAATCGATTAGCCCTAGTATTCATTTATAATTACTTCTTAATTTAAATTTAGGTAACTATTGAAGTGGTAGACTGGAAGTCAAAAACTAAGTAAGACAAGAGCTGCAAAATTGTAGAAAGATCAACTGAAAACAGTAAGTGGAAAGCTTACCCACTGTTCTGATAAAGTATCTTCAATAGCAATGGTTACCTCTTCTATGGACTTTGATCTATAATGCTGAGCTATAAAAAGAGGCTTCTACCTATTACTCTTTGATATGTTCCTGTTGCATAAAAAGTTGGGACACTGAAATATTCAATTTTTGGGGTTATAGCCATAGGGTTATTCAACTGATTCATCTGAGACAGGAAAATATATTGAGTCAGCTAATAAATTCAATCCGTTCATAGGCAACAATAATCACACAATTTATTTAAAATGAATTGAAAAGCACATGAAACTACCTCCGAGCAATGAAAGATATAGAGGTGCCATTTCTATATAAACAACACACGTTGTTATGAAAACTGCATATCACTATCCTTTGTGATAGGTTGTGGGTGAGGGGTAACCTCCGAGTTCGGAGGGGGAGATTTGTTATTGTTATGATATTGTACTAGCTATTCTTCATGAGGCAGGATGAACATTTATTCAATTAAATATCAGACAGAAGGTCTCTCTCGTACTACTACTTTGGCTATTGCCGCGGCGTGTACTCTCTTAATTTAATATTAGCTTTTAAAACACCACTTCGTTACTAATACTTTGACTAGGTGGATTGAACATGGATTAATTTAATTTACTAACAATTTTTTAATGCCCTCCCCCAAATAGGTAGTCCTACGACGGTTGGCCATTGGCGTAGGTTCTAGTTAGATCAATGATAGTCGAAACTCCCAGTTTTGCTTACTACCGAATAATCAATTCAATATTCCAAAATCATAGTAATTAATTTAATATACTAAAAACAGAATGGTCACTTTGATATACCAAAAACAGAATGGTTACTTTAATATACCAAAACCAGAATGATCACTTTAATATACCAAAAACAGAATAGCAGTTGCCTTTTCGTAGGAGATGAACTCAGCCAAATAAACTCATATGTGCACCAGATACAATAAATAGAATTACTTACCGGATAACTTCTCAATCTCGTTGCCTTCACGTCTCGTTCTGGGGACCACGCACGCTGTTCGCCGGGAACACTCTCGTAAGATCGCTCGTATGGTTTTGCTTTTAGTCAGAGGGACTGAACCAATATTTACCCTCAAAATCCCCGAAACCCCAAGTTATTAAGAAAACGAGATAGAAGTGTGGTTTCTTTCCATTTATTGGCAGAGAAAAAAATCAGTTATAAAAAAATGGAAATGCTCAGTTGAATAAAATATGAAGAAAAATCAGTTAAATGCAGTATAAGAAAAATCAGTAAAATAAAATATCAAACAAATCTATTGAATAAAATATGAGACGAAATCTAGAGCAATTTACGTGAAAAAGAGAAATAATGAATTTAACAAAATGAAAGTTAATTAAGACAGAAAACAGTGTCTGATGGACTGAAATACATGTAATCTTTGATACCTAAAATCACATTTAGCTTTACCAATAGCGATACGCGACACCGATAATTCACTGATTCTACTAACAAGAGAAATACTTTGTATGACTGAGGTACTGAAAAATGAGTTTACTGGGGAACAGAAAACGACAAAACTGATCTTATTTCAAATTCAAAATACCAAGTTGATTTTGTCCCCACTGTTGTCTTTTATTTATTTATGACGTTCCTAGCTATTGGTTTGGAGTCGCCTGGATTGAGAGAAATTCGCCATTTTTGGTCGGGGTGAAACTCAGTTTCAGCTTGTCTCCTCCCCTTACTTAAAGTCTGTCCCGGAATATGGCGCACTCTGGTGCAGAGATTTGAACTATGTCCCGCGCTATTTTGGCAAAGCTATCGGTGAAATTGTACAATGCTCTAAACAAAAATGTTCTGATTTTTTCCCTCGGCATGACTTTTGGTAGGGATTGCTACCTTACACATATTACAAAAAGATCCTTGCGGCAATTTAACTTTTTGAAGAGAAACAATCCAAAAACTCTTCGCCTTTAAACGGAAGTCTTTTCAGTCGTGCCTTCGCCATTCTAATAACTATTATTTACATATTACACAATTTAACATATCGATTTCGTTCCGTGGTTTACTGTATTCGGTTACCAGTTTTCTGAGAATCGGAATTTCGACTAGCTTTAATGGCACAATGGCCTGACCCCTCATAAATTGTTAAAAACCTAATAAATTGAAATGCTTAACTGAACCAAATTTTATGAACCAAATAGAATTTTCTTTTGTAACTGTCACGTTTCGAATTCTACATTATATTGGGGTTACTATTCACTGAAACTATTTTTATGAAGCGGTGTAATTGGAATGGAAAAATGGTTTTTTTTGTGGATTCTTCATCTTACAAACAGATGTTTAATTTTGACAAGCTGGCTTCTTTACTGATATGAAATATGAACAGACCAGGGGCGGCGTACTTTGAATTTTTATTACAATTCCTCCCCCCTTTAAGACGTGAGCTTTTCTTTCTCCTTCACGGAAATAAATCGATACGTCATTTCTATACACACTACTTGAACTCTATCTACCTTGAATTGTTGTATGACCGGCTATAAGACTTGGAGCGGCCTTCATTTCATTCTAGGTTGCTCGGAACCTGTGAGGTCCTGGATGTTCGGCTGGGCCCTCTTCTGATGTTCCTGAAGTCGGTCGGAGTAGTCTCCTCCATACCACGGTGTTGTCTCCAGAGTCCAATATTAGCTCCTTTCCTGAAAAATTGTACTGCAGTTAAATCTCATCAACTTCATAGCCTTTTACCAATATTATCCTGCAACTATAATTTTTTTTTTCTTATCTCTACTTTGGTAGGCTATTAGGGATCTACTGCCTACTTTGACTGTAAAAATATTACTTATTTATGGTAACCTAATTCTATAACTACTAAATGAATGCAAGTTACTTCCCCGGTTCAGATTCTGCTCTTCCGCACCCATGGATAGTCTGGTACAGGTCCCTGACTTCGTGTGTGCCGCATTGTGGCTTCAGTGGTACTGGTTGGTTCCCCAAATGGTGCGGTGGTGAGATCCTCTGGCGGTAGAGTAGTCGTTCCCATCTGGGTGGCTTCCTCTACGATTGGTGGCCCGGTCTCCAGCATAGCGGCTGCCTCTCGTTCTTCTGGAGTGGGTCCCTCGACGTAGTCCGATTGCTCTCTGGAAGTAGTGGCTTCCTCGTCTGTATTCGGTACGGTCCTCGTTGATAAACCAGGTGTCGTTGGTTTCTCTGGTGGTATCCAAGTCTCTTGGTGTCCGTGTCCTCTTGTCTGCTCTTTCGTTAACCTACTTGGCTCTGGTGTTGTTTCTGAAAATGACTTATTAATAGCCCTACCCCCTGCCTTCGTATTATGCCCTGTTCTTAAAATACCTGCACCGCTGATGGTCTGTATTTCTTTTCCCCGTGGAAACTCGTGATTATGCGTTCTGAACTTCGATGCTACATTACCTAGTTGGTCCCTGGTGTCTTCTGTTGCTAGACATCGCTTTAGTCGATTCACATGCACTAGTTGCTCCTTCCTTCCATGCACTTCCTCAATTCGTGCATTCACCCCGTATAGGTGAGTTATACGATACAGTCCTACCCATTTCTTCGCTAGCTTGTTCGTTAGACCAGCTTGTATCGCTGGCTGATACAAGTAGACTCTATCGCCAATGGAGAATCCTGGTTCTTTTGTTCTTTCGTTAAACTGGCGATGCACTCGTTCCGTACTTGCTTCGATGGTTTGGATCGCGTTCCTATGTGCTATTTTCATCCTTTGCATGAACTCGGCTATGTAGTTACTATCTGAGTCATATCTGACACGCAGTGGTTTGAATATTTCGTCGAAAGGATAATCCATATCTCTCCCGAATAGAAGAAAAAACGGGCTTTCTCCCGTCGATGAGTGGGTCATCGAGCTATATGCAGCTATAGCGAATGGGAGCCATTCGTCCCAATCTTGTTGGTCTGGGCTGATGTAATGGCTTAGCAAGTCTTTCAAAGTCCTGTGGAACCTCTCTAAGGCTCCATTTGTCTGTGGTCTGTAGGCTGTCGTCTTCAAATGCTGGATTTGCAGGATCTGGCACACTTCTTCCATCATATTTGACGTGAAGTTCGTACCTAGATCGGTAAGCAGTTGCCTAGGTGTTCCATGGCGAAGGATGATTCCTTTCACGAAGGTTCTGGCTACGGTAGGGGCTTTCTGGTCCTCCATCGGGAAGGCTTCCACGTACTTCGTTAGCGCGTCCTGTACAGTTAGTATGTACTTATTCCGTTGGGCTGTCATGGGTAATGGTCCAACTACGTCCATTGCTATCCGAAAGAATGGTCTAGTCGGTACGTCGAATTTCCGTAGTGGTGCGGGCTTCAAGTGTGGAGATGTCTTCCTTTGGGCGCAGGATACGCATGCATTCACATACTCTTTTATACTCTTGCTCATCCCCGGCCAAATGAAAGATTTCTTGATTTTTGCGTAGGTCTTATCATACCCCGTATGTCCTGAGATTGGTAGGTCGTGGTATGTCTTCAGTATCTCGGGTATTAATGTTGATGGTGCTACCAGCAGGTCACTGTGCCTGGAATCTTCACTCCTTCGATACACTACACCGTCCAAATCGAGATAATAATCCACACTGCGATCCTTCAGTATATTTCCTATAATTCTTCGGATTGCTGGATCGGCTTGCTGGTTTTGTCTGATTCGTTCTCGATTCCAGATCGGTTCTACTGTAGACTCGACTCCTACGTATCGCAAGGGTCTCACTCTCGATAACGTGTCCACGTTTGAATGTTTCCTTCCTGGTCGGTATTGAATATCGAATGTGTATTCGGACAACGCTAAGGACCATCGCATCAACCGGTTGTTTGGTTCTTTCACATTCATCAGCCATTTCAACGGTTGGTGGTCGGTGAAAACCGTGAATTCTGCCCCATAGAGATAACACCTGAAATGTTTGATGCCCCATATGAGCGCTAAACACTCTCGCTCTGTTGTACAATAGTTCTTCTCTGCCTTGTTCAGCTGTCGACTTGCGTAGGCGATTGGTAATTCCTGTCCTTCATATTCTTGACTGAGGATGATTCCAATGGCATATCCTGAAGCGTCGGTGGCTAGGAGAAACTTTTTCTGGAAATCTGGATATTTCAAGATGGGCTCTCGTATGAGGGTGGCTTTAAGTGTCTCAAATGCTTCTTGAGTGGCGGGTAACCATGCGAAATCTTTGTTCTTCTTGGTCAAGGTCGTGAGGGGTAGAGCAGTCTGAGCAAAGTCTGGAATAAAGCGTCTGTAGTAGCCTACTAAACCCAAAAATGCCCGAATATCTGTCACATTCTGTGGCGTTGGATAATTTTTCACTATAGAAATCTTTCCCGGATCGGGTCTCACTCCATTTCCTGAAACTATGTGTCCCAAGTAAGCAGTTTCGGTTTTCATGAATTCACATTTGGCTGGGTTCAAGGTCAAGAGTCCGGCTCCTCGTATTCGATTGAAAATATCCTTCAACTTCATCATGTGTTCGTCGACGTTTCTCCTGGAAAAGCAGATGATGTCATCTAGATAGACGAAACAGTGGGATCCTGTAAGTCCTGCTAAAACCGCGTACATGAACCGCATCCAGGTAGCTGGCGAGTTAACTAATCCAAAAGGCATTCGATTACACTCGTAGTGTCCCCAAGGAATAGAAAATGCTGTTTTCTCCCTATCCCTAGGCTCGACTTCTATCTGCCAATAGCCTTTACTCAAATCCAGGGTGGAAAATACTTCCGCTCCACCTAATGAGTCGATTGTCTCGTGAATGTTTGGAATAGGAAAAAAGTCTCGCTTTGTTGCTGCATTGAGTCCGCGAAAATCGATACAGAATCTATACTCCTTTTCTTCTCCATCCTTAGTTTTCTTCTCCACTAGAACTACGGGAGCACTGAAAGGAGATGCTGATGGCCGTATGATGTCATCCTGCAGCATTTCTTCTATATGCTGTCTCAGTACTTGCTGCTGTTTAAAAGGCACTCGATAGGGTGGTTTGTAGATCGGTGCACTGTTCCCAATGTCGATTCGATGTTTTACTAGCTTCGTGGCTTCCAACGGTTTTCCTGTTTGTGCAAATATATCCTCGTAGTCATATAGGAACTTCTTGAAAGTTTCTTTCTCTCTCTTGTCCATGTGTTCCAAGTTGAATTCGATTTTTCCTTGTGGTGTTGTATTCTTCGCAACTGGTATGTCCGGGCCTTCTAATACTGTCACATCCGCCAAAGTTAAAATTGGAGTATGTTTCTTAATGGTCTGTGGTGTTGGGGATATATTTAGGAGGCGAACGACGATATCGGGTTTACTATTTTTCATATTTGGTGGGGGAATCGTTACAACTGAGTGCGCAACGAATAATCCAAAGGGTAAGTTGAGAGGTTCGCAGGCCTTCACGCCAGCGGAGTTCCGGATATCCACTGGAATGTTGAGGTCGCAACCATGGAATGGTGGTATATACACTGGGTTCTGTAGTCTGACCAAGCTCGGACCTCTCGAAGGATTGTCTTCGCTGGCAAGAAGAACTTGTTTCTTCTTTCCTTTGTCGTCATCTACAGCTTTTTCTGGGGTCGGTTTGTCGGTTCGTTCCTTTGGGCTATTGTCGGTCAAGGAAGCGATACTAGTGTCGCTTTTACAGGTTGGCGAATCGAAGTCTATGCGCGTATCTCCTGTAGGTTCACAAACCAGGCCTGATGTCAATGTGGGGGAATTTGCTGTGCCATTTTTCTCTCTAATTGTCCCTATGGTCACCCTTTTATCCAGGGGTACAAATTCCGCTGTCCCGATACTCAATTTACTCATTTTACCAATATTTTTGTCCACTTTGGTGAACCCTGTAATACACTCCACATTGCCATACATTTGTGTCCCTACCGAAAATAGTTGACGAGTTTCCACGTCAATCGGCATATTCCTCACTACTGGACTATTCGTGTCTATAGTCCGGTGACTTGGTATTAGATGCTCGTTTGACATAACCAGAGATATTCCGTTGAGTATTAGCAAGTTCGTCTGGAAGTCCATAGTGGGTCTAAACTTGTTCAGGAAATCCACGCCAAGCAATCCATCAGAGGGAAAACCTAGGTCATCTTTGCACACTATGCATTCGTGGGCTATGTTTTCCCTCGGAAGTTGAAAGATATCTGTAATTACCGACGTTTGTCCCTGATACATTGGCATATTCAATTTGTTCACCAGTCCCTTCTTGATTAGAGAGACTGACGCTCCTGTATCTAATAACCATGTAGTTGCTGTACGTAAAATGAATAGGTCAATAAACTTGGAATGGCTGAGGTTGATGTGGCATATTACAATGGGACGGGGCGGCTTGGGGTTTTCTAGCTGTTGGGCTGGTTGATGAGGTCCTGGGAGTTTAAAGAACACAACGATCCTTCTTTTCCACAATGGAAGCAGAACATCTTCTTGGGTCGTCTACATCCTACAGCGCGATGTCCTTCCTCTCCACAGCGTAGACAGCGGGTGCGCATGTACGGAAATCGGTTTGGTCCATTACTTCTCGGATTCCGTTGAAAATCGGTGTTATCTCTTCTATCGGTTCTTGGATAGGTTCTACTCTCTGGGCGGGTTGCTAAAGGTGCCATTCTCCTTTCCCTGGGATAATTTTCCATTTCTCTAGTTTCCACTCTTCGTATCGCTGATATCCGTGAATCGTAGCGCGTTTCGTGTACCATCCTCGATACCACGTCTTCGCACTGCTCGGCTTCTCGTAGACAGTCGTCCAGACTGTAAAAGTCTCCGCTCCTGGATATTTCATTGGCCAATCTTCCTTCGATTCCATCCATAAATTGATTCACCAACAGTATCTCCCTATGGTACGACTGGGCCGATGCGTTGACATAACCTGGGAGGAACATCTTATTTGCGATAACCTTCAGGCGCTGAGCGAATTCTCCCAAGGTTTCCTCTGGATTCCGGATACAGCGTTCCAGCTCCCTTTTTCCTGCGCTCATAGTCAGTTTTCTGCCAAATACGCTTCTGAACCACTGCTTCGTTTGATCGACGGTCGTCGGTCTTTCGTGGGGTAAAAGTGCCCCAAAATATTCTCGAGCTTTGTCCTTAAGTTTCATTTCAATGGTGCGCACAATTTGAGTCTCTGCCCAATTATGGTACGCGCCAACACTCTGGACGGCATTGAGGAACATTTCGTAGTCTGGACCTCCTCCAAAGCTATGAATTTGCGCGACATCGGCGGTGCCTCCCAGCGTGAGTCTTCTCAGATAGAAATTCATTTCTTCGATTCCTGACATCGAACTTCCTGCAACAGGTGTTGCTGATCCTGTCGAGTTAGTCGACGAGTTGCTTCCTGGTGTTCCATTGGTCACTGCCGTCATTATGTTGCCCGTCCCTAAGGTAACCGTCGAGGTATTTGCCACAGGCGTCGTCGTGGTGACAACTGGAGTTATTCCTGTCGCTCCTTGAGGGGTTGTCATCATTTCTTTTTCTCAAAATTTTTCTTTTTCCTTGGTGGTTATCTGCTTGCTAATACTCTCCTACTCTTTTCTCTTGTGTGTTTCGGTGCGTGATCCTACCAACACTTATTTACACTTTTCACCTATACGCACGTTCCACACACTTGAATACACCACACTCTGTTCCCGTAACCTGTCCACACTGTCTCACTTGTCACTTATCACTTCTTGCACCTATACACTGTTTCACTGTCACTACGTTTAGTTTCCGCTGGTTCACCCTTAAGAACACATAACCTCGGTATCGGAATCGAAAAAAATAAAAAAAAATAAAAATAATAAACTGAATATTTCTAACGGAAGGCAGGAGTTAAAAGTCAAACTTTGGTTTGACAAAACCTTGAAACAACAAAAACTGTCTCAATCGATATTGAAAACAAAACCCTCAAAATTTCTTGTTGTAATATCCTGAAAAAGAAAACGGCGTTATTTTCTGTTCTCTGGAGGTGCTGCTGTTACCCTGAAATAAAATATTTCTGCAATAGATCGGTGGAGAGAGCACCATAAAACCCATCCTATTTTTTTTATATTCCTTTTGTACCCTTTTTCTATTGAATTTTTGGCATAGATTTTGAAAAACTTGTTGTTCAACTAAATTTTATTTATCTCTCTCCACGGTTTTGACGCCCACTTTTCTTAATGATCAACCCAAATGCAACCCTATCTGTTATACATCCGTCCTCTCCGAAAACACATACACATATTTGACGTTAGCAAACGTCGTTTCTTCATTGACCGATTGCCCTTTGTACTACTTTTTTTTTTTTTTTTTTTAAACTCGTCAATTTTTTTTTTTCAATTTTGTTTTTCTTCTGAATGAAGACTGTCCCTCTCCTACATGTCCGTGACACTCGCCGAAGGGTCTCTGTTCTCCTGAACTTCCTCCTAATTCTAATTAAAATATTTGCTTAGGTAAAAAAAAATTGTCTCTATTGAAATAACTGAAATTGCATTTCATGTACGTATCTGTACCCTGCTAAATGCTCGACTAGTCACATATTGTTGATGCAAATTTTGAAAACATTAAAAGGATAACTATTATCTTTAAATACTTGGCAAACGGTTACGATCGTTTCAGGGGTTAAAAACCCGCCTGACAGGCTAGATATTAGTCTGTCAATTGAACTGTCATGATGACATGAAAGAAATCAACTAAAAAAACACCAAAATACAATGTGCTTGGTTCAATATGAGTTCGTAAGAAAATATAGTATGCAACTCGCCCACAAACTCCCCCAGATTCAAGTCTATCAAACACTCGCTCCGCAATGCTGCGCTCGTGCTTAAAATACTTGCTCCAACAGGACGTCCAAACACTTGTTACATAATATATACCTTTTCCCGACAGACACTCATGTAAAAATAATATGATACTAATTCAATAGACTTTGTTTCAAGAGCGATCAATAGAACGAGAAACCATTTGATCCTGAGCACAATCTGTCGATGTAAACAGAAACTCTATCGTAACTGTGCTAGAAATACTAATTTGCTTACTTTCTTTCCGAAAGTTATCGTGAGGTCGAATGTATAAAGAAACAAAATTTTGATTGTGAATTAAACATACTGACCCTGAAAAGAAATTCATATTTCACACTTCATGCAAGAACCTCAAAATGATTCTCAACTGTTTCCCAGTTTTTATTTCGTTTTTTCAAATATATTTTTTTTTCTCGCATTATTATTACTTTTTCCGTTTTTTTTTTTGTAATTATCCAAAATTCAACATTTTGCTTCCTTCACACTACTAGGATTCTACTTTCCAAACGGTAAGAAGGTTTACTTGGTTCGAAACTTTTCTCAAAGGTCAATGAACTTTCCGAGAATCTATGGGTCCAGATATTGTTCCTTAACTTATAAATCGGAGTTAACACAAATTAAAATAATTCTCTAAATATATTTTACGTCAATTATTTAATCAAATCGCGATTTGCAAGTCGCTTAGGGGCTTCGAATTTGAAATTAAATTACTGACTTGAAAATATTTGGTTAATGTTTTTCATTCTTTTACCCAACATATGTCCCTATGATTAGAAAATCTCTCATTAATCGTACTTCCGTTATATATTCATAAAATAACGTTCCTGTACTCTCTCACGAGATCGGAACCCAGTTTGTGTGAAACAGAATGAAACCATAAAATGAACCCCAAATTTTATCAATTATTTTCTGAAGTAACCCTGAATTTTGAATCTAGTATCTAATATCAATCTTTATTTTCTGGCTTTGCCTTTTCGAAAAATTCACTTGTACTCATACTGAAATACAGTCATTCATTAAATAGATGGAAAATTTTGGATAATATGTTTTTATATCTGTTTAACGGCAGATATATGCCGGAGTTGTCGCCTGTTTCATTGAATACATAGTATGGGCTGAGAAAATCTCCTATCTGGCATAAATTGTTTTTCTAGTGTAATATCATTGAAAATTTCAAACTATTATTGCTAACTCCACTAGCTGACACCATTTTTGTACTAGCTATTCTTCATGAGGCAGGATGAACATTTATTCAATTAAATATCAGACAGAAGGTCTCTCTCGTACTACTACTTTGGCTATTGCCGCGGCGTGTACTCTCTTAATTTAATATTAGCTTTTAAAACACCACTTCGTTACTAATACTTTGACTAGGTGGATTGAACATGGATTAATTTAATTTACTAACAATTTTTTAATGCCCTCCCCCAAATAGGTAGTCCTACGACGGTTGGCCATTGGCGTAGGTTCTAGTTAGATCAATGATAGTCGAAACTCCCAGTTTTGCTTACGACCGAATAATCAATTCAATATTCCAAAATCATAGTAATTAATTTAATATACTAAAAACAGAATGGTCACTTTGATATACCAAAAACAGAATGGTTACTTTAATATACCAAAACCAGAATGATCACTTTAATATACCAAAAACAGAATAGCAGTTGCCTTTTCGTAGGAGATGAACTCAGCCAAATAAACTCATATGTGCACCAGATACAATAAATAGAATTACTTACCGGATAACTTCTCAATCTCGTTGCCTTCACGTCTCGTTCTGGGGACCACGCACGCTGTTCGCCGGGAACACTCTCGTAAGATCGCTCGTATGGTTTTGCTTTTAGTCAGAGGGACTGAACCAATATTTACCCTCAAAATCCCCGAAACCCCAAGTTATTAAGAAAACGAGATAGAAGTGTGGTTTCTTTCCATTTATTGGCAGAGAAAAAAATCAGTTATAAAAAAATGGAAATGCTCAGTTGAATAAAATATGAAGAAAAATCAGTTAAATGCAGTATAAGAAAAATCAGTAAAATAAAATATCAAACAAATCTATTGAATAAAATATGAGACGAAATCTAGAGCAATTTACGTGAAAAAGAGAAATAATGAATTTAACAAAATGAAAGTTAATTAAGACAGAAAACAGTGTCTGATGGACTGAAATACATGTAATCTTTGATACCTAAAATCACCTTTAGCTTTACCAATAGCGATACGCGACACCGATAATTCACTGATTCTACTAACAAGAGAAATACTTTGTATGACTGAGGTACTGAAAAATGAGTTTACTGGGGAACAGAAAACGACAAAACTGATCTTATTTCAAATTCAAAATACCAAGTTGATTTTGTCCCCACTGTTGTCTTTTATTTATTTATGACGTTCCTAGCTATTGGTTTGGAGTCGCCTGGATTGAGAGAAATTCGCCATTTTTGGTCGGGGTGAAACTCAGTTTCAGCTTGTCTCCTCCCCTTACTTAAAGTCTGTCCCGGAATATGGCGCACTCTGGTGCAGAGATTTGAACTATGTCCCGCGCTATTTTGGCAAAGCTATCGGTGAAATTGTACAATGCTCTAAACAAAAATGTTCTGATTTTTTCCCTCGGCATGACTTTTGGTAGGGATTGCTACCTTACACATATTACAAAAAGATCCTTGCGGCAATTTAACTTTTTGAAGAGAAACAATCCAAAAACTCTTTGCCTTTAAACGGAAGTCTTTTCAGTCGTGCCTTCGCCATTCTAATAACTATTATTTACATATTACATAATTTAACATATCGATTTCGTTCCGTGGTTTACTGTATTCGGTTACCAGTTTTCTGAGAATCGGAATTTCGACTAGCTTTAATGGCACAATGGCCTGACCCCTCATAAATTGTTAAAAACCTAATAAATTGAAATGCTTAACTGAACCAAATTTTATGAACCAAATGGAATTTTCTTTTGTAACTGTCACGTTTCGAATTCTACATTATATTGGGGTTACTATTCACTGAAACTATTTTTATGAAGCGGTGTAATTGGAATGGAAAAATGTTTTTTTTTGTGGATTCTTCATCTTACAAACAGATGTTTAATTTTGACAAGCTGGCTTCTTTACTGATATGAAATATGAACAGACCAGGGGCGGCGTACTTTGAATTTTTATTACAATATTCGGATGTAAGATTAGAACCAGTGGCGGCGTGCTGATACATTTTTTTCATGTTATATTTTTATCACTGGACAACATGCCTGGTTGGAAAGCACGTGTGTTGTCAAGATGTCAACCAAAAATACTGTAAGGTCATAGATACAAAAAAAATGAAAGTGCTAAAGTAGATGAGTAAATATATTCAAATTGTTGAATCACATCAGTAAACTATACACTATACAGAATGGGTAGAAATTTGACGCATCATAGGGGTTTCCAATGCTATTCGAAGTGCGGGACATAATGCAGTCGACCAGCACATATTACAGCGCGGGTGCGATTCTGGGACTCGACTAGTCAACTGAACCACTGGACATTGTTTACCCCTTCCCTACCTACGTCTTAGCGGCGTCACAGATTAGAAAACATACAGATGGGAAGGTTAGACAAGACAAACGAAATTAGAGAGAGATGGATTTGCACACCAATTTAAAGCCCAATTTGAAGGCTGTCACTGCTGTCAGATTATTAAGGTTAGGTTTATTTGATTTTTCAGTATTTGGATTTTGTTGTAATTAGTTGAGCTGACAATAGTGACAAAGCATAAACAAAAAAGAAGCGGATTTCATTGCATGTACAAAAACTGCAAATGACGATCATCTTCTGAAACAACAGAAATATTAAAATTTCATAGGGTTCCTACAGATGAAACGATATAAGTATTCATTCTATTAGTAGGTGATATCTATTCTATAAATTAATGAAATTGATCAAATTGTTGAGCTTTAAAAAGAAAATGTATAGAAGAATTTATTACTGCATTATGATGAAAACATGTCAGTTTTCCATGGTATTGTTACATTTCAGGTGCACCCTTCAGATACAAGCTTGTGTACAAAAAGAACTTCTGGATGAGATACCTATAAGCAATTTCTATAGGAAGTTTAGAGTTTGTAGCCTGCATTTTGACAATTGTATGTGTAATAATCCTTTAAAAATGTCACGTTTACTTCCTGTACAATGTGGGTACCTACTTATTTTCTTTTATTTCATTGAAAACTATTTTAATATAAACTGCAGAAATATTATTTTGGTATCGTAATTACATACTAAACTTTTTTACAGCTTTTACTGATGTTGCAAGTGTACCAAGCACTTCGAGAAGAGGAGAGCTTGATACAAATTTTGAAAGTCCTGTACCATCCAAGAAGATAAAAGTATTGCAGGTTATCACAATTCTTTCCATCTGTGATACTGGCACACTTTCAACAATAGAATGCCTTGATGTGCAGCTGCCAGTCGAAACACAAAGAGCTAAAGTTTCCAGCCATACCCCCAAATTGGGGAAACTCAAGCTGAAAAATGAAAGCTCTTCAAACCGAAAATAAAAATTTGAAAAAAGAATTTAGACCAAGTTGTAGAGCCATCTGAAGAAAAGTTTATTCAACTTGGGGATAAGTATTTGAATCCTGAGAAATTTAAACAAAATTAATAAATTTGGCAGGCGATATATAGATGAATTCAAACGATTCGCCCATACTATTTATTTTTTGGGCCCTTGTTATAAATATTTACAGAATGTATTTTTGATGCCTTCTACAGGATCTCTTCTGTTATTTGTAAAAAAATGAAGTTTTCTGCTGAATACAAAAAAGTTTTGTTTGAGATATTAAAACTAAAAGGTAAAACAAATGCATTCACAGGCTACCTTTTATACAAATTTGAAAAATGTATAAAAAATAGTCATGCCAATCAAATATGCAATATTTATAAGTCTCTCAAAATTCAACTACCCCTGTGAAAACTTTCCCTATATTTATTTCATAAAATTATTTTTTTCACTAAGAATATTATGTAATGAAAAATGGCAATGCTAGGTTCAGAACTGTGCCTAAAAAAATACAAAGTTTACTATTTTAATGGATTTGTAATAGGAACCCTGGTATAAAATTGTGATTGATTTTGAAATACTAAAGAAATTATTTTCACCAATATTTTTTTTTGTTACTACATAAAAAATGGTCCACCAAATTGTAGAAAACTGCTTTTCTCCAGATTTAGTTTTTGTAAGTCATTTAATGACATCTGAAGTCTGCGCAGTTTGATGAGTACCAATCGTTTTTATATTTTGGATGATTCCGAGGAAATCAAATAGCTAAATTTTGAAGACCTACAAATGCATTCACTCGAAAAACAAATGCAATGCTTTCCTAACTTTATTGTTTCACAAACTTTTGACTGATTCATGGAGAAGCCATATCTTTTATTGCTCGGAGGAAACTACCAGCCTTTGAAAATAACAGTAATTTTGGACAGAAGAACATGAAATGTCACCAATATATCACCAAATTTTGGCAAATGCTTTTAAAATCGGATAGTACGTTGCCGACAGAACCCAATGTGTAGGCGACTAAAGCACAGACAGCCGAATAATGTGACTGTCGCTTGCGATAGTAGTAATCGACTGTAGAAAACGAGAGGTAGAATTATGTATGACACAGAGTCCCACTGCTGAAACGTTTCCATTATATAATTATATTAAAAGAAATAATAATAATGAAAAATATCAAAGTTTCGTTACGTCATTTCGATTTGTATAGCCTCCTCCCACCAATTTGTATCTTCCCTAAAAGTTTCAGGTAAATTCAAATCAAAATATTTTGCCGACAACATGGTATCATAAATATTGTCATAGAGTATTAAATTATAGATGATATAGAAGATTCTTCCACTTCTTCTAATTTCAGAATTAATTTGTTCTTCCACTTCAGTGAATTATCTGGAAATCTAGTTCATATTGATGATTACAGGAATATATAAAGGGTTGTATTCAGCTTATTGTATATTCACTTGAAGAAGCTACTCTGTTAGCCAATGATGTCTGAAAGCTGGAGGAAGTCTGTGAAGATCCAATCATTTTCTGTTTGTTTTGTACAATAATGTAAGCAATTGGCTATTCGACAGTCGTAGTATGATGCTAATGAAACAAAATGTTTTGTTACCTGTACCTCAAAAATCTACTACATTCCGAGATTTAATGAAAAAACTAAACTCTGCGTCGGATTGAGTGAATACACAAAAACAATCGATGATCCAGCTTTCCAGAATAACCGAGTTTCAGTTTTGATGTCGAATGTGTGTCAACGAATTACGTTCCCCGTTTCTAAATCTGTGAAAATTCGCGTTCCATCAGGCACATACATGTTTATTCCACAGCGGAAGCTTATGTATTTAACCCCTGTCGGGATTAATATCCCGAACGGTTTGACGAGACGAAGGTTTATTAAACCAAACTGATCAGCTACCTGTAAACACGTGAACAAATCCTCGAGTAATCGTTATTAAATGGGGGTAAAACTATTCGACGACTAGGGGGTATTGATGTTCATTTGAATGGAACATGAACTCACAAGAAATTCTGATTAAGCATTCAGTAGAAATATCTTGAACAGGATATCTTGTTACTCATGCTTGAATTCTGTTGAATCCTGATGGAGAACTCTGAATGTATAAGTATATTTTGGGCCTCGATATGAATGGCCTTTGTGGTTCAATAATCTTCTCGCAAGTTAATTGAGCATTAATTTTTGCCCTTTTATACAAAATCTGGTTTTTCAGGGCTCCAATGTTGATTGTTGATATGAATTTTCCAGTCGTGAAACACATCGTCAAGTATTCTGAATCATGACAAGAAATATTGAGAATCAGTTATTCACAACTATATGATATAGCTGAACAATATTCAGTACCTGTCGATATCGTTCTCCAAATATCCATGGAATTGTAGTGACCATATGCCATTGTATTTATCCTTACTTATTCTTCGGGTTGTCATATCCAAATAGATTCATCACCCTGTAGTCATTCGTTCCCAGCTAAAGCGCGCGAGGTTGGAGAAGAGTTTTTGTTGTTAGCCTGGCCACTGTTTAGATTCACTATATTTCTGACACATTAAAGTTTCTTCTAAAAAAAAACTTAAAAACACAAGTACACAAGAACTCAAAAATGAATACAAAGCATACAGAAACGAACTTAATAAATTGATTAAAAAAACAAAAAATGAATATTACAAAAAGAAACTTAATAACGTTAAGGGGAATGGAAAAAATACATGGGAGATTATCAATGAAGTTACGAATAAAAACTCAAAAAAACAGTCACTTAACAATATATCCATAAAAAATTCAAAGGGTGAAATAATAACAAATAATGAATATAAAGCTGATGCATTCAATGAGTTTTTTACCAATGTGGGAATCGATATGGCTAAAAAAATTGAAAAATGTGAACAACTCCCAGAGAATTTTCTCCACGACCCAATGATCCCTTCATCAATTTTTCTCCAACCGGCCACAAAAAATTAAGTAATTATACTTACTGCAAATTTGAAAAATAACTACGTGCCAGGACCGGACGACATCACTAGTAAAACTTAAAAAAAAATACACCTCCATATTAGTAGTCCTCAATGTTATCAATCTCTCCTATAAAAGTGGTAAAATACCGAGACAATGGAATGCATCCCTTGTCACCCCTATATATAAATCAGTTAAACATAATGACATGACCAATTACCGACCGATTTCTGTCATAAATAATTTTGCTAAGATTTTTGAACAGATTATCAAAACCAGACTAACCGCATTCTTCACCAAACATAACGTAATAACAAATAGACAGTTTGGTTTCAGAAGTAACTCAAATACTGAAAAAGCTATATTGGATTTCATCGAAAAAGCTGTCGATGCCTTGGATAGATCGGAAAGATGCCTAGCAGTCTTTCTTGATCTGGCTAAGGCATTCGACACAGTTTCTCATGATTTGTTGCTGAATAAACTTGAAAACTATGGAGTCAGAGGTGTCGTGCTAAATCTAATGCAGAATTACTTATCACAAAGATCACAAGTTGTCAAAGTCGGGGACTGTCAAAGTGAACCCATATATGTCAAAATTGGTGTTCCAGAGGGAACAGTACTAGGTCCAGTACTCTTCGTCATATATGTAAATAGTATTGTATCAATTAATAATTTCAAAGGAACTATAGTCTCATATGCTGATGACACAGCAATTATATATATGGGAAACTCGTGGCAACAATTACAGGATGACTCAGAAAAAGACCTAAAAAATCTTAAAATTTGGCTAAACCACAATCTTTTAAGTCTAAATGTAAAAAAACTAAATTCATTTCATTTTCACTTTACAAAACCGAACAACCTAATTACAACTAACTTGTGATACATGGTTGTAATAACGTAAACACATATGTAGCTGTCCCAATATAGAAAAAACATCAAATATCAAATATCTCGGTATTATACTCGATCAGCATCTAAGATGGGATGAACATAGTGCACATGTTACAAAAAGGTTAAGACAACTAATCCATACATTCTACAGCATAAGAGATATCCTGGATAGAAAAAATCTACTGATATTATACAACTCACTGGCGGAGTCGGTTATTAGATATTGCATTACAGCTTGGGGGGGGGGGGCTTATTCAATAACACAATCTCGAAACTTCAGTCTATGCAAAACACATTATTGAAAATAATATATAAAAAAACAAGCTTTTTTCTACCAATCAGCTCTATAGGAAAGTATTGGATATAAGAGGTCTTTATATCTATGTTCCCCTAAATACAAAACACACTAGATCCGTAGAAAATAATTCGATTGCTTTACCAATTTATAGAAAAACTCACACACAAAGATTTATCTTCTTTTTTGGACCAAAACTTTATAACTACTTGCCTTATAACGTAAAAAATCTATATCGTCTATCTAAATATACAACTTCAATCAAAAACTTTAGATTTCGAAATGAATATATTAGACTTTGTTTTTAGAAAGCAGAATAATAAAATCTGTCTCTCCATTTCTCCAAATCTATGCACAAAAATAACATCTAACCATCTCCATCTCTCTCGTTTTGTTATCTCTCTTTCTCTCCCCTTCTACATTTTTCTCTTTCTTTCTCTCTCACTATCTCACTCTCAATCCCTCTCTCTCTCAATCTCTCTCTCATTTTATCTTTCTCCTTCTCTTCTATCCCCTCTCTCTATGACTCTCTATCACTCTCTTTCAATCGCTTCCAACTTACTTCTGCATCCTTATACTGTTTAATCGATTAAACTCGTAGGTGTTGTAATATAATATAAAGTGCGGCTTTTTTTAGCCCCCCCCCCCCCCCCGTTAACTTTTGAACGGTTTGACGTACAAACATGAATAAAAAATCGTTTGGAGGGTTTTACCGATCTTACTTTTTGAATAAAAAAAATATGGTGATTGCTCGACAGGGGGCGCGGGAGGGCTCATCAATTCAACATTTTTAAATGGCATGGGGGTCGAGTGTCACATCCTTGAAAAGAGAATTCAATTGTCTTTATAACCATTTATTTTTTTTTTGAATTTCGTTAATATTTTTTTTGCAATTCAAATTCGACATATCAAATATAAATGCGGATCTGAAAACTAGTCATACCTTGATAAATTTGAACGATTTGTTGTGGAATAATGAAACCAAAAACATTGCGAAGGGTATTATTGATACTACTTTTTGAGATAAGAAATATTGCAATTACACTACAGATGGTGCTGGAGGCACACCAACTAGAAAATTTCGATAGGTATTAAAATCGAAATTGGGAAAAAATTTCTCAACTAAATTCAAAAATATTTAGATGGTTGTAAAGAGAATTGAATTCTCTTTTCAACGATGTGACCATATTTTTTGTTTCTAAAAGTAGTATTAGTGAAACCCTCCAAACGGTTTTTTTTCATGTTTGTACGTCGAACCGTTCAAAAGTTAACAGGGGGGGGGGACTGAAAAAAGCCGCACTGTATGATTATCCGCAATTTCTTTCGAGTGGCTTTTGTTGCCAAACCATGCGTACCATACGTTTGGGCTAATGGTAAAATTGAATTGCCTTCCTATCCTACATCACATATCCAAAAGAGAACGAAATACATAGAACTCCAGAAACCTATACATGGTGTTAGTGAATAAGTGCGACCAACTAGAGGGTGATTCTGTATGAAAAAATAATGTCATTCTGCTTCATAACTTTTGTTCGCTAATGCTTTGTTTTCCGAGATACGGGGTGTTTTACTTAAAAACTGACTATTTATTGCTCTGCTACCAGTCGCAATATGCAAATGTAATTTTGTCGGTCCAAGAGGTAGTTATTGCCAATTTTCTTACATACAATTGAGAATTTCATGTTCACCATTGTGTAACGTGTTTTTCTCCCCTATTCGGACGTTATAGTTACGCTTACGGGTACTGGGTGTATCAGACCACGGTACATTCGCTGTAACACCCAATACTATTCTCGGGCACCAGTAAGATTATATTGATATGCCCCACTTTTTCCCAGATGACACTTATGGGAGGCCCAGGACAGCTACAGTGAAGAAACGGTATTCCAGGGGTCAGTTGTTACGACCACGTTTCGTATTATGGCAAGCGAGAGGCTTTAATTGCCCTCACTTTCCTATACCTGGAATGAAAGTATGGGCATAAATAGTATATAATTAATTTATTTCCAAAATAATGAGCACTCGGTTCACTAGAGGAAGTTGAACTTGACAGGCGTACGGAAAAGCAATCGTATCAGTACACAGGTTAATGAATTGAATACAGTATATATACGGCCACTGAGAACTGATTTTACGGAATCGTTGGAGGTGAATTGGTTTCCCTGTATAACGGTCGTGCTTTGAAACTTAGGTACGACGCAGTATATTAATCTTAACGGCTAGTCCCGAATTACTAAGAACAGCTTTCAGGGAACTAGGATTTCGCGATAATAATTTTATCCACTCCTGGCTCATCGACTATTATTTATCGAATATAAAAATGACAAACGACGTATTGGCTAAGCCCTTCGGAATGCGTGATTTAATTATCGCGATCTACGAACTCGTTGTAAACGAAATCTGTCCCTTCTGGTCGTAACTCCGTTCCTTTCGGGAGAGGCTTCGCAATAGGTCTTGGGTAGAGATACAGTAGAGTGGATACGCGATACCGGATGTCTGTAGGACAAAAACTTGAATACGCCTCAACCAACAAATATGCTCGTTGCGTTCAGCTAGTTCCGATAAGCAGAAATGCCGTAATTTTCGGATACGTAGGAACTTCAACAAATTGTGGATAACTGTATGACGTGGCACTATATTGACTGAGATGTAATGTAATTCAATTTTCTACCTTAGCAACTTGTTGGATTCTAGTACACAAACTAAATTCCAAAAGGTCGTATCGGCCGGACGCAATTACTCCTTCCGTCTGTAAGACCTAACCTTCTGGGATAAATAACTTGGTACTTTGATTATCACCTAGGTAGTTGTTGAATTGCGGTCTGTAAATAAATAAACTAATCGCGGTTCGGGAATTTCAAATCACCTATTCATATGCAATATAACTTAAGCTTACCCTCGGAACTTCAATAAGAAACTTTCAATTTCAAATAATACTCGCGATCTGGACTGTTAATTTTGCCAGCACCAAAAGAGGCAGATTTTCATGTGCTTCCACTATTTATACCATCGGTTGGCCTTCGTAGTAAAACACATGAAAAACGGTGGTCGTCGTAGCAGAAGGCAAAAAAACTATTCAATTTCAGCAAAAAAAATTCCTTATCATAGAAAGTTAACTGAGACCCAAACTCTATGTATAAGTAGATATTATAGGCGCAAGAATCCAAGACGAGCAAAAAGGAAATATGAATGGAATCATCTACTATTTTCTGACTTGAAAGATTTCTTTCCGTTTACAATAAATTTTCAAATTACAGTAAAATGGTTCAGAAAGGCGTACGAATCATTTCTGTGATACTGTTTAGGACTTGAAAATTAGTCTCACAAATGTTTCGTTACAATTGGCGCGCATACGGGTAATGATCTCAAATTTTTAATTTTTTTGCATAAAAACGGTGCCCAACACAAAAAAAGGCAAGAGATATTTTTTTTCACAGGTTGAACGAAGAGTCCAAAAATGATTGATAGTTTGAAATATCTCAGTGGCGTACCATTTTTTTCTTTGAAAAAATCGAGATCATTACCCGTATGCGCGCCAATGATGAACATACAATTCTTAGTTGCATGTCATAAAATGCGCAATAACTACCTCTTGGAGCCGACCAAATTTCGTCTGCATATTTTGACTGGTTTCAGAGCAATAACTAAATAAACAGTTTTTAAGTAAAACTTCAAAACCCCGTATTTTGGAATACGAAGCATTTGCGGACAAAAGCTGTATACAAACTGTCATAATTTGTTCATTCAGAATCACCACCTGGAGTTTGTCGCACTTATTCACTAACACCCTGTATAATCGATGCCGTGTCCTTTAACATAATATTCTCCGGTGTTACTGAATTATGGCAGACCTGTGAATAAAGGAGAATACTTTCGGTATTTGGAACTGAATCCAAATACGAACTTAACAATTTAAAAAAGATTACTTAAAAATATGCTTACAGACAGTCTTTCTTTTAGTTCTACTGAATTACTCCGTTGTTCATAATTAATAGCTAAAACAATCAATAGTATACTGTCTGTGCTTTCAAAAACAGATCCCACAAACGAAACAGCACTTTTTTGGTGGTTTTCAATTCGTTTATCTCCTTTGAGTTATCCATCTGTCCAAGGAAAATATTTCTATCTGAAGTATTTCTGAGGGAATATAAAAATAACAGAGAAAGAACGCGAATACCATTACAACAGTAACGGTTGAAATCCTTCATGTTTTCCTCGACTTTACTCTCGAGAGAGCACGAAAAAAAAAATCAGAAAATCGAATAATCACCTGTGTAACTGGATACTCGGAGATTTTTCCTCTTGAATGGTCACTTTGTGACGCACAATAAAGAGTTCGATGAAATATTGTACAGTGCGCGTGAGAATTTGGTTACGAACAAATTCATTGGTATGAGGTGAAGTTTAAAAAAAAGTTGGGTAAACACAGTGAACTATGGCACACGGTAAACCATTTTCAATTTCACCTCTACCACCACTTGCATGATCATTTATGACGTTTTATACCGGTTGATCACGAGGTGAGGTACGCCCCTCTATTATTTCATGGATTTGAAGGTGCAGGTTTCAAGTTCACCAAGATTTTGATGAAATCCCTTATCCCTCACCTTCTAAATTATTATGAAACTGAAATTCTGGTAAAATGAAAATAATTAAACCCAATTTATTGATAACAACTATGCCTGAACTGTAAAAAGAACAAACTGAAAACTTGGAGTAAATGTTCGAATAATCTCCTTTACAACGTCATGCAGGCTTTGAATATGTATGTCACGTTGAATATCTATGAAGAAACGATTTTTTTAAATATCCCTATTGAATATCATCCATCGGGGATAATTCAGGGCTTCTGGCAGACCCGCACACCACCCCTTGGTTTTCAATCCATTTATTAGGAGATGTTTTACTGATATACTACATAACTACCCTTCCATTGTTGGGTACTGCACCATCCTGTTGCCACCACAGTTGCCGGAGTATATTTAACAGCTCGTCTTCAGGAGCATCTACGTTTTGGTATAAATCAAGGTAACGTTCCTTATTTGAGTTGTCATAGTAAATAATCGGCCTCAGCATTTTGTTTTGATTCAGCCCCAAATATTGGATGACGTCTGTCTCCGCTTCTGCATTAATTAGCTGATTTTGGTGCAGATTCTCCACTGTATAATAATGCTCATTATTCTTGTTGAAAAGTCCGCTCGTGAAAAAATTGCATCATTCCAGATGATGTTATCCAGAAAAATCTTCATTTTGTTGCAATTTTCCATCAAGCTAATTGCAGAAGCTTTCTTTCACTATCTTCTGTGTTAGGTTTTAGCTGACATGTAATTTATAAGTAGGGTACGTACTTTTATTCTTTATGGACAATCTGTATTCGGCTTCTTGTTATATTCAATTCTAGAGCAAATTTTCGTGTAGAATCTTGAGGATTTTCCGTAACATTCAACAAAATGTCTCGATGGAATATTATCGTAAAATTTATTATTCCACATTGAAACTGACAGCATTTATGGCAGCTCCTTCTTGTTCAGCTTCAACTCTTTCGTCATACGTAAGTTGGAGTTTACCTAAACTACCAAACAAATTCAAATTTTTGTTGAAATTATCAAAATACGTATAATGTGGTTGTGAACGTTCAGGGTATAGTTCTAAATATTTCTCACACGGAATTTCCGAATTTCTATTACACTGTTATGAAAAAACTCGTACTTTGACAAGTGAGTGTTACTTTTTTTGCCTTTGCATATCAGGGCCGCCTTCTCCATTTTCTGGTAATATTTGAATGGAATATATTTGTATTAAATATAAAAAAAACAGAATAAGAAAAAAACAGAAATAAAAAAAAAAACGGCTCCAAAAAATTAATTGAAAGTGCAGGTCCGTATAAAAAAATTTGTTGATACTGGTTTTTGGAAGTCGAAACGTCGGATTTCAAATTCGAGAACGCCATCTTGAAGGAAAGGAAAAGTGGCCACGATGAAATGGTATTCATTGCGAAAAACTTCTTCAAATTCAGAATTTTCCACATTTTGAAAAAGCATGTTTTTCGGCAACAAATTGCGCAACTTCATCATGGATCAACCCCCTGTATTATTTATGGTTAAAGAGATCCAACTGATAGGGTTCGAATGTCAGACATCTTGTACATTTTGAATATCTACTGAAAAATTATAAGTATAGTTGAAAAACTTCCCGATAGCTCGAATTGTTTTTTCTAGTTGTACCAGCATTTCATCTTGAGAAATACTGACCTGGCAGATCGACTGCTGAACTCAGACGAAAATCTAGGAACGGATGGAATGAAAACAGGTAATAAACACTGGTACTTATAGTAACTGCTACAAAGCTGAAGCAAACGATGTCTTTCCAGAGCATGGGACCAAATTTACATGCACAGATAAGGAAGATTTCTTTTATCAAAAATATACATACTCTTGAATAGAATTCCTTCTGAGAAGAATAATTATGTCTAATCGATAAATATACTCCCATTTCAAACTGATTGAGATGTTTGCTTCTTTACATAAATTCTCTTGTAGTGAATTTGCTTGCCGTGAAATTATTATACTCTTCACTCTAGAACACACATACATTAACTCATTGTGAAATACCTATAATCGTCTTTACACGAGAATATAATTCCTTGGTGAATATCACTACCCGTGCCACGTAACACATTCAACCAATGAGCAATCGAAGCAAGTGGCGGCACCGCGATCTGTGAATACGACTTCCATTTCGACCATTTCATCCAGTTTGACCATTTGAGTTGGAGGTTATAAGGCTATGCGTACCTATATGAATGTTAGTTTTGTGCCTAGTGGAAACTAGTTCGAAACAATAAAAATTAAATATCGAAAATTGAATTTGGCTCATTATTGTATATGTATTTATCAAACTGCAAAATGCGTCACTACTAATTGGTGTTATTGAGAATACAGTTATTGAACTCAAAACCATTCTCATATAAAACCATTATTTATACCTAAATTGTTCGTAGTTGTGAATCTATGCTTTGTTTAATCCATTCAATAATTCCAAAATGAAAATGGCTTCCATTCTATATTTTATAATCAAGTGCAAAGTGCAGATTTGAACTCAACCACCAAGTTGAAAGAAGAATAGTATTCATTATTCAAATTGCAATATTCTTGTCACAACGTACTTCCATGATTCAACAAAAAAGTGACCATTATTGAAGCTAAAATATTCTAGCCTCAACTAACTTATGAAGCAAGTGTTTACTTGTTTCAAAATATTTTCCTTGTAAGCGGCCAAGAGGAATCCGTCGAAAAATCATACTAATATTTGGTTGGACCTATTCAAGAATACAATCTGTTTGAATCAACGTAATTATGCGTTGATGCAAAAAATCCTTTTTATCAGTTTGTTTTCGATTTCGGCAAGAAATTTTAAAGAAACTGGAGAAAATGCTGTTAGAATCAAGTAAGAAATAGTACAAAAATTGGCATTTTGATATAAAATGTATAATATTTTGTCTTGAAAGGGAGTCGATTTCACGTTTTGCTTTCCTATGGATTTACATTATTACAGGAAATTACCTGATTTATTTTTCAACGGATTTGGCCAAATTCGTAGTTGTGCCTGAAAATTTGAGAATTGAAAATATTTGTCTATGTGCCCGTGCAATGTCAATGGAGTTATGGGGATATTTTCGAGTATAACTGAGTTACCAGAAAATCTTTAAAATACTGATATATCATAAGTTTCTCTGAAAAACCGATCAACAATCAGTCATTCATGATTTTACATGAAAGTAAGTAACTGAAGTAGTGAAAAAGCATTTTTATAATAACTCATCAAACACTTTACACAGGTAAATCTAAATCATTTGGCCTCGTAGAACTAGCCATCTCATGAATCGAAGAAATCACCACCATGCACCCCCTAAGGTTGAGGCCCGGAAGGATGAACTCCCCAGCACTCGTACGTACTCGAAAGCTCACCCCCCCTATCCACCACCCCCGCTCGTTAAAGCGGTTCCTCATCCTGATGACTGGCGATCAGCAGAATAAAATCTGACCGTATGATATGGAGTGCCCAGCCAATTCTCGGCTTGAAGCTCCCTTATATCTGACATGAGTTGACTTTTAAACAATGACTTTACTTTACTTTACTGTGCATGATGCCCCCCTGAAACTGGCTGAAGGCCTGAAAAAACTCTCGGCTGAGGGCCGAGTGCTGTGTGCTGAGTTAACTGAAATTGAAATTACTACTTGGTCGGTTCTTCGTGGATCTGAAACATAAAAGCATGATTAATCGTGATTTGGTGCCTGTTGAAGTAGGCGTTGGCGTCGCCGAAGGTCTCGCCTCCGCCGTACTTCTTCAGGGGTGTCGTTGTCTCCTTGGTTTACTGGACGTCTGTATTTGTCTCTGTCTCTGTCGTCTTGCTCACGTCTGTTCTCGTGGAGCTCCGTGAGCAGCGGGTTCGTGTGGGTCTCTACTCTGTCTAGAGTAGTCCCCACATGTTGTCTGATCAGTCTGTCGATATAGTCCGGGTGGATGTCTAAGTCTCGATATATGAACCTGTTGGGCATATATTGTAGTGCGTCTGTTGCCGTCCTCAGGCAGACGTTGAAGAAGGCCTGTATCCTCTGCCTATAACTGTTCGCGCACTGCCCCCAAGCAGTGGATGCGTACAATATGATAGGCAGAAGAATTGTCTTGATGAGGCGTAGTTTCAACTCGAGTGCCATGTTGCTCCTACGTCCGATGAGTGGGTACAGCTTATGCCTTGCGGCTTTCGCTATAGCTAATCTGTGGGAGACGTGCCTCTGAAACGTGAGTTTCTTGTCCAGGGTTACTCCTAGGTAAACGGCTTCGTCTACCCAAGGAATTCTCTCGTCGTTCATAGTAACATGGCCCTCGGGTGTCCTACGTCGCCTCGTGAACAGTATGGCCTTGCTTTTGTCTGCATTGATTCCGATCTTCCAACGATTGAACCACGGTTCCAGCTTGTTTATCTGAAGTTGCAGCTTCGATGTTACTCCTCTCTCATGAGATGACTCAGCAAAGATTGCCGTGTCATCTGCATAGAGAGCAAGTTTGGTCATGGGGTTGTCCGACATAGGCATGTCTGCAGTGTAGATCGAAAACAGGTGTGGCGACAGTACTGCTCCCTGTGGTACTCCTGCTTCTAGCCTCCTTCGTGAAGAGAGAGCATTTCCGACTTTGCATCGGTAATGTCTACTCCTTAGGAAGGAGTCTATCAGCTTGACCATTGGTATGGAGTATCCGGCATCAACCAGTTTTGCGATCAGCCCATCGTGCCAAACTCTATCGAAGGCCTTGGAGACGTCAAGGAAGACTGCTCCTGTAAGATGTGCTCTTCTCGTGCGGTTCCAGCTCTGGATGGTGGCGTCCACTATCCGGGTGACCTGGAGTTCTGTTGAGTGTTCCTGTCTGAAACCGAATTGCTCATCTGGTAGGATGTTCAATTCTTCAGACATTGTCTCAAGTCGAGTCCTGATCACCCTTTCTGCGACCTTACTCATGGCAGGTGTTAGGCTGATGGGGCGGTGGTTTTGCGGGAACGTGTGGTTCTTGTTGGGCTTCGGAATCATGATGACCGTAGCTTCTTTCCAGCTGGATGGAAAGTGTCTAAGTCTGAGTACAGCGTTTATGAATTTTGTCAGGGCTGCTAGTCCTTTCCTAGGTAAGGCTTTTAGTGCCCTGACTGGTATGTCGTCTGGGCCCGGTGCTTTCCTGGTCTTGGCGTGTCTAAGTATGGCCTTGATTTCCTCTGGAGATGTCGGTTCTAGGAGAATGTCTGAGTCGTCAGTCCTTCTGAGTCGTCGGATCGTCTGGTCTACGTGCGTTTCCGTGTCCTCGACCTCATCGGTGTAATCGACCTCGTTCTCACGGCACTGACGTTCGAAGGAGTCCGCAAAAGCTTCTGGCTTGTCCGTCTCCGTGAAAACGATGCCCATCTCACCATGAAGTGGGGGGCACGGTTTCCTTCGGCCGTGTCTGAGGACTTTCTGAGTCCTCCATAGGGAGTTGTCTTCGGCGTCGAGTTCGTCCAAACGTTCAGACCATTGTCGCTCTCTGAGTTGCTTCAGCTCTTCTCTCAACCGTCGAGACACGTGGTTGAGCTGTCGCTTGTCATCGGGCGTCAACGTTCTCTGGTAACGTTTTTTCTGACGTCGTCTCAGCCTGATCAACTCCCTGACCTCAGGTGGGATCCCTCCTTGAAAGTCGAAGTTTGTCGTCTGTATGTCTCTTGAGCACCGTTCCATTGCTGTCAGTATTCCTTGTCTGAGTTCGGTCACCGCCGCCTCTAGTTGTCGTGATGTGTCGATCCTGGGGATGTTAATTTCGTTGTGGACTGCCCTTTGGAATCGTGACCAGTCCACTATCCGCTTTGTCGTGTGCACGATTTCCGCTTCTCCCTCCCCTATTGTTAGTAGGATTGGATTGTGGTCTGATGATCCCTCGTCCAGTACAGAGATGTCCACCAGAGTTGGAATACTCTGTATGAGGGCTATGTCCAGAATGTCCGGGTGTTGGTCTTCCCTCCCAGGATAGTGAGTAGGTTCGTGTGTCGCCGTCACTGCAATGTCGTCAAAGTCTGGTAGTAAGTTGTCAGATAGGTCTCTGCCACGTGGGTTGGTGTTGCGGCAGTTCCAATCTCTAGATTTCGCGTTGAAATCTCCTATTGCCACCGTTGGGTGGTGGTCAGGAAAAAATTTCTCCAAGTCCGTTTTCCTCAGGTTGGGGCCTGGAGGAATGTAGACTGAGGAGACTCTTAGGAGATTGATTCCGTCTACTTTCACTCTGATCGCTACCGATTCACCGAGTGAGAGTTCCGGAAGCATGTCCTCGTTATATTCCAGGTCTGATTTTACCAGGAGGAGCGAGCCACCTGCTCGAGCTCGGGGTCCTGGTCTGTCATTCCTGTAGCATGTGTATCCTGGCATGCCAAATTCCTTGCTTGGGTTCAACCTGGTCTCTTGTAGTGCCACCACGTCTGCCGAGATTCTGGAGATAAGTTCCAAAAGTTCATTTTTGCGCTGGATTGCGCCGTTGATGTTCCAAGAACATATCTGCAAGATCTTCGGAATCCGTGCTGGCATTATTGTCCCGAGGTTGTGGCCATGGCGCTGATAACCGCCAAGAGTTGGGTAAGTACCTGTGGGGGTACTTTTATCAGAGTTTCGAGAATTAGTGCCTGAGTTTTTGCGGCCTCAGTACTTTCATCTCGTCGTGGAGGGCCCCATTTTGGTAGTGCCGTTTGCGGTTGTGGTTGTGGACCATTTCTGGGCGCTGGTCCCTGCCTTGGGGCTGCTGGTCCCTGTCTCTGTTGAGTTGGTTCTTGCCTTTGAGGTTGTCGCGTTGCAACCCTTGGTTTGAGGAACTGTGGGCATCCCCGGTAGCTAGCTGGGTGGCTACCCCCACAGTTGGCGCACTTTGCCGGTTCCTCCCTGGCCTTAGTGCATGTGTGCGTGGCGTGGTCGCCTCCGCACTTCACACATCGAGCTTTTGAGTGGCAGCACTTTTGTGCATGCCCGAACCATTGGCAATTGTGGCATTGCGAGACCTTTCCTTTTTGAGGGCGCTGAGCTTCGACTTTGACCTTGAGGTCAAGTACGTCCTTTAAATCGAAAATTTCTCGATTTGCTCTGGGAACTTTAACTAGGAACAGTGGGAGCACTGCTCTAGTTCTCCATGAGGTCATTCTGTGGCATTCAATGACCTCGTAGTTCCTTGCCTCTAGATCCTCCTTCACGTTCTCCGCCGTGATGGAGTCTGGAATACCTCTGATTACCACATGCAGAGGTATTTCTTTCTTCAGCTGGTACGTGAAGAATTCCAGCTTGATTTCTTCAAACAGCTTGGTGGCGCTTCTCCAGTCTGCTTCACTATTAGTGAACAGATGGATTCCATCTTGTCTCGCTTGAGCTTTGAAAAATCCAATTTTCCTATTCCTTAGGATTGTGGATATCTTCAGCCATTGGGACTTGTCCCTGATGATCACTGCAGGGGGTTTTTTGGGGCCCTTGTTGTCCGAATTTTCCGGGATGGTCTCCATGCCACTTGTGGTCCCATCTTCGGATGTCGTTTGGACGGTTGCCGGTGTTGGGGTGGGTGCCGGTGTTGGGGTGGGTGCCGCCTCCGTGTGTCGGATGGTTTTCTTCCTGTGGCTGACTACTACGAATCTGGCGTCGTCCTCGTGGTCAGACATTTCGGAAGAGTCTCCGTGTTGTCTCTTCCTGTTTCCGGTGCCTACGGGGTTTGGCGGTTGGGGGATGTTTTCAATGACTTCCATATCATTGGATGTTTGGGGGGTGGGGACAACTGCTGGAGTGCTCTCAGTTGCAAGTATTGCTGGCGAAGCAATACTACTTGCTTTGAGAGCGTTTATCTCCGCTTTCATCGCTAAGATGACCTCAACGAATCTCCTCCTCTCGTTCTCGGCCTTCTCTGCCTCTCTTTTGAAGTGAGCTGCCTGCTCCTGGGCTACTAGAAGTTGTTGCTTCAGCAACGACTTCGTATTCTCCTTCTTAGGAGTCGTCTCCTCATTGCTGCTGCTGGTCGACGGTTTTCGGAAATTCTCTCTGTCGAGAGACTCCGATTTCCGTCGGGATTTCCCCATCCTTCTTCACTAACTCTTCGTTTATTAGAACCGAATTCTTTCCATACGAAGAAGGCTCTAAAAAGAGCCTCTGGCCGAAGCCAGAGTTACGAAAAAGGGGGTACGCAAATCTCGCTTCGAAAAGCTGTGATTCTGCCAAGTGTTCCTATAAAAAAGGTTAATGATTAGTCATTACCACTTACCCAAATCACAGCCCTTCTTGGTATAGCCCTAGCTCGTTCAGGTATGACCCGTCCCTTGCCGTAACTATTTCGCTTCGTCTCGCTTAATGACTTCTCATTCGCAACACACAAACAATTTAATCAGGTAGTCTAGGGAGCTTCTGAATACACGTCTGCTCGCTTCGACTAATGATCGAACTATGAATCGAAGAAATATGTCTCCAAATATTATTTATACCCATGTGAATTTGGTAGGGCGTATTAAGTCTCGGACAAGAACATTGTTTACTTACATTATACCTTCGAGTGATAAATGATTGAATATTTTCAATTTCTCAAAATTTCTTCCTCTGCATAAACAACATTTGAATTTTTCTGCCTTCTTTACACTCTCTCCGGAGGTCCCTTCCAGTATTTTTGATATATATTCCAATAGAATACCCTGTAAAACACGTCACAATAAAAACATTATTTAGCAGAGACGTCGCTTCAAAACTAACAGAGCCGTTTCTAAAAGATCAGTAATTAATCATTCCAGATGATATGGAGAATGTTGCTATCCACCGAAAACGTAGGTAATTTTAGTAAAGTTCTTTATAAATAACTTTGATCTCAACCTAAATATCACACACAGTCCACACATGATAAATTTTTATTTTGAATTGGCTCTGGTCAAAATGCGCATGCGGAACAATGAGTTCAAAAGTAGAATTGCTTCGGCTAGACCCTTTTCATTTAATACCTTTATGACTTAATTTGATGATTCAGTTCATGTTCATAATGAAAATAAGAATGGAACATTGCGCGCAATGCCAATTTTCAAACGATGCAAAAAATAACTTAGCTGTATATCCTCTCCTGGAATTATAGTGGAAGGATAGCCTGACGTTTTCCTATCATTTCCATGCAACGCCGCGGCGCTACATGAGCGATGAGTCTCGGTCTCTGAAGCGCCTAGTTGAGTTTGTATCCACAATGTTCACAATGGTAGTAACAAACAATCGCCTCTGAAAGAAACAATTCATTGTGTTTTAATGTATTTTATTCATTTGTATTTACTTGTCTTGCGTAAAGGATGTTTTGTTTGCTGTTCTGTGAACGGGTCGACAAACTTGCCGCAATTAGTCTCCTCATTCAAACAAAATTATGAAAATAATAACTACAAAACTGCAACAAAAAGATATTAGATATAACAAGTGAGAAAATGGAATCGAATATTTGGATATATCCTAATCTAAATGAGTTGAAATTATTGACAACGCCAAAGTATATGTATAAATCAAAACCAAATATTTCAAGAAAAACTTGATAACTGGATCATTACTTCAAGATCTACAAATAAAACGATATAATACGTTTCAAAAATTGCAAGAAAATCCTGTAAAAGAACTTATGAGAAGAGAATATAATGCTTACAAAACTGAATAAAAGAAAGCAAAAGAAATGATAGAAAAAAGAAGATAGGAAAATGCAGACTACAAACAGATGTGGGAAATAGTTGACGAACTAACAACACCCAGATGAAATGAACTAAATAAATATCTCCATCAATTCAAAAGAGATATTGGATAAATTTAAATCCTATTCCACCAATGAAATCTAACAAAAAAGATCAAAAAAGATAAAAACCATCAAGAAATAAAGAGTATCTCGAAGCACTATTTCTCTATGCAATCGATTCAATCGAGGGTAACTACAGATTAGCTATAGCGAAAGCTGCAACATGGCACTCGAGTTGAAACTACGCCTCATCAGGACAATCATGCTGTACGCGTCTACTGCTTGGGGGCAATGCGCAAACAGTTATAGGCAGAGGATGCAGGCCTTCTTCAATGTCTGCCTGAGAATGGCAACAGATGCACTACGATATATGCCAAACAGGTTTATATATCGAGATTTATACATCCATCCGGACTACATCGACAAACTGATCAGACATCACGTGGGGACTACTCTAGACAGAGTAGAGACCCACACGAACCCGCTGCTCACGGAGCTTCTTGAGAACACACGTGAGCAAGACGACAGAGACAGAGACAAATACAGACGACCAGTGAACCAGGGAGACAACGACACCCCTGAAGAAGTAAGACGGAAGCGAAACCTTTGGCGACGCCAACGTCTACTTCAACAGGCTTAAATTTCGATAATCATACTTTCATGTAAACTCAGTAAACTCAATACACAAAACTTGGCCCTCAGCAGTGTTTTTCAGGCATTCAGCCAGTTTCAGGGGGGCACCATGCACATCAAGTAAAGTCATTGTTAAATCAAATTCAACTCATGTCAGATATAAGAGAGTTTCAGGCCGAGAATTGGCCGAGCTCTCCATATCAAACGATCAGATTTTATTCTGCTGATCGCCAATCATCTGGATGAGGAACCGCTTTAACGAGCGGGGGTGGTGGATAGGGGGGGTGAGTTTTCGAGTTTGTACGAGTGCTGGGGCGTTCATCCATCCGGGCCTTAAGCTTAGGGGGTGCATACTGGTTGTGAAACGAGGTAAAATCGACGGACCCACGTTTTCAGATCTGAAATGCTGAAAATTATTCGATGTTTCATAGCCGAGCTGCTGACATCCATAATCGACAAGTCGTTCACGAGGAGGTATATTCCTCCTGCATTTGAACTGTCCACAGTTTTGTCCATTCACATAACCGATGTTTTCAATCATCGTCGAATAGCACTCATTTCAAACCTCAGCAAAATCTTAGAAACAATAATCAAATGTAGGCACAACAATTATATGAAAGTAGAAATAATTGCTATCAGACACGCAGTACCGATTTAGATAAAAAAATCCCAAGACGATGCGTTGAAAAAACTCACAGGGAAAATATATAAAGCTATAGATAACAAAAAACGATTTACAAAAGCTTTCGATACTTTCGAATATGCTATCCTACTATAGCAAGCTTGGAAGACATTGTAATGAGAGGCACAACACATGTCCTCTCCAAATCCTATCTAACCGACAGAGAACATCAAACAGAAACGAAGACCGCTGTCAGTCAGAAACAGGTTATAGCATATGGAGTACCTCGAGGAACGGTTTTGAGACCTTTTTTTCTCAATATTTATTTGAACAGTCTGTTTTCAGTAGATACACAAGGTAGATGATACTGATATAATTTACGGAGGTGACACCTGGAGCGACCTGAAAAGTGAAGTTGAACTTGTTCTGGAACAAATAAAAAGATCTTTGAGGTGTAGATTACCTAATAGAAGAACGAATAAGATCCATCAGGACAGACGTATATAGTAGCAAAGATGAAGTAGATGCATAAATGAACAAAATGACGGAAACAATAAATGATAAAATCGAGAATTGAATTGGGGAAGAGTTCACACCACGCACGCCATAGAAACTGTGAACGTAAATTTAATTCTGCACTTAGATGGAGTCCGAAAGAAGAAGGATTCCAAGGTCAGTTCTGAAACAAAGAAGCCTTCATTGAAACCACCTCAGCTCGACGGAAAAACCACCGACGGAAAAACCGACGAAAAAACCGACGGAAAAACCACCGAAAAATTGAAGCTGCGACAGAAGCAAATGGTTGAAATGCATGAAAAAAAGCTGTAGCATTAATACTGATGGAGAATCAACGGATATTTTACACACCATCACAGCCTAAAACAGGAGGACGGCGGATGGAAAATCTAGAACTACTACAGTATGGCCAGGCTCATCTGGAACACGTATACCAATCACAGCTGAAAAACCGCTGCCAGAAATTTGAAAAATCTATACATGAGTTTAATACTGACATTGCACGCTTGGATCTTCTGGCACATCCGTCCACGACAAAAAATGTAAAGAACCGACTAGCGGTTCATGCGTTCATGGATGATATTTGTGACGTAGAAATCGAGCAAGCTTTGATACTAGCTCGTTCAACACACCTCTCAGATGCACTGGTACGTACTTCGAAATTCAAGAATGATTGGGAAAAATCTATAGGAGTCCGTTTCTACTGAAGCAACCATCAAAAATATGATCAGAGAGGTGTTGCCTGAGAAAATACAGATAAGAGACCAGAATAATACAATAATTGGGCGAGTTCGTATCAAATGCCCAATATTCATTGAGGTGAGAAGGGGCAATCGTAGGTCTGTATTCAGCAAGTCTTGGCTGACAAGACATATTTCCCTATCCTTTCACGACGAAACAAACGGACTCATGAAAAACGAGCGCCTTGCATCATGCTCCTAGACATACAGGGTGTCAATTTGAAAACTTCCCACCCTTAATATCTTCCTTCCAGTAAACAATATGAGTAATCGAAAAAATAGGTCAATTTTATTGTCAAGGGGGACACTTTAAAGGACTATTTGTAGCCCTCGTGGTTCAACCCCTTAGGAGGGGTAGATGTTACCCTTCGAATTTTAAATGGGAAGGGGGGTCAAGTGGCACATCATTTTGATGGGCGTTCAATTCTTGTTCCAATGGTACCCTGACTTATTATTTTTTGATGAGTACTTTCCGAAAAATTGCGTTCTAAACTAACAGAAGTAATTATTAGAACGCCTATACTGAGATGCATGGTTTGGCCAGAACTGGTTAGAATATTAGGTGGTACCTTTCCAACCCTGTATTAGGGGTAACATTAGCCATTAGCTCCAAACACTTTACATAAAAAAGTAGTCTAATAGTAAAACGTAGATGGTAGTAAAGTTGTGTTTATTAAATGCTGAATTTTTAAGTGTCATCGCAGAAATTGTACAGATAGCCTTCCTTTTTTGCTACTTCTACTGTAAAAAGTTTCTGTTTTCCGGCAAAAAATTGGTTAGCAAATTTGAACTATGTGGTAGTATTGTGAATACCGTTGTACCTGTTTGGCTGTTTAGGAATTACTTTAATAAGTGTATAAAAGTGTAAAAATGGTTTACATTATTCAAGACAGAATTGAAATGATTGTAATTTATGGAGAAGTTGGAAAGTGCGCACGAAGGGCGGCATGTCTTTTTAACGAAAGACATCCAAATTGTAATGTAAGTCACCGGTATGTGCTTGATTTGGTGAATAAGTTTTACGAAACTGGTTCAGTGACAAATAAAAAAAGAAATAACTAACTAAATGAAGCAGCTCAAATTGAAGTTTTGGGAACATTTGCTGCAGAGCCCACGAGCTCCTTACGATCAGTATCAGAACAGACGGGAATGTCACGCGAGACTATAAGAAAAGCATTGAAAATGCATAAATTTCATCCATATAAAATGCAGATTCTTCAAGAGCTCCACGAGGATGATTATGATGGAAGAATAGAGTTTTGTGAAATCATGTCTCATCGAGTCAATACCATCCCTAATCTTCTGTTAAACATCTGTTTCAGCGATGAGTGTTCATTTTTTCTGAATGGCAATGTTAATAGACAAAATTGTCGCTATTGGAGTGACGAAAACCCACATATTTTTCGGGAAGGGCATACACAACACCCACAAAAAGTTAATGTTTGGGCTGGTATTCTTGGAAATGCCATTCTTGGTCCATTATTTCTGGAAGAAAACTTGACTGGCAATCTGTACCTTGATATGCTTGAAGAGACTATCGATCCTCTTATAACTCAAGAGCTAGAAACTCAAATTGATGCAGAAGGTAATGAACTTTTGCAGGAGGATCTGTTACATTACCAGCAGGACGGTGCTCCACCTCATTATTTTCTTCCCGTCCGACAGTGGTTAAACGAGAGATTTCCGGGTAGATGGATTGGCAGAAGGGGAGCAGTTGAATGGCCTCCGAGATCACCGGATTTAACACCCTTAGATTTCTTTCTTTGGGGGAATCTTAAATCCGTTGTTTATAAAACACAACCTTCTGATATTGACGAACTTAAAAGACGAATTACAGCAGCATGCCAGTCAATTCCTAGTTTAGTTTTCCGTAATGTTAGAGGGGAGTTCGAAAACATACTGTATTACTGTTTAGAGCAAAATGGACAACATTTCAAACAGCTAATAAGATAAGCGTAAGTAGATTTTATGTTGGAAATGTCTTTCTCGCAAATTAAATTTTATTGTGTAGAAGGAAAATAACCACCAAATAAAAAATCCCATGCGTAATAAATGTATTCCTGTCATTCAAGGGTTGGAGCGGTGCCACCTACTCTTCTAACCATTTTTATTAAAGGGAGTCAATACAATAATGCATCTCAGTATAGGCGTTCTAATAATTACTTCTGTTAGTTTAGAACGCAATTTTTCGGAAAATGCTCATCACAAAATAGTAAGTCAGGGTACCATTGGAACAAGAATTGAACGCCCATCAAAATGATGTGCCACTTGACGCCCCTTCCCATTTAAAATTCTAAGGGTAACATCTACCCCTCCTAGGGGGTTGAACCACGAGGGCTACAAATAGTCCGTCAAAGTGTCCCCCTTGACAATAAAATTGACCTGTTTTTTCGATTACTCATATTGTTTACTGGAAGGAAGATATTAAGGGTGGGAAGTTTTCAAATTGACACCCTGTATATGCGACTAGGACAATTCTTGGTACCAAATCAGCAAGAACAACGGCAAGAATTGAACCGTCAACTTGAAAACTATGCATAGAATTACCTCTGCATATGGAAAGCTACCAATTGAACTAGTTTTCGGCTGCACTAAATTGTAACAGGTACCAGTAGCTCTTGAGGACGATGCGATAATTGGAATAGACATGATGAATTCCAGGGGGTTCGAATTGAATTTTAGAGAGGGCTTCCAACGTATCAACGTATAAGAAAATGTTAGGTTGCCTGAGGTTACTGAAAGTATTCTGTAGTCTTGCTTGGATAGGGTTGCAAGCAGTGTAAACTCAATAGAGTGAGGGAATTGGTCAAGGAATTGCACTAGGAAAAACCTGGTTGCGTGTTGATCAATTTATTTCAGTAAGTATCATGAATGTGAATATTTTTCAGTTATCTTGAAAGAAGAAAGAATTTAGAGGAACTGTTCATCAATTTCCTCTGTAATCCGGAATGTAAGAGGTACAGTAAGCCAACCCAACAACTTGCACTAAGAATTGGGAAAGCTGGGAACTTGCTCAGCAATATCAATTAAGGAATCTGGTCAAGAAGTATTGGGGCTTCGTCGATACCGGACGAGGAAGAATCTGCCTGGCTAATCCGACAATCACCTGGAAGACTTTCTCTTGGCACTAGCGATATGGGGAATGGAAGGAGTTATTGAGCCATCCGACGGTCCCTGCTACTTTTACAGATTTCTCTGTAGGCTGAGGATTGTGGCGGTTTACAATCATACCATTCGAGCTCAGCTCTGCAAGACTCCAGTCACATTTGAGAGATTGAATGCGATTTTTCTGAAGAGACTATCATAGAATACGTGTCTTACATTTCTTGATGCCAGCGGTTCAGTCCTACTGGGCCCAATGGAATTACATTACTCTGAAAAAGGGGGTCCTGAAGCGTGTGTTGAAGCCCGAAGATGGAGAGGAAGAAAGACGTCAGACAGTGGAACCCAGGAACAGTAGGAAGGAAGTGCACCAAAAAATTCATAACATGTGCTAGAATTGATTGTACGAAGCTATTCATTTATCAGATGAAATATCAGTTCGAAATAATAAAGAGTGAATTTCAAGGAATGATTGTATATTCCAAATTTTCAGTGATTGCTATAAACAATCAAAGTACATTATTTCTTTGTTACAGCTTCATTCCATTCAAGCTGATGAAGAAAAAAAATACCACCGTTTGCTTCTTGTCGGTAACTCCTCATTCTTGAGGTTCGAAAAATCTTTTCTCGGCGATAAACTAAGCCCTCCGTAGTTTCCAAGTCTTCCGCGCACCGATGGGGCGCTCGCCGCGATGAGGCTGGGTCGGCCCAGCAGTACCTCGTGGACCGCCGCAACGCCCTCGACGCCTGATCTCGACGTCGCGACGCTGCCAGTGCGGAAATTCGCATCGGTGTTCGCGAAAGTTTTCGAGTGCAAGTTTTTCGACGGATTGCGATGTATGATTGTGGATTTAGGAGATGTGACGAATAGGAAATATTTCAGTGAGATGTTTGCAGGAGTTTTTGAGTTGGTGACAGTTTGATAAACTTTCCGACGTCTAGCATGATGTAAGTAGGATTCGCGGAGAGGAAGTTTTCGAAGAGATTTCGAATGAGAAACGGCCTCATTACTCTGTTACATCATTTGGTGGATGGTAATTGATTGATGGTGGTAATGTTGGATAGAAATTTCATTAATCCCTTGATTCGAAGAAACCTTTAATATCTAACTTGAGATAATATCAAGGAAAAACTTCTCGAAATGTTGGGGTACATAAGTGGAAGGAAAGAATAGCAGTCACAATTATTACCTCCTCTTTGATCGAAGTTGAAAAAAATGGATTTGAGAAAAAACACCGCCCCCCATTCTTATAAAAAATGTCTTTCTGTTAAATTTCCGAAACGTTGTAGATTTCTACAGTTTTAGAAAAAGTGTCCATGAGCACAAATATATCTTTTAAGTAGTTTTCGAGGGACATGGCGTTGAGATGGAAAAGTGATGTCAGGCACATAATTTTTTTAGTTAATACCATATCAAAGTCACAGTAGGATATCGTGTTCGTCCAGTCTTGGACAAAACTAACCGTTTTGTATCACACAACGGGGAGAACAAGAAAAAATCGATATTTCAAACCTGCTTGTGTGGATTCTGTAATGGAAATCATTCAACTGGACATATAGATCATATAGACCATATAGACTGAATAGACGTAGACCCTAATCGCTTTTATAGACTATCTCAAAAAATCTGAAAAAATAATCGAAGCCGGAATGGCAGGATTTATTAAAAAGTATAACTTGATATCATAGAAGCAGTTTCGATTTATGGAAGGGAGTAGAGCAGATTCAAATGAAAAAATTTACATTTCTTAAGATTCGAAAAAACCAGCGATATTTCTCTTTGTTGATCTTGATAAAGTGTTTGACACTGTTAGCCACCCAGACTTGTTAGAAACCCTTGGAAGCATTGAATTCCGAGGAATTCCGTATCGATTAATGAAAAGTTATTTAGACAATCGAAATCATTGTTTTGTCATAGACAATGAAAAGAGCAGAAATGGAGTTGTGGATTCTGGAGTACCTGAAGAAACTGTCCTTGGTCCTATTTTGAAAATTATTTATATAATATCACATTTCAACCTATACATTCATGCTGAAATAACTAGTTTTGCCAATGACACAATAATTGGAAGAACTCAAAACAAAAGATAACGTTTGCTTTTCCCATCATATTCGAATATTTTGATAGTAAGTTACTCACAATAAACTTGAAGAAAACTGTGTCAGTAGATACGAAACTAGCCTACCGGTTTATTCCATTATTGATATCCCAACTGATGATGTTGAAATACAAATAACAAGATCTGAAACAATTAAATATTTACGCATGACGATTTATACAGTGTCCGGCATAAAGTTCGCAGCATATGGAAAACTTTTTTAATATTGATGTCTTAAAAAATATTATTCCTGATGAAAACCTCTGCTTCATCCCAAACCTAAATTTCAAATACCAAAATTGAATTTTATACTACCATATACGAGCGATATTGAAAAACATGCCTTGTTTTCGAAAAAATTTGATACATCACTTTATTTTTCACGGTAGAATTAAAATAATATGGAAAATATTGTTCAGAATCGAAAGTTGATTCAGAAATTCAAATCACAGGCACCTATGATCAATAAAATTTTTCCACTTTTTTCCAATTTTCTCCTCATCGCCCTGTACAATATGAGGAAAACTTTGCTAGATGGATGGTATATTGTTAGATATGATCATATCACTTTATGGATGTTCCCCCCTTTCTTCCTTCCATCGGAAAATTACGTTAATTGAAATATGTGACGGTATTTCATAAAATCTTGCTGCAAATGGTAAATAAAACTGAATTGTTTCTCAATATCGCTCGTATATGGTAGTATAAAATTTAATTTTTGTATTTGCAGTTTAGGTTTGGGATGAAGCAGAGGTTTTCTTCAGGAATAATTTTTTTTGAGAAATCAATGGGATTAAAATGTTTTCCATATGCTGCAAACTCTATCGGCCTTATGCATAGTTAATCGCCAGCGACTCTCCAGAGTTTCGCCGCTCGCTACACAAGGATTATAATGCACAGTCGAGCTCCAAAAAAGTTACAACTACGCGATAAGTCACATTTTGGCGAAACGCTGGCGAAACTCTGGCGAGTCGCTGGAATTGACTATGCATACGGCTTTATGCCAACCTGAAATGAAAAGTGCATATAAGTAACCTTAGAAAAAAGCTTCGATAAATAGTAAATAAGTTCAAATAATTGAAAAAAAAATCTTGGACTCAGACATATATCAAATATGTATCGCATATTTTTCAATTTCAAGAATGCAATATCGTTCATTTGTGAATACAGGGATAGTGGAAATTTATGGTTCAAGTTTGGTGAGAATTTGAGTTGAAGAAATTACTGTGCGTCGACAAAACGTCTGTTAAATTATTTGATCTTCGAATTTATGATATTGTATTCAGTTTGAGAAATCAGTGAGAATGTCATAAAAATCAATTATTATGGGTTCTGAAACTCAATCGGCAACGAAGGTACATAATTCATTAATCCACCAAAAATCACATCAAAGTAATGAATTGAGTTAACCAGATTTCCGTTAAGACCAACTTTTTCAGGTTACTCAATGTAAACATCAAATCAAACATGAACGGGGTGTGTCTATACGAGGTGAAATTATACATTTTCTTTGAAAATAATTCAAATATTTTTCAAAATGGGTAAACACGTTTTCACAACTACCCGGAGGAAGAGTTTCAGTTAGTTATTTTAGTGTTATCCGTCATATGCCCATTTCATCATTTCTGAAATTTTGGTTAGGTAACCTTTCCTTTAGAAATAAAAAACATTGCTCACTGGTGTACAATTTCAAAACCAATATTAATGACTGCTGTTCTTTGGACAGCATCCGAAATGAATTCGAAAAGACACGTCGAAGAATTATTGACGTCACGCAGAACCCAAGAACTAAAGAAAACTTGCAACATGTTGTGCACAAGTTCTTTGTTCTTCTACCGGATCTATGGGTGCATCGTCATCATAGAGTTCTATATTGTGGGCTAACCACAAAATACACTCTGTTATATTACGGAAACTATAGATCTTACAAATAATTCTACTCTCCCTATGAAACCCTCCTTTCCTCCAATATTAGTACCAATAAGAGACGTATGCCTCGATAATACGCAGTTCCTAGCTTTCGAGCCGGTAATACCACTTTGTGATGGCAACCTCGTATCCAAACAATAACGGAGAATATAATATGAATGTCAGTCTGACAGACTTCATGTCTATCAGGCATTATCTATAACTATTGAAGTATTTACGTCAATGGAACCTTTTTTACTTTGTTGGTTCGTGAAATCATCTCAATAAATACTACTCGTGCTCACAATACTTTCGATAATTCTGTCAGAAATCTTTAACTCCATCAAATTGATTTGAGGTAACACCACTCGTCCTTAAGGACTCGTGGTGTTACCAAGCAATTTAATCTCGTTGATTTCTGACAGAGTTAAAATCGACAGTATTGCGAGCAGTCGTGGTATTACCCCCGAATATCTAATTTTCAAACATTTTCTTCTTCCCTCTGGAGTTTGTCCTAGATATAAGAAAGACATAATCCAATCTAGTACACCCCAATAGTGAAATTACTGGAATTTCACAAATAACCAAGTCAGGCAAGGAAAGTTTTCAATGTGAGTGTGGTCCAATTGTATCCAGCGACCGTTCCAATTTTTGGCGTTTTCAGCTCCAACCCAATCTGATGTTATGCAAGTAACAGAGTATTACAAGGATGTAGTGGAAAATTATTATTCTACTGTAGAAGCAAACATGATTTGGAAATAAAAATATTTTGATTATCCAACATAATCTCCTCTTAACTATAGTAATTTACGTAACAAGTCCAGAAAATACTGTTTTTTTGGACGAGTATACCCAATTCTAGGACAAGCGTTAGCGAGTCCTGAAAGTTGCTAGTTGTTGCGAGTCCAAGAAACTGTCTTCGGACATTATTGCGTACACTATTTTTTCGGCAATCATGTAGAATAACAAATCAATGAGACGCATTTAGTCCTTCGACCTTTACCCATCTGTTAACCGGATGAAACATACTTTTTATGAGGTTACATAAATAGACGAATACGCCTAAAATGGGTTGCCTATCAGAAGGTGGTCATGAATATACAGGGTGTTTCTTAAGTACGTGTAGAAACTTGGGGAGTATGTTGCTGACGTCGAAATAAGAAAAAAAGTTCCCATCAATATATGTCCGCAAGTTATTCGTTTCTAAGATACAGAGTGTCAAAGTTTATCTCTTATATTTATTTTTTGTGAATAAATTTCAAAATATTTGTGATATTCGAGTAAACTTTGGTATCTGGGATGAGTTTTCAATAACAAAATCAAATTTTATGTCAATTGTGGGAAAAACTAATTTCTGATTGAATTTATTTTAAATTTAAAAATCTTGTCATTCAAAATCACTTGCATCGATTATTTCAAATCTCAATAACTCGAAATCAGATGCTATTATATTTTTTAAACAAACTAAATGATAAATATTCCCAGAAACCAAACTTTACCCAAATATCAAAATTATTTTGAAATTATTCTCAAAAAATAAAAAGAAGAATTCAACTTTGACACTCTGTATCTCAGAAACGAATAACTTGCGGACTTATATTTATAGGAACTTTTCTTCCTATTTTGATGTTATCAACACGCTTCTAAATTTTCTACACGTACTTAAGAAACACCCAGTATATGAGTTTCAAGAATTTGCACCATATGGAAACTTTTTTATTATCAATTTGTCAGAAAATTTTAATCTCCATAAAAATAGGTGAATCACGGAATACTTGTATTCGAGTTATAAAAATTTTAAATTTCCAAACGGTGTACAGAGAGGAACAAAAAATATAATTTTGATCAATACTAAACTACCCTGGCTGTGAATCCATATTTGAATATTTCGAACATTTTAGTTCTTATTTGAATTATATACCAAACCTGCAACGCCTCTATAATACCTCTAGGTTCCGTACCTAGGAAATATCCAGAACGTCTAATTTTGGATCATCATTGTCTTCTTCCCTCAGAAGTTCATCCTGGATAATGAGAATCAGATAATTCAAATCGGTACACCCCAAAAGATTGCAATGTATGAATGTGGATTTAGGAGATGTGACGAATAGAAGATATTACAGTGAGATGTTTGCAGGAGTTTTTGAGTTGGTGACAGTTTGATAAACTTTCCAGCATGATGTAAGTAGGATTCGCGGAGAGGAAGTTTTCGATGAGATTTCGAATGGAAAACGGTGTGATTACTTTGTTGGATTGTTGATTGATTGATGGTGATAATGCTGGAAGGAAATTTCATTTATCTCATTTTGTGTTGAAAACACTTTTTTAATATCCTACTACAAATGATATCAATGAAAACCTTCTGAATTACGAAATATTGAGGTATACAAGTGGGAGGAAAAAACAGCAGACTTACAACTATTACCTACTTCTTGAAAAAATGTATATGAAAATGCCCTCTTCACCCACTACGAAAAATATCTTTCTGGTGAATTTACCTTATTTTTGATACATTGTAGATTTCAGTTTCCACAGCAAAAGTGTTCATAGGCATAAATGAATCTGTGAAGTAATTTCCGAAATACAGGTGTGATGTTTTTGCTCATAATTTTTATCTTTCCGAGAAATGTCAAACATATGAATTTTTAAGGGAATACCTGCCATGGTGACAATAGGATGTCAAGTACACAGCTATCCATTTTGAACAACTCAAAGAGATGAACAAAAAAAAAATTATTTTAATTCGTTATTCAAACATACTTGTGCGGATTCTATAATGGAAATCATTCATTAACTATCCATTACAACTATCCATTATGAACCACTCAACAGGGTGAACAAAAAATTAAATTATGATTCGGTATTCAAACCTTCTTGTGTGGATTCTGTAATGGCAATCATTCATTGGCCATACTCAGTATGAATTATCAAGACCTGATCGGATTTGATCCACGTCAATTATTTTAATACAGGGTGGTTCAAAAATAGTGTTGTTTTTTATTCCCGACAAGGCATGCCTTCCCATATTATACGTATCATACATATTTTCATGTATCAAATGCTATATTGTTCGATTGAGAATACAGGGTGAGTGAAAGTTATTGTTCAAGTTTGGTGAGAATAAGTGTTTTTTCAAAAAAAACCAGAATGTTGACAACACCGCGGTTAAATTATTCCATTTTAGAATTTATAATATGGTATATAATTTGAAAAGTCTGTGATAGGGTCATGAATATCAGCATGGGTTCTTAGACTCATTTATCCGCTAGAAACTTTCGATAGTACAAGATTTATCGATCCACAAACTATCATATAAAATAATGAAAAAGATTTATTGGTAACCCAAGTAACAATTTCAGTTTTGTGATAGCCCTCAGAAGGTTCTGAAGACCATAACAATCACAGCATCGATAAAACTGTTTTGCTGTAACGACATCCATAAAACCTCCTTAAAGCTGCTATAAATCTACGAGGGCCCACTCCTATGAAGGTTCTCAGGGCTATTTTGAAATGCAAGCATAAAACATGCTTGCCTTATTCGCAGGATTCTTAATAACCTTCTGAGGATCATTATTTATTTAGAAACAAACAGGCCGAGGCCTAAAATATAAAACCAAATCATGGGGCTGTTATAAACCTGTATGTCATTAAAAAAATCTATTTGGCATCAAAATATCTTTTTTTTGATGAAATTGGGTTAGAAAATAATCCATAAATAACTACGTCAAAACAGACCTAAATTAATCTAATTCTTCGGTGGGCGACTAATTTACAAGCAAAAATATAATGATGGCGTCCTGGCAGTGATATATGAAGAATATATAGGTATTCAACAACGTGAAATGTCGCATATCATCTGCGAATGAAATTTTTTTGACAAAATGACATCAGTCAGGTGGTAAATCTGCAACGCGCCCCAATAACAACGCGAAATTAAGAAAATAAACAAAATACCACATAAAATTGAAAAATTATTTTGACTCATATCTTTCCCGGAATGATTTGTACTATAACTAAATACAAATGAATACCAATAATTGTGTATTTTCTTTCCGTCATACACACCAAATTGCAAGAAACATGAATTGAAATTAGGCTTTCTTTAGTTGTTCCCTCTGGTCGTAATGAAATATGGCTACCCGACCTTTATTCTATTTAGCTGCACATATTGCCGTCACAAAGTCGTTTCTCCTCAAAATAAACCATTTTAAAATCATTTTATCCTAAAAAAGTACGTTTGGTATTATTTAATCCAATTTCCAAAATATTTCAACTGTCAATTGTCAATCCCGCCTGACATTCGTCTTTTCGTGATCAACGTGGTCAGTATACTCAGTGTCTATACTCCCGTGATAAGTATTTGGTGTCTAAGTCTTGTGAAACGTTTAATTACTATTTATTTTTTCCAGTTATCTTTACCCAATGTGATTTTTTTTTTTTTCCCCCAAGGTGGTTGAAACCCTTTATGAGCACCTTATCCGGCGTGACACGCACATCCCATAAGGTAGTGTGGGAGTCCCCTGAGTCCGAATTGAATCCCCCTCAGGTATACCCACTAAACACTCCACCTCGTGCGTGGTAGGCTCGTCCAGCCACCCAAGGCTGACCCGATGACACGTAGGCAGATGCCCATTGTATCGTACCGTACCACTTTCTCGGGCCATCAGAAAAATTCTGCAGTCGCTGTGGTTTGAACCGGCGACCGGCAGTGTCTATACTCCCGTGATAAGTATTTGGTGTCTAAGTCTTGTGAAACGTTTAATTACTATTTATTTTTTCCAGTTATCTTTACCCAATGTGATTTATTTATTACCGGTTAGGGTGAGCTACCAGCATTTAAGTAGAAATAGTTTTATGCTTTGATTTTATAGCGGTTCTCGAGAGTACATCTCAAAACCTTAATAAAACCTCATCGTTAGTTTTATTTCAGAACTATTGCATGGACTTGAGGAGTGCTATGAAACCATCACAAAACTAAGTTTCTATGTGGATTATTTGAATACCAAAAAGTTTTATCGTGTATGTGTATAAGCCATTGTAAAACCACCATAAAAACAAATATACTTATATGCTGAAAAGGTTTATCTTATAGCCTTCAGGAGTGTTTTGAAACTGATTCATAAATCTGTTTGCTCTGGTAGCGTATTAGGAATAATATATGACCTGCTTAAATCAAAATGGGCATTACCTAACCTTCATGAAACTTTCATAAAACTAGGATAAATCCAAATAACATTTGAATTGTTACTTGGGAAGCCGTCTAGGAGATGGATGAACACATTGGTAACATTCAAGAAAATACTAATATAGGTCAACAATAGTCATCAATATAACACATGAAGAAAATACTCACACACATGAAATACAGTACTCACACAAGTGAATATAATGAATCAAACCTAGAAATATCAACCTGATCAATCATTGAGGTAGTTTTTCACTGAATGATCTTTCCTAATAACTTTTTTTTCAATCTAAATTTTATGCCTTCTGAGGCTAATTTTTCTAAGCACACAGAATATTTGTTAGAAAATTTGATATCCGCATTTCTGGGGCTGCTCTAAAACTTTGCCAATCTGTGGTGGGATATACTTGGTGATCCAGCAAATCTTGTTGAATGTTGTTGGATAATTTTTTTCTGAAAGTATACTAAATCACCCCATAGCAATAAGACAATAGTGAAAATTGTGTGAACGTTCCAATGAAATCGAAGGAAGAAATACAAAAAATTTCTACCTCCAATAAGACAATATACCAAAGAATAATACATATCAATCAGAATTTTCCCATCCATTTTTTTTTCCAATTATAAGATTGAAATAATCCAGAATTGAATTTTTCCGAAGTGTGAGAAGATGATTTCCCCAAGTTATATTTTGATCTGCGTAGATCCCTGAAAATTAAGTTGCCTCTGAAATTTGATTTTTTGTTGAAATCATACACGGACTATTTTTCGTACATTTAAACTGGTTTTTCTGTATTTAATATCAAATTATAATTATTACATCAGTTTTCAAAGGACTCAATAACGCTACATATTGTAATCTACAATTCTTCGATGGTCTGTGCTGATACCATTGTTGAAGTATCATCTGCAAGCATCGTTATCAATCCATTCGTTACATTGTCTGGCAAATCATTCACAAAAGTATAAGAAACAGTGGTCCTAGTACCGATCCATACGGTACACTATTATTCAGAGAGTAATTTTCAGAACATTCATTGTTTATTTGCCTTTTTATGCATTAGGTATAGAGATCACGAAATTTTCATCTCATTCCATTTGAGATTGTTTATTTTTAAGATCAAATGTATTTGCAAATTTTCGAAGGCACACGAAAAATCAAAGAAAATCTACAACCAAATCTATCTGCGTCTATGTTCGTACATACACTCTTCATGATAATGATATATTGAGATCTCTAGAGCGATTTCCGTTTAGAAAGAATGTTTCATTGAGGCTGCTCAATGTAAAAATTATTATAAAATGATTGAGGTGTTTCCAGTCGCGATCAAATTATGCGTTTTCTCTGAAAATGATTAAAATATCTTTCAAAATTATTGAACCATACCTTTTATGAGGTAGAGTTCCAGTTCGTTTTTTAGTGGTATCTCCTGTATGCCGATTCCACCATATTGAAAATTCTGGTAAAGTAGCGTTTCCTTTAGAAATGAACACTGATGTGAGACCAACATTAATAGGAGATGTTCTACGGCAGCATCCGAAATAAATCCAAAAACATGAGTCAAAGGATAATTAATCAGGATGGTGCCTTGCATACCCCAAGAACCACACTTGCAAGATCTGTAGTTCTTGATGATATGAAACCGGATTTACCGGCACAGTAGTAACTTAGTATGAGTGGATCGTTAAATTATTCGATCTTCAAATTTATGACGTCGTATTCAGTTTGAGAAGTCAGTGATAGTGTCATAATTATCAGCATGCGTTCTTAGACTCGTTCATAGGCTACAAACTCACTGAAAATAAAGGATTCATTGATCCGCACCAACTATTACATCAAAGTAATAAATTGAGTTCTGATCTTTGTATAGAAAACATGTTTCAGGCTGTTGAATGTAAAATTAAATAAAATAATCACTGTGGCGTATCCATACGAGGTGAAATTATACATTTAAGAGCAAACACTACCTTGGTAAAACGGAAATTCGTTTTAAGCCCACAGTGTTTGTTTAAAATTTTTTAAATTTTTTTTGCATTACTCAATGTTTTTGTGTAAATTCCGGAACCTCAGTGATTTTTGGTGATGATAATTTTTAAGAAAAAAAATTTAAATGAAATGATGAATTGAAAGAATTGAAAGTTTCCGGAATTCTTATGGGACCACTGAGCCCATACAAAAATGATCTCTTTCTTGAAATCAGTGCAAGAAACGAATTCTACGATCGAGAAATTTATACCTGATTGGCGCTGTAATCGAGAACGGACAGGTGCTGTGTTGCCAATGTTCATCGAGTTCAATATCTCCACTCCCACTCTTGATAAGTTTGCCAACAAACCTGAGCTGAAAGGAATGAGGAAGAAATTCGACTTTTCGGTGATGGTGGCTCTTAAGATGAAATTATTTCAGACAATTTTAGAAATGAGTAAACTAGTTTTCACACCTCTCCGGAGGTACAGTCCCTGTTCGTTTTCCAAGTGGTATCTCCTATAAACCTATTCAACCATATTGGAGATTTTGATATGGTAACCTTTCCTTCAGGCATGAACACTATTTACTGGTGTACTCTTTCAATACCAACGTCAATAAGAGCTGTTGTACGGACAGCATCCCAATTGAATTTAGAAAGACACGTCGAAGGATAATGGAAGGCTTATACTCAGCGTACCCCGAGAACCACAGAACACTTGTGATGAGTGCACAAGTTCCTAATGTTCTAATACCTGATTTATAGGTGCAGTAGTAGCCTAGTATGGGTGGTTAATCATCATCGCGTTCTATATTGTAGGCTTACCACAACATAGATAGATAGATAGATAAAAAATTATATCCACAGAATATGAGTGCATGAAAATGGCTTTTGGACAAGTCAAAGGCTAAAACTCATTGAAGTTATATAACACAAAATACTAGTGTTTCTTTCATACAAAGTGTGGGGTGAGTCCTAGAGACATGTAAGTCATTTCTCGTTCTCGTAAGGAAATTATTTCTTGTGAAAGAATTTCAATTTTTGTGAACATAAACTAATAGTTCAAAAATTAAAAGTCCAACTAGTGGAAATATTCCGAGTCCCTTTGAAACGCTATCTTTGTTGTATTTATTGTAATATTTTAGAACATTGTCTTCTTCCATCAGAAGTTTGTCCTGATATAAAAAGGAAATTATTCAATCTGGTATACCCGGATATATTGCAATGTATGAATGTGGATTCAGGAGATGTAAGAAGGATCCGCGGAGAGAAAGTTTTCAAAGAGATTTGAAATGGAAAACAGTGTAATCACTTTGTTATTTTATTCGTTGGATGGTGATTGATTGATAGTGGTAATGTTAGAGGAAAATTTTGTTAATGCCATTTCATGTTGATGAATGATTTAAAAAACCTTTTTTTCAATATCATATTCGGAATAACATCAAGGAATAACTTCAGATTAACGAAACATCGAGTTAAATAGGCCTGAAGGAATAAAACAGCAAACTCACATATATAACCTACCTTTTGATCAAGAAACAAAAAATTATATGAGAAAGAAGACCTCCAATTCTTGCGAAAAATGCCTTCAGGTTAAAATCTCTCAAATTGTGATACGCTTTAGATTTCAAGTTTTCCAACAAAAATGTCCATTGGCACAAATGAATCTGTAAAGTAGTTTCCGAAATACAGGGCGTTGAAGTGGAAAAGTGATGCTTTTCCTCATAATTTTCTACAATTACGATATATATTAAATATATGATTGTTTTTAGAGAATACCATGCCAGAGTGATAGTAGGATGTATTGTGAGTCCAATATAGGAAACAAATCAGAGTGAAAAAAATAATTTTCATTTGCTACAAACTTTCAGGAAAGTACAGAATTTATTGATTCACCAACAATCACATCAAAGTAATGAATTTCCGTTTAGAAAAAATGTTTCAGGATGGTCAATGTGAACATGAATTCAAATATAACAGAGGTGTATACAAACGAGGTGAAAATGAGTGTTTTCTTTAAGATAATTCAAATGTCTTTCAGAATGAGTAAACTCGTTTTCACACTTCTCCAGAGGTAGAGTGTCAATTCATTTTTTAGTGGTATTCCCCGTGTGTGATATGATGTCTTTTATTATTGATATGTTGTGTTTATTTTATGATCATATTGTATGTTTATACTTTTTACTGTCAAGAAGTTGGCTAGGGAAGAATGAACAGTTTAGAGAAAAGATCTTATCTTCGACTATAAAATTATTCAAATTTCAAGAAATTACTTATTTCACATGGCGCAGTCTTACCTAGCTCTAGAAATTGAGTAAATTCAATACAATTCCAAACAACTGAACGATAAATTTAATAAAAATGAGTGATAGTAGAGGCCTAATTGCTCTCTCAATAAATGGTGACTCCATAGAAAACTGGAAATGATGGAAAGCCAGATTCTAAACTAACATAATAGACTCTGAGGTAAACAAAAAAGATAAACAAACGCAATGTGCTCAACTACTTCACTAAATTGGTGAAGAGGGATTCAGACTTCATTCGACATTGGAATTCTTGGATGAAGAGAAAAATGAACTACAGATTCTTCTCCAAAAATTTGATAACTATTTCCACTGCAAGGTAACTACGGAGTCTGAAAGATATAAATTCTCTTCATATAAACAATCAGATAGCCAGTGTACTGAGAATGTTACACTGGAACTCAAGAGAAAAGCAAGCATATGTAAACCCGATTCAATTCAAAATAGTTTTATTGTAGCAATGAAAACTTTTAGCATTAAAAAAATTACTGTTTGACATAAACTTGTTCAAGATGACATCTTGGCACTCGAGAAAGTAATCGAACTCTGTCATGTCACTGAATTGTCAAACTCCTGTAGTGTAGCGATGGGTTCCAGCCAGAATGAAGGATCTTCAAACATTGATTCACTCTTTAAGAAAAACAAATAACTTTTGAAACCAAAGACGATTGAAAATTGCAATAAGTATTGTATGAAGAACACACCCTGTCTACAAAATGACCAGACTATGTCAAATTTCGAATAATTTTGGAATTATTTAAAAAAAAAGAAATATTTTCACTAAAGTGAACGTAAAGTGAACGAAATTTTCAATCCTGTTGATTTTAAAAATGAAATTTTGATGATATCTTGATCAAAGGTTATTTCTCTCGGGAGAGTATTCCAACAATAAATTCAAATAAACTATCTCGCTAACTGGCAAATGTCCTTCCTTTGCACGTGTTCAAATCTCTAGGTGTTTCTGAAGACATAATCACCAAAACTGACTCAGTTCCAGGTCGTTTTTTTTTAGTGATGTACCTACCCTGTGTGCCTATTCCAACATATTGAAAGTTTTGCTATGGTAACCTTTTCTTCAAAAATTAACACTGTTTACTAGTTTACACTTTCAAAACCAACATTAATAGAAGCTGTTCTACGGGCAGCATGCGAAATAAATTCGAAAATATACGTCGGAAGATGGTATATCGAAGTCACACTGGTACCTTACATATCCCAAGATCCTCAGAACACTTGCAACATATGCACAAATTCCTAATGTTCCAGAACCGGATTTACAGGTACACTAGTTACTTAGTATGGGTGGATAATCATCATCGAATTCTATATTGTAACTTAACCACAACATATACTTTGTTATAATACGGAACCTAGAAAATATTCAGTACATCTAATTTCAGAACATTGTCTTCTTTCCTCTGAAGTTTGTCCTCTATATAAGAAAAAAATAATTCAATTTGATATACCCCAATAGATTGCAATGAATGAATGTGAATTCAAGAGATGTGATGACTAGGAAATATTCCATTGAGATGTTTGTACGAGTTTTTGGGTTGATGACAGTTTGATAAACCCTCCGATATCTAGCATGATGTAAGAAGTTTTTGAAGAGACTTCAAATGGAAAACGGTGTGATTACTTTGTTACTTTATTCGTTAGATGGTGATTGATTGATGGTGGTGATGTTTGGGGAAATTTCATCAATCTCATTAGGTATGTGTTGATGAATGATTTGGAAAAACTTTTTTTTGAGTTTTTAACTTGAAATAATATTAAGGAGAAACCGGATTTACGAGATATTGGAGTATACTGGTGGAATAAAAGGACAGCAGACTCACAATCATTAACTATTTTTTTATAGAGATAAATGTTAAAGAAAGAACACCTCACTATTCTTATGAAAAATATCTTTTGTTTAAATTTTCTTAATTTTTGATTCGTTGTAGATTTCAGTTCTTCCAGCGAGAGTGTCAAGTCGAAAGTAATTATGTGAAATAGTTTCAGAAAAACAGGGCGTTGAGGTGGAGAAGTAGCGATTTTTCTCATATTATGTTACTGTTACGGGATATAATAAACAGATCATTTTTTAAAGAATACCATGCCATACTACCGGAGTGATAGTAGGATGTCGTGCGAGTTCAATATTGGACAAAACTAACCACACAAAAGGGTTAATTCAAATCTACTTGTGAGGAATCTGTGATGGAAATTATTTATTAAATTACTCAGTCATGGATATTATCAACAATAATTGGATGAAAATCTAAAATAGTAGCATTTTTGATGAAAATCACTTCTTTCCTAAAATACATTTTAATCGTTCATGATATAACTGGTATGATTGAAAACGATAGTTTCTTTGTTACACTAATGAATTGCTATCCCAAAGCTGAAAATAACTGATAAAAAAAGGAAAACTTAAAAAATTTGTTTTTTGATTTTTCAATTGTATCCATAGAACTCCATGGTTTTGCGCACCAAATTATTGATGCATATTCTACTTCAGGACGAACTGAAGTATTATAAATCATTTTCATAGCATCAATATCAGTGAAATATCAGGTTTGTCTTATTACAAAGCCAAACATACGGTTTGCTGATTTTTGTACCATTGCGATGAACTATCTCACTGAAAGATAACTCATCACTGTATTCTAATCCTAGCTCTTTGACAATATTTTGTAGCCTCGGAAACTCAGTATCAATCATTAAGTAAAAGATCATAGAGTCCTTCGAATGAGTTATGGATATGACAGATTTTTTTTAAATCAAGACATAGTTCATTTTCTTGGCTTCAGTGATACATTTTTATCAAATTCCTTTGTACGCATTCTCTCACTATATTTAACGTTTCATGCGTTTAGGAATCATCTATGATTGGAGAGCATTTTGAGGTTTGAATTACTGATGAGAAATCATTCATGAAAATAACAAACATGAGCCCGTGTTCGATTCTCATAGGTTAATAACCAGTCCACGAACTATATTTGGGTCGACAATATATCGATTTGATAACATAACCCCTGTTCGTTCAATATTTTGTAAAATTCTCCGGTAATTTATGTTTCTGTTTGTGTATGAAGTGTATTCGATACTCTGCAGAATCTATTTTATTAACGCACACTCTTTGTCACCACCGTTCATGATAAAAACTAACGAAAACGAATCAAAACACATGATTCAATGAATTGATGGATGTTCCTTCGGAATAGAAGATCACCATGAAAATTGGAAAATAAATCGGTCTATGTTTTTATACTACTTCTATTTGTTACTCACGTCACTTCATTTTCATCCAAACAATCTTCAAATGCCCTCAAATCTATGCAATGTCTGCCATTGAAGACTAATGGACTATTTATATTAAATTGTAACAAATTAATTATCACATCACACTTTTTGTAGTTGTACTCTGTTCACGTGCAATAATGTGGGTACGATCAAATTCAATAGGTAACATCCTGTGAGTTTTTGCCTATCAATCTCTAACGATTTTGAATAATTGAGGATTCAATCTTTGCTTGCATAGTGCAATTTTTCCGTATCGTTCAGATGCGAGACTCATAACCGTCATTTTTTCCTAGGCTGAAGGACCTTTCATGTTCGTCATATCTTTTTTATGAATTTCGTCCACATCAACAGTGTCATACTCTGGATACTTGAGCTTATGAACTACAGAATCTTTCGTTTTGCCATTGAAATTACGACAGCTTTCGATAAATGCCTAGATAAGAATTACTCACAGTTCAATGACAGATTTTATAAACAGAAGTTTATCAATATAGTCTCCTCTTGTATCACTTACAACATATATATTTAGGAACAATTTGAAAACCACAATAGTAAATGCCGACTCGGTTGAAAAACATACTTACTCGTTTTTGATATATTAAATCTTTTAACGTTATTCTAGCCTCTCCTAGAGGTTCTACACAAAATCTAAATTGGTTTTTGAAATTATATAAATAATCTCAATGAAAAAATGCAGTTCACACTCAATAATAGACAGAGAAACAGATTGATTTCTTAGACGCATAATTGTAATAAAATTGTGGTCGATGTATTCAGAAAACTGATCTACATAGACAGTACAATTTCAGTCAAAAATCATCAACATGGAACGTTCTCGTTACCTGCTAATAATGTAGATGAACCAAATAAGTCAATCATGAAGATGGCACAAAATAATGGTTTTAACGCAGACACGATTCGAAAATAAGTCGAAAACCAACGCCTCAACTTTTCTCACAAAAACAGTTTTCTCATGTAAAATAATTAGAAATTGAGAATTGTGTAACCTTTAGGTTTTGAGGAAAAAGGATAGGGGTAACTGCGAGATTCTTCAGAAAGGACAATGTAGAAGTAGCATTCAGGCCGTATGCCAGGTTATCTAATTTTCTTTTCATTGCCAAAGATAGATTATAGACCGTCAGATAGAGACAGATTTAGGTACCCCATTTTCGCATACAAGCCTCGAATAGGGTTGAAAAGTACATCGATGTTGAGTAAAATGGAGGGAAATTTACGAGTGGCTCCTGGGGAGAACATATGGAAAAATCAAAAAGAATTTCCACTAAATTTTTCGTGCAGCTGATGAAAAGATCAACAACTCTTGTATTCAAAATTTTTCCAAATAAGTACCTTCAAATTTTCCGAAAAAAATCGGAAAAACCATTTTAATATGGTTTAATTTTTTTATGAAAATTGAATGTTTGCTGCAAAATCTAGTGGACATACCGGGTGTCAACGAATCTATTAGACAAGTCATAACTTCTAGACCAGTAGGTGTATCAAAATGAGATTTGGTACATGTAAATGGTATGTGAAGAGGAGAGTTTTCACATATTTTTCACTTTCCAGTCACTTCCGGTTTCACCGGAAACGGCTCCGGTTCTAAATTTTTAAATGGAACACCCTGTATATTGTAAATTTTTTTGATTTCTGACTCAATTCTAGATCAGAATGTGACATTTTCGAAAGTTTGTATTTGTACTCAATTTTCTTGGAGTCACTTTTGAAATTACTTCTGGGTGGCCATGATCGGAAGTAAACTAATCTAAGGACCTCAGGTGATATCAGAATATTACAATCGCGAAGTTTGGGGGCTTGATAACTATATGAGCGGTGGCATATTAATTTATGGAATAGAGGAATAATGTGTTGATTTTTTGTCGTGTATTATAAATGGTGGGTATTAAAAAATGTTTATTTCGATGATAAGTGATTATGATGTTATAATAAAACAATTGACGGATATCAAGAACATTGGCTTCCAAAATAGTATATTGTACAATGAGCATGAAATGACATACATTTCCCTCATTTTGTAGTACTCACTTCGCTCGTACTACAAAATTACATATACCTACGAGTGGGAAATGGGTCATTTCATGCTCATTGTACACTATACTTTTTCTACGACCATCTGAATCATTAACAAATCTATAATATTTTTAATAATCCTTTTTATCATAAACTCTCCTGCCGTCATTTTCACATGGTTTAGATAATTTTTTCTTTCTTCACCCGTTGAATGAAACATCTATTTTTTCTTTTTGTACACGTACCTACCTACGCCGTGAAACAAATAACATTCAAAATTTTCAAATGTTGACAACTTGGAAATAAAAAAAACTTTATACAGAAAAAATCAAACAATAATCGATTTCATAAAATGAAAAAAAAAATGTGGCTGCGTGGATTTGAACCCTCGCTCCCACCATCCAAAGTCCATGTGTCGTCTGAATCAACACTCGTCGTTACTAGAGCACATAATAATTTGTTCAAATTAACTGCTATATAGAAAGTATCTGTCAACTATTCAAAAATATAGAATCCGATTGTAATCAATCTTTCTATTGAAATTATTCTGGTTTTATGAAAATAAAATCATAACTTTGTCAGCAGATAGGCATTATCAGGAGCTTCTGATATAAATTTATTAATTTGATTGTTGAATCATCCTCACTATCGCTAACCATTTTTAATAACTTAATTTTTTCAATCGAATTTTGTAATTATCTACTGATGTAAAATGTCAAATTATTAGACAGACGTAAACAAACTTGATTCGATATTATTTATGTTCATAAAATTCGATAATACCTACCTATAATGACAGTCTAGTAGTTCATGAAAGTCGTAGGCAATGAAATATTTCGATACAGCTAGCCCGTGGGAAATGAAAATCGGTGTTACAACGTGGTAGGTTTCTTAATCGAAGACGCAATTGAATTGTTAATTTTTCTCAGTGGTCGTAGAAAAATAAACTTTCAGTTGAGAAGCGGGAAGGTTTGGATAAAATCAGATGCATAAAAATCTTCTTTGTATTGAATATGAGAACGTATATGAGTATTGAGGGCTCCTCCCCAGCAAGCTATTCCATAACGAATGTGACTTTCTACGAGGGAGTGGTACAGAACTTTCATGTGGCGGGGTGACACGATCTTTTTCATGAATTCTAATTTATACAGAATACATCGTAACTTATTACAAACATGGCCTATATGGGCATCCCATTTGAGGTGTGAGTCTATCACCACGCCTTAATATTTAACTTTTTTTCCGGGAGGATGTAATGCTGTCCTATTTTCATACTATTCAAAGTTGCGTTGTTAGTTTTATTGCAGCTGAATGGTAAGTAATAGGTTTTTTTCGAAATTAACTGTTGATAGTCTATGCCCTAGCCAGTTCTTTATCAAATCAAAATCAGATTCCACAATGTGCTTCAGTTCTTGCCAGGTGACTGCTTTGTAAAATATGGCTGTGTCCTCTGCGAATCCTAAGATTTTCCCCTTACTTTCAAGGGAAAATAAGCCCTAAACATATATGTTAATTAATAGGGGTCCCAAAACAGTGACTTGGGGTACTCCAGTTTCAAGAGGAGGGAAGTTGCTTAATACATTATCTATTCTCACACACTGAAATTGTCTACTGAGATAACTTTTGAATAGATTTTGAGGACTGCCTCTGATTCCGATCTCTTCCATGGATTGTAATATATGGATGTTATATTTTGTCACATAAGCTGATAATCTTTTTTCAGAATCTATTCAAAAACCTTTGTTAAGTGAGTTATAAGTGAAATGGGCCTATAATTAGTAATTTTCTTAGCATCTCCTTTTTTGAATACAGGTACCACAATAGTTTTCTTGAAAACTTTGGGCCAAGTTCCTGATTCTAGGCATAAGTTAAATAGATGTGCTAAGGGCTTTTGGATGTATTTGGATATTGATTTTAGCAATTCATTGTTTATACCATCGAAGTTTCAGGTCTCTGATTGCTTCTCTAATTTCGGATTCATCAGTCGGAAAAAGTACAAGCGAGTTCAGGACTGTTGTTTCAGGGGGTATAAAATTAGCATTTTTGTTTATTTTACTAGCCATTTGTTTTCCTACTTTGGTATATTATGTGGAATTGAAATAATTTGCAATATCCTGTTTATTCGTTATTTGATTTCCTGTTGCGCCTCTTATTGATGTGATTGTTCATTTGGCATTTTTTGCATTGCTTACATCTCTTACTACTTTTCATAAATTATTTGTGTTAGAAGAGTTTGAGTCAATTTGTTTTTGATAATACTCGTATTTGGTTTTCCGTATCTTAAAAAGACAAACTTCATCGGTGAAACTTTTCAGTTGAAAATTAGGTCGTTTTTTCGGAATTTGTCGAAAAAAAATAAAAAATCTGCATTTTGCTACAAAAAAGGTACAGCTCACTTCAAACCTTATAGGTTATATTTCCACCAAATTTCGTAAAAAAAAATTGAGCGAGAAAAAAAAATTTAAATTGAAATATTGGTTTTTCCAATTTACTTGGAAAATTTGAGGTAATGTGGAAAAGTGTTTGATACAGAAGCTGTGAATCTATTCATTTTCAACAACTTTGCACTTTAATCAATTTTTGTTCGCGTTTCGCGTAAAACCGTGAAATATAATTTTCAACCCCTAAAGATTCACCCCATTCCACCCTTTTCCATATTTTCAACTCCGATTCATTGTTTACGTCATTCGAACAATATTCTGCTCCTCTTCTAGTAGGTCTCACACTGTTAATATTTTTTCCCGCTTTCATATTTCTTGTCGTCCATCAACACTGGTCTATATGTGGAACAATGATTACGAAATATTTTAAAAAACAATAATGAAAAAACAAGTAAGGTCCTTCAGACTTGAAGAAAGTAATTCGATGTTTTCAAACCATTCCTCGGAGAGCAATCACGAGTCCAGAATAAACAGAATGGAGGGCCTTCATACTATAATCTTGCCCCATTTAATTAACTAATAATTTCTTGTCTGAAGCTCTCATGACCTTTTCACGGAGTCTGAAAGGATGTAAGTGAATAAGCTCACTCTCTTTCAAAGGATAACCTTGCCGGGTCAAGTTACTCAAGAGATAAAACAAACTTTGGAAATTATCTTTCATCAGTCAAGAGCCGAAATGGAAAAACTCGGATCCGTTTGGTGTACCAAATGAAAATCCGACGCTGAAGAAAGGTTTAATTTAGATTTTTACATGATACGCTGAAAAAGTGAGACCGGAGAGTTATGAAGCTAAAAGAACAAACACTTCTGACTGAGATGACTGAAAGCGAGATTCTTATTTGAAGTTTGATTTTGATGAACTACTCAACAAATAATGGAAAAATGTAGTTCGCAGCGACCAGTTGAAAATGATTCATCATTAAAATCCTTAGAAAAGCTTGATAAAGTACATCTTATATTTTCTTATTCTATACCTACAGGATGATGATAATAATGGTACCCACTCTTAAATACTCGTGCAAAGTACCCAAAGGCTTATCCTGAGCGCGTAGAGGATGGCTATCTATTATATGCCGTGGATGATTCGAACAGAAATCGTTTTCTGGTGATAATTCATTGTACCTCAATCTCTCAGTGATATCATAAAATGGTATCAGCTGATATTTCTGTTTTCATCTAATTTCAAACAAAATTGTGGACGATATTATTTGTTCCATACCTGAAGGAATTTTTTTTGTTCATACTGAAGAAGCCAAAATTAATTTAGTATAATTGGGATGAAAATTTTAATAGTCAAAATTTCATCCCACATTAAAGATGATTTTTTTTAAAATTTAATAAAAATTGATGCTTTCCACAAATAATTTTCAAATTCAAATTAGCAATAATACCGATTTTGCAAGTAACGATAATCCTGTATCAAATGTCATCAATAAATTCCATTCATTTTCATATTCAAAAGAACTCACGTCTGAAATTAATGTTTTGAAAGAAGAAACTAATATAATTTATCTAATGAACCAGTTAACGAATTATTCACAAAATTGAAGGATAAAACTACTATAGGTAGATATATCTTTATTTAACTACGTTATGTTATGAAACTTTTGTAGCAAGTCAGATAGCAAGTAAAAACAGAAAATAATGTACACAAGTTCACAATTGAAATAAAGTAAAAATAAAATATTGTGTGTTCACATAACACAAGTGGATATCAGGATGTACCAATTATTGTACTATACACTTAGTAGTGATATCACTTAAAAATAAAAAAACACATACACAAACACACGATGTTAATTCAGTAATTTTCCAAATGCCTATCTGTTGATAATTGAAGTTAGTATAGATGAATATAATTTGATAATGCACAGATTCTTAGTGAAAAATGTTCGAAGGTAGGAATGTATTGGAAAATGTAAAATATCTAATGACGTTAAAATAGTTGGATCAAATCACATCCATGGTGGATCAGCCATGTACTCGACGATAGTGTATTAACACTTTCCCAGCAGTATCACTTTGATAGAGTTTTTGAACGTGGATTAGTATTTATTTCTTAATGTGGTAGGAACTATATTATAAAGATCAAGCCAGTTATTTCGTCAGATTATGCAAATTATAATTTTCATTATCGGTGCCTGGAGCCCCCAAGTGTCATTTCCATGATTACAGAAAATCAATCCATCTTGATTTACATCACCTTCTTTATCAGAATAAAAATCTTGAGATTGTTGGTTATTGCAGATAATTCTGCTTGGGTCTGTAGTCTTGAAGTCATTCTAGAATGCATCCGATCATTTAATACCATTAAGTATTTTCATTTCTTTATATAATAATGGTATATCTACAAGAAAGTTGCAAAAAATGTTTCCTTTCACTCATTCGTGCAAAAGATCAAACCCCCTGAAAAGAAAAATGAATTGAAAGTTATGCCACATTTGAAGGCTTTGCTCCTCTCAATATCATTAAGAAATAATAATTAAAATTATATCCATTCATTTTCGAGGTCATCAAACTTCCCTCATTTATCGAACCTACAGAGATCGTGGGTTAGATTGATCTATTACAACGTCAGATTGGGCATGTGAATAGAAAATACGTATAAAATGGATCTTTGGACCTGAACGTGAACATCCGGTCAGGAATGAAATTGCTGGGATACGAGTTTTGGGCCAAGTTGTTGCTGACCCAAGTTTCAAGCCGACAAAATTGACTATTGTGACTGATATGCTTGGAACGAACATTCAACAAATCGTAAAAAATGGGGTATTTCAGCCAAAAAAAATCGGTTCAGTTCATGAACTGAATGAGGATGATTTTGACCAGCTATTAGAATTAAATTTTGCGAAAGTAGTAGTGGAGAAAAGTCTTGGCAGATTTTTCTTGAAACTATCTAGATTGACTACTTTTTCTTAAAGAGGAACGTATCTGGAATCACAGAAAAATGTAGTTGGTTCCTTCCTGTGCGACATTGTCAAAAACAATGACTACTACTTTTGGAAGGCCATTATCCAATGCCCCAATAAGATATAGCAATTCAACTCTATGCACAGATTGTTAGCGACAGTTTGGATCTAGTATTTCCTAGACAATGGATTGGTCGAAGTGGAGCTGTGAATTGTCTTCCCAGATGTCCAGATTTGATCCCTGTTGACTTTTTTCTGTGTTGCCATTCAAAAAGTAAAATTCAACAAGAGTTGCGGTATGAATAACTCCACAAATGCTTCAAAATGTTAGGAAGTTTTGAATGAAATCTGTATTATTGTATGGTACATACTTAGTAGATCATTGATCCTTTGTTTCAATCTGTAACATTCTTTTTCAGTGTTTATCTGTGGAGTGTTTACTGTCTGGACTTTTTTATTCGAACAGGAAACAAAGTTCTCTGTTGCAATTTCAATTATGAATATCTCCAAAACGAATGTGTATATTTTATGATATTTTGGGAGCAAGACAAGTTGACTTGTATTAACGTTTTTAAAATCACTTTTTCGTTGCTCATCGAGGATATAGCCACAAGACCTTTGTCAGTGTCATCAATTGCACATAGTCAACAACAGAATTGGTTTAATGTATTTAAACGAGTATGAATATTGATTGGTGTCTGTCACAACAATAACGACTGTTGATTAAACATAAACCAGATAGCACATCATATCGGCTGAATCTTGGTTTCATATTGTGCCAATATAGACATAATGTGAGTGAAAAAATAATATTGGTCCAATGTGGGTGAATATTCCAAAAACAATATTATATTAATAATATCGGTGGAATATTGGTTGAATAATTTCTACCAATATCGATAATACAATATTGTCTATAGATTGTTTTCCACATCTAGAATAAATATTGTGATCCCAATATTCCAGTCATATCGATTCTAGGAATGAAACACTGTGTTGTATTTTCAAGTTTGATAGCACATTGCATGAATATTATTTCAACTTTATTTATCAAATTGTAATAACTTATATTGGGTCCATATTGGTTCAATGATATTTACCAATATCGATAAAACAATATTGTATTCATATTGTTTTCAACATCTAGAATGAACATAGCAATCCCAATATTCTTCTCATATCGTTTCTAGGAATAAAAACTATTTTGTATATCCAAGTGTGATTACACATTGGTTAAATATTATTTCGCCAATATTCAACAAATCTTGTTAATTAATATTGGGTCAATATTTGTTCAATAATATTCACCGATATCATTAAAACAATATTGTCTCCATATCTCCCTTGCTCGCACAAGCTCTGCTTTTTGAGGGGTTTTCTCCGAAAACCTGGGAGTTTCGTAAAAAAAAAAAAAAAAAAAAAAAAAAAAAAAAAAAAAAATATTGATTCCTACATCTAGATTGAGATGAATTTTGAATGTTGGCAGAATATTCTATGAAACATATTAAAATTATTTCATGATCAAACCTGGATAAAAATCCGCTAGGTGGCTCTACATATAGAACGTTTTCTGAAACCTACGAAAATATATTAAAAACTTCCCATAACTTATTTTTCAAACAGCTTACTCAGTGGTTGTAGCGATCAAAAGGCAGACTCTGGTGTCACCTTGATCAACTAAAAGACATTCAATAATTTATGAAGGTAAATTAATTTCCACCAATATATCCAAATGATATTGTACCAATATCGATAAATGTTTTGAGGCCATTATTGCTTCAAGAATATTACACTAAAACAATATTCGACCAATATCGCAAAAAGTTCAGATTTTACTTCTCGACAATATAACATTAGAATATTGTGCCAATATTGTCGGAATATTGTACCAGCAATATTGTACCAATATCTCCGAATATTTTGGGGCCAATATCTCTTCCTGAATATTTCACAAATATTATTCAAGTGACATTGGACCACATTTTTTTTAGCCAATATTGCATTTCAAATATTTCAGTCGCAGATGATTCCACAACTGAGAACATACTGTTCATATTTTCAATGAAATCAACATGTTCACAATATTGTACCAATATAGGTGTGCTACTTGGGAAATCGTGCATTTTGATATACAAACCCATAACTAGAACATGATGGTTGGCAATGGAGTAGCTGAAACATCCAGCAATGTATCTTTTTTGGGGTATCATCGTTCAGATTGGAAGGCTCATATGAATCACTTGACTCAAGACCTACCAAAATTTTCAAATGCTTCATACAATAATGAACTAGGGAAATATTGATGAGAATCCTGCTTTAATGATCTGATGTATCATGCATATTTACAGTCCAACTCTTCCGGAATACAGAGAGTACATATCTCTCAAAAGAAATGTGCGAGGAATTTTTTCGTGTTGAGAGCTGCAGCCTTTATTCATAAAAAACAACATCTTAACTGATTTTATTGAAAATATGACAGCCAGTCATCTGCGACTGAAAGACAAACTAGTCGCTATTTTCCATCGTACAAGATAACCTCTCTTGGAAAGGATTCATGTTGTTAAGAGAAACGTTAATAAATAATCAAGTATCTGAATGAAAATGCAAATTTTCACTTTCAGATTTTTTCTTCAAGTTATATAGGGTCTTTCTCAATATCTATCAGATGTAGTTCAATGTGCAGCGTAGCTTTTGCCGGGGCAGTAGTTGTTTTCTGTTAGATATCACAAAAAAGTAACTTCAACTTTATCGTAGGGTTTTTCCATTTCCAGAGGAGTCATGTATTGATTCAATTTTCAATTGAGAATGTTTCTCTTTACTACATCTCAACTGTTATCTCTTCGTACATATATGATTCCATAAATTTTGTTTGAAATACTAAGTACTTGTTCAGTGCAGTATCTCATGAGCCTAATACAAGAAAAAATGCGTATTAAGAAATGACGACGTTATAGGAAAAAAATGTGAAGTATGGTTTGGTAGAAATGTGGAACAGACTCCCTCATAATTTCAGATTGATGGAAAATGAAGAAGTCTAAAAGAAATTCAAATTTCTTTTGAGCCAAAATGCATTTGACATTGAAGAACATGTTCAACACGATATGGAAAGTCTATTACAATCAATATTGATATTTTAATATGTGAGTGTGCAATTTTAATTTGGTCATTTTACAATTTATCCCATATATTTTCCATATAGAATTTTCTTTAGAGATATATACATCATGTGTATGTGTAGTGTTTGTGTATGTATGCAAAAATGTTATTTCTATAGCTATACTATATACATATATGTGTTTGTCTAGATCGGTTTTACTGTGAACATCAATATTTCTTTTTTGACAAGTCTGGATAATTGGGATAGATAATCTTCTGTATGGATGAGTTTCAAAATTTGTTTTTATTGATGTTTTTCATACCAAGCAGTATAAAATGACAAACCATGTGGAAACTTTCCTTTAGGATCATTCATTATTAATTTCTATGGGGTATGTGATTGAACAGAACTAATAAAGATAACTTACTTACAACTCACCTCCAAATTCAACTACAACTCTATGAAGAGTTTACATATATATATATATATATATATATATATATATATACATATATGAATATATATATATATATATATATATATATATATATATATATATATATATATATAGTCGAAAACAATCCTTTAGGAACTCACTATACCTTTGTATAGATTGTATGGCATATGTCCGACAGAAAACAACTACTTCTCTGGCTAATACCTCGACAGATATTGAACTTTATCTGTCAGACATATGTGCAAATATCCTTACTTTGAAGGAACTACTTTGCAAGAGCTCTCAGAGACAGACAGCAGGACACCGCCTGATCCAAACAAGGAACCAACTGCAGACCGGTTTCGGGATGAAGTCCCTCATCAGTGCAGTCCAGGTTATCATGGTGTAACAGTTTTTTTTTCTAATTATTCGAATAATCCCTTTTCATGCTTGTCCGTTGTTTTTCACTATATTAATTTTCTTATCGAGTTGCCTCTTTCATACTCTCTTACTTTATTTCCATAGCGGGGTCGTATCGCTATCTCGACATGAATGGCTGAACGGCTGACCGCTACACAAAATCAATCAATAGAATCGGCAGTATCGATGTCAGGAGCACTGTAGGTTTCCTGCTATCACTTATGCGCTACATCTAGGAATTGAAGGGCGTACTTACTGAAAGTGGTACAGCAGGAATCGTAGTCGGATAGTGTTGACTTCACTGAGTTTTTTTAAATTTGTGAAATAGATGAAATCGCTGGTCATTTTTGGGTGTGTCGTGTTACTAGCAGGAACGTAGGTCTAACGTTTCCAGAAGTGTGACGATAATTTTCATTGTTACCCACGTATGGGGATTCGACTTCTGGTAAACTCATCGTGATAAGGGATCCTCTTTGATCTTTTTTTTGATTAGTTGTTGTGGAGGCAGATCACAAACCTTTTAGGGATTTGAATGACCTATAATACTGGTAAGTCACACCAAACTATTTTTGCACAAAAAAACCGGCATTCATTTGTCTTTCTTTGTCTCATCAGCCCTTAACCTAGGATACGAAACCGATTCACCAAGACGATATTCTTCAAAGTTATTTTTATCTGTAGAGAAAAAGGATTTAGGAAAAAAAACCCTTCTGTGAAGGTAAGAATAATTTTCATTTCCTTGTAGTGCATAATCATACTGTTTATTTCATTAGCTTGATTCTATCAAGCTCAGAGAATCGTTTTTAAAAATCACTAGATGTGAAATTCACAGCCAATAACTTTAATGCAATTTACACTTTGAATTCTTTTTCCATGTGAAATGAAAAGCACACATTTCTTGCAGCCTGTGATATTTTCTCAATGCTATATTGATTCATTTCGGAATTGTTTCGTTTTATAGACGAAATAACGCAATTTTAAATATATATCTCTGTTGTTTTCTGTTTACGAGGTATGTCAGAATCTTCTCTGACTATATGCAGTCTCAGGATTTCTCATAAGGGTTGACACTGACATATCTCGAAGGGTGTTAAATGGTAATTGATCAGTTTCAATTTTCTACAGGGTGTGCCAGGTGCACATATGTTTTTTTGGTTTTATTTGAAGATTTCCTGTTTCTTTTGTGTACTCAATATACGATTTATCCCTCAAAGTTTTAAATATGGAATTTCTCGACATTGATACAAAAGGTCCCCCACGATGAAACTGGGACTCAAATTAAATTTATTTGTTTAGTTTTTTTGTAATTCTATCGGGTATACTTTTTCAAACTGTATATAGGAAGCATTACTTTGCTATTCGCATAAGCTATACAGGGTGATACAGCTATTCAACTAGAATAGTTTTGTGATTATTATCATAGGGGTTACTTTGGTTCCACTTACAGGGTGGATCTGTAGTAATTTTCCAAATAGGGTGTTACGTTTATTAAATTATTTTTGTCTGAACTTATGACGTTTAGATGCACTTATTTATTTTGAATATACTTGCTTATTCAAGTTTATACAGGGTGATCTAGGAAACATTTTATAACAACCCGATTTTATACAGGGTGATCTAGGGAACATTTTACAACAACCCGATTTTATACAGGGTGATCAAGTGACCATTTGATAACAACCCGAATTTATTTAGGGTTATATTGGAAACATTTGATAACAACCTGATTTTATACAGGGTGATCAAGTGTTATTATTGGATCGGAAGATTAAAGTATCAAGAACGTTTCTTATTTCGGATAATCGGCGATAACTATTTTACTGGGTTACTATAGGAGTACATTTCACGTTCTACTTTGTGGTTTTACTCGTCTCCTGAATATTTGTGAGGTTACTGTACCTGATACCCTCTTTTCTTTTAAAGGTTTTTTTTTTACTACCGGAACTTACCGAGATCAATCCAAATGGTATTTGGGGTATAACTTGGAGCCAGATCTACCTGGACAGGGTACTACAAATAATCCCCTCACGTTTATTTTTACGATTGGAACTTGACCAAGATCAATCCAAATGGTATTTGGGGTATAACTTGGAGCCAGATCTACCTGGAGAGAGGACACAAAATCATCCCGTCACGCAAGTACCTCAATAAAAGGGTTGAAAACATACTTTATTTTGCGGCATATTTAGTAATGGATACGTAGAGAATATTGTCATTTTACTTATATTTATTTTTCTTTTTGGAAAGCGGAAATTACATCGTGGTATTACCAACTTTTATCGACCTGCGCCTGAGTTTAAGCTTAATCTCTGGGTTATAGTGGGGTTCCAATCCGCCCTTTATTTGGAAATTTCCGCTATTTATTTGAATATTTGTTAATGTTTTTATTTATACTCGCCAACCTTCCTACATTCTTATGTATGATTTAGTTATTTTGCTGGTTATCTGATTAGTGGGTTAATACGTTAGTTAAAAGAAATTACATGATAGTGTTATCAGTTATATCGATTTACATGCACCTATATAGCTGATTGTTTTTTGTTTCGTTGTTATTTCTACGGTTAATATACGGTATAAATTCTCTATAGTGTTATCAGTTTTACTTTTATACCTCGGGCTTTACATTTCATGGTTTGGTGTAGGACTTGAAGACCATCTTTTATTCTGGGCAGCTCGAATCATGTGGCGCCCTTGAACACCTTTTTTATGAACCACCCCGTCTTCGCTGTGCTAGTGGCAATTGTCCAGAATAAATATTTAATGAAATACTGATAGAGGAATTTGATTTATTTTTTTTATTATTATTTTTTTTGTCATTCAAATTCCGTAACGGAAAATTTGAGCGTTACATTTGGCGCCCAACGTGGGGCCAGTATTTCTTTTGCGTTAGTTTTATCGTTTTTTTTGTTGGTGAAATTGAATTTGCTTACATATTTTTGTGGGTAAGTTTGGTAAGTTCAAAATGGCTCGAAAAATGTTAGTGAAACGCCTAGACAAGGATGAGCTGGAGTATGAACTGAAACTACGCGGTGTAGCGATTGGAAACTGCGATGAGATGAGGCATCATCTCTCTATGGCTCTGAGATTTGAGAGGTCTGGAGATAGTTTGAGATATCCAACCTACCCGTTTACGTTTGAAGAAGATGCTGAAGCGGTGCAGAAGAAACTGACTTAAGAATTGACAGGAAGAGTTGCTGGACTAACTACTGGAAGAGAAAGCAGTGAAGCAGTGAAGATTGAAACGAAATTTGCTCATGTTTTTGGACGAATAGACCACATGGAGGCTGGAGCACTTCAAGAGAATATTGACCAGAGGGCCCAGTTGTTGGCGGAGGCTCTTACACGTTATGATGAATTCCTGGCTAAGTTAGAGACGATTGAAGATAACTTGGTACAAATTCCCCCCATGCTAAGTTTATTGCAGGGTGCCGTTGGTGGACAAGCATTCCAAGTTGGGGTGCAGAATGTTCCTAGTTCTTCCCCGCGACCTGTCTCCCCCATCAATCATACTCTATCTTCTGCGAAGATGATACCACCACATAAATGGGGCCTTGAAAAGTTCACGGGAAATTCGAAGTCGGTATCCATATCTGCGTTTTTGGAAAAAGTCGACGAATTGAGATTGGCCAGAAATGTTCCCAAGGATGTTTTGTTGGATTCTGGCTTAGACTTATTCGGGGAAAAAGCCTATCAATTCTATAAGGAATGTCGTCGAAGAGTTTCTTCGTGGGATGGACTAGTTGAGGAATTCAGGCGCGAGTATTTGTCATCAAATCACAATCAGGCCTTATTCGAAGAATTACAGAAAAGGACTCAACATCCGTCGGAGTCAGTTGGGGTGTACTTAGCCATAATGTCCAGCTATTTTAATCGGTTGCGTTGTCCAATATCGGAAGACGCAAGGCTTTCGATAATTATGGGTAACCTGCATCCCTTCTATCAAGATCGATTAAGGGACCCTCTGCCAAGATCAATTGACGAACTCAGGGTAATGTGTAGGAGCATGGAAGCTAGACGAGATGCTATGAATAACTATGTGGAGCCTTCAAGTCGCCGAGCAAATGTTCTGGAGAGAGATCTTGCATTCGTAGACGTTACAGAAAGCGTTGATCGCTTAGAGATCGCCTCCACCTCATCGAATTCTTCTTCCAGCCGTCAGATAACGTGTTATCGATGTAACCAGGTGGGACACAGGGCAATCGGCTGCGCGTTACCGAAGAAACTGTACTGCTTCAAATGTAGAAAGGAGGGATTCACGACGAAAAATTGTCCAAAGTGCTCAACTGAGGGAAACGAGTTGAGGCGCTCTTAACTGGTCGAGGGAGACGCGCCAACAAAAACTTCTCGACCAAGGATAGACTAAAACCGATTCTTGACTTCATTTTGGACCATGCTAAGGATGATGAGAGGCCTTATCTGAGAGTTAATATTCTGGGGGTGACATTATTGGGATTACTCGATTCCGGAGCTTCTACCACCATTATAGGGAGTCGAGGATGGAAACTGGTCAGTGGGTTAGGCCTACCATTGGATACAAGTAGAAGGGTGAATTGTAGAGTTGCCAATGGACAAAGTTGTCAAAGTATTGGGGAATGCTGTATACCATTTCAAGTCAGGGACCGTTTGAGGCTTATGAAAGTATTGGTTGTTTTGGAAGTACCTCATACACTCATCCTAGGAGCAGATTTTTGGAAGGTAATGGGGATAGTACCCGACCTACGCCATGATGAATGGTGCTTTTCCGAATTGCCTGTCACAGTAAATACCATTGAATATCTTCGCAGTCAAACTCTTCTCACTCCTCCGCAGAATTCAGAACTAGAAGCGCTAGTACAGCAAAGTGTGGAACTGATGGGAAACAAATTGGGATGTACAGACCTAGTGGAGCATACCATAGTTACTTCTTCACCCCCCCATCAAGCAAAGATACTATCCGGTCAACCCCATCATGCAAAGGCACATTGATGAAGAACTTGAAGAGATGCTAAAGTTGGGCGTTATCGAAAAATCAAAAAGTGCTTGGTCCTCACCCATTCTACTTGTGAAGAAAATGGACGGGGGCTATAGATTCTGTGTGGACTTTAGGAAGCTGAATGCAGTCACTGAAAGGGATAGCTACCCCTTACCTTATATATCAAGTACCTTGGATAAATTACGCGATGCACACTATCTCTCGACTTTAGACATCAAGTCGGCGTACTGGCAAGTACCAGTGGCAGAACAATCCAGACCTTATACGGCATTCACGGTACCGGGGCGAGGCCTTTATCAGTTCAGGCGTATGCCATTCGGCCTTCACAACGCTCCCGCTACCTGGCAAAGACTAATTGAACGAGTCCTTGGACCCGAACTTGAACCACATGTCTTTGTTTATCTCGACGACATCGTTATTGTTACCCAAACCTTCGAGGATCATTTGAGAATTCTGGATGACGTTTTTCAACGGCTGCGGAAGGCCAAATTGACCGTCAGTTTTGCCAAATGCCATTTTTGTCGACCTGAGCTACGGTACTTAGGATACGTTATAGATCGAAATGGGTTGCATGTTGACCCTGATAAAGTACAGAGTATGCTGCAACTAGCTGTGCCTAAGACGATCAAGGAAGTAAGGAGCGTTATTGGTACTTTTTCATGGTACAGGCGATTTGTGCCGGACTTTGCAACTCTCATTTCACCGATGACGGCCCTCCTAAGAAAATCTCGGAAATTCATTTGGACTCCTGAATGTCAAAATTCTTTTGAGAGGCTCAAAGAATGTCTGGTGACCGCGCCCGTACTTAACTGTCCAGACTACGACCTACCATTTGTTGTTCAGTGTGATGCGTCTGCGTATGGCCTAGGAGCAGTTTTAGTGCAAACCCATCCAGATGGGGACCGCGTCATAAGTTACCTCAGTCGATCGTTAACCAGGCAGGAAAGGAATTATTCCACGACCGAAAGAGAATGCTTGGCGGTTTTGTGGTCAATCGAGAAGCTGAGACCTTATCTGGAGGGAGTTCCATTTACTGTAGTCACTGATCACTACTCGTTAGTGTGGCTCCAGAGCCTCAAGGATCCCGCTGGTAGGTTGGCAAGATGGGCGGTAAGGTTGCAGCAATATAACTTTCAAATTATACATCGAAAGGGAAAAGATCACATAGTTCCAGATACTCTGTCTAGATCAGTACCGGTGATCGACGAAGTAACTGTGAACACAAGGGATGCTTGGTACAAGGGTATGTTGGAAAAGGTCAACATCGAACCTCTGAAATATCCACAGTGGAGGATCTGCGAAGGGCAATTATATAAGTATATTCAAAGTACTCTTCCTAGTTTGGCATATGAAATGGATAATTGGAAAAAGGTTGTGCCCAAAGAACAACGCGATGCGGTTTTACGAGAAGCTCATGATCCTCCAACGTCTGCCCATATGGGCGTACTGAAAACTTATGGTAGAGTTCTGGAAAAGTTTTATTGGCCGAAGCTTAAAAGTGATGTGACAAATTACGTTCGAAGATGTTCAGTCTGTGCAGCCCATAATGGAGATAATGCTGGACCTAGAGGCCTGATGACGCCCCAACCACGAGCCACTCGTCCCTGGGAGGTAGTGTCTACAGACCTGATGGGACCTTTTCCCAGATCAAGTAAAGGCCATCAGTACATCTTGGTGGTAATGGATATCTTCAGCAAGTTTCCCCTGGTTTTTCCTCTCCGGACAGCCACAGTCTCTGCCGTGGTGAAAGAGATAGAGGAAAATGCGTTTTTGGTTTTTGGAGTTCCTCGTCTCGTTTTATGCGACAACGGCCCGCAGTACAAGTCGAAGTTGTTTTCGAATCTCATGGAGACGTATGGAGTGAAAATCCGTTACAATGCCCACTACCATCCTCAAGCGAATCCTACCGAACGGTACAACCGAACTCTGAAGAAGATGTTAGCAGTCTATGTATCCGATAATCATCGCAAGTGGGACTGGAATCTGGCCAAGGTTGCCTGCGCAACACGGACCGCGATTCACGAAACGATAGGCCATACTCCGTATTACATAAACTTCGGAAGGAAGATGGTATTGCATGGGGGTGAGTTCGAGAAGAAGAAACTCGAGGAAGAGGTTGATCCGCGGGATGATGCTACTCAAGATAGGAGATCTAGGGAAAATGATTTCGAGAATTTGTTCGCAGATGTCCGAAAACGCCTGGATAGTACTGCGGAGAGGAATATGAAGCATTATAATCTGCGTCGTCGACCAGAACAACTCTTACCCAACCAAATAGTTTGGAGAAAGAATTTCGTACTCTCGGACGCATCCAAGTACTTCACAAGTAAGCTGGCTCCAAAATTTGTCGGTCCCTTTATAGTCAGGAAGAAGGTATCGCCTTGGACGTACGAGTTAGAAGACTCGGACGGGAAATCCAAAGTGGTTTGGAATATTGAAGATTTGAAGCCAGCTAGCGCTAGTGAAAATTTACCTCGGTAAATTTTCTTGAAGTAAGGGGGAAATGTAACAGTTTTTTTTTCTAATTATTCGAATAATCCCTTTTCATGCTTGTCCGTTGTTTTTCACTATATTAATTTTCTTATCGAGTTGCCTCTTTCATACTCTCTTACTTTATTTCCATAGCGGGGTCGTATCGCCATCTCGACATGAATGGCTGAACGGCTGACCGCTACACAAAATCAATCAATTGAATCGGCAGTATCGATGTCAGGAGCACTGTAGGTCGAAAACAATCCTTTAGGAACTCACTATACCTTTGTATAGATTGTATGGCATATGTCCGACAGAAAACAACTACTTCTCTGGCTAATACCTCGACAGATATTGAACTTTATCTGTCAGACATATGTGCAAATATCCTTACTTTGAAGGAACTACTTTGCAAGAGCTCTCAGAGACAGACAGCAGGACACCGCCTGATCCAAACAAGGAACCAACTGCAGACCGGTTTCGGGATGAAGTCCCTCATCAGTGCAGTCCAGGTTATCATGGTGTAACAGTTTTTTTTTCTAATTATTCGGATAATCCCTTTTCATGCTTGTCCGTTGTTTTTCACTATATTAATTTTCTTATCGAGTTGCCTCTTTCATACTCTCTTACTTTATTTCCATAGCGGGGTCGTATCGCCATCTCGACATGAATGGCTGAACGGCTGACCACTACACAAAATCAATCAATAGAATCGGCAGTATCGATGTCAGGAGCACTGTAGGTTTCCTGCTATCACTTATGCGCTACATCTAGGAATTGAAGGGCGTACTTACTGAAAGTGGTACAGCAGGAATCGTAGTCGGATAGTGTTGACTTCACTGAGTTTTTTTTAAATTTGTGAAATAGATGAAATCGCTGGTCATTTTTGGGTGTGTCGTGTTACTAGCAGGAACGTAGGTCTAACGTTTCCAGAAGTGTGACGATAATTTTCATTGTTACCCACGTATGGGGATTCGACTTCTGGTAAACTCATCGTGATAAGGGATCCTCTTTGATCTTTTTTTTGATTAGTTGTTGTGGAGGCAGATCACAAACCTTTTAGGGATTTGAATGACCTATAATACTGGTAAGTCACACCAAACTATTTTTGCACAAAAAAACCGGCATTCATTTGTCTTTCTTTCTCTCATCAGCCCTTAACCTAGGATACGAAACCGATTCACCAAGACGATATTCTTCAAAGTTATTTTTATCTGTAGAGAAAAAGGATTTAGGAAAAAAAACCCTTCTGTGAAGGTAAGAATAATTTTCATTTCCTTGTAGTGCATAATCATACTGTTTATTTCATTAGCTTGATTCTATCAAGCTCAGAGAATCGTTTTTAAAAATCACTAGATGTGAAATTCACAGCCAATAACTTTAATGCAATTTACACTTCGAATTCTTTTTCCATGTGAAATGAAAAGCACACATTTCTTGCAGCCTGTGATATTTTCTCAATGCTATATTGATTCATTTCGGAATTGTTTCGTTTTATAGACGAAATAACGCAATTTTAAATATATATCTCTGTTGTTTTCTGTTTACGAGGTATGTCAGAATCTTCTCTGACTATATGCAGTCTCAGGATTTCTCATAAGGGTTGACACTGACATATCTCGAAGGGTGTTAAATGGTAATTGATCAGTTTCAATTTTCTACAGGGTGTGCCAGGTGCACATATGTTTTTTTGGTTTTATTTGAAGATTTCCTGTTTCTTTTGTGTACTCAATATACGATTTATCCCTTAAAGTTTTAAATATGGAATTTCTCGACATTGATACAAAAGGTCCCCCACGATGAAACTGGGACTCAAATTAAATTTATTTGTTTAGTTTTTTTGTAATTCTATCGGGTATACTTTTTCAAACTGTATATAGGAAGCATTACTTTGCTATTCGCATAAGCTATACAGGGTGATACAGCTATTCAACTAGAATAATTTTGTGATTATTATCATAGGGGTTACTTTGGTTCCACTTACAGGGTGGATCTGTAGTAATTTTCCAAATAGGGTGTTACGTTTATTAAATTATTTTTGTCTGAACTTATGACGTTTAGATGCACTTATTTATTTTGAATATACTTGCTTATTCAAGTTTATACAGGGTGATCTAGGGAACATTTTATAACAACCCGATTTTATACAGGGTGATCTAGGGAACATTTTACAACAACCCGATTTTATACAGGGTGATCAAGTGACCATTTGATAACAACCCGAATTTATTTAGGGTTATATTGGAAACATTTGATAACAACCTGATTTTATACAGGGTGATCAAGTGTTATTATTGGATCGGAAGATTAAAGTATCAAGAACGTTTCTTATTTCGGATAATCGGCGATAAATATTTTACTGGGTTACTATAGGAGTACATTTCACGTTCTACTTTGTGGTTTTACTCGTCTCCTGAATATTTGTGAGGTTACTGTACCTGATACCCTCTTTTCTTTTAAAGGGTTTTTTTTACTACCGGAACTTACCGAGATCAATCCAAATGGTATTTGGGGTATAACTTGGAGCCAGATCTACCTGGACAGGGTACTACAAATAATCCCCTCACGTTTATTTTTACGATTGGAACTTGACCAAGATCAATCCAAATGGTATTTGGGGTATAACTTGGAGCCAGATCTACCTGGAGAGAGGACACAAAATCATCCCGTCACGCAAGTACCTCAATAAAAGGGTTGAAAACATACTTTATTTTGCGGCATATTTAGTAATGGATACGTAGAGAATATTGTCATTTTACTTATATTTATTTTTCTTTTTGGAAAGCGGAAATTACATCGTGGTATTACCAACTTTTATCGACCTGCGCCTGAGTTTAAGCTTAATCTCTGGGTTATAGTGGGGTTCCAATCCGCCCTTTATTTGGAAATTTCCGCTATTTATTTGAATATTTGTTAATGTTTTTATTTATACTCGCCAACCTTCCTACATTCTTATGTATGATTTAGTTATTTTGCTGGTTATCTGATTAGTGGGTTAATACGTTAGTTAAAAGAAATTACATGATAGTGTTATCAGTTATATCGATTTACATGCACCTATATAGCTGATTGTTTTTTGTTTCGTTGTTATTTCTACGGTTAATATACGGTATAAATTCTCTATAGTGTTATCAGTTTTACTTTTATACCTCGGGCTTTACATTTCATGGTTTGGTGTAGGACTTGAAGACCATCTTTTATTCTGGGCAGCTCGAATCATGTGGCGCCCTTGAACACCTTTTTTATAAACCACCCCGTCTTCGCTGTGCTAGTGGCAATTGTCCAGAATAAATATTTAATGAAATACTGATAGAGGAATTTGATTTATTTTTTTTATTATTATTTTTTTTGTCATTCAAATTCCGTAACGGAAAATTTGAGCGTTACAATGGTTGCATACACACGGGGGCCCGGTGCTCGTCATCGTTCGCCGGGATGAACACTGCAATCGCTTACAGGATCCACCACGGCAACAGATTAGAGAGCGCTCCAGAAGGACATTTCGGATGCGAAATGGTATATGCTGAATACTTGTTTCAAGGAGCAATAAATGTTCCAGTGACTGTAAAAAGTCGAAAACAATTCGCACATATGTCTGACAGATATAGTTCAATATCTGTCGAGGTATTAGCCAGAGAAGTAGTTGTTTTCTGTCGGACATATGTCATACAATCTATACAAAGGTATAGTGAGTTCCTAAAGGATTGTTATCGACTGTTTTACAGTCACTGGAACATTTATTGGTCCTTGGAACGCTCTCTAATTTGTTGCCGTGGTGGATCCTGTAAGCGATTGCAGTGTTCATCCCGGCGAACGATGACGGGCACCGGGCCCCCGCGTGTATCATACAACCGTGATAACCAGGACTGCACTGATGAGGGACTTCATCCCGAAACCGGTCTGCAGTTGGTTCCTTGTTTGGATCAGGCGGTGTCCTGCTGTCTGTCTCTGAGAGCTCTTGCAAAGTTGTTCCTTCAAAGTAAGGATCTTTGCACATATGTCTGACAGATATAATTCAATATCTGTCGAGGTATTAGCCAGAGAAGTAGTTGTTTTCTGTCGGACATATGCCATACAATCTATACAAAAGTATAGTGAGTTCCTAAAGGACTGTTTTACAGTCACTGGAACATTTATTGCTCCTTGAAACAAGTATTCAGCATATATATATATATATATATATATATATATATATATACATATATATATATATATATATACATATATATATATATATATATATATATATATATATATATATATATATATATATATATATATATATATATATATATATATATAGCTCATGATCGACAAAACACTTATACTTATGCTAATACCAATCTGACTCATTTTCGTTTGTTCTAAAATATTTTTTTGTAGTTTTCTTTTTGTTATGCTTTCGATTTCCACTCGTACAAAGAATGGAGATAAGCTATTATTGAAAGATAATCCTCAGATACAACGGAATTTCACATTAAAACAAACATTGTGACTCAATAAAAATTGAGGAATATGAATAAAATAATTTTTTTAAAAGTTGAGTTAATATTCACATAATTTACAGTAGACTGAAAGAGTACAAATCTGCCTTTTTATTACAAGAACCACTCGGAGTTGTGTCCTCTTCGAGAAACATTGCACAAAAATCAGTCAGATGTAGTAGTTCAGTCTCCGTGTCAGTATAAGAAATAAGTTGTTTTCTGATTGCTTGGAGAAAAGGGTATTTTTTTGTCAAAATTAATCATTTTAGAGGTATTCGTTGAATCGATGTGGCGATACTTGATGAAAATCCATGTTAACGTTCATGATAAAATATTGATTATTGACTCACAAAACCTTGATACATATTTCGCCAATACAATTATTTTTTCATGCAAGCAGAAGTATACTGAGTCACAATTACGTCATTCTTTATGTTCCATAACTGGTAATTATTAATTAGGGATCATTTTCATTACTGTCCTCCGATACCTTAACGGATAACAAATATCGTTTGTCAGTTATTAAATGATTGATTACAATTACCTAGTATTACGGCATAACAAATTGAGGAGAGAGCAATTGTTAAGTTTTGTTTGATCGTTGTTTAAGTTCTGACAATTCTCCTCCGTATAAATTTCCAAACTTTCCAGCAGATGTGATTTCTCCGCTTTTTTTTTCTAGATGGCGGTATAGGTTGAATTTGTTTCGTCATTCACAAAGCAATTTCTATGTTTATTTAGACGGTTTCCGAAGGTTCTACCAGTATGTCCGATATAAAACATTGGACAAGAACCACAAGATGACTTATTTCCCTATTTAATTTTTATAATTTTTGATATATCTACCCAGATTTTTTTTTATTGAAATTAATGTGAGTCTACACCAAATGCCTACTATTCAGTATGCTTATATGCTAATATACACTGGATGGAATGGATACATTGTAAGGTTATGTAATCAAATATTATTGTATAAAGCAATATTTACATGGTGGCCCGTAATTAATGGATAACATTCCATCTGCGAATAGAAGACGGTAATACCGTTCAGAAAATATATTTTTGTGTCATAGAAAATCCTACTATTTTCGAGTTATGTGGACTTTTATGAATTAAAAAAAAAATGTACCCTTTTTAAATTTTTGCGCGCCACTGCCACATGAACAGAAATATTCTCAGATTTTTTTTATAATTTACTGAAGTGTACTATCAGACTGGTATTGAAATTTCGAATTAATTACTGTGCTACTATGAGAAAAAAAAATTCTAATTCGTGAGTTTTTTGCCAAAGTTTGAGCTTCTGTGGATTGAAAAATGTGGGGCGACCTGAGTGGTCAACTTTCCTAAAAATTCCCTATTGAATGAAGATTTCAAAATGGTATAACGTATACTACTTTGTTCTCCACTTAAAATGATATTCCGATGCAAATACGGAATTACAATTCCAATACAAATAAACTGAATTATGTTGACAGTGCGTCGATACAAATAAAAATAGTGTCTTCTTCTGACTTCCACCTGAGTGTTCCTCGTCCTTGAGCGATTTAAAATGGGATGGTTCGTGTGAAGAAGAGCGTTATTTAAGACTAGTTGGCTAAGCAATCTCGATTGAGTGTGTTTTATGCAACTGACAACGATTTGACGTATCCTCTGATTTTCGAGTTGGTGTCTTATGAGCTAAACCTGTTTGTTGTTTCTACTTTCATTTATACTCATCAAGAAGATTAGCTTAAATGCCTCGAACCCAGTACACGCCACTCGAGTATGAAAACATGCATTTCATTTACGGCGAATGTCGAGGCAACGCCAATGCCGCCGCTGAACTTTACAGGGAAATATACCCAAACGCACGCCACTCCGACTACCTACCGCGTTTTTATCAGAGTGCACAACGCGTTTTGTGAGGGAAGATTACTTGTAGGTACATGGTGTTGAAAGTGCCAACGAAGGAAGACCCGTACATGATTATGATGACATCGTTCTTGATGAAATTGAAGCAGACCCATCTTCATATGCACGTGCTATAGTACAACGCATTGGAATTGGGAACACAACTGTCCAAAATATCTTGAAAATATACCAATTTCATCCTCCCCACGTAACACGCGTGCAAAGTCTGCTGCCCAGGGACTATCCTGTGAGAGCAGTTTTTTGCAGCAGAATGTTGAGTAAAATTAGAGAAGAGACAGGTTTTTTCATTAGAATTCTCCGGAGTGATGAATCATCGTGTCGCAGAGATGGTTACTTAAACCTCCATAATTTACACAGCTGGGCGGTGGAAAATCTCAACTTGATTGCAATAGTTGTATCTCAGCTTTCGTACTGAAAATTCTGATACTGCAGAAGAAATTATGAATAATGAATCGAGTAGAATCAAGATATCCTCAGATGATCATAACTTGAAACTTAATTCTGAAAAATCCAAGTTATTATATTTCGGTAGTAAACTAATAAAAACATCTTGAAAAATAGTCTTAATATTCAAATAGATAATACCCCATTACAAATCTGTGATTCGGCAAAAAATCTTGGATTAATATTAGACACCGACATGCATTTTTCTAGGCACATAAAAAATATTATTGGTAAATCTTTTGCTTCCTTGAAACTCATCTACAGTAATCGGCATATCCTCAGTTTCAAAATAAAGCGAACGTTGTGCGAATCACTTGTGTTGAGTCACTTTAACTTTTGCGATTGCCTTTATGGTCCATGCTTAACAAAAATTGATAAGGATAGAATACAAAAAGTGCAAAATAGCTGCGCTAGACTGATTTATGGTATCAGAAAATATGAACATATTTCACATAAAATTAGAGAATGCAATTGGCTTAATATAAACAATAAAAGGCAGCTCCACCAATGTACATTTACTCATAAACTTTTAAATGACACTAACCCTCCAGCTCTGGTAAGTAAACTCATTCCTCGATTTAAAATACATTCCAAAAATATCAGACACAGGTCTACATTGACCATGCCTCATCACAAAACTGCATTTTATCAAAGGTGTTTTGTTTTCAATGCCATCCAAACATATAATATTTTACCTGAGGAATTCAAAATATATAATATCAAATATAAATTGAAGAAATATTTACTCAACAAGAAGTAAGATTATTTGACCAGGCTTGATATTTAATTACCCAATAATTAATAAATTTTTCTCTCAATTTGCATTATTATCAATGTAGGTATTGTTTACAAAATTGTATGCACCTATATTTTTTATTTTTATTGTATTTCTTTGTTGTTTTGCATTTCTGCAAGTTAAACCTTTTTGTCAGCCCGTTTGTTAAGGCTATATATTTTTTTTATTTTGGGCTTTGGCCCTCTGTTGGTTAAGTGGAATAGCTCTGAGCTAGACTTCGCCAACAGTCTATGTAGCATCCATAATGTAATTTATATTTCGATAAGAATCTCCAATGGAAACTGGACATTTAATAAATAATCAACTATCTGAATGAAAATGCAAATTTTCACTTTCAGATTTTTTCTTCAAGTTATATAGGGTCTTTCTCAATATCTATCAGATGTAGTTCAATGTGCAGCGTAGCTTTTGCCGGGGCAGTAGTTGTTTTCTGTTAGATATCACAAAAAAGTAACTTCAACTTTATCGTAGGGTTTTTCCATTTCCAGAGGAGTCATGTATTGATTCAATTTTCAATTGAGAATGTTTCTCTTTAAAACATGAATCCCTTCCAAGAGAGGTTATCTTGTACGATGGAAAACAGCGACTAAATTCCAACTTTCATTCGCAGATGATTCCACAACTGACTTTATGAACATCCTGTTCATATTTTCAATGAAATCAACATGCGTTTATTATTATTATTATTATATTCAAAATATACAAGATGGCTGACATTCGAACCCTATCATTTGGATCTCTTGAACCATAAATAACACAGGGTTGGTTGATTCATGATGAAGTTGCGTAATTTGTTGTCGAAAAAAAAATGCTTTTTCAAAATTTGGAAAATTCTGAATACATTTTTTTGTGTCATTTGAAGAAGTTTTTCGCAATGAATGCCATTTCATCGTGGCCACTTTTCCTTTCCTTCAAGATGGTCGTTCTCTAATTTGAAATCCGACGTTTCGTCTTCCAAGAACCAGTATAAACAAAAATTTTTATACGGACCTGCACTTTCAATAAATTTTTTGTAGCCGTATCTGAAACAAAAAGTTGTTTTTTTTATTTCTGTTTTTTTCTTATTCTGTTTTTTTTTTATATTTAATACAAATGTATTCCATTCAAATATTACCAGAAAATGGAGAAAGTGGTCCTGATTTTCAAAGGCAAAAAAAGTAACACTCACTTGTCAAAGTACGAGTTTTTTCATAACAGTGTAATAGAAATTCGGAAATTCCGTGTGAGAAATATTTAGAACTATATCCTGAACGTTCACAACCACATTATACGTATTTTGATAATTTGAACAGGAATTTGAATTTGTTTGGTAGTTTAGGTAAACTCCAACTTAGTATGGCGAAAGAGTTTAAGCTGAAGAAGAAGGAGCTGCCATAAATGCTGTTAGTTTCAATGTTGAATAATAAATTTTGCGATAATATTCCATCGAGACATTTTGTTGAATGTTACGGATAATCCTCAAGATTCTACACAAAAATTTGCTCTAGAATTGAATATAACAAGAAGCCGAATTCAGATTGTCCATAAAGAATATAAGTAGGTACCCTACTTATAAATTACATGTCAGCTAAAACCTAACACAGAAGATAGTGAAAGAAAGCTTCTGCAATTAGCTTGATGGAAAATTGCAACAAAATGAAGATTTTTCTGGATAACGTCATCTGGACTGATGCAATTTTTTCACGAGCGGACTTTTCAACAGGAATAATATGCATTATTATACAGTGGAGAATCTGCACCAAAATCAGCTAATTAATGCAGAAACAGAGACAGACGTCATCCAGTATTTGGGGCTGAATCAAAACAAAATGCTGAGGCCGATTATTTACTATGACAACTAAAATAAAGAACGTTACCTTGATTCATACCAAAACGTAGATGCTCCTGAAGACGAGCTGTTAAATATACTCCGGCAACTGTGGTGGCAACAGGATGGTGCAATACCCAACAACGGAAGGGTAGTTATGCAGTATATCAGTAAAACATCTCCTAATAGGTGGATTGTCATTTCGTGATCACCGCGATCACCAGACTTGAATCTACTTGACTTTTTTCACTGGGGCTGCTTAAGAGAGAAGGTCTACAGTACGCCCATCAGTTCATTACAACAGTTGCGTGTTCGCATCCAAGAAGCCTCTCGAGAAATTAGTGAGCAAAAATATTCGCTGGTGCTGAAAAGATCATTCATACGGAGATGTCGAGCCTGCATCAGAGTGGGCGACAGGTGTTTTTGCTATAATTCTGTAATGAATCAATCAATATTTATTTTTTACTTTAAGACAAACCAAGATTTACGCTGAAACCCACACAAATCATAACGAATGAATGGTTATTGGAACATTTCTGCATTGAGGAAGACTCGAGTAAAGTTTCGAGATCAGAATAAGACACTATTTTCATTTGTATGGACGTACTGTCAAACAAAATTTGCAAGTAAGCTTATTTTTGTATTGGAATTGTAATTCAGTAAACATAGCTCCTTCCCTATTTGCATTGGAATATATTTTTTTGTGTAGAACAAAGTAGTATGCGTTATACCATTTTTGAATCCACATTCAATAGGAAATTTTTAGGAAAGTTAGCCTCACAGGTCGCCCTACACTTTCCAATACACAGAAGCTCAAACTTTGGCAAAAAAGACTCTAGCGAAACACGAATTCTAAATTAAATATTTTTTTTCTCATAGTAGCGCAATAACTAAATCAAAATTTCACTACCAGTCTGATAGTACACTTGATCAAGAATATCATAAAAATTAATACTGACAAAATTTCTTTTTCTTGTTGCAGTGGTGCGCAAAAATGTAAAAAGGGTACCAATTTTTTTCAAATTCATAAAATAAGTACCTAACTCGATAATCGAAGGACTTTCTATGATACTAAAGTATATTTTTTGAACGGTCATACTGTCCCCTATTTGCAGTTGAAATGTTATCCATTATTTACGGGAGACACTGTTTAAGAAAGAGAGCAGTAGTCTTTATTTTATACAAATCAGTAGGCATTGCTGCTAGGTTTTCATTGATGTGATATTTTCTACGATTTCTGACGAAATGTGCGCAGTCGATCAGTATATGCTTCACAGTGATTGGGACATTGGAGGTTGTACAATTGCCAAAGTATTATTAGTCTTGAAAGCACCTTACCTTACTGCTCCTTCAAGAAATGTTATAATTTCTCTAGTAGTATTGTTCTAAACTTCTTATCGTTTTTTATAGCATGAGCTCCTTGAATTGCTTTTCTATTTGATTTCTTCGATGAAAAATTGTCTTTTAAAGAATATTATAACCGTTGTAAACCATCTGCATCATAATGTTCAATTCTTCATTGAAGTTTATTGTACTATGAGTAATTTAGAGATAGTTCCTCTACTGAGACCACCGATCTCATCAATAATTTCATCAAAAACATTGACGAAGTGAACAATGGAGTGAATACAACAACTAATTCCAGCCCTAAATTGTTTACACAAAGAATTTTATCGAAATAATATGGTTCCTTTCTTTCTATTCTTATTGAATTACATCGTGAGAGTCCTCAATTTGCAGTAAACATATATCTAATTAAACCCACCCTCTCTTGGTTTTGAAAGCATTTTGTATCCTTTGTTGCTTATTTCGGGTGCTTCCACAATTGCCAGACCTAACAACTTTGCTAATTGCATCAAGACACTCGCAAATCCCTCGGTTTGACAAATTGATGAGTTTGTAGAGTAATTTCAGTTAGAATTGTATCGAGTATTGGTAGGATTAATTCGTACGGAATACATTGTAGACAGCGTTGAATTATAGTGACGAAATCTTGTTGAAAATAGTCAGCTCCATGGAGGAATTGTATGGTTCACTCTGAAACTTACCTGAATGGATTCGGAACACTTAGCGTTGTTGTGTTTCAATTTACGAGAAATTAAACATGGAGCTGTGAGCTGATGAGTTTGTAAAATTTCTTAATTGATAATACTTCAAGCGTAGCTTGTGCGGGGAAAAAAATATGAATATTAAAACAAACCTTATACTGGGATGGTGATGCTACAATATTATGAAAACATTGGCAAATAACGTTATATAAGCGAGAAAAAATATGGTTATTTCGCAATATTAGTCCAATATTACTTGGTAATTTTAGAAATAATGTTGGTGAAACATTCTCTAAGCAATATAATAATAATAATAATAATAATAAATTGCTTTTATTGATAGTAGGACAGGTTACAGAGACTATCAAAAGGCAGAGTTAGCGCTTCACCCGTCTAGGACAGGTTGGTACTCTCTTACACTCAACCGTACAGAAGAAAGAGAAAGTAAATTAAACGTATATAGGACAAAATATCATTGAGAGCTACCCCTAAAAATACAAATAAAAAAAAATAGAATATAATTGTATCTCGATGCATAACCATCTCATGTTATTCGATATGAAAATATGGAATATGAAAAAAAAATAGAAGTATGAATAAATAAAAAACTAAAAAAAAAAAAAAAAACTAATTAAAGAACATTTCTTCATTGAACAGAAGCTTCTGTATCTTTTTTTAAATAAATGAATAGGTAGGGTCTTGATTTCGTCGGGAACCGTGTTGTATAGCCGGGTTATCTGGTAAGAGAAAGATGATCGGAATTGAGCTGTTTTATGTAGAGGTGGGGTTAGTCTTGTCTTGAAACGGACATTGAGATGGTGCACATCAGTGCGAAATGTTATGGTCCTATAGAGATATGGAGGTTTATGTGATTGTATTATTTTGTGAAATAATGTGCAAGCGTGTAATATTTGTCTATTTTCAATATTCAGCCAACCAACGTCTTTTAAATGATTAGAAATGTGGTGACGTCTGGTCAGTCCACAAATCAGACGTATGCATGAATTCTGTATGAGCTGTAGACGCCGTTTGTCGGAATTGCACAAAGCAGGACCATACACTACATCAGCGTAGTTCAGGTGTGACAGAACTAATGCTTCACATAGAGTTATTTTACTTTTTCTATCCAAAATTCCTCGGTTCTCAAAACATTCTGCGATATAGGAACGATATCGCTGTAGCGATATAATGGTTTCAAGCAATATATCACCATCACTGTTCTTTGGTTTTCAATCAATATTGCCTTGAAGATGTCTCACCATTGTTTTTATGATATGGTATCATATTGAAAACTAGTATTTGTCAATTTTTACTCCCACTATTTCTTCTGATGAAAATTGTTATTTATCAAATAATGCTTGTACGATATGATTGGTATCGCTTGTACGATATGATTGGTATCATATCGTATTCGAAATATTTTCATTACCTAATGATTGATATGTTTAGTGATGATATTTTCTTTTTAAATCCCCACTTTACCAGCACATCCCTCAAAGTCATGTAACGGGTCGGTTTGGCAACTCATCACGCTACAATTTAATCTAACTATGAATCACTTATATTATCTGCATCAAATTGCCGCAATCCTTGAGGTACACAGCTTGCAGGAAGTCAAGAAAACACCAATTTCTATCTACTTTTCCTCAGTTTTCACGATGTTTTTCGAACTTTGAAGGATTTTTTTCTTCGCGAGAACCAATAAAAAAATGTTTCGAAAAGATTCGTAAAAATTCAAATGTAATATAGGCGAAGAAAAAAGTTTGTATATTTTGGATCGTTTGGATCTTTTGATGATAATATTGGTGATATATTCTTGAAACAATATTGGCATCGGAACATTCAGAAAAATTGCTACAATATCAATTGGAAATATTGATACAATATTTGAAGTAAATATGTGTAGAGCCACTTGGCGGATTCTTACCCACATTTGACCATGATCTATTTCAGTTTTGTTTATTGTATATTCGGCATATATTCAAATAGAATGATGGTAATAGGTTGTTTGTTATATTGAATCAATATCAATAGTTCAATATTGACGTGAGGATTTGGTAACAATTTTATTCATTATTTGAAGAAATAAAATTCATTGTATGTGCAATCACACTTGGATATACAATATTGTCTCTCATCCCTAGAATCAATATGACAGGTAATTCTAGATATTATAAACATTGAGCAGAGAATATTGTCTTATCAATAATGGTGAAATTTATCTTCCTAATGTTGACCCACTATACGTTAATAAGATATGTTGAATATATGTGAAATGACAGTTGACCAATGTGATGTCATACTTGGATATACAATATCATTTATTCCCACTAAGATCGATATGAGAGGAACATTGGGACTGTAATATTTATTTTAGATGTTGGAAACAATATGTGGACATTATTGTTTCATTGATATTGCTGAAAGCTTCTTAATCAATATTAATTGACGCAATAAATGTAAATATAATATATTGAATATTTTGTGAAATAAAAATCAATGTGCCTTCAAACTTGGATATAAAATGGTGTTTTTGTACGTAGAATTGATATGAAAGGAATATTAAGATTGCAATATTGATTCCAGATGTTTCAAGCAGTATGGAGACATTTTTTTGATATTGGTAAAAACTATCCATATTGATCTGATATGCATATGTTGATATAATTTTTCTAATATTGGCAAAAAATACTCAACCGATATGAAACGAAAATTGTATATACAATATTGATTTACATCTTTATAATCAATATCAGAGGAATATTGAAATTTCAATACTCATTCTGGATTTCGGAAAATATAGGTATATAATATTGATTTATCATTATTGATAAAAAGTATTCAACCAGTATTGATTCAATATCATATAGTAACATTCAGAATATGCCACCATTATTATTATTATAATATTATTTATCTGATATTCACCCCACCCGTGTGGACTGAATATTATTTTTACATTAAAATATGCGGTTTTATAAGTAAATTGGGAAAACCATCCACTATATACCGCCATGTGGCCACTTTTTGATGGAATTGGGAAATTTTTAAATATAATAATGTAATATTGGTAAAAATACACAAATTCACAATTATGATTTTTTGTTTATTCTCCCGTTATTTCAAATGGTATCAAAACATTTTGTTCATTTCAACACAATTTCTATTTCAATTACAAATGAAATGATTCAGCTAAAAGTTTATGTGAATTCAATTGACGTAACTTGACCGATTGTGAATTGTGGGTGGTGATTTTACCTGGACATATTTTCAAATCATTTTGCACATTCAGGATGGAATTGTGAACGAAAAAAATAATAGAGAGTAGGAAATGTTCGTATGGAAATAGGTATGAGATGGAAGATATTGGGTGAAATCGGGAAACACTGAAATTTCCTCATGTATAATCAAAGAACAGGTGGAAGAGTTCGGAAAGGTAATTGAAAAAAAGGAAGTTATTGAAATGATTAGATGTTAAAAAAATTGTGAAAAACAAATATTATTATACGAAAAATTTCAATTATCAGATAAAATGAATGCGTACCAAATATCAAAATAACAAAACTGAAACATCCACATTTACTTTATGTACAACAAACTATAGTACTTTGATATTTTTTTTCTTTGGTGTCTTGGCATCGACTGCTATGAACGGTCATTAGCCACGTGTTCTGGATAGGCCTTGTTACTAACTCCATGCGCCACCTTAGGAGCAGCACTGTTACTTGGAACGCAACAGTGAATCGTGCAGGACTCACCCCAGTCCAGCCACGAGATTTGAATAATTTAATCGGTCAAATTTAATTAAAAAATCCCAGCCGCAACTGGGGCTCGAACTCCGGACCTTTCGACCCAAAGTCGGACACTCTAACCACTGCGCTACGCCCCGACATACTTTAATAATTATTAACTTTATTGTATCTGAAATATTTTTATGACATGTTCTCTGTATATGGATAATATGTCACTCACATTTTATGAAATCAAATTGCTTCGATCTCATTTCAACATTTGATTGAAAAAATAGAAAAAAATCATGACTACTATTAAGATAACCACCCTATATAAAAACTACTAACTTGTTGTAAAAATCAATTTTCAATTTGGGATGAATGTAAATTACCACCATGTAAAACACTTTGTTCAAACATTTCGTACCATTTCTGACTCATACCATGATAGAACCACCGCAAACCATAGAGAATGTCCAATATTTTTCTGAAATTCTACTGAATTATTCACCTATCATACGGACAGTCCATAAACTTTCACATTCATATATTATTATACATTCCATTAGTTTCATTGTTTTATCATTTTCCACTACAAACGAGACTGAGTTATAAATTCAGAACTGTCGATTGGTATAACTATAAATATCCCTGCATGGAAAGTAGTCAAGCGTGGAAAATGATATTAATGCTGGAAAAGCGGATTTGAATGGAAGAGGCAGAGTTGCATTCGATCATTGAGTTGTATTATCAGTAGTGAGTTTCCCTAATACTTTTTTATGAATGCATGGATACTTCAATTCAGATATGCGTTTTTCGGAAATCGCTTGTTGGAATATTTACATTAGTTATTTGTTTTTCCAGGCGACTGACACACAGACTATACAAGGTGTTTCATAATGAATACACAGGACTGCAGGATGTGATAGCTCATCCAAAAATATAAAAAAAAGTTTTCATTAACTTACCCTCTAAAATGCACCATTTTCGAGATACATGGTTTTGAAAAATAAAAAAAATTATCGTTTTTTGCGAATATCTCTGGAACCGTTTATCGCACAGAAAACAGATTTCGTAGGCATTTTCTACTCATAACAAGCTATGTTTTGTGCGGATTTTTTATTTTTTCAAATTCATAATTGGTGAAAATTTTGGGGGTAGAGGGTGTTTTTTTCTCCAACTTCTAAGCCACTTGAAAAAGTACAGTTTTGAGCCTCCTATATGAACCAGCAATGTTTTCTTCACAAAAAAGGTATTTTTGGTCATGAGCTCTAAAGTTTACTGTTTTCAAGAAAAATCAACTTTCATGTTGTTTAAATAATGTTTTTTCCTCGAAAAATTGCTGCGTGCATTGAAGCTAACGGCGGACATTTCCAACAATTCAACTGAGTATGATTGTTATTGTTTTATTTTCATTTTGCAATTAACAAGCCAATGTTTGGTTTTGTTACTTGTTTTAACGTTTAAATAAAATTTGTATAATTAGGAAAAAAATTATTTAAAAAAATTTGCCACGTTTTTCAACATGAATGTTGATTTTTCTTGAAAACGGTCAATTTTAGAGCTAATGACCAAGAGTACCTTTTTTGTGTAGAAAACATTGGCGGTTCAAGTAGGCTGCTCAAAATCATACTTTTTTCAGTGGCGTAGAAGTTGGAGAAAAAAATCTTCACCAATTATGAATTTTAAAAAATTGAAAATCTGCACAAAACATAGCTTATTATGAGTGGAAAATGCATTCAAAATTTGTTTTTGTGCGATAAACGGTTCCAGAGATATTCGCAAAATATTATATTTTTTTTAAATTTCAACACCCTGTATCTCGAAAATGTTGAATTTTAGAGGGTAAGTTAATAGAAACTTTTTTTTCATATTTTTGAACGAGCTATCACATCCGGAAGTTCTGTGCATTCATTATGAAACACCCTGGATATTCATATGTTAACGGTGTCTGTATGAACAGCTAAAATTATCATAATTGACAATATTCCACAGGGTATCGGTGATCGATTTTTCGCTGTCATGTTGGTATTAAAGGACCCCGCAAACTCCTTATGGAATTTGGGTCCGGGTGGATTTTCTTGAATTTTTGATATGATGTAGTCCATGTGATTCTCAACCAATGTTACCATTGCGCCAACCCAAAAAAATGAACAGTTTTGCTGCTAGGGGGCGTTGAAATCACCCCTTGCGCAGATTAGACTATTTATTTTCGAACCCGGTAACAATATTTTCACATTTTTCATTGTTGCTAATGTTGCACAATATTGTACTGTTTTATAAAAAAAATTCTTACCCCCTCCCCTTTTCCCCCCAACTCCTATTACGGAAGGCAAAAAAATATTTCTCGAGTGCCTTCAAATGTATCGTCGAATGTTTAAATATGCCTAAATAAGGGAAAAAGCAGTTTTTTATGATTATCCCCCCACCCCCCAAATGACACAAAACGAAAAATTTCGGTGGATTTTTCTGAATTTTTGATATGATGCAATTCAAGTTATTTTGAATAGAAATAAATTGGGTGACAAACTTCAAAAATGAATAGTTTTGATGCTAGGGGGCGTTGAAATCATACCTTGCTCAGAATGGACTATTCATTATTATAGGCGGAAATAATAGCTCTACGTATTTTAGTTTAGATTATGCTGATCAATTCTGTAATTGTTCATGAAACGAAAATCTAAAACCTCCCCCTTACCCCTTACCCATAATTTAAAATACGAAAAAATGTATTCCCGACTACTTGTAAATGCTTTATCAAAATAAATGTTTTAATCAGCTCAAATTGAGGAAATCGTACAGTTGTTTAATATCACCTTTCCCTCCCTTCAGAAAAATATTGATGGAGTTTGCTGACTTCTTAGTAGGGCGTAGTTCATGATTTTTGAATATCAATCAATTGGGCGAATATCTTGAAAATAAATAAAAATTAGACATCCACAATATGAATTTGAGGTGGTGCCTGAATAATTTTTTTTCATGTTTTGAAATAGGGGTTGGGGCTAAGGGGGAGGTTTTAGATTTTCAATTTATGAAAGTTCACACAATTGTTCGGCATAAAATAAAACAAAAATACGTAGAGATATTGTTTCCGCCTATAATAATGAATAGTCTATTCTGAGCGAGCAAGGTATGATTTCAACGCCCCGTAGCATCAAAACTGTTCATTTTTTGGGTTTTGTCACCCGATTTATTTCTATTCAAAACAACTTGAACTGCATCATATCGAAAATTCAGAAAAATCCACCGAACTTTTTTCGTTTTGTGTCTTTTGGGGGGTGGGGGGATAATCATAAAAAAGTGCTATTTTCCTTATTTAAGCATATTTAAACATTCGACGATACATTTGAAGGAACTCGAGAAATATTTTTTTTTGCGTTCCGTAATGGGAGTTGGGAGAAAAAGGGGGGGGGTTAAGAATTTTTTTTATAAAACAGCACAATATTGTGCAATGTTTGCAACAATAAAACAAGTGAACATATTGTTACCGGATTCAAAAATAAATAGTCTAATCTGCGCTAGGGGTGATTTCAACGCCCCCTAGCAGCAAAACTGTTCATTTTTTTGAGTTGGCGCAATGGTAACATTGGTTGAGAATAACATGGACTACATCATACCAAAAATTCAAAAAAATCCACAGGGACCCAAATTCCATAAGGAGTTTGCGGGGTCCTTTGTTTTCAATTGTAGGAAACACTGATTGAAGTGAATTATATTTGTCACCTGTCAACTTCAACGAATCTTTTATTGTTATGACACAGTATAGTGCTCGAAAGAACATTTTGATAACAGAAATTCTGAAATTGAAATATAATGAAAAATTAATCGAATCAGATATCCTCGGTTTTTAGAGAAAGATCGATACATTTATGCATCGCCCTGAGTTCACCCATTTTTCTACTCATTGATCACCTGATTTATGAAGTAGAAATTTTTTGAAAATATCAAAAAAATTGTGTTCATATTCAACTACTAACTACAGTAGTAGAAAAAAAAATCAGTGTTTGGGACTATGGTGAAAAAAAAAGAATGATTATATGCTTGATAAACCATAAATCTTAATATGAAACAGTAGTTGCACTAGATAATTATATATCTGAGAATAATAATTTATTTTTACGTTACGTGTTTTAATATATCTACATGTTGTTTTTATTGAAAATATAAACTGGATGTTCATAAAGTCAGATGTGGAATCATCTGCGACTGAAAGTTAGAATTTAGTCGCTATTTTCCATCGTACAAGATAACCTCTCTTGGATGTTGTAAAGAAAAACATTCTCAATTGAAAATTGAACCAATACATGACTCCTCTGGAAATGGAAAAATCCTACTATAAAATTGAAGTTACTTTTTTGTTATATCTAACAGAAAACAACTACAGAAGTGTCACTGACAGAAAATCGCTCATTTCATTGATGCGTGAATTGCATCACTTTCGCTAGGCCTCTAATACATTTTGATCGACAAAAATCTATTTCACTCTTCTTAGATCATCAGGGAAGTCGGAATAATTGGAAAACATACTCTTCAGAAGCAATTCCACACTATAATTATTGATAGAATATGAACAGGATGTTCATAAAGTCAGTTGTGGAATCATCTGCAAATTGGAATTTAGTCTCTATTTTCCATCGTACAAGATAACTTCTCTTGGAAGGGATTCATGTTGTAAAGAGAAATATTCTCAATTGAAAATTGAACCAATACAAGACTCCAGATGTTCGCAGATGGTTCCACAACTTACTACTTCATGAACATCCTGTTTATATTTTCAATAAAATCAACAAGTATAGATTTATTAAAACACAAGATATATGACTGATGATCCTAACGCAAAAATGAATTCTTATTCTCAGATATATTATTATCTATTGCAACTACTGTTTCATATTAAGATATATGGTTTGTGAAGCATATAATTATACATTTTTTTTCACCTTAGTCCCAAACACTGATTTTTTTCAACTCCCGTAGTAGTTTAATATTAACACAATTTTTTCCAATTTTTCAAAAAATTTCTTCTTCATAAATCAGGTGATCAATGTGTTGAAAAATGGGTGAACTCAGGGCGATGCATAAATGTATCGATGTTTCTCTAAAAACCGAGGATAACTGATTAATTTTTCATTATATTTCAATTTCAGAATATCTGTTATCAAAACGTTCTTTCGAGCACTGTACTGTGTCATAACAATAGAAGATTCGTTGAAGTTGACAGATGACAAATATAATTCACTTCAATCAGTGTTTCCAACATTTAAAAACAAAATTTAATACCAACATGACAGCGAAAAATCGATCACCGATACCCTGTGGAATATTGTCAATTATGATAATTTTAGCTCTTCATACAGACACCGTTAACATTTGAGTATATACTCTGTATGTCAGTCGCCTCGAAAAACAAATAACTAATGTAAATATTTCAACAATCGATTTCTGAAAAACGCATATCAGAATTGAAATATCCATGCTTTTATGAAAAAGTATTAGGGAAACTCACTACTGATAATACAACTCAATGATCGAATGCAACTCTGCCTCTTCCATTCAAATCCGCTTTTTCAGCATTAATATCATTTTCCACGCTTGACTACTTTCCATGCAGGGATATTTATAGTTATACCAATCGACAGTTCTAAATTTATAACTCAGTCTCGTTTGTAGTGGAAAATGATAAAACAATGAAACTAATGGAATGTATAATAATATTTGAATGTGGAAGTTTATGGACTGTCCGTATGATACGTGAATAATTCAGGAGTATTTAAGAAAAATATTGGACATTCTCTATGGTTTGTGGTAGTTCTATCATGTTATGAGTCAGAAATGTTACGAAATGTTTGAACAAAGTGTTTTACATGGTGGTAATTGACATTCATCCCAAATTGGAAATTGATTTTGACAACGAGTTAGTAGCTTTTTCAATCAAATGTTGAAATGAGATTGGAGCAATTTGATTTCATAAAATGTAAGTGACATATTATCCATATACACAGAACATGTCGTGAAAATATTCGAGTTACAATAATTTTAATAATTATTAAAGTACCATAGTTTGTTGTAACATAGATTAGAATAAAAGTGGATGTTTCAGTTTTGTTATTTCGATATTTGGTACGCATTCATTTTATCTGATGATTGAAATTTTTCGTAAAATAATATTTTCTTTTTACAGGTTTTTTAACATCCAATCATTTCAATAATTTCCTTTTCTCCAATCACCTGTCCGAACTGTTCCACCTGTTCCTAGATTCTGAATGAGGAAATTTCAGTGTTCCCTGATTTGACCCACTATCTTTCATCTCATATCTCTCTCCATACGCACATTTGCTACTCTCTATTGCTTTTCAATGCAATTATTTGTTCACAACTATATTCCTTCCTGAATTCATGGTTTCAAGCAAGATGATTGGAAAATATGTCCCGGTAAAATGACCATCCACAAAGTTACAATGTGTCAAGTTACGTCAGTTGAATTCACATGAACTTTCAGCTGAATCATTTCATTTGTAGAAAGAAATAGTGTTGAAATGCAGAAAATGTTACGATACCATCTGAACTGACGGGAGAATAAACAAAAAATCATAATTGTGAATTTGTGTATTTTTCCCAATATTACATTATTATATTTCAAAATTTCCCAATTCCATTAAAAAGTGGCCATATGGCGGTGTATAGTGAAAGGTTTTCCCAATTTTCTCTACTATCATGTTGAATTTTCTCATCTATCGATAAAACCGCATATTTTAATGTAAAAATAATATTCAGTCCACACGGGTGGGGTGAATATCAGATAAATAATATTATAATAATAATAATGGTGGCATATTCTGAATGTTACTATATGATATTGAGTCAATACTGGTTGAATACTTTTTATCAATACTGATAAATCAATATTGTCTACCTATATTTTCCGAAATCCAGAATGAATATTGAAATTCCAATATTCCTCTGATATCGATTATAAAGATGTTATGCAATATTGTATATAAAATTTTCGTTTCATATTGGTTGAGTATTTTTTACCAATATTAGAAAAATCATATCAACATATGCATATCAGATCAATATGGATAGTTTTCACCAATATCAAAAAAAATGTCTTCATACTGTTTGAAAGAAACATCTGGAATCAATATTGCAATCCTAATATCCCTTTCATATCAATTCTACGTACAAAAACACCATTTTATATCCAAGTTTGACTGCACATCGATTGAGTATTATTTCACACAATATTTAACAAATTATATTTACATTTTATGTGTCAATTAATATTGATTGAGAAACTTTCACCAATATGGATGAAACAATAATGTCCACATATTGTTTCCAACATCTAAAATAAAAATTGCAAACCCAATGTTCCTCTCATAGATAGATAGAACAAGGTATGCGGGCGGACGAAGCCATAAGCATGTAGGCCTCTCAATCGGGCCCGTTTTGCACCCACTACTGCTGGGAGATGGTTCAGTTTTGAAGGTAGCCTATCTCGCGAGCGAAAGAGGCCAGCCTTCTGACCGATACCAACCTCACACTCTCCGGGTTCAGTACGATGCTCCCGAGGTGTGCTTCCCGTATTGCTGCCAATGCCGGGCATTCCGTGAGGATGTGAGTGGCTGACTCCTCATCCTCCAAGCACCACCTGCATTCGGTATCATCCGTGAAACCTAAAATGTTGAGGTGCCTGTTGAGGTGGCAGTTTCCCGTCAGGAGCCCTGTCACTAATCTGATTTCCTTTCTGCTCAGTGTGAGCAGAGTCTTGGTCCTCCTGGTAGAAGGGCCTCCGATGTGGAGTTTGGATTGCCTCATGCCTGGTGTATCTTTCCATGTATCCTGGAATTTTACTTCCAGAATTTCCTTCATGGTTGTGACGCACCATGATCTTGAGACTCCTATGATAGGTTCTGGTCCCATCGCTGGTCTTTTCACACCTTGTCTGGCCAAATAATCAGCCCCATTCCTCTCATATCACATTGGTTAACTGTCATTTCACAAATATTCAACATATCTTATTAACGTATAGTGGGTTAACATTAGGAAGATAAATTTTACCGTTATTGATAAGACAATATTGTCTACTCAATGTTTACAATATCTAGAATTACATGTCATATTGATTCTAGGGATGAGAGACAATATTGTATATCCAAGTGTGATTGCACATACAATGAATTTTATTTCTTCGAAATTCAACAAATGAAATTAACCAATAATCAATAAAATTGTTATCAAAACCTCACACCAATATTGAACTAATGATATTGATTCAATATAACAAACAAACTATTACCATCATTCTATTCGAATATATGCCGAATATACAATAAACAAAACTGAAATAGATCATGGTCAAATCTGGGTAAGAATCCGCCAAGTGGCTCCACACATATTTACTTCAAATATTACATCAATATATCCAATTGATATTGTAGCAATTTTTCTGAATGTTCCGATGCCAATATTATTTCAAGAATATATCACCAATATTATCATCAAAAGATCCGAAAGATCCAAATACACACTTTTTTCCTCGCCTATATTACATTTGAATTTTTACGAATCTTTTCGAAACATTTTTTTTATTGTTTCTTGCGAAGAAAAAAATCCTTTAATGTTCGAAAAACATCGTGAAAGCTGGGGAAAACTAGATAGAAAATGGTGTTTTCTTGACTTCCTGCAGGCATTGCCTCAAGGATTGCGGATAATATAAGTGATTCATAGTTAGATTGAATTGTAGCGTGATGAGTTGCCAAACAAACCCGTTACATGATTTTGAGGAATGTGCTGGTAAAGTGGGAATAAAAAAAGAAAATATCATCACTAAACATATCAATTATTAGGTATTGAAAATATTTCGAATACGATATGATACCAATCATATCGTACAAGCATTATTTGATGATAAACAATTTTCGTCAGAAGAAATAGTGGTGAGTAAAAATTGGCAAATATTAGTTTTCAATATGATACCTGTAACAACCTTCACTTTTGTAAATCAAACACTCGTTTTCACTAATACTTTTATTACTCGTTCTTCACGGTACGGGTGTCTTACATCCACTGAACTCTCCCGTCCAACACACATTCCTTAGTCATCGTTGATAACAGATATTTCTTATATTAGTCGTACATTACATCCTCTCCCTTTTTCCTGAATCACAAATTATAACGTTACATACATATTTGCTTCCCTACGGCACAGTCCTGTCACGGTTCCCAACATTGAACAACTTACACGCTTACAAAATAACATTAGGTTAAATATAACATTTTTTCCATAACAGTTTAACATACATTGTATATATAATATGATACATGAAATCAATATGCTCATAAGCACTTATTTACATTCTAATACATAATACAATGCACAAATATACTATTCCTTTTCTCTTTTTTCCTTTTTTTTTTCTTTTTTTTTTTTTTTTTGTATATTTTTTTGTATATTTTTTTTTCCTTTTAATATCTTTTTTTTTTTATGCATATATAGTTATTTTACACTTATTCACTAATTGGATTAGCAACTGTCCATTCGCCACTAATTTTCTTTAAATGGACTACATTTTTGCTATAGTTCTGACCCGTCTCATCATTCTCAACTTGAACGTCCCCCCCGTTTTTTCTAGTCACTGTCTACTTTTGGCCACCACACTTTTGTGCGAAGACGTTTTTTCATTGCCACGATTCCTGGATGACCTTCATGAGCAAGTTCTAATACTCTGTTTCTAAGCTTTTCTGGAATGACTATTTTGTCTCCTCGTAGTAAGATGTCAGAATACAAACATAATTCGTTTCCAAAAATTTCATATCGTTCTGTTCCTTTACCCCACTTTCCCCCATTGAGAGCATTTTTCACCAATTGTATTTCCGGATCAAATTTAGAATGTTTTTTCAATTCCTCTAATGTAATTGCTACTGGTTTTGAATATTCGATCAAGAGATGAATGAATTCTTTTTCGAATGGTTGTTCGGCTTTATATGAACACAATCTAGAAAGTGGGTCTGCAATATTTGCTTTACCCGGACGATATATAATATTAAATTTGAAAGATTGAAGTCTCAGTACCCACCTCTCAATTCGAGCACAAGGTTTAGATTTTGGAGTAAAAATTGCCTCAAGGGGTTTGTGGTCCGTCACGAGTTCAAACTCTTCTTTGCCAAACAGGTAGATGCGAAAATGTTCGACCGCCCACACTAAGGCAAGAGCTTCCTTTTCAGTTTGACAGTACCGTTTTTCACATTCTGTCAAACTCTTATTACCATAGGCTATAATACGAGGACCTTTGTCGTCGAACTGTATTAGTACCGCGCCTAATCCGACAGGACTAGCATCGGCAATCACTTGTGTCCGGTCCTTTGGGTCATAATACCCTAGGACCGACTCACTCGAAAGTGCGTCTTTCAGCTTTGTGAATGATTGCTTCTGCTCTTGCTTCCAAAAACGTTCAATGTTCGTATTTCTTCCTGACTTAAGTCGTAATAATTTTCTTATTGGTTCCGTTAATGTAGCCAAATTAGGGATCCATTTTCCTACGAAATTGATCAGCCCTAAGAAGCTTTGTATTTCTTCCACTGTATTGGGTGAACGAAATATTTTAATTGCGGTGACGTGAGCATCGAGTGGTTTTATGCCATTTGCGGATAGAGTGTGTCCAAGAAAGTCTACCGTCGGCATGTTATAAATACATTTAGATTTATTTAGTAGGACATTAAGGTCGCTCAAAGTGTCAAGCGTTGTCTTGAGCCTAGCATTATGTTGTTCCTTATTTTCCCCGAAAACTATGATGTCATCTATGAAGTTAATGGCACCAGTACAGTTAAGTAAAAATTTTTCCATTATTTTTTTAAACAATTCCGGAGCGCATGTTATACCAAACATTAACCTTTTATAACGGAATAGCCCTTTTTTTGTTATGAACGTTGTTATGAAGCGCGAACTCTCTGATATTTCGACTTGGTGAAATGCATTTTTGATATCTAGACGGGAAAACAAGGTAGCTTTTCGCAATTGCGGCAATAACACGTCCATTGTTGGCAAAGGATGATTTTCCCGGGCTATTGCTTGGTTTGCACGTCTCATGTCAATGCAAATCCTGACATCGCCATTCTCTTTCAATATGGGTACAATGGGTGAAACCCATTTAGACGGTTTAGGTAAACTGTAGAAAATTTCTTGTAAGGCTATGCCTCCAGAATGCAGAAGAACTGCTTGTTTCTTGGTTCCTTCGGTGATGTCAGAGGCTGTCAAGTAGATTTGCAGTGCCCTTTTCCATTTTTCCCATCTTGTAGCAAGAGAGAAAGGGTCTCCTTCGCATTGAAATGATTCAAGACCTGGCATATTTGCCATTTTGCTAAAATTTGAAAACATAATGGGTATAGGCCTTTATTTATCACGAGTGAGGAACTAATCATTCGCTAAATGTATTTCCGTACCATGTCATGAGATTATTTTCATTACATTTGTACACACCTACTTGCATTACATATGCATACATAGGTACATATACATATATATATCAATTCACGGTCCTTTTTCTTGGCACACTGAATTACTTGAAACCTTTAATTTATTAGTCATTTAGTATCCATGAGTACATTTCCTCGTTTTGTAAACCATTTGGTTAGTTAAGCCTTTCAGCTAAGTAGCAACGAGCCGTTTGACTCACTATACCATTAGGTATATTTCGAACCGTTTGGTTCACTAGACCAAAAGTCTATTCCGAGCCGTTTGACTCACTATACCACTAGGTATATTTCGAACCGTTTGGTTCACTAGACCAAAAGTCTATTCCGAGCCGTTTGACTCACTATACCACTAGGTATATTTCGAACCGTTTGGTTCACTAGACCAAAAGTCTATTCCGAGCCGTTTGACTCACTATACCACTAGGTATATTTCGAACCGTTTGGTTCACTAGACCAAAAGTCTATTCCGAGCCTTTTGGCTCACTAAACCATTAGGTCTATTTCTACTTATGGATGAATCCGTGACATATTTCACCATTCACCATATCGATAATTTATTCATTTACTCACCCTTATATCTGAGGGAACACTAGCACTACACACAAATAATAGTGACCTATTATTCCTCGTCGCCAATGTAACAACCTTCACTTTTGTAAATCAAACACTCGTTTTCACTAATACTTTTATTACTCGTTCTTCACGGTACGGGTGTCTTACATCCACTGAACTCTCCCGTCCAACACACATTCCTTAGTCATCGTTGATAACAGATATTTCTTATATTAGTCGTACATTACAATACCATATCATAAAAACAATGTTGAGACATCTTCAAGGCAATATTGATTGAAAACCAAATCACAGTGATGGTGATGTATTGGTTAAAACCATTATATTGCTACAGCAATATCGTTCCTATATCGCAGAATGTTTTGAGAACAATATGGCTTAGAGAATGTTTCACCAACATTATTTCTAAAATAACCAAGTAATATTGGAATAATATTGCGAAATAACCATATTTTTTCTCGCTTTTATAACGTTATTTGCAAATGTTTTCATAATATTGTAGCATTATCATCTAGTATAAGGTTGCTACTCAGTTTTTTTTTAATATTCATATTTTTTCCTCCGCACAAGCTACGCTTCAGTGAAGTGAGTATTATCAATTTAGAAAGTTTACAATCTCATAAGCTCAGAGATCCATGTTTAATTTCTCGTAAATTGAAACACAACAATGTTAAGTGTTCCGAATCCATTCAGGTACGTTTCAGAGTGAACCATACAAATCCTCCATGAAACTGACTGAATATCTTGAACAAGATTTCGACACTATAATTCAACGCTGTATACAATGTATTCCACACGAATTAATCCTACCAATACTCGATACATTTGTAACTTAAATTACTCTACAAACTCATCAATTTGTCAAACCGAGTGATTTGCGAGTGTCTTGATGCAATTAGCGAAGTTCCTTATCTATAAATGAGATAAGGGAGAATGTTATTCAGAAGTATCACTGACAGAAATTCGCCCATTTCATTGCTGCGTGAATTGCATCTCTTTCGCAAGGCCTCGAATACATTCAAGCATCAATGAAATAAGAGATTTTCTGTGAGTGATAGTTCTGAATAACATTCTCCCTTATCTAATTTATAGATAAGAATCTTCAATGGAAACTGTACATTTAATAAATAATCAACTATCTGAATGAAAATGCAAATTTTCTCTTTCAGATTTTTTCTCTCAAGTTATATAGGGTCTTTCTCAATATCTGTCAGATGTAGTTCAATGTCCTGCGTGGCTTTAGCAGGGAAAGTATTTGTTTTTTTGTTAGATATTACAGAAATGTAGCTTCAATTTTATCGTAGGTTTTTTTCATTTCCAGATGAGTCATGTATAGGTTCAATTTTCAATTGAGAATGTTTCTCTTTACAATATACAGTGATCGCCAAAAAGTATGTACCATATGGGAAAAATTTTTATTATTGGGGTATTGGAAAAAACATTCTGGGGAAAAGTTTGTGCATGTCCGATAACCTAAAAATCGATTTTGTCAAGAATGGCGGCAAAATGAAAAAAATTGTAATGCAAAGGCAAAAAGGGAGTAAGATGGCAAGATATCAAAAAAAGTTATTTGAAAAAGTCACTTAGAATTCAATTTTATACACTTAAACAAAGTTTCAAGAGATAATTCAAAAAAATTGAAAATAGCAATTTTTTTAAATATCTTCCCATCTATTTAAAAATATTATTATTTTTTCTTATGAATAGCTTGACTATACTGAAACATCTGCATTTTAATGATAATGACAAAACTTTCTCATTTTCTCCACACCAGAGGGCACTATATTGAAAAAATGGGAATTTGTCAGAACCCTTGCTGTTACATCGGTTCGTATCTAACAGTTATATCCGAATTCCACGACCATTGTGATGACATGACACTCCAAAAACAGATTATAATCAAGTTCCGATGATAATCGTGCATGAGCGTTTCACTTCGCACATAAACTTGAAAATGGTGCGTCAAATTAAAGATTCTTAAAGTTTATGTGCAAAGTAAAACGCTCATACAGCATTATTATTGAAACTTGATTAAAATCAGGAAACATGACGTTTCTAGTTTGCCATATCAACACAATAGTCTTGGAATTCTGATATAACTGTTAGATAAGAACCAATGTAACAGCGAGGGTTCTGGCAAAAACCAATTTTTTTAATTTAGTGCTCTCTGGTGTGGAGAAAATGAGAAAGTTTTGTCATTATCATCAAAATGCAAATGTTTCAGTATAGTCAAGCTATTCATAAGAAAAAAAAAATTTTAAATTGATGGGAAAATATTAAAAAAAATTGCTATTTTCAATTTTTTTTTAATTATCTCTTGAAACTTCGTTTATGTGTATAAAATTGAATTCTAAGTGACTTTTTCAAATAACTTTTTTTGATATCTTGCCATCTTACCCCTTTTTTGCCTTTGCATTGCAATTTTTTTCATTTTGCCACCATTCTAGCGATCACGTGACATGTGTCAAAATCGATTTTTAGGTTATCGGACATGCACAAACTTTTCCCCAGAATATTTTTTTCCAATACTCCAATAATAAAATTTTTTCCCATATGGTACATACTTTTGACGGTCACTGTATATATATATATATATATATATATATATATATATATATATATATATACATATATATATATATATATATATATATGTATTCTAAAGAATTAAGTCTTAGAATTCTTGGAAATTAATAAATTGAAAAATTCGAATTGTTTACTAAATGATCAATTGGACCTTAATAGTTCCCCTTTGTTGAACCTTTTCAACTAATTAAGTAGTAGATATGTTTTGAGATTTCCAGGTATCTACCTACATTGTATTGTCAATTTTATTTTTATCATAGGTAGCTCCTAATTACCTCAATTGTTAAGAAGGGTATTTAAGTAATGTTCAAGGTAGAATAATTTAATGTATTACATTCGCTTGAAAAAGATACAGTGTATCGAAACATGTCGCGAAGACAATAAATCTGTGGAAATTTAATCGTGTTTACCTTAGTGTCATATACTATGAATTTCCATCAAGTAAAGGCCACGTCAATCCAAAATATATATATATATATATATATATATATATATATATATATATATATATATATATATATATATATATATATATATATATACATATTTCACAAATCTAGAAAACTGACACACTGAATTCACTCATTTTGATTAACTTACTTAATATACATAATATACTGCATTTACCTACTCATAGCCATCACTGACACAAATCTACTTGTAAAAAAGAGTTTATAAGATTATATCTTCAACTCTCAACAATTTCCACATGTATTAATGAATAAATATTGTTTCCAACCTAAAGAATGAATATTGCAATCCCAATATTCCATTCATATCGATTCTGTTGAAACACTATATTGTATATCGAAGTTTGATAGCACATTGGTTGTATATTTTCTTCAACTATATGAAAATAAAAAACAGTTTTTTCTACAAACGTCAAAAAATGACAAGGTTCGCGCATTGACAACAGTATGCGAAGTGGCACTTTTTTTCATTTTCATTCGTTACCATGACACCGTGCGCGAAGTAATGTGCGAAATATATTTCGCACAGTGCATGTAAACTATTTGGGATTTTCATATTCTAACCTATATGGTCCTCAACTCCTCAATCCAGCAAAAAACAAGAAATCGTTAATTTATTAATGTAGAACAATAATTAAGGCTTTCAAATTGTGAGAGATATTTTTCTGGCTTTATTTGCTTCACACCACTCTTTAAATTGCTGATATGCATTTTCATACTGCCGCCTCGATTTCTCCGGTAAAAGGTTGGAAATTACGGAATTGGCCGCATCTATCAAGTTAGGTGGGGTACTGCTTAGTTCATCGTCGCTCGAAATTTCCATTCTTTTACAATAATAAATATCACGCACGAAATTGACGCGAATAAAAAGTCACTCCAAAATAATTATCAAGAACTGTCACTTTGAAATAATTGTCAAGAAATGCCATTTTATTTCCATAGTTACAGTAATTACTTGATTTGGAAAAATTATTTAAGCCAGTTCAATACTATTTTTCATAGTTATTACTTATTTTAGAACAATATTTTTGACGTTTGTAGAAAAAATTTTGTTTGCTTCTCATGCGCGAAATACTTTGGTAATCTCGACTATTTTTTTTTCAGTTCTTGATCACCAAAGTAGCATTTCGCGCACTAGATACAAAAATAACTATTACCTCACGAGGATGTATTGAAAAATTCTTAGCCTACTATAGAACCAAACAAAATTTCAATGTCAAAATATTTTATTACTCAACATATTCTCCTCTTGATTGAATACATTTATTACAGCGAATCTCTAGACCTTTAAAAAAAAATGTTTCTTCTTGCTCTGCAAATAAGACCTCCACAGCTTTTATTACATCCTCGTTGGAAGAAAATGTTTGACCTTTTAAACTTTTTTTCAGTTGAGGAAAGAGGATGATAGTCGGACGGAGCCAAATCTGGTGAATAAGGGGGGTGTTCTAGTAATTCAAACCCTAAATCACGAATTTTTTGCATGGCAACATGAGATTTGTGTGCAGGGGCGTTGTCCTGCAAAAACAAAACACCTTTGGATAGCGTTCCCCGTCTTTTCTTTTTAATTTTTTCCCGTAGAGTGGTAAGTAATGTCGAATAGTAACCTCCAGTTATAATTTTACCCTTATCCAAAACATCAATCATGATTACTCCATGGCCATCCCAAAAAACTGAAGCAAGAACTTTTCCAGCAGATTTTTGGACTCGAAACTTCTTAGGTCTTGGAAAACCGGAGTGTCGCTATTCCATCGATTGTGGCTTTGTTTCTGGATCGTAGAAATGTTGTAGGGTTACCAACCCCACAGAATATAATTGAGGTGGTTTACTTATATTTTCTTCTGATAAGCATTTGATGCAAGTATTGTTTTGTTAAATAATTCAACATCGATTTGTGCAACATGCTTAATCGGTATTTTAAAATGGAACAATAGGTGCCCTGGTAAAATCGATGATTGTAATAACAGAGATATAATAAATCAGTACTATAGAACACACGACTTTTTCTGAGCTCTACGAATGCTCCTTTTACATGGCGATCCTGCTAAAACGATGTTAGACTGGAGGTGTTAGGTGGTTGCCAGGAAGTTTATTCAGCACAGTTGGTAATAAGAGGAAAATTATGTGTAGCAGCAAACAAACTTCGCAAAGGGTCCAAGAAAACGGAGTCGTCAATTCCAACTTTATTGTACAAGAACAAGAATACAATATCACGAAGGACGTTAAGGTGCTGTTGTACGTAATAGTAGCAATTTTGGCAATCTTCATGGTAATAAGAATTTTCCGCATCTACAGAAATCACGTTCAGGGGCAAATGCGAAGAAATATGTATGGCTATTCCATGGGTAACATCACCGCCGCCGCAGCCGGCTCACAGGTGTTAACACACTGAAATAATCAAGAGAGGCAAGGTTATGAAGAATCACTGGCTTTGTGAGGTAGCTAAAAGACTGTTTGGTGGATTCGAGGCACTAATGTATAATGGTTAAAGTGCAAAACTGAAAATAGGTATATATATATTCATACTATTCTGAGTGGCATTTTATATCTATCTATTAGACATTGATTAATCGGTTATTCACATATTTTTCTATTTATGGACTCGTAAACGGTTTAGTAATTGATTGTAATGCGTAAATTGTGGGATAATATTTGTACTTCATCTGCTTCAATTGAACCTATATATGTCGGTAACTTGGGAAAGGTTCTTACAGAGAATAATCAAATCTAGGGAGGATATTTCTGCCATTGCAAAACCTGTAATAAACTCGCAAGGTATTAGGCAAATTAAGGAAAACGAAGAAATTCGAGATAATCTTGTGTTGTCCTATAATACAATCGTTAAATACATAGCAAGTTTTTGGAAATGTTTCAACGAGGATCAGAGATTAGCTGTTAATGACATATTTTTCAACATAAGAGACACAATTTTAAGAGCGTTTTATGCTTTAAGAGTTAATTATAAAGTACCTAAAAGTTGTTTAGAATTGATAGATCCATTACTAGTGGACGACATTTATGATAATAAGTTGAATAATACATTCAAATCAAACACGATGCCGATGTCAAACATTGAATTTTTCAATATAGCAAGTAAAATATTCGCTCACGAGTTCGATGGTTCCCCTGAAAAGTTACAATCATTTTTAGACTCTCTAACATTGTTAAACGAAAATGTTGAGACACACACTGCAAATGCAGTTGCATTCGTCAAAACCAGACTGACCGGAAAGGCAAGAGGTTTAATCTCTAATGAGGCCGATCTAGGACAAATAATAACAACACTGCGAGAAAAAATCAAAGGAGAAAGTTCTGAATTAGTTTTAACCAAACTGTTAAATTTAGGACGAAACTCTAAAGAAGTCAGCAGTTACGCATCAGAAATAGAATCACTCGCGGAAAACTTAAAAAACGCGTATATAAGTGAAGGAGTCCCTAATGCAGTAGCAGAAAAATACTCGACCCAACAAACGGTAAAATCCCTTATACAAAATACAAATTCGGATAGAACGAAATTAATTATGGAAGCAGGTAGTTTCTGGACAGTCCAAGAGGCTATTTCCAAATTTGTAAGTGTAAGTAATGTAAGCCAACCTAGTACTTCCAATATTTTTTACGCTAGGCAAAATCATAGCTATAATAATCGTGGCCGATACCCCAGTAATCATTCAAATCGTTTCAATTGGAATAACTCTCGAAGAGCAAGGGGTAGGTCAAATTTTAGAGGTAACCGGACATACAGTAATAATAATAATAGATCGGGCCGCGTTCCGAATAACAATTATAATAATAATAATTACAGGTCTGTTAGAGTCACAGCCGCTGAGTTTGATCCGGGAAACGGATCAGACCCCCAACCAAGTCGATTGGGGGATGCACTGTGAAAATTTTCAATTTCGATCTGTCATACTCAAATTTTATTACATTACCAACAAAAATGACCAATACCGAACAGATGCTATATTAGGTAGAGATTTCATTGCAAAATTTCGGTGTAATTTAGATTATTCAGATTGGACAATGACAATGCGATTAAGTGACAGAAATATCGTGGTGCCGATACAAAATGGTCTTCAGGACAATTCTATTATTATTCCCGCTAGATGTGAGGTAGTAAGGGAGTTGAAAAGCTTAAAAAGTCTTGAAAAGGATAGCATCATAGACTCTCAAGAAGTTCACCCCGGTGTTTTTATCGCAAGAGCTATAATTTCGAAAAATACCCCAGTCATTAAAATTATCAACACCACTTGCAACGTAGTAACATTGAAAGAAATTAATTTTAAAATTTTGAATTTGAACGATTTTAATGTTTTTGTTATAGAAAATGAGAAACAAGACCGCATTTCAAATTTATTGAAACAACTTAATACGAATGGTATTCCCCAGTATCTTAAAGACGATGTGATAAATTTATGTAAACAATTCAATGATATTTTTGGTCTAAAGGGTGACAAACTAACCGTCAATAACTTCTATACTCAAGAGTTAAAACTAGTGGATAAGGAATCAGTTTTTGTCAAAAATTATAGAACTCCTTATGCCCAAAAAAAGGAAATAAATAGACAGGTACAAAAAATGCTTGATGACAAGATAATAGAACCATCAGTTTCTCAGTATAATAGTCCAGCCTTGCTGGTCCCTAAAAAATCTACAGACGGAGACAAGGCATGGCGATTAGTAATCGATTTCAGGCAAATTAATAAAAAAAAATTAATCCCTGATAAATACCCACTTCCGCGTATTGGCGATATATTAGACCAGTTAGGGCGAGCAAAATGGTTCTCAGTTGTTGACCTAATATCCGGATTTCATCAAATCCCTTTACATGAAAATTCAAGAGATGTTACACAGTTTAGTGTGGACACAGGGTCTTTCAGGTTCACAAGATTACCCTTCGGACTTTCAGTAAGTCCCCCTAGCTTTCAGCGAATGATGTCAATGGCATTCGCAGGTATCACTCCTGAAAAAGCTTTTCTGTATATGGATGACCTCATCGTAATAGGCTGTTCGGAAAATCATCACTTACAAAATTTAAAACGAGTTTTTGAAACGTGCAGGAAGTATAATTTGAAATTAAACCCAGAGAAGTGTCAGTTTTTTAGAAACGATGTGACTTTCCTGGGATATAAAGTTACGAGTAAAGGTATTCTACCAGACGATTCGAAATACGGTATTATAAACAAATGGAATACGCCGTCATCCGCTGACGAGGTTAAAAGAATGGTGGCCTTCGCGAATTACTACAGGCGCCATATATCACATTTCGCGGAAATAACTGCACCGTTGAACAAATTAACTAGAAAAAATGCAAAGTTTGAATGGACGGCAGAATGTCAAAATTCTTTCAATACCTTGAAAAAAGCATTAACATCGCCCAAAATTTTGCAGTACCCCGATTTCTCAAAAACCTTCATTATCACGACAGATGCCTCAAAAATTGCTTGTGGAGCTGTTCTTTCTCAGAATTTTCATGGTGAGGATTTGCCAATTGCATATGCTTCCAAAGCATTCACAAAAGCTGAAGCGAACAAACCCACTATTTTGCAAGAATTGCTGGCCATACACTTTGCCATTAAACATTTTAAATGTTATATTTATGGTACCAAATTTGTCGTCCGCACAGACCACAGACCTCTTGTTTATCTCTTTTCCATGAAAGATCCTACATCTAAATTGACTCGTATCCGTCTTGAGCTTGAATCATATGACTTTGATGTAGAATACGTAAAAGGTACCGACAATGTCTGTGCAGACGCACTCTCTAGAATAAACATTAAAAATCTGAAAGAAATTCATCAAAATATTTCACAAGTTATGGCCGTTACACGCTCTATGACTAGAGCGAGTCCACTTAATAATACAGAAACTGAAAAATATTATCTAAAAAATGAAGTGGCGTGTCCAAAAATTTACGAAACTCTAGATAACTCGGAAGTACTAAAATTACCTTATTTGCAATTTGATATAAGACCTACATCTCTTAGGTTGATGATTAGGCATAAAAAGCAGTTATTAGTTCAAAATAAAGTACAGATCACTAATGGAAACATTGCCTTAGGGCCGGTGTTTTCTCAGCTGGAAAAATTGGCTGGTGATAAGAAAATAGAAAAGTTGAGGATGAGTTTGAATGACTCTATTTTTGAAACGTGCACGATAAATGAATTCAAGGAATTAGGCCTAAAATTTCTGAAGAAACTCAACATTGTACTTTGTTTTGCACGAAGACTCATCACTAATAAATCTGAAAAAGTTGAGCTAATTGATAGATATCACAACAATCCCCTATTTGGTGGTCATTGTGGTCAGAAAAGGTTATTAAAGAAACTTAAAGCATCCTTCAGATGGAAAAATATGTCTCACGATGTTGCTAATTTTGTCAAAAAGTGTCATAAGTGCCAAATAAATAAAATAGTAGTTAAGCATCCGGAACCTCTTGTTTTAACTCCGACTCCTCAAAAACCCTTCGACATAGTATGCATAGATACGATTGGCAGGTTTATAAGATCAAATGGTGGTTATGAATATGCAATCACCCTTCAATGCGAATTAACAAAATACATAGTAATCATCCCAATTCCGAATAAAGAAGCTTCAACTGTAGCATCATATATTGTCAAAAACTTTATTCTCGTCTATGGCCCAATGAAAGAAGTACGAACAGATATGGGTACAGAATACAAAAATCAAGTTTTTGAGAACTTAGCAAAACTACTGAAAATAAATCATAAAATCTCTACTGCGTATCACAGCCAAAGTATTGGAGGTTGTGAACGCAACCATAGAGTTTTGAATGAGTATTTACGTATGTATATTGACAACTCAAAACTTGATTGGTGTACTTGGACTCAATACTAAGCATTTTGTTATAACACTACACCAAGTTCGTACCACAATTATACGCCATTTGAACTGGTTTTTGGCAAAAAAGCAGATCTACATCAACTTTTACAGGATTCAAAGGTGGATCCCTTGTATAATATAGATGCTTATGATAAAGAATTTCGGTATCGCCTACAAGTGGCACACAAAAGAGCGCAAGAATATATCGAAAAAGCAAAAGTAATGCGTAAAACACATTTTGATAAAAACTCAGAAGCAATTATTCTCACTCCTGGAGAGTTGGTTATGGTAACTAATGAAAGTCGCCATAAATTTGATTCTTGGTATGACGGACCTTTCTCAGTTATTAGCGTTGAGGGTTCAAATTGTGTCGTAGCAGATAAAAATGGAAAAGAATTAAAAGTACATAAGAACCGCATACGAAAATATAGGTAGAAAATAAGTACTTTATTTATGTTAAGGATTTCATCTTTAGACAGGCCTGTCGAAAACGTTTTATTGTAGTTTAGTATATTTAATTTTAGTATTTGGTAGTTGTGTTACAATATATTGTGTATAATTTTTGTAATCATTCACTTACTGTATTTACCCATCTAATATTGTGTTAAAATTTTAAATGCAAATTTATCATCTTGAAATGTTAAATTTCCTGTAGTACAATTGGTATTACTGTTACGTAACTACTTCAATAATATTTCTATTCTAAACTCTTAGAATGCCCTTCGCAAGATGGCCATAGCGAAGGTCATTCCCCGAAAAGGGATGGTGTAGGGTTACCAACCCCAAAGAATATAATTGAGGTGGTTTACTTATATTTTCTTCTGATAAGCATTTGATGCAAGTATTGTTTTGTTAAATAATTCAACATCGATTTGTGCAACATGCTTAATCGGTATTTTAAAATGGAACAATAGGTGCCCTGGTAAAATCGATGATTGTAATAACAGAGATATAATAAATCAGTACTATAGAACACACGACTTTTTCTGAGCTCTACGAATGCTCCTTTTACAATGTACCCAAGTCTCATCCATAGTAACAATTCGGTTTAAGAAGTCTACATCGTTTTCAAATCGAGCACAGATCAAACGCGATGCACTACCCTTGCACGATTTTGGTCAACATTCAAACATTTGGGAATCCATTTTGCAGTAATTTTTCTCATGTCCAAATTGACGTGAACTATATGATGAACGCGATCGTGTGAAATATTCAGTGCTTCAGATATCCGTTTTAGCCCAATTCGACGGTCTGTTAAACTGCATCGATATTTCCGGGGACTAACACAGAAACTGGCCTTTCCGATCGGTCATCATCTTCAATGGAAAATTTACCTCTTTTGAAGCTTGCAGTCCAATTTTTCACGGTCGCATGCGAAGGACATTGATCACCAAGGGTATTAAGCATATCTTCGTAAATCTGCTTACCTCTTAACCCTTTTAAATACTTGATCATGGCTCGATACTCCAATTTTTCGATTTTCACAATTTCGGTATACATATTTTTTCTTTTAGTTTATTGCGTAACTCTGGTTTACTTTTTAGACGTCAAACTTTACACTGACACTTCTAATAAGTTATTGTTCGTTGCTATGGTAACGCAATATTTTATTCATGCAGGGAACTGGTCTAGGCTAACTAGATAGATATCAATACATCCTCGTATACTGGTCAATATTGGTTGAATAATATTTACCAAAATCGATAAAACAATATTGTTTTCTTGTTGTTTTCAGAATCAAGAATAAATATTACGATTCCAATATTAATCTCATATCAATTCTAGAAACAAAAACTTTGTATTTCCAAGTTTGATAGCACATTGGTTGAATATTATTTTGCCAATATTGGACAAATCGTATTGGGTCAATATTGGCTCAATAATATTCATCAATATCTATAAAACAATACCGATACCGTCTACTTCCAACATCTAGAATAAATATTGCAATCCCAATATTCCTTCCATATCGTTCCTAGTGATAAAAATCAATGTTATATATCCAAGTATGACAGAACATAGGTTGAATATCATTTCACGGATACTCAACAAATTATATTAACTCATATCGATAAAAATTATTACAACCTCACGCTGATATTAAAATTATGATATTGATACAATATGACAAAGAAAATCTATTACCGTCATTGAATTTTGTATATTAGCAGATTATTTTTTAATAAACAAGCAACACCAAGTTAAACGGCAGACATGCCAATGCTTCAGGTTGCTAGAAATACTAACGTTGGCCAGGAGCCGACGCCGAGAGCGGTGGGTTCTGGCGCTGCCCGCGCGGGAACATCATACTGGCTCTGGGCGTGAAACCAGTGGCAACCCCCACTCCAGTTGTGTCAGGTGAGGCAGGTTACATCTTTGCCGCCCTTGACCAGATGCGTAAACTGTTAACGAAGTTCCCTAGTCTTCAACTCATGTTTACACCCAACAATGCCGTCTTACCTACCAAGTAAATGGCTTGCCATTTACTTGGTAATTCAAAATTCACGTCCAAACTGCGTGGACCGTTTACGTGTCCGCAATCTACCACCTGTGAGCGTAGGGATTTGTGAGTCAGGGCGGCACATAGTCTCACTCTGATGTCGTCTTGCAGGTTTTGTTCTTTGAGTCGGCAGTCCTTCTAAGGAATGTTAGTTTAAAGAGTCGGACTGTTAGATATTGACTTGATAGAAGTTAATATGATCCTAATTTAATAGTGATCACATTTGATTAAAAAACCGCCATGTGGCTCTATATATATAGAACGCTTACTGAAATCTATGAAATACATTGAATACTTTTTACAACTTCTTTTCAAGACAGTTCACTCAGTTAGCTGAAAGAGTTCTCTAAATCCAATTATTTGACATTTGACATTAAATAACTCAATAAGTCATATATATTAATTTGAATATTCCACCAATATATCCAAATTTTATTATACCAATATCGATAAACGTTTTGGGGCAACTATTGCATTAGGAAAAATTTACCAATACTATTTCTAAAATGTTCAAACAATATTGGACCAATATAACAAAATGTTCACATTTTATATCTCGCCAATATAACGTTCGAATATTTTGACAATATTTTCATAATATTATACCAGCTATATTTCACTAATATCGCTGAATATTTTGAGGCCAATTTTGCTTCAAGAATATTTCACCAACATTATTCAAGTGAAATCGAACCAATATCGCCAATTGTTCACATTTTTTTCCCGACAATATTTCGCTTCTAATATTTTGCTAATGTTTTCAAAATATTGTACTTGGAAGAAGGCGCTGAAGTATTAAAATTCTCGCTGATATGAAAACTAGATTTCAAATATTGAATGGGTCGAACTGATATTGGGAAGTGCAAACCGATGTCTCTCAATTCTACCGACAGAAACTTTCCTGAACGCTCACTTTCCAAGATTGGGTGACTTGATAAATGGAGTACGCAGGGTGTATTCATTCCCAAATAATTCAAATGTACCAATTACATTCAACGTTTCTATGCAGACAAGATCCAATCAACCGACATGCGAGACGAATCCAGAGTATCACTGACCTATTCACTCAAAGTGAATTTAATTCCGAACTCCAGGTACATTCAATGTTACTTGGTCTAATGATAAGCGTGCAACATCACTGTTGATGGACCTAACAGCCGAAAGACATTAGTACCTATAAAAAGGGGCCTTTGCGGGAAATAATTCATAATGTCTAACTGTGTAAATGAGCGTTTTTTCTTAGAATCCAAAATGAGAATCAAAAGAATTTTCACATTTCCGGTGGATGAAACATGCATTCATTCACCAAAAGTCACCCCGATGATCTAGATATAGATTTTTATCGTCTGGATTTTCTCATTGTGTTTGCTTTGGAAGATTTCTTTGTTACCTATCCACAAAAAAAATTATCCTAATGTTGAAGACGAAGTCGTTTTTTCCAATGATATACGGGTCTAAATCACATTCTACCACTATTTCCTCAACCAACCTCTTCCTCACAGATTTTTGTAGAGGTCTGAGCGAATGACTGATCTTGGAGCTTTTGTATGGATCTTCTGAGTGGCCTTGAAATTGTCAAATTCACACATGTCTCTTCAATGTCGAGACTGGGGATCTCCTCTCAACTATTCTAGATCTCCTTTTCCGTTTTTCTCTTCCATGTGGACGCCCTTTCAAAGCCTGATCTTCTCTTCCTCAGTTCGGAAAATTTGATTCTGTGTCGTTACTTCTCTTTATCTCCTTGGACTCCTGAATCTGGATGTTACCAATCAGCTCCTCTGTAGATGTCCAGTTTGTACACAGTTATGGCAGTGTTTCTTCTCGTTTTCTACAAACGGAAGCTGTTCGATACTTTCTGATTTGAAGCCCAATATTTTAATCAGTTTAAAATCTCGAAGAACAATCTTCGCTGAACTCAACTTCTAACTTTGGTCTCGTATTTAATGTAAGTATTTGTTGACGTCTTGAACTCCACTAATACTATCAGCTTTGCACTCGTCGTTTGGAAACGTCCTAGTCAGTGCCTCTTCAATCGTCGATGAAGCTCTGCTCTAATAGCTATTTGTGTATTTAGAGCGCAAAGAGACAAATTGCCGCTCGACAAAAAAAGTTACCGCGCGACGCGAAGCGAAGCACAGTAATATTTGGAGAGAGGCAAAGACACATGATTTTTTCTACAAACGCAGCTATTAGACATAATAACGATAGACACTTCTTCCAACATAGACAAAAAATATAACCTATAAGGAAATTTACATTCAATACTATTCCCAAATGTATGAGATATTTAAATATCCAATAATTTACATCTCTAACAAAAGGAAAAAAAATTAAAAAATTACCAAATCCCGAGTTCGAACTCACGCCAAGATCGATAAACCAGATTAGTAAGAATAATCTCTAACCTTCACACCACCGCAGTTCCTTAAAGTGCTTTGAATTTCTTGTGTTCACTTTCCATCATGCAAGAATAGGTTCGTTTTCAACAAAAGTTAGAGAGATCGAGCGTTTTTTTCAATATTCTCGCTCTATAGCGTGAAAGCTGTCACAAAATGAGTTTCTTCGAAAAATGTCAACTTTGCGTTGAGATCTGAAAGCGTCAAAGGCTACTCCATGCAGGATCCAAACTCCAGCATGGTTTCGTAGGATTCTTGGTACATACTTTCCAGTTGGCTGTGGTACATTATTTCAAGAACTTGCTACCAATATCTAATCTCTTGAGCTTCAACGATTCTGGATCATCGCTCAGTCCATTCTTGGAGATGTTCTGCATGATGTCTCATACTCGACCTCGTAGCCGTTGAAATTTGTTGACACTTCAAATTGACGACCACGAAGATTACCCATCAAATGCTGGAGGCTTCAAAATGTCCACTCGTTGGGGCATTGGCTATTTCACTGAGAATCATTTTTTACTGATAGGGAAGATTTTTCCAAAAGATGCTTGCTCATGTGGAAGTTGCATAATTTTGGTCTCTTTTCGAATTCATCCAATTTTTTATAAATTTCTTGCCAACCGTTCTTTCATCCTGTTGCTTACTCCCTGGACTCCCCTTCTGACTTCTTTGGCCTTATGTCCGACCACTTGGTCCATTGAATTTTGACTGATACGTTGCTCATCTTGTTTCAGTTGTATTTTCTGGACTAACAGTTCCTCTTGCGTCTTTTGTTCTTATTGCTTCTTGATGTCTCGTTCTACTCATTCTTGTGTTCTTCTGCAGTTTCGTTTCTCTTGTTCTTGCGTTTAGTCCAGTATAGTTAAACATGAAAAGGGGGTCGTGCTTGCAAAAGTTCCGGTAGTTCAGAATTTTTTATATGTTGTTAGGGTCTGAACCAATATTAAAATACCAGATTTGCAAATCCCAAGGTGCTGTGCGAGAGGAGATGTGCCTAAAAAACCATGAAATTTTCGGACTTCTTTCAGTTTTTGCTCAATATCTGAGGAAAGGGTCTGATCGATAAGTCACTATTTCTTTCAAAGATAACAAAATTTTCTATAATTTGTTATCAGAGCACGCTCTATACAGCCATTGGTTCCCACTATACCGGGTGGCTACGGAAGTATTGCCTACGGAATATCTCAGTTATTGTATGAAGTAGGTTTGTGAAATTTGGAGCGTCGATATAATGACATAAGAGCTAGAATTTTAGCATATTGACATGTCGAAGTTAACTTCCGGTCTGACCGGAAGTAACATCAACTTTCTTATTTTAAATGGAAACCCTATTTTTTTTCTTTTCGCTTTATTCAGCATTCAATTCCCTTTCCAATGACATATCACAAGTTGGTATCTAACCAGAAACTAGATCAGAAAAAAATTATTATTGAAATTCACCGAGTAGGCCGTGGAAGCAAAATGAAAGCCAAAAATTGAAGAGTTGGCTATGGAAACCATACGTCACTTGATAACAGTTGCTACTACTGTGATATTTTATTTTCATTCGTCGGCGTTATAAAAAGCCGCCAAAAAAAATATTGGAAAAATTGGGAAAAAAACAATACTCTGTTGGTCCATAACTTAAATAGTAACATACAACTCTTTCTTGCCTGTACTATTCAGCATAACCATTCCTTTCTAATGATATAATAGAAAGTAATTTTTTGAAATGAAATACCAAAAAATCCAATTATTATTCTTCAAATAAAGAAAAAACAGATTTATCGAGAAAAAAAAAATTTAAATTGATAGGATTAAAGATAAAATAAATTCAAAACAATTGTTCGAAATGCATTCCCTCAGCGTCAATACATTTATTGACTCTGGTGATATTTTCATGTAAAACGTTTCTCAACATTTGGGGCGTGATATCTTGGAAAGCTCTACGAATTTTTACTTCTAGCTCATGTAGAGTTGTAGGCTGTGTGGAATACACCTTATTTTTAAGATGCCCCTATAGAAAAAAGTCGCACGGAGTAAGATCAGGTGACCTTGGTGGCCACCTGACTGGACCATGGGTTGTTATAAGTCTCTCTTGAAAGCGATTTTGAAGATAATTTCTCGCTATTCTTGAATTATGCGGAGGGGCGCCATCTTGCTGGAAGTACATTCTCTCAGTTATTTCCGCTGGTAGGTTGTTAATGAATTCCGAAATTTGATTCGTTAAAAAATTAAAGTATCTCTCTCCGGTTAGTTGGCCTTGAAAAAGAATGGGGCCAACAATATGAGTTCCAACTATTCCTGCCCAAACATTCACACCATATCTCTCCTGGAAGCCGCCTTGACGAAACCGGTGCTCGTTTGCTATCGCCCAGTACCTGGAACAAAAGACCGTTCACACTTTTAGCACTTTACACTTCGACTATCGACAATAATCTAAAGAAAGTACAGTACCTACCTTGTATTATTCCTGTTAAAAAATCCATTGTTGGTAAATCTTGACTCGTCCGTAAACAAGATATAATAGTTAAATAGGTGATTCTCAGCATTTTGTCGAAGAAACCAATTACAATATTCCAGGCGCCTTTCACCGTCATTTTCATACAAATGTTGATGCAACTGATACTTGAAGGATTTCAATCGATGTTTTTTAAAAATTTTCCTAGCAGAGTCCTTACTTATAGCTAATTCGGCGCCAATCTGCCTTGAGGAAATTGTGCTATCATATTGTACTAAAGCTAATACATTAATTTCAGTTTCCTCATTAATAACAAATGCTTCTTGGTCTTCGTGAACATCAGGCTCAGTTCTTAATTTTTCTTCAAGCCACTGGAAATACCTTTTTGACGGTTGCTGCCTCCCTGGATATCGCTCTAAATACAATCGTTCAGCGGCATAAGAATTTTTTAAACATTCACCATAAATGAGAAGCATGTCAATTTGTTCGGTTCGTGAATAACGGAGCATTTTTTTAATATTCTACTAACTGATTTCGATTTCCAAACCCTTTTAAAATGGCAGAATCAAAAACACTACTTCGAACGTCAAAATAATATGGATAGCAGCGTTCGTGACAGCTCTCATTTTTTTTTGTTTCATTCCAAAATACATCTTAATCAGCCTACTTGTTAATATTTTGGTTCGAATGATTATTGCAATGGAATGATTGCTGAATAGCACAAACATCGTCCATAGGTAGATATTAGAATATCTATGGACGATGGCACAGACCAAGTACGTTTATGTTCCTATTTAACCTAGAACCTACAGGATATAATTTATCATTCCACATTATTTTTAATTTTATTTTTGCGTATGGCGATAATCTGTTTTGTTATTCGAAGAATAATAATTGGATTTTTCGGTATCTCAGTTCAAAAAATTATTTTCTATTATATCATTAGAAAGGAATGGTTATGCTGAATAGTACAGGCAAGAAAAAGTTGTATGTTCCTATTTAAGTTATGGACCTACAGAGTATTGTTTTTTTCCCAAATTTTCCAATATTTTTTTGGCGGCTTTTTATAACGCCGACGAATGAAAATAAAATATCACAGTAGTAGCAACTGTTATCAAGTGACGTATGGTTTCCAGAGCCAACTTTTCAATTTTTGGCTTTCATTTTGCTTCCACGGCCTACTCGGTGAATTTCAATAATATTTTTTTTCTGATCTAGTTTCTGGTTAGATACCAACTTGTGATATGTCATTGGAAAGGGAATCGAATGTTGAATAAAGCGAAAAGAAAAAAAATAGGGTTTCCATTTAAAATAAGAAAGTTGATGTTACTTCTGGTTAGACCGGAAGTTAACTTCGATATGTCAATATGCTCAGATTCTAGCACTTATGTCATTATATCGACGCTCCAAATTTCACAAACCTACTTCATACAATAACTGAGATATTCCGTAGGCAATACAACCGTAGCCACCCGGTTTAGATCTTCCAAAAGAGGACATTTCTTCCAAACGGTGATTTTTTTTTTCAGAATGGTTACTGTGAAATATCTTCTTAAATACGCATCTTACGTCAAAAATCATATGATATGAAGTTGTAGTGAATTAGGCTACCTTTCAGAACAGATTGGTACCTGTAGACCCAGCGGTTCTCTAGAAAACGGTAGATAACCAAAAACAGTCACAAGTGGGTTTTGAGGGGAAATGCAAATGAACTGTTCCCAAGTATTTTTATTGTTTTATTCATCAAACATCATAAATAATTGTTTGAAGAATTACGTCAACATCAAACATTGTTTTACATACCTACATACTTAAATGCTTGTACAAACATCATGGTACCTACTATAAGGTCAAATAACATTTACACAAAAGATAAAATTAATATGAATCATATAGGTAGGTATAGTCATTGTTTATATAGAAGTAAGATAGTTAGTCAATGCCTGTGTAATTGGTGTTGGACACAAACGCGAGTGTCATCTAGCGTGATTAGTTACAAACTTGAATATTTGACATCATTTTAATGTAGGTTTCTTCAAAAAACCCTGATTTTAATGCTGTCCCATTGTTTCAATTAAGTTACGACATGACTTGGAGGCCAGATCACTGAAGTTACGACATGACTTGGATGCGAGCTCACTATCGCCATCTACATGTCGCATCCATTTTAATCCAATTATAATCCCATAAGGTTGACTAACTATCTTCTATATAAACAATGGTATAGTGTTTTGATTGCCAAATCATGCCTTTATTTTCATCCTAGATGGCCCTGGCTCGTGCTTGCACAAAGATAGTGTCTCGATAGTTGTGATGGACGCTGGGAGAGGTGCCCAGTCAGTAGTCGGTTCATCTTCATCGTCCGAGCATGTCAGCTCCACATCCGGGACGTTAATGCACAATTTGCCACCGCATGACGGGCAGAGGACTGAGCATTGGAGCCTAGCCTTTCTGCATGAACAGCTCTTAGCTCCCTTTCTTGCATATACATGAAATTTTTCACAGAAGGACAGGAGGTGCGAGATCTATGGTGGAGTGGATGGGGGTGAGTCGCTGAGAAGACAGCTTCCACCCCTAATCAGTAGGATTCAAGTTGACTTCCTGCCACTTCTGCAATTGGAGGTAGTACTTTGCTGCATAGTGGTCAGAAGCAACTTCCGTCGGTGGCAAACGGGCAAGGTTTATGCTCGTTGAAGTGACAAACGTCTCATACGTCAGAAAATTCAAAGTATCTCTCGCGATGTCACCCCCACATACAGCCACAAAGCACTTGATCTCAAGGCTTGTCGGGTGGAGTCTGGCCACTTCACATGGCATTTTGAAGACACAATTGACTCTTTAAATAGAATAACAACTCTTGAATTGATAATTGTCATAATAAAATACAAACTCAACTCTTCACTATTTTCTACCATACTGTCAAATGTCATAATCACATTACATATACAGGGTGTTTCTTAAGTACGTGTGGAAACTTCAGGAGAATATTGCTGACGACGAAATAAGAAAAAAAGTTCCCATAATCACATGTACGCAAGTTATTGGTTTCTGAGATACAGAGTGTCAAATTTTTATTATTATATTTGTTTTTTGTGAATAAATGCCAAAGCATTTGTGATGTTCGAGTAAAGTTTGGTATCTGGGACAAGTTTGGTATCTGGGAATAATTCAATGACAAAATCAAATTTGGTGTTGATTGTGAAAAAACTAATTTCTAACTGAATTTAATTTGAATTAAAAAATCTTGTCATTCAAAATCACTTGCATCGATTATTTCAAATCTCAATAACTCGAAAATAGTTGCTCGCAGTGACTTCTACCAAGAATATGTTTTTTACACAAACTAAATAATAAATATTCCCAGATACCAAACTTTAACAAAATATCAAAATTATTTTTAAATTATTCACAAAAAATAAAAATAAAGATTCAACTTTGACACTCTGTATCTCAAAAACGAATAACTTGTGGATATATTTGAAACACCCTGTATAGTGAAATATAAGTTATGGAACATTCAAGAAATTTTTTACTGCAATAGGAACATTCTTTGATCAAGATCTAGAATAATAATGAGTATTTCGTGATTTTAGATATTTCTGTGAAGTTCTTATGAGTTTTCTTAATTCAAATCTGAATCCATTATATTCAACAAAAAAGCTATAGCGGCGAGACACCTACCGCAGGCACCCAGAATAAATACAAATTTTGTTTTGTATGTTTGAATAAAAATAACGTCAAAATAGAAAAAAAATAACAGTCTGAACGGAACAAGTTTTAATCAGTAAAATTGCTAAAAAAATCAATTTTAGAACTAAAATTTAACTAAAAAAAATTAATAAAATTCCTATCTGTTCAAAAGTTCACAGGAATGGGGATACTTTATGAGAGTTCTAACATAATGTATATAACGTCCTTTTCTTTTGGATTGATATTTTTTATTTGAAATTTTGAATGGAATATCACTTAATTCCCAAAGCCGTTTGCAAAAAAAAAATTTGAAAGTTCCATTCTGTATTAAAGTTAACATGGGAGGACGTAGTTACTTCATCGACAGACTGTATATTGAAGTGGGTGAAGATTTCGATAAAATTTCAACATGGTCTTCTCAATATTATTTTTCTAGAATTTAGCAACACCAACTGTAAATAGTTTTCGAAGTATTACGACTACTCTGCTTATTATTCGACAATGTAATATTTATCTTGAGCTGTTGTTATTTGTTTTTCAAAAAGCTTTCCAACTATTTCAAAACCATTCTATAAATCCATCCTGCTACTAATTTTCGTAATAACGTATCCCTGTGTATTGTTTCGAAAGTTCTTCGAATAACCAAAAATACTGCGGAAGCAGCTTATACATAAACACCAATCAAAATAGCATGAAATGGGTGATTTTGAACTAACTCCAAAATAGACACGTCTCATGATAATATATCCAACTGACCTACTTCAAAACTAATTTTTCATTGAGTATTTGAAAAGAATATTCCTCTGGAATAACATTATATATTATATAATCTCCCTCTCCGGGGTTATATCTGAACTGAGAGTACACATCAGATATCTACTGGGACTTTATCTTTTCATGGTGTTTTTCTCTCCATTACCTCCAGCGTCCCTGCTAAATGACCCGAGTAAAAACTAGCGACCTAAATTAACCTAATAGCCCCCGAACATAAACCCCTTCACAACATGGCGCTCTCAGATCTAATTAATTCTGAAACCCTGCCTTGCGAATCCTATATGGGTCGAAAATGCTGATATTTACAGGCATAATGAAATTTCAGTAGTCAAACCCGTGGATATAATCCCTGTTCACCGTTTAAACGGTGACGACATCGTTTAACGCATTGGAAATTGTGTTTTTTTCGTTATCTGCTATACACTTTGTAGAATACATTCGCTGTGGTGTTTCGCGGATTAACATCCAGTACATTTACTTTTATAGTACTGTCACCAGCCTGCCTGCACCTAATGGCTTGTGAAATGGATGGATTATAGCGTTAAAGCCTTATATGCGGATCGAAGTTTATCTCACTGACACAGTGGGCAAAAATCGTGAAAGCGGCCTTGTAAAGTCATGTGACGATTGATCTCATAGCTATTTATGACATGAAATATGCCGATCGGTAGTACAGGGTGGACTAGCTCTTCTGTCGAAAATTTGTTTGAACTTTCGAATCATTCTACCCAATTATCAGTATTTGAATTTCAGGGCTCAAATAAAATATACTCAGCGTATAAAACTGAACTAAAAGAGACAAATAGAGATGTTGACAACTCCCATTCTACTTTAGCAAAAGTGATAGAAAAACTAGTTGAAAGTAGGTTGAACAAATTTTATATCTTGAGAATTCGACAATGAGGACTTCAAGATAATGAAAGCACTAATGATGCAATTTTCCCACTTCAGTATAAATTGAATTGACAATGGAGAGGCGGCCACGGCAGTGTTTTGTGTTTTGTCCAAGGCGTTTGACTTTGTCAATAATGGAACACTGATGAGGAACTTCATATAAGACATAGAAGGTCTGAGTCACAGTTATAAGGTCGAACAAAGGTGGTGAAAATTAGAACAATATCTAGTATTGCGGATATACGTTGTGGCGTACCACAAGGGTCAGTCCTTTGCCCAATTTTATTTTTGATTCTAGTGAATGACCTGACAGCACTCAATATATCAAGATTATTTACTTTTTTCTCTGATAATGTCACCATTTTTGGAATATCACAATGAAATTGACTTGCATCGGATCATCAAATCTTATACACATACAAGAGTTCATAATTCTCTGATAGATTCACAACTACATTATTGCAACCCATTTTGGAAAATTTGTAGTGGTTCTTCTTCACAAAGTGTGTTTTCGCAACAAGAACTTGCTCTGAGATGCAAATATGAAAACTGAAATTTTCGAATAAATGCAGAGCATACTTCAATCAAAATGAAGTATTAATGGCTGTTTATATATTCTTATTGAAAACTGTTTGTCTGATACATAAACATAAAGCACGATACACCAAATCTAATATTCACCCTACCCCTACACTGAAAAAAATTTGGTACATTATATCAATGAATACCGTTCATTACCTCTCCGTTCATTTGCACAATGAATTTTTCAACGAGCCAATAAATCAAGATTCACTGAAAAACATAGGCATTTATTGATACAATGAATATAAGTTCATTGATTTCAATGATGATCGTTGCTCAGACCTAATATGCAATGGTTTCGTTACGACAATGGAAAAGTTCGTTGAGGTAAAGAAAATGGCAACTTGAAACAATGTGAAATTGTTCTTTACCTCAACCATTAGAATTCATTGTCCCACAGCACTACAATGACCATTTTAATGAATATAGTTCAGTATATTAATAATTACCGTTTATTGCTTCTTCGTTCACTGACATTTGCTCATATTCATTGGCTCATTGTACAGGATTCTTTGGCGAAATGAAAAAATTTTTATTCATTGATTTGGATTTAAACGTTTCATATGACAATGCAAATGGACTGCTGGACAATTGGAAAGCTTGAATGAAACAGTTTTTCTCGAAGTGTGAAAAACAAAGGAGAGGAAACATTGCTGCATAGTCTAAGCAAGCCAGACAGGAGTGAAAGTAAGTTTTTATTATATAGGTACCGATATCAAAATCATTAAGCTTTCATTACTTAAAATTTTTTAGGTTCAACCATCAGCAATTCTTAACCGGTTGACCAAACGGCCTATGTGCCGGTAGCTTGAATTTCAGCTAGCATTGGATGATTGAACGATTTATTTGAATAATCGATAGATTAGATTTGGATCATAGTTTTTGTGTTTGAAATTTGTATTTTTTTTTTAATTTTGCAAGGTTCGTAATCCTAACTAATATAATTCAGTAGGTAGTTTTTATGGAAATAATAATAGGATTTGTAATCAATGTACTTTTTTGTACTGTCTTGTACTTCGCAGTTTAGATATGAATTATTGTGCTCATCAATTTTATTCAATATTCACGTCATTTGTGAATACGCTGGATTTGTTGTTTTCGAAAATAAATAATTATATTGATAATAATAGGATTTTTATTTACTCTTCCATCTAATGTATATATCAACTGAAGTATTAAATGCATTGAACAATTTTTCATCATAGCAAACCTATCAGAGAAAAACTGGTAAATGCAACAATTATTCTCCAGAAAAATGAACATATTGCAAATATCAAATACATCTCAAAAGGTTCAGGACAGTTTGCTAGTTCCGGAAAAAGTATCATTAAAATCTAGAATGAATTTATTAGAAATTCAAAACAGAAAGTTATTATAGGCTTAACTCACAATACAATTTCAAAAAATTGTAAACAATTTTACTAAATATATCTATTCATTTCCAAAAATAGGAGCACTTTATACTACTGAAAATAAATCATAGAGGCCAATATTTGATCTGGTGTAATTCAGAACATTTTCTCAATGCATTTCATGTTTTAGGTGATGCACCTTCCATCAGGAATGCGATACTTTGTTTAAATTTAACTATGATTCTCCTACATTTAGAAGTTCACTATATCATCAAAATCAAAATAATTTATTGCATCAATTAACATGCATTGGTTGAAGGAATACCGCTTATTCGAATAACAAACACAATTGATTTTTTCAATGGACACCAATGATTGAATCAACGAGTGTAATTCATTGTTTTCAAGAAAACTCCATTATAGTAACAACCAACATTTATTAGTTCAATGATCACGATTTATTGAATTGATGTAAACTATCCTTCGTTGCAATGAACGAGTTCATTATATAAATAATACAGCATTCATTCCAAGAAATTACAGTAATAATCAATATTATAAAAAGGAATCATCAATCGAATGAATACTTTTCATTAGTTTGATGAATGGGATTCGTTAAAATAACGAACCCATTTATTGTATTTGATTATTCAATTAATGATTCATTAATATTATGGACATCTTTATTCATAGTATCAATAACCAGTGCTACATGACAATCCGGATTCCGTTCATTGGACCAATAATGATGAAACTGATCATTGAATCACTGTACTTTTTCATTGTGATTTTTTTTTGTATACCTCTTAACAAAATCTATAATATAAATGTTCAGGGAGGAAGTTGAAGCACTGCTTTCTGATAGACATTATATGAGGTTGGAGGAATATTTAAAAGAATAATAGTTCGTAGTAGCCAAAAAAATCTTGAATTTAATTTTTTAAAACAAAATTACTATATTTACATAATGTTAGAACTCTCATGAAGTAATGTTGATTTTTAAACGGATTGGAATATTGGTTAATTTTTTTCAGTCAAATTGTCGTTCAAATCCACTGTTTTCCAACAAAAAAACTATCTTTTCTACTAACTTTCAAAATGGAGTAGGGCCGCCATTTTGGAAGACGTTTTGAAATGGCATTGGGGGTCGTGTAATACCTCATCAGAATCTTCTTTCAATTCTCAATACGACAACAAAATTTCAAACAAATATATTTATCCAAAACAAAATCGCTGAACATAATATTCGAGCTCTGCTAATGAGGTTCCTTCCGGATCCTATAACGAGATCTAGTAAAATCATCAAATCTTCCGTCTAGAAAAGTTATCTAGAACTATTTTGATCATCAATATTATTATCAGACAGATACCAAAGAAAATGGAATAACAATAAATTCAACTCAACTAATCGGGGAAATCAATTAGTTCTTACAATAATTGACCATGAGTTTATAATAACAACATCTCCTATTTATAAGGAATTTATTGAATCAGAACATTAAACTGACTCATTATAACATGATAGCAATGTAAATATATGAATGAGAAATTTTTTCATCACATCTTATGGTGGTTACTTCTTGCACTTCACTAATTCTTAACATTGAGGAGAGCAATGCGTACCGTAGAGAAAAAAGTGTTTGCTGTTAAATTCACCAACAGTTTCAGACTGATTATTCAATGATATGTATCTATTCAATTTCATTGACAGAAAATATTTGACAGAACTTGTTCGGAAATTTTGACGAACTGGGAATCTGATTAATATAAAAAAAGTGGTCGACCATATGTCTCGCAAAACAAGCAAACTGATACCTTGGTGGAACTTCAAGAAAACCCTCAACAATCTACAACTGAACTAGCGGATCTTAAATATATGCCAGGTTCGACAGTACATAAAATTTCGAAACGAAATAATTTACATTGCTATGAAGTAAAAATGCTGCACGAACTTTCTGAAGACGATAGCGGTAGTAGAATTTAGTTTAGCCCGTTTTTCTTGAATGGACAAGTCAATACACATAATCACCGTTATTGCAGAACAGAAAAACCTTATGAGTTCTGGCAAACACACACTCAGTACATTCAAAAAGTGAAAGTTTGGATGATGGGCAACCGTATTATTAGTCCATATTTACTAAGAAAAAATTTGAAAAGAGTCGATATTTGAGAATGCTACCAGGAGATATTTTTCCGGAAATGATTCAGAAGTCTGGAAACAACATAGAAAATATTCATTTACAACAAGATGGTGCTACGCCTCCTCATTATTTCAGGCCAGTAATTGGATTTTCAAATGAACCTTTTTTCGGAAAGATGTATCGGTAGAAGCGGACTATTGAATAGCCAGCTCGCTCACCTGATTTAACCCCTTCAGATATTTCCTTGTGGGGACTCATGCAGAAATATCTGGAAATATAAGGAGCGAATATCAGAATAATTTCTTTATGTGCCAGGAAGTCAATGGCGAACATTTCGAATATTTATTTGAATTTTTTAGTTTCAATTTTCCACATACTCATCTGAAATAAACATTGACCTTCATTCTTAATTCGATTTGCTTCATTTTGCTAAGATTCAATCAGCTGCCTTGTAACTTTTTTCATATTTGGCAAATTTTGAGAGGCAAAAACTTTTATTTAATGATATCTGCCAAAAAAGATTTGATGATATTACTAGAGCTCATTTTAGTAGCCATATTATTCGAATGGATCCCCATAGGCTCTAACATTATGTACCGCTATTTTTATTTGGATGAATATTTTTGTTTTAAATTTTGATGTCGTATAGAAAATTGAGAGACATTTCGAATTAGGTATTATTCGAACCCCATGTGTCCAGTAAATAATGGACATCCCTCCAATTACGAATAGGAGACAGTAACACCGCTCAAAAAATATTATTGGGTGTCACAGAAAATGCTACGATTTTTGAGTTATTTGGACTTTCATGAATTTGAAAGAGAAATGGTACCCTTTTTACTTTCTTGCCACAAGAAAATGAATACTTAGAGTATTTTCAAGTGGTCCAACTATCAGATTTGTGTTGTTTCTTGAAAGTTTCAGTTTTTGTTGACACGTCTAGAAGAGTACTTCGACCACGCCACTGAAGATGACTGCCGCACTTTCTGTTGAAACGTTTGGAGATTTAAACCAAAGAAGATCACGGCAAAACCCGGAAACCAACCAAAACATATGTTTACATTATAACAATTCCAATACAAGTAAGGTGACTTTGAAATTTTGTTCACAATGCGTCGATACCAATAAAAACAGTGTTTTATTCTGACTATCATCTGAAATTTCTTCGTTCATGTGCGATGAGAAAGGGATGGTTCGTATGAGGAAGAGTGAGACATCGACATGATCATGAAAACATCGTGCTTGATGAAATTGAAGCAGATCCATTTTCATCTGCACTTGCTATAGCACAACGCATTGTAATTGGGAAGCCAACTGTCCACAATTTCTTTAAAAAATACCAATTTCGTTCTTTCCACGTACTACGCGAGCAAAGTCTGCTACCTAGGGACTATCCTGTGAGTATAGATTTTGGCCGCAGAATGTTGAGTATAACTGGACAAAATTTCTTCAAGACAGGTTTCTTCAACAGAATTCTCCGGAGTGATGAATCATCGTGTCGAAGAGATTACACGAACCTCTTCATTGTACACAGCTCGAAAGTGGAGAATCCCCACTTGATACGAAAGGATAGATCGCAATATTAATTCAATGTGAATATTTATTTGGACAGGGATTTCAAATTGGGAAGTGATCGGACCGTACGAACTGCCTACAGAACGAATTCTGCAACATCGAAGAACAATGTGGCAGCAGAATGACGATTGACTGGCAGACTATGCTGCACAAGTACGGAAGTACTTCAATGAAACCTACCCGAATAGACGGATTGGCCGTTGTGGACCAATTTCGTTGCCTCCGCGATCACCGGACTTGGATCAACTCGACTTTTTTTACTGGGGTTGCCTGAAAGAGAACGTCTACAGGAGGCCCATCACTTTCTGACAACAGTTGCATGTTCGCATGCTGAGGAAATCATTCAAAAGGAGCCTGCATCAGAGTGGGCGGCAGACAATTTGAACACCTGTTATAATTCTGTGATAAACCAATTATTATTTACTTTTTATTTTGTCACATACCAAGATTTACGCTGAAACCCACACAAGTCAGAATGAATATATGCTTGTTGATTTCATTGAAAATATGAACAGGATGTTCATAAAGTCAGTTGTGGAATCATCTGCGACTGAAAGTTGGAATTTAGTAGCTGTTTTCCATCGTACAAAAAAGTAACTTCAATTTTATCGTAGGGTTTCTCCATTTCCAGAGGAGTCATGTATTGATTCAATTTTCAACTGAGAATGTTTCTCTTTAAAGAATATATGCTTATTGGAACAATACTGCATTGAGGAAGACTATTTGTATCAACAAAATTTGAGAACTTATTATCATAGGTCCTTCCCTATTTTCATCGGAAAATCAGTTTTTGTGGAGAACAAAGTAGCATGCGTTATACCATTTTGAAGTCTACATTCGATAGGGAATTTCCATGGAAGTTTGCCACTCAGGTCACCATATATTTTTCAATCCACAGAAGCTCAAACTTTGCAAAAAAAATTTTACCAAACACAAATTCGAAACTCAATCCTTTTTTTCTCACACAGTAGTTACTTTGAACTTTCAGTACCAGTCTGATAGTTCATTTGATCAAGATCAGAAAAAATACTGAGTATACTAGTGAGCAGAAAAGAAAAAAAAAGTACAATTTTTGTTTTATTCATGAAAGTTCAAATATCTCGAAAATGGTAGGACTTTCTATAACACTGAAATGTATTTTCGGAACGATCTTATTGTGCCCTATTCGCAGTTGAAATGTTATCCAGTTTAAAAAACTTTCAAATGGCGGTCTTACGCCATTTTCAAACACAGACAATTTATTCGTTCCCAAAAAGTACTTTATGAAGTACCATCCTACAAAAAAATGTTTCAAGGAAAAATTCCAATCTGCTCAAAAGTTGATAGCCGTATTTGAATAACGTCATGACGTCAGGGAGGGGGGTAAGTGGGTACCGATCCAACAAACCACTTTTTCCCGATGATCCAACTTAATCTCAATGTCCCTTGAAGGATAAACCTTCGTAGATAATAGATCCTTCCTAGAGTCATGGTCTATAATAGGTGGTGGTTACTTTATGGACAGACTGTATGATTGAAGCAATATTATGGAATGGTTTAATAAATTATTAATCAATAAACTATCAGCCGTCTTATCAAAATATTGTTCAACAAATTTCCAGGTCGAAGCCACCGTGTTTTTGGGAAATAGCTAGTTCAGCGAAGAAAAACAAGAGATGCGAGGAAATTTCAACATCAAGAACGTAATATTGGTGTATTAATTCTGCTGCTACGAACTTCCACTCAGGAAAATAATGATATTGTTATTACAACCGCCGATTTTGCATACAAGAGAGTGTATAACGATAATAATGAAAGCCGGTGTAATGACTTTGGAACTGCAGTATGATGGTGGAGATGATATCGGTTGGAAACATTGTCTTTACTGAATCTCTGAATTATTCACATAACTGCTTCGAGGAGAATAAACTGTACACACGGTCACGGTATGAAATATCAACGAGTTGGGCTAATGAATATGTGCTTGATCTATTCCAAGTGAAATATTTCCTAGTTCTGTTACTGAAAACTGACGATAAGTCCTGAATCTGAAAAACTTTCAGTAGTTTTAGTATTCAAATTTGTATTCACTATTGTACATCGATTCTTGTAATCTCTGATTTCTTCAATTGAATTTTTTATACAGGATGTTTCATAATAAATGCACAGGACTTCCGGATGTGATAGCTCGTTCAAAAATATGAAAAAAAATTTTTATTAACTTACCCATCAAAATTCAACATTTTCGAGATACAGGGTGTTGATATTTTAAAAAAATTATAGTTTTTTGCGAATATATCTGGAACCGTTCATCGCACAAAAAATTGATTTTGTACGCATTTTCTACTCATAATAAGCTATGTTTTGTGCAGATTTTTAATTTTTTTAAATTCATAATTGGTGAAGATTTTGAAGGGGGTGTTTTTTTCTCCAACTTCTACGCCACTGAAAAAAGTATGATTTTTAGCCGCCTACTTGAACCGCCAATGTTTTTTACACAAAAAAGGTACTCTTGGTCATAAGCTCTAAATTTGACCGTTTTCAAGAAAAATCAACTTTTTTTTAAATGGTTTTTTCCTAATTATACAAAATTTATTTAAACGTTGTAACAAGTAACAAAACCAATCGTTGACTTCTTAATTGCAAAATAAAATGAAACAATAATAATCATACTCTGTTGAGTTGTTGGAAATGTCCGCCGTTAGCTTCAATGCACGCAGCAATTTTTCGAGGAAAAAACATTACTTAAACAACATGAAAGTTGATTTTTCTTGAAAACGGTCAACTTTAGAGCTTATGACCAGGAACACCTTTTTTGTGTAGAAAACATTGGCGGTTCATATAGTACTTTTCAAAACTGTACTGTTTATAGTGGCGTAGAAGTTGGAGAAAAAAACACCCACTACCCCTTCAAAATTTTCTCCAATTATGAATTTGAAAAATTAAAAAATCCTCACGAAACATAGCTTATTATGAGTAGAAAATGCCTACGGAATCTGTTTTCTGTGCGATGAACGGTTCTAGAGATATTCGAAAAAAATATTTTTTTTTTAAATTTCAACACCCTGTATCCCGAAAATGGTGCATTTTAGAGGGTAAGTTAATAGAAACTTTTTTTCATATTTTTGGACGAGCTATCTCATCCTGAAGTCCTGCGCATTTATTATGAAACACCCTGTATATGTAGGTATTCAATGAATATCTCAGTTATTTATAAACGATTTATCATTACTACTGTTATTATTTATTTTGCGACAAATTTCTTGTACTCGCATCCACTCTTCGAAGGAGAAAGGGGTCGATAAGGGTCTATGGTACTGAATTCTGTTGCTGTTTACTTTCTGTCTTTGTTTTGTCAGTTTCCATTTGCTTCGTTAGTTTAGGCGTTGCTGACTACTTGATGAGGCCAACGTTGAAGAGACTGCTTTTATTTCTCTGATGCATCCATTTTTGATATCCTCAGCAGTTTCACAGTTGTTGTAAAAATCAACTCTATACAGTATGGGATATAGTGATTCAATTGTTAGAACTATAATTATTTTCATGTTGAAATGTCGTATCAAATTTGTTCATTTCTAGTCAAAATAACTAATGAATTCAATATTACGGTTAGTTATCACGAGGTTGACAAAAAGGGTTTGACATTTCAATAATTTAATTTATTTTTCATTAGTCACTATCCTGTCAGAAAAAAAATCTCACCGATTATTTCATACATGATGGAATAGACTAATCAGACACCACCATTTTACGAATATATTTTGTTTAAATAAGTGATTATTTTACAAGAGCTGTTTATTCGCGAATGAATTTTCGTCCTCCATATTGGTTTTCATTGTGTAATTTTTCAGGGATTCTTACAATTCTCGGCAACAGTCTATAAAATGACAATAATTTCTTAATCGTTTGAATGACCTTATATTGATTTTCATCAGTGAAAACTCCATTTTCGATAGGATTTCTAAACAAATATTTTGACATAAGGCAACGGAAATACGTCAGAATTTGAAATGTTCACATGCAAAATTCGCAGCAAAAGCTTCTTCAATGAATTGTTGGGATGCGTAACCAAAGTAATATACAGGGACTTACATAATTTGATACAAATATTTCAAGGACATATCCCTGGGGACAAAATAAGACTTTTTTTCTTATAAACATGTGTTCTAAAATCCACCTCCTCCAAGCTACAGACATCGCAAGATGCGCCAAAAACAATCTTAAATTTTCAATTTTGGTTACAATTATGCAGCAAATATTTTGAAAATTCACAGGCACTTGTATTTTTAGACGATGTATTCATTTCTTGATTCAAAAATAAGGTTGTCCGAATTGAAAGGGGTGAATGAGGGTTGCATACAGATTTGAGGGGTGGATTTTAGGACACATGTTTATAGGAAAAAAGTCTAACTTTGACCCCAGGAATATGTCATTAAAATATTTGTATTGAATTATGTAACACCCTGTATAAACAAACATCATCAACGAAGCGTTTGATTCTGAAACGTCTCGTATTCAAAGCTTTAGCAATAATTCCTGTTAAAATATCGATTTGGCAATCCATAATAGTACACCAGTCAACACTATGAGAACCCATGCTTCTGTATGGCTACAGTTTTCCAACTATTGTAAGACAAAAGGTTACTTTTTCAATGAAGATACCAAAATTAATGAATTAGCTGTAATATTGAAAGACTGGGGGTTTAATATGCGAAAGAAAGACGGAACGGAATATAAAGAAGATAGTAGAATATAAAGTAGAGACTTTCTGTCTAATAATTTACTTTAAAGAAGAAGTCGACCATAAAGGATTTCTGTCTTGAATTAAAATTGTTTCCTTGTTGTAGGTAGAATAGAATACAACCCCATGTTCACTAAAACTGGCAAATGGTTGGTTCAAAATACTACAGAAACAAAAATTTGATTATTTAAAAAGCTTCTCAGCAAAAGAGGCAATAGTATCAAATCGGATGAGTTTTTCTCAACCCCGAATCCTTTTTGGAAAAGACACGAATCTACTACCTGGTACAAAAATTGCCCGATAGGAATAAATCAAATATCGAAATGGACCCGAGAAGTAACACAGACAATCGGAATCAAGAAAGGAAAAATAACTAAACTTTCTAACCGATCAACTGCAGTTAGTGAGCTAGCTAAAAGTGGAGTTCAAGAACAGCGACTAATCAAAATCATAGGACATAACAGTGCATCTTCTATTAAACCATTTCTTCAAATGGATCCCACTCATCATCTGGATATAATTAATAATATGAGAAAAATGTATTATATTAAAACAACCGGTCTACCAACAACTGCCAACAATCTGTCAGCCTCTGTTCCAGCTTCATCTGCCCAATCGTCTTCATTGAATATCAATGTCTCATCAAATATAAAAAGCCATGAAAAACAAACATTTGTGACCTACACAAATTGCAATTTTTATTACAACTGTACGGATACTAAATAAAATGTATAAGTTCCTCAATGTGCTTATAATAGAGAAATTGTTAGAAAAAGTCGGTGTTCATTATCAATAAAATTCTTTGTTGTTGGTTTTAATCTACCTCATTCAAGAAATAATCTTGTCGTATATCATGCGTAACCAAAGTAATATATAAACAAACATCATCAACGAAGCGTTTGATTCTGAAACTTCTCGTATTTTTTTAATAAAAAAATTGTTAGAAAATGTCGGTGTTCATTATCAATAAAATTATTTGTTGTTGGTTTTAATCTACCTCATTCAAGAAATAATCTTGTCGTATATCATGCGTAACCAAAGTAATATATAAACAAACATCATCAACGAAGCGTTTGATTCTGAAACTTCTCGTATTTTTTTAATAAAAAAATTGTTAGAAAATGTCGGTGTTCATTATCAATAAAATTATTTGTTGTTGGTTTTAATCTACCTCATTCAAGAAATAATCTTGTCGTATATCATGCGTAACCAAAGTAATATATAAACAAACATCATCAACGAAGCGTTTGATTCTGAAACTTCTCGTATTTTTTTAATAAAAAAATTGTTAGAAAATGTCGGTGTTCATTATCAATAAAATTCTTTGTTGTTGGTTTTAATCTACCTCATTCAAGAAATAATCTTGTCGTATATCATGCGTAACCAAAGTAATATATAAACAAACATCATCAACGAAGCGTTTGATTCTGAAACTTCTCGTATTTTTTTAATAAAAAAATTGTTAGAAAATGTCGGTGTTCATTATCAATAAAATTCTTTGTTGTTGGTTTTAATCTACCTCATTCAAGAAATAATCTTGTCGTATATCATGCGTAACCAAAGTAATATATAAACAAACATCATCAACGAAGCGTTTGATTTTGAAACTTCTCGTATTTTTTTAATAAAAAAATTGTTAGAAAATGTCGGTGTTCATTATCAATAAAATTATTTGTTGTTGGTTTTAATCTACCTCATTCAAGAAATAATCTTGTCGTATATCATGCGTAACCAAAGTAATATATAAACAAACATCATCAACGAAGCGTTTGATTCTGAAACTTCTCGTATTTTTTTAATAAAAAAATTGTTAGAAAATGTCGGTGTTCATTATCAATAAAATTCTTTGTTGTTGGTTTCAATCTACCTCATTCAAGGAATAATCTTGTCGTATATCACACGTCCTATAAATATCAATAGACAAAACTATCAAAATATTTTTTGCATGATTGTGCTTTTTGAAAAATAATTTCATGAATAATAATTTCAAACTAAAACCCCTCGACCGCTTCGCGGTATTGAACTATCAATATATTTTTTGCATGATTGTGCATTTTGAAAAATAATTTCATGCACAATACTTTCAAAATAAAACCCCTCGACCTCTTCGCGGTCTCGTGATTGTAATTAATAATTATATAAAATTTATAGGTCTTGTGATACAACATACGAATATCCCTCAAATTTTGATAAATAACTCATAATATTATCACAACTTCTCAAGCCCGTTGTTTTACGTAACAGCCTTCTGCCTTCGGCGTCGGGCTTTTACCAAATAACGTGCTTTCGAAAACTGTGATAACATTATTTCGTTAGTTATCAATGTTCTTGAAATATTATAGCTGAGAACTTTCGATGATTTGACAGGAAATGGTGGATGGATGACACAAACAAATTGCATGTCCACAAGTTGTGAAACATTGGCATCAACACTATCTCCGTCATTAAATTGCTGAGGAATTCCGAGGGCACTGACCTTCACCTAGAGCAGATTGAATATCTGCAAGGAAAGTATTTTTTACCTCTGAGGCTCAGAGCATTGCTGTTACTTCTGGGTTTACTCTTTTTTGCGAGATGTTTGAGTTTTTTTAAATACTCAGTTTCTTGTACAACCCCTGTGCTATACAAATTCTCCACCTGAACTGGATATATTTGCTCAACGAGTATTTCTCGAATTCCATCCTTCTTCGTCAGATTTATCTTTTCATCAGGTATCGTAATCGTAATTGGTACCTCGCTGATACGACCATCACCGCTCGATTAGCTGACTTTATATGAAAAAACTAACTGTTGCAGTTAAAATTAATGAAACGCTGCATTTCATGAACTCTGTTTGTTTATTTAACAAGAGAATATTTAATTAAAGATGAAATTGAAATGGTTGTACATGCTTAATAATGTCTGTTTGACACGGGAGATATTTCGTTAAAAAATTTTATTCGAAAATTGAATAATGCAATGCATTTCGAATTTTATTGCTCAAAAACTCACTGTAGATGTTTTGATACTCCATGCTCAATGATGTTTATTTTATACGGGAGATTCACCTTGTTCAATTCGATACAGAAATACCATGAGGGATGAAATTGAAAAATATGTGTACGTGCTCTACATTGCCTATTTAATACTTGATTTGATAATGTATCTTAAAGTAAATGAAGACAATGGATAGATTACGTGGGTATCTTTCGAGATCGGAAAAAATGTTTGCATATAAAAATAGGGAAATTGGACGTCAGAACTGAGACGTTATTTTTTTTTTATTATTGAATTTTTAGGGAATTGTTACGGGTTTATTTTGCACTAGAAAACCCTTTCAGTTTTAATACAATAAGATCAGAAATTATCTTTCATTGATATACACTTTCCAATCTGTACGCTACTGTATCATAATGACAACTTGATCGTTGTCATGTATAGCTTGTTCCGAATGTTAGTATTTACCTTTGCCGTACTAGTTCGAGCGGACGTGAATCGGCCTTAAGCTAATGACAGTTATCAGTTGTTCTATTTTGCGGTATGACAGCGTTGTTTTGTAAACATACTTGTGGTTAGTCTATTGTTTTGTGTTGAGAACACAAAACTCATTCCTACTCTATCTCTGTCTTGTGTCATTGAGGTACCTACTTCACATTCGAATACTTGACCTTGTTTGTGTTTGGTTCTGAGATTGAGAGGCTGGCGTTTTCGTCTTGGTTCAGTTGGCAAAACTGAATCTTAAGGTGTTCTGTTCATAGCTCCAAGTAGCTCGGGGTAGTTCCTGGACTGATCTCACCGAACACTAACGACCAAGAAAGCGCCTTGTCAGATATTGACAGTTTTGACCTTGACGTCTGAGACATATTTTCCTCTTCCTCATTTGATCTTCATGAGTGAATGACCTATTTTGAAGATTTCCAATTAAAGTTTGATCATCATTGATGGATCTTGGAAAAATTCATTTCAGGAAAGTTTCTCATATTGTTTGCGATTTTTGACGCTATATATTTTTGAGAAATCTCCGTTCGCTTTGCAAATTTTTGAGGTTAGAAGTCATTTCATCATTGTGTAAAACCAGTGGAACGAGAAACTCGCTATCAGACAGCAGACAGGCCATCAAAGCTGTTATCAGAACCCTCTCACTTAATAGAGGTTAGTATTTGCATTTGGGCTCTACTTATGGCCCCATAAAAGTGTAATCGGAAGTCAGACTGGTATTGTTTATTCCAGGGTGCTCCGCTGCGGCTATTGCTTGCTACCACTTTGCTACCACTCTGCTACTGCTCCGCTGTAGCTTCTACTTTGCTACTGTTACTGCTTCGCCGCTGGTAGTGCGCCGCTGGTAGTGCTTCACTACGGTTTATTGCTACTACTTTGCTAACGCTTATTGGAGTTCCACTAATGTAATTGTTCCACTGTTCCGTTGCTACACGATTATCTTTCCACTATTCCACTTCTGTGATTGTTCCTGCTCAACTGTAGTTGTCCTGCTTTATACCTGTTGTTCCTTCGCCTTTCGTCCCCATTGATGGTACTCTTCGTTGAGGGTATTCGTTTCAGATGTACTGGTACTTAGATTGATTGAGCCGTACCAACTGTGCACACGTTCCCACCAAGGCACTAGATTCATAACCTACAACTTGTGAACTGGCCTCACTGAGAAAACCTATTTACGAGCAGATAAGTTTAGCATAAGAGATTGCCCCTAAGGCATCAGTATTCATAATTTTAAGCTATCGTGACGTCTCAGGCATAGCCCTCACTGGAGGTTGAATATTTCATTTATTTAAACAGTACACCACTCTCAATCAATTGAATTCATCTTGATGGTACCATATTTACAGTAATTTCATTAATTTTTTTGTTATTGTGTACCAAACTGTGCACATACAGTGTGTATAACATAAATCAACATAAGAAGACAGAAATCTTTGGGAGATCGTTTGATAACGAACAGTCGTTACCGACCGATGATAAACCCTTTACTCCCATAAACACCTAACTATGTAGGCTTATTATGGCAAGAACCTGTCAGGAAACAACTACTCCCCTGGCTAAGACCACGACGGGTATTGAATTAAATCTAACAGCTACTTGTGCAACGTTCCTCGAAACATCAGAGGACGCAATTGCAAGTGCCCTCTATGACCAACCAGCAGAATTAGGTTTTGATTTGGACGGGGTGACCACCTGCAGACTAGTTTCGAGGTTGTTGCCTCTCATCAGTGCAAGGGCAGGTCAACACAGACAGCACTGAAGCCATCTGTTCCCCGTCCAAACCAATACACACTCCGCTGATTAGTCAATTCTGGTTCACGAGATGAAAGCAGTTTCTAGGCCACTCCACCTAGCGAGCAGAGGAAGACACTCCGTATCTCCGGGCTGAGAGATTTAATCGAAGAAGACAGAAATCTTTGGGAGATCGTTTGCTAACGAACAGTCGTTACCGACCGATGATGAACCCTTTACTCCCATGAACACCTAACTATGTAGGCTTATTATGGCAAGAACCTGTCAGAAAACAACTACTCCCCTGGCTAAGACCACGACGGGTATTGAATTAAATCTAATAGCTACTTGTGCAACGTCCCTCAAAACATCAGAGGACGCAATTGCAAGTGTCCTCTATGACCAACCAGCAGAATTATGTTTTGATTTGGACGGGGTGACCACCTGCAGACTAGTTTCGAGGTTGTTGCCTCTCATCAGTGCAAGGGCAGGACAACACAGACAGCACTGAAGCCATCTGTTCCCCGTCCAAACCAATACACACTCCGCTGATTAGTCAATTCTGGTTCACGAGATGAAAGCAGTTTCTAGGCCGCTCCACCTAGCGAGCAGAGGAAGACACTCCGAATCTCCGGGCTGAGAGATTTAATCGAAGAAGACAGAAATCTTTGGGAGATCGTTTGCTAACGAACAGTCGTTACCGACCGATGATGAACCCTTTACTACCATAAACACCTTACTATGTAGGCTTATTATGGCAAGAACCTGTCAGAAAACAACTACTCCCCTGGCTAAGACCACGATGGGTATTGAAATCAATCTGACAGCTACTTGTGCAACGTTCCTCAAAACATCAGAGGTCGCAATTGCAAGTGCCCTCTATGACCAACCAGCAGAATTATGTTTTGATTTGGACGGGGTGACCACCTGCAGACTAGTTTCGAGGTTGTTGCCTCTCATCAGTGCAAGGGCAGGTCAACACAGACAGCACTGAAGCCATCTGTTCCCCGTCCAAACCAATACACACTCCGCTGATTAGTCAATTCTGGTTCACTAGATGAAAGCAGTTTCTAGGCCGCTCCACCTAGCGAGCAGAGGAAGACACTCCGAATCCCTGGGTTGAGAGATTTAATCGAAGAAGACAGAAATCTTTGGGAGATCGTTTGCTAACGAACAGTCGTTACCGACCCATGATGAACCCTTTACTACCATAAACACCTAACTATGTAGGCTTATTATGGCAAGAACCTGTCAGAAAACAACTACTCCCCTGGCTAAGCCCACGACGGGTATTGAATTAAATCTAACAGCTACTTGTGCAACGTTCCTCAAAACATCAGAGGACGCAATTGCAAGTGCCCTCTATGGCGAACCTCTAGGGGGACTCTAGAAAGCAATTCTCTCAGGTGAGCTCCTCGCACATGATATTCTTCTATCATTGGCAATTCTTCATGTATTTTAGAATCTGATTAGTTAGGCCTTTTGGGTACTTGACACTATGTGCCGCTGTTAACCCTTTGATCAGGATATTTTGACATCTGAAAGAGTCTACCGAAAGTATGTTCCACTGTGGGAGCACCAAGGCCTGTTCTGGACAGATGCATTCCTTAGGGTTGAACAGAATGTCAAGTTCTTGTTTCTTTTCAGGGTTTATTTATAGGGGACTGTAGTTCTTTCCCCAATACCGTGTTTCTTTCTTTCTGGAGGTAGTTTCATTACCATCCGTTGATGTATGTCTTCCTGGTGACACTTTTTAACCTGCTATAGCCACTGAGTGGGGCATTCATGTACTGGTAGCGTGCACTGTCGAAGAACCAACATTGTGGCTAAGATCAACCTGGTTGTAGCACCCTAGTTTCCTGTACTTGTAGCGGAGACCGTCGAAAAAGCAACATTACAGTTGAAATCCACCTGGTTATACTACCCTAGTTGCCCAGAATTTGCACTCCACGAACCAGATCTAGCACTAAGTATCTTTCCGTGTACTGAAATCCTTTTCATAGCATAGTCTCTAGCGGTAGGTGTATTTTGTATGTGATATTGGATACATTTGATCCTTTATCTATCCACTTGTACATGTATAATGTCACCTGAGAGGTTTGTTACTGTTTGAAACATATTTGGTCATTGAACTGTACCAGGTATTTATCTAGCTAGTTAGTTTGTGTGAGTACATAACCATAACCACCATTTCTCTACTATCATTTCTTATAAAAATAAGTATACTTCTTCAAAGAGTAAGCTGTTTATCATTGACAGTGTGGTAACTTTACTTTTTAATACTGTTCGTGTTATATGGGAATCAGTATAAATAGTCTGTAGGGTGAGCTTGAGTTCATATTTCTGGCGCCCGCATTCTTATATCTCATCACATTTTATTTTGTAATGACCCACTTCCGTCCCTACTTGAGTTAGTTGCGAGCCACCCTGTCACTCTGACAGCTTAGTTGCTATCATAAAAGCATAAGGCTAATTAAAACTCGTGGAAGAACACAAATTCACAAATGAATTATCAATATCAAAATGATAATGGTCAGTATGATGACAACTATAGACAAAATCAACAAAATTGCCGGTATAGAAACTACAGTAACAAATATCACAACAGAAATCAGAATATTACATACAATAGGGAAAATGAAAATATAGATAATAGGAGAAATTATAGAAACCAATTCGAATAGAAGACATCATCAAAGAAACAACCAGTGCAACAGAGAAGGACAAAACAGATATACAAGCTTTGACAATCACAAGACCAATGAACAAAATAGATAGGTATATTTTCGAATTAAAAACAGTGGAGAGAGAGAGACCGAAAATGATATAGAAAACAATACTTCACAAAATTAACAAACAAAAACAGAAAGTTGGAAGAACCATATATTTGTATTTTCTACTTTTTAGAATTATAATGATTATATTATATTCATTACTAGTATAGGATGCATTCAAAGTTGGACATTTTAAACTTCCCGTCATTATTGTTATTATTATTATATTATTCGAACGATTGGAAGGAAGTGAAAATTGAATTTGCAAAGTCACATAAGTTTTAATATGATTATCATTACATTTCATTCACCAAATTCTTGTATTTTCATCGGTCCTTGATATGTCTGCCAAATTTCAGATTTTTCGGACGATTGGTAGTAGGTGAAAATTTAAATTACAAATTCACATCAATATTATCATTATTACATTCTTACCTGAGGCGCGTTCGGCTTTTACATATATCTGTTGGCTCATTTTTCTCTGACAGCTTGGTTCAATCTCCTCAGCATTAGTGAATAACCAAGGTAGCAAGAGGAGGTTCAAAACCGGAGTAAACGGATTTGATTTGTTGTCAGTTGTCATTTTCTGATTGTGTTAATTGTAGTCAATGTAGAATGTCCTTTTTCTGGTTTTCAATTATATCTCAATACGTTCTTCATTGAGATTGTGCTCCAACATTTTTCAATGTTAAATCTAATACAAAAACAAAAATCGGATGTGACAGGTGTCATTTAGTCAACATCATTTCAAAATTGTGCTCAAATATATGTAAGAAACGATAGTTGAAACTGTTATTTCAAATGGCGCCATTTATACAACAATGTTGAGTTTATGCTAAAAACCTTCGATGTAACCGTTATGTTTATGATAATGCATGTGCTAAAGTTAACTAAATCCACCCAAGTGGGGGATCTTCCAAAATTGCATTACATTGTTTGTAAGTTAGTGAGTATATTAGGTACAATTGAGCCTAATGAAAGCGTATTAAATAATTATAGTTTTTTGCACACTTCGTGGGATATGCTGAATAAACTTTAACTCATAGTGTTTTTATCACGCAGTAGTTTCACCCTACATTCATCAATTATTTGGATTACACTAACTTGAGTTCAAATTTCTGTTTCTATATTGAACGTTTCCAATTCTGAATCAGATATCATCCCGAGCACTATCCCTTGCCGACTTTTATGTCATCTCTTTCGGTTTTGTGCCGTAAACCCGAAACCTTTTTAGATTTATTGACAGAATCTTGCGGATAAAGAAATTATAGCCTCCCAGATTTATTTGGGATCAACATTCATTTTGAGAAATGAAGAGAAGTATTTGCGAACTTTCGTTTCATTAGTTTTTTATTTATTCAAGGCAAACAGATGTTGATTTTATTCAGCAGCATTCTCATTAAAGATAACTAGAAAAATAGAACGAACTCGTTGGAAATATTGAGGTCACTATGAAAATGTTTGCAAATAAGCTTCTGGAAAATTTACAGAAACCGTATGACCGAGGGGTTTGTGAAATCTCCACAACTCTTCTTCTTTCCTTGCTTTCAACTTGATTTTTCAAAGATAGGTCCGACACAGAATTTCTTAATACAAGATACAGAACTAAGTAATTACTGTTTTTTTTTCAGTAGTTAAATTTTTGGATTAGCTAGTGAATGGTCGAAATGACATAAGACTGCTAGTTTTCGAGTTACGTATATTTTTCGAAAAAAATACCAGTATCTTCCATGAATTGTCTTGTTTTTTTTTGTATTCCGAAAGTCTATAAGTCTATTCTGATTGTTGTAATGTCTCCTTTCGAATGGTTTATGTCCATTGATCGTTAAACCGCCAACAAGTCTCTCTGAATGATGATTTTATCAATATTTACAATGTTTTTCAATAGTTGTAGAAAAGAATAAAGATGATGATAAAGAATCAATTTTGTGGTGTAATTAAGTATTTAAAAATTTCATTATGAATTATTTAATATGAACAATTTATATTAGCAACATAAGAAAAAAAATTCGAAAATATTCATCATGATTCAGGAAGACTTTTTTTCTCAATTTTAAGCGGTTTAACGATCAATAAACCACCAAGTTACATAGACCATCTGAAAGTAGACAATGCAACAATTAAAATGATCATTGAAAGACCTTCGGAATTTAAAATAACACCAAGACAATCGTTCGTGGAAAATATGGGTATTTTTTGTAAATGTACGTAACTCGGAAACAAGTAGTCTTATGAATTGCGGAAAAATCATTCTCATTTGACACCAAAAACGACATATTCTTACAAATTTCCATGTGAATTGAATCATTTATAAGCGAGAAAAAAAGTTAATAGAAAAATCAGTTTCTCGCCACTTTGACGGTTAATTTGAAGTTATATCGAAAAGTGTTGAATGAAAAAGTTTTTGATTTTTTCATTATCTGCAACTTCTTTCTGAAACATTTCATGCTGAGCAGTCACGTTTTGCCGCATATCGCAAAAACCGTTTTCAACCCATAAAATTCCTCCGCCTGTCACAATTTTGAGTGTTTTCGTGTTTAAATATGTTTATCCTTATATTTGAAACCTCAACAAAATTTTGCACTTGGTCCTTGACTGTCATTTTTTTATTTTTTACAAAAATTACAGGCTCCAGTGTATTTGCTCAGTTTAGTGTTTTAATTCCCTTCATCGTCAATCTGAAGACATGCCGAAAAACTTTCTATCTGAATTATTACTTTGACATAGCATTGGAACTCATTCTTGGAGCTCACTATCTCACAATTTGAAGATAACCCCAATTTTCATGAGCTAAAGAAACTATTATTATACGAAACGGAAATCATACATGAAATATATGAAAACCATGAATCATTCATATCACCAAGTGGAACACAGGTCGGCAACGATTTGGGATATCTACAAATTGTCAACTACACGTGATCACAGTTTATGATGACTTATATTATCACAAACAAAGATAACATTAACGTTTATTATGAAAACAAATTGTTCGCATTTCAGAAAAACTTCACTATTACCGAAATATTTTCTCATAATGGTCTCTATAGTTGTCAATTCAATTGTGTTGACATGAGGCTATATGATTTTGTAAATAACAGTCAACAGAATCATCATCAACCCTAGTAGCACACCTATATTGGTAAAATATTGGTTCAATGTTGATTTCATTGAAAATATGAACAGGATGTTCATAAAGTTAGTTGTGGAATAAAGAAATTATAGCCTCCCAGAATTATTTGGGATCAACATTCATTTGGTGAAATGAAGAGAAGTATTCGCTTTAACCGGGGAAGTAGTTGTTTTCTGTTAGATATTACAAAAAAGTAACTTCAATTTTATCGTAGGGTTTTTTCTATTTCCAGAGGAGTCATATATTCGTTCAATTTTCAATTGATAATGTTTCTCTTCAAAACATGAATCCCTTCCAAGAGAGGTTATCTTGTACGATGGAAAATTGCGATTAAATTCCAACTTTCAGCCGCAGATGATTCCTCAACTGACTTTATGAACATCCTGTTCATATTTCTAATGAAATCAACATGCCATACCCATGACAGGTTTTATGTCTGAAAAATATTTTCAAAGTTTCACTGTACATGAGATAGTCCAACAATCCCTCATTACAGTGTGAAATTGCTTCTGAAGAGTATGTTTTCCAATTCTTCCGACCTCCCTGATGATCTTAGAAGAGTGAAATAGACTTTTGTCGACCAAAATGTATTGGAGGCCTAGCGAAAGAGATGCAATTCACGCATCATTGGAATGAGCGATTTTCTGTGAGTGATACTTCTGAATAACATTCTCCCAGATCTCATTTATAGATAAGAATCTCCTATCAGATGTAGTTCAATGTCCAGCGTGGCTTTAGCCGGGGACGTAGTTGTTTTCTGTCAGATATTACAAATAAGTAACTTCAATTTTATCGTAGGGTTTTTTCCATTTCCAGAGGAGTCATGTATTGATTCAATTTTCAATTAAAATTGGTACAATATTGTGAACATATTGACAAAGTATTTGAAATGCAATATTGATGGCGAGAAAAAAATGTGAACATTCGGCAATATTGGTCCAATATTACTTGAATAATATTGCGAAATTTTCTCGAAGCAATGTTGGCCTCAAAATATCCAATGATATTGGTACAATATCGCTGGTACAATATTCTCAAAATATTGGCAAAATATTCAAACGTTATATTATTGCCGTGAAGTGAAATGTAAATATTTTGCGATTTGGTCAAATATTGTTCAAACACTTCAAGAATAGTATTGGTGGAATACTCTTGAAGCAATGACAAAACATTCATCGATATTGGTACAATATTATTTGAATATATTGGTGGAAGTGAATATGCCTTGGTGAATTATTTATTTTTTATTTTTTTTTGTTATTTACGAATCTCCCAGGTTTTCGGAGAAAACCCCTCAAAAGCAGAGCTTGTGCGAGCAAGGGAGATCCGGGACCTACAGTTTAAATAAAAGTGGAATCCGAACCACTTCAGCTCAGTGACACACGACCGGGGATCGAACCCGGACCGTCTGGGTGGAAGCCAAACGCTCTAACACCTCGACCACTTCGCTCAATTGTCTTCAAGTTGATCAAACTGACACCAGAGCCTGCCTTCCAGTCGCCATAACCACTGAGTGAGCTGCTTCAAAAACGAGTTCTTTGAAGTATTTAATATATCTTCGTAGGTGTTAGGAGACGTTCTATATGTAGAGCCGCCTAACGGATTTTTATTCAGGTTTGATCATTATATAATTTCATTATGGTTCAATGAATATTGTGCCAATATTTAAAATTCCTTTCATTCAAAATGTTGGAAATAATATGAAGACAATGTTGTTTCATCGATATCGATAAATATTATTGAACCAATATTGACCCAATATGAGCTGGTAAGATTTGTTGAATATTGGTGAATTAATATTCAACCAATGCAATCACACTTGGATATACAATATAGTTTTTTTTTTAAACATAGAATTATCTTTATTAGACATTTTGTAAAATTAACAATATATAATAAAAATAAAAGTAGAACTCAAAGGTGCGATTTAGTGCCTTCTTGTTCATAAAACAGAACGTAAGCCTCTCCGCTCACGAGGGATCTGGATGAAATAGGGGACACGCGAGAATCATTATATTCGTGCCACGTGCCCGCATGCGGGTGCCTACAGTAGGCAGTGTAGTGTCCGTTGTAGATAGTCCCACTATGATTTGACAATGCGTACAGACTGTAGCGGAAAGGGGCTACATTGTCTGCCGCATAATTACTCATATCCAAACCCTCTATCGGAAAATTGATGGTTACATTCAATTTTCTTCTGAATCGTTCCATCGGAGAAAACCTGTTTAAATGTATCACTAAAATCTTGGGAAACTTGTAAATTGATAGGGATTTGGTACACTTCCTTCTCTCTCTGCATTTAACACATGTCAGCTTCTCGTCGCCATCCAAAATTTCTTCCCTCGTAAACGAATCTAAACACTGTGATAATCTCAGTTGACCTGTTCGTTGCGGTATTGGAAGTGATAGGTCCCAGAACGGATCGAAGGTGACAGAACAGTGCCCGCAATACGTACATTTCAATGTGGACTTAAGCTGGCCAACGAATGTATCAACGATATTGGAATTGTCCATTCTTAAGTACCTCGACCAAGATTCTTGCGCCTTCTCACCGTCACTTAACTTTTCGTCTATCTCCGTCAGAATAGATTTTGGCTTCTCCGTTATTCTGTTCACATCTTCGTGACCCTCCAGAAGGTATCGCAAGAACTCATGGGCATCTTGTTGGGAGTAACCAATGAAACGAGGTGCGAATCTTTGTATTTTACTCTTTAAAGAGACTGTATTTACCACTTGATCAGAAGAATCTTTTGACCATAGCTCCTTTATCACCTCAGCGAAGGCTTTTATTAAGGCTCCCTTCATACTAGAGATACTTGTGTTTATGTCTCTTGTGTAGGCGCCCTTCTTCAAATACTCCAGCAACCATTTAGTATTCGACAAACACTGGATAACACTGTTTATGAAGCAAGTGTTACCAATATTTTTCAACCCATTAAGACCGAGAGTATTCACTGTTTTTGCAGAACTATGTATCACAGGCTTTCTGCTGCTTTCACCACTGACACCTTTTACTGAGTGGTCTGTAATTGAGTTCATGTCTTTATTATAGTGGCGTGATATCGAACCTGAGTTAAGGTTGTTAGACATATCTTGCGGAGGAAGTTGGCAAGTAGAAAGCGGATATGCTGAACTGTGAAAGGACATGTTCAGAAATCTCAATGTTTGAGGACGGATAAAAATTTCATTCAGATTTTGTGACGATGGAATGGAACCAATGACAGATGCGGCGTTTCCTCTTTGGACTGCGATACTTATTCTTTGTAAAAGAAAAGTCCTTGCTCTAGGATCATCGGTTTTATCTATAAGTTTATGACCAATGAGTTTGAAAAACTCAGAAGCATAACTACCAAAAGAGCCATAGGTTTCGATGGCTATTGGATAAAAAATATATTGGTCAATTAAATTGGAATATTTTTTAATCTTCAATTTTTCAGCAGAATCTGCAGCACCACCAACAAATCTTGAAGTTGAAAAAATATGGGAGGGAGCAACAGTGTCAGCACAGGTAAAGTCCCATACTAGAGGTTTTCCATGACTCCAAGGGATGAGAGACATCCCGTCTGGACGTTTACCGTCGTCACGAAAAACTCCTAAAGGTTCCAAAACAGATGGAATGTCAGCAGTGGATAAAGCACGTTTGATTAGATCGTTAACAGAGGAGTGTCGTGAGAAACGTCCAGAACTAAATTTACAACACAAACCATGAACACCTTTCTCGTTGACGATGGATCCACATCTGCAAGTATGGCTTACACAAATTGAACAACCTAAACGAAGACCTACTGAAATCCTAAAGGAATCATTATCCAATAAAGTGCCAAGGGAAGCAACAGGAAGGGCGTTAAGCCAAGCACCAGATTCCTTAGTAGAAACTGCTTTGAGGCGAGCCATATCAAATTGAGAGTTAGCAGCTGACTCAAAGATCTGTGGTAGAAGTCCATTGTATCTCGAAGTGGAGTGGTATAGTTAAGCGATGCATCAAGAAAACACAAAGTCGTCTCCACAATTTAATATTACCAACTGGGTATTGTAATGGTGTACGGCAAGTGCTATCAATCAGCTAAACCGTAGTGTTAAAAGGACATGTTTCGAGCCTATATAGGCTCATCATCAGCTTATAATAATTCTACAATAAAGGAAACACAAAATAACTTAATGTAACAAGGTATGTTATAAGTACTTACATGGAGAGGAAAAATTATTGCAATAAAATATTATGAAAGTTAAAAATTGTATTTCTACATTTTGCCTAAAAGGCCATCATGTGTAATGTCATTAGGAAATCAAAAAACTTCAACAAAATGGAGAAGAGGGCGGCTATAGAGCCTTAGTGCCCTTTTCTTCCGAAAAGAAAGTGAATTATGGGGCCACATGGGGCGGAATATAACAATTGTGTAAAACGTGCTCATCAGAATTCAGAATAGTCAAGCAACGGGGAAGAACTTCTGACTATTCTGAATTCTGAATTCTGATGAGCACGTTTTACACAATTGTTATATTCCGCCCCATGTGGCCCCATAATTCACTTTCTTTTCGGAAGAAAAGGGCACTAAGGCTCTATAGCCGCCCTCTTCTCCATTTTGTTGAAGTTTTTTGATTTCCTAATGACATTACACATGATGGCCTTTTAGGCAAAATGTAGAAATACAATTTTTAACTTTCATAATATTTTATTGCAATAAGTTTTCCTCTCCATGTAAGTACTTATAACATACCTTGTTACATTAAGTTATTTTGTGTTTCCTTTATTGTAAAATTATTATAAGCTGATGATGAGCCTATATAGGCTCGAAACATGTCCTTTTAACACTACGGTTTAGCTGATTGATAGCACTTGCCGTACACCATTACAATACCCAGTTGATAATATTAAATTGTGGAGACGACTTTGTGTTTTCTTGCTGCATCGCTTGACTCAAAGAGTTTAGTGGATGACAATTCAATAAGAGGAAGATCCCAAGATTTCTGTGAGAATTTACAGCTAGGTGCATCGGATCCTGTTTTAGAGAGCCAAATAGATTCACATTCTATGTACGATGAATCTGGTATGTTAGAAAAGTGGTCAGGTAAAATGTGGTCAATCAAACGTCGGGTGCTGTTGAAAGTGGCAAGAAAAGCTGGTAAAGCGAGTGAAGATGCTAAACGAATGCCTAGACCACCCTTGTTCACGGGAAGCGTCGCTTGAAGCCATGTTAAATCGTTGAAGTTGTTATTGGTTATCTGCTCCAAAGTCGCACGAAGTGTTGAATCAAAATGACTAAGTTCCTTTTGACAGCTCCATGTTGCACAACATCTCAGAGTATACATCAGTTTAGGTATAGCCAAACAATCCTTCAGGAGAAAATATCCAATATGGTTAGGAATTGTATCCAAGCGCGATGCCATCAACATAAGGGAATCCGTTTTTTGGTTAAGGCATTCTGCCAAAGATTCCACCGTAAGAGGTGCACCAAGTAGGGTCCAATTGGTTCTGTCCATTATTTTAATGCCGGGAGCAAAATCGTTGAATCTCTTCGAAATGTGTTCTGAAAGCTCGTTCGTAAGAAAAAGTTCACACTTTTTGAAATTTAGACTGAGGCCGACTTCATTGGAGGATGATACAATTTTTTTGAACTCTTCTAGGACTACATCTGCATTGCCACCTATAGCGCCATCATCAAGATACCAACACTTGAATTCAGCTTCAATGGATCTTGTCATTTTCTCAATACATAAACAAAAGAGTGCTGGGCCCAAAGGATCTCCTTGTTGAACGCCTCTTTCAGATGAAATTACGTTGTTTCCAAAATTAAAAAAAGTTGGCTTCTGATAACATTGACTTATGTAAGGAAATAAAAAGGGGATCGTAATTTTCACTCTTTCTAGTAGAATATTTCTATGAACCATATTGAAGGCATTTTCAAAGTCTATTTTCAGAAATACAGAAGAAGATTCTGGATGCTGATTCAAGAATCGACGAGCTGCATGAGCGACGGCTTCGCATCCACCAGGGGTTCCAAAACCAAATTGTATGGGTCGGAAAGAGTTACCCAATAATTCCTAGAAACGATATGGGAGGAATATTGGGATTGTCATATTTATTCTAGATGTTGAAAACGATATGAAGACAATATTATTTTATCGATATTGGTAAATATTAACCCATGATGAGGTATTTCAAATTGTTGAATATAGTTGAAACGATATTTAACCAATGTGCTATCAAATTCGAAAATAAAATATAGCTTTTTATCCCTAGAATCGATATGACTGGAATATTGAGATTGCAATATTTATTCAAGACGTTGAATGGAATAAGTAAACAATGTTGTATTATCGATATTGGTAAAAATTATTCAACCAATATAACATGTGAATCTCTACATTCAGAACAGTTTCAACCAATATTCCACCAACATTTAATATATTATTGTTTTTTGAAAATTCACCCATATTGGACCAATGTTATTTTTTCATCTACAATATATCTATATTGGCCCAATATGGAACCAAGATTCAGCCGATATGATGTGCTACCTGGATATATTCAGAACATAGAGGTTTATCTGATGAAAATATAAAAAATTAGCATCTGTGGACGTTGTAGATTCGAGGGAGACATGGAGATATCATACAGATATTCGTTTTAGCTGGAATGTGTCCGAATTGCAATTATCTCATCTATCAGACTCAATTCAACCATGACTGAAACTGTTTTTCCCAATTTAATGGGATTTTGGAAAAAGTATTTGAATCGAAGCAATCAGCTTAACGATAACTGACTAATTGTTTGATCGACCAGTATGAAATTATTCTAGAACAAATTCGAGCTTCCATGAAATGAACTAAACCTGATAAATACGTTTTTTCAAATCCGAAAAAACAACGTTGAGTGAAATAAATGTTTGTTGTTAAGGCAAATTGATTGAAAAAACAAAATTGGAACTCGATGTGAAACGACAGAGAAGAAACATAGTGTATAGGTGGATGGATATTTCATTTAAAACATCTGACAATATTATTGTTATAAATGAATTAAATTCAGTTGAACGATATTTCAATATTGATATGCAACCAAACACAGACATTGTATGACTGAATATTCGAAGTCTTTTCAAAAAGAAGGTTCAAATACAAAAAAGAGAATCTAGAATACCGAATATCTAAGAGATTGAATAAAAAATCCAGAGTTATGATATAATAAGGCTGTGACTTGAAAAATCGTCATACAGATGGCGTCTCAATATATGTCAAAATTGCCATTGAGTTTCATTTCTGTAAAACATATACAGTGTGTCCTCTTAAGTTCGTACGTAGCATATGGAAATCTTTTTTATTATTACCTTTATGAAAATAAGTTTCTCTTTATAAAAAGTTCTGCATAGTGGAAAATCTGAAACACAATTATCAGAGCTTACTTTTTTCAGTCGTATACGAGGTTTATTGAAAAATATGAATTTCATGCAAGAGTAAAGTACCTTTATTTTTGACAACATCAAAAATAGTTATGGAAATATGTAATAAGAGTTGAAAACTACGTTCAGATATCCAATCGCATGTATCTACCATGGAAAGAAAATTTTGAGTTCATTTACATTTCCTTCTTTTCTTTTTCGTTTCATCAAAAAACTTCATTATAAGTTCTCCATGGTCGGTAATCCAAAATGCAATCATCAGGTAATGAAATTTCCGTACCATCAGCAAATTTGGATTTTACCTAATAGTAAATTATATACTTAAAGAAGAATCGAAGATGGACGATGTTCAGTTTTTCTTGATTTTTTTTTAGTTGCAGACATACCAACTGCAAAACGAATTGCCACTGCGCGAGTAAATACAAAGGAAATCATCCTACGACATGACCCCTTTTCTCCACATGAATCCATTGAGAATTCCAATAGTCCTAGGTAGAAAAATTTGATAAGCATTGGCAATCGTGTAAGTCACCTGTGAAAAATATCGTCAGATTGTTTTGCAATAGGGTGTACGAGGATATATTGGAAAATTCTTAGCCTACTATAGAACCAAACAAAATTTCAATGTCAAAATATTTTATTACTCAACATATCCTCCTCTTAATTGGATACATTCATTACAGCGAACCTGCAACGTCTCTAGACCTTTCAAAAAAATGTTTCTTCTTGATCTGCAAACCAGACCTCCACAGCTTTTATTACCTCCTCGTTGGAAGAAAATTTACGACCTTTCGAACTTTTTTCAGTTGAGGAAGGAGATGATAGTCGGACGGAGCCAAATCTGGTGAATAAGGGGGGTGTTCTAGTAATTCAAACCCTAAATCACGAATTTTTTGCATGGCAACATGAGATTTGTGTGCAGGGATGTTGTCTTGCAAAAACAAGACACCTTTGGATAGCTTTCCGCGTCTTTTCTCTTTAACATTTTCCCGTAGAGTGGTCAGTAATGTCGGCTAGTAATCTCCAGTTATTGTTCTACCCTTATCCAAAAAATCAATCATGATAACTCCATGGCAATCCCAAAAATCTGAAGCAAGAAATTTTCCAGCAGATTTTTGGTCACGAAACTTCTTAGGACTTGGAGAACCGGAGTGACGCCATTCCATCGATTGTTGCTTTGTTTCTGGATCGTAGAAATGTACCCAAGTCTCATCCGTAGTAACAATTCGGTTTAAGAAGTATACATTGTTTACAAATTGAGCACAGATCGAACGCGATGATGCTACCCTTGCACGCTGACCAAAAGCATTCGAACATTTGGAGATCCATTTTGCAGCAATTTTTCTCATGTCCAAATTGACGTGAACTATATGATGAACGCGTTCGTATGAAATATTCAGTGCTTCAGATATCCGTTTTAGCCTAATCGAGGGTCTGTTGAAATCATGTCATGAACTGCATTGATATTTTCGGGGACTGACACAGAAACTGGCTTCCCGATCGGTCATCATCTTCAATGGAAAATTTACCTCTTTTGAAGCTTGCAGTTCAATTTTTCACGGTCGCATACGAAGGACATTGATCACCAAGAGTAATAAGCATATCTTCGTAAATCTGCTTACCTCTTAACCCTTTTAAATACAGGTACTTGGTGATGGCTTGATATACCCCAATTTATCGATTTTCACAATTTTGGTGGACATATTTTTTCTTTTAATTTATTGCGTAACTCTGGTTTACTTTTTTGACGTCAAACTTTACACTGACACTTCTAATAAGTTATTGCTCGTTGCTATGGTAACGGAATATTTTGTTTACGCAAGGAAATGGTCTAGGCTAACTAGATATCAATACATCCTCGTACAGTACAGTGATCGTTTTGATTTCGATTCTTTCGTTAATCATTTATGTTCAATGTAGTGCTGTGCTGTGTTCTAGAACGACAATTCGTATTTACAATTTTCTACTGAGATTCATACAGGACGAAAAAATGGAGTTCTGGATATCCACATGTTTACATCCAGAGGTGTCAAGGATTATTTTTCTCATAAAAGGTTATTTTTGTTTTTCGGAATTTGCAAATCTCACCTAGTTTTCCAATTTTTTTGTTGGGCAGAACAAACTTTATGATTTTCTGTAATCGTTCATAATTCACCCTGTAGGTTTATTTTCTTTGTCTGTACTTAGTGGAACTGTTTAGTATCCCTAGAAACACTGCGAGGATGGATTTCAACTGATGGATTTTAACTGAAAGTCAATCACTCCGAGAGAAAGTCTCACGGCACTTTAACCGGTGGGATTGAATTACTTATGGGCTCCCAATAACATACTCAACTGATTGAAACTATAGTGAGTTCAACCAGAAAAATTTAGATAAAAGAAGCCCGAAACACAGAAAATCAATTCACATCTGAAACTTTCAAACAAATATTCAAGTATAGGTACTCTAGTTGATGATATTGAGTTCTATCAATATTCAAGGATATGTTTGTAAAGTAGCTGGTCATTTACTTTGAAGTATTCGGTTCATAAAGGCCAAAACTGCAATAACAAAATTGTTGCATATATAAGTGGTATGATAGTTATTAATGATACTAGTTCGATATAAACACCATAATGAAATGCGTGTAACGTTAAACCACGAGTGGTTTAGTTACACAACTCTCATTAACAAAGTTCATATCGAACGTGCGTCAAAATTTGGCAACTCCATTATTGGCATCCAATTTCCTGCTATACGATCAGTTTTAGTGATAAAGAATGTTGATATGGGTAATTAAATTGCCAACGCTATCCCTTTAAATGTCAAAGGCATTGGGGAAAATGTTGTCATTTTGCTACTACCTAAAAAATGAAGGAATGGCTATGCAAAACTTGAATATTGGGGTAGGGAAAAAACATCTTTGAAAATATAACAAGCTTTCGTTGTAAAAATAATAAGATGGCACAACAATCTATTAGAACTTGGAGCGAATAGCAATAGACAAGAACACGAAATTTTAAAATGATTTTTAGTGAATTCTGCTGCTTGTGGAAACTCTATGAAAAAAAAAGTACTGGATAGAAACATCAATTATGTAGTATTTTTGAATAGGTAATTGAACGATCTTCAAAATGAGGTATCACTCGACCCCCCTTTCTATTTAAGATTTAAGGGGTTGTTTCCACCCCCGCTTCAGGGTTGACGTAATTTGAATGAAAACTATCCTACAAAATGTCCCCCATAAAAATAAATTTGAAGTGTTTTTGCATAGATTTTCTGCGGGAGCTGAAATATTCGGGGTGGTACGTTTTCAAATTGACACACTGTATATGAGTTGAGTACTTTTAAGTATACTTTTATATATACCGGGTGGCTACGGAAGTATTGCCTACGGAATATCTCAGTTATTGTATGAAGTAGGATTGTGAAATTTGGAGCGTCGATATAATGACATAAGAGCTAGAATTTGAGCATATTGACATGTCGAAGTTAACTTCCAGTCTGACCGGAAGTAACATCAACTTTCTTATTTTAAATGGAAACCCTATTTTTTTTTTCTTTTCGCTTTATTCAGCATTCAATTCCCTTTCTAATGACATATCACAAGTTGGTATCTAACCAGAAACTAGATCAGAAAAAAATTATTATTGAAATTCACCGAGTAGGCCGTGGAAGCAAAATGAAAGCCAAAAATTGAAAAGTTGGCTATGGAAACCATATGTCACTTGATAACAGTTGCTACTACTGTGATATTTTATTTTCATTCGTCGGCGTTATAAAAAGCCGCCAAAAAAATATTAGAAAAATTGGGAAAAAAACAATACTCTGTAGGTCCATAACTTAAATAGGAACATACAACTTTTTCTTGCCTGTACTATTCAGCATAACCATTCCTTTCTAATGATATAATAGAAAATAATTTTTTGAACTGAGATACCGAAAAATCCAATTATTATTCTTCAAATAACAAAAAAAAAAGATTTATCGAAAAAAAAATTCAAATTGATAGGATTAAAGATAAAATAAATTCAAAACAAATGTTCGAAATGCATTCCCTCAGCGTCAATACATTTATTGACTCTGGTGATATTTTCATGTAAAACGTTTCTCAACATTTGGGGCGTGATATCTTGGAAAGCTCTGCGAATTTTTACTTCTAGCTCATGTAGAGTTGTAGGCTGTGTGGAATACACCCTATTTTTAAGATGCCCCCATAGAAAAAAGTCGCACGGAGTAAGATCAGGTGACCTTGGTGGCCACCTGACTGGACCATGGGTTGTTATAAGTCTCTCTTGAAAGCGATTTTGAAGATAATTTCTCGCTATTCTTGAATTATGCTGAGGGGCGCCATCTTGCTGAAAGTACATTCTCTCAGTTATTTCCGCTGGTAGGTTGTTAATGAATTCCGAAATTTCATTCGTTAAAAAATTAAAGTATCTCTCTCCGGTTACTTGGCCTTGAAAATGAATGGGGCCAACAATATGAGTTCCAAGTATTCCTGCCCAAACATTCACACCAAATCTCTCCTGGAAGCCGCCTTGTCGAAACCGGTGCTCGTTTGCTATCGCCCAGTACAAAAGACCGTTCACACTTTTATCACTTCACACTTCGACTATCGACAATAATCCAAATAAAGTACAGTACCTACCTTGTATTATTCCTGTTATATAATTCATTGTTGGTAAATCTTGACTCGTCCGTAAACAAGATATAATAGTTAAATAGGTGATTCTCAGCATTTTGTCGAAGAAACCAATTACAATATTCCAGGCGCCTTTCACCGTCATTTTCATACAAATGTTGATGCAACTGATACTTGAAGGATTTCAATCGATGTTTTTTCAAAATTTTCCTAGCAGAGTCCTTACTTATAGCTAATTCGGCGCCAATCTGCCTTGAGGAAATTGTGCTATCATATTGTACTAAAGCTAATACATTAATTTCAGTTTCCTCATTAATAACAAATGCTTCTTGGTCTTCGTGAACATCAGGCTCAGTTCTAAATTTTTCTTCAAGCCACTGGAAATACCTTCTTGACGGTTGCTGCCTCCCTAGATATCGCTCTAAATACAATCGTTCAGCGGCATAAGAATTTTTTAAACATTCACCATAAATGAGAAGCAAGTCAATTTGTTCGGTTCGTAAATAACGGGGCATTTTTTGAATATTCCACTAACTGATTTCGATTTCCAAACCCTTTTAAAATGGCAGAATCAAAAACACTACTTCGAACGTCAAAATAATATGGATAGCAGCGTTCGTGACAGCTCTCATTTCTTTTTTGTTTCATTCCAAAATACATCTTAATCAGCCTACTTGTTAATATTTTGGTTCGAATGATTATTGCAATGGAATGATTATTCTGAATAGCACAATCCATAGATAGATATAAGAATATCTATGGACGATGGCACAGACCAAGTACGTTTATGTTTCTATTTAACCTAGAACCTACAGGATATAATTTATCATTCCACATTATTTTTAATTTTATTTTTGCGTATGGCGATAATCTGTTTTGTTATTTGAAGAATAATAATTGGATTTTTCGGTATCTCAGTTCAAAAAATTATTTTCTATTATATCATTAGAAAGGAATGGTTATGCTGAATAGTACAGGCAAGAAAAAGTTGTATGTTCCTATTTAAGTTATGGACCTACAGAGTATTGTTTTTTTCCCAATTTTTCCAATATTTTTTTTGGCGGCTTTTTATAACGCCGACGAATGAAAATAAAATATCACAGTAGAAGCAACTGTTATCAAGTGACGTATGGTTTCCATAGCCAACTTTTGAATTTTTGGCTTTCATTTTGCTTCCACGGCCTACTCGGTGAATTTCAATAATATTTTTTTTCTGATCTAGTTTCTGGTTAGATACCAACTTGTGATATGTCATTAGAAAGGGAATTGAATGCTGAATAAAGCGAAAAGAAAAAAAATAGGGTTTCCATTTAAAATAAGAAAGTTGATGTTACTTCCGGTCAGACCGGAAGTTAACTTCGACATGTCAATATGCTCAAATTCTAGCTCTTATGTCATTATATCGACGCTCCAAATTTCACAAACCTACTTCATACAATAACTGAGATATTCCGTAGGCAATACTTCCGTAGCCACCCGGTATACTGTATTATCTTAGAGATGAAATGAATTCTTGTCGCTAGAACATTCCTCTGTATTTCTGTATCAGTTGCCTATTCATATGGAGATTATTATGCAATTTTTTGCAGTCAAATAATAATGAATATACGTATGTACTTGCATTTCTAATGATATATATCATATCAGTTGCTGTGCATGAATATTTTATTTGTGATGAATTTATTCATAGGAAAATTGGTTGCAACTTCTGAAATGTCATATATTTTTTAGAAGTGCATTCATTATTCTTTAACCAATCCTCTTCTCAGTACCCAGTGAATGATGCTGAAATAGTATTACGGTTTGTCTATCGGTCACAACTCTAGAAAACATGAACGTTTTCTACTAGGCTGGGTTTTAATCGCTGATCTCCTCCATAATTTCTGATAGATTTCGATTCTGATCGTTTTATGTATTTGAAATATCTATCTATCTATTGATTTAATGTTACTACTGATTTATAATTGAATAAGTTGTTGGATTTAAGTTTTTAGATACAATAAAATGATGTAATGTTGGAATTATATTTCTCCACGATCATCACAGAATTTGCCAATTCTGAAATCAAATTTGATTACAGAATGCTGGAATTCTCTCTCTCTCTCTTGAGATTGAAGAAATATTCTGCAACACCTCTGCCCCCATGCAATTTAAATGTATTTACATTCTCTCTCTTGTGATAGAATAATATTCTCACACTGGTTAGCAATAATAACATTAGCCTTGACGCAGTTGATTGTCATCGTAGTGGCAAAATTTGAGTAAGTGTCAAAATTATTGCTGTCACGTTTCCTATCTTTGATCGTGGAGAAAGTATAGTCTGCTACTCGGTTAGAATGAAAATTCGTGATGCTCGTGGTTCCTCACGCTCGCCTTCGGCTCACGCTCGGAACTTTCCACTCGCATCGAATTTTCATTCTGATCTTGTTACAGAATATACTATTCGTTATTTTTTGAGTTTGAAGGCTTTATGATACAAAATATCAATATTATTAACAGCTTAGGTTATTGAGTTATGCCATTATTTAGTTTTCTCATTTATGTCGTTTTTCTGTTGCAACGAATTTAGATTTATGAAATATTGTTCTGCTATCCAATAAAGATATTGTTCTGATAGATGATTTCATTGGTTTCACTCAACGGTTTTCTCATTTGTTGCTATTACAATAAAAATTTTGCTTTTCTCTGGCTCACCGCCCAATTTTTGCTGAAAGCTGAAGATAGAACTCTTTTTGCGAAGAAAGTTGCATTGATGGTGGAGCTTGCAGGTGCATGCAGGTGTAATGAATTGAGAAATCCGCAACTACAAAATGTTCATATTATCATTCAACAAAGATACCATTTAATTTTCTTTTCTTTCTTTTCACAAACGGAATGTTGAAGGAATGAATGTGGTGGAAAGGATTCGAAGATATACTGAGAGAGTCTGAGGGGTACCTGCCTTCTATTTTTGAGAGAAATAATCCGATTAAAATACCACAATTCAGAGGTCTATGGGAGAATTGACATGTGATATTGACTTGAGTCAAAGGAGAATGTTAGTTGAGTGCCATCTGCCTATTGATGAATCTTACAATTACTAAAGTAGTTATTGATCTGCTAGACATATATACAAAATGGTAAGGGTCCCAAAATTAAGCTATGTGGTACCCCCATCTTGACTACCCAGGTAGCACATCATATCGGCTGAATCTTGGTTCCATATTGGGCCAATATAGATATATTGTAAATGAAAAATCAATATTGGTCCAATATGGGTGAATATTCAAAAAACAATATTATATTAATAATATTGGTGGAATATTGGTTGAATAATTTCTACCAATATCGATAATACAATATTGGTTATATATTGTTTTCCACATCTAGAATTAATATTGCAATCCAAATATTCCAGTCATATCGATTATAGGGGAAAAAACTATATTGTATTTTCAAGTCTGTTAGAATATGGTTGAATATCATTTCCATTTATTTGAGAAATTGTAATAACTCATATTGAGTCAATATTGTTTGAACGATATTTACCAATATCAATAAAACAATATTGTCTTCACATCGTTTTTAACATCTAGTATAAATATCGCAATCCCAATATTCCCCTAATATCGATTCTGGGAATAAAAACTATATTGTATCTCCAAGTGTGATTACACATTGGTTGAATATCATTTCGCCAATATTCAACAAAACTTATTAATTAATATTGGGTCAATATTGCTTCAATAATATTTATCGATATCGTTAAAACAATATTGTCTTTATATTGTTTCCAACATCTAGATTGAGATGAAATTTGAATATTGGCCGAATATTCAATGAAACATATTGAAATTATATCATGATCAAACTTGGATAAAAATCCGCTAGGTGGCTCTACATATAGAACGTCTTCTAAAACCTACGAAAGTATATTAAATACTTCCCTTAGCTTGTTTTCAAGACAGCTCACTCAGCGGTTATGGCGATCAAAAGGCAGACTCTGGTGTCACCTTCATCAATTGAAGGACATTTAATAATTTACCAAGCTATATGGTACATCCACCAATATATTCAAATTATATTGTAACAATATCGATAAATATTGTACCAATATCGATAAATATTTTGAGGGCATTATTGCTTCAAGAATATTCTACCAAAACTATTTCTAAAATATTCAAACAATATTCGACCAATATCGCAAAATGTTCACATTTTACTTCTCGACAATATAACTTTTGAATATTGTGCCAATATTGTCAGAATATTGTATCAGCTATATTGTACCAATATCGCCGAACATTTTGAGGACAATATTAGTTCAAGAATATTTCACCAATATTATTCAAGTAATATTAGACCAATATCGCCGAATGTTCACATTTTTTTTCTCGCCAATATTGCATTTCAAATATTTCGCCAATATGTTCACAATATTGTATCAATATTTTACCAATATAGGTGTGCTACTTGGGTAAATGTGCGAATTTCTGAAAATGTGATGGACCTCAACAGATTCACTTTAATCTTACATTTCTGTGCGAATACAGAGGATGCTAAGAGTATGCTGTTTAAAATATACTCCTTTATTATCCAAAAAGGAATGTGAGTTACCCTTGACAAAACTATAGATTTGTGGCAAGAAAGGTTCCAATTCAAACAATGAACGAATCGCAAACGACTCGAATTTGATATGAAATTTTATATTTCAACATGGGCCGTTGTGGTCGTGATGGTAGAACTTTCGTTTCTCATACAGCACGGTACCTGGTCCCGTGTATGGCATCACAAGTAGGAAGGTGAGGTCGTCGACTTCCCAAGCTCGCACACGTTCTTCAAAGAATTTGCTGACGACGAACTGATTCCGAAACACCTAAAATAATTGGTAAATGAATAGATATAAAGTTAGTATTGATTTTGAAAGTTTGTCAGTACCATCTCCAAAAGATCCGCGTTTGAGAATACCCTCAGTTGGACATTTACCAGTATACTGACCAGAAGGTCACCAGGATTATTAAAAAAAAACTGTTTCAGACTCATTTATGAGGACTTGCGTAGGTGAAATAGACTACGTTTATCTGGACGATCTCTATCCGCTTCAAATTCAATAGCAATGAGTCGAGTGAAACCACCCTTCAGTTTATATCGCAATATTTAAGTGGATCGATGAATCCTATTCTTCAATCCGATTGAAAAAAGCTAACTTCACAGCAAAATGTCGAATTTCGTAACCTTAAATTTCTTGTGTTATGCGAATTAAATCACGAATCGTTGTTCTGTCCTGCTCTCTTCTTTGGACCATACGTTTCTTTTCTTAATTATTATTTTGCTCTCCATTTTGAGAAAGACAGTTGTCAATATAAACACTAATCTGAATTTGGCTACTTTCACCTGTCATTTGTCAATTTAAAACTCGTTTATCTCGTAATTTCACTTCTCTTCAAGGCGATCGGTTGGGTCCAATCCTATTTTTTATGGAATTGACTTGAGTGATTCAATCCAATCCGAACACTGTATATATCGATTAGGTGCATCGAATCCAGTAAAGTCAAACCCATTTTGAGCGGATCCAAAGTTGTGAGATAAATATAGTCATAGAATTTCATCATGTTTACTTTCGATTCCTTGGCTCTTTCCAAGCATTTCAGATTTTTGTTTTCTGCAAGAAATATTATTATTAAGGTTCCCCACAAAAATAAATTATGTGTAGAAATCACGATTAAATCTAGTTCGCCAAGTGCGGTGACCGCACATGGAAGAAAATTTCAAACCGTGTGCCAACACCACGCCAGACGCGTTCAATTTTCATTCTTAATTTTTTCTTTATAATCTGCCTATATATAGTTAATCTAATATGGATCAATCAAATATGTCAGAATATTTTACAAAGATCTTTTCGGCTTCTAGGTATTACTTGAAAATTTTACCGGAGACGAATTTGTTAACCTTGCCTTTTCATTTAGACTTCAGATGAGGGTTGACGCAGGGAGTTTGAAAATCCCTGAAAAAAGTTTCCCCTTCAATTAGATTGAGGCATCTTGCAGGTTCTTTTTATAACTAATATATTGGAAGTGGAACATTTTCACGTTGACACCCTGTAAAACTATTTTATGTACAATGTTTCGTATTCATAAAAAAGATCTCAATTCTCTACTCCGTGTGATTTCACATAAGTAAACGAATCTATTATAATACTTCATTTGTATTTATATGATATGAACTTATTCCGTACGTTTTAAAGTTTTTAGGGAAATATTTCTTGACGATAAAACATGATAATGATAATTATATTCGATTTTGCCACGCTGCCAAGCTTTATAGCCTATTCCGTTCCAGATAAATCTCGTCGAAAACGGGGTAGCCATCATAAGATTCGCCCATTTTACTAACAACTTCAGTTTATCTTCATTACTGCACGGAAACGTGACCTGAAGTTAGCAGCATAATTCATGTCGCGAGTAGGAATTATATGACTAGCATAATCAACTTTGAAGCGTTTGAGGACTCTCGCAAACTGTCTAACTTCGCAAACTCTGTCCTGCTTTTGTCGTTTTTTATGATGATGATGCCCGAAGTGATACTAAATGTGAATGTAGAGTGGAGGTCCCTAATCAGGTTTCACACATGATTGAATTTGAACGACATTCCAAGCTTTCAGATGATTACTACTTCAATCAAAATAAGAATACATTACAAATTCTGTTGGAAACGCGTTCGTCATCCAATTGTGAGCTTGAAAATGACGCTAATGTGTTTTGTTATGAAATATTTCTTCCCACCAATCAGTACCAATTTTTGAGAGTCAACCAATGGGAGTTTCATTGTTTAGGGAAGGTAATCGTAAACGGAAACCTTCCAGAATCGTGGCACCTATTATTTTTCTCATTTATACCATAGATCTAACAATAGAAATCCAGTCATCCTAACTCACATTTGCAGACGACCTGAAGATGATCAATGAGCTTCTGAGGAATCCAAATATTCTACAAAGCTACTCAAACAAAATTCGGGCATGGGGACTCCAGTGGCAACTACCACTAAATGTTTTGAAATGTGTTGTTCTGCATATGGGCCACAATAATCCCAAAGTGACGTATTTCTTGGATAAGACAAAGTTAGCAGTAGTTGACAATCAAATTGACCTTGGAGTCACAAGAACGGGCGACCTAACTTGGTCTTCTGAAGAGAGCCTTTCATAATCCATCCCCAGAGCTGATTACACTTTCCAAAGTTTACGTAAGACTTCGAATCGAATTTGCGGTGATGGTTTGGTCAACGTGGTTAGTTAGGAATATTAGGCTTATGGATGAGGTCCAGAGGAGAGGAACAAAAACACAATCTCCCATATCTTACTCAACTTGCGAAGATCGTCTCACCAGGATGCAACTCACCACTCATCAAACAATGAGATTACGAGGAGATTTAATAGAAGTATACAAAATTGTGACGAGTCCGCGAAATGTGGAATTATCATCGTTGTACGAACTGAATGAAGATCCACGCGTAATAGTCCAAGATCCCAGGGCCGTCAGATATTATTTATTTTTAAACGAACGAAATGTGTAGCTTGTCCAGATGACCATTCTTCAGATATTAGGGACTCAAGGTACGCAAAAACATTACTCACTTAGTTGAATTGCCAGTCTACAGAATCGTTTCTATAACCCATGGTGGATCAGTGGACAGAGTATCCAGCTACCAACCTGGAGCTCCGAGTTCAAATCTCGTATACAACAATTTTTTTTTCTTTTTTTTTAAACCCTGCAAACGCATCACACTTGGGTTTGCCATCTCGGTTGGAAACAGCTTCGACTCTGGGAGGATATTTGTTCGAAAAGAAATTTAAAAGAAACCAGAATTTTGGTAAATAAAAGATTTTGTTAAGATTTCCTTATGAGTAAAATCCCAGGGCCTTCAGACACTGTTAGGGGCGAAATTTAGGAAAGGAGAACAGTGAATGTACAATGATGTGTCACGCCTCTAACATACCTAGTAGCTCAGTAGGCGTGGATCCAACAAAAAAAAATTGATTTCGATAAGATTGAAATGTGGGGTTAATTTTTCGGAGCGCCACGGATTTATCGCTAGTGAAAAATCCGAAACCAGCCTGATGGAATGGGACAACCCACTGCACTAATATTACTAAAATATTAAACAATAGATACCTGTAAATGGTATAATAATAATATATAAATATGTAGAGGTTTTATCTTCCCTTACGCTTAGATAACTTGGACCAGAATAAAAGAAATAATCATGACCCTTACTAATAAAAAATATTAATGTATGTTACACAAATATGGTACCACCAAGATGGATTCAATAGATTGAGAGTGGTGTACTGGTTAACTAAATAAAATATTGAACCTCCAGTGAGGGCTATGCCTGTGACGTCACGATAGCTTACAATTATGATTACTGATGCCTTAGGGGCAATCTCTTATGCTAAACCTATCTGATCATAAGTAGGTTTCCTTCGTAAGACAGTGGGTACGTCTCAATCAATCTAAGTATCAGTACATCTGGAACGAACACCCTCAACGAAGAATACCAACAATGGGGACGAACAACAGATATACAGCGGGACAACTACAGTTGAGCAGGAACAATCACAGTAGTGGAATAGTGGAAAGACAACCGTAGTGGAGCACTACCAGCGGCGAAGCAGCAACAGTAGCAAAGTAGTAGCCACAGTGGAGCAGTAGCAGAGTGATAGCAGAGGACTAGCAAGCAATAGCCGCAGCGGAGCAGTAGCAAAGTGGTAGCCGCAGCGGAGCACCCTAAAATATACAATACCAGTCTGACTTCTGATTACACTTGTATGGGGCCATAAGTAGAGCCCAAATGCAAATACTAACCTCTAGTAAGTGGGAGGGTTCTGATAACAGCTTTGATGGTCTGTCTGCTGTCTGATAGCGAGTTTCTCGTTCCAGTGGTTTTACACAATGATGAAATGACTTCTAACCTCAAAAATCCTCAAAGCGAACGGAGATTTCTCAAAAACATATAGCGTCAAAAATCGCAAACAATATGAGAAACTGTCCCGATATGAATTTTTCCAAGATCCATCAACGATGATCAAACTTTAATTGGAAATCTTCAAAATAGGTCAGTCACTCATCAAGATCAAATAAGGAAGAGGAAAATATGTCTCAGACGTCAAAGTCAAAACTGTCAATATCTGACAAGGCGCTTTCTTGTTCGTTAGTGTTCGGTGGGATCAGTCCAGGAACTACCTCGAGCTACTTGGAGCTATGAACAGAACACCTTAAGATTCAGTGTTGTCAACTGAACCAAGACGAAAACGCCAGCCTCTCAATCTCAGAACCAAACTCAAACAAACAAACAAAAGGTCAAGTATTCGAATGTGAAGTAGGTACCACAATGACGCAAGACAGAGATAGAGTAGGAATGTTACGGTTTTGTGTTCTAAGTACAAAACAATAGACTCCCTAAAATACCGCAAAATAGAACAACTGATAACTGTCATTAGCTTAAGGCAGGTTCATTTCCGCTCGAACTAGTACAGCAAAGGTAAGTACTAACGTTCGGAACAAGCTATACATGACAATGATCAAGTTGTCATTTTGATACAGTGGCATAAAGAGTGGAAAGTTTATATCAATGACAGATAATTTCTGATGTTATTGTACTGAAACAGAAAAGGGTTTGCTAGTGGTAAATAAACCCGTAACAACATAACTTATTTTTGAAAAGATAAAGACTTAGGTTCTGAGTGGTGTCTCATGTACTTTTAATACCTGCGTGGTTGTGGAGTTCGCTCTGTGACTCCTGGGCAGGTATCTAACTTGAATTTGTATGGCTGATTTTTATATATATATATATACATGGTGGGGCACAGAAAACGAAACAGATAGAATATTTTCAAAACGCATGTGTTGTGTATAAAATGCAAAAATACGTCGATTTTTAATCCAAGGGGGACATCTTCCTATCATAACTTCAACTGGCATACATCTGCCCCCACCCCTTGGGCACTATCACCCAAACAATTTGAATAGGGAAAGTAGTAAGTGTGACACATCATTGATAAGGTAATTTCATAAGTAATTCAGCCATGTTAATTTTTGTCACCTAACTTTTCAGTTTGCGCCCTCTTGCGGGAAAAACAACCGTCTCTAATTTCAAATTATGATCCTGCATTTGCAAGCTATTTTGACATTAAGTCGGTAACAATGCATTATGGAATTTTTCTAAGAGAAAAAACAAAATGGCGGCTCCAATATGGAGGACATGATTTATTTTGATTAATTATGGTCCGTTTCGATTCAAAATTGATATGTGGTGGTTTGCAAGGTCTGAAATTATGATTTGTTTGTCAATGCAAAAAAAAAGATGGTGATCCATGATGGCGGACGAAATTTGTAATTCTGGTCCGATTCGAATCAAAATTAGTATTTGGGGATTTTTCAGAGAAAAAAATTATGATATTTTTGTCAATGCTGAAAACCAAGAAGGTTTATGAAATTTGTAATTGTGGTTCGATTCGATTCAAAATTTTACAGTATGAATAAAATGAATTATTTAAATTGATAAAAAAAGCTTTTATACAAATGCGCTAAAAAGGAAAAAATATTTTTTTTAGATATGTGACTTAGGTTATTCTGTGCGTAACAGATTCGAAAGCTTACCGCGAGTACAAAATAGGTATTTTCGCGAGGTAAAATTTTGATTCTGTTACGCATGGAATAACCTACGTCACACAGCTGAAAATCAATTTGATTAATTCATTTTAGTCATACTGAAATCTTGTAAAATCCCCATGTACCAATTCTGAAACGAATCGAACCACAATTACAAATTTCGTCCAACATCTTGGTTTTTTGCATTGACAAAAACATCATAATTTTTTACCCTGAAAATCCCCCATACTAATTTTGATTCGCATCGGACCAGAGTTATAAATTTCGTCCAGCATCTTGGAGTCACCATCTTGTTTTTGTGCATCGACAAACGAATCATACTTTACGACCTTGAAAACCACCACATATCAATTTTGAATCGAATTGGACCATAATTGCAAATCATGTATCCCATTTTGGAGCCACCATCTTGTTTTTTCTTTTAGAAAAATTTCATAATGCGTTGTTACCAACTTTATGTCGAAATAGCTTGCAAATGCAGTATCATAATTTGAAATACGGAACAGTTGTTTTTCCCGCAAGACGGGCGCCAGAATGAAAAGTTAGGTGGCAAAAATTGACATGTCTGAATTCCTTATCAAATTACCTTTTCAATGATTTATCACACTTACTACTATCCCTATTCAAATTGTTTGGGCGATAGTGCCCAAGGTGTGGGGGGATAGGTATGACAGTTTAGGTTATGATAGGAAGATGTACCCCTTGGATTAAAAATCGACGTGTTTTTTCATTTCGTTCACAACACGTGCGTTTTGAAGATATCCGATCTGTTTCGTTTTCGATGCCCTGTATATTTTGCAGAATATCACTCTTCAGTAATTTCGAAAGTGTCAGACGCTTTCCATAGACCAGAACTTTTGTCAAACGCTTTAATGCTCCACAAATTACTTCAGAGTAATATTCAACAAATTATACATAAAAATCAGCCACACAAAATTAAGTTAGGTAACTCTTATTTTTAGTTACCTTTCTCACCTGGTACCTGCCCAGGTGTCACAGAGCGAACTCCACAAGCACGCAGGTATTAAAAGTACATGAGACACCACTCAGAACCTAAGTCTTCATTTCAAAAATAAGTTATGTCTGAAAGCCCTGGGATTTTACTCATAAGGAAATCTTAACAAAATCTTTTATTAACCAAAATTCTGTTTTCTTTTAAATATCTTTTTGAACAAAAATCCTCCCAGAGTCGAAGCCGTTTCCAACCGAGATGGCTAACCCTGGTTTGATGCGTCTGCTGGGTTTGAAAAAAAAAAGAAAAAAATTGTTGCAGACCAGATTTGAACTCGGAACTCCGGGTTGGTAGCCGGATACTCTGTCCACTGATCCACCATGGGTTATAGAAACAATTCTGTAGACTGGCAATTCAACTAAGTGAGTAATGTTTTTGCTTACCTTGATTCCCTAATATCTGAAGAATGGTCATCTGGATAAGCTAGCAGGTAGGCATGCGAACATATTACATACTTACACTACTCAATCGTACACATTTCGTTCGTTTAAAAATAAGTAATATCTTACGGCCCTGGGATCTTGCTCTATAAGGGGTCATGTTTTTAAATCAAATCGTGAATGGTTCCATTGGTGAGTGAGAGAATATACATTATTCAATCTTTCATTTGCCACATGGCACAGTTTACCTGATAACATTGTGCGGTCGACGTCATTGAACGCTTTTAAAAATGCAATACATGATTATTTATCTCATAATAATAATTAATTTTTACGTTAGGATCATGTGTTTCAATATATCTATAAATATTTCACATATCTAGAGAACTGACATACTGAATTCAGTTGACTTAATCAATATACATAATTTACTGAATTTACTTATAGCCATCACTGATACAAATGTACTTGTAAAAAAGAGTTCATAAGAATAAATCTTCAACTCTTAACAATTTCCAAATAAATGAATGAATATTTGGTAAAAAATGGTAGTGGTATCTTTTGCAAGTAGACTATTGATGTATGCTTCCACAATAAATGACAAATTCACCGAAATTCAGATGGAAGTATGTCTCAATCAGAGTTTCTAAAATCAATCGTTTTAACTTACCCCAAAAATGTGTTCGGCTTCGAGGATCACAAAGACAAGCTATATCATCAAGTCATTATCCATAAACAATTTTTGAATGACTTCGTTATGATGGCATCAATCATTAGGTGATTTCTGTTCCAAATGAGGAGCTGAGACGTTGCGCAGGCAAGGGATGCATTTCTCACGTTATAACGACGTGCCAGAAGTGCTGTTTCGAAGGTTTTGTTTTGTTTCATACTGAATAAAACAACAATTTTGTTATCCTGTATGTTTTTGATTATTTTCCAAAATAGTCTCACAAACGCCTAACGTTACTAAGTATATGGTAACAGAATTTTTAAGGAAAAACATTGAAACCCCGTTGAAAACTTTTATAAAAACCTTTCATGTAGTTACTTATATTACTTCAAAAATACAAAAAAAAACATTTTATCTTCAAAAAACAAAATAGTAATTCTGGCATTGAAATGAGTTAATGATAAATGTTCAAAGTTTCACAATGAGTAAATGTAAATAGAGGAATATCTCTACTTTTATTACATTACTTGGAAAAAGTATGACCACTCATCGCGTACTTACCGTAATTGATTGCTACTCAATAATTTAAATTTTTTTAATATTGTTTGAAGTTCAGACTCAAAATGCCATAAAAGAGCCACTATTCGATCTCTTTGATCTCTTCTGCTATTTCAGAAAGTTCTGTCAGTAAGTTTTTCTTGAAAGTGAGTGATAAACAGGACAATTACCGTTTCAGAAGTTTTATATCGTAATATTGCCTGATAATTATCTCTTCTTGAGTATTGAAACACTCAGTTAGTCTATGTTCTTCTTCTTCCTCAAAAACTTATGCGCAACTATTCACCACAAAGATTTGTTTTATACAGTGTTTTTAACAGTTTGTTCATAAGCTTGTTTGAGAATTTCAAATTATTAAAAAAAAACCTTTGTCATTTTCAAACAAAAACTAACCAGATTCAAGACATCTCCCGGAACTTTATATCATCCTCCAGACTATTTAGCAAGGAGATTTTCTCATCGCATTTCATGCTCTGTGGCACGCCAATGACTCTTATTCCAGGATTTTTTCCAGCATCGGTCAGTTCGGTCCCTAGTTGACTCTCGGAAACTCTCTCCCGAGAGGATCATACGTGCTGGGAATCCTTGTAAGGTCTTGATGGGAATATATTCTGACGGAGAAATTCGCCCTAGTTGAATTAAACATCGTCGGCCACTAGGAATTCAGATGGGTTTATCTAAACTCGATTCAGGGGATATTCCGCTTCCAAGGGCCATATTAGACAGGATCTTATAAGTTCTGCCGGAGTCTTTGGAGTAATTTGAATCGATTAGTGACGGTGGTCGTCTTCCTTGTCTCGTCTCATTAGCGAGGCTGGACCCTCATTAGTGAGAAACAGGATGTAGTCTTTTTTGGAGGGCTTGACTAGAATATGAAATTTCTTCTTTGCAAATGGATTATGAGCAATTATTGTCAAGTCATTCACTTCAGTGGAGGAGCGCTCTACTATTTAAATCATCCTTCGATTTTGATGCTTTTTTAACGTGGATAATGAAAAATACTCTTCATATTCCTTATATAATTTTTTTCATTTTAAAAAATTTCTAATATTATTCTTGAAATAACTTTATTTAAAACAGTATAATATTTGAAAAACGATATCCAATAGCATCCAATAGCAATCGTATAATGTAGAGTAGAACCATTGTTTAAATAGAACATAGTTAGTCAATGCCTGTGGAAAAGGTATTGGACACAAACGCGAGTGTCATCTAGCGTGATTAGTTACAAACATGAATATTTGACGTCATTTTAATGCATGTTTCTTCAAAAAAACCCTGATTTTAAAGCTTTTCCATTGTTTTAATCAAGTTACGACATGACTTGGAGGCCAGATCACTGAAGTTACGACATGACTTGGATGCGAGCTCACTATCGCCATCTACATGTCGCATCCATTTTGATCCAATTATAACCCCATAAGGTTGACTAACTATCTTCTATATAAACAATGGTAGAACCCTTCCGAATAATATTGGGCTAAAGAACAGAACAGACAGGTGAGAGCCAGTTATGAAGACAAATTCAGTTTATTTACTATCGATAGTAGATAATGACCCATGTTTTACACTTTTTCACTCCAATTCACCTTCATTGGAGGCTATCACGTTGGTAGCACAGGACAAGTACAAATCAACAACATTTTCAGTAAACCCATAATTTTTGGTTAAGGGGTACCTCGAGGTAGTGTCTTAGGACCACTACTATTTGGTATATATCAATAATCTATACAATTCAGATTGTATTGATGAAGTTGATGCTTTTGCTGATAGAACTGTGATTTCTTATGGTGCTTCAACTCAGAATGGATCGAAACAAATAGCTAATGGAGATTTGGGAAATGTGAAAAAATGGTTTGATCGTAATTTATCTATAAATTTTGATAAAACGATTTATCTTTCCTTCACCTGTTATCAGAATTCTTTGCTGTATTTGTGTAACTCAAAATCGGTAGTATGTTTGAAATTAATGAAACCAAATCTATCAAATATTTAAGAATAGTGTTGACAACCATATGAGGTGGAACCACTATATTTTTTCATCAAAGAACTGAGATATCTGATATCCGAATCAAAGTTTATGAAAGAGTTTCTCTCACTAAAGCTCCTTGAAATGCAGTACATTTCCTACCACAATCTTTGGTATAATCGGATGAGGTGATGTTAAAGGAAGTCTTCTTCATAATTTGAGTGTAATTAAAGAATAAAAAAAATTGTACGCCATGAATTTTTTTTCCTTCTGATCTTCTAAATAAGAATAGAAGGAAGTTTGATATTGTACAATTGTTTATCTATAGGATTTTGATCCACATTTAAAAAAATATCTATATAAATCATAGAAAGAGGTATAATAGAACTGTCACGATAAAAAATAGATTGAATGGAAAATAAGCACAAGAAATTTCGTTTATGGTTCTTCAAAATTGTTCGACAAACAACCAGATATTGTTGAAATGACTGAATCTATGTATTCTTACAGAAACAGAGCAGAAAATTGGTTGAAAACCACGAAAACAATTCTTTTTCATAATTTCATAAATGTTAATTATTGGTTACATTTATTTTGTTTCAATATACACACCTTTAAAATATTCAGATTGAACAAAATATATTCAGAAACAAGATTGGAAATGAAAAAGAAAGATTACTGGAAAAGAAATCTGTAGTTCACAATGAACTTATAACATGAGGCATAAGATGTCCGGAGGACTGCTTATTGCTAATATCCTATACAATAGGAAAAGTTGGGTGGCCGGCGTTGAGATGGCGCTCGCAGTTTGGAGTTATCCACTGTGCGGGCGTGATCTCAGTTTCGGTCTTGGAATAGGCTTGTTTGTCGATTCATTCGTTGCAGTCATTAGATATTGACTGCTAGACCTAACCTATACTGATGGGGAGCAACACTCCCAAATCAATATATAGGTGGTCCGAATGTTTCGATGAACATTCCCATGCAACAAGCAATTGCAGAGATAACCTTGTAGAAACTCTGCACGGAAATTTCATCAGATGTAATTCAATGTTCGTCGTGGCATTAGCCAGGAAAGTAGTTGTTTTCTGATGGATTTTCGACCCAACTTTTCCTATTGTATAGGATATTAGCAATGAACAGTCCTCTGGACATCTTATGCCTCATGTCATGTGCTCATTGTGAACTACATATTTTTTTTCCGTGTTATACGATCTTGACGATCGTGGTTCATGGGTATTGCTCAGTTAGGTGGCCGGCGTTGAGATGGTGCTCGCAGTTTTGTGTTCTCCACTGTACGGGCGTGATTTCAGTTTCGGTTTTGAAATGGGTTTGGTTGTCGATTCATTCGTTGCAGTCATCATTTATTGACTGCTAGATCGACCCTATACTGATGAGGAGCAACACTCCGAAATCGATATATAGGTGGTCCGAATGTTTCGATGAACATTCCCATGCAACAAGCAATTGCAGAGATAACCTTGTAGGAACTCTGCACGGAAATTTCATCAGATGTAATTCAATGTTCGTCGTGGCATTAGCCAGGAAAGTAGTTGATTTCTGATGGATTTTCGACCCAACTTTTCCTATTGTATAGGATATTAGCAATGAGCACTCCTCCGGAAATCTTATGCCTCATGTCATAAGCTCATTGTGAACTACAGATTTATTTTTCGTCTTATACGGTCTTGACGATCGTAGTTCATGGGTATCGCTCAGTTAGGTGGCTGGCGTTGGGATGGCGCTCGCAGTTTGGTGTTATCCACTGTGCGGGCGTGATCTCAGTTTCGGTCCTGATATGGGTTTGGTTGTCGATTCATTCGTTGTAGTCATTAGTTATTGACTGCTAGACCTTCCCTATACTGATGAGGAGCAACACTCCGAAATCGATATATAGGTGGTTCTAATGTTTCGATGAACATTCCCATGCAACAAGCAATTGCAGAGATAATCTTGTAGGAACTCTGCACCGAAATTTCATCAGATGTAATTCAATGTTCGACGTGGCATTAGCCAGGAAAGTAGTTGTTTTCTGATGGATTTTCGACCCAACTTTTCCTATTGTATAAGATATTAGCAATGAGCAGTCCTCCGGACATCTTATGCCTCGAAAAAATTTCTGTTAGTTTTGAAATAGTTCTTCAGATAATATATGGTTAACCTTGTAACAAGATTACCTAGTAAGGTTCTTTTATTGGAACGTTTTATACACATTTATAGTTCTGTATGTATTAATTTATGAATAAACTTATTTTATCCATTTTATTATTATTTTCGAGGGAAGAAAAATTAAATTTGCTGAAACATTTCAAGAAGACAACTAAATTATTTTAATATCATTATCTTGATTTCAAAAGATGTATAATAGTACATTATATACCGCGGGACTGAAGTAGTACATTTAATCCTGAAGGTAAAGTTTATGGCCCGACCGCAGGGAGGGCCATAATTTACCTGAAGGATTAAATGTACTTCAGTCGCAAGGTATATACGATACTTTTCGTACTTCCGGTATGATTTTATTAATTATTTCAATAATTTCAATCAGTTTTTTCTCTCTTCAACTCATTTAATAAACTGTCTTTAAAATAAGCTACCATAGTAACATTGCGTTGTGACAGTTATAATTTAGAAACATTGTCATTACTAGTGTCATTGTAAAGAAACATTGTTATTGATAATTATTGGTATCATGAGTGAAGAAGGTGTATCTGATATTGATAAAAGAGCAGCCGAAGTAGGTGAAGAATTGTTACCACCGAAATCTAGAAAACTATACGAGCAGCAGTACGATGCAGGAAAGACTGGTCAATATGACGAACTGTCACAATATTAATTTGAATATTAACGTTAATTACCATTCTAATTAAATATATTTTTCAATAAAATATCCCTTAAATTCGTTTGTTTGCGATTTAATCGTTCCGGGAGTTTCGTCAATATTTAATCCCGGAGGGATTAAATGTGACACTTTAGTACCTGTCACAAGGGAGTGAAGTTGTCACTTTAGGCCCGGAAGTACGAAAAATACATACATATTGTCGCGACTAGGGCTACTAGGGTAGCATCCTGAGCCGTACAAGGGGTTGTTTCCCTTATACTAAATGCGACTTGGGGTGTAGCTACAGATGGTAGCTATTAAAACTCAAGGGGTAGCAAAGGAATATAAACATTTATTATAGAACAACAGGGATACTGGGGAAAGTTATATACACAATTAAAATAAGGGACATTCAATAATAAAATATGGGATACAAATAAAACTCTTACCTAAACCTATCACTCAACTAATACTTACAGCTAAGCTCAAAAGGGCCTAGCCTATAAGGCTATCTGAGCGCCAGGGCCCTCTCCTCTATGGGAGTCTATTACCAACTCTCTCATCGTTCCATTTCTCTTGTATTTATATAAGGAAATATGTTTATTTCATTCGGTCAACGATTTTAGCTCGTCACGCGACTTCGCTAATTTCAATGTCGGTCGCATATGACAATGAACTTCTATATCGTGGACGAATTAATAAACAACAAGATGAATGGATCAATGCAATAAAACAATTCAAAGGGCAGTACTCAATATTTACGAAAATATCTGAGTTTTGGTTTGATATTTTCAGCAGAACTGATGTTTCAATATCTGAAACTTAATTTTTTTTACATTTTGGCAAATTTACCGACTAGATCGTCGATTTCTGTTCTATAATGGAAATAGTACTTTTAATTACAGAAATTTTCAAAATAAAACATATAATATAAGTTAGTAGTGTTGACCGGTTTCGAGATAACGCAAATTGTTCCTCTGCTATTAAACGGAAATTTGGACTTTGGATCCGTTGTATAAAAAACAGTAATTTTTTTTATATTTCAATATATGAATGAATTGCGTACTATGCGGAGATGACATCAACTTTTCAATTTTTAATAGAACATCTTTCTTCAACTGACCTTAAAGTGGTTGTTATAAATTTAAAACTGGTCATTGATCATTTTCAGTTTAATTGTTGAGTAATGAATAAAGAACAGACAACTGTACTAGTATCTGAGATCATTTAACGTGGTCTTTATCGGATGGAAATAATGAAAGAAGTCGAAACTCATAGAAAATATTGAGAAGCGTTTAACGATTAATGAACCGATAAGTTGAATAGACCATTTCAAATGAGACATTTCAGCGAATGAAGTGATCACTTACAGACCTTCGAAATACAAAAATACACCAAGATAAGGGTATTTATTTCAAAAAATTTACATTACTCGAAAACTAGTCTTCTTCAGAATTGCGAAAAAATTATGCTCATTCACCACAAAAACAGACACATTCTCACAAATTTTCACGCGAACTAAATCATTTATACTCGAGAACAAAATTAAACATTGAAAAATCGGTTTTTTGCGAATTTGACCTTTAATATGAATTTGAATATCGAAAAGTGTTATATACAATAGTTAAAAATTTTTTATTATCTTTAACTTTTTTTTCTGAACATTTTCCACCAAGTGGTCACTTCGCCGCAAATCACAAAAGCCGTTTTCAACCCATAAACTGCATCCCCATCTCACCATTTTGAGTGTTTTTGTGTTTAAATATTTTCCTCAGCAACATTCTCCACCTGGTCCTTGCCCGTTACTTTTTTCTTTTCTGGCGAATTTTCTTTTTATTTGAATCGCACTGTACACTCGCATTGAGTGAAGAAATGAATATAAAATTGGATAATTTTCCTTCGGGCCCAGCCTCCCGCGACCTTTCGACATCCGCTTCTCTCCAACTCACATCTCTTAAACTTTCTCAGCAAATATTTGTCCAGAACAGCACCCTCGTCTCTCATTTTACAGCACTCATCTGAGGAGGCAAGGCACGCTATAGGACCACTCCAAAGGGTTAAATAAACCATTCCTGCAGCCGGGAATATTCAAACTAGACAACTCAGACAAATCGTGTTAGGGTCGAAGTTTGGTCCCCGCTTTTTTCGTCGCCGTCATTTTCCCAGCGAAGCCGAGGAATCTTTATTTGCAGGCACTTCTGCGGAGAATCGCTAAGTGCCATCTTCAAATTCCTGAAGGGCCATGAGCGTATCGGGAGGAAATCTGCTATTACTGCAAAACGGAGCGAATTTGAGTTTTATCTTTGGATGCGTTAACGTTAATGTTAAACTAATAACTGCGTTGGATAACAATTCGTTAAAAGCAGGTTTGTCTGAGATTCTTCGGCTCTCGTTTTCAGATAAGTAGATTCGGTGTGATAGAATTAGAATTGGAGGAAAATATCAGAAGCAATTATGAAAATTGTCTTTCAGTCAATGGATTGCAGTAGATTCGGAAGAACTTTCAGACGATTTTCTTACTAATATGCATTATTGTATATAAAACTTAATTTTCATTTATGTTAGTTCATGATTAATAAATCATATTAGAATGTGAAATCAGGATGGATAATGGATGAATGTATACATAGAACCTGCATGAATTCAAGAAGCGCACTAATTCTTATCGACTTTTCCTCGGATCTCACGATGTTCTCTAAACATAACAGGATATCCATTTCGTTGATTAATGCAACAAAATGACAAACACATCCAGAACAATCTCATTGACAGTCATTAATCATCAAATGGATCAATGGTATTTTTCCATCATGAATAATCTGAAAAGGAATCCAAAGTGTTATTTCAGTTCATCTTCGTATACAAGGAGCGAAGAAAATTTAAATGATCATGTTATCGATCCAAACATATGGAGATACCTCTACTACAGAAAGCAGTTGAAATTGTTTTGGAGATGAATTTAAGGCGAGCAATGTCCTGTTCTAAGATAGATTTTGATTATCCAATAGCTTTCTTCGATTGATCTCAACTACTGGTAAAGTTGTCTGTTCTGCATTCATCACTCAATAACCCCATCTGGTTTTAGATTTTTAACGATCACTGCAAAGTCAGTTAAAGGAGGATGATCATAGATAACTCAAATGACCATGAACGGAATTAATTTATCATGGTTAAGCATTTTCCTCCTCAAACTAATATACAGGGTGGGTCACGGTCGATGGTACCTTAGACGTTTACGGAGAACGGGGCATAGGATCATTTTGAAAATGCGTTGCCGCTTATACCAGAAAGTAGCAGCATCTTTGTTATTTCAAATGGGTCACCCTGTATATTACCACATTTTTGAACTTGTTTGTCATTCTTTCCTAATTATTTTTTCTTCATACTCCTCTATACCTATCTCTAACGGTTTTTGAGATACTGGTTATTTTCCATATTTTTTATCCAAAACATAGCTCGAATTGAATGTTTATTTCTGCGGTATTTGGATTCTTAGGAAGTTGCAATTTTGTGTTTAGTCCATCAGGATCATGTACATTGATTCTGTATAGAGAAGTTTGTTCTGCGTTATACAGGGTCGTTCAAAATTCATGATCTTACTGCTAGATACAGAAAGGGTTGAAAGTGCGTTTTTTTAAATGGAACATCCTGTATATTATGAAATATCCTGAAAGATGACTAAATTCCCTTCGAATTGATATACCTTTTTATTATTATATTATTATATATATATATATATATATATATATATATTATAATAACTATACCTAAATATACAGGACCCTAATTGCACACCATGTCCCAGGGACGTCCCTATTTGGTACAAATTATGTCCGAATGTCCGGGACTTAAAATCATTGTCCTTGGGACGTCCCATTCAGTGCATTTTCATGAATTTCCCCAAAGGACTTCCTATGGATGTCCCAATCGGTACATCGTAAAAAACGTCTCTGCGAAGACGTCTTTGGGATGTCCTGGGTCGGATATATTTTGTGATGTTTCCTAGGACATCCATTCATCCATCCATCCATCATTGTTAGTAAGTATTCTGGCATGTCTTTGAAAGGACGTCCCATGGTTGTCCTGGTACGGGACATTTAGGAACATCCCGCATGAATGAATACTGGACGTCCCAATTGGTTAATCTTAGAATATCTCCCTGCGAGGACTTCCTTAGGATGTCCTGGTTTGGATATATTTTCTAGAATTTTCTAGGATATCCATTGGATGTCCTGGTTGGCATGTATTTGGCATGTCTTCAAAAGGACTTCCTATGGTGGTCCTGGTACGGGGACATTCTGGAACGTCCTTGATGGATGTACATCGGACGTCATCCCAATCAGTGAATTTCAGAAAATGTCCCTGCAAGGACTTCCTTGGGATGTCCTGGATTGAACATTTTTCTGAATGTTTCCTAGGTGCATCCATCCAAAGATGAAGGATGGATGATCATAAAAATTAAACAAAATTCGAAAACAGTTACAATAATTAGGCCTCCATGTGTACCCAGTACCCGTGTATACATCCCAGCAAGTGGTTTTACAGAAGAGGTATAAAATGGATCGCATATTTACAATAGGGCTAAACATTATAGCGAAAACAACACATCTGAAAGAAAACCCTTTTCGCTATCATTATGGTCATCAGGGGCCATATTCTCGAGTTTGTGCGTATGCCAATACGATTCACTGTTTCACAACAATGAAAATAAAAAATTTATGTTTGTCTCTCTTGTTCGTATACGGATTGAAACCGAACATTTCCTCTATGTATGGATTCCGTGCATAAAGTTGTTTTCTGTGTTTTGTGTTCGGTGTTCAAGTGAAGTGTTGACGAATTGACAGACAATTGTTGAGTATTTATCAGCTATGGCGGCTTTTTTATCGTCTTTTGAGATTAATTAGTTTAGTGACTGTTCTGTAAGTTATTTTGTGTTCATTCCGTGTAGTTATATCTATAAATGAAAATAAAAGTTTTGTTATACTATTCAATAGTTATTAGTAACCTATTCAACACTGTTTTGAAAAAGTTGTTTCCGTAAGACAAGTAGAGTTGTGTGTATCCTTTAAACATGTACAAAACCGAATTGAATGACTCTGAGAGAGTGCTGAGCTTACCTAGTTAGTGAATCTGGTTCCATCCAAATTGGTATCTCCAGTAATCCACAACAATATCATAATCTTAGTCCTGAAAGAGATGTAGGAACAAACACATCTGATAATTCTGCACATCCTAAGGACGTCCCAGATGTACTTTCGATTGATTTAATTCGGGGACGTCCAATGAACATCCCAAGTGGATGTCGATTGAATGTCCTTATATAACGTCCAATTTTGGTGAGAAGTCGAAACATTGGTACTTCCCACGGATGTCCAATGGACGTCAGCGGTACCAATACTGCAAGTCCTAAGGACGTACCAACATTGCACGTCCTAAGGACGTCCAAGATGTACTTTCGATTGATGTAATTCGGGGACGTCCGATTAACATCCCAGGTGGATGTCCATTGGATATCCTTATAGAACGTCCAATTTTGGTGAGAAGTCGAGACATTGGTGCTTCCCACGGATGTCCAATGGACGTCCGCGGTACCAATTTTGCACATCCTAAGGACGTCCCGAATGTCCTGAGAGGATGTCCTATGGATTACCATCGAACTTCATGGTGCTATTAGGGGATGTTCCATTTAAAAAAACGCACTTTCAACCCTTTTCGTATCTAGCAGTAAGATCATGAATTTTGAACGACCCTGTATAACGCAGAACAAACTTCTCTATACAGAATCAATGTACATGATCTTGATGAACTAAACACAAAATTGCAACTTCCTAAGAATCCAAATACCGCAGAAATAAACATTCAATTCGAGCTATGTTTTGAATAAAAAATATGGAAAATAACAAATATCTCAAAAACCGTTAGAGATAGGTATAGGGGAGTATGAGGCAGAAATAATCAGAAAAGAATGACAAGTTCAAAAATGCGGTAATATACAGGAAGACCTATTTGAAATAACAAAGATACTGCTACTTTCTGGTATAAGCGGCAACGCTGCATTGCTGAAAATATTTTAGATCGATAGACCAAGAGCAACTACTTTAGAAACCAAATTTTCAGAATGATCCTATTTCCCGTTCTTCGTAAACGTCTAAGGTACCATCGACCGTGACCCACCCTGTATAATTTTATTCACAGTAGCTATATACTACAACTTTCATATTGGTCCGAGAGGAATGACACCTAGCAACCAAACATGTTACTCAAAATGCCAGTTGAAAGAGTTTGCCAATATTGCATAGAAACTGCAATGTTGGCTTTTCCTGTTTGTTCAATAATATGTGATTGAATGAATGAATTCATATAGTGAAAAAATAAAAAACTGTCTTTTATCCAGAACTGCTAGCACAGGAGCGTCAGACAAAAAGTGTGTGTTATCTTGAAACCAGTCAAAACTTCTTCAATTCAGCTGTTTTCTCTTTCTAAATGTTTGTAATTGAAAGTACTGTAAACTTTATCGATTAAAAATTGTCAAAATGATGAATTTGAAGTTTTACTGATTATTACAACATTTATTTCATAAAAATCAAACAAAAAATTCAGTACATTTAAAATTGTAGGTATTTTATCAACGACCCTTTTTTAATCAAGATAATAGGTTCAATGCTGGAAAAAAAATAGGTACCAGATCAAACTCAAACGGGAAGTTACTAACTACTTCAGTTAATATTCGATTGTTATTAATTGAAAAGCACATGAAAACAAATAGTATGAGAACACCTTTCTTCTTCTTTTATTTGAAGGAAGTAGTCCATACTCAAAGTGGAGTTTCAATGTCAGCGAAGTTAAGTAAAACTCGAAGTCGTCTCCACAATATATATTTCAACCCAATGTTGAGGGGAGGTATGTAAACGCAAGTTTCACAAGAAACTTAAGGGTTTGCGTTATATAAAATTCAAAAACATGTTTTCAAGCATAGTATCTAATGCTCATCTTCAGTTGAAGTAATACAAGGTTAAACTGAAAGCGGTAAAGAACAATAATTACAATTTTGAAAAAGTATGAGACCAGCAAAAAGGTAAAACTTGGATTCAAAATGGATACTCACATGGCATGGAGAATTGAAGTGTAAAAACTTAATATAAACGTATAAAAACTTGAAGATGTGTGGCGCAAATTAGGGCCAACACATTATTATTAAGGGGGAATGGTTGAGGACAATTCTAATGATGGAACCCTCATCAGTAACATTCGTAATAATTATTGAAACAATTTGAAAGAATAAGCTTGAAAAGGTCAATAATAAAGACTTGATTTTAAACCGTTGCGTCCTCTATCAGCGAATAGAAGAAGCTGTTAAGAAATGAAATAATATCAAAATAATTCAGTGTAGGTAACTACCTGACTAAGAAACAGAATTATGTAACGCAAACCCTTAAGTTTCTTGTGAAACTTGCGTTTACATACCTCCCCTCAACATTGGGTTGAAATATATATTGTGGAGACGACTTCGAGTTTTACTTAACTTCGCTTATCTTTTATTGTTTCAATTTTTGAGTAAATCTAATTTTGTTCCTATTGTGAAAAATAGAACCAGTAAACGTATGTAAAAACAACAAATGGCTTTCACATTCTGTCATTATTTTGAGACTGGCTGACGACCAGAATTTCTGAGGCGTTTTTGTGGTTTTCAAAAATTAATTTCGTTATTTTTTTGAGTAGAAGCGATTGATAGAATCAACATGTCACATCACCAGATAGTACAACAACATTGGAGGAGGGAGAAACGAGTGCTGTAGAAAGGAATAATCTGTACGCATCACTATCTGTTTGTTCCGTTCTAATTTGATCAATCTTAAGATGATGTATTGACTTGTAAATAAATCTAGCATTATCATTTTCATTTGAAATAATTTGTTTTTGCGCAAATTCAAATTGAGTATTTTCTTCAAAATCATACTGCATCACTGAAGAATTTTTCAAAGCTCAAGTCTGTCCTCTAATTTGGTGATTTCCTTTTCATATCCATCAGATAAAATTATTATATTATTATCACAATTATATTTAATATTCACCCATTTAGAATAAACAAAAATTCAAGATTTGACACCTTTCCATATGCCAACTGCATTTGATGCACAGCGGGTAAAATTTGTGACAATTTTCTTTCACCAATTCACACCAAACATTTTTTGATCGTTTGTCATATTTTGTGGAATCCAACGCGAAAAAATCTCTTTGATGGATAGATGTTTATGCAGTTTGTTATTTAGGCTTAGCATACTAATGCCTATGAATATTTGAGGAATATTGGCTACTTTGAGACATAAGAGTGGGTATCGGTCTATTACCATTCTGTTATTTGTCACTTCTTTCCAAAAGAACATTTCCAAAATCGAATATCATCAACGAAATCAAACTCACATTGGATACACAATACATTAAATGAACGTATATAATTTGAATTATTATTTTCATCTCACCGGTAGTACCAAAAAAACTGAGCATCTTCATCACCTTAAAAACGAAGCGACAAGCTGTATTCTCACCGTGGAATCGTTTCTATGGGCAGGAATGAAAAAATCTTTATTTACTGATTGGTAAAAGCAATGAGGTGAATTGTCAAATATGTAGTATATGTTATTATTATACAATGGTTTGTTTTGGCAATAACTTCATTCCTAAAATCACTTCAGCAAATCCTAATAATGTCAGACTGATTGAATGTTGCTAATGACACCACACCTAACCATTTCGAGTGAACAACTCATGCAAAGCATTCATATTCACCCTACATAGAGTATATAACATCCCCCACCCTACTTTACTTGACTTTTCAAACATATTCATACAAATATGGTAGACATTTTCTGTTTCGGCAATGTTTCTCTTCATCTCAGACCTGAATATTGCTTCCGGTTGTTCTAGACATCGATTTCTCAATTGATCCACGTGTCTATGTATATCATGTCCCTCGGCTAGAAGACACGAAACTCATAACTCAGAAGTGCTTGCATAACCGCTGGATTCTATAATTCCGTGCGTTTACATGATCTCCAGTTTTGAATTGTCTCAAAACCAATCATTCCATAAGTTTATTTTCTCCTCATCCAACAGGAATATGAATAGAAGATATCTCGACTGGTGAATAGTTTTCTTTCCATCAGTAGTTCGGATGAACTCCGTCCTGTTGGAGTACTGGGAGTGATATGTTGATTCAGAAGTAATCTGGATAATTTTACCTTAATACCCCCATCATCCATCATCTTCAACATGAGTTCAGTACTATGCACCATTCTTTCTGCCTGCCCATTCAATGCTGGATGATATGGAGCTATTCTGGTAAGACGAATTACAATTTTATCAATAAAATTTTGGAATGCCTCAGAAGTGAAAGCTGCTGCATTATCCTAAACATTAACTTGTGGAGTGTCATGCGTTGCTAATATCTTCCACAGAACATGAATAGCCGATTAGACGATGTGGACTTCCAACCGTTTGGAATGGGAATCTACTAGATTAGTAAATAATGTCATTGTATTGGTCTTGCAAAATATATTTGTAGTCGAGTACATGGTTTACCTTTCCAAGGATGTGCCGGGGCTCGAATAGGCATGTTCCTGTCCTCCTGGCATAATAAACAAGCTCCAATCATTTGATCTGTCTCCACACCCAAACCTAGCTACCGGAGGTATGACCCCAGTATCAGAGATGGTAGTAGGATTCACATTCATGTTTTGGATCACACCAGTGTATCGCATAGTGACTTCCAGTATTATCGCATAAACGTCTATTTGATGCTCCGTTCGTCAGTTAGAGATATCAAAATGTGATGCCAAATGTGACTCGAAATTATCCCAATGTGACATTCCGTTTATACTTCGGAATCGAATACACATTAAGACCCTTTTGATATAACAATGTGAAATTGAATGGACTGGTACTCATTAAAAAACAGTACGTATCCTGAAAATGCCAAATTTTGTAAATCACTGAATTTACCTTTCTAAGTTTCTACACACCGTTCCGGTCCTTGAAGGGATACAGTTCTCAGTAAAACTAATGATTGGGCAATGTTAATAAAAACATTTCACTCGAATATTGAGATGAAAATAATCAAACAGAACACTACACACTATCAGAAATACCTTTTAAAGAATAGTGTCAACCAAAAACAAATTCTACTTGACTCTCGACTCGACACACAACTCTGGCCATTTTGCATTTTGTGTCGTGATGGTGATGTCATGCTCAATTTTGTTACCAACCTAATTACTTCTATACCGACAAAATTGCAATGAAACCAAAATGTCAATGTGCTTGGCAATTTTCTTGTCGTTTTGTGCACCAAAGCGACACTAACAAGAAGAAAATTGTGGACAGTTCATAAAATTTGGCATCACTAGGTAAGTGGTAACAGTGGTGTCTGAATGCAACTCATATTGTTACCATAATAATCAAGAAAGAAACATCTTCTAGATGTTCGTGTTAACTGGGACCTAGCTAATGCCTTCATTCGAATAATTCCAGGGTCGCTAGCATGCAAGACGTGTATTGCTTGACGCTTACCATTGGGTAGAATAATGACTTGGCTTTCTCATAAAAGGAGATCTTTCATGAATGGACAATTCCTTTCTCTTCTGCCAGAAAGATCTCATCTCTTCTGGAAGTTTACTCTTATCCTCTGGATACCCTCTTTGTGTCCAGTATGAAAATTTCAACAGAATATCATCTTCTTATGGTTCTTTTGCAACATGAACTACTGCCGGAAATACTTTTTCTGAGACGAATTCTATCTTCAAAACTTCATGTATTATAGGCATTTGCATATGGTATCTTTTCTCCAGAAACATATACCACATTGTAGTTATATGCTAGTAAAATCAAGACCCATACGTGATGATAAAAAAGCTGGTACAGATTTTTGCTCTCCGAAAATTCCAAGCAGAGACTCGTGATCACTTCGTGTCTCAACCATTCTTCCATAAACATAGTTGTGGAATATTTTGATTCCCATTATTATTGCTAACGCATTTCTATCAAGCTGGGCATACTGTATTCCTGAACTGGAGAATGTTCTATTGTGAAAAGCGGCTGGTACTTCATTTCCCTTCTAATCCATATAACTGAGCCCGACACCAACGCCGTAAGGACAGGTTTTATTTCCGGGGGTAATACCACAAGTGCATTGAAAATTACCGATAATTCTGAAAAAAACGTGTTTTTTTTAAAAGCTGCACGAGTTTATTTTTTTCGTTGTTTCAAAGCATAAATTGCCCGACTCCGAAGGAGGAGGGCAATTTTTTGCGATTTTTGCGAATTTTTTGCAATTTTTTGTGAAGAATTTTTTTGAGAAGGTTCGAAGTAATTGCTTCAAAGAATATGGTGGTGCTTCTTGTATGGCTTTAACTTTCGTATCAGTTAGATGTATTCCATCTTTTGTTATAACGAAACCCAAAATCTCCGCTTCTTCCACAATAACTTTTTTTCCGAAAATAATTCCAGCAAATCCTTAAAACGTCAGACTGATTGAATGTTGCTTATGACACTACAAAACATTTCAAGTGAACGACTCATACAAAGCATATACAGGGTGTTCCAAACTCGATGGCCTATTAGACGTTTCTGGAAAACGGGAAGTAGGATTATTTTGAAAATTTGGTTTCTTGGATAATAAGATCTGCTCTATCGATCATAAATATTCTCAGTGCTGCGGCGTTGCCGCTTCTATCAAAAAGTAGCAACAACTTTGATATTTTAAAAGGAATAATTACTCGAATGAAAATCTGATTAATTTTTGTCGAATTTGTATATTTCTGACTGTTCATTGGATATTGATATTCTGTATTTTTTTCACAACAGTCTTCTCCTGAACTAATACTGCATTAACCGAGAAATACGGTTAATTAGAATTTTAATTCAGATTTGAACAAAGTATGTTTCATCTCTATGATAATTTTATCTTCTAATCAGGGTATTTGAAAAACGTGTGTCCTTAAGCAGAACTCAATTATTTTCAGTCAATAATTTTTTTCTATTAATTCGTACTAAATTTGGATAAAGGTCATTGAATTTTCCAAACATTCCGGAAGCATTTCTCTGGCATATAAAATAAATTTGAAATACCTGCATTTGCATATGCATTATAATCCAATTTTTATACTTTTTTCTGACAGAAACACAATTGAATCCACTATTTGTCAAACTTACAGGTTGTTTTGATCTTCTCTGGTAACGAAATACTACAGATTATTTCAATTGGTCAATATTAACTATTTCGAATCTGGTAATTTAAAATGATAGTTGTGCCGTGACCACAAAAGAGCAAAGTTAACTTTAAGTTTAACAAGCCGTAATTTTCATGGTGTTTATATCAGAAGAAAGTATTAAAACTGAATAATAATGTATATTGAAATACTGATATTTCGAATATGTTTTATATTCACGGTCATTGCAAAAATAATATTTCAAGGATATGCACACGGAAAAAAAATTTAATAGTAGCAAGTAAAATTTGCATACCACCAAGTGAAAATTTGCATACTATATGGGACAAGTACAAGCTTTTTTAGCCACAAGAAAAATTAAATTCCTGAATTTGATCACTTGCTGTTATTTTTGTAATTTCAGGAACGCAATGTAACCTAACGATACTAAACTCTTTACTAGAAGCAAACTTTTTATTTTATGAGCCTCAATCTACGTTTTAATTGCAGTAGGTGCTCAGTTTGATAACTATTAGTGACAAGTAAATTTACCATTGATGAAGAATGATTAACTCTAAAATAACTGATATACTTAAATCTACTAAAAAATATTTTAGTTGCTACTATACAGTATTCTACTGCAGTAACAATTTTTGATTATTATAGTAATTTTAGTTTACTTGGCCTTATCAAATGACTCACTGTTGCGTAGTTTATTATTGTCTTACCTTTAATAGCTTTCATTCCATCTTTGGTATCAGGATACAACAGACTCAATTGAAAGATCCACTTGCCCTCAGTTTAGAGCTATTCGTTCTTCAAAGAAGGTTCATTCGTTTTTTATAAAGCCTTATTTTCAATACATTAATTTCGTTCTTGAATTTAAAATGATATGAAACGTTCGGTTGCACCAAGGTAGCAATGATTCGGTTTATACTATAAGAAAACGTACTTGTATGGCATATACACTATACAGGCTAGCAAAATACACTACTCAAGAAAAACTGGAGAAAGAGATTTGGAGAGTTTTATGACAATAATTTTTCGTGAACTATAGTTGATGTGGAAAGAAGTATATAACATTTTGACTGTTCTTTCAAACAAATCATCACCTCTGGCCATACCCTTACTGGATCACCCAGTACAACCTGTTTCATAATTAAAAAATTCGAAACTTTGTTGAATCTGTTTGTATTCATCAGTATGGATGAATGAACAAGCAGGCAAGCTAATGTCTTTCCTAATTATGATCATAACAAATCCAAGTTAGGCAATGTATAATTAGATCGTTCTGAAAATTGAAAATAAAAGATAATGGAGAAATAAAAATATGTAAATTTTTAGTACTTGTATTGAAACAAAACTGTTGTTCAGTCTTTTGGAAAATTCTCCTGATTCTATTATACATAAAATGTCAATACTCTAGAAATGTTAGGTCAAAATCTACATTCTACATACCAACAAGTAAAATACATAAATCAAACTAACATACTATTCACACAACTCACAGCAGTAGTAATCGTATAATTCCGGCACACGAAGTGACACGTCCACATACAACTACTAACTCAATTGCTGGAATTGGAATGAGGCCAGTTTTGCGAATACGTTGATGATCAATGCAACGGTTACTACCGATTGATCCCGAACTGGTCGCATATCAACAAGTGAGTAAACAGTTTCATTATCGTAGAAACACCTAGCTCGACTGCAAATAAACTTTTGTATTATGCCTGTAACACGAGTCTCTGTTGTTATGATATACTTTTCAGAAATACAAAGTAGATAAATATGAATATACACTTTTCCAGCGCTAGTAAAATGTTTATCCGACATTATACAAAATGAATTATCTAATGTTCAAAGCACTTGCTGTATGTAAACAATATTATAGCTACAAGTTCATGCGTTCAGAATACTCATTTTTTAGAGACAAAACGTAATTTTTTTTAATATAGGTATTAATTTTCTTACCACAATCGAAAAAAAGTTAGGAAAACTTTTTTCTAGGACCATTTTTTCCGTGCAGGAAATTCAATGAACTTACCACAAATGAATAGAAAAAATTTAGAAGAATCGAACGGAATTATGCTGTGTTTGGGAATGTTGAGGTGTCAAGAGATGATCCTTCAAGAACGTGTTGATTTCTGTGAATGGATTTAAATATGGTCTTCTGGAAATTCGAATTTTCTTCAGAAAATCATATGGAAAATATTTGAATAATATGAATTAAACAGTTAGGAACTTTCTGGCAATTTGGCGCTTTATGTATATTGAAGTTTTTGGTAGCAATTCAACGGTGCCCTCCTCACTGTAAACAAGAAGTGAGCAGAGAACTGACTACAACCTTTGAAGATCAATTGATTAGACACTTTGGTCCACAACTTCGGCCACCGCGATCCCAGATCTAACTCTTCTAAATTTTTACATTGAATCAAATTCAACATCACTTTGAAAACATGAATAAGCGATTAATAGAACCTCCATTTGTTTATTGATTTTGCAACAGACACACGTTTTTCAAATACCCTGAATGGAAGATGGAATTATCATGGAGATAAAAACTCGAACCAAGCATACTTTGTTCAAATGCGAATAAAAATTTCAAATCACTGTATTTCTCAAATCATGCAATATTAGTTTTGGAGAAGACTTTTGTGAAAAAAATACAATGAACAATGAACAGTTAGAAATATGAGACCAATTCGACAAAAATTATTCAGATTTTCATTTGAGTTACTATTTTCTTCCATTTTGATTCTTTTCTAATCAAATTTACGTTAATGTACGAGCAAATATTATATTATTAATATCCTAATTTTCAAATTTTCATAATGACATTTGTTTTTAGTTGTTTTTTGTTTTTTCTGTTAACCAGCTGTCGCCCCCTTACGAACGGCAGCCCTCAAAATTCGAAACTTGTGCGAGCCAAGGATTAACGAGGTCTTACCTTTTAACGTGCGATTCCTAGCATAATCCGAGGAGAATATCGAAAGGAGGTCCGTTGGTCACCCATCCAAACCATGGCTTCGCCTAGCGTTGCTTGGCTCCAGATATCGGTGAACCGGCCGCTCTCCGTTCGAGCTATCCCCGACATTTCATAACATGACATTTTATAATGACATGCATGACATTTCATAACTACCCAATACCTAATATGACAAAATAATCCAAAATATATAAAAAAATGTGCTTTCATTTTGAAAACCTGACTCGTCAGGTATAGGAATATGTTACATCATCTGAAAAGAAAGGAAAAAATGCAACTTTCACCACTTTTGTATCTATCGGTGAAATCACAAATTCTCAACGACAATGTATAATGAAGAACGAATTCCCCTAGTCCTAACCAATACACATGTCATTGTCAAACTGCATCCAAAATTTCAGCTCTCTACGTATTCAAATACTGCAGTAATAAACGTTTAATTGAAGCTATATTTCGCACAAAAAATAAGGAAATTATTGATTTTCTCAAAAACCACTGGAGATAGGTATAGGAAAGCAAAGCGAAATATGCAATAATAAATAGGGCATTCCATTCAAAATATCAGAGTTGTTGCTATTTTTCAATAGAAGCGGCAACGCTGCAATTATTTTAGATCGTTAGAGCAGAACTGATTATCCAAGGAACCAAATTTTCAAAATAATCCTACATCCCTTTTTCCATAAACGTTTATTTGGCCATCGAGTTTGGAACACCGTGTATATTCAGCCTGTATAGAGTAATAAACGTTTAATTGAAGCTATATTTCGCACAAAAAATAAGGAAATTATTGATTTTCTCAAAAACCACTGGAGATAGGTATAGGAAAGCAAAGCGAAATATGCAATAATAAATAGGGCATTCCATTCAAAATATCAGAGTTGTTGCTATTTTTCAATAGAAGCGGCAACGCTGCAATTATTTTAGATCGTTAGAGCAGAACTGATTATCCAAGGAACCAAATTTTCAAAATAATCCTACATCCCTTTTTCCATAAACGTTTATTTGGCCATCGAGTTTGGAACACCCTGTATATTCTGCCTGTATAGAGTAATAAACGTTTAATTGAAGCTATATTTCGCACAAAAATTAAGGAAATTATTGATTTTCTCAAAAACCACTGGAGATAGGTATAGGAAAGCAAAGCGAAATATGCAATAATAAATAGGGCATTCCATTCAAAATATCAGAGTTGTTGCTATTTTTCAATAGAAGCGGCAACGCTGCAATTATTTTAGATCGTTAGAGCAGAACTGATTATCCAAGGAACCAAATTTTCAAAATAATCCTACATCCCTTTTTCCATAAACGTTTATTTGGCCATCGAGTTTGGAACACCGTGTATATTCAGCCTGTATAGAGTAATAAACGTTTAATTGAAGCTATATTTCGCACAAAAAATAAGGAAATTATTGATTTTCTCAAAAACCACTGGAGATAGGTATAGGAAAGCAAAGCGAAATATGCAATAATAAATAGGGCATTCCATTCAAAATATCAGAGTTGTTGCTATTTTTCAATAGAAGCGGCAACGCTGCAATTATTTTAGATCGTTAGAGCAGAACTGATTATCCAAGGAACCAAATTTTCAAAATAATCCTACATCCCTTTTTCCATAAACGTTTATTTGGCCATCGAGTTTGGAACACCCTGTATATTCAGCCTGTATAGAGTAATAAACGTTTAATTGAAGCTATATTTCGCACAAAAAATAAGGAAATTATTGATTTTCTCAAAAACCACTGGAGATAGGTATAGGAAAGCAAAGCGAAATATGCAATAATAAATAGGGCATTCCATTCAAAATATCAGAGTTGTTGCTATTTTTCAATAGAAGCGGCAACGCTGCAAATATTTTAGATCGTTAGAGCAGAACTGATTATCCAAGGAACCAAATTTTCAAAATAATCCTACATCCCTTTTTCCATAAACGTTTATTTGGCCATAGAGTTTGGAACACCCTGTATATTCAGCCTGTATAGAGTATATATAAATATGAATCTAAAACTTCGAAAGAAATTTGAGTTGGTCTTTTCATCGTTAGAAAAATAGAAGGGATTTTACGCGTTATGTATATTCAACCGAAAACAAATAGAAGCTCTATCAACTTCACTTTGCTTGATATCAAAATAAACCCAGTCTGGTATCCTCCAATAACAGAGAGTGTTTAATTTTCAGATGATCCACTTCCCCTGTGAAAACAGAAAAAGGTATCGGTGCTGAACAGAAACGGAGAAGAGGCGAATAAAAATAAAGACAATGACCCAACGACTCACTTGGGAAGAGCTCGGAAAATACTTCAGTGCCCTTGTTTTGAATAAAGGCCGGCTTGAAACATGAACATCGTCATGGAAGTGGAGAAATGGCCCTTTTTGTTGATTATTTTGGTTTTGCGGTTTTTCGATCTGTTCGTCCTAGCTCAAGGTTAGTGTCATAATTTGAACAAGTGACTATTTGAAAATGTTTAGAGATATCTGTGATTATGTCTGTTACGTAGGTAGACAGATCATGATTCATTCTACATTTTGTTTCCGCTATTTCTGCAGTCACAAGTCATGATTCTGACTCGATATCCTAGAATTATATAATTATGTTATAGTAATAATTGTGACTTACTTGTAATCAGGTAATTCTGAGATTTAAAGTGGGAATTCTGACTTGTAGACCACAAGTCCAGGCAAATTTTCAGAGGGTGATTTTATACACCACGAGTCCTATATAATGTTGAAGTACTGGTCGAGAAACAAACCTTAATTTACCGCGGTACAGGTGAGTGCACAGGCGAGTTGAAATATCTTAAAAAGGGGGTTCTTTTTTATTACTGTATACATGACGGCACTATTCTCGTTGAAGAAGCGATAAAAAAGAATGCTCTAAAACCCAGTGCCGTCAAAATATAGAGGTACCAGAAGACAGCATTTTATTTCTAAACCAGCTATTTTACCCCCTCCCTTCCCAGTTAATCGATTACTTGACGGCGTTGATTCAGTTAACTTTGCCTTTCCTTAAAAAACTATAATACATCACTATGTCGTCAGAAGAGGGTCGTACATGGGGTCAGAAATCGCGAATCAAAACCTTATTTTTACCCTTTATGGGGGTGGTCATTCAGAATTTAACGGCACCGATTTCTAACTTTGAGTTAACATTTATTAAGTGTTCTAAACAGTGTGCCTTCGAAAAATTATGGTTCATGCAAAAATAAATAAAAAAAATTACTGAAACTGGAGTAAAAAATCAATGTTTTCTTATAAAGTCATTTATTTCAGGACTGCAAATGGTTTTTTTTTGGAGTAGAAAATAATTATTATGGTTTTATAATTATGCCGTCAATAATTCATGGTACTCAATTAAAATACAGAATAAAAATAAAAATGAAAAAAAATTAAAATTACCTGCACATTTATAGGAGTTTATTTCAGAAATATACGTGGATAGCACTTTTTTAAACATTAAAAAACATAGAAAAATCGGTAACATCAATTTTACACTGTTATGTTTTATGCATTTGACGTGAAAACGCTTCATACTTTTGGCTTTTACTTTACATATAAGTCAGATATTACAAGATGGCATTAACAATAATAACAATATAATATTGACAATATTAAATAGTAGTTGAAAATTGTGGTGCCGTCAACATTAAACGGAAACTTTACGTAATGTGAGAATTTCAGAATTTCAACGATAATCTTGGGAATGTTTGTTTTCCGTCCAAAAATCGAATAGCGAACTTTCATGCACAGATATGTGATTTATCATAAAAAAGCAGTATAGATTTAAATTTTTATAGAAAATTTTTATTTTTATAAAAAAAGTGATCAAGGATTTAAATAACAAAGTATAAATCATTAAAATTTTCTAGCGACCTAGAGTGGTGGTGCGGCAATCATACTGCCTCTCTCTGCTATGATGAAGTTGAAGAAACTATCAAAATAGTAGAGAAGAGGGATACTTCTTTCTGGCTTCTCAGGAAAGGAATTTTGTTTACAACGTTCCATTGTCTGCGAGAAATTTATTATTCGCTGCAAGAAATAATTTTTCATCTGAAAAAAGGTGCTGTGAGTTCTTGTTCGCCATAACGGCATTTAAAATAAATTACATTCTACGAAAAAATTGTAATCCTAACTTCTGAAAAATAAATTGAAATTCAACTAACACAAAAAAAAAACAAATGTAATAAAGGTTCAAATAAACCACCTTGTTTTGCTAAACAATAGCCGAATCTGTGATACAGATATAATCTCACATCACGGAGTAATATTGGCACAAAGTTGGATAATTTTGCCCCTTAATTCAGCAAGATTTGTTGCTCTCTGAGATGCATGTCGATACGCGGATTCTTTCAGATATCTCCAAAGAAAGAAATCATTTGAATATGGTGATCTGGGAGGCCACAAGTTCATACCACGTAAGCAATCAGGAAAAGTATTTCAAATGAAGTGTCACTGGTCGTGCATTCTGACTCGAACAAGCATCCTGTTGAAACCAAATTAATAGGAAGTATCGGAATAATTTGATTTCGACATGAGTAACACATTTTTCAGCGTATTGTACCATATAAAATCGACGGCATAGTGAAATATGTTAGCTTTGAAGGATAAAGCATTGAAACAGCTTAATTTGAGGTTGTATAAAATGTCCACTCCAACAAGGGGTGAAAATCGGGTTTTGATTCGCGATTTTTTAAAGAAAGGCAAAGTTAACTGAATCAACGCCGTCAAGTATTTGACTAACTGGGGTGGGAGGGGGGTAGAATCGCCGATTTCGAAAAAAAAATTCTGACTTCCGATACCGCTATTTTTTTGTTCCGTCATGTATAATGTGATCAAAAATTACCACCTTTTTACGACATTTCAACTCACAGTGCCTAAAGTTTGTTTCTCGACCAGTACTGCAATATTATATTTGACTCGTGGTGTATTAAATCACCCCATGAAAATTTGCCTGGGCTTGTGGTCTATTGGTGATTAACTAGGAATTAACTGATTCTAAGATACTGATTCCAAATTTGGAGAAGTTATTCGACATGAGCTAATTCTGACATACCGAGTCATAAAGTTCGACTAAGTAACTCGGAATTAGGTGACCCTGCAGTTGGAATTTTGAATTGGTGACACGAAATAAGTTGATTTCAGAATGAAATGACAGAATTCTGAGTCGGTTACTAGGAATTCTAGGACAGCAAGTCAGGTTTCTTTCTCACTAACTTAGAATCAGCTAATTCTGAAATATCAAGTGGGAATTCTGACTTAGTAACTCTAAATTCTTCGATTCTGAAAAGCTGAGACGGAATTCTACCTCAATAGCTCAGAGTCATCTTATTCTGAGGTACAAAGTCAGAATTCTAAATAATTACTTCAGAATTAGATTATTCTGAAATAACTGAACAGGATTCTGATTCGGTAATACGGAATTCTATAACTCTTAGTCAGTACTCATCGACTCAGGATCAGCTAGTAATGAGATATGAAGTGGGAATCATCACTTGATATCTCAAAATTAGCAAAATTTGAGAAATGAGTAGGAATTCTGACTTAGACAATTGGAATTAGCTTATCCTGAGTGGCTGAGTCTGAATTTTGATTTTCCATCTTAGAATCAGAAAAATCTGAAATCCTACCAATTCGAAATACTGACCTAGTAATTCAGAGTTCTGAAACATTACGTCAGAATTATGACTTACTTCCTTGGAATCAGGGAATTCTGAGAAATAAAGAGGAAAGGACCCCGCACTTTTTATAGGTAAAATAATTCTCTGTTAAATTTTCTGAATTTTAAGTATATTGTAGTATTCGATGTACTGATTGAACGTGCAGAATCACCAATCTATCAAAAAACGAACTTTGCGATTCTGCACGTTCGCAAAGTTCGTTGATTGATAGATTTGCGATTCTGCACGTTCAATCAGTATATCGAATACCACAATATACTAACAATTCAGACAATTTCACCGAGAACCATTTTACCTATAAAAAGTGCGGGGTCCTTTCTACTGAGTAACTCGATATGAGCAAGTTCTGATTAGGAATTCTTCTTTAATATCCTCGAAAGGTTGTAATAATGACATATTGAGTAGGAATTCTACCTTAATGACTCGCAGTCAACTGATTCTGAGGTACTGTTCAAAATTGATGTTTTCTTTTAAATGTTTTAAATCAATAGTTTCTAGATAATCAACACGAAATTTCACAAAACTCTTGAGATTATTCCATGTAGCAAAATGATCTATTTCAGCACTAATTTCTCCAATTCTCGCAATGATTGAGAGTCCAGTTTAGAAGTTATCATGTAAGATAAGAAGGTGTCCCAAGAATTGCTCTCTTGTTCCCATTGATCAAGCGACCTCAAATGCTTCAAGAATTTCTAGAATTTTTAAAAAGGTTTTTTTCCGTTAACCAGCTGTCGTCCCCTTACGAACGGCAGCCCTCAGAAGTCAAAACTTGTGCGAGCTAAGGATTAACGAGGTCTTACCTTTTTACGTGCGATTCCTAGCACTTTCTCGGGCCATCAGAAAAAGTTCTGCAGTCGCTAGGGTTTGAACCTTTGACTGGCAACCAAAAGTGATTGAAACAATGTCGCTTTAACCACTCGGCTACCTGGTCCCGTCACTCTCTGATTTACAGCCACCCGCATCCAATTACATTTTTCAGAAATCTCTTCTTGTGATACCTCCTTGAATAGCTGGTGAAAAATGCTCTCCCACTCCTTCCCCTTCCCTTCCTCATTGCTTGAAATTGTTTTTTCCGTTAACCAGATGTCGTCCCCTTACGAACGACAGCCCTCAGAAGTCGAAAATTGTGAGAGCCAAGGATTAACGAATTCTTACTTTTTACGTGCTATTCCACTTTCTCGGGCCATCAGAGAAATTTAAGAAGTCGCTAGGCTTCAAACCCACGACCGGCGACCAGAGTGGATAAAAGATCGGTATTTTAACTACGTGACTGACCCCCGTAAACTATAATATCTCTTTCGAACCGGACTTTTTGAGGCCTCTAGAGATACCACACATCCTATTTTACCGCAGAGCAGATTTTCACAATTCGTATGACTTCTTTGGAAGTTTTCAATTATGAATTTCAGCTCTTCAGACGACGATGTGGTGTTGCAGGTTTTTCCGGGTTTCCCTGCATCTGTTAAAACGAATGCGACATCATTTAAGCCACCCCGGAGGGCAGATTGATTAATTTAATGTTTTTACTTTGTTATTGTTGTTTTCAATGTTTATAAAAATTATGATAGCTAAACAAAATTTCCCACTTTTTTCACGTAAATTATGATATTTTTGAATTTAACAAACAATTATACATTGAAAGTAACATTACTTTACGAATAAAAGTATATTAAATTAGCTAAACCACAATTTCAAAATAATTCGTTACTTTGAATAATTTTTGTAGGACTAGCGATACATTCCCGTTTTTTGTAGGACACTGTATTATTTAGGTGAAGAAGACACTTATCTTTCATGTGTTATCATCGTCCTACAGTTATTAATACATTTTTTTTACCATGGAATTGACAATTTCGGAGCGTAGGACTAGGAACACCTACCATTCAATTTGTAGGACAATATGACCATTCAATTGTACAAATATCAACAAGCAACGGTAAAAAAATCCGCTGGTTATTGATGAATTTTTATGATCACGTCATTGGTACATGTTGGGAGTGGGGGACTCTTCAGTCCTACCATCCATTTTGTAGGACAAAACTTTTTTCGAGTACTTTATCGAATTATCCCGAGGTTCAACTGAAAAACTAACTGCTATTAATGACTTTTTTGCACTCACCAAATCGACATGATTGACGCCTGCGCATTTTATTAGCTACCACTATCGAGAATTTTCATAGAGGAAAAAGTTGGGCGTCTCGGCAAAATGAAGCTACCCAGGAAGATTCAGCCTGTTATTAATCATTTTTGAAAATAGGCGTGGGATCCCGATCTTTAATGCATGACTCGAAGAGTCGTCGTAGGTACTTCATATTGAAAAAAAAAATTATTAGAATTATTACTCAGGTATGATTTTAATCAGGCTGCCATGTGTTCCGTGAGGGAACGATGAAACTAAAATACACGAAAATACCATTGGCAGGCCGTTAGCGTGGGTCCAAATGGCGAGTACGATCACGTGAACTTGTTAATGAAATAGGAAATTCTCTGCCACCCTACCAAAATGCCAATGGTTTTTTGAGTATTTTTTTCATCATTTCATTACGAAGCACATGAATTCCTCACTGACAGAGGATATTATACAGTGTGTCCCACTTACCATGCTCACCATGGGTATCTTTTTAATGGTAAGAGATACGAGGTCGGTTAAATGACACCAAATGTGGACTTCATCAAGGTCAACTATAATGTGAAAAAATATTTTCATAAAATCTATTCATTTTTGTTTTATACGCAAATAACAGATTTTGATCATTTTCATGTCTCTTGCAAGTGAATTTTGACCCACTTCTACCGGTCCTAATAACTTGAAATTTGGCAAATGTTCATAATTTCGGTGACAATGCACTATGGAATTATTATTGAAATAAAAAATTTAAAATGGCGGCTTCTCCAATATGGCGGACGAGATTTGTGATCATGGTCCGATTCCATTCAAAATTGGTATGTGGGGGTTTTTGAGGTCGGAGATCATGATGTTTTTGTTAAAATTTATAAATTCAAGATGGTGACTTCAAAATAGTTCTTGATTTTGTATAAATGACGATAACTCCGTTGTTATCAACAAAAACTATTACTGTTACACATCATCTGTAAAAGAAAAAGGAGTTATTCATAATTAAGTCATAGTGAGCTATGACCTACATTTGAAAAATAAAAGTTGGTGCTGATATCTCAAATTCTAGAAGAGTTGGTATAAATTTCATATTTTTTTCGAAATCTCATCGAAAAACTGCCACAAAAATGTGAAATTTCTATTCGAATATTTTCATAAATAAAGAAGTTACGGAGGAGACATGAAAATGATCAAAATCTGTTTTTTGCCTATAAAACAAATACGAATAGATTTTATCAAAATACTTTTTCACTTTATAGTCAGCCTTGATAAACTCCACATTTGGTGTCATTTAACCGACCTCGTATCTCTGAGCATAGTAAGTGGGACACACTGTATAATCAATGTCATAATCATGATCTGAGAAAGTTTTTGATTTGATGAAGAGAGTTGATCATGACAAGAAGTAGGGTTCTCTGGGGGTGCTGCATCAATGAAGTTGCAGTACCTTCCTTTGCTTGATTTTTGAGACTACCGCAGATAAGGAAACCAGTTGAACTGGTATAACCGAAATTATCTTCGAACATTTCACGTTCGCTATACCTAATACTGATCTGAAAAATCATCAAAGCAAATATTTTCGATCTCATTTTTAACTCTATTCAAGCAATCTCTCAACTGAATCGAATTGGATTTGCTTAAAGGAGATTCGCTCTCTGAAGTCTTCAGAAAATCACAGAAATTTGCAATTGATGCTTTGATATTTTGCTATTTAAATATTTCAAATTATTCTCAGACATTTCAAAAGTCTAGTGGAAACAAATCGCTGAGCAGATACATAACGAGTGCATCGATGAAAGGGTTATTGATTTGAAATAGCTGGAAAATTATTTTTCCATTTGCCTTTTTCTTCGCGCCAATAACATCTCGAACTGAGCATTTTCCAGCTTTGAATTGAATTATCTGATTGAAATTGATTTTAAAAATTATTGTGTCAAGGCACTTTCAAAATGTTTATTGATTCTGTCAGCATGACCGCTCTATGACAGCAAATTCCATTACGTTATACAGAGTACAACACAATGAACTGAAAAGAAAACATCGATCTCTAAATAGGTACCAAGTCAGAATTCAGAATTGGTAACTCGTAGTTAGGTAATTCTGAAATACACATTCAAAATTCTGATTTAGAAACTCGTAACTCTGAAACACTAATTCAGAATCCTGACTTGGTAACTTTGAATCAGCTTTTTTTTAGATGAGGAGTGGTAATTTTCACACAGTTACTCGATACGAACCAGAGTTTACTAAAGATACTTGGTCGGATTTCATATTCGGAATTCTGAAACACCCAGTCCCATTCCAGATTAAATAACTTGAACAGCTAACTCTTCCAAATATGAAGTGGTGAATTTCATTAAGTAACTTAATATGAGCTAGTTCCGAAATACTGAGTCGAAAATATGATTCAATAACTCTAAATGAGCTAATTATGATATATTGAGTCAAAATTCCAAATTAGTAACTCGGAATTAACTAATTCTGGAATACTGAGTCAAAGTTCTGACTCAATACACTGGAGTTGTATCTGAACACCAAACCGCAATTTTTTTAACACTCCAACAAGTGTTTCAGTCATTTAGTGACCACTTTCTGGAGGAAGATTGAACAGCTTCATCTTCCTCCAGAAGATGCTCACTTGATGACTGAAATGTTTCTAGGTGTTAATTAATAAAAATAGTGGTTTGTTGTTAGAACGAAACTCAATTCTAGTCATTATTACTACATCAAATAGACCGGGATCCCACGCCTATTTTCAAAAATGATTAATAACAGGCTGAATCTTCCTGAGTAGCTTCATTTTGCCGTGTCGCCCAACTTTTTTCTTTACGAAAATTCTCGATAGTGGTAGCTAATAAAATGCGCAAGCGTCAATCATGTCGATTTGATGCGTACAAAAAGTCATAAATAACAGTTAGTTTTTCAGTCGAACCTCGAGATAATTCGATTAAGTGCTCGAAAAAACTATTGTCCTACAAAATGGATGGTAGGACTGAAGAAGGTAAAAAATTCTGAAAAAAATTCGAGTAATTTGACATCCAAATTGAATAATTAGAGAGATGTAAAAGGAAATCTTACGAACAGTTTTCGAGGCAAAAATAAAAAACCTAATTTATAAAGGTTTTTTGAAATTTTCCCAAAAACCATTCATCAGATTCCATCCCAAATATCATGACATATCAATGTCGAAGTAAAATATTTTTTTCACAATTTTTGACTCCAACGATACCTCACAATTTAAAAAAAATCTGAAAATCTTGTTATAAAATCAAAGAAGTTGAGAAGAATCACTTTTGAAGCGATAATTATAAGAAATATAGAAGACTGAACATTGAGGAACTATTCATACTATTTTTCAGACATAAAATCAAACGATTTATATTTTTAATAATATTTTTGAAACCTAGGACAAAAAACAGTGAATCGCTCCAGTGAGTGATTACTCTGTAGTACGTGAACGAAAAGATAAAAATAGTTATGCTACTGTCCACAAGTGTATTGCACAGAATCATTGTCACTGTCATATTTACTGTATAGCGTTGACAATAGTAGCGGGGTAGCGGTAACCGATATAATTTGTTTAATTTTTCGAAAATGAAAGTTACGTCGATACGTCAGTTCTTCAGTTGGATGTTGGATTGGTCCGCCTAAAGCCTAGGAGTCCTTGGACACAATTGAAGAAGTATGTATATAATAAGTTTTATGTTTTGCGATAGGAAAGAGGTTATCGGCATAACAATGGGAACGAGATATATTAGCACCATCATCAAAAATTGGCACGTGTCTGATGAGGTAAGTTGCTCAGACCATAGACATATCCGATTCGAACTAACGAGAAATGAGAAAGAAACAAAAACATATCGCAATCCCCGCAGAACAAACTGGGACGGCTATAGAGCAGACCTAGAGAATGGGTTGAAGGGGATTAAAACAAAGATACACAACACGAATGAACATCAGCTGGTGGCGAAACAACTACAGGACGCAATCACCTCAGCATTTGACGATAACTGCCCACCTACTAGCAAGGCAAACACCAGGATCGTGCCCTGGTGAAACAACGAACTTGCTAAGAAAAGGAAATTGGTCAGAAAACTTCAATAAAGCAAAACTCTCAGGCGAGTGGAGAATACAAGAACTCTCTCATCGAGTACAACAAAGCATTGAGGCTAGCCAAAAGAGAATCTTAGAGGAAACACTGTGAGGAAGTGGAAGGCACTCACGAGGGAGCAAGACTCTGCAAGATTCTTTACAGAGAACCCCAACAAATGATTCGAACCATTAGGACAGAATCAGGGGCCTATACGCAGAATGGAAAAGACACCCTGGAAGATTTGTACAGGGTACACTTTCCAGGATCGATGAACACAAACCTATCAACTGAGGCCTGGAGACACTTAGAACTGGAACCTTTCTCGTGGGCTTCCAGGGAAGAATGGCAAATCTCAAAGAAAGTGTTAGATGTGGAAAAAACGAAATGGGCAATCAACTCATTTCAACCGTATAAATCGCCAGGGACGGATGGCATTTATCCTATCATGCTACAAGAAGTTATAAACCTAATAGCATACAAACTATGCACGGTACTAAGGGCCAGGCTTGCACTGGGATACATACCAAAAGCATGGAAAGCAATCACGGTTGTCTTCATCCCTAAACCTGAAAGAACGGCACAGAAAGGAGCGAAGGCACTTAGGCCGGTAAGTTTTATGTCATTTAAGACTCAGGAAAATCTGATAGACGGGCACATCAAAATTACGGTATTGGTAAACCAACCTCTACACAAGGACCTATATGCCTATACAAGAGGCAAATCTACAGAGAAAGCACTACACCAACTCGTAGAGAAGGTGGAAACTGCACTGAGAAACAAAGAGATCTTGCTGGGTGCATTCCTTAACATCGAGGGAGCATTCAACAACACATCTCTAAACTCAATCTCAAGGGCGTCGAGACGAAAAGGCATCGATAAGACCTGCTGCAGGTGGATAGACTGCATGCTAAGGAAAAGAATCATCTACTCCTCTTTAGTGGGAGAAACACTAGCGGCCATGGTCACCAGGGGCTGTCCACAAGGAGGAGTCCTGTCCCCACTGCTGTGAATCCTGGCGGTGGGGGATCTGCTAATTACATTCGAGAGGAGTGGACACAAAACACTTGGGTACGCAGATGATATAGTCATTACGATCCAAGGTGAATTTAATAACACGGTAAGGGAAAGAATGCAGAGGGCCCTAAATCTGGTCAGTACATAAGGAGGGCCTAACCATTAGTTCCTCCAAATCAACCATTATAGCGTTTATCCGGAGAAGGAAATAAAAGAGCTTAGGACCTCTGACCCTCCAAGGTATCCTCATACAGCTGTCGGGGGAAGTCAAATATCTTGGGGTGATTTTAGACTGGAAGCTCACAGGGAACCAACAGCTGGCAAAAGTAAAGAAGAAAGCCGAGGCGACGTTGCTGATAGTCAGACGGGCACATGGGAAAACATGGGGGCTAAATCCCAAAATGATTTATTGGATATACAACATTGTGGTGAAACCCATGATCACATATGCATCTTTGGTATGGTGGACAATAGCCGCAGCTGCGTTGAGACTTAGCATAACGGGAGCTATGGAAATAACACCAACATTAGCCATGGACTTCCCACCGATTGATATAACAATCATGGGAGAGGCAATAATGGGACTTCTAAGGCAACAAAAATCGAGCAATAGATCGGGTCACAACGAGATAAAGGATATAGTGGGAGGCAACATTCTTGAAATGGAACCAACGGCCACATGACTCCTAGATACTTCTTCAACATTACCTTCGAGGTTATCATAAAAGATCGAAGAGTCACAGGCCAATGAGAAAACACCTGCACAAAATGGGTCTGTACAACGAAGAACTTTCCTGCAGACAATGTGGCAAAGGAACAGAAACAGCCAAACACGTCGAACTGTAAGAATGCGAGGCACTAGACCGCAAGAGACAGGCAATATTAGGGAATCCCAGGCTATCTCCCAAAGAATACCGGTCAACCAGTCAACCGGTGAAGAAACTGTACAGACTGGTACAGGGGACTAGAGTTACGGAGTGGGTGCTGTGAAACTAATTGGAATGCACAAAAAGCCCGAGAGGCTGAGGTGCAGAAAAAAAAATTTTTGAAAATAGGCATGGGATCCCGGTCTAAAAGGTTCCAAACAGTGGAAGTGAAATTTTGGATCATTTACTCGGAATCATGAAAGAATGCGAAATAATTCTGACTCACTAACTGGGAATCTGCTATTTCTGGGATGAAAAGAAGAAATTCTGACTTAGTAATTATGCATGTGTAAAATCACATTTTCAACACGATCACTTACTAATTTTTTATGATAGTTCATAATCATCAATTAGGGTGATTTTAGAGTCGTCGATTGCTTTAGTGACTTTCGCTAAATAGAGCCAAGGGTGCTTCTGTTAATTACTTGAAGTGTCGTCGAGAATAATTGAAAATTGAAAAGTGCCCTATGTGCTTCTTAAAAGCAAAACAAGAAGAACTTTAAGATATCGCGTTAAGTGGTACATATCCATCAAAAACATCGTAATTATTAAGAAAATTGGTTATGTAAAATGTTGATCGATTTTGAGGATCAAAACTTGGTATGTATACAGTGTCACAATTTTCACTCGGATTTGAAAGCCGTCGTTTTTTGTAATTTCTTCCTAACGTTTCGCTAGCGCAAGTGGCTAGCTTCTTCAGAGGCTTATACATCATGAATAATCTCATCTCCCAAAACTTATCAAAAACACTGTGAAATTGGGGGTATTCAGTTTCCTTCAAAGAGAAATAAAACATTATTACTTGGCTATTAGTTTCCAAGTTTCCAAAATGTAGAAATCATATAAGTGACGCCATTATGAATCTTCGAAAAAGTCTGTGTGCGTTCGAATTTTCAAATTCACAGCAAGCAGCTGCCTCATTGTACTTGGTGTTTTATAGATTTTTGACGGTTAGAATTTATTTCCGAGAAAAAAAGAAAAGAGTGAGCATATACTTTCCCAGTGCTTCGTTTTAGATCCAATTGTTTTTCCGTTTCACAGTAATAGTACGGCCAGCCTGAATAACACACAACAAATATAACACTTTATTTCCGGCAATTCCGGAAAGTTCCAGCGTAAATGATATCGATCTGCTTCAATTAAGGCCATACCTTAGAATATTGAACTAATCAAAATGTGGTGTAATGCGATTGATTTGATACATTTGAATTAAATTTGAAAATGTAGAGTATTTCAGTGTTTGAATTTTGGTTCGATTGATTTCTCGCTGTAAAGTCATGATGTGGCAATATCACTTCTCCAGATTTTCTGCTAGCGATTCTGGCAATGGAGATGTAGTAACTTTGATTGAGGCCATATCTGTAGGTACTGAAACGATTTGTAAAAATCTTTTTCTCCATTTGATGAAGTTAAATTTGTTTAAAATGACTTTCGATACATTTGAGTATAAATTAATTCTATATACACTGTGTACACTTGAGTTGGAAACATATGAAAAACTGTTTGATTTTAAGTTTAAGAAAAAACTATTAAACTCCATAAAAAGTTCCAGATGTTCCAAATCCTGACTATAATTATTCATTTCCATAATTCTTAAGTCGTTTGCGAGATTTGTCAAAATATGAATTTGGTACAGGACTCTTATTTATTGTGACAATACCAAAAACTGTTATCATGACAACAGGTATTCATTTGTCATGTGCATGGACATAAACACAGTATGTAAGCTTTTCTCTCATGCTTCTTATTGTAACTTATCCATATCAGACAAAAGTCACCACTATTTTAGTCACTTGAACTCTGACCACCGTATTCCTGTATACGGCTTATTGGTGGAAAATTTTTGGTAATTGATTATAGGTAATATGGCTGTTTTTCCCCTTCGTCATGTGATGAAAATGTACACTTTGAAGGATGTAGAATTGATTCAAAATTGTATAAGCCGACTCCGTTATCGACCAAAGAAGGGCAGCTACTTCAAGAAGATATAAAGGAGAAGAGTGTAGACAACACCCTACCACGAATGATTATTCTCCGCACGCACACTCCGGCTTATTACTGTGTTTCGTACATTCTCATATCGCGAACCATAACTTGGGAAATATATATCTAGATAGCATTGCGATAGCACAGGTATCACATAATAGTGGCTGAACGCTAGCTTCATGTTGGGTCAAAATAGTTGTATTCAATTTGAAAAACTTAAATTCAGCCAATGGAAATATATATTGACAAAGTAACGTACCAATATCAATGTTGGTGCCGTATTTGTTAAACGTCTAATGATGGTATATTATGAATGTATGTAACAGTGAGGCGTAAATGGTTAGAACCTAAAAAAAATGTAAAGGTCATCTACATACGAGGGTTGCCGTTTTTATTTCGGGATTGGACAACCCTAGTGTTGCAACTGACATCTCTATCGTAAAGTTTTTTTTAGGTTATGCGCACTCAGAAAGTTTTGACGAGCACTATTTGTGTTTTTAACAGTAACCCAGTAGATTCATCTTGGCCTAAAACTGGAATTAAATCGTGAACATTTTCGTGCCATTATTCTTTACATCTTTCGACGTGGACTAACTGAGCAACAGTGCATTGATGAACTCAATTAAATTTTTGACGATGAAGCTCCATCAAGGATCAGCATTTATCGATGGTATGGTGAATTCAATCGAGGTCGTAGTTGGCTCCAAGACGAATTTTGTGAAGGTCGTCCAAAATTACTTGTTGTTCTGGAAACCATTGATGCTGTGCGCGCACTGATATTGACAGATCGTCATGTGACCTATCGTGAGATTGAGACAACCTCAGGCATCACTGGGACCAGCATACATACAATATTAGATGATCGTTTGACTGTCAGAAACATTTGTTTGTGTTGGATCCCATACAATTTGTCAATCGTTCAAAAAAATGCTTGTGTCGATTGGTCGGCAGAAATGCTCAAAAAATACGATTGCGGTGCTTCGAAACACGTCTACGCCCGAAAGTACGCCCGAAAGTAAACAGCAGTCGATTGTATGGGTGTAAAGTTGTTCGCGTACAAAGCACTTCCAAGCAAATAGTCTCCTGTTTTTTCGAATATACTGGACATGTCGCAACCGTGCCAGTTATCTTCCAAGAAATGAGGAAAACCAACCGCCGAAGACGGATCACTCTTCACCACTACAATGCGAGCTCGCACACATCGGCTCAAACAACTGCATTTATGAGCACTTAAAACGTTGATTTGATGAGTCATCCACCGTATAGACCAGACTTGGCACCGAATGACTTTTTTTACTCCCGTACGTAAAAAATAAACTGAGAGGTCAATGTTTTTCAACTCTTGCAGAAGCGGTTGATGAGTTCAGAATGCATGTTTTCGAGAAACCTCAATAAGAGTAGCAAACGTGCTTCGACAATTGGTTCAAACGCATGCAGAAGTGTTGAAATATTCATGGAAAATATTTAAAAAAATAATTTTTGAAGATTATTATTTGACTTGTTCTCTTATCCCGAAATATCAGAGGCAACCCTCGTATATATTACTCAGATATTGCAGTCAGGCTCAATTAGCTCGAATAGTCAGATCATCGTGATATTACTTATGAAAATCCACATCTTTTGCGACAACGCTCTTCGATACCGTAAACTAAAAGATTTTTGAAATAAAAACTTGATGTTGCCGTCGTACATGATAGAATAGTTTGAACAATTTCAAAAGGAGACATTCTCGAATTTCTGTGTGTTTATTGGGGACAACAAAAACTCATTCTCTACTCTACTAATGGTGTTGTTGGAAATAGACGGATACAAGGAGAATTGAATCAAGCAATTGGAAATAAACCTAAAAAAGGAAATGAAATAATTATCTATATGTTTAATTTCAGGAATTGAAGTAAAGTAGGTATATTTTATCCTTTTGGAAGAGCCCGCTTGAACATCGTCGGTTTGAAACTTCTGCAACACCTTTCGCATCATACCTTCATCTTTCGATCCTCTTTTAGCTAGCCTACTGTGGCTACAATATAAGGGGCACTCCATCCCTGCATTTCTGAAAAAACACTAGTTCCCAGTGCCATTTTCACAGCCGCACGAAATGACCCGCAATAAAAATTGTGGACCAGCGTCTCATTCCATAATCTTGTGCCAGACGCCTTGTGAGGTAAATATCCAACCCCAGGCGAGAGGGTTCAACAATCAAGTTTTTGGACCCCACATAGTTCTGCCATAAAAACGTACTGCATCAGATATACAGATGATCTCACAACTAAACGGAATATGAGATAGAATCAATAAAATGATTCAACTATTGTCCAACCACAGCCTGATGAATAACAAACAAAAGTGACAAAGCCAAAAGGTATATTCAGATCAAATTCACAATGGAACAGTACACCAAATGAATATGTAAAAAACAACAACTTCTCTAGCCACAGAGGTGTTAAAATGGGGTAATATTGCACGTTTTTTATGTGAAAGGTTTTTCATTCTTTCCTTAGTGGAATACCACAGGTTGGTAAAAACAAGCTCACATCCGCTTTAGGGCGTACCCTACGGTTTTGTGTAAGTTAATGAATGATAAAGATCTGTTTTTTCGGTGTTTGTCTCTCCCTGCATCTTCAATGTCATGCAGGGGAAATCATTTGTTTATCTATGAGTCATCAGGTTATCTGGACTGTTAAGCTGGATTTATAAACTTGCCTTTCGCCGTTGGAGTTGGCGTTCGCGCTGGCGTCCGACTTAAAACTCATTTAACTCGAACTTCAGCCCAACGGCGAACGGCAACGCCGACGTTAGATATAAAAGGTTTTACGGGTTTCTGTACTTTTAATTGAGAACGCCAGCGCGAACGCCAACTCCAACGGCGAACGGCAAGTTTATAAATACAGCCTTAGTTTCATCATTCAGTTTTCAATGGTTGCCCAGAAAAACGTTGGAAAAACAAACTGGCTACGGGCACCAGAATGACAGGAATCTCTTGAAGAGTATACTATTATTCGGTGTCGAGGCGGCTTTTGCCACTATCTACTGAGGTATTGGGATGACCAAAATCCGTACTGGTTGATCAATTGTCATCATCGAACATCTCATAAACTGAGTGGCTCGTTATAAAACGAAATCTGAATGGGTAATTTATTGTTTCCTTTGTGTAGAATGAATTTTTCATTCTTCTGTAAGAATTGCTTCGGGCTAACAAGGAGATTGTTAAAATTGTCTTTTCCGTTAACCAGCTGCCGTCCCATTACGAACGACAGCCCCCTTGAGTCGAAACTTGTGCCAGCCAAGGATTAACCAGGTCTTACCTTTTTACGTGCGATTCCTAGAACTTTCTCGGGCCATCAGAAAAATTTCTGCAGTCGCCATGGTTTGAACCATCGCCGACTGGAAGCCCAATGACTGAATAGAAACATCCCTAGAAATTGGATTGGACCTAATAGCCCTCTCGTTATATGGCCGTCAAGTTCAGATGATCCCACCCCCCAAAAAAAAAAAGGGTATAGAAATGAGACCACTGATAGTGGAGATCTACGTTAGAGAATTATTGAAGCTTACCAAGAAGTTACACCTGGGGAACTAAGGAAAGTAGTTATGAATAATAGGAAACTTATTGAATAATATCCTCAAGGGAAGACTCATAGAAGGAACAATTATTATTTGAATTATTTAAATGAATCAATATGAAATTTTCCTTTCTTCTTTGAATGATAAATGCTAAAAAAATTAGCGGTATGAATGAAGAAATATCTTCAATTATTTGTAGTTGGAAATATTTCATATTCAATTTTTGTTTAGTCCTGAAACTTTATTACGTTGAATTTATTTTGAATGATGATATTATATTTACCCCTTGAAATAAAATACTCATTTTCCAATTTCATTGCATGGTTCCCAGCAACAAAATTAATATTAGTAATCAAAATATACCATTATTCATTCTAATCGGATATTTTCGTTCTAAAAGTGATTGAAAATATTTCAAACTGATTCAGGAACATTGTGAAATAATCGGGGTTGTTCCAAAAAACTTTCGGAAAATGCAATTTACTCATTATGACGAATAAATCCAAATGTTAATGTGCAAAACGTCAAGTGAAATTTGAATTCAATTTTAACAAGAAATTATTGAGATTATTGAATGGTTTGGAAATACAGTGCCAGCCATAAATTTTGTAACATATGAGGCGAAAGTTTATTATTAGAGTATTAGGAATATATTTTCAGCTTATCGATTGTGCATGTCCAACAACCAGTAAATTGATTTTGACACATATCGCCAGTCGCAATGGAACGACCCATTTTTACGGGCGCCTGGTTGGTAGTGTAAATTACTTAGGCCATCTTCGAAACGATAGGTGCATTTTGATAATTACCTTCAGTCTTGAGAGTTTTATCATTCTACCTTGATAATTACGGAAGTTACGGGGGTGCTTCCATGAAAATTGAGACAAATTCGGATTTTTCAGGACTGCATTTTATTCAGGAAGAAGGAGTGTCTGTTATGAGTTGGGGGTCCTGATCACGAATCTGATGAAATTTCGCTTCTATTCTGTCCCCTAATATGATTTACCGTAATAATGGGTTGTTCCATCGCGACTGGCGGGCAGTGTATATTACTTAATTCATCACCATCGAAATAATAGGTGCATAATTTCCTTCAGTCCTAAGAGATTCATCTTACCTTGATAATTGCTGAAGTAACGGGGATGAAAAGTGAGTCACACTGTATATGGCAATCTGAAACATCGTGTTACTCTAAATGTAATCAAGTTTCGATGATAATCGTGCATGAGCATTTCACTTCGCATATAAATTCGAAAACTTCAATCCTCTTTAATTTGACGCATTATTCTCAATTTTATGTGCGAAGTGAATCACTCATGAACGATTATCATTGAAGTCTGATTATTATCAAGCAGCGAAGAAACCACCCATTTTTCCATCTCTCCTGTCGTGCAGTGAATATAATGTGCGGTGAGTTTATTTCTAGTGTATCTGTCGATCCTGAAAATTTCATGGTTCTTCATCGAAAATTACAAAAGATTCAGGGGCGTTTCCATGAGAAGTGAATAAATTGGAATTTTTCAGAACCGGCCCGGTGAACATTCAACTTTACAATTATAAGTCATGTAATGGTTTTCATCAGATGTCTCATGAGGTATGTTGAATGAACTTAACCGATACATACTTCAAAAATCAGTAATACTCATTACTAAATGATATACCAAAATCAAAACATTTTACGTCAAACGTTTGCTTTAACACATTTCAATTATGTTGCATTTTTGATCAAATTAAACGACCAATACTGCATAATCGTGAATATATCATTTGGATGACGATAACTTTGAAGGTTGCATATAATAGTTATTTATTGTATAAGTGTTTTAGATATCATTTTATTTGCGCAAGAATGTTTAACGCGAGAGCGAAGCTCGATCGTTTAAATTTCTAAAGCAAATAAAATGTATCTAAAACATGCATGCAATACAACGTTTTATTCACAATCACATTCATTTAGAATCAGAATCGCGGAAATTTTTCATCACAAAATGATTTGACGTTTTGCTCTGACAGCGGCTGTCACCTCCTCAAAAATCATTGAAATAACATACAAAAATATCGGGAGGTGTTGAATGGTTGCTATGTATTTTCGATTGTTTATCGACTTCATTTGTAAAAATTTGTGAAGTTGGTGAAAATGTAAAATGTGATTGATATTCAAGATTGTATTTTTCATTATTCCACTATTGGAATAAAGTAATTTCATTATTCCACTAGTGGATAAAGTGGTATTTTATACGGTTCATAAGTGTGGATAAAACTTCAATTATAAGGTGATTGTGGATAAACATATTTTTGTGTACTTTTTCTAATATTATTGTCTCTTCAATAATTTGCAGTTATCAAGATAAATATGAAAATATCTAACTTTTTTAAATATAATCGTATATACATCTTCGTCAATATAATCAATAGTAAGACCAAATAACTACGTATCATTGCATATTTTGCCAAACGTAAGTTATGTGCCGCAAAAATATATAATTATTGATCAAAATAATCAATAAAAATTATCATATCATTAATATATATCTTGAGTGATGATAATTTTGAAAACCGAAAATAGACGTATTATTTATATGTGTTTCTAGGAATCGTCTCTCCATAGTCTTCCTGGCATCAGGCAAAATATGAATATTTTACATATTTTCCAATATAATAATGAAAATATTATATTGAATTCGATCCATTCAACGACCGAATAACTATGTATTTTTGCATACTTCGCCTTACGTAAGTTGAATGACTAAGAAATTATATTCATTATCGATCAAAATAATCGATATAAACTATTTCATCGTGGTTATATCTCCTGGGTGATGATTATTTTGAAAATCGAATTCAAACATATTAATTATATATGTTACCAAACTTGGTCTCTCCAAAGTTATCCTGGTGTCAGACAAAATATGCGTACATTTCGATTTCTATGATATGGTAATAAAAACGTTTCATTCAGATTAAAACATTTTCTGACCAAATAACCATGTATTTTTGCATACTTTTTCCAACGTAAGTTGAATGCCTCAACAAATATGTTCACTTATTGATGTAAATAATCGATACAAATGATTATATCAGTTATATATCTCTTGAGCGATGGTTATTTTGAAAATCGAATATAAATATATTAATTATATATGTTTCCAAACATTGTCTCTCCAAAGTTTTGGCAATATGGCAATATGGCAATTTGGTAATATGGCAAAAACAATATTATATCAGATTAGATACATTAAATAAATAACTTTATTTTTGCATACTTTGCCTGACGTAACTTGAATATCTAAAAAAAATTATTCATTTATTGATCAAAATAATCGATATAAACTGTCCATCGTGGATATATCTCCTGGGTGATGATGATTTTGAAAATCGAATGTAAATAGATTATCTACATCTGTTTCCAATATTTGTCTTTCCAAAATTTTCCTGGTAAAAGAAAAAATATGTGTATTTTTTGTTTTCCACATTATATTAATAAACATGTTTCATTCAGAATAATAAATTTTCTGACCAAATATAACAATGTAATTTTGCATACTTTTTCCAACGTTTTATGAATACCCGAATAAGCAATAAAAATTATTATATTATAAATATTTCTCTTGAGTGATGGTAATTTTGAAAATCGAATATAAACATATTGTTGATTATGTATCAATACATTGTCCAACATTTTCTCTCCAAATTTTTCCTGACATCAGGCAAAATATGAATATTTTACATATTTCGTAATATAGTAATGAAAATATTATGTTTGAATCAATCCATTTTATGACCAAATAACTATGTAACTTTGTTACTTTTGCTTAATTTGCCTGGCGTGAATTGAATTTCTAAAGAAATATGTTCATTTATTGATCAAAATAATCAATATAAACTATTATATCGTTTATATATCTCCTGGATGATGATCATTCTGAATATCAAATGTAAACATACCATTTAAATATGTTTACAAAAATTGTCCCTTCAAAGTTTTTCTGGTAACAGACGGAATATGCATATTTTTCATTCCTCATGATATAGTTATTCAAATTGATACATTTTACGACTAAATAATTATGTATTTTTGCATACTTTGCCTGACGTAAGTTAAATACCTTAAAAAATATGTTTAGATAGTGATAAATATAATCAGTATGAAGTATTCTACCCAACGATAGGTGTCGCTGTTATTGAAGTTACGAAGCATCATCTCAAACTCAGTAACAGTATATGAATACTATCAAAAGCTTTTGTGAATTGTCCATTAGTTATTGGACCCCGTGGGTTACTATGATGACTTACACCAAAGGCCTAATAGGCTGCTTAGCTTACAATATACCATGACAACCATTTTTAGTCTTTGGACATTGCATAATACGTCAATTGGATAATGAAAATATGATCAATGACGTATGACGTCGATACAACGCTGAAAGTTAGGACACATCGCCACAGAAAATACCGTAGTATTGGGAACATGACTTTCGAATAACTTACTTGACATATATTATGATATGTTCTTTGGACGTCATTTTGAAAATAAAAATAAGATCAATAAAATATGACGTTTATACAACTCTGAAAGTTGGGACTTATCGCCTCAGAAAAGATCATCGTATTGAAAACATAAGTTTGGAATCAGTTACTTGAAATACGTTATAATATGCTATTTGGACATTGAGCATGATACGTCATTTTGATAATGAAAATATGATCATTGAAGTATGACGTTGATACAACGCTGAAAATTGGGACTTATCGCCTCAGAAAATACGTATAATGGATACATATTAATGATGTTGACCATCATTCATAAGACGTTGAGTTTATGTTCCACGTAGGTAACAATTTAAAGAATTCTCACCGGGGAAAATGTTCAGGAGAAGGAATTTCGGACCTATTTTACCCGTTAATATAACATTCCGGAAAAATGGGTGGTATCGTCAATGCTGGCGTGCAGTGTACATCACGTAGAATGACACCTTTTGTGCAGTGAGTTCATTTCTAGTGTATGTGTGAAGCCTGAAAACATGGTTAATAGTCAGAAATTACGGAAGATACGGGGGGGTTTCCGTGATTAGTGAAACACACTGTAGGTATAAAATAGAATTTAAAAAAACTGTTTTATTAGTTTTTTTCTATAGCTTGCCCTCCAACCCTACTTTTGGCATCTTCGTAGTAATTTTTTCAATTTTCTGTCATTCCAATGGTCACGTGACATGTGCCAAAATAGATTTTCTGGCTATCGGTCATGCACAATTGATCACATTTTTTTCGTCAACACTCGTATAATTATTTTTTTTTTCCATATGTTCCGTACTCTACGACGGGCACTGTATATTCCAAAGCTTGTTGTCGGTAGGTCCATCGCGAATGGCGAGCAGTTTACGACAACACCACTAAGTCGGTACTTGCATTTTGAGCATTTTCAGCAGTCCTGGGAGTTTCATCATTTTACCTCTACAAGTTGCTTCAATGAAAAGCGAGACAATTTCGGATTTTTTAGCACCTCAATTTTTCCAGGTAAGTATAAATCTATTATTATTTGGTGGTCCTGATCACGAATCTGAAGGAATGGCGAGCCTATTTTCCCTCTGAAAGGATTTACTGTAAAAATTGGTTGTTCCATCGCGACTAGCGGGCGGTGTAAACAACTAAGGCCAATACCATTGCGTCGGTATGTGCATTTTTCTTATTCCTATCAGTCCTGAGAGTTTTATAATGGTTTTATTAGTCTACCTGGATAATAAAGGAAGTTGCGGGGGTCCTTCCATGAAAACTGAGACACACTGTATACAGTAAAATGCGTTTCAGAAATGTTTAGTAAAGGGAAAACATAAAACATATCATTTATTCTCACTTGGTGACACTACACAAGTGTCCATCATCTCAAGCGAATCAGATCTACATGTATCTATCATTTAATCCTTTTTGCTCATTTTTAATATCCACTCTCCAATCAGTTTCAATAAAATGGTTACAGTCGAATTATTTCCAATTTCACATCCCCATTCTAATCATTATTCTCAAATCAATGAAAGAAAAACAATCCTTGAAATGTTACGCTCATCCGTGGTTACCTGTAAAAGTTCCGAAGCAAGTTTTGCATTCGAAAAGTATGACCTCTCTGTGTTGCAACTAGTTGAAGTAGACAAGCGGCTAGCGATACGCCTGCAACTTTGGACTGAGCATGCGCCAAACTCGAATTTATTTGATGTACAACAAGAGGGTCATTTAATGGCGGAGAAGCAAGAAGAGGAAGGAAAATTAAATTGCAAACCGTGTTGAAAATGCGTGAATTTGTTTTTTCGCTCGCAATTTACACAGAAACCTAACCTGAGCAAGCTAACCTAGCTTGCGATTCGTTGAATTAGTTTTTCGCTCGCAATTTACACACAAACCTAACCTGAGCAAACTAACCTAGCTTGCGAGTCGAAAATGCGTGAATTATTAGCCAAACCTAATCTGACCTGACGAACCTACCTTGCGATTTGAAAATTGTTACAATATAACGACTATTTATCCAAAATTCAGAGAGAGCAGTGATGTAGCAGCCCTGGCATCCATATTTGTCCATTTTTTGGAGTCTACGGAGTACGCTCGAGTTTGTTACGTACTTTGTTATTATAAAGTGATAACTAGCTGAGTCCCAAAGTCTCGCTGAATAGGATTGAAGGTATGTTCAAAATATTTTCATGTCGTGAATTGTGCATAACACATTGTTTGTTTAAGGTAAGTCTTCTCCAAATCAGTATCGAAGGAACTCATTGACAAAAATTACCCCAGCAATCAGAATAAGGTTGTTTGTTTCTTAAAATCTAATCAACTTCCTGAAGATATTTCCATCGGTGAGTTAATTTTTATGGCAACGGTTATGAATATTTCGTAAAAACTTGAAAGTAATGTAGGTATTTGTTTTTGAGGTTTGCATTGCAGTCTGGTGTCAAAACGATTTCAAAGGCTTAGAATACAAAAAAATGGCAAGGACCAGGTGGAGAATGTTGTTGAGGTTTCAACTTTGAGGAAAACACAAAATTAAACACGAAAACACTCAAAATGGTGGGTAAAACTTGCGAATGTGGACATGTGCCCGATTTTCATGAAACTTGCACAGATTGTGTAAAACATGATGAAATTACTTCACCATTCTGTGAGAACATTTTTGTGGCGAAAATCCTTCATAGTGGTCACTTCACAAATACTCCCCAGTTCACGACAATTCACGTAATTTCCAATCCAAATAACTGGTCATTAACTATAAACATCAACTCTCAGAAGTATAAAGGAGATTAATTGGCTGAATGAAGCTCAAGAAATTACGGAGTTCAAATTTTGAACTCGATTTTCAAAAATATTTGTCAAATTCAATGACAGATCTCATGAACATGATCGGATCGGGTGTATACATTCAAATGCAACGTTGCCAACTTTCACTTCCTTAGCGTGCGTCCACCTCCTAAAGGCTCATTCATATCCTTGCGAATATTCGTAATTTTCTTTCGAATCGACTTACACGGCCAAAAAAATTGCGCTGAATGATAAATGATAACATGTAATTTTTCAGTCTGGAGTTAACCACAACAGTTATTTTTTCGCCGTATGAGTCGAATCACAAAAAAATTGCGAATATTCCCAAGGGTTTCAATTTAGGTTAGGTGGTTTTCCCTTCGTTTGAGTTAAAAGATTGAATCTGTGAGCAGTTATCGAGGCAGAAAAGGAGCGAGCGAAGTGAGCATAATGACGGCGAGCGCAGCGAGCATCTATTTTCATTTACGGTTTCAACGCTAAAAAGTGTTCGGATCGTAAGCAAGTTCTGTAACAAAAGTGCCAAGGTAAGGTTAGGTGGTTTTCCCTTCTTTTACTTTAGGAAATGGAATCTGTGTGCATTTGTAGGGGCGGAACAGGGGCGAGCGAAGCGAGCATAATGACGGCGAGCGCAGCAAGCAACTATTTTTATTTATGTTTTCTACGCTGAAAAGTGATCGAATAGTCAGCAACTTCCGTAACAAAAGTGCCAAAGTTAGGTTAGGTGGTTTTCCCTTCTTTTTACGTCAGAAAATTGAACATGTGTGTATTTGTTGGGGCGGAACAGGGGCGAGTGAAGCGAGCATAATTTGACGGCGAGCGCAGAGATCAACTATTTTTGTTAACGTTTTCAACGCTAAAAAGTGATCGGATCGTAAGCAACTTCTGTAACAAAAATGCAAACGTTAGGTTAGGTTGTTTTCCCTTCTTTTACGTACAAAGATTGAATCTGCAGTTGTCAGGGCGGAATAGGGGCGAGCGAAGCGAGCATAATGACGGCGAACGCAGCGAGCAATTATTTCAACGGTTTCAAAGCTGAAGAGTGAACAGATCGAGAGCAACGTCTGTAACAAAAGTGCCAAAGTTATGTTAGGTTGTTTTTCCGTCTTTTACGTCAGAAGTTTGGATCTGTCTACAGTAAGGTCGGGACGTAATAGGGGCTAGCGAAGCGAGCTTAATGACGATGAGTTCAGTGACGTTTTAAACGCATAAAAGTGATAGAATCAGGAGTAACTTTCTCGAACACCACCTTCTTTCAATTCGAAAGATTAGATCTGAGTGCAAAGAAAATAAAAACTGATGTTTCCGCATACGTTTTCACGCCAACCTCTCAAGATTCCTCCTTCACTTCATCAACACAAAATACAGCCTCAAATTCAACAATTTTTCAGATGTTTTCAACATATTTCCAAAAAGGAATCACATGCAAACTGATCTCGATATGCAGGAATTAAAAGAAGACTGGCAACGTCACTTTGTTCTCTTTTTAGTCTCTTCGCTTGTTTGACATTTGACACTTGCATCAATATTACTGTTATGAATTTCAATTTCAAACGAATTGAAACTAATGATAATTTAAAACCGTTCTCTATATGAATGGTTTCTTGTATGGCTTGGAATGAGCATTTTAAAGTTATTGGCGTTTGTTGGAAGTGAATAAACAGCACAGAAGCAGTCAGTTGGTTCAATTAAAAGTGGTTATACTTTATATATTTGTAGGGTATGTACTGCCACACATTTTATCGAAAAAATCCAAAAAACATGATTTCCGCAAAAAAAATTATCTCAGCATAAATTATTCGCTGTTCTAATGCATCCGCGAAAATTTCTTTAAAATCGGCCTTATTTCCATTTTCGCAAGTTTTTCCAAATGGTGAAATGGGGATGTAGTATAGAGGTTAAAAACGGTATTTTGCTATTTGCGGCGAAACGTGACCTCTCAGTGAAAAATGTTGAGAACAAAGTTGTAGATAATGAAAAAATAAAGAACTTTTGTCTCATGACACTTTTTCGACATAACCTCAAATTATCCGTCAAAATGGCGAAAAACCAATTTGTCAGTATTTAATTATTTTCTCGCGTGTTAATGATTTAATTAAGATGAAAATTTGTAATCATATATCTTTCTCGGTGTCAAATGATTACGATTTTTTCGTAATTCAGAGGACAACCCGTTTTCGAGTTATGTAAATTTTTCGAAAAAAATCCCCTTATTTTCCACGAACAATTTTTCTGGTGTTTTTTTTTCATTTCGAAGGTCCATGAGTGATCATTTCGACTGTTAAAATGTCAACTCTGGAATGGTCCACTCAACTTGGTGGTTTATTGATTGTAAAACCGCTTTTAACTTAAAAAAAAACCGAGAACAAGTCTCTGAATCATAATTATCAAAATGATATTGATAAATTAATTTTGTATTGTGATTATGTATTCAAATATTTTAATGTAACGAATTGAATATACACAACTTTTTGATATAAAAATAATGAAGGAAGTCGAAAATCATTGAAAATATTGAGAAAATCATGATTCAGAGAGATATTTTTCTCAATTTTGAGCGGTTTGACGACCAATAAAACCTCAAGTCACATAGACCTATTGAAATAAGACATTTCAACAATTGAAATGTTCACTTATAGACCTCCGAAGTTCAAAAAAATATAATTTTTTCGAAAAATGTGAATAACTCGAAAACTCGTAGTCTTCTGATTGGCGAAAAACTCACGCTTACTCAATAAAAAAAAAACATATTTCTACAAATTTCATCTGAACTAAATCATTTATACGCGAGAAAAAAATACTGAAAATCGTCTTTTTGCCATTTTGACAGTTAATTTGAGGTTATCTCAAAAAGTGTTGGAAAAAGAAGTTTTCTAATTTTTCATTATCCATAACTTTTTTTTTAACAAATTTTGCTAGGTCAGGTTTCGCCGAAAATCGCAGAAAAACATTTTCAACCCCTAAACTGCATCCCTATTTAACCATTTTGAGTGGTTCAGTGTTCAATTATTTTTTTCTCTGAAATTTGAAACCTCAATAACATTCTCCACCTGGTCATTACATGTTTCGTTTTTTCTACAACCATTGAGAATCATTGAAAATATTGATAAAATCATGATTCAGAGAGACTTGTTGTCGGTTTTTCTCAATTTTAGGCGGTTTAACGAACAATAAACCTATTAGTCATATAGACCATATGAAAGTAGACATTTCAAAAATTGAAATGATCACTTACAGACCTTCAAAAAACAAAATAATACCAGAACAATTGTTGTTGAAAAAAGTAGATAACTTGGAAACTAGTCATCTTCTGAATTGCAAAAAACATGTGCTATTTGACACCATAAAAGATATTATATGCTTACAAATTTTGAAGTAAATCAAATCATTTATACGCAAGAAAAAAATTAAATACCGAAACATCGGTTTTCGCCATTTTCACAGTTAATTTGAGGTCATGCTAAAAAGGGTTCGATGAAAAAGTTTTTTATTTTTTCATTATCTACAACTTTGCCATTTAAAATTTTCCGCTAAGAGGTCACGTTTTGAACCCATAAACTGCAACCCCATTTCACCATTTTGAGCGTTTTCGTTATTAAATATTTTTTTCCTCCTACCCCTATAGAAAGTACACACTTTTCTCCCTCATACCAGGGAGGAAACCCATACTTTTCCTGCCCCTCATTTCAAGTAAGTTGTAAGCGATGAAACTTGTGAATCTATTATAATCAAATTGTTTCCGGAATTTCTAAAACATCTTATATATCCTGTATTCTGGTAAAAATCAAACATGAATGTTACTTCTACTCTAGTTCTTTAATAGCTATTTGTGTATTTAGAGCGCAAAGTGATCGATGGTTGCTCGACAAAGAGATTATTCTTTGGAGAACGACAATGACACTTTGTGCTCGAAATACACACATTATTTTTTCTACAAGCGCAGCTCTTAGAAAAAAAAATGATCGACACTTCATTACTTATGAGAAAATCACTCAATACCAATCCGAAATGTATAAGCTATCTAAATGTCCAATAATTCAAATCACTAACAAAAAAAAAGTAAAATAACGTTCTTGAAGAAAAAAAAAGTTGAAATTGCCAGGAGATGAACCCGGGACCTTCGGATTACAAGCCCAAGACGCTAGCCATTGCGCACCACCGCAGATTCTCAGATACACATGACTGTATTGTCTATACTTTCCATCAAGTAAGAATAGGTCTTTTTGCAAACAAAGTCACAAAAAGGTTTTATTGAGTGGGTAGGAGGAAAAATCATATGAATTACATGGGAGTAAAGTGCCTTTTCCTCCCTTGGATGTTTACTGCCCTCCGCTTCGCGTCGGGCAGTAAACTACATCCTGCGGGAGGAAAAGTGGCACTTTCCTCCCTAGTAATACAAATAGCTATTTCTTTGAAGTGGTAACCACAGCAAATTATATTTGAACATCATCAACTCACACTTGATTTCCTTCAGAGCATTCCTATATCGGACCACCTCCATCTACCATTTTTGGGGTCCTTTATTAGGAAAAAAACATATTTGAAAGATAGAAATTGAGAGGAAAATAAATATAATATATATAATGAATGTTTCCACCATCTACTTCAATATAGCATCTAATTTTTTTCCGAATTAGTTTCTGTCCCTTTTGAACATATTTGGACTTACTGTTTGGGAGGTATTTCTAATCGTCACGTTCGTGTCATCAGGAGTAGTGGATAGTGTACTGTAAACAATGTCCCTAATATGCTCCCATAATATAAGTCCAAAAGTGCTGGATCAGGAGATCTCGCCGGCCAGTTATAAGGACCACCTCTTCCTATACAGGGTATTTCATAATAAATGCGCAGGACTTCAGGTTGTGATAGCTCGTACAAAAATAGAAAATATTGGCGGTTCAAGTAGGCGGCTCAAAATCATACTTTTTTTAGTGGCGTAGAAGTTGGAGAAAAAAACACCCACTACCCTTCAAAATCTTCACCAATTATGAATTTTAAAAAATAAAAAATCTTCACCAATTATGAATTTTAAAAAATAAAAAATCTGCACAAAACATAGCTTATTATGAGTAGAAAATGAAATCTAAATCTGTTTTTTGTGCGATAAACGGTTCCAGAGATATTCGCAAAAAACTATAATTTTTTTTAAAATTCAGCACCCTGTATCTCAAAAAGTTGAATTTTACAGGGTAAGTTAATAGAAACATTTTTTTCATATTTTTGAACTAGCTTTCACGTCCGGAAGTCCTGCGCATTTTTTATGAAACACCCTGTATATTCATCTGTCCAGATATTTCTTGACAACTCGTTTGGAATTTCTGTCTCACATTCGAAGGAATAATATCCAAAATAATTCAAAAATTTGTTTTCATAACTTCCCGTCGTGGCCTTAGCCAGGGGAGTAGTTGTTTTCTGAAAGGTACTTGACATACTAAGCCTACGTAGTAGGTGTATATGGGAGTAAAGGGTTCTTCATCGGTCGGTAACGACTGTTCATTATTGAACGATCTCCCAAAGAACTCTGTTTTCTTCGATTAAATCTCTTAACCTGGAGATTCGGAGTGTTCTTTCTCCCTCTGCTCGCTAGGTGGAGCGGCCTAGAAACTGCTTCACCACGTGAACCAGAGTTGACCAAACCAGCGGAGTGTATAATGATTTGGACGGGAAACAGATGGCTTCAGTGCTGTCTGTGTTGACCTACCCGTGTACTGACGAGAGGCAACAACCTCGAAACTAGTCTGCAGGTGGCCACCCTGTGCAAATCAAAACATAATTCTGCTATTTGGTCATAGAGGGCACTTGCAACTGCGTCCTCTGTTTTGAGGAACGTTGCAAAAGTATTTGTGAGATTCAATACCCGTCATGGTCTTAGCCAGGGGAGTAGTTGTTTTCTGACAGGTGTATTTGCCATAATAAGCCTACGTAGTAGGCGTATATGGGAGTAAAGGGTTCATCATCTGTCGGTAACGACTGTTCGTTATTAAACGATCTCCCAAAGAACTCTGTTTTCTTAGAGTTGAACGTATTACTCAAAAATTCATTGGATTTCAGAATAGCTTCAATAATTTCTTGAGCACCACATTGAGGTATACGGTTTGAACGGAAATGAAAAGGTGAATCTTGTCAAGTGGACAAATATAGGATGTTCTATTTGAAATAAGAGATTTATTGGAGTTCATCCATATACTATCCCAGTACGTTTATAAAAAAATGTACCACTTATTGGTCGCAAGAGTACGGGGCATTCAGCTTGACTCACCCTGTATGAGTATGTCGATGGCCTAATTCTAATAACTCGTATCATACTTTTATCAGATTTTACAGGAGAGGCAATAAACGTTGCTAGGGGCATGATGTTAAAATGTAAGTGTGCAAAAATAGCTAAATGTTCATTCGAGTCACAAAAAAGTAATCTATTACTATGAGGTGTTATTTTAATTAATATTGCTATCGCAATGTGTATTACGACTTATTGCTTTTCTATGATTGTGGGTTACGTCATTTTGGGATTTTATGTTGGGTGTCTTACGATAATTTGATATTTGAATTTTACCTATCAGTTCGAATCAGAGGTTGTATACGAGATAATAAACTTGCTTGTGGTGGCTTACGACAATATGCTTCTATGATTTACGGCCAATGGGGATACGATCTTATTTAAAATAGGAAAATAAAATATTTCTATTGGTATATGGGATACTAGCTTTTAGAATTGGCTGCGGATGTGGTGGACTGATATTAAAACGTCGAAACCCCAATTTCGATAAAATTGTTGGATACGACATGTTAGAATTAGGCCATCGATGTATTTATCATGTTTTTCTAGTGATCGTTTCTAATCTTGGAATGGTTGAAAAATTTATTGAAATATTACTTATTGCATGACTGACTAGAACCACGTGAAAGTAATGATTTTTTTATGTCGAAATGATGTCAACTGCAAATGCATATGTACCGTATTAGTAAACTTGTGAGGAAATTCCGGAAAAAGGTTTGTAGTAGCTAAATCGTTTTCAGGGTTGGAAATTGTTTTTTTACGATTTGAGGCTGGAATATGCATCCTATCGAACAAAATTTGAGACAAAAGTCGTAGTTAATTGAAAAATCTAATACTCATGACGTATCAGTAACATTTCTACATAACCTCATTTTATCTTCCCCAGAAAAATAAATTAAACTTGTTGAAAACGTTCTTCGTTTTGTTTCAAATGCTCTGTGATTTTTTCGAAGAAAAATTTTCATTTTTTGACTGTTTACGAATTGGAATTTAAAAAAGACTAATTTTCAATAAAAAAAATTAGTTTACAAATTTGCAATTTTAAACTTCATCGGTGCTCATTCTTTTCGTTTAAACCTCGATTTTAAGATGGCATGAAGAAAATGTATTGTTCGTGTGAAAAAATATCGTTAAAAATGCAAAAAATCAAAAAATAACTTTTTCATAAACGATTTTTGATGATGGACTTGTTTGTCACTATTTGAATATTTGAATATGATATTGCTTCTATAGTCAATTAAAGAAAAATAATCATAATCGGAGCTAGTAAAGCTTTCTTTTTTTTCTGGTTCATCTTCGAACTCTACGATTCATTTTAGCTCGAGTTCATTTTCAGTTAAAATAAAAAATTCTGAAGATAACTGAAAAATCTATCACAGAAAAGCCGTTTTCTTTTTTTATTTTTCGCTTCTTTATCGACATTTTTCCATACGAGCAATATATTGTTTTCAAGCCATCTTAAAGTCGGGGCCTCAACGGAGAGAATGATACTTTTCCTGATGAAGATGAAAAATCAAAAAAATTTTAGAACATCTTTTTCGATTGAAAATTATGAATTTTTAATAAAACTTGCATACAATCAAAAAATAAATATAACCTATTCAAAAATTATAGCTTAGTTAGTTATAACACATAGTGCAACATTTTCACAAAGTTTCAGAAAAAAATATTTGTGGAAAGGGAAACAGATTCATTGTTTGAGAAACCATTGTTACGGAGCCCTGAGGATGAATTCAATCAAATTCGAAACGTCGACAAGAAAACAATCATTTCATCTTCATTGTATACTGACCACTGATTCCAACTAACTTCCGACATGGATATTTATCGGGTAACCAACCTATCAGATTTTGGATCAATGAATAATTAGGTCTGGCTGGTGTGCATGAATTTGAACCTATCAAATTATTCGAAACTGATACAGCCTCATTACTAATATAATAATAGCGTCGATACTCTTTCTGAAAATGAATCAATCAATCAATTTCTTCATTTATAGACAAAACAACAAGAACATATTCGTCCGTATCATTTGATATATTAATACGAACAAGTCGAGAAAAAATTCTATAAAACACTCATCGCAACCCTTCCATTCTTTTTTATCGAATCCGACGCATTTTTGCCATCGGATACAGATGCTCGGAAGTCGTTGTGCAAGATTTATGATTCTAAATGGATTTGTCAATACGTCAGTTTTATCGTGTTAATATATTAGGTACAATATAAGATACGCTATACTTTTTCGTTAGTTGACTTCTGCTAGGTTGCTAGGGTGATTTTAATTCTGGAGAAAAGAGGCCTACTACGTAATGAAAGTTGGTTAGTTATCGGGTTGGTATAAATTATTGTGAATGAATGACCTGACACAAATACAGATGGTGATTCAGGCTATATAATCAAGTTTCATAGATTAGGAGGCTAGCAGCTGCATCATAACAAACATATCAAAATGGAAAAATTCTATTTGAAATGACTTGAAGAGCGCTGGAATCTACATAATTTTAGGGTCGGTTTTTCAATGCAGAATTAATCTGTAACATAAGTATCCGGAAAATAAAAATGTCTTCTAGATAAACTCAAAGATAACTCGATAATGGTTTTTCAATGGCTAAGATGTTCTCGATATAAGCATCTCGCAGATAAGCAATGTTGGCAATAGTGCGTGATGAAATAGACGAATATGATTGGTGAATTCGTTGTTGTCATTTATTGACGTTTATGCCGTGGTTCGTTCATAATTCAAAAATATTCAAAAAGTTTGAAGTGAAAGTATCGAAACGATTGTGGATTTCGTAGATAATTATAATATAGTAGACTCTGATGAAGATGAGGTAATCGTCGATTTCCTAAATCACGAAAGACGACCATACATGGTTAGAGAAAGAACAGATAATTTTGAAAAATATGACGATTTGGATTTTTTTGCCAGATTCAGGCTTAGTTTGATAGAATATCGGCTGGAATTTCGTTCCGACAGGTATATTATAGAATACTGATATATTTTAGAACAAACCAGTTTTGTTGATTACAGAAATAACTCTGCCAGGCCATTGGACCAGCTCCTGTTAACTTTGCGTTTTTATGCGACAGGTAAATTTGTTATATGATCAGGCGATTTTTCGAATGTTAGCAAAAGTACAGCTAGTCAAATTATCAAGAGAGTTTCAGAAGCAATAGCATTGCTGTCATCAAGATTCATAAAAATGCCTACCAATGAAAATGATATTCATGTTGCTCAGCAGAGTTTTTTCCAGAGGGCACGCGTGCCAAGAGTCGTTGGTTCTATAATTGACTGCACCCATGTGTGCATACTTTCACCAGGTGAGTGTATCAAATGGTTTCAAAGGGTTATTTATTATTATAGGCACGTGAATTTCAGGAGGACACCATGCTGAAGTATTCAGGAATAGAAAGGGGTAATTTTCAATTAATGTTCAGTGTCTTCAGTTGATTTGAAAATACTAGATATTGTTGCACGTTGGCCTGGATAAGCACATGATCAATATATATACAATAATTCCACATTGAAAAGAAGATTTTTGAATCTAGAATTTGGAAATGCTCTACTTGTAGGTGATAGTGGATATACTAATACAAACCATCTAATAACACCTTTATTAAATACAACCACTGAAGTTGAAGAACTGTATAACGAGGCTGTAATAAGAACCCGACATCCAGTAGAAAGGCAATACGGTGTCTGGAAAAGAAGATTTCCAGTACTTGTTCAGAAATTGAGATTAAAACTGGAAACATCACTTGTAGTAATCGTAGCTACTGCTGTTTTACACAATATAGCCATTGATCGAAGAGGAGATAAACATCCTCCAGATGACCCAGACACACTGGTAGATGTCAATTTCAACTTTGCATGGGATGAGGAGCCTCTTGAAGATGGTATAGACGAAATAACAGCGAGAAACCAACTGTTGGAAGAATATTTTCCTCAATTACTCTATAACTGATAACTACTCAGGTGTAAACATAACTACTTTTTATTATATCAGGAAAACTATGAAATTAACAAAAATAAATATTCTGTAAAAAACGAGTTTGAAAAATGTATTTATTAACACAATATTTAACAAACCATCTAAAGTTATGCAATTATTCTATTACACATTTTCATTTAATTCAAAAGTCAACTTGACCATTCTTAAGTCGTACTCTGCTTTTTGTTTCCTCAAATTTTCATTGTCAATTTGTATCAATAATAATTTCATTTTCATTTTGTGTTCTTCTTCATTTTGTGTTCTTTGTTCTTCTGATTGAGCTAAAAGAGAGTCCACGAGAAGTCCTTTTTTTCAGCTAACTGTTCAAATTTTGCTGCAGTTGACTTTTGATATTTTTTTTTCAACACAGGTCTTCTTCTTCTAGACCAGCCGTTTGCTACAAATTTACAATGAAACTATCAAAAACAGAATTGAATTGCAGCATCAAAATAATTGAAGATGGTTTTAAACTTGGTTTAATATACCGATATAACTTTTGTAAGCATTTCAAGAATTGTTGATACATCAACAGTACAATTTTACATGCTGAAAAAGCAATAAGACCAATGTTACTCACATTCTTTGCTACTGGCTTTACAGGTTCTGTTATTGGGTTCATTTTCTTTGTTTTCATCAACAGTGCTATTCTGACTCAAAGAATACATGTGATCAGTTGTTGGTACTGGACGCTCAGAAATACATTCCATATTTTTTGTTGAAACCTGATCCTCAATTACAAAGTTTTCATTATCATTTACTTCAGTTCCTTCTAGTTCTATAATATTAGGTTAAACAATTTTCAAATCAGAATGCTTTGGTGTCTATAACATTCTGACATTGAACGAGCTCCAGTTCGTTTCCATTACTTCAGTGTCAATCTGGTTTGTATTTGAAAATATGTTCAACATAATACACTCAACCTATTAATAAGCAGTACCTACCCCGAATACCATCACCGTCAACCTTATTATTGAGTCCATGTACTGAGAGATATATTGTTTGCTCTGATTCTTTTTCCTCTTCTGTGTCAGGTACAGGTGGATGAATATATTTTTCTCCTCCAGTTCCTCCTGTGTACGCCCTATGATTGGAATATTTATTCTTTATTTATTTTTTTATGCCAAAGTATTTCATTTGCAGCTGTTTCGCAGAACGTGGCTGTTAAAGAATATTTAGTTAGTCATATGGATACAGACGATGCTACTCTTGTGGCAACAGTAATGAATATATTAGATATGTACTCACAGGTCCAGTAGTGCTACTGCAAAATTGATTTTCGATTTGCTTTCAGGCATTACCTTTGGCTTTCCATGTATACCATCCGTTGTTTTATTTTCTATAAATGATTTGAATTTTTTTGTAATTTGAATTGAAAGCGCTCTTTCACTTGATGTGAAATTGGCTCCTCTAACTTTTGTTGTCTTATCCTTTAAAAAATTCGAAGTTCAAAATAAACACTAATTCCTTTTATTTCCTCAATCTTACTTAAAATATTAAATTTATTTATCAAAATTAAATGTCAAAATGACAGTTATCTTCAAGATATAGGCTATCCTGCACTTTAGAGTTGACGATAATAATTTGTACCGAAATCCGTCAGATAGATTTTATCTTGCACTTGAAAAACCTTGCCAGGTAATTAATCTTCTAGATAACCACTATCCAACAGATAAAACTATATTGAAAAACCGGCCCTTAAGATGAAAAAAACTATAACGTATTTATTACAATTATTATTCGGTGGTGCTGGTGATCAGCCAAAATGTAGGTAAATCTGAGTAGAACCTTTCTGCTCCCCGCTGTCAGGTCTGTCTCGTGAGTACTCCGGATCTTAGGCCAAGTTGTAGATGGAAATTAAAGACGCAAACGGCCTATACTATTCTTTATAAGATAGGTTGTGAATGAAAACCCCGGTTTTCGCCCCAGCAAAATCGCTTTGTGGAATTTTTTAAACAAAAAATTGTGAAAAAATTACATTCTTATTTGTTTTTTTTTTGGGAATATCTTAAAGATTATTCATGGAATCGTTTTACAGTCAATAGAATTATCATAGGAATTTATAAAACCTACAAAATGGTTTTTTATACGCCCAGATCGGTGCATTTTTAACTGAGAAAAAGAGACCATTTTTCTAAGATTCATAATTTTTATGAATCTGAGGGTGGATAGACAATAATGCGGAAACTGATAGATGATAACATGTGGTTGAAGTGTGCGCAAGATGGTTTCTGTCCGATATGTAGTTTTTGCACAATCGCATAATAAACAATTTATGGCAAATCTTTCTAAATGCGCCGATTTGAGGGAAATCATCTCATTCAATTTCTGTACACGACCTAATAATATGGAAGTAGAGATCAATATCTAGAATTTGTGTATTTTGGATTTTCACCTGAGAGGTGGGACATGTGTTGAAAATGTCACTGGATGTTACTCTAAATGCTTCAAAGCGCACCCGAAGTCGCTCGTATTAACTTCAGTTCGACTTCGGATGACTTCGGACGCACTTTGAAGCGTTTCAACTTTCAGTGACATTTTCAACACATTTTGCACCTCTAAGGAGAAAATTCGAAATAAACAAATTGAAGATATTGATCTCTACTTCCATATGCCGCTTAAATAAGATGATTTTCCTTAAATTGGGCGGAAAGATTTGCCGTTAAATAGGGAATATGCATAATTTTTTTTTATCTGTTTAATCAATTTTCTACATCGTTACAACATAGCAAAGAATATAAATACAATTGAAAGTCTTCAATTTTTAAAATAATATATAAAATACTTTCATTTTCACGTGAAATTTATTGAGATGATACACATATAAAAATTGGCTCTTGGTTAGTATCCAAAATTTTTGTAGTTAACATAGTCAGAAAAAAATGGAATTTTCTACGGTACATCCTAGTATGACCCAGTTTAGAAGGAACATATAATATAAGTATAAACCAAACTGCATCTGTGAATTCAGTCGTAAATAGCTTCATATTAACAACAGATAGAAACTTAACTAAACAAAGCGACAAAAAAGGATCATACCGAAAGAACTCTCTCAAGAAACGAACAAATCAATCAAGATAAATCAGTGAAGCGCTAATTATTCAATCTGAAAGGATTTATATCGTGAAACAATTAGTGAGGTGTGGTGTGATCATTAGTAAAAAGTGTCTGCAAGAATGGGCTTTGGTGAAACTGATTTTCAAAAAATCATTCGAGAAATCCAAACAAATAGAACCGAACTCAGAAATGCTATAGAAGCCAGTGAAGCACGGTAACAACTACGAATTGAAGAGTCAAATGAAATGATCCCAAGTAGCACACTTATATTGGTAAAATATTGGTACAATATTGTGAACATATTGGCGAAATATTTGAAATGCAATATTGGCGAGAAAAAAAATGTGAACATTCGGCGATATTGGTCCAATATTACTTGAATAATATTGGCGAAATATTCCCCAACCAATATTGGCCTCAAAATATTTGGCGATATTGGTACAATATCGCTGATACAATATTCTGAGAATATTGGTACAATATTCAAAAGTTATATTGTCGAGAAGTAAAATGTGAACATTTTGCGATATTGGTCGAATATTGTTTAAATATTCCATTTTGGTGAAATATTCTTGAAGCAATAATGGCCTTAAAATATTTATCGATATTGGTACAATATCATTTGGTTATATTGGAGGACGTCAATATACCTTGGTAAATTATTAAATGTCTTTTAGTTGATGAAGGTGACACCAGAGTCTGCCTTTTGATCGCCTTAACCACTGAGTGAGTTGACTTGAAAACAAGTTAAGAGAAGTATTTAATAAACTTTCGTAGGTTTTAGAAGACGTTCTATATGTAGAGCCACCTAGCGGATTCTTATCCAGGTTTGATCATGAAATAATTTAAATATGTTTCATTGAATATTCGGCCAATATTCAAATTTCATCTCAAGCTAGATGTAGGAAACAATATGAAGACAATATTGTTTTAACGATATCGATAACTATTATTGAACCAATATTGACCCAATATTAATTAATAAGATTTGTTGAATATTGGCGAAATGATATTCAACCAATGTGTAATTACACTTGGAGATAGAATATAGTTTTTATTCCTTGAATCGATATGAGGGGAATATTGGGATTGCAATATTTATTCTAGATGTTGAAAACGATGTGAAGACAATATTGTTTTATCGATATTGGTAAATATCATTGAACCAATATTGACTCAATATGAGTAATTACAATTTGTCAAATAAAGTGGAAATCATATTCAACCAATATGCTATAATATTTTTTCCATGTAATCGATATGACTGGAATATTTGGATTGCAATATTCATTCTAGATGTGGAAAACAGTATATAACCAATATTGTATTATCGATATTGGTAGAAATTATTCAACCAATATTGACCCAATATTTCATGTGATAATCTACATTCAAAACTAGTTCAACCAATATTCCACCATTATTATTATTATAACATTGTTTTTTGAATATTCACCCATATTGGACCAATATTGATTTTTCATTTACAATATATCTATATTGGCCCAATATGGAACCAAGATTCAGCCGATATGATGTGCTACCTGGGATAGGACAACTAGAAATAGAAAACGCTCACTTAAAATGCAAAATCGAGAAATTGGAGAGGCAACAGGAACAGAATAATATTGTAGTTTATGGTATGAATAAAGAATATCAAGACGTAAGCTTCGACTGTATACGTGAAGAATTTAAAACCCTTCTGATCATTGATATAACAGTCAGAGACATCAAATATCGACTAAACTGTCCGGTGAAAATTGAATTCGTCTCCAACCTTTTGAAAAGACACGTTCTAGAAAATGGCAAAACACTCAAAGGAACTAACATTTCAATCGCCCACGAACTAACAAAAGAACAATCAGAAGATCTGAAAATCCTCAAAAAACATCTACACCTGCATAGACAGGATAGTACAAAACGATCACACATCAGAGGAAATAAACTCATAGTCGATGGAAAATATTATACATTGGAACAGCTTGTAGAAATTGATCAGCAGCAAGCAGACGATAACAAAACCAAAAGTGTTCCGGCTACTCCCACACAGTCTTTTATGGAGAAAAATGCATTCTATGAAAATTCATTGAAACCTAACTCATCCCAGTTATTGTCCGAAACCCCAAAAACATATCAGACCACAGGAACAAAACCAAAACAGCCAGTGAATCAAATCAAACAAATCAACCAACAAATAGGAAAAGTGAGAACAAGATCTACCAAAGGTATTGATATGAAATGGAAACAAGATCTTCAACTTCATTATTAAACGTTCAAACAAAGAGGAATACACTGGTATGTTATAAACCATTATATAAAATAGTCAACACGAAATGGACCCTCACGTGAGAGACTTTACTTTCGAAAAAATAGACAATTTTCAACTCAAAGACGTAAATGAAACTAAACAGGTACTAGATATAAATACAAAATTTGCTAATTTCAAAATTGTACATACAACTATTAGAAGTTTGTCAAAGATGAATTTAAAATATTTCTCTTTGAATTAAATTCAAGCATTGATTGCATTGAACTCACTGAAACACATCAAATACCTGATATGTCAATTTTCAAAATACCAAATTATATTTCACTCTATAACAATGGAACATTAAATCGAAACGATGGTGTCGTGGTGATTATCAAACCTGAGATATATCGCTCACATGAAATATTTGATGTTAGTGATAGTAGTAAACTGATTCATATAAAGGCAGTAATCGATAATGAAATTGTTGTAATAAACCCACTATACAGATCACCGTCAACAAAAAACAAAGACAAATTTCTAGAAGATTTAGAAAATATATTAGGAAATACTATAGAAAAGTTTAAATACAGTATCTTAATAGGAGACATGAATATAGATCTTTAACAAACTGACTTATCCCATAACTTCTCAACTATCCTAAATGAACTCGGCTACTTATCGGCAATCAACACTGTTACACGGCCCTCGTCCGGAACGTGCATTGATCATATTTTCCTGAATTCAAAAAATAATGAATATGATACAGTACTTTCTGCAACCATAGAAACTAATATAACTGACCACTTAACATTAGCATTGCAAATTGTCTTTCAAAACACTAATATAAAAATCGAAAATAATTCTAAAATAAAAAACAAATTGTTTAAAAAAAATGTTTAAAAAACAAATAGAAAATGCTAAAATTCATTTTTACAAAACCAGGTTGGCAAAATGTGGAAACTCAAAGAACACATGGAAAACAATGAATGAACTTCTCAAACCCACAAAAAATAATAGATCCATATATCTTAATGGAAAAACCTGAGAATATTTCGGAAACTTTTAATGATTTTTTTCGTAAATATAGGCAAAAATTTGTCGAAAGATAATAACCTAATAAAAATTATAAAGAAAAGAAAATCAGAAATCAAAATTCAATTTTCCTGTTTCCGGCTGAAGAAATAGAAGTTATAAACACAATACTGGGACTTAAAAACAACAAATCTCCGGGCCCTGGAGGCATAAAATCAGAATTAATAAAAGCTTTCATACCACAAATCATAAAACCACTGACACACATTATAAATAACTCACTGAGATCAGGACAGTTTCCCACACTTTACAAAAATTCAACTGTCATACCTATATTTAAGAATGGAAAACGTACAGAAAGAACAAATTACCGTCCAATTGCATTGATTTCTAGCTTCAGTAAAATTTTAGAAAAAATCATTAAAAATAGGTTAACCAACTTTTTAAAGAAGTGTACAGTCATATCAAACTCACAGTATGGATTTCAAGAAGGAAAATCAACACAAGATGCTATTCTTCACCTAACCAAAAAGATATATAAGGCAGTTGATAATAAAAAACCATTTATTGCAGTATTCCTGAACTTTACAAAGGCTTTTGATACCGTAAACCATCAGATCATACTAGAAACTCTCGAAAGCATAGGTTTTAGAGGTGCGGCACAATCACTCTTCGAATCATACCTCACAAACAGAACACAGCCAGTAAAAATACAAAACTCGTACAGCAGCAAAAAAATTGTAGAAAGTGGAGTACCACAAGGAACGGTGTTGGGGCCAGTTCTCTTCACAATATACCTAAACAACTTATTCTCAGTGGAATCGGAAGGAAACATAATAATTTTCGCTGATGACACGGTCATCCTATATGAAGAAGAATCATGGTCGCAATTAAAAATGAAAGTAGAATCTGATCTACCTCTCATCAAAAGATGGTTTGATAATAAAGTATTTTCAACTAATGTACAGAAAACGTTCTATGTGCCTTTCTGTAGTTATAGTTCTCAACTTCCCAACTACAGTAAAATCAGTTTGCAAGATAATTTTTAAATAAATTGCTCGAACTCCATCAAATATTTAGGGATAAAAATAGACAGTCACCTGAAATGGGACCAACAAGTTGAATTTCTCCTCAAGAAACTAAGATGCGTGGCGTATAAGATGAAGCAAGTTTCAGGAATACTCGAAGAAAACCAATTAAAAATGCTGTACTATTATACGCTATTCGCACCACACTTAAAATATGGAATTATCGGTTGGGGAGCAGGAACGAATGTTCACTTGAAAAAAATCGGAGTTATGCAGAAAAGAATAATGAAAATAATATATATATATAAAGCCAACACGTTATCCCACAGAACTTCTTTATCTAGAAACCAAAATAATGGACATAAAGCAAATATACTTCATGAGCCTAGCAACAAATCAGTTTATAAATAAACGAGAATTAATTAGGAAAAATCATTAGCAGAATACCAGAGGACGTAACCTCTACCAAATCCCTTTCGTTCACAAATCGATATGCCAGAGGACTTATAGTTATTTAGGACCAAAGGTTTTCAATGCATTACCAGAGAGTCTGAAAAACGAGAAACAAAGGAAAAAATTCCAATCACAAATAAAAAAATTTATACTCGAAAATCCTAGGCAAATAATTCATGAACTCATTGATACATAAAATAAATAAAAGGATATTCCCATAATTCTACCTTGTTACACTTTCAAAATTTCAACATTCAAACTAAACATCTCTAAACTTATCATAGGTACATATTTATATTCTACATTTTATAATAAAAACTCTCACTTGTGAACATCATATCTACATATACAACACATTTTTTACTTTTAGACAATCAAGAATTCTAACGTTTTAAACACTCCACCAATTTTACATTTGTAGAGTCCTTCACCCTTGCCTATTTTTTTGTGTTTTTTTATTTTACATTTTCACTCCTTGCATCTTACATTTTGTTATCTCCAAGTTTTTTTTCTCAATTTTACGCACTTTTGTGTGATTTACATGTTGTATTGTTACATTTTTAATATACCCCTCTCTTTCAGATATTCACATAAGTTATTTTTACAACCAATATTAGTAGACCCTACATTAGTCTCATAAGAATAGTGTAGAATTTTAATTTTCTTTCACTTCACTGTAATAGATACTTTTACATCCTGAAATTCTTATATCAATGTACATATCGATATTTCTTAAATAATTTATTTCATATATTAATAAGTTACTAGCATAATTATTTATATAAACCACTGTTGAATACGTCCACAAACAAGCAGTGTCTACTCTTCGTGGTATATTCTTTATTCACAACCATGTTGTATTTGTCAAATTCATCTCTGTACCAATATTTTTGTGAATAAAATTATTATTATATTATTATTATTATTATTATTATTATTATTATTATTATTATTATTATTATTATTATTATTATTATTATTATTATTATTATTATTATTATTATTATTATTATTATTATTATTATTATTATTATTATTATTATTATTATTATTATTATTATTATTATTATTATTATTATTATTATTATTATTATTATTATTATTATTATTATTATTATTATTATTATTATTATTATTATTATTATAGTGATTGAATTTGATCTATTTGAACGCCTCCATTTTCGCGCGATGTGGATGACGCCACATGGCGCGATCAGTGTTGTTCTTCTTCAGTGTCGTTCGTTGAGACGTACTCTAATTGCTCTACTTGCTTGAAGCTGATATTTTATAAAAAAGTAAGAGAAATGCAGTACAAGTGTTAGAGAGAGATGAACATATGTGAAAGTGATCCCGATCAACCAGAGCAGTCTTCAATGAACAAGCCTTTCTATAGTTATGGCCATTGACAGTATTGACAGTTATTAATTAGGTTATGGATATGCAGTTTTAATCGCTATTACGATAATGGAAAATGCTAAAACACCATTTTATAGGTATTGTCTAGTACCGGCATGCCAAAACACAATTATAAGTACATCAAATTAAGTATTTTTTTCTGTTCCAAGAGATGCGAAAATACGTAAACAATGGTGTAAGGTTATGAGAAGAGGGAAATTATCTCCAATTTCACATTTACATTGTTGTGAAGTTCATTTCAATGTGAGTACATTGTATTTCGATAGTTAATATGAAGTGAATTGATCAGAAGTAAGTTTTGTATGCATAAATGTTTTGTATATCAAGCGGGAGATAACTCTATTTATACCTGCCTCACCCAAATTACAAAAGGAAAACTATCACTTGATAAACTAATACTACTTATCAGTTCAGGTATTGTCGGATTGTACTTTGACAAAACCACTTTCAGTTATTGCTCTTGATAATTTACAATTATCACTACAAATATATAAATAAAACAAATTTTCTATGAAAGAAGACTAGCACAGTATGAATATCGCAAATATGAATTCCGCGCGCTTATTATGCACTTTTTGATTAAAGTTTTATGGAGTTAAATACAAACTAAATGATAAATTAATGGTTTAGGTGTAATGTCAAGACAATAAAGTACCGGAGGTAACAAATCAAGTAAATTTAAATCACTTGCATATTCCCTATTGTTTATAACGCGATTGTGCAAAAACTACAAATCGAACAGAAACCATATTGCACACAGTTGAACCACATGTTATTATCTATCAGTTTCCGCAATATTGTTTGTCCACCATTAGATTTATAAAAATTATGAATTTTTGAAAAATAGTCCCTTTTTCGAGGTTTTCCCGGATTTTCTCAGTGAAAAATGCACCGATCGGGGCGTATAAAAAAACATTTTGTAGGTTTCATAAATTTCTACAAAAGTTTTATTGACTGTAAAACGATTCCTTAAATAATCTTTGAGATATTTCCAAAAAATAAAAAAAGTTTTAATTTTTTGCACAATTTCTTTTTTAAAAAATTCCACATAGCGATTTTTCTGGGGCGAAATCTGGGGTTTTTATTAACGAACTATAATATAAAAATTAGTATAGGCCATTTGCGTATTTTATTTTGTGGGGGAAAAAACCTCTAGAGCTTGGTCTAATCTTCTGATGAACTCCTGGAGATTTCTCGAGCAAGGTTTTTCTGTGAGATAAAATCTTCTGTACCAGAGCTTTGCGTTCAAACAGTGTTTGGAAGGCTGTTTCGTCTTTTTCACCAAAGAACATGATAGTATCGAGTTTTGGTTTGTTCTCAATAGTTGCAGTTGCTTTCTCAGATAGCAGTGCCCTGTCAGGTGTCCACCACTTTCCTCAGAGACTTACACTTTAGTTCGAAATGGTGTCTTGAAAGCTAGTTGGTTGGTCATTATCATAATTTTTCTTTTAGTATTGCCGGAGGAATTCTCCCAGGAAGATTGTTGATTGTTCTGATTGGTGAAGAGTAGTTGCTGTCCCAGTTCTGAGGAATCTGCTCTCTGATTCCCCTGGATGTCCCTGTGACCTGGTACTCAAACAAGTTAGGCCTCTTTTTGTGTTCATCGGTCGTTTTGTTTTTTTTTTGTCTCCCAAACTGATTTGGAAGGAAACCTGCATGATAGCGGGCCTTCATTGCTGCCAGACTGTGGGAGAGGATGGACATGAATTTATTTTTAGGACAGCTTCGTGAAATATCTCTTTGCAAACGGAAATAGCCATTACCGAGGCATGGGATATAAACGATTGATAACCAATGCTTAGACTAATGTCCTGCGGTATACTTCCAACACAGACTTCCCCATTGTGGATGATGTGGTGAATGTTCCATCAAAGGAGTGTGTTGGAGTGATTTTGTTCTATAGCACCTCAGATGTGTCAATTTTTGTTATCTTCATTATGTTGCTGCTCCTCCATTGAGCCAGACTTTTTTGTCTTGTGCATCTGCTATAATGCACAAATGCAGAGAAGACCAGTGACTAAGAACAATATTAGTCTTCCAAACTAGCCAGATTACCTCTGGTTGTCAGTTGTTCTACCTTTGACCACCACAGTAGAGACCCATACTTCATCAAAGGCCTAACTATCGCTCTGTTTGACAAAAACGATTGTTGGTGTCATAGTCCCATGTTATTCCAAAGGATTTCCTGGCCATGATTGCAAGTGACCCTGTCCTTGTGAGCACTTTTTGATGATTGTTTCAGATGGGTCAAGATTCAACTACACGTAGTTCTACTCCTCTCCATTTTCACCAAAGACTGGTCTCTAGGTTTTGTTTTCTGGTGAAAGAAACATTCGTGGTTTTTCAACCATTATGACGACATCGTCAGCGTGGCCCTGGACATACCATTCCGGTTTTGGTCTTGAAAGAGGCTGTCAACTACGAGGTTTTCAAAGCAGAAATAAATGAGCACGATTTGTTGATACACACTGTAACACAATACTTTCGAAATAACTAATAGAACATCTACTCATAGTACATGGAAATTCTTAAAATTTGTATAACTCATTTTTCTCAAGTGGCAGCATGGTTGCTTGTTAGGAAAAAAGAGTAATATTATACCGAATAATTTGATACTGCACGCGATTAGATTTTGAACAAACTTCCGTTGGAAAATTTAAGATCACACTAGATTTTTCTTAAAATGAAGTATCTTTTGAGATTGAAATGAAAATCAAATGCATGGATTTAAAATCAATTATCCAAAAGCGAATAAAATAACGTGTTTTTTAACAATGACATAAACAATAATTACCCACTTTAATTTTGCAGAAGTTTGGTCAAATAAGATGTCGACCACTTCGATGATTTTGGTCACAGGTTACTAGATGCCTGTAAATATGATTTTAATACCAAAATATGCTCAATTTTAAGAAAGATCTACCGCTATTTTTTGAGTTTTGTTTGAAACCTATTAAACTTGTTAAAATTGAAATTGTTATTACCGATTGCACCCCTACGCGCAACCATCGGAAATCTTCGAGAGACTTGTGTGAGCTAGGGAACACGCAGCCCTTACCTTTTAACGTGTGATGCCATGCACATTGTGTGGTATAAAATGAATCGTGCTCAAATGATCTTTTTTCTCAACCCGACGAACCACGAGTCACCTTGTTACCATTTGGAAAAAAATATTAATTTCAATTTCAAAATTGAATTCTATGTGCCACGAACATTTTGACCATAAACTTTTGAGTTATATTTTTTCCAAAATTTTGGGGTTGATTATAGAGATTCAAACGTATTCATAGCGGCGTAGAATAAAAAATAAATATAAAACATTATTGTTCAAGAAAAGTTATACATGACATGGTTGTATTCAGAATATCATATGGAGACAATGGAGTGATAATATAGTGAGTGTCTCATTTGAAAATAGAAAGTTTGAGTCTCTTCAGAAAACGCACTTTCATGTCGTATTCAAACCAAGTTTTATTAATTTTTTTTACAAAAATGTTATGGGTCCGAGCCACCTTCCGTGGACCCCCGGTATATATGATGTACTTTTTGTGACAGACTCAGATTTTCTATTGCCTTTCCAACATTCTATATATTCTGGATGCTTATACAACCTCAAGTGGTTTAACATAATCTGGGGAAACAAAAATCTATGCATCTCAAATCGACCGAGTTTTCATGAGGACTTCGGTACCGTCCTCAAACATTTTTAATTGAAAAGTGGTTTGCCTGTAGCGATCCCATCCTTCTTCAGTATATCAGCCGCAATACAGGGTATAAATCCACAAACAATTAAACGAGTCTCTCTTTCCCTCTCTGCGGTGAGATTGGAGATGTTGATATTGCCTCTCAGCCCTGGACCGACTTATTTACGAATCGATCCCGATTCTGCTAACCTTCTCTCGTTTCTTAAACGTATCAGCCCTCCATTTGAGCTGCAATTTCTATGGCATAAAGGATTTACTGGGTTCGAGAGAAGTAGATAGATGCCCTTCATGGAAAAAACTAAGTTCTTCCCAGTTCTGGAAGTTTTATGTTTGATCGTTATATACGTATCAGGATTCCGAGATTAGAAGTCTTATACCACTGATAATTCAATTATAATAATACTAATATGTAGACAATCAACCAAATGAAAGAAGAACTTTTTACAATCGAAATGAATTTGGAGACAGTCGTACAGAGTGATACCTACAAATCTTCGGTAGAATCTCAAAATAATTATTATCAGAAAAAAACAAAATAAAAAAAAAATCTAACCACATTTAAAAGTTGAACAATTCAATTGAAAATCAGAATTAAGTTCATTGGCATCTATGAAATCCCTTGTCATGACTGAGTGAAGCGTTATGTAGGTCAAATTATAAGAAATTAAAAAAAAAGTCTTATAGAATATGAAAAAGACAAGAAAAAAGAATTAACATCAAAAACTCCTACTTCATTGGTTGAGCATTTTAAAACTGACCATCACTTTGATTAAGAATCTTCTCTCTCCAAGTCAAATTCCTATGAAATGATCGATATAATGAAATACAATAAAGTCAACTTCAGAAAAGATCCGGAGAACTCAAACAATGCCTTTTTCAATCTGATAGAGAGAGTGAAAACCAAATACTAATACTTTCTTTATTTATGAATACTATTCATTGTGTTTCGTGTTTTTTTTTGTATTTTTCTATTTCTCTCATTCTTCTTCAGTTGTACATTCTGCTACTTTTTCAGATCCACTTTGGCATGCACTCAAATAAATCATTATTTCATTCGAATTTTAACGTGTCTTGTGTTGTATATTATTTGTTTTCAAACCAGAACTAAGTTCTGTTCTCACATCGTACCATTCCGTCTGACGCAAGTGATTAAGAACTTAATTAACAATAATAATGTCTATAAAGATATATACATATTACACGGAAAACTCTTTTGTAAGTGAAAGTACTAATTCATTCTAAAGTTTTATCTGTTACCTGAACGTAGTGAAGTGATTGTTTCTGGGAAGTAAGTGTTTCTGTAATCGAGGACCTCAAATACCAATGAAACAAAATCAGTCAATAATAATAATAATAATAATAATAATAAAAATAATAATAATAATAATAATAATAATAATAATAATAATAATGATAATAATAATAATAATAATAATAATGATAATAATAATAATAATAATAATAATAATAATAATAATAATAATAATAATAATAATAATAATAATAATAATAATAATAATAATAATAATAATAATAATAATAATAATAATAATAATAATAATAATAATAATAATAATAATAATGATAATAATAATAATAATAATAATAATAATAATATCGGAATGGAATTTGGGATCGACAAATGTGCCACGGTTCATCTCAAAAGAGGACGATGCGAGGAATACGGAGAGGATGTCCAGCTCGTAGACGGAAGCATCCTACATCATCTGGATGCCGGAGAGACTTATACTTACCTAGGGGTGGCGCAACGCCGCTCCCAAGAGGTAATCACAGTTAAGAACTCTCTCCGCGGCAAGTATCAGCATAAACTCCGACAGATCTGGTCACCAGAACTGTCGGGGAAGAACAAAGTTGCTGCAACTAATATGCTTGCCGTTCCGATCCTTCTCTACTCCTTCGGAGTGATGAAGTGGACTCAGGAAGAGCTGCGACAACTCGACGTAAAAACTCGCAAAATGATGCATCTCAATAGGAGCTTGCATCCTAAATCGTCTGTTCCACGGTTATACTTTCTCAGACAACGGGGAGGCCGTGGACTTTTGAGTTTGGAGTGTCTGCATAACAGAATGGTTCTGGATGGAGCCTGTAAAGTCATCAGGAGTTCAGATCCCCTTCTCTGCATGGTCCGCGACCATGAAAAAGCAGGGATTGGAGCATTTCTCTTTAAGGCAGCAACCCGTGCAGCCGATGAACTTGGTCTCGTATTCGACACTGAACGGGCTAACCCAAACTCTGTCACCGAGTTGGGACCCGTTCAGCTAAAAGCTCACATTAAAGCTGCGGAGACAGAGGTCCTCCTACAGCTGCATATGGATAAGCCAATGCATGGTGTTTTCTTCAACAACATCGAAGACCTTGGCTTATCCAAAAGCTTGACCTTTGCCTTCCTCAGTTCGAGTGAGCTAAAGTCGGAGACCGAGGGATTCATAATGGCCTGCCAGGATGGTGTCTTCAACACCCTCGTCTACCGTAGTCGCGTGATGGGTATAGACGTCCCTGACACCCGATGCAGGGAATGTCGTGGGGCACCTGAGACCGTAATGCATTTGCTATCAGCATGTCCAGCTTATGCGGTCTCAGCCTATATCCACAGGCATAACGCGGCGCTACGAGTGTTGTACTACCATCTAAGACACTCGTACGGTATAGACGAGACACCGGTGTTGCCTTATGTTCCGGGGGATATTGAGTCCGTGGTGGAGAATGAGAGGTGCCGAATCTATTGGAACTACTCATTCCCCACCCTCAGGCAAATACAAGCCAATAAGCCTGATGTTGTCCTCCTCGACCGTCAAAGTAAAACGATATTCGTCGTGGAGTTTTCCGCTCCAGGCGAGATGAATATCGTTCGGAAAGAGGAGGAAAAACGGACTAAATATCGAGATCTTCTCTTTGAACTCTGCAGGTTGTATCCGGACCATTCTGTCGAAATGGTGGTTCTAATTATAGGAGTCCTTGGTGGAATGATGGACACACTGCTCTCTAATTTGAAGTTGATACCGGCCTGCCGTAATATGGCACAAATCTTAGCCGCTCGAATGCAGAAGGCCGTCATCCTTGGTTCCCTTCGTCTGCTCAGAACACATGACTCTCGGACCCAATAATCACTCACCCTACGGACGTAGGGAGTGGTTATTGAGGTAAACGACACCAGCGCGTCCTCCGGATGGGTCGGAGCACCGGAGACAGGACCTGACTGGTACACTCTTAAAGGAAAAAATAATAATAATAATAATAATAATAATAATAATAATAATAATAATAATAATAATAATAATAATAATAATAATAATAATAATAATAATAATAATAATAATAATAATAATAATAATAATAATAATAATAATAATAATAATAATAATAATAATAATAATAATAATAATAATAATAATAATAATAATAATAATAATAATAATAATAATAATAATAATAATAATAATAATAATAATAATAATAATAATAATAATAATAATAATAATAATAATAATAATAATAATAATAATAAACCAACACCTAGGGCCCTGGTGAGTTGCGACACCACCTACCCGAGCAAAGGATGCAAAATCGGACCGGCAGCTCATGCGCATCCGGGAGGGAAGAGGCATCTTTCCCTCTGGTGTCGGCCGTGGGTTTACTGGGTTAACGCCCCAGTAAACCCTAACACTCGGTTCCAAATAATCGGGGAAGAGGCCCCCACAACCGACCCCCTCGGATTAGGGGTCAAAGGCAAGGTGGTGGGGCCAACAACGATGATTTGCCAGCTGACGACTTACGCTATGAAAACGGACGTTTTGAGTGGACGGATGGATTAAGGGACGGTCTTATGCATTGCTACGAGAGCAGTGAGCCCGCCCGGAGAGGATACATGGCGAGAATGCATGCTCTGTGGTGTGACACCCAGAGCATGCCGCCTTTTCCGCCCAAAATCTTAGGGATTATGTATCTCATCTTCGGAGACGAGGATATGTCAGAGCACCACCTCAGCCGGTTATCGAAATGGCACAAGTTATGCCACGTGTCGGTCTGGCTGTGGAGAATGCTCGCATCATACCACCGATGGAGGACATCAGAACTCGCAGGGCACTTCACCATGTGAAGCCCCTGAAGCCACAAGAACTGGCACGAGTGGATGCGGAGATCGGCGATGTTCTTCCAGAAGAGGCTGACATCTGGCAGATCAATTCTGTCGTGTATGACGCCGCTCATGCTCTAACCCAAACGCAGAGGAGGGACACCACCGCTGTAGTTGGGAGGCATGAACGACGCGTACACAAGATGGAAGCTAAGATCAAGTCGGCGAGACAACACGCGTCTCGTATCCAGTGTGTGGTGGACTACGTGGCGGCCAATAGGCCTTTCACACCTGCAGTGCGGCGAATTGCCGCAAAATTAAGACGAGCTCACCACACATTGAATCAAGGGGTGCTGTTTACCATCAAACAGCACTGTCTTGATAGGATACGAATGCTAGTGGCTGCAAAGAAGTCACTAGTGAGGCGAGCGAGAGGAGTCGCGGAAAACTTAAAGTTCCGCGATAAACCTTCTCGTTTATTTCAAGAGCCTCCACGTGTTGTTGATAACCCGCCGACTGTTGATCGGGTGGAAACATTCTGGAAGAACATCTATGAGTATCCGCAACCAATCAATGTAGATACTCCAGCCCTAGCGCAGTTCAGAGCATTCTGCAGGAGGCTTCGGCAGCCTGAGCTCAATGATCTGCGCAATCCGATAACCCCGGAAGAAGTTCAATGAGCCCTCAAAGGCTCAAAGAACTTTGCTGCTCCAGGACCCGATGGGTTGAATAACTATTGGTGGAAAAAGTTTCCAGCAACCCACCGCCATCTGGCTAGAGTTTTCAACTCATGGCTAGATGGGGAGCAGCAGATTCCGGAGTGGTTTGTCGAGGGGCGAACCGTGCTCATCCCCAAAAACAGAGATTTGTCTGATCCAAAGAATTACAGACCGATAACGTGCTTGAATGCGTGTTATAAGGTGTTTACGCGCATCTTATACACACGCATTCTCTCCGCAGTTGATCCGGTGTATGAACGGATATATGAGCAAAGAGGGTCAAAGAAAGGGGTTGCCGGCTGCAAGGAGAACCTGCTCATCGATAGATGTATCACGCAGGACTCCGTGCAGTACAAGCGTAACCTTTCGATGGCCTGGATCGATTACCGCAAGGCATTTGATACAACATCGCATGAGTTAATCATGCATTTGCTCAGATGCCTTGAGGTACCCTATCAAATAGTGGGATGCATTGGACAACTGATGCCGCTCTGGAGGACTCGCTTCGCTAGAAAATCTGGTGGAGACATAGTCCAAACAGAGCAGGTCATCATTAGAAGAGGCGTGTTTCAGGGAGACTCCCTCAGCCCTCTTCTCTTCTGCATCTCACTATTGCCATTGTCCGTTGCACTCAGGAATACCCGTGGGTACAGCTGCGGCACCCCCAGCAACCGGAGGCATACAGTCACCCACCTGTTTTACATGGATGACCTAAAATTAAATGCCTCTGGAGAAAGGGACCTACATCAGTCCCTTAGGGTGGTGGAAGAATATACGCATGCTATCGGAATGGAATTTGGGATCGACAAATGTGCCACGGTTCATCTCAAAAGAGGACGATGCGAGGAATACGGAGAGGATGTCCAGCTCGTAGACGGAAGCATCCTACATCATCTGGATGCCGGAGAGACTTATACTTACCTAGGGGTGGCGCAACGCCGCTCTCAAGAGGTAATCACAGTTAAGAACTCTCTCCGCGGCAAGTATCAGCATAAACTCCGACAGATCTGGTCATCAGAAATGTCGGGGAAGAACAAAGTTGCTGCAACTAATATGCTTGCCGTTCCGATCCTTCTCTACTCCTTCGGAGTGATGAAGTGGACTCAGGAAGAGCTGCGACAACTCGACGTAAAAACTCGCAAAATGATGCATCTCAATAGGAGCTTGCATCCTAAATCGTCTGTTCCACGGTTATACTTTCCCAGACAACGGGGAGGCCGTGGACTTTTGAGTTTGGAGTGTCTGCATAACAGAATGGTTCTGGATGGGGCCTGTAAAGTCATCAGGAGTTCAGATCCCCTTCTCTGCATGGTCCGCGACCATGAAGAAGCAGGGATTGGAGCATTTCTCTTTAAGGCAGCAACCCGTGCAGCCGATGAACTTGGTCTCGTATTCGACACTGAACGGGCTAACCCAAACTCTGTCACCGAGTTGGGACCCGTTCAGCTAAAAGCTCACATTAAAGCTGCGGAGACATAGGTCCTCCTACAGCTGCATATGGATAAGCCAATGCATGGTGTTTTCTTCAACAACATCGAAGACCTTGGCTTATCCAAAAGCTTGACCTTTGCCTTCCTCAGTTCGAGTGAGCTAAAGTCGGAGACCGAGGGATTCATAATGGCCTGCCAGGATGGTGTCTTCAACACCCTCGTCTACCGTAGTCGCGTGATGGGTATAGACGTCCCTGACACCCGATGCAGGGAATGTCGTGGGGCACCTGAGACCGTAATGCATTTGCAATCATCATGTCCAGCTTATGCGGTCTCAGCCTATATCCACAGGCATAACGCGGCGCTACGAGTGTTGTACTATCCATCTAAGACACTCGTACGGTATAGACGAGACACCGGTGTTGCCTTATGTTCCGGGGGATATTGAGTCCGTGGTGGAGAATGAGAGGTGCCGAATCTATTGGAACTACTCATTCCCCACCCTCAGGCAAATACAAGCCAATAAGCCTGATGTTGTCCTCCTCGACCGTCAAAGTAAAACGATATTCGTCGTGGAGTTTTCCGCTCCAGGCGAGATGAATATCGTTCGGAAAGAGGAGGAAAAACGTACTAAATATCGAGATCTTCTCTTTGAACTCCGCAGGTTGTATCCGGACCATTCTGTCAAAATGGTGGTTCTGATTATAGGAGTCCTTGGTGGAATGATGGACACACTGCTCTCTAATTTGAAGTTGATACCGGCCTGCCGTAATATGGCACAAATCCTAGCCGCTCGAATGCAGAAGGCCGTCATCCTTGGTTCCCTTCGTCTGCTCAGAACACATGACTCTCGGACCCAATAATCACTCACCCTACGGACGTAGGGAGTGGTTATTGAGGTAAACGACACCAGCGCGTCCTCCGGATGGGTCGGAGCACCGGAGACAGGACCTGACTGGTACACTCTTAAAGGAAAAAATAATAATAATAATAATAATAACAATAATGATGGTCTTGTAAATTTAATACAACAAAAGGCAAAGTTCAAAAACTACACTGTGACACTGTAGTTTTTTTGTACCACTCAACCTCCGTGGCTGGTTAGAAAACCATCAAAAACTTCAACAAATATTTAGTATTACAGAAAAAGCAAACAATTACACTCGATACTAACCAACATGATTCAGAGATGATCGATAGAGCATCGATAACAATAATTCTACTTGATACTACTAACATATTCAGTGATATATTCAGAATTTATTTGTTAGATCTTTGATAATTACCTCTGATATGCATTTTTTCTAAAAGTATCTATAATCGAGTTTTCAGGTTACAGTGTAGCTGATTGTGGACATAACATATATCTGATATGCGAATGACCGCTTGAAAAATTCGTGGAGATGCAATGAAGGAGATAATAATACCTTGTATCGCACATCGAGATTATGAACATCAGTACATAAGGTAATTGTGATCCACAAGTATATGAGTATTCCTCTATAGATAATCTCATGTTAAAAAGATACTGAAAATAAGATTCTGCGGTTTTCCATATCAAGTTAGTGAGATTCTGATAATTTTGATATGATTCTACTTCTTCTATGCACTCCGTGATGAGACGAAGGCACTCTATTGCTCTATTAAATATCTGTTAATGGTGACATGTAGTGGACGTTAAAGCATATACTTCCTACAGATATCCACACTCTCAAAGCAGAAAACATGCTTCATAACGGTAAATCTCGAATTGAACATAGATAATTAAAGACCAGTCAATCTTATGTTAAATATTTTTGAAACATTTCTGGTGAGATTATTGAAAATAAGGCTCTGTCATTTTCCGAAAATTTCAATGATTTGTTAGATCGCCAATATTTCTTTAGAGATGGTATAGATCTACAGAGAGCGCTATATAAAGGATGATCTCCTTAGATTAATTTTTTCCATAAATAGCATATTTCTTGATCTCTCTAAAGCCTTCGACACAGTATGTCATGAAAACCTTCTCGGAAAACTACAAAAATACGGATTGAGAGGAAATACTTACGAATTTATTATTATGATGTGAAAATTAGAAGAATCGAACCCTACACAAAACAAAAACGAATTATCTCGACAGTACCTAACTCTCCCCTAAATTAACGTAACGCTTTCTTTATATAATAGGATTTCTATTCAATCTCACTTATGTGTCAAACCCCACCGATTATTACTTCAAGTACTTTTATTGTCTAAATCACATACACAAGTAGTAAATACTACTTCTGTGATCTACTACCGTTTATTCACAAGTATAATGTAATCATATGTGTAATGTCAGTGTTATTGATTGCTCTATATTGTCTTTCATGTATTTATATATGGAGAAATGATGGATAAACATTATTATTACTAAAATAAGAAACATTTTCTCAAAATTATACCTCTTAAATCATTCCGGAACATCTTATAACTTCGACGTCCTAAAATTATGTTCAAGTTCAGGTTCTACACTATTTTCCATTTTCTCATCATGAAGTTTTTTTTTCTGTCCTTCTGCGATATTGGTTGATTTTCAATCACCGTGCTGACTCAAGTTCTTATGAAACTGTACCCTGTGTGATATTTGGCATATTTGTAAATTTACGATATTCTTCAATTGATTTACACATTTGTCTGCTTCAAAGCATAAGAACAATAGTTTATGTTCAGTTTTAGGATGTAAACAAGTAAATTTTTTTTCTACGCCCATGTCTGTAATCGTCAAAAATCGCACTGTCAATATTACTTGTAAATGACAAATAACAATAACATCCACGTAATGAGATCTTATAACACACTTGCGTTTTGAGAAGAAAACTCACACTTCTTGGTTTAATTAAATTAAAATCAAATTTTTATTTACGGTAGACCTTATTTGGTCTATTTACACAAATTTAGTCAATTAAAAAACATAAAAACTTTTAGCATTAGCGAGATATATTCAGGATTGAAAGAGTGATGCCCCTAAATGGAGACAGCACGTTATACAATTTCTTTAAAAGTAGGTCACGTTTTCTTAAGTAGCATGCTATGAAAATAAATGTCATGTCATTTATATTGTCAATTTCTTGAACAAAATATAATTGTATACGAACATTTTCTCAAGTTTATCTACGAATATGTCTTATAGTAGTGAAAGTGATGAAATTATGAGCACCGAAGATTTTAGAAGAAGCTCAAGCTGCCACACATAATTTGTTACCGCTAAAATCCAAAGAAAGGTACGAAATAACCTATAAAAAATATATGGATTGGCGACACAAGCATAACGTTAAAATGAATGGGCGTAGAAAAAGTATAGTACGTTACGAGTTGTAAGCCCATTACGCACTCATGAAATGTATAAACTTTTTCATTTCGTGCGTAATGGGTTGCTTACAACTCTTGTTACGTAATGTACTATTAATGATTCGAACAAAATTTGAGCACTTGCCTACTGTAGCATTTATCAATAAAGTTCGTTGTTTATTTGTTTTTGAAGTGGGAATTTTATTACTCGAAGACTATTTTAATCTCTCACAGTCGTTCTCGCTCATCCAGAAATTTCAATAACTCTATGAATATTTTCATATCAAAAATTGAATTATTTGCATGAGATTTAATATCTCTCCTTCATAGACGAAGAAACTTTATCGGGGTCATCCATAAATGATGTATTTGTTGCTCTTCTTTTAGAAGTTAGCTTTATTAGGGTGCAGTCAGTTTTGGATACATTCAATATCGACACTGTTCTTCTTTGCATTGAATAGTTGGATCAAATAGTGGAAGCCTTTGATGATATTACTTTACGGGAAATATAAGTATGCCAGTAAAACATCTTCTAAATAATTTCTTATCTTCAGTTCATTGCTTATATTGTGTATATTATCATTCTATAGATTCTTCTGGTAGTAAGGTTGCTATGAATATTGGCTTGTTCCTTAAAATTAGGATGCGTTTTGAAAATTAAAAATCACTAGAATTGCTCTCCATTTTTCTTAAATGCAATTAGGTTCAATGAACTTAGCGAATTTTGCACTCTGAGAGTCAATCGCAGTAGCTACTGTCAGTGAGCCACAGCAAATTATGATAGTTTCATTCTCAAGTCGAAAAATGTATCTAAAGACCCTGAATAAAAAATTGACGTGGTTACTGTCAATGAGCCACATCATACTATGATTTTCTCATTCTTAACTCAAAAAACGTAAGTATCTAAGAATCCTGAAAATGTTCATTTGAAAACCCAACGTTGAAGTAACATTCATGAATGATTTTTACCAGAATACAAGATATACAAGACGATTCTAGAACTGTCGGGAAACATTTCGACTATATAAGGATAATAGAATCACAAGTTTCATTATTTACAACATACTTGAAATTAAAGGGAGAAGAAGTACTTTTTCTACTACCTCACTAGAAAACTTTATTTTCGACCTCTAAGGAAGGGAGGAAAATGGTGCTTTTCCTCCCGCCGGGAAGAAAATAGTACTTTTCCTCTCGATTTATCGGGAAGAAGATGCATTGAAATCAATTTTGCCTCTTCAGCGAGATATTTTGGAAGGTCGTCTTCGCTAGAACTCATTTTCAAAACTTAGAAACAACTTGAAAGGGTTAATAACGTGACGGCTTATGACAGCTGCTATGTTTGTATTACCAAACAACACCATGGCAACAAATCGTTGTCAACACGATGACGACGACGCAACGCTTACTCAATATTTTGTCATATAGCCGCATTATATAGTTCCACAACTTTCTGCAGTTGTTTTTCTGAGTATGCACGCATTATAATTTTTAGGACGTTATAAAAAGTAGAAAAAACTATATACATACCTCAGGAGGAAAATGCATTTCCTCCCGCGTATATTAATGCCCTCCGCTTCGCGTCGGGCATCAAACAATCCGCGGGAGGAAAAGCATGATTTTCCTCCCTTGGTATGTAAATGGCTATTTCCCACGTTTCTTCCTCAGGAAGAAAAATACTTTTCCTCCCAAGGGGGGAAGTATGAGTTTTCACCCTGATGTGAGGGAGGAGGAAATAGCTATTTGTTTTACTAGGGAGGAAAGTGCCACTTTTCCTCCCGCAGGATGTAGTTTACTGCCCGACGCGAAGCGGAGGGCAGTAAACATCCAAGGAAGGAAAAGGCACTTTACTCCCATGTAATACATATGATTTTTCCTCCTACCCACTCAATAAAACCTTTTTGTGACTTTGCTTGCAAATAGACCTACTCTCACTTGATGGAAAGTATAAACAATACAGTCATGTGTACCTGAGAATCTGCGGCGGTGCAATGGCTAGCGTCTTGGGCTTGTAATCCGAAGGTCCCGGGTTCATCTCCTGGCAATTTCAACTTTTTTTTTTTTTTTCAAGAACGATATTTTACTTTTTTCTTGTTAGTGATTTGACTTATTGAACATTTAGATAGCTTATACATTTCGGATTGCTATTGAGTGATTTTCTCATAAGTAATGTTATGTGCCTATTTGAATGAAGTGTCGATCATTTTTTTTTCTAAGAGCTGCGCTTGTAGAAAAAATAATGTGTGTATTTGTGAGCACAAAGTGTCATTGTCGTTCTCCAAAGATTATTCTCTTTGTCGAGCAACAATCAATCATTTTGCGCTCTAAATACACTAATAGCTATTAAAGAACTAGAGTAGAAGTAACATTCATGTTTGATTTTTACCAGAATACCGAATAAATAAGATGTTCTAGAAATTACGGAAACAATTTCATTATAATAGATTCACAAGTTTCATCGTTTACAACTTACTTGAAATGAGGGGGAGGAAAAGTACTTTCCTCCCTAGGGAGGAAAAGTACTTTCCTCCCTAAGGTGGAAAAGTATGAGTTTCCTCCCTGGTTTGAGGGAGGAAAGCGTGTACTTTCTATAGGGGCAGGAGGAAAAACATTTTTCGTATAGAAACCATATCATTACATTCTCGAACGCCATATTTCATGAATGTTCAGCAACTGTCATGCATGTCAAAAATTAGACCTCAAGTTGAGAATAGTATTCGTGTTCAAAATTTGTGTAAAATTTTGAAAATACTCTATTTCATATCATATCAGCATATAAAGCACTCATTGATTAAATTTCAGAGCTATCAAAATATATGTTGAATTGATGAATATGTTGTTAAACTCTACTCCTAATTCAACGCGTTCTGAGGGTTGAGATGGATACAGTTTTTAATTAAATCATCAAAAATAGCATTTGGTCGCTATTATGAGTTATTATGAGTTATGAATCAAATACGAATGAAAGACGTATCTACATTCATCGTGAAATCAGTTGAATGAGTATGGAAAATTGTCACTTATAATCTCCCAAGTGTTTGAATTATTTCTGGACATTTTTCGAGAATAGTTGTGTGCATAAAAAGTCGAACAAGGGACGACACTCACTTAGGCATTGCACTGATTGCACTAAAAATGTTGGAATCGCGTCAGTGACAAAAATAATTAGAATTTGGACACTTCTTGTCAAAGTCGATAAGAAGTTTAATCATTAAGATTAACAAGCCTGGCTCACAATAGCCTATAAATGCTGTACGACTTTTCTATTCTCACTACTGTACCTGATTTTTTTTTAATCTTATACGAGATAAATAGGTAGGAGATTCGGTAAGAAACTCTTACACCAAAATGATGCTAATTTCATCTGACTTGGAGATTACTCTGAGACAAAACAAGTTATAATATCAGTAGACCATGAATGGTTCTTGTTGACACAATGACAGATACGCATTCGTATTGTGGCGTTGTGTATTAATAGTGCTCGATAGTACCACTAGTTATCTAGATCCTACGCATGCGCATAATCTCTAATTGATTGTTTGGATAGAAGACTTCGCCTCTTCTCACTTATTCAACGTGTCTTATTGGATTGGTTTGGACTACTACTCTACACAAATATGAAGAAGAATGCTACAAGTTCTGAATTTATGGAATTTGAATTATCACATCTGAAGGCCCATTCATACCCTTGAAAATTTCAGCAATTGTTTTTCGATTCGACTCATACAACACGAAAATTGTAGTTAAAGATGAATCACAACATGTCATCTTTCAGTATTTGTTGTTAAATATTACCACATTACCAAAAAATAACATGATGATACATCTCACCGTAATTTTTCCGCCGTATGAGTCGAATCGCAATTACTTTTTTCGATTATTCGCAAAGATATAAACGAGCCTTAAGAGCATCCGAAATATGGTATAGGGCTTGTTTATACCCTCGAATTTCGCAATTTCTCTGCTAATAAAATGGCTGCCAGTCATGCCGGACCAATCGTTGACGCAGAACCATGGCGGCAGCCATTTTATTCACAGAAAAATTGCGAAATTCGCGAAGAAATGAATAAATTAGCCTATGACTGAAAATGAAAGGGTCTAAACACGCGGGGACAAAATAGTGAACAGATATCCTTTCTTTTCTTCACAGATGATTGCTGTAGTCGATCGAAGTCAAAACTCTTTGCAGGTGTGAAACGTCACAGAACGAAACGTTTTTGATCGTTTTGTGCGTTCTCTGGTGCCACACCAAATCTAAACGTGCTGCTTTTGGCACAATCGTGCCACAATTTACAACACTGCGTGTACCTTTTCTACGTCGGATTACAATAAACGAATAATACCATTTCGATCCGAGTGGTTCGTTGTAAATACCAAATGCGCCTTATCGTAATTTCAGGTTTGGTTCATTCCAACGCTGTTCTGAATCAGTTCTATTATGAGCAGTCGCACCTTCAAACTTACCAGAATCATTCCGACAAATAACAGCTGTGCCACCATACCGGTTCTGGGACAGTTCCATCCTGGAACCGAAACAAACTTTTAGTTTCATTGACAGCTTAACTACCAAACTAACCAGTGCTCAATTTTTCTAGTTTGTATTGTTGTAAAGTTTTCAAGAAGAATATTGCGGAGAATACTTTATAATTAGATAAGAAACAATGAAAAAACACCAAAAATATGTTTTAAGCCTTGTACATACTTATGCGAATTCGCAAAAAAATTTGCAAATCGCAAAGTAGCAAATTATTGACGGAAATGGGCGTTCATACTTCTGCGGAATAATTTATTGGTCGCTGTCACAGAACTCACTAATTTGTTTGTGTTCTGTGCTCACTGTCATTTAGAAATGATCTCATTTACTGTTTTGTGATGTTCCTTAGACACATAACCTATTATAAATTTAGAATTTGTTCAAAAACCAAGAAGGCAAAAAAAAAAATCATATCACTATCACTTAAGATAACTAATTTTGTATGGTGAATGAGTAACAAGTTCATTCGCATTTCTCGAACGAGGTTATGATAGTCTCCTTGAAGTTTGCGGTTCTTGAAAATTTTTCAAACACTACAACTTCTTTGTTTCCTTCTTAAAGTTTTGTGATATTTCCAAAGATTATATAATTGGTGCATAGGAATTAATTTATTCAAAATATCACTCATGATTTGAACTAAAAATATAATATAAATCACCAGCCTTTGAGGTTATCCTTGCAAATGAAACAAATGTTCATCATTTTTCGTGGATTCTCTGTATCACTATTTTCTGCGAAATCGCAATAAAGTTCAAATATTTGAACTTTATTGCGAAACTGTCAACCGCCATTTTATTCGCAAAAATTTTTGCGAATTCGCATAAGTATGTACAAGGCTTTATGCATATTGCGAAAAACTTTGTGGAGATAAAAAAGTACTCATAATTGAAATACTTATCTTACCTATTTGAATAAAAAATGTAATGTGAAAAAAAAAGTGAGGAATCTTCAGCGAAATACAAAGAAAGCATCTTGAAATTTCAACTAAGTGTTCACGGAAAGATGAGAAAAATATAATTATTTAAAATATAAAATTTATGTAGTCAAGCATAGGTAGTCATTTGATTGATATACATTATTTATTGATGGACGTATTCATCGTTGAATTGCAAGGAGTCCTCAAAATATTCTCAGACACATTCAAAATATCTAGTAAATTCATTATTTTGAAATATTATCCCATTTCATATGAAAAATAAAATTTCATTTTTAACAAAAAGCAAAATGTCAAATATTTGACTGAAAAATATTTACTGAATAATTTCGCCCATAGTAACCCGGATAATGCAAATATCCGGAAAGTTTCTGGGTTGCCATGCCAACTGAACAAAAACCAATTTTTTATTGATTGAAAATGTTAGGTGCGAAATTTTTAACATAATTATTTATGAATTAAAATATTTTTTTTACATCCCACATATTCTACCTAATAATCTGGATTATTTCTGTCTCCTCAGGCAACTTAAAAGATCGGTATTATCAAAAGTAACCCTTATTACGTTCCGACGAAGTGTTTACCTTCATGAATGCTGCCTCAGAGGAATGAATCAAAAACCAGAGGATCCTAAGACCAAGGATTAACCGCGGAATTTCTACAATAAATGATGTTTACATTCAGTTTCTACCCCTCCGTAAAAAAGCTCAACAAAGAAAATAGGGTTTCAATTTCCACGAAAGCAAGTTGGTGCAAAAACGATTCCCCTTTGAACTCCTATATTTCGCTCCAGTCAATTCCAGCGATTTATTTGATTCTGAGCTGTTATGAGATGATTGGAAACATGATTGAAAGTAAAAGATTGAAGAGCTGATTATCACGGACTTACTGAATACTGGTGAGAATTAATGGGTACGGATAGTCTTATCTGGCTGTAGTTATCTTTTGTTAACTATATTTAAAATTATGGAGTAAGTAAGTAAAGATGATACTCCTAAATGATAGAAAATGAATCATGTCATGGTCTGTTGCGTGAATGAATAACAATGTTTCAGAATATGCATAGTAACAGTCTTTGAGAATTTTTGTGGTGTTCCAGATAAGTGAGCGAGCTTGAGAGTGAAGCATTACCGACGAGACGAATAACAATGTATATTTGAAAGCTTCAGTGTAAAATATATGGAAAACGTATTCCAAGACAGGTAGTATCGTACCTCTTGAATCATAATCATTTGACAGGAAACTTGCCGCAAAAGAGAAAACCTAGTTTTTTTGAAGTACCTACCTTTCTCGATGGAGCTCACATGGTTTCTCATTAAAAGTGTATTAGTGATAGTGGGTGACAGAGCATCGAAACGGAGGACTTTATTGGTGTGAATACTCCTGACAATTACGCTGGCCAATATGACATCGGCCTTTTTAGAGAAAAGACATCACCCGCAAAGCTGTGCACTAGGCATGAGGTTGATTTAACGAAGAAACAGAGAACGTGCTAGAATGAATCCCTGTGGAACACCAGCATTCAAAGTGGAGAATCGGATAAGTCTCCGTCAACCATCACGTGGTGAGATCTGTTTGAGAAAAAGCTCGATAGCAATGAACAGAACTGGTAGTTGACACTAAGGTAAACACGATTAAATTTCCACAGATTTATTGTCTTCGCGACATGTTTCGATACACTGTATCTTTTTCAAGCGAATGTAATACATTGTATTACATTCGCTTGAAAAAGATACAGTGTATCGAAACATGTCGCGAAGACAATAAATCTGTGGAAATTTAATCGTGTTTACCTTAGTGTCATATACTATGAATTTCCATCAAGTAAAGGCCACGTCAATCCAAAAGAACTGGTAGTGGTAGGGTAGGGCAAGCCACGATATACTGGGTGATTCACGACGAATTTTACATGGTCTAACCATGAGTACTATGGACCAAGGCCATTTCATATCTGGTATTGAAAAATTCCTTGTTGCGTTTTTGATGGATATACAGGGTGATATTTAGAAATATGTGAATTATTGTACGTTAAATATCTGTCAAAGTAAAGATCTTAGACATGAAATTCCATGTCCAGAATAATTTTTTTTTTAGATTTTTCTTGTTTTTTTTTAAAAAAAACAAAACCCTGTAAGCCAGATCAGACAATTTTTATTTTATTCACATCAAAGTTTAAGGAGAATACTAAGCAACCGTTGAACAAAAATATTTCGACAAATGATTCAGCTTCATGTCACTTCCGATGCCACCAAAAGTGAAATAAACTTTCAATTCTTAAATTGAACGCATGGTTTAATTCCACTCATCTTATCTCCTCCAACTAATATTTTGAATACAACCAATAATCACTCTTTACTTTCTTCAACCAAAACCATCCTTGGTCAGAATGTTTTTACAATATAAAATTTTACTTGAAAATTTGCATTGGAAACTTCTATAAATGGCAACATTATGGTTCGTCAGGGTAATTGAATTACGAATGATTTCATACCGTTTGAAACAAAATTCCGTCAAAAAATGAAAAAAAAATTATAGACTGGGATCCCACGCCTATTTTCAAAAATGATTAATAACAGGCTGAATCTTCCTGAGTAGCTTCATTTTGCCGAGACGCCCAACTTTTTCCTCTACGAAAATTCTCGATAGTGGTAGCTAATAAAATGCGCAGGCGTCAAACATGTCGGTTTAGTGAGTGCAAAAAAATTATTAATAACAGTTAGTTTTTCAGTTGAACCTCGAGATAATTCGATGAAGTACTCGAAATAACTTTTGTCCTACAAAATGGATGGTAGGACTGAAGAGTCCCCCACTCCCAACATGTACCAATGACGTGGTCATAAAAATTCATTAATAACCAGCGGATTTTTTCACCGTTGCTTGGTTAATATTTGTATAATTAAATTGTCACATTGTCCTACAAACTGAATGGTAGGTGTTCCCAGTCCTACGCTCCGAAATTGTCAATTCCATGGTAAAAAAAATTCATTAATAACAGGCTGAATCTTCCTGAGTAGCTTAATTTTTCCGAGACTCCCAAATTTTTCCTCTACGAAAATTCTCGATAGTGGTAGCTAATAAAATGCGCAGGCGTCGATTTGGTGAGAGCAAAAAATTAATTAATAGTATTCCAGTTGAACCTCGAGATAATTCGATGGAGTACTCGAAAAAACTTTTGTCCCCCACTTCCAACATGTACCAATGACGTGGTCATGAAAATTCATTAATAACCAGCGGATTTTTTCACCGTTGCTTGGTTAATATTTGTATAACTGAATCATATTGTCCTACAAATTGAATGGTAGGTGTTCCCAGTCGTACGCTCTGAAATTTTCAATTCCACGAAAATTCTTGATATTAGTAGCTAATGAACTGCGTAGGCGAAAGTCATGATGTTTTGGTGTACCCAAATCTAAAGCTCATGGCTCATGGTGAAACAAACCAATTGAATTAACAACATTTCAAGGCAGTAAAATCAATCTATTTGACCGTAACCCACGGGCTTAATTAACTAGCCTACAGATATTCCGACCATACCTTCTAAAATAAAAAATGATCGAAATATTTTGTAATTGGGAACATTTATCTTCATTTTTGATATGATATTTTCTTGATCCTGCCATCCTCATTACGTTTTTCAGTTCACAGATCGATCCTATGGCCAGTTTTCGAGCTACAGGGTGTCAAAAATTCCATTACTGCTGTTTTACGAATTATGAATCGACTTGGTTTATTTGCTTTAATTCGAAATTGATTTTCCCTCCATTTGAATAAGAAATTATATTTCACAAAGGGTGTTGCATTGCATGCACTCTGTTCAAAGAAAAAGAATATCGATACCATTTTCATTTTTATTTTACAAATTCTTTGAAAAAGAATGGGTCTTTATCAATTGCATGAGGATTCATATTATGATTGCTAGTTCAACAGTTTTCCATGTACATAGTGACAATTTGAATGCATGAAAAGGCTATCTCTCAGGAACAAATTGAAATAATTATTACGAATTGTCCATATCTGTTTCTAGGATATGAGAATTGAAGTGAAATTATACTCATGAAATAATCCTCCTATCAACTCCCTTTATTTCCAGCAAGTCCCGTCACTCTCTGATTTACAGCCACCCGCATCCAATTACATTTTTCAGAAATCTGTTTTCATGATACCTCCTTGAATAGCTAGTGAAAAATGCTCTCCCACTCCTTTCCGTTCCTTTCCTCATTATTTAAAATTGTTTTTTCCGTCAACCAGATGTTGTACCCTTACGAACGGTAGCCCTCAGAAGTCTATACTTGTGCCAAGAATTAACATCATCAAACAAGTAAATATATATTATTTTTGTGAACACATCAATTGAATTGAAAACTGAAATGAATTTGAAAATACCTATTCAGGTAAATGAAATATTCATGATGCTTTTTTTTAAATTTCATTTCCATACTACTTGGCCACTTGACCCCCGTAAAATATAATATCTCTTTCGAACTGGACTTTTTGAGGCCTCTGGAGATACCACATCCTGTTTTACTGTAGAGCAAAATTACACAATTCGTCTGACCTCTTTGAAAGTTTTCTATTATAAATTTCAGCTCTTCAGACGACGATGTGGTGTTGCAGGTTTTTCCGGGTTTCCCTGCATCTGTTGAAGCGCATGCGACATCATTTAAGCCGCCCAGGAGGGCAGATTGATTATTTCAATGTTTTTACTTTGTTATTGTTGTTTTCAATATGATTATTAAAAATTATGAAAGTTGAACAAAATTTTCAACTTATTTCATAAACTTTTCACGTATATTATGATATTTTTGAATCGAACAAACAATTATACATTGAAAGTAAAATTACTTCACGAATAAAAGTATATTAAATTAGCTAAACCACAATTTCAAAATAATTCGTAATTTTGAATAATTTTTGTAGGACTAGCGATACATACCCGTCTTTTTGTAGGACACTGTATTATTTAGGTGGAGAATACACTGACCTTTCATGTGTTGTCATTGTCCTACAGTTATTAATAATTTTTTTTTTTTTACTATGGAATTGACAATTTCGGAGCGTAGGACTGGGAACACCTACCACTCAATTTGTAGGACAATACGACCATTCAATTATACAAATAATAACCAAGCAACGGTAAAAAAATCCGCTGGTTATTAATGAATTTTTATGACCACGTCATTGGTACATGTTGGAAGTGGGGGACTCTTCAGTCCTACCATCCATTTTGTAGGACAAAAGTTATTTCAAGTACTTCATCGAATTATCTTGTGGATCAACTGAAAAACTAACTGTTATTAATGATTTTTTTGCACTCACCAAATCGACATGTTTGGCGCCTGCGCATTTTATTAGCTACCACTATCGAGAATTCTCGTGGATGAAAAAGTTGGGCGTCTCGGCAAAATAAAGCTACTCAGGAAGATTCAGCCTGTTATTAATCATTTTTGAAAATAGGCGTGGGATCCCGGTATATTACCTTAGAACTGTCTTAAACTGAAGCACCTTTTAATTGGTATCAACATAGGATTTATATGTATCAAGAAACCTGTGGCTACACTACTGATGAAACAAAATCAGTAATGTGTCTTCAGATAGTATATTACGATACAAGAGTTAGTACAAGGAAGTCTTTTGAAGCACGAGCAAGGAATTTGAGGGGACGACGCTTCAAAGGAACTTGTACACGTGTATCATGAGCTATTTGTTATAATGCCTGCATCGTAACTTTGAAACAATGCTGGAAGAATAATGTCTCTTTCACTATATAACATATGATCACGTAGGAAATGGATACATGATATCAAATATTGTTGACATGAAAGGTTAAAAGTGGCTTGTTACCTAGCAACACATTTTTTGTCAAGGCGTTTTATAATTTTGAAGATTAAATGCATTTGACAAGGATGAGGAGGTAAATATATAACATTAAATACCATGGTTTGAAAACTATTTCTTGCACCTAAGTGGAATAAATTGGACAAAGGCAAGGTGCACAAGTTGAGCAAGTGCGCAAAGAGGTTTTAAAACGAGTTTTTTCGAAATATTTTATAGTGCTGCAAATAGAAACCACACAAATCTCACGTTTCTTTGTAAAACTCTTTCTCACTAAAGGAACTGCTACGAGTCTTTTACGAAACTTTTTATACTACTGCAAGTAGAGACCACAAAAACCTCAGTTTCATTTCGAAATTGCTAGATATAATTTAAAAAAAATTGTATTCAATATTTATGGTGACATTGGAGCATTCCTTCAAAATTACGCCAGGAAAAGCAGAATTATTCTGCATCTTCTTTTCAGCAATGGATGATATTTTTGGTGGCGCGTTATACATACATTTCTCTAAAGCACAGTTGTCGTTTTCCTATTGCATCTCAGCAAATGATCCTTATTGTTGTTTCAACATAGACAACTGAAAAACAGGTGAAGCTGGCGCAAAGATGACAAATCAGTGCCCAAAGTATTTTGACTAAGGTAGTGTTGGGTAATAAGGCCCACTTAACTTTTGCAATTTTTTTATCGTTTATATTTTATTCAAAAATATCCGAAACTTGTTGAGTTGATTGCTTGTGATGTTTACCGCTATGTTAACATCAATAATCGTCTCCTTCAATACCTCAGTAACCAAAATAATATAATATTACCAGCCTATGAGGGTAATAAAGCCCATAGTAAGTTATGCAGAATTTCGTTAATTTATTGTATATATAAATATATACAGATCATTTTTATTAATCAGAAATGATAGAAACTCAATGAAACACTTATGAAAAAACAAAAATAAACATTATTTTCTACAAAAAGTGATAAACTTAATAAAACTCAAACAAGGAAATTAAATTATAAAACAAATCTAATAAACTGAATTCTGAGAACATTCCCTACCGTAAAAATCCTCAACATCATCAGCCGTCAGTCCTATGCAAGTTTCGTGCAACCAAGTTCCACATTCTAGACCATTTCGCATGTTGCCCGCGGGACTTATTACGCGATCGGTGGTAGGGCCTTATTACCAGGCAAGCTCTTTTTCTTAAACATGCAATTTCCAGAAAAATTAAAAATTCTTTTAATTTTTCTCTTAGTGCGAAATATAGTACCAATGTTATGGTAACTGATGGAGCACTATTTGTTTCTTTAAGTAAAATAGGTTAAATTAAAAACGACGTCTCACCTTCTTGCGAACTTATAATCTATGTGCAGCCTAAAACTGCACATTCACCTAGTGTTGTTAATGGCGAAATGAAGTCAACGATCTTTTAATAAAGCTTTACCATTACGATGATGAAACTAATCATGCTGACAGATTTGAAAAAAATTGCCAGTCTTCAAGGAAAATGACATTGGGCCTTATTTACCGCCGGGCCTTATTCCCCAACACTACCTTATTTTGTACACGACGCGGCGTGTGAAAATATACCGCTCTCATTCCGGGTATTTCGTTCGCAAAACCCCATTTTCTGAGGCAGACGGATGAGAAATAAAATACTTGTCGAAGCTCTTGAATTATAGATTGTCAGCTACCTTTCTCGAACCTCCCTTGTATGTCTTTTAAATGGTATTAAGGTTATACTCGGTATCACGTGAACTAGTCAACTTATCGATAACAAGTATGTTATCATGATATGATCCATCTCTCCTACTCACAATAATATTCAACAAGTCAACGAATGGATCAATGTCCGATGATGGTGAATTATACAGTACGATGTAAGTGAGGTGGCAAGTTCGCAATTCTCCTTACTTTATTCATGCTTAAAATTCTCTCGATAAACTCAGAACTACTTTCAAACCTCTCAAAACATGATATAAACACATCAAAAATATTCCATCATAGTATTCGGTATATAATAGATGTTAGATAGTTACTGTTATTGTTAATGATTTGTGATTTTTATACACCGTATAAACTGATTCTATTTTGTCGATGTTTGACAAAAAAGTAAACAATTTGAGATAAGTTGTCATTGAAAAAAAAGTATAAAAGTTTTCACGTTCTTTCGATTGAACCAGCCATAATATTTCTGGAAGACATCCAGAAACCGACTTGCAGACAGCACTGAACTCAGTCCTGTCTGTAACGCCGATCATCTCCTCACTCTTCAACATACTATACTTAACTGTCCTATATCATCAGTCATAAAAGCCAAAGATATAGGATATCATTATCTCAAGCAAAATTAATTAGTGAATGTTTCAATAATATCCTGATATTATGATCGTTTGCTCTAGACGAAAAAAGAATATTGTTTTCCTTTTGTAAACCTTGTTTGTTTTGATGTAATAGTACGAGATCCGGCTGCAGAATTAGTGCGGTCATCGGTTTTTTGCTCAAAACCAAATTTTTATGTAGATTTATAATTAGAAGAATATATATTTACCAGGTTGCCTATCAAAATTTGGCCGCCAGTTTTTTTAATTAAATTAATTTTATATACAAGGCGAGTCGGGTTTTGGAAAAAACATGCCGGTATAACCCTGTGTTTCTGAGATGTTACTCAGAAAGTTGAAATGGTCCACTTCCTGTAAACAAATTATGTCGGGGCAGTATTCTACTAGTTCTTCAACGATGAGGTATCTTCTGGGGTTCCATTCCAAAGCTTTATCGGGACATTTAGCGAAATTATCATTTGCCCAAGAGCTTGTGAGAGAATATTCCACTGCAATACCCTCAAATTGTGTGGATTGGAAATGTACTCACTGCAGGCTTTTGTCAACGTATTTAGTTTCCTGACCTTGAGTCCATAATTTGAATCTGGATTTCTGGCCTTTCTGAAAACTCTTTTAACCATCGGATGTACTTTTGGCTATTGCTGGCAGTGTTGTATGAGTTCATGTCTGCTGATGTTTTTCGAAAAATTCACGTCATCGTCGAGAACATCCTTATTCAGTATTTTCGGAGCGGAAGTAAAACTTCCCATTCTTACTAAATACAACAGCAACTTCTTGGGAGGCACAAAATTTCCCGTACTTTCGTCAAAAAATCCAAACTTCGTCGGAATATCTTTCCTGGACATCTTTTTTGTTGATTTTGAAGAATTCAAATTGATTTTGGACAAACTTTCTGCCAGCGCGAACTTTTCCAGAAAATTTTTCAATTTTTCAAATTTTTTACGGTGATCGGTATTTTTCGAAGATGGATAATATTCCTGCCGACGGGGACGATGAAAACGAGATAGACTTAAAAATTTTCGGGAAAAGTTATATATATATATATATATATATATATATATATATTTCGTTTACCATGACCGCACCACACGCACATCATTAAACTTGTACCACAGTAGTTATTAAGGGTTTACGACCAAGTCGGTTCATTGGTAATGGAGGAAAATCGTAAAATTTCGAGATTTTTTGAAAAATTCATAACTCCGCCATTTTTCAAGAAGTAGAATTGGCCTTTGTCATGAGAGTATTGAATCATGTGTACTTTATGTGTGCACAAAACAGGCGCTGTTGGTTCAAAAGTTTTGGCACAATTGCGTTTTAATTTTTTTTTGCATCATCTTGCAGCCTGCCTGGATGCTCTAGTGATAGCCAAATTTCAATTTCTCAAACAGATTATGAAAGTAAAAGTATAGTACTACAAAATGTTCATTCTCATTTTGCGCTACAATGGTGCGAAATGAGTGAAAAAATGCATGCAAACAACGGCCAAGACCGCGTTAGCTGCCGAGTGGCAGGAGAGTCCGAGAGATGAGGTGAATTCTTTAAAATGAACGGGTTACGTGATAATACACTTCCGCTCATCTCCTGCTCTCTCCTACCACCCAGTTCGTAGCATTTTATCGCGAAATGAGACTATACGTTTTGTGGTACTGTAATTCCATTTTTAAAATCTGTTTCAGAAATTGCAATCGGACCATCACTAGAGCATCCAGGCACGCAGCAAGATTGAGCAAAAAAAATTCAAATTGCAATTGTGCCAAAACTGATAATTCGTCAGAGCCTGTTTTGTACATACAAAAAGTGCATATGATTCAATACTTTCGTGAGAAGGGCCAACCTTATTTCTTGAAAAATGGCGGAGTTATGAATTTTTAAATAAATCGGATTTTTTTGTTCTTTTTTCCTCCGTTACTAATGATTCGATCGTGTCGTGAAACATCTCATTTTGTTTGTATTTCAATTATCTACAATTATTTTTCTTAGAACAACCAGATTTCTCTATTAGTTTTTATTTTATAAGCAAAACAATGCGAAAAACACATTTCTTGTTATTTAAATGTTTATAACAAATTAATAAATGACAGATGCGAGTCGGAAACATAACAGAATATAACTATGGACTCTCTTCCATGTTATGGCTAGTCGGTTTTGTACTTGTATTTTTGTTAGGAAAAAAGGCTATATTGTTTGGGTGAAGAAGCGGCTACAAAAAGCCGCACTGTGTACACCATTGCCAATGGAACTGGAGTAATTTTGGATCACAAGAGAGAACAATTATTCGAACTGATGTAGTGTGATACTCGTACGCCTCTGATTTCCCAACCAACAAGAAACTCTTTGTGGAACTGATAAAATTCTTTGTGATCACTATTTTCAGCAAGGCGATTATTTCAACACCATTCCTTCGTTTGATGTTCACCGTCGAGTTGTTGTATTTCATGCGAACTCTGATTTTCAATTTTTAATTGAAAGGTGATACGGAGATACCATTAATCTTGTTGAGTACAATCGAATAGGAGCGAAAACTCTATTGCCTTCGTCAACACTTTTAATCTGGTTTCTTTCTGCTCTTTTCTTCATTCGTTTTTCATGGATAATTGTGATTTATTGCTTTTTTATAGAAGGCCCTGACTTGGGGATGTAGAGTAGTATGCTTTCATATGGCCCCAAATTTGAAATATGTAGCTCTATAATATTGTGGATGAATTTGAAATGAAAACTGTTTTGGGAAATAACGGGTAAATAGTTATAAAAGTTGGGTATTGAATAACTTTTTTGTTAATGGATCTGTTCATCATCGCATAAAATACCCTCCATCCAGAAAAGTTCAAGACGAGATTGATCAATCCATATCTCCGTCAGTTGTGTGAAGATTGAAATGAGATTTGGTTTATTGAGGTTTCAATAATGTCTGAATATAAGTATATGAATTATTTTAGCAGACTATTTCTGCAATTAAAACAGCTTCTCTGGCCATTCTCATCTCCTCTGAATTTTTGGCAGCAATTGAAACATTAGGCATCGTAGTCTTCTTCGTTTTTTGAATCATTAATAATTTCCTTCTGCGTTTCCTTTTTTTTGTCTAAATACTATTTTCCACCTCCATCGAGTACTTTTCATTGCTTTATATGAGCCTTGATTCTCTTGGCGATTTTTTTGTCTGTTTCATGTATCATTCCTTCAAGACGCTTTTTGGATTACTAGTGAGTACTGCTGCAACGCGTTTTCTCAGTGTTCTGTTTTTTCTTAATCAGAGCTTCCTTATTTTTTGAGATTTTTGGGTCTAGGGCAATCTTGCTAGTAAAAACAGTGAAAGCGTTTTCTTGTAGATGGTTCCACTTCGTCATCAATTAGCTGGTCATTTTCTCAGGTTTGTCTGGTTGCAGTCTCTGAGAGACTTGCTCTACTGGAGTAAATTCTTTATGAATTTCAACAGGCAGACTAGGCAGACTATTGACAATATTCTCATGAATCTCAGTCAGTGCACAAATCTCATTGAGTGTATAAATCTTAGTCATTGGTATATACCTTAGGCGAAGGTGCTACGAACATATCATCTGTGAAGTCAGTTCGATTATTTGGATAATTTCCAGCTTTTTCAACCATTTATGGCGTTCAGTGGTTTTGCAAGTTCGAGATAATGTCGGCCCAATAACAAGGCAACTTGCCTAGATTTTGTTTTAACCAATTTTCCACTTCAGCGATGTGAAATATAGCAAGGGGCCTGAGTGTAAGGGTAAACATAAAAAAGTTACGGTATTTTCTCTTGCTCTCTGTATAGTGGCAATATTTTGAGTATATGAGTGATGCTGGATTTATCCCCAACACCTTAGATGTGAGTTGATAATTCAGTTAAGAGGTTCCTCTGCACCCAAACCGATTTATGCGCTACTACTTAAGTTTCTAGTGAAACCTTGTAAACAATGTCTTGTTTTGTAGTATCCTTCAAAGAGTTAGCATCAGACTAGCATTGATTAAGTATTTTGGAATTCTACTTGAGCGTTGAGTTTTGCTTCAAATAATATGGAAAATGACCTACGCGGATGTAGTCACGTGACGTTCGTTACCTGTCGAAAGTAATACATCTTCATAATAATCGCTGAAAATATGCTTATTCATTCGAATATTCAAAAATAGGTTGTTTTTTTGCCGATTTCACAAATATGTCGCGATTTTCACTGTTTGCAAGTTATTTTTTGATAATTACGAAATTTCTGGAATATTGAAAAATTCGTAACTTCGACAAAACTGTTTTATTCCAGTAGCTTTGATAAGCGACTACCTTCCAATCACGAATCACCAACAAAAATATGGTTTTCTCTAGAAAATAATTACTGCTTGAAATGTCTGTTATGTTTGATGCAAAGTTGACATATCCTCAACTATTTAGGATAGGAACTCATATAGGTCGATGTTCCCAGTATTAAAGTGAAACCAAAGTTATAACTGAAAAAGCCAAAAATGTTTTTCACGTATTGTACCAAAGTTAACTACTTATTACGTACAAATCTCAAATTTGATTTTAACTAGCCCGGCTTCGAAACTTCCATACGATATCTGAAGTAGGCTATGGAGACAAACGAAATGGGTTATCACCGGTGGAAATTTAATATTTTTCAACAAACTTACAGGAAAATATTGTTAGCCTCACTCGACCAACAATTCTAGAGTGTAAAGTCAAATTAAAGAATTAGAAACGTAGTTGATAACAAAACACATATTGTGATTAAGAACTTTCTGAGCCCAACTCAATTCCACATTCCTTCATGGCTTTCTTCTCTTTCAATACGTAGCATGGTTCCTCTGTGTACATCTTGTACTGCATTTCTGATGAACTGTAGTTGTGTTTTCGCTACACATTCCCAAACAGTCAATATCGTTAAATGGCCGGTATTTGTATACCTGTTGCGTCGGATTACGCCAGACCACAGAACTATATAGTTCTGTGCGTCAGACCGATACCAGGAAGTGAGGGGGTCATCACATCCAGAGTGATAATCAATGTCAAAATAGAAGTTCTGTTTTGCCGTCTTCTGACATGTACCTAACATATCTCAATTATCTTTTTACTTCTGGATGGTTTAGAATGTTCTCAATGACGAACATGAGTAATTGAAACATCAATCATCGTGATGAACAGATTCATTTAGGAACTTCATCTTTCAAATTAGTTGAATATGATTTTTGACATGTTACATTTGATGTAATGTACCAAGGTTTTCATATATTCATTCGCACAGTACATTTTAAAATAGACAGTACAATGAGATGATTTAAAATAATGTGAAGTTATTTTGACAAAACCATTCAGTAGTGGAATTTCTAGCAATTCCAAGAATTAAAACTCCCTATTATTTGGGATTCTCTTAGAACTTCAATTTTTCTACGTTCTCTTTGACTATTTACGAATTATCGATACATTCTATACAAATAGAGCTTCTCCACATTTTGTTGGACTGGTACCCAAGTTTCAGATGACAATTCTTATGGGATTCATAGGAGATGGATTGGAAGGCGATGAACATTATGAATTGGCCGAGGGGGAAACCGCTGGTGAATTTTGGTGGACATACCTTGGGTATTAGTGGTATTAGTAGGGTATAATTGGGGAGTTGGAAGAATCAGTTGAAAGTTATTGGATAGTAGTCGGGAAGTAGGAGTATTAGTTGAAAACTATTTGGTATTAGGCGGAAAGTCAGGGTATTAGTCGAAAATTGTTGGGTATTAATCGGGAACTCGCGGTATTACTCGAGTAATAAATGGGTATTATGAGAATTATTTCATTAGAAGGACGAAAAAAAAGGTCCCCAACCCATGGAATCGGGAACCGGTTGGAATTAAAAAGTATTCGAAAATAGTACGTAAGATTCGGCCAGGGTTCAATATTTCTATTGCTTTTATTACTCGGGTATAAGAGAAATTAGTGCCATCAGTAAGGGGTATTACTCGAGAATTACTTGGGTATTAGAGGAATCACTTACGATTTTTGGTAATTAGTGTACACAATTTTCTCAGCGGTTTTCTTCTAGTTATTGGCCTACTAGATTTCATGAATTATCACTGTTAGATCTCTTTTGTGGAGGGCCTGAAATCCAAAGTTCATATCAATTTTAGGAAGATGCGTTTGTCGTGCAATGATTCTACAATTTTTGAAAAAATTGTCAATATACTTCGAAAATCACTTATGCTTGTTTATGGTACTGAATGGCTGAACTTTTCCGGTTAAAAAAAAATCATCTTGATTTAAACGTATTTTTCATCAAAACTTCCACTTCAATTGATTCCCAATTACATTACTCCGATGTATTTGTAATTAAATAGGCAAGAACACGAAAAGATAATTTCGCTTCAAATATATTTTCAAATACACAACGCATATGTAAATAAACCCAGAAAATATTTCTGAAGTCAAATTTAAATTACAGCTGTTTCCATCAGTTTCTGAAATTCAGCAGATTTCAAAGCTACTAATATTGGCGCTCTTTGTGACGAACTCTCCTGAGCCCAATCAGTCAAAGGACGTATTCTAATAGGATTGATTATGACCTGAAACGGCAATGCTATTGGTGGCTCGGAATTGTAGAGAGAGCACGTCACAACTATTTGCAATGGCGCGAGAAAGAAGCCATTTGAATTTTGTCGAGTTTGAATATTGTTTCAAGATGAAAATTTTTCCAAAAAATAAAAGAAAATTGCCAACAGAGTTTTCATCTACTGTAGAATCCACTGACAGTATTTTTGAAATTTCGTGTCTTCGCCTATTCTCGTCAAGATGATGCATCATAAGTATAAGAGTCCTTCCTAAAATTCTGAAGTGGGGAGGTGGGGGTATGGGGAATGACAGCACAAAGATGGCGTATTTGATAGAAGACGTCCTCATCGAAATAAAAATCGACAGATCTGAGCGATTTTCAATATCTTCTACGAGTTTCTTGATAAGGAGGTGTGACAAGTTTCAGTTGTGACACACTGTATGCAACTCTTTTTTTTACCACAGTGAAAAGCAAATTTTCACTTTCAGATTTTTTTTCTCAAGTGACAAGGTCTCAAGGTCTTTCACAATATCTATCAGATGTAGTTCAATGTCCAGCGCAGCTTTAGCCGGAGAAGTAGTTGTTCTTTGTTAGATATAACAGAAAAATAACTTCATTATATCGTAGGTTTTCTCCATTTCCAGAGGAGTCATGTATTGGTTCAATTTTCAATTAAGATTTTTCCCTTTACAACATAAATCCCTTTTAAGAAAGGTAATCTTGTACGATGGAAAATAGTAACTAAAGTTCATTTTCAGTCGCAGATGATTCCACAACTGACTTTATGAACATCCTGTTCGTATTTTCAATAAAATCAACATTCCATACCCATGACAGGTTTTAGTTCAGAAAATTATTTTCAAAGTGTCACCGCACAAGAAATAGTCCAACAATTCCATCATATCAGTGTGAAATTGATTCTGAAGAGTATGATTTTCAATTCTTCCGACTTCCCTGATGATCTTAGAAGGGTGAAATAGATTTGTGTCGACCAAAATTTATTACAGGACTAGCGAAAGAGATGCAATTCACTCATCAATGAAATGAGCGATTTTCTGTGAGTGATACTTCTGAATAACATTCTTCCTCATCTCTATTATAGATAAGAATCTCCAATGGAAACTGGACATTCTAGAGATGATCAACTATCTGAATGAAAATGCAAATTTTCACTTTCAGATTTTTTCTCTCAAGTTATATAGGGTCTTTCTCAATATCTATCAGATGTAGTTCAATGTCCAGCGTGGCTTTTGCCGGAGAAGTAGTTGTTTTCTGTTAGGATATTACAACAAAGTTACTTCATTTTATCGTAGGTTTTTTCCGTTTCCAGAGGAGTCATGAAATGGTTCAATTTTCAAGTAAGAGTGTTTCTCTTTACAACAATCTGTCATGGTTCTGGATTATGAACCTAATTGCAACTATGGTAATACATCCAACTCAGTTAATCAAATCTTGGTGTCTGTGGATTATTCTCCGAGCAATGAAAGATATAGAGGTGCCATTTCTTTATAAACAACACATATTGATGTGAAAGCTGCATACTGCTATCCTTTGTTATGATTTGTAGGTGAGGAGAAGATTTGTTATTGTTTTGAAAACTGGAGCTAAGCTTAGAGCCAGTGGCGTGCTGCCTGGTTGGAAAGCAAGTTTGTTATTTAGCTGCAACCCTGATGTCTAATGCTTGAAATGCGCAACAACCACCAGCAGTAGTGCTGAAGGTCTTCCTACAGTTGAAAAGTGAATGCGCTTCCAATGCAAAGTCGCCCTGGAGCGCCACAGTAAATAAAAGCTGCCATGTACCCGCACTCTGCGAGTGTTGTCAAAAATAGTAACATGTTCTTACGTTAATACAAAGAATTGTTGGATTAAACTCTTCCTGTCATACGAAAGGATATATTTCCTAAATAGTTGCATAAATAACTTATTCATAATTATAATTCATGATGAATATGTAGTGGACAAATAGTTATTTATGTAACAGGTGCAAAAATAAGTGACTGTTTATTGTACGTGAAGTGAGAATTGTTATCGTCATTTCGCAGAGATAAGGTCTCTACTATAACAATTAAACGATCCAACACTTTTACCACTTGAAATTAAAACAATTATACAAATAGGCTCAAATCCAAACTGAACTGACAAGACGATGAATAAGTTGTCAACGCACGTAAAAAAACTAGATCGTCAAGTTAAGAGTGAATAACAATACGGAATTCCAACCTGATTAATGAGTGAAGACGGAAATATCCGATAATGTTCTTTTTTAACATGATCCGAGCATAGACGTTTATAAACAACGTCGGGTATGTTGCTTTCAAGAAAGAGACAGGAAAGCCCTCTCTATATCTTTTATTGCTCGGAGGGATTATTATGTGGAAATAATTCTGTACAAGTATTTCCACGTAAATTTGAATTCCTGTAACCCTCTTTGAATGATTCAAAATGCTTAATTATTCTTTGTTGGATTTTCTGAGATGATTTTTGTTTTCTCTCCATCTTGCACGTACGTTTCGACGTTTATTCTCCTCTGCTTGGCGAGTCAAGTATAAACGGGATATAATTCTCTCAATTTCCCGCCTGTTCTCCTCAGGGTTCACTTACACTCTTGAGTCACATTTTATCCGAAATAGCCCTGCGGTGAGAGGTCGCTACAAAAACTCTAATAAAAACTTAGTAGCCCGAAAGAGGTTATTTTCGCAAACTTTCAGTGAACTTTCCACTCGGAAACCCGAGATTACACAGCTGAAGACACCATCGGCTAGTTTTCGGTCTTTCTTTTTCAGAGGTACAACTTCGGTGGGATTAAAAAATATTTCATTTGCTAGATGTTTGCAGAAAGAGTTTTGGAATTGAAATGACACCGATTCGATAGAAAAGTTTTTCAATATCGTGGAATTAGTTTTGTCTGTCGAATATCAACATATCTGAGAACAAACTTCTAGTTAATTCAATTAGGATAACGTATCCTCCACAGCAAGTTTCAATGAGTTTTATTACGAACTTATGATATTTTCGACATTTTCAAATCAGTTTTTCTATGGAGAGACTGACATTTACATCATGTCATCAGCTGCAATTTCCTCCGTAGGATTGGATCATTCAGTAACATTGCCACCAGCTGCAAATAATAATTGATGTTAACTACCAAAATACAATGAGTAGACAGTCTTGCCCAGTCTTTCCATTGAGGTGTTGGTTATTCGAAAGTGTATTCATTTGTTACATATTATCAACAGAAAACATTTTTTTGACACACAACGAGGAAAGAGAGGAGTGGGGGAAATGGGAGGAATTGTCCTTTCAATGACTCATGATCAAAGTACTTTTGATCAGTTTCAAACTGCTTTACCCACTGTTATCTCAGAGATAAATCTTCTACGCTCCTTTTCATACTAATATCATATGATATCTATTGTGCATTTACCGTCTTGATTTTTGACATTATTTTTATTGTCTCTGGCAGTGGCATCAAATGTCTATAAGGCGTCTGATTAGGTTTCGCACCAAGAACTTCTTGCCAAGATTCGATCATTTGACCTGACTCCTCCCAGTTGTGTTCATTGATATCTACTCTCCTCTCAGACAGATCTTTTCACGTGTTCATTGATGGAGTTTCATCCGACTCTTTACCTTAAAAAGCTGGTGTTCCACAGTGATCCATTTTAGCACCAACACTGTTTAATTTTTCACATCAAAGGTTTGTTGGGGGCTATCTCATGCCCTGTGCACAGTTCTGCGAACGATAGTTTTCTTCATACCGTTTCCTCACTCACAGCTCTTTAACGGTGAGAGCTGAAGGAATGGGGTTTCCATAGAAGGAGTTCTTTTTAAAAACTGAACTCAACCGCTTTCTCCACCTTTGCTTTCCATACCCCTTCCTTCACAACCCGAAAAATCATATCTCGAGGACGGTGAGAGCCTGAGGAATGGGGTTTTCACAGAAGGGGTTGTTTTGAAAACTACATCCAACCGTTTCTCCCACCTTCCTTCTCCATACCCCTTCCATCCCGCCCTGAAAAATCATATCTCGGGAACAGTGAGAGCTAGAGGAATGGGAATTCCAGGGATGGGTTTCTCTTTAAGAACTGCACTCAACAGTAACCCCTACACCCCCATTCCCAACCCCTACCCTTTTCAAAAAATTTTATCTTGAGAACGGTAAGAGTTAGAGGAATTAGATTTTTATGGATGTTTTATTTTTTGGAAAACCTGGCTTGTGTGACCAACTCCGGCCCAAAAGATGGAGAATAGCTATTTCAAAGATCCAGTGGGATGGGATTTTTACCATTAAAATTTTATTACAAATACGCACTCAACCAGTGTATAAACATCACGTTTTACCAAGTGAAAAAAAAGTTGAAGAGTAAAAACAAGAAAATTTTTCTCGTAGGACAAAAATCCAGCTCGAAGAACAAAAAAATTGCTTCCTCGAGAACGGTAAGACCTAGAGGGATGAGGTTGTTACCGTCAGGTTTCCATCGGAAATACGCATTTATCCAAAGTTTTAATCATGTTTTACTGATTAGGAAAAATGTAATAGGTGATTTTTTAACTTTCCTGGTAGTAACGCGAAAACGGATAGACTAAGAAGGATGGAATCTGTACCATTGGGTTCGTAATGAGGAATCACACCACCAAAGTACCAAACTGATCCATTCGTGAAGTCAAAATGTACCTACACTTTTTTTTTCTTCAATCTCTACTTTCATAAAACACAATTTGCAGGACGTTCTAAATGTGTGCAAAATACCGTTCTAGTCCTCCAAGATATGGAAAAATTTCATTTCAATTTAAGCTTTTTGCATCTTCGAGTTTTTCGAGGATTTTCAAGAGAAATCTATATTACGTTAATTTTCCAAGATACGAGAAAATTTCATAGAAACTTGTTGAAGATACATATACAGACTTAGTCAAATGTATGGACCTGTCCATTTTTCTCAGCTAAAATGAGGGTTATCAAAAAATTTGAATAAAAGTTGAAGGGTATTTCACTCTGCACCTTTTCATGAATTCATATATTTTTTAGATATGCCATTGGTGAAGAAGTGCCTTCATCGAAATTTTTCTTCAAACGGGACCATATGTTATGTTTGGTATCGCTAGATAGCTTGTTTTTTCTCATTTCAGTGGTACCAATATTATTCTAATTCTCTCGATGAGTACAGTGTGTTTCGTATTTATGTGTCCATATCTGTAATTCACTTACCCATTGCTTAATTTGTTCAATATTTTTCTCAATCGAGGAATGTAGCCAGTTGGATTTTTTAAGCGACATGGCAATTTGATCCAGACAGTGACGTACGTATGTATAAGTTTCTCATATGCATATTTTTCGAAGAACATTTCTACTTATTTTTCTATAGGAAACTGTCAATAGAAAATTTTTTCCAGAATAATTGTGCCCTAATCCTGAATTTAGAAGGAAAGAGAAAGAAACAGAAATAGTCATTTGTTTCAATAGTTCATAATATTACTATATTTTTAATGAAAAGAAGAACAACATGCGATATTGATATCTAGTTAGTCTAGACTAGTTCCCTTCATGAACAAAATATTGCGTTACCATAGCAACGAACAATAACTTATTAGAAGTGTCAGTGTGAAGTTTGACGTCAAAAAAGTAAACCAGAGTTACGCAATGAATTAAAACAATAAATATGTCCACCGAAATTGTAAAAATCGAAAAATTGGAGTATCGAGCCATCATCAAGTACGTGTATTTAAAAGGGTTAGGAGGTGAGCAGATTTACGAAGATATGCAATACCCTTGGTGATCAATGTCCTTCGTATGCGACCGTAGAAAATTGGACTGCAAGCTTCAAAAGAGGTAAATTTTCCATTGAAGATGATGACCGATCGGGAAGGCCAGTTTCTGTGTCAGTCCCCGAAAATATCGATGCAGTTCATGACATGATTTAAACAGACTGTCGAATTGAGCTAAAACGGATATCTGAAGCACTGAATATTTCATACCAACACGTTCATCATATAGTTCACGTCAATTTGGACATGAGAAAAATTGCTGCTTAATGGATCCCCAAATGTTTTAATGTTGACCAAAAGCGTGTAACAGTAGTAGCATCGCGTTCGATCTGTGCTCGATTTGAAAACGATGTAGACTTCTTGAACCAAAATGTTACTATGGATGAGACTTGGGTACACTTCTACGAACCAGAAACAAAGCAACAATCGATGGAATGGCGACACTCCGGTTCTCCAAGACCTAAGTAGTTTCGTTACCAAAAATCTACTGGAAAAGTTCTTGCTTCAGGTTTTCGGGATTGCCATGGAGAAATCATGATTAATTTTTTGAATAAGGGTAGAACAATAACTGGAGATTACTATTCGACTTTACTGACCACTCTACGGGAAAAAATTAAAGAGAAAAGACGCGGAAAGCTATCCAAAGGTGTTTCGTTTTTGCAGGACAGCGCCCCTGCACACAAATCTCATGTTGTCATGCAAAAAATTCGTGATTTAGGATTTGAGTTACTAGAACACCTCCCTTATTCACCAGATTTGGCTTTGTCCGACTATCATCATCCTCAACTGAAAAAAAGTTCAAAAGTTCGTAAATTTTCTTCCAACGAGGAGGTAATTAAAGCTGTGGAGGTCTGGTTTGCAGAGCAAGAAGAAACATTTTTTTTGAAAGGTCTAGAGACGTTGCAGGTTCGCTGTAATGAATGTATTCAATTAACCCGTTAGCGCCCAATTTATTTTTTTTAATCAAAATTTCAAAATATTCACACAGGTTACTATTGTGACTCTATAGATGATGTCTAGGTGGATAGAATTTTTTTTCAATTCACATTTTTTATTTTAAGGGCCGTCCTCATACGAGGACGCTGGGCGTTTTACATTGAAAATTATGGTCGTAGTCACGTCGTACTGAAAAAAGTCATTTGCAATAATTGTGCTAGAAAGAAACAGTGTTTTATTTCAAATAGTAAGAAATTACAATTATGATGAAATAAATGGAATGAAGTTACAAGAATTTATTTGGCAAGTAAGGATTTTTCATGAAATTTGGGAAAACAGGGAATGCAGAGTGTTACGTTACATTTTCTGCAAAAAGTCGTGGTTTCCCTTTACATAAAATGAACTGACACCGGCGTTGATTATTTCTTTTGTCCATTATATGATTTCTTCCATCAAATCTAACATCATCCAAAATGTTAGCTCTTGATGTTGAAGGTAAACTTAGCGGTCTGCCCTTTTGTAAACGTTGACCATGACCTAATTTTAGATATGGGACAGCAATATTCTGGCGAAAGTCTTTTATTGAGGTACACTCCTGTGCATGAAGTAAGTTATATAAAACGAAACTGTTAACTATGGCCATGTCCACGATACGGGTAATCAAACACCAATACCACTTTTTACCTCTGATGGCGATTGAATGTTTTTCAAGTAGCCAATCGTGGTGATCAACACCACCCATATGTTTATTGTAGTGGTGTATCAGTTTGGGTTGTGGAATTGCACTATATTCTTTTTTATCCTTATTCCATCTCTGGACTGCACATTTTGGCTCAATAGTATCAAAATTACTTCCCATCGTGACACATTTATTGTCATTCCATCTCACCATTAGAATCTTGTTTTTTTGGTCGAATTGGTAATCAACGTCCCCCCTTTTTGACTTTTCCACTTGTTTCACGGGTTTCAAAGGGCATTTTCCAGTCCTATCATCTCGTATTGTGCCACTGGCTCGAAATTCTTTTTCTCTCAAGATTTTCAACAAATTGTAACTACTGAAATAGTTGTCAAAATGAACTGTATGTCCATACGGGTCACCTACCACAGACAGCATATTTGTAACAATTCTTGTTCCCAGAGGGTCTTTTGATTGATTTGCTTCTTTTCCACAATAGAGAGAAAAATTGAAGCAGTATCCACTATCGCCACACAAAGCCCATAGTTTGTAACCAAATCTTATTGGTTTCCCCCTTATAAATTGCTTCAGTCCATGGTGACCATAGTACCTTACCATCATTTCATCAATAGATAAGTGCTTCTGGAAAATTCCCCATTTCCGAAAGTTCTCATTTATATCATCAAGAAGTGGTCTGATTTTGAAAGCCCGATCATGTTTATTTTCATTTGCCTTTGCATTATCTTGCAAATGTAAAAATGACTTTATTTCTGAATATCTATTCCGGCTCATGGCATTCTTCACTAATTGTATGCCCAGATCTTCGGCGTCAGACCAATAATCTCTTTCACTTGGCAGTGTATGATATCCGGAAAAGATCAAAAATCCAATGAATATCTTTATATCTTCAATTGTCATATTGAACGTTGGTTTATTTTTTTGTTCAGTTGCATATCGAATTGTTTCATCCAAAATTTTCTGATACACTTCCTCAGTGAAAAAATGTTCAAAAATCTCCAACATGCTCAACTTAGATAAGGTAGGGAGCATTTTGGCTAATAATTGTTCTGGCGAATCAGTGGTATTCAAAAAATCAAATTGTGGATCAATTTTCTTCCATTCTGGATTTTCGTTCTTAGTTTTTGTGGCAGTTTTCCGTTTTCTAGCAGTTTCATTTTTATTGCCTGAAGAATGCGATGACTCTTCATGCGACGTTGACGGTGCTTGTCTGGCAAAACTTGATAAAGGAATATCATCATCAGAATCATTATCGGACGGCAAATCTATTTCCATTTGTCCTGCAGACTCTTCATGCGACGTTGACGGTGCTTGTCTGGCAAAACTTGATAAAGGAATATCATCATCAGAATCATTATCGGACGGCAAATCTATTTCCATTTGTCCTGCAATGTCCATTACAACTGGTACGTCCAAATCCTCATCATTGATGGCTTCCTCATCAGTAAGTTCATCCACTTCAGGTGGTAAAGCTAAGAGATCAGCTTCAATTTCGTTGGAATACAGATATTCAGCAGCCTCTTCCAGTGTTTTGAAAACTTGTCTTGATATGCTCATGTTGGATAATTCTGAAAAATGAAAACTTTTTTTCAGAAAAAAAATACCAAAATATGACTGTAATCCCAACGTCCTCATTTGAGGACACTACAGTTTTTCAATGATTTCAGAAAAATAATGAGCAAAGTATAGTTCTGTAATATACCATAACAAAAGATATGTGTTAGAAGTTTGTAATAATAATATGATAAACACTTACCTCTAAATATCTTGAGAAATATAATAGCAAATATCAATAAGTACAGAACAATTGATAACATACAGTTTCGGCGAATAATTCAACTGATTCACATCGAACTCAAGAGTTAACTGAAACTGTTGGGGTGGAGTCCGACTATTGCACGTGCACTTGGCTAAAAATAGATCCGATTTTATTGTTTCCTAGAAATACTACAGGGTTGTCTTCAGCCGTCTTCAAACGAGGACGCTGAGCGCTAACGGGTTAAGAGGAGAATATGTTGAGTAATAAAATATTTTGACATTGAAATTTTGTTTGGTTCTATAGTCTAAGCATGTATGTAGAGCGGCTATTTCATTTACTCATTCATTTGTCCTGGAACCAAGTTTTTCATTTGAACCCATGATCTGAGATAAAAAATGTAATATCTCGAATGGCTGAGCCAATGAGGTAAATTTTGAAAATAACTCATAACCATAACTCATTTTATGAGGCGATTATCAATTGTAAGCTTCGTAAGTGGAATTTTTGTAATATTGTCTGTTAGGGGCGAAATTTAGGAAAGGAGAGCAGTGAATGTGCAGTGATGTTTCAGGCCACCAACATACCCAGTAGCTCAGTAGGCGTGGATTCGACAATAAAAATTGATTTCGAAAAGATTGAAATATGGGGTTAATTTTCCGGAGCGCCACGGATTTATCCCACCCTGATGGGATGGGACACCCACTGCACTAATATTACTAAAATATTAAACAATACATACTTGTAAATGGTATTAACATAATATATAAATATGTAGAGGTTTTGTCTTCCCTTACGCTTGGATAACTTGGACCAGAATGAAAGAAATAGTCATGTCCTTACTAATGAAATATATTGATTTATATTACACACACTGTATATGCACAGTACAGCACACAATAAAAGAAAATTAAATGAAATTACTGTAAATATGGTACCACCAAGATGAATTCAAGTGATTGAGGGTGGTGTACTGTTTAAATATATCAATATTGAATTTCCAGTGAGGGCTATGATGCCTGTGACGTCACGATAGCTTACAATTATGAATACTGATACCTTAGGTGCAAACTCTTATGCTAAACTTATCTGATCGTAAGTAGGTTTCCTCAGTAAGGCCACTTCACAAGTTGTAGGTTAGGAATCCAGTGCCTTGATGAGAACGTGTGCACAGTGGGTACGGCTCAATCAATCTAAGTACCAGTACGAATACTCTCAACGAAGAATACCAACAATGGGGATGAACAGCGAAGGAATGCTGAACAACAGATATACAGCGGGACAACTACAGTTGAGCAGGAACAATCACAGTAGTGGAATAGTGGAAAAACGATCGTGTAGCAACGGAACACTGGAACAATCACATTAGTGGAACTACAGTAAGCGGTAGTAGAGTATTAGCAACACACCGCAGTGGAGCACTACCAGCGGCGAAGCAGTAACAGTAGCAAAGTAGTAGCCACAGCAGAGCAGTAGCAGAGTGGTAGCAGAGTGGTAGCAGAGTGGTAGCAGAGTGGTAGCACCCTAGAATGAACAATACCAGTCTGACTTCTGATTACACTTTGTATGGGGCCATAAGTAGAGCCCAAATGCAAATACTAACCTCTATTAAGTGGGAGGGTTCTGATAACAGCTTTGATGGTCGGTTTGCTGTCTGATAGCGAGTTTCTCGTTCCAGTGGTTTCACACAATGATGAAATGACTTCTAACCTCAAAAATCCGCGAAGCGAATGGAGATTTTTTAAAAATAAATAGCGTCAAAAATCGCAAACAATATGAGAAACTCTCCAGAAATGAATTTTCCCAAGATCCATCAACGATGATCAAACTTTAATTGGAAATATTCAAAATAGGTCAGTCACTCACCACGGAAAGTATGTCTCAGACGTCAAAGTCAAACCTATCAATATCTGAAAACGCGCTTTCTTGTTCGTTAGTGTTCGGTGGGAACAGTATAGGATATACCTCGAGCTTCTAGGACCTATGAAAAGAACACCTTAAGATTCAGTGTTGCCAACTGAATCAAGACGAAAACGCCAGCCTTTTAATCTCAGAACCAAACACAAACAAGGTCAAGTATTCGAATGTGAAGTAGGTTCCTCAATGACACAAGACATAGAGTAAGAATGTTATGGTTTTGTGTTCTAAGCACAAAACAATAGACTAACCAAAAGTATGTTTACAAAACAACGCTGTCATACCGCAAAATAGAACAACTGATAACTATCATTAGCTTAAGGCCGGTTCATGTCCGCTCGAACTTGTACAGCAAAGGTAAGTACTAACATTCGGAACAAGCTATACATTACAACGATCAAGTTGTCATTTTGATACAGTGGCGTACAGAGTGGAAAGTGTATATCATTGACAGAGAATTTCGGATGTTATTGTATCAAAACAGAAAGGGTTTTCTAGTGCAAAGTAAACCCGTAACATGTCCCTCATTCTTTGTTTTTTTTTCAAATATTTACCCAACTATTGAAAAAATTCTACTTTCAATTTTAGGGAAAAATGGGTTAACATTTTTTTCGATTTTCTGAAAACATTGTAGTGCGCTACCCCTTTTGTTTGAAATGTTTTGCGTTACCTATTTAGCGTTACGTACTTCTCGATGTGTTGACTAATGTTATCTAAGAAGAACTATTTCGTGAGTGCATCAAGTGAGCCGGGCGCGACGAACACGGGGAGATAGACTATGCGGCGATTGGGAAATGGACAGTTGAATAGGACAAGCGTCAGGGGACGTCAGAAAAATGGTGCTGTCACAGCTGTCACATAGATTTTGAAACCAATAATTCTTGGGATTATTGTGGATAATCCCTGTATAGGATATCAATATCAAATCTACACTGGATACTATTGATGCACGTGTATTGGTATCAACTGAAAATCATTGCTTCGTTGTCGCTGTTTGCTGCTTGTTGCTGTCATTCAGGTGATCTCTTTTCTATCTATTCCCCGATACATCTAACTTTCGATGCCCTATGAACAGTTTCGTGCGTACCGACTCCCGAATTTGAACTTTAGGTAATAGTTTCGCCGCGTATTTAGATGATTTGAGTTATTTTAAGTTAGAACCTGTGTTAATTTCCAATAAATTATGTCTTTATTGAATAAAGAATTCCTCGGGATCTGCTTATTTCCGTTTGTCTGGTAACCTTTTTCTCTGATTACTCGTATTTATTTGAAGAGTCTCATTGGCTCATTACAACATGCTCTGGTGAATTGAAAAAGTATCAATCGTCTCTGAGATATTTCGTATTTTCCTAAATGCAAATTTCGAATTTCAGATTTTTTAATCATTTTTTGTGAAAATTAGTTCCCGAAGAATTTGTTCATCTATTTGATCTCTACACTTTTATGTTTCAGAAATTTGATTGAAATGAATGGTTTGGTTTATATCATTTTTTTTTCAATCGACATTTTTTGGAAATGCGCCGGAAAAACCTTATTAGCATTTTTCGACCATTCTCAACAACTATACACTCCTTTACGATATTTTGTAATTTCTCTTTAGAAATCATTATAGCAGCTTACTGGTGAGCTGGTGTAGTTAGTTTGTTTTATAAAACAACAGTGAACAACAAAATAGAAAACACATCACATAGGTATCCAATAGCCAATCAGGAGCAGTACTACAAAATGGAAAACATGATTTTTTCAACAGTAAAAACACAAGAGCTTTTTTTTATCGGATACATTTCTTTTTGTAACGAAATAATTTTGCCAATCAGTAATTTTACGTGAAAAACTGACATGACAAAATTGCGAGACCGAAGGTCGAGCGATTTTGTCAGTGGAACATTGTTGTACCAACCTTTGGAATTTTTATTTTTCCAAAAGGGATTTGGAGTTAAAAAAAGTCGTTCAGATGTTATGGCTTCATTTCTTATTTGTAACAGTAATTTTAACAATGCAACGGGACAAATACTCCATCCATTTCATTTTTGATATCCATTTGCTGTCTGCCAATTTTTTGGACCCACCCTGTGTCGTCTTTGAAAATATTGTATTGTATTCATATCTTCTTGTTGAAGTTCCATCTTGATTTTTTTCTTCTTTAAAATGGTAAATTTTACAGTTTGCAGCCTCTCCCCCTCTCCAAGCTAATTCATGAGAAGCTATTTGATAAAATCTTTTCTGTAATCCCTCTGTGTTGTCTATATTCCACAATTTTGCCATTTTTACCATATCTTTCTTGTTCAATGCTACAGAACTTACTTTTCTTTTCTCTTGAATAACTTGTAATTCTTTCCGTTTACTATTTCTCGCATCACGAGCTTCTTTTAAAGTTATGTCGGCAAAAGGATCAAATTTAATATAGTATTCCTTGAAATATCTTTCTTGAATTATCTTCGCAGATGAATTCCAAATTGATTTAACTGTTTATTCTTTATAATCTTCTCCATTCCTCTTGTTCATATTATAGGCCCAATCCTTTAACCCTTTATCGGTACTTGTCACCATATGGCTACATAATTCTTTGTATCCCTTATCGGGCAAGTCATCAAAATGGCCTATAAAAATTAGCATAATTTCACAACGCATTCATAATATCAATATTTACATGTAGGTACACGCAACCTTAGCAAAAAAATGTACGAGCACAAATCATAAAAAGTTTAACTGCCAGTTGGAGGTAGCGCCAAATCGATGTGTGCCTTTGTTTCCCCTTCCAAGCTTGTTTGTTATCGTATGGTTTCGTTGCCTGTGAATCAAAGGACTACGGAGAATCTGCTACTTCTTGTAACGGAGTTATTTTCGACAGTTCGTAATTTCGTACTTGAAAAAACTCCATAAATTGTCTCCACATTGACGCTTTAGTATTTTTTGTAGATTGCGGGATTGCTTTTTCTATATTTTTTGTTATTTGTTGAGTCGAAACTTCCCCAAAACGACTCATGTTGTAATGTTTCAGTATCAACTATCAACAATACTTAAATAACTGACAAGGCAGACATTAACCCTGCGGCGGGCGCGCTTTGTAAAATCCCATGAGCGGGCGCGTTGCGGCACTGAGGACCGCAAGCAGAAAAACATCGAAGTGTTCGGTTAACTCAACTATATTGCAAAAATAAGTTCGAAAAGATAAAATATGTTGGTTTTCATAACATATATTTGGCTTACAACTTTTTAACTCAAAAAATAATTGTATAAAAATATTTTCGAAAATAAATTGAATTCTTGTTACTAATCTATATCCCAATTCCTGAACATAATTATAAGTCTTCTTCTACTGGCGGGAACAGACAGATATTACATTGGACAGTGTTCGAACTATGTCCTTTACAAACGAAATTCTGACACATAGAACAGGTAACCGTAGTTTTATTATTTTTATGAGAACTGCATATGTGGCATCTTCCTTTACGATTTGGAGTAACTGGTGCAGGAACTTCTAATACGCGATATCGGGAAAGGAACTCATTGACGTCTTTTGGCAGTGTTCTCAATTGAGCACGATCTGTCAGGTGGTCTTCCATTAGAGAAATGCCTAATTTGTACAAAAAACTTCGTCTTCTGGGTTTTTTTTCTTCCTGCTTCGTATTATTATAAATGATTTCAGAATTGATTTCTCCAATATCAAGAATTCGAAAAAAAAAGCAAGAGGCCATCTCCGTGTTGTCCTTTGTGTCGAATATGAAGCACATTTTTGATCCACCGTATCTACGCCACTTTTTGTTCGATTATATCGGGCTTGTTAGTTTCACCATCTACTTCTCCTGTTTGGTCCATAGTGGAAAGTAAAATCACAGCCTTCCTTTTGGGAACATAGGAAACCAGCGTCATGTCATATTGGAATCCAAATAGACTTGAACCAATAGTGCGTACTTTATTTGGAAGAAATTCTAATGGAATTTCTCTTTTATTTTTTTTAGTGTACCAATCAAAGTGAGACCATTTTGAAGGAGATATTCTGCCAAAGGGTAACTAGTATAATAGTTATCGGTTGTCAAATTCCTTTTCGTTCGTTTTATAGGGTCTACTAATCTCGTCACTATATCGAATGGTTTATTGGAAGTCTTATAGAGTCCTTCTCGTTGCGTTCCACAGTATAATTCGAAATTCCACGTGTAGCATGTCTTGCTATCACAGAGGGCATACATTTTTAGACCGTATTTGGCCGGTTTTAGGGGCATATATTGCACGAATCCGCAACGACCTCAGAAAGGATGAAGCATTTCGTCGATGGTTACAAATTCTCCCAAGCTATAGTTATTCATACAGTTGTTCACAAAAGATTTGTAGATTTCCCTTATAGCGGCTATTCTGTCAGTTTTCTCGCGATCTTTGCGAGTCCCAATGTCGTCAAAACGCAATGAACGAAGAAGAAAAAGAAATCGTTTGTAACTGAAGGCAGCTCTAAGTATTATCATACCAGTCCCATCTTTAGCCCAGAGCTCTTGAACGTTTGCACGATTTCCTTTTTTTATTGATATGAGAAACAGAGCTCCTAGCATGGCGATTATTTCGTTACTAAACGTTAATTTACAGTCTCTATCTCTTTTGTATGAAATGTTCTCTTTTTTATTCTCAATGTATATATTGGTGCAGGTAACAATTTGGTCAATTATATCTGGGGTCATAAACAAAAAAAAAATTCTTTTTCATTTGATACACTTTTTGCAGCACCTTTAGATCCAGGGAGTACTTTTATAATATTTTTTGCTCGCGTTTTCCCAGGTGGAACCACTGGAGTACTTTTCCAAATATTTTCAAAATCTTTAGCTATGTAAAAGTATTCTTCTGTTTCATCTTCCGCTCTAACCTCTAAGTTTTGCCCATCGTCATCTCCTGATTGTTCTGATTCACTATCATACATTTGTATTTCAATAACCTCTTCCTCTTCTTGGCTGTCATCATCAAAATCAATTTCATCTTCGTCAAAATCGGATAAATTATTTGCAATATCTTCTAATTCCCTGGCATTAAGTGCTTTTTTCGTAATTTTCTTATCCCTAAAATTGAAATAAAGTATAGTATAGTATCAGATAAAATTATAATTCCATTGAATTCCATACTCGCAGAATAAAAAAAAATATTAATTTATACAATAATGAGATTGTTTACTTACATGACCGGGCGCGCTGCGGACCGGAGTACCGCAATTGTGAACTTCCTACTTTGACGCTTCGCTGTCGACTGTTAGGTACCAGTGAACAATTACAGTCAATGGATACACGTTGGCAGATGTATTCAAGATTGCATATCTAAGGGGGCAGCGGTATACACCAAACACAAATACAAACAAATACAGTTTTTGATAAATTGCGGCACTGAGTGCCGCTACGCGCCCGCCGGAGGGTTAAAGAGACGTAAGCATACTAGATGTAGACGCTGAAGAGGAACAGGCGTTTTTATTGGTTATCAAAAACGATGCACCTTTTTTATCGCTGTCAAAATGACAATACAGTCATCTTTAAATGACAGATTTTATACAGGAGTTAATTTATCGTTCATCAACACAAATAATTCAACCAATCAAAAAATTGTACTTTAGCATGGTGGAATAATCATGATAATTCCACTAAAACGTTTCGGGACAATCTGAGTATAAATACCTCATGGTTCGTGGAACTTCCTAACCACCTCTACTTCTTCCATCCAATGAAACAATAACTTCGATTTATCTCATCGTATCCAACAGGCGCATTATAATCCTGCTAATCCATCTGTTACGTAATTCGAGTGTGATTCAATATTAATAGGTTCTATAACAACTGATCGACTCAAAATATATTGTCCAATCCACAAAGTTATCAAGCTATATCATATTATGACATGTAGTCCAGTTTGTAACAAAACAAACTTTATCGTTCGGAATATTACTGTACCAGTATGCTCATTATTCATGATATTGAAAATACAAATTGATATATGATTGAATTTGCTCGTGAATTTATTGCGTAGATTGAAATTTTGTATGACCACGATTCGGGTGAAGGAAACAACATTATCGTAAACAATGAACTCTGGATTAGGAGGTGATTTGAAGAGGGTGAAATTGAATGGAAGGAAAATCGTTAAGTTCATAGTTCAGGGAGTTTTGGTTGGTTTTTGCCTAATCCAAAAGCAAAGGCAAAGGCAAAGAGGTTTATTCAATTAAATTTACAATAAAAGTGTATAACACATTACAACAGAGAAATAAATAAAAAGTGTAAACTTGCCTAATCCAGCATATCTGATTGAAAATTCAACACCAGTAATTTTTAACTAATCAAATTGGGTTTTTTTGACAGATCACCATGGCAACGTATGTACTTTAGTGGATTTTTTTTTCTCTTGGGTACCCTACAGCGGATTGAATCGGAAATTTTTTGATGTTTTAATGACAAAATAATATTTTTTTGAAAATACTGGTTTTTATTTCTTCATATGATTCTGATACATTTCGATTACAATGGTAAAATGTTTTCTGTATTCTTCTCAACCTTTCTTATTAAATAATTTCAACGTGTCAAGCTAGAGGAACACCCCTATCTAGATGACTGCCATTATGAGCTTCACGCAGTCATCGTCCACTGTGGTTCTGGAGTTGACTCTGACCACTTCTATACCTAGGCCAAGGTCAGAATGGACTGGCATGAATTTGATGATAGTTGCGTGAATAGAATTTGGACCATTTGGATCCTCTGGAGACCCCATATATCCTGATTTACCGAAAGGCAGAGATTCAAAATTCAATGGACCTCTTTAGGAATTATCACTAAACCAATTCCAACTCTTCAGATGATGTGATGTTGCAGGTTTTTCTGGGTTTTTTGGAGCGCCAATTATTTTTTTATTATTATTTTTTGGTGTTTCTTCGTTATTGTTACTTTACATAATAGAGTCTATCTCTGATAAAAAAATTATATAATATTTAGATACTATTTTATTCACCATTTCTCCATCAAAAACTCCCAATTTTGAGTAGTTTAGAAGCAAATAGTCGTCAACAATTCGAAACAAATTTTCTTCCATTGGATAGAAACCACAATCTTCTATTTCAATTTGGGTATATCAGACATAGTACAATGATTCATCATTACATCAGACAATTCTATGCATATTTAACTTAAAGCATGATGTTGAAATCGGTACATTTGAAAAAGAGTTTGCGTTCGTTTTGACAGCACAATATTCTTATTACTACAAAACACACAAGTTTTTGCTGATGTTTTTTACTGTCAAAATATGACGATCACAGTCCCCTATATAATGTTCGCTGACTCTGGTTATGAATGCTATGCAATGAAGTGCGTATAACCAATTTTCTATCACTTTCAGTTACTCAAAACTTACGTAAAATTGAAAAATTAGGCATGTTCAGTCCTAAACTGACGCAAATTGAATCTATTAATCACTTACTTTTATGAAAACCGTTAATTTCAATTTTCTGCCAGTTGTAGTAGCTCTGAAGTCTAAGTAACTATGAAATAAAAGGATGTAATATTTTACGTCCTCAAATAGTTATTTATGTACCAAGGACGAAAAACTGTCTATTATAGTCAAGCCTGCAAATTGATAGCCGAGGCGCAGCCGAGGATAGCAAGCAGTCGAGACAGTAGACAGTTTTTCGCCGAGGTGCATGTTACATTTTTTCGTCGACCTCTACATACCTTTATGAAAGTAAGTACTCGCATGTTTGCTGGCCTCAGCTACGTCCAACTCTTCGAACTGCAGACTCGATCATAATTTAAATGAATATAAACAAAATGTATTTGAAGTGTAACAACTCTCTATTTCAATTATACTACAAAATTAAATCAATCTCGAAAATGAATATTGAACGTACAGTTTGTGCAATTATTGATATTAATTCCTGCTGTCGAAGAAGATGCAGGAGACAAGTTTTGATTTTGGGTTTTGATTTCGTAAATAATTAATTTGACAACAGCAAATGACAGTTATTGTCACAGGCGCCTATGTATTAATTAAAACGTGGATTTACGAAAATGACTCAATCGCCGCTCTCGTACCGTGCCGTATCATAGTGACCACAGCGGACGAAAAGAGTTTGCGGACGAAAAGTGTTTGCGGACGAAAAGTACTTGCCTTCAAAAATAGTCGATTTTTTGTCCGGAAATTAGTACGTAAAATGTAATTTTTTTGCAGAGGTCAACGAAAAAAGTTATTTAGTGCAACTACAATGAGTAAAACTCAATAATTCATAGGCTGAGAATTCACTGGTGACGAAGCCAAACATGTTTATGTACCTATTTGAAGAACTGATGAAATTTCTAATTTCTACTAGTTGTAGTACCCCAGAGTTGATGAGAAATTGAAGAATATAGTATTCTCATTGTAAAATGTTATTTACGTGCAACTTGAATAAGTAAAAAAAAAAAAATTTGTAAAATTTGTTTTTACGAAACTCCCAGGTTTTCGGAGAAAACCCCTCAAAAGCAGAGCTTGTGCGAGCAAGGGAGATCCGGGACCTATAGTTTAAATAAAAGTGGAATCCGAACCACTTCAGCTCAGTGACACACGACCGGGGATCGAACCCAGACCGTCTGGGTGGAAGCCAAACGCTCTAACACCTCGACCACTTCGCTGTAGAAATCATCATCATATATATTATACAAAAAAAACCCTCTTCATTCATCATCTTATAGGCTGAGAAGCCATTGCTGCCAAAACTGCAAAGCATATCAAATCTGTACATTCACGTTTGTGAAAAATTGATAATATAATTTTTTACCACTAGCATCCTAAAATTGATTTGAAATGATGAATGAATACGATATGCTACTTTCTTAGCTGGTTTTTTCATGCTACTTCAATAAGAATTCCTAACCTGCCCAAATATATATTCTTCTATTTTGTACTTATGAAAAATTCAATTATTATAAACTATGATAGGAGTTTGAATGGAAGCGGTGGTTCGTTCTTGTGGAGTGCTTCATGACTTGACTTCACAGAAGTTGAAACTGACCTACTGATGGTGACCGGAATCTAATTGCAGATATGATTTCATGGAGTGACTACTTCCATGTCCAGTGATTTTAATTGACTGCTGTTCACCAAATTCTGTTTTGGCTAAAGTTGAAACAGCAGAGGGTCTTGCAGAAATAATTTCCACTTAGTATTCAAGTTTGTTAGTTCAATATTTCCTTTCAAATTACTAGCGATTCTATCCAAAACTCTCAGCTCATGCAAAAAAAAAGGCAGGAGTCCAAAATTTTAGGTATTATTATGGCCAACTCAATGATGATTGAATTTGGCAGTAAAAACTGTAGGCATCCTCAATCACTCCCTTGAATTAGAGGAACCCAATTTTTGGAAGAAAAAATGAATAGAGCATCCAAAAAACCAAAGGCCATGTTCGGAAATTCGATGAATAATTGTAGTCACAATTCAAAATTTACGATTTTTCTAGTGCAACTTGCGATGTTTCTATTTTAGAGAGGGTGAACTTTGGGACAAATGTTTATGAGAAAAAAAGTATTCTTTTGGATTAAGCCAGCAGAATATTAATTTTCAATTAGAAAATCAAATTCTCATTAAAAAATCCTTCACAAATCATAACAATTATCAACGAATGTTGATTATCGTGCCCAAATAGTAAATGAGATCAAAGGACCCCGCAAACTCCTTATGGAATTTGGCTCCTGGTGGATATTTTTGAATTTTTGGTATGATGTAGTCCATGTAATTCTCAACCAATGTTGCCATTGCGCCAACCCAAAAAAATTAACAGTTTTACTGTTAGGGGGCGTTGAAATCACCCCTTGCGCAGATTAGGCTATTTAGTTATGAACCCGGTTACAATATTTTTACTTGTTTCATTGTTGCTAATGTTGCACAATATTGTGCTGTTTTATAAAAAAATTCTTACTCCTCCCTTTTTTCCCCCAACTCCTATTACGAATCGCAAAAAAAAATATTTCTCGATTGCCTTCAAATGTATCGTCAAATGTTCAAATATGCATGAATAAGAGAATTAGTAGTTTTATATGATTATCCCCCCTCACCCCGAAGGGCACGAAACGAAAAAAATTTGGTGGATTTTTTTGAACTTTCAATATGATGCTGTTCGAAGTTATTTTCAGTAGAAATTAATCGGGTGACAAACCCCAAAAATTAATAGTTTTGATGCTAGGGGGCGTCGAAATCATACCTTTCTCAGAATAGACTATTCATCATTATAGGCGGAAACAATATCTCTACGTATTTTTGTTTTATTTTATACTGAACAATTGTGTAAATTTTTATGAATTGAAGATCTAAAACCTCCTCCTTACCTCCAACCCCTATTTCAAAACACGAAAAAAATTTATTCAGGCACCACCTAAAAATCAAATTGTGTATGTCTAATTTTTATTTACTTTTAAGATATTCGCCTAATTAATTGTTATTAAAAAAACATGAACTACGCCCTAACAAGAAGTCAGCGAACTCCACCAATAGATATTTCTCTGAAGGAAGGGAAAGATGAAATTAAACAACTGTACGATTTGCTCAATTTGAGCTGATTAAAACATTTACTTTGATAAAGCATTTACAAGTAGTCGGGAAATAATTTTTTTTGTGTTTTAAAATAGGGGTAGGGGGTAAGGGGAAGGTTTTAGATTTACAATTCCTAACCCTGCGTTACATACGTGGGGTATGATGGACCCCAGCCGCCGAATATCGCTTTGAAAATATGCCAAACGTAAACTTATGCGTACGCCCCTCCTAATAGCTTCCAAAATATGTCTGCATCATCGAATTCAGGCATTTCCGCAGTATCTTGTAGACACTGAGTGAAGTTATAGGGAACTTAAGTGCTTTGGGGTGTGATTACTTGCCAAAATTGCATGGCTCAGACAGCGATTAATTTTTTTCCTTTCTGTTTTTCAATCTGCAATTATTTTCTTTGTATTTCATCATAATCAAATTTTAGTTTCCGAATGTTCATTCCGGGGTGAGATGTTCATTTATCTCACATGATTTTTTTTGTCGCGGTGTGTTTTTTGGTACATGAAAAACTAGCCTTTTTCAGTTTATATCAGATTTCTTGAAATAAAGCCTATTTGATTATTCCTTGCGTGTTTTTATTGTTCCGAAATGATCCCCTGATACTATGGAACAACGTAATATCAGAAAAAGAACAAGATAAAAAAAAAATTTTTTCAGGAAATGGGGTTTGTCACACCCCACGTATGTACTGATGCAACAACTATCCACGTATGTAACGCAGGGTTAAAAAATTACACAATTGTTCAGCATAATCTAAACTAAAATACGTAGAGCTATTATTTTCGCCTATAATAATGAATAGTCTATTCTGAGCAAGGTATGATTTCAACGCCCCCTAGCATCAAAACTGTTCATCTTTGGGGTTTGTCACCCAATTTATTTTTATTCAAAATAACTCGAACTGCATCATATCCAAAATTCAGAAAAATCCACCGAAATTTTTTCGTTTTGTGTCATTTGGGGGTGGGGGGTTAATCATATGAAACTGCTGTTTTCCTTATTTAGGCATATTTAAACATCAAATGAATCGTCGATCATTTGAAGGCACTCGAGAAATATCTTTTTTGCGTTTTGTAATAGGAGTTGGGGGAAAAAGGGGAGGGGGTAAAAATTTTTTTTATGAAGCAGCACAATATTGTGCAACATTAGCAACAATGAAATAAGTGAAAATATTGTTACCGGGTTCAAAAATAAATAGTCTAATCTGCGCAAGGGGTGATTTCAACGCCCCCTAGCAGCAAAACTGTTATTTTTCTTGGGTTGGCGCAATGGTAACATTGGTTGAGAATTACATGGACTACATCATACCAAAAATTCAAAAAAATCCAACGGGACCCAAATTCCATAAGGAATTTGCCATCGAAATCTTATTGAGGTGGATTTGAGTTACTAGTATCCATTGTGACGCTGAAAGTTTGACTGGGCAGTGATCATTCATAGAAGAGAATTTCAGTACAGAAGATTCACATAACTGTCATCATTATACAAATTGTTTTTTCTACTAACGTCAAAAAATGACAAGGTTCGCGCATTGACAACAATATGCGACGGGACTTTCCTTTTTTTCATTTTCCTTCGTTACCATGAGACCGTGCGCGGAGTAGTGTGCGAAATACCCAAAGAGACTAAACTAACAAGGAGGGTTTAATAAGATCTAGCCAATCAGAATTTTGTATCATCAATGCGTCATAGTGACGTACTTGGATATGAGTACAGAGTCGAACTCGAACCAAGCAACAAAACTGTCAGCAGTAACTCTTATATACCAAGAGCTAGTCCGTCACTGGCTATAGAGAACGGCGGTCATGACACGTCCAACTACGTCACATTTCGTCACAAATGTTCTTTCATATCTTTCTATCAGTGTCCCCATTGTCTTATGGGGATTAAAATCTCCTTGTTAAATAACGTTTAGTCTCCTTGCGAAAAACCTACTTCGCACACTATATGGGATTTTTATATTTTAACCTTCTTGTTCCTCAATCAAGCTAAAATCCGAGGAAGTTAAACTGCTTAGTTCATCGTCTCTCGAAATTTCCATTATTTTACAGTAATAAAATATCAGGCACGAAACTGACGCGATCAAAAATTCACTCTAAAATAATTTTCAACAACTGTCACTCTGAAATAATTGTCAAGAAATGCCATTTTATTTCCATAGTTACAGTAATTACTTGAATTGGAAAGACAGTGTAGGCCAGTTCAAATACTTATTTTTCATATTAAGCTAAGCATAATATTTATTTTAGAACAATATTTCTGACGTTTGTAGGAAAAATTTTCTTTGCATCTCGTGCACGAAATACTTTTGTGATCTCGACGTTTTTTTTTTAACTCGACTGCGCCTCGTTGAAAAAAAGCAGTTTTCGATCATCAAAGTAGCATTTCGCGCACTAGATACAAAAATAACTATTCTATGAGACAGTTAGTGAAATCTCAAATCAGCCAAAGTGAATGTGTCCTAGAAATAAAATTCATATTTGCCATCGCAGTATCCAACAAATTGCCAGAAATCGATAGGAAGACATCAAAACAAACCAACAACGGCACTTATATTCAGTGCAACACAAGTTGAAATTCTTTTATTATTTGAAAATTAATGAAAATGTAATTTTCAAAATGATCTCCTCAAACTTTAAAGCGGATTTCAACAAAAACAGCACGAAATGACACTAATTACATAATTCCTGAAAATGGAACCCTGTCTTCATTCAAGCCCAGTTTTATAAGCTTCACGATACCAGCATAACATAAATCCTTTTTAATGAAAGATTTTTGAACAAAATTAATCCTACTCTTATAACATTTTACCATTTTACCTAATTGTATTTACGTTGTCGCTGTGAAATCATGTTTTCTCTCCATTCGGTGTGGTTCAAATGTAGTATAATATAAATTCAGTATCTACAGAGCGTTAAAGTTTCAAGGCTTTTATTTTTTCCTTCAGTTTTTATGATATCAAAATCAAATTTGAAGAATAAGTTACGTTTCAGGAGTCACATCATTCAGCATGCCTAGTGATGGTAAGAATCTACAAAGGGAAGCTCATTTCCGCCCCAAAAATGTTTTGTAGTACCCGGCATGTTCATATTTTTTTTTGTATCCTGTAATTTTTACGCATCTGCGAGGAAAAAATTGAAACATTTTCTTGTAAGCGCTAGATTTGAAAAATATTTTTCAAAGAAATAATTGAAAAAATAATTAGTCTGCTTTGACAGCTAATTTCAGTTCGACGTTCAAATTTGTTTTGAAGCATTCCACATTATTTGAAAGTTGATTTATGTCTCATCGTGTATTTGTTTATACAGTTTGTCCAAAAAGTAACCCTCCCTGTTAACTTTTGAACGGGGTGGAATTTTTTTCAGAATTTTTTTTTGTGAATTGGTATGTTATAAGCTACTTTTTGACAGTAATAAAAAATGTCTGTCCTTCAAAATGGCGGCTAGGCGCCATTTCGAAAGATTTTTTTAAATAGCATGGGGGGTCGAGTGATACCTCATTCGAATTGTCTTTTGATTTTCTATACGACTACAAAATTTCATACAAAAACAAAATGGCAGCACATTAAGACAGAACTTTTATACGCGATTTCTTTGAATAAATGGCTTTAAACGATCCCAACTGAAATGGAAAAAATATTTGTTGATATCTACAAATGTTATCTGTCCCTCAGAATGGTATATGGGATATGATTTCTGAGATTTGCTGAGACTCAATAAAACGAAGTATTACACTACTTATCTACTTATTTGAATTTTTTCTAATATGGCACCCATCTGCCATTTTGAGTGACAAGAAGCTCTTGTAGAGACGAAAAAATATTTTATCATTACACTAAAGCTCTTTAATAGCCATTTATTCGACAGGATCCTTTCGTGAGAGTTCTAAAATAACGTACCGCCATTTTGTTTCGGACCAAAATTTCTGTTTGAAATTTTGCTGCCCAATAGAGAATTGAAAAACAAATTGATTGAGGTATCAGTCGACCCCCCACGCCATTTAAAAAATTAATTCAAAATGGCGCCCGGCCGCCATTTTGAAAGATAGAATTTTTTCATCATTGTCAAAAAGTAGCTTATGAACTACCATTTAACCGAAAAAAAATTCAAAGAAAAATTCCACTCCGTTCAGAAGTTAACAATGGGTGGTTTACCATTAAAATGTCCATGTTGTTTATGGTCTCATTAATGGTGATAGAACTGAGCTCAGAAGTTGTACACGCTAAGATTTTCTAATCACCGTACTTCCATAAATTCCCATCAGCACCTTTGAGAATATGACAGATTTCAGACTCCATATCACGATGCTCGCAGATCGCGACAAGCACGCAACCCAGTAGTAGATGAATAGATTTTGAATCTCAACGACAGAAATACTGTTTTAAGTACTAGACAAATAGCACGGCATTTGGATTTAACTGTCTGGAAGGTTTTACACGAAGAAGTGCTATGCACTTATCATAACCAGCTCGTCGAGGATTTGCTACCTTGATATTCTCCACGGTGCTCGTAGTTCTCCAGATGGATACTAAGTATCTTGAATTTTTATGTTGGATCTGTTTTACCGACAAAACTCAATTTACACGCGACAGAGTAGTGAATTACTACAACGTTCATATTTTGGCACTACAAAATCTACACATTATAAAAAAAAGGGGATAATGTCTAAACAGGAGTAAATCCCTATAACAAGACATATATTTATATCAATAAGCAAAAAGTTTATAGTATTAAATACACACACACATACGCACATATACCTGCATATACATACATACAGTCACATATACACATATGTAAATGTATACACTTTAACTTCAATTGTCAGGAAACACCTGAACATAGAAAAAAATAAAAAAGCAAAGTGAAAAAAAAAAACATAATTCAACTGAATCACAACAAGCTTTTAGAGTAAAGTACGTACAGTGAGCACGTAAAGGTTGGGACAAATTCGTTAAACGCTTGATATGGCCATTAGGAAAAATAAGCTCAGACACGTCGATGTTATTTTTCAGTTGGGCATTTTTAAATCTAATCATATTCTTGATGACGTAATCACTGTTCGGGTTATGACGTCATTATAATTTTTTTTAAATGGCATTACCCTATTTTGATAATACTTTCAAAAAGAACGCATTTTTCTGCGTATGAATGTCATATTTTTTCATATATTACATAACCTTATGTTCGAGAAATAAAATATATTTCATTATTCATGGTAATGTAATATTCGATCTGTTTACGTAAACTTTTGACTAAGGGATCCCCACAAAAAATCTAGTGGGGTTAGATCATGAGATCTAGCTGGCCATTCTAAAAATCATCGACTACTATCGAAATCATCTTCATTAAGTTCATGAGTATTTACTTAAAATGATAGTAATACATTCAATTGTTGATATTCCGTAACGCCTGGACGACCTTTCGTATAATTATCACCTACATTGTCAAAATTTCTAAATTTTGCTTCGACTTTGATTGCTGTCGAACGTGTAATAGGTCTATCGGGATATTTATAGTTAAATAAGTCACAAACCTCAGCTTGCGTACTAGTCTTATCCCCATGACCTGAAATCCTTAAAATATCTTTGCGTCATTTTTCGCTTTTCGCATGGTGTCGATAACTTATTTATACCACAATTATTTGATAGCTAACTATTATCATCCAGTCAGTGTCTAGTTGCATTGGAACAATCAATGTGTCAAAAGTCTGTTTTAAAATGACGAAAAAAGAATAAGTGGCACCCATATGAAGTGAAAGTAATTCATGAACTTTTAGAGTTTCCAGCTAGATCTCCTGATCTAACCCCACTAAATTTTTTTTTGTGGGGATACCTCAAGTCAAATGTTCACGTTAACAGACGTAATATTACATTATTGTGAATAATGAAATATCTTTTATTTCTCGAACATGCGGTTATGTAACATAAGAAAAAATATGACATCCATACACAGAAAAATGCGTTCTTTTTGAAGGTATTATCAAAATAGGGTATTGCCATTCGAAAAAAATTATGATGACGTCATAACTTGAACAGTGATGACGTCATCAAAAATATAAGTAGGTTAAAAAATGCGCCACCGAAAAATAAAATCGACGTGTCTGAGCTTATTTTCCCGAATGGCCATATCAAGCGTTTAACGAATTTGTTCCAACCTTTACGTGCTCACTGTATAACCTGGACCTAACTATTGTCGTGAATTGGGGTTGATTCACGACTAACTAGGTACATACTGATCATTTATAGATTTAAAACACTTTAGAAAAATATTAAAACATTTATTTCACTGTGTACAAATATGAGATTAAGACGATTGAAATTAATGAAGGCAATAATCAATAAAGAATTAATGAATTAAAAAGTTGATGAATCTCTCCTAGACTAGTTATTGATTGAATGAATAATTTTAAAAAGATCTTTACTTACAATACATATCGGCTTAAACAGTTTATGAACATTTTCCATTTATTTAATATCGAATCTTCCAAACTCCCCCCATAGCCCTCACTAGCTGCGGGCACGGCAGAACTCTAAATTCGACTCCCAGATCGAACTATCAGTGGCCTTTTTGAAAACTATTATTTATGTTATGTTGAGGACAAGTTGTGTTTCAAAATAAAATATCTTCGCTCACGTACTGAATTGTAAAAAGATTACCCACGTATTGAAATATAAAATATTTTAATGTATAGGATGTTCCATATATTTTTGACAATACCCCCCCGTTCAAAATCGCGCGCCTCGAGCGATTATATTAAAACCAACTGACCATTCGATACTGGTTTACAAAAACTATGAAATTAATACTACGTAAATATAAATATACAAATAAATATGCGCAGAAGAAGTCAGCTTGCACCATCTCCATTTGATTTTTTCTCCCCCTTGCTGTCTCTTCCATCTTTGATTGGCTCATTTCGTTTCCATTCAATAGCTTGTACCATGATTCAACGTTGTCTGGGTACAATGGGATTAGCGTAGACCCACTCTTTCGGTTTATTCAGGCTTGGGTTGGCTTGGCTGGACTCAACATACTGGACAACTTGTATTTGGCATGGATTTATCCGGTTGGACTCCATTTTGGCTCTGCTTCCCTGTATTTGGCATGTATCTGCCTGCCGGGACTTGGCATGGCTTTACTGGACATTGGCACTGCTTGGTCCGGTTGGATACCCTATTTTGGCCCAGCTTTACTAAACAACGGAGCTTGACATGGTAGAACTTGGCTCTGCTCTATCTCATTGAATGTGAGAAGGCTCAACTCGACATGGCTGTGGAAACTGTGGCTTCATCATGATTCACCTGGGAATTCTCTTGGAGTGGTACAAGGTTGAAGACTCTTCCGTACATCAGGGGGTACAGTTCCTATAATACAAAATAGAAAGTTTAAACGTATTGGTATCATCTAATTCAATAACAAATACCATGCCCCAAAATATATCAAATACCAGTCTACCTCATTCTTATTGAAACATTATTATACAAGAATATGCCACCAATTCAATTTCAAAATACTTTTTAAAATTTTTCGACATCAATATATAATTATTACACCATACTCATACTTTCATTTTCGAAGTATACCAATTTACACATTATCCATTTATCCTTGCTATTCTTATTCTCATTTACAACAAATAAAGATACCACCATCTCTCTCATTACGAGGCTAATTTTGTGATGCGATACCCTGCAATTCTTTGCCTAGGATTAGATACAGAATATCACAAAACAATTTCACACTCGCTTCTCACATACAACAAGTTCTTTCTGTTCGACCACATTCATCACTCATTACCCACTAAACCTCTGTGCACAATTTTATCAACATGTCGGCCATTGCCTACACCCTTATGTAGTTTTCCTACGAACTCTTCTTTTTCTTTTAGTTCCAAATCACTCTGTAGAACTATTGTGTGTGCATATAGCATAAAATCTATATAAATCACATCCATTTTCGCATATTTGTAGATCGTAGTTTCACTCTGTAAGTAATTGGATTCAACTTCTCTCGTCATATGTATTCCGTATTCCTACAACATAAAATAAATCATCATAGTATCAATACGACTTTCAGTCGCGATTTCATTGAAAAAATTCTCTGACAAATCTGAATATTCACAATACAACAAGGATTCAATGAATTCTTTTCTCATGAGCTTACTCAATACGGCTTCCAATAGCGACTTAATCGTCAAATTCTCTGACAAAACCGTGTATTTAGCATATAAAGGAAGGATTCAACAAAGTCCTTTCTCGTATACCTACTGCACCTATTGGGTAGGTAAACTCCAAAATAATAGTGCATCTCCATGCATTCTCTAAGCTCATCTCTTGTGATTCTTCAAAAAAAATCCATATGGTGCCACGACTTCTGGAAAGGCAGCGGCCGTACCTTTCTTTCTTGCTTCTGCTATCGTACTGATCTCTGCTAGGGGCTAGGGGGGAGCTGAAGTTTCAGTGTAAACTAGTATTAAATTCGTAACTACTCGTAGTTACTCTCATTAACCGTATACCCAAGATATAATAATTTTACACAAATTATTCTTGTAAAAATCCATAGGGAAAACAACAAAATTCAAATAATTATACTGAAAATAAATCGTTAGAACTTAACATCAATAGCATTTGTATTTAATCTTCATAAAATTCTCTGGAGTTTATTGCGTACGAAATAGCGTACTTTCGTCAAATAATATTTTTATTCAGAAATGCTATTCTTGCACAATACTTGGGAGAGATTCATTGAGAAACAAAACATATGGATCAGCAATTTATACCTAGTTGTACCGGATCTAGGTCAAGTTCAACGTTTATGAACTGCAACGTAAATACGATTGAGTTGAATTTATCACTATACTTTCAAATAACTAACAAAATATAAATTGGACCATTATGAAGAATGAATCCACAAACTAAACCACGGCAGCCTCCACCACTTGTCCGTAAATTGGGGTTGATTCACGACTAACTAGGTAGATACTGATCATTTATAGATTTAAAACACTTTAGAAAAATATAAAAACATTTATTTTACTGTGTACAAATATGAGATTAAGACGATTGAAATTAATGAAGGAAATAATCAATAAAGAATTAATGAATTGAAAAATTGATGAATCTCTCCTAGACTAGTTATTGATTGAATAAATAATTTTAAAAAGATCTTTACTTACAATACATATCGGCTTAAACAGTTTATGAACATTTTCCATTTATTTAATATCGAATCTTCCAAACTCCCCCCATAGCCCTCACTAGCTGCGGGCACGGCAGAACTCTAAACTAGACTCCCAGATCGAACTATCAGTGGCCTTTTTGAAAACTCTTGTTTATGTTATGTTGAGGACAAGTTGTGTTTCAAAATAAAATATCTTCGCTCACGTACTGAATTGTAAAAAGGTTACCCACGTATTGAAATATTAAATATTTTAATGTACAGGATGTTCCATATATTTTTGACACTATTTTGGCTAGCGTGTAAAAGTATCTTAATATGGTTCTTTACTAGACCAATTGGCTGATAATTAATGTCGGGATCTGAACAGAATTGATTGAATAATTTGCTCATTGCTACGACTGGTGATTTGAGAAGTATGTTAGTTCTTGTATTGGGTAAGTAAAAAGTTAGTTCATTTCTAGAATTTTGTCTCTGCACATGAAAATTAAAATAGGAGAGTAATTTAGGACAGTCAATCAGATTGTTAACTAATTTGAAAATGAAGATGATTGAATAGTAGGTTCTTCGGTTTTAAAGGGATATTAGTTGAAATTTCTCTAATAATATGCTGTTGTCGATACCTTGTTCAGAGTAGACTCCATCTAATTTATATGTAATATATTTCATGAAGCCTCTTTGGATAGACTTTATTTTGTTTGTGTGAATATTGTAAATAGGCGACCATATTAAGGAACCATACTCCATCCGAGATCTCACGTAGGCATTAAAAATTGTTATAAAGCTGTCCTGGTTACGAAAGTTTTCACAATTACGATATATAAGACCAAGCATTCGTTTGGCTGCACATGACATTGTACTGTATTGGATAGAGAAGGTCAATTTTGTGTAAAAAATTACACCAAGATCCCTTGTTTGATCGCTTTTTTGAAGGGAAGTGTTATTTATATGGTAGTCATATTGTGTAACATTATGTTTCAGGGTATATTGAGAGTATTTACATTCATTTGTGTTGAGAGGAAGATTATTGTCGACGCACAAAATGTGCAAGAATTCCAAATCTTTTTGTAGGATTGCGCAGTCCTCCTCAGTACTATGGATCAAAATATTTTCAAATCATCTGCAAAGAGTAAGAAGTGACTTGAGACATTAGTTCCTATATCATTAATGAAAAGTGAGAATAAGAGAGGTGCTAGGTTACTTCCTTGGGGGGCGCCACTGTTCGCAACGAATTGGAAAGATTTGTGACCTCTATAATCTACGAAAAGGATGCGTCTAGTTAGGTAAGAGCGTAATAGGTTCAAGAGTTGATTGTCAAAACCATAGGAGTGGAGTTTATTGATAAGAATATTTTGATCCAACTTGTCAAATGCCTTCGAGAAGTCAGTGTAAACAGTATCCACTTGGAGATTTTGATTAAATGCATTACTGACTGTTTGTGTGAAGCACATTAAGTTGGTAATTGTAGATCTTTTACTGAAGAATCCATGTTGATTATTGGAGATCAAATTTTTAACATCAGGAAAGAATCTGTTGTACAAGCACATCTCGAAAGCCTTCGCGAAGTTGGATAACAAGGTTATAGGTCGGTAGTTTTGAATATTATTTATAGCACCAGTTTTGAAAATAGGGCAAATTTTTTAAATTTTCCATTTGTTGGGAAAGCACCCTGTACTCAGTGTTAGATTGAAAATTACCGGTAATGGTGCAGTAAGAATGTGAGCACTGTCTTAAACGTAGAAACTAGGTATGCCATCGTCCCCACTGGTAAGCTTGGATTTTAATTTTTTAAGAGAATTACAAACTTCGATATCTGAAAATCGCCTGACAGAGATAATGGGATTATTTGATGTAACATTAGAGAGTTCGTTTGTTGTGGTAGAGAGTATGCAGTTTCAAAAAATTGTGCAAATGCGTTTACAATATCTGAGGGATTGCTGTATTCAACATCGTCCAAGAATAGTATACTGGGGATTCTTGTTTTGTTTTGAATGTAGGCGCAAAAATTAGCTGGATCTTCTTTTATTGCCCTTTCAGATTTAGTTTCGTATTCCCTGTACGCTACATTGATTTTACTTTTGATGGAACGACGAAGGAAACGGAAATTTTCCCTGAGATTATCAGAGTTGGTGGTTTTCAGTTTTCTAAAAATTTTATTTTTCCTTTCAATATCTCTGATTATTTCACTGTTGAACCATGGAGGATATTTACTAGTGAAGTTGCGAATAACGGGAACACATTGGTCAATAATTGGGATAAAAAGTGAGTAGGATAAATCTAAGGCTACGTTTACTTCAGTACAACGATCAAGTGGAGACCGATCAATATTTTGTATAAGAGTATATAAGAGAGGAAAATTTGCTTTACGGAAGTTATATCTGACCTCTGATAAGTTATAGCGTATCGCCTGTTCAGAGGATACAAATTTTAGCCATCTTCTGTTAGAAATGGTAATTCGTCGTGGATTACAGAGCATTCAAAGTTGGATAAAACGAGGTCGAGTACGCGATTTGAAATATTTAGCAAGGAATTGAATTGTTTTAAATCATAAAAGCTATTGAATTGACGGAGATTCTCTGATTTGTTATCTCTATATATATAGGATTATCATTTACAAAATTAGGTATGTTGAAATCACCTACTATAAAGATTTTGTTATCGTATAAACATTCAAGTGTTTCTAACGTATCCAATAAGTTCAAAATATGGGCATCACTAGTTTTAGGAGATATATAGATAACAAACATAGAAAAGTATTGTGGTTGAATACAATCTTACAACCAATGAAGTCTAAAGTTGCAAAGTTTACCTCAAAATCCGATAAATCAATTTCAACAGCTTGACAGTCATCTCTCAGTGCTAACAAAACACCACCACCTCTTGATACTGAGTTTGCTTCAATGTTTCTGTCTTTTCTGAATATCACATGATTATCAGTAAAAAGTTCCGAGTTGTAAACGTTTGGCTGGATCCAGGATTCTGTGATGGCAATGATGTGAAAATCGGATCCAATATCAGACAATCTTGGTACAGCGTGATAATATGTATTCCGTAGCTAATACAGAGATTCCACTGTATTTATAAATATACACAATTGCACATATCTAGAAGTTTTCTGAAACTCTAGCTTTTTCTGCAGATCCTAAAAAGTTCAATCCTTATTACCTGCCATTTCACAATCGATTTCAACTCACTCTAAAATATTGTTCAAACCGATTTAATCCTTAGCAACCAAGTCCACAATCTCCAAAGCATGCAAACAACTCTCAGAAACAACAGTGAAATTAACCTTCACCTAACCTAAAAATGAAAACTATTCACGTCTATAGTCTGATGGAATAAACTGCCTACCATGCACTGTACTTACAATATCGATAACAGCACTGGCTATGCAAAAATAACAACTTGTTAACTTTTTATATCCACGTTTTGTTTTATTGAAATAGCGGCAAAGGGAAAAGCTCACAACGTTCGTAAAAATGAAAATGGCTTAAAATATAAAATGATGTGGACAGCCGAGCTGAGCCGAGAGGAGCCGAAAGCACAAACATTGAAGGCTTGTTTCAGACTAGGCGGAACGCGAAGAGAGAAAATATCAAATTCAAATTTTAGGGTAATCGAAACGTTAGAATTTAAATTCATGCCTGGCTCGATTGGTCTCAATTAAATAAAAACTTAACATTTTCGCGATATTCGTTCACCTAGTCTGAAAGTAGCCTTGAAGCACAAAGGAGTGACAAACATCACAGAATGCAAAAGGGCACAGACAAAATATGCTCGGACGTACACAGGTCACAGACTGAACTACTGAATATGATCATGCTTCGATAACGCAGATCATTCCAAATTTCACATATTTGTTTTTCAAATCACTGAATTGATTTCAACCTTAATTGAAATTCACAGAATCTGTGACATGATTGATTTTCAAATCAATATAATAGTATAGTATAGATATGGATTTAATTTGTACGTCCTGAAAACGTTCTCATCTTACGTCCCTAAAACGGTTGGCGTCATCCGTACATCCTCAGGACGTCCGAAATAGATACCAGGACATTCGGCTATAGTAAGGACATCAAATGGACATCCTCGGAACGTCCTGTGCTATATGGACTTTTCGTAATCCCATTGTGTAATTTTGATTTAACGATATTCAGATGACAATTGAAAGGTTAAGATTTTCCAACGGCCGGCGGCCGCTTCTCTAATTCTTACTGCTTACAATAACAATAATTATATTAATAATAACAGTAATTATTTTTTCCATTCGAATTTTCAATATACGACTCCGCCACCGCAGAGGAGTTCCAACTTCCAAGTTCTTTTACCGATAGTGAATCGCCACCACTTTCTACAAGCATAGTAGCCGAGGTTCTGCGAAACGAGTGCCCTGTATAGAGCTTAGGATTTTTCAGTTTTGAGAATGCTGCAATTTTCTTTGGAACAGCTCCAATAGCAGGTATAGATGCCCACAACTTGTCTTACACATTTACCATTCCTATATAACCAATGAAGAATCGCCGATTTTCCAAATCTGAAAGTACCATTTCTGTAGCTAATACTCTAATATGGTGTACAATTTGAAAAAACTAACCTTGAAATGTCAATGTTGTCATAAAGTTTCAAAGCAAGTTTCAACATTGAAATCTTGGTCCACGGCGAGTTAGGATAATAAACCTCTGACTTTCCTTTCGTATACATAAGACATCTTCATTAACCACCTTTGCATTCTTGATTTTACGCCACTCTTCAAAATTTTCTTGTTCTTTTTGATATCGCTCTTGAGTTATTTCCGGCAGTTAATCAACACTCGCTGCGCATGATTCTCCCAAAATTTCAGAGGAAATTTGATTTTATTCCTCAATTTCTTCAATTTCATCCATGGTCGTTGTTAACCCATTAATGCCCAATGGCAACTTTATTGGCCACGGCTTATTTTCGGCAAATCAACGCCTGTTTGGAAAAAAAGTAGCGCGCCTATGATTTGTGACAAGTTCGAACCTTCATCCACCTGCAACGTCAGCAGATTCAACAGAAGTAGTTAAACAGTTGCGTGTTTTATGTCCATTTTGGTTTACATCCCGAGTTCTCGCAAAATATCATGGCAGTTGATGAAAAAATGTAAGTAAATACACTTCTTTTGATGAAATAAGTATAGTTTTTTTATACTTGTATTTAGTTAACTTCATAAACAATCCAGTTTTGTACTCCAAGATGATTTCACAGTTTTTTAAATAGTTGATATTGATATGTAAATGTCGTTGGCAACTTGAGTTGCCACTGGGCATTGGCGAGTACAATTTCAAAATATTTCTGTTACAGGTACAGTCGGGGGAGGCGTGGAAAGGGATTACTGTTTCATCAATTATTAGATAGTCTAGAGGAAGATGACGAAGAAGTTCCGGATACGGTATTCATATGTCCCCCAAATGAACCGGCAGGAACGGAAACAGACAAAGATTCAGATAATTCCGATGAAGAAGTTACCGGCGATGTTGATCATCTGCCTTCGCGCATTCTAAGGTCTAAAGTTTTGGTTCATTACAATGAAGACATCAACGACTCAGATGAGAATATACATGGTGATGAATCTGAAGAATATGATAGTGATAATTTCGAAACGCCAATTCCCAGTACTTCCCGTCAAACTTTTACGCGCAAACGGAACGCCCCTGCGCAGAAAGTTATTCCGAATTCAAAAACCGCAAGAACAGATTAAAAAAAATCTGTTCCTAAGGAAAAGGAAATTCCTCTGATCTGGAAAAACAATGAAAGTATTTTTACTTAAAAAATACCAGAGTTTCTTGAAGAATTTGGGCCTACTATAGACGATTTTCTGAAAGAAACAGTTAAAAATCCGCTGGATTCTTTCAGGGCTTATTTCACTTCCAATGTATCATATCACATTACTGCAGAAACCAACCGTTACGCTGGTCAGAAACTGGTTCATAACTTGCATGCTACAGAGGAGGAAATTATGACGTTTGTTGGGGTGATGCTTTTATCTGGGTACCACCCACTGCCGAACCGAAGATTTTATTGGAAACTCGATCCTGATGTTCACTGTTCGTTAGTTTCAGATGCAATGCGGCGGAATCGTTTCGATGAACTCATGAGTTTTATTCATTTGGCAGATAACCAATCCAATGATGGTACTGACGGAATGTATAAAGTTCGTCCATTATTTGATCTCCTGAATCCTATTTTCAAACAAATCCCTGCAGGTTCAGAAATAAGCATTGATGAAAGTATGATTCCGTATTATGGAAGGCATCATAACAAACAGTTTATAAGAGGAAAGCCGATCAGATTCGGATATAAATTATGGGTTGCTGCAGATCCTTCAGGATACATTCAGCATGCGGAACCTTACTGTGGCAGTGCAACACGTTTACCTAAAACCCATTTAGGGCAAGGAGGGGATGTTGTGTTGGGCCTAATAAATCACATACAAATAAAAAAAGGTACAAAATTATATTTTGACAACTTATTCACATCCATTGGGTTGATGAAAGAGCTAACTGACAGAGGACTTGGTGGAACAGGTACGTTGAGAGAAAATCGATGTAGTACTGCCATGAAACTTCCTGAAAAGAAGCAGTTCAAGAAAACATCAAGAGGTGCAGTTGCTGTATCAACTTCGGACCATTTATTACTAGTTAGATGGAATGACAATAATGTTGTGACTGTGCTTACCAACTGTGAACCACTACATCCAATGAAGAAATCCAATCGCTATAGTAGAGTTGAAAAGAAAACCATTTCTGTAGACGTTCCAGGGCCTCTAGCAAAATACAATAGTAATATGGGAGGCGTTGATTTATCCGATCAATTTTTGGCAACATACCGTTGTAGAATACGTTCCAAAAAATGGTGGTGGCCTTACTTTTCATGAGCTGTAGATTTATGTTGTACTCAGGGTTGGCTGCTATATCGTCGTCTTGGTCATGAAATGCCACTGCTTGATTTTAAACGTCACTGTGCAATTCAAATTCTGAAAACATTTGGTAGTGCTCCGCGTATGCCAGGGGTCAGATCCTCGTTACAATTTTCATCAGCGCTTGAAGAAATCCGCAAAGACGGTAAAGGCCATATAGTTGAACAAGGAACTTCAAAGTACCGTCGATGTAAGATTTGTGGAAGTCGTACCTCTTTTATATGTGCAAAGTGTGACATACCTCTTCATCCAGCAAATTGTTTCAAAGTGTTTCATGAAAATTAAATGTTTTCCATATTTGCTATATTCATTTTCCCACTGGCAACTAAAGATGCCAGCTCCAAAATCACTGTATTGAAACAAAAAAAAAGTTTTCCTTGATATATATATTCTCTCAATAACCGTATCAACAAGAGAATGTAAGAAAATTTGCTTTAGGGAGTTATGGGCATTAATGGGTTAAGCTCAGTTTATAAACTCCGCCGCCGTAGCTACAGTTGACGCAGCCGTTGCAGTTGCAGTTGTGGAAAAACTTGTTAATTTATTAACTGGCCGACCGCTGCACCAGCGCATGCGTATTCACTATAGAATCATATCTCAAATATAAGAGGAAATGATTTAAAAAGAGTCAAAAACAACCGTACATCAATATTTGCATGTCTCGCCTAGACTAATCGAATAAATAAAACCAGAGAACGCCGTAGCATTCAGAGATGAAAGTTGGTTATCTTCCTGTGGCAACTGCAGCGGCAACGTGTCGCTGTTGAGTCTAGAAACAGTTGTACTATTACAGGTCGACAAGCGTAAGGATGCCTCTGAGATGCGCAAACGATGGAAAGCGTGAGTAGATGTGCGACAAAGATCGACTACTGTTTACGGCTGGTTATCATCGGAATGTACAATCGGGAGAGAAATTTTTCTGCAACTCGTAGGAACGTAGGTTCTTATCTGAATTTTCATTAATTCCTAATGAACTGTTCGAATAATATAATTGTCTGTGATCACTGGACCGTTTATGAAAATTGCTTAATTTTCCCGAAGCTATAAGTGTAAATAAAGTACGACTAGAAAAAGAATGCATCGCCACACAATATCAGAAATAGGTAAATAAATATAATAAAGAACACGAGGAACATACTTACAGAAGTTGACTAACAATATCACATGACCTCTGACCACTGCCAAATCAGCATTGTCCATGGTAACTTTTGATTTTTTGTTTCTCTTTTTATTTGGAGTTGAGAATTGTTCCATTTCACCTTTTTCAATTTTCCTAATGTTTCTAACGCAAACTCCCGTTGCGGCAGCAACTCGTTCTTGAACCTTCACAAGAGGAATACTGGTTTCACCTATCATTGCTTCTGCCTGCATAAATTTGATGACATTACTGACAATTTCCCTACTTTGTCCACTCAGAATCTTATTTCTCACTTTACTCTTTGAAGGCATTTTCAAACACAACAAACTACACTATAACCTATTTAATAATATTTCAAAACTATACACAACACAACCACAACAGAAGAGGCGTGTTCCGTTTCATGCATTGAGGACATAATGCGCGTATAACCGTTTCGTTTCCTACATTGGGAGCGCATTGACACGCCCACTTTTATATTCCCCTCTTTGGCCTTGAGACATCGAAAGTGCATGGGCTACTGCCCATTCGTCTAGCAGCGATGAATGCGATCCAAGTTAGATCTATCAAACTCAAAAGTCAAAACAAAGAGTTTCTTGTCTGTAGTTTCACGTTCAAACAGAAACTTTAGAAACCGAATTAAAAGTTAAAATTTGATATTTGATGAATTGTCAAGTATCGTGCATTATCACATTTACCTGATTTACCGTACAATGGAGAAAAAATCGTCAATTCATTCAACATCATATCGTCGGTCTCATGCCAAAACCACGAATGTGCAATTTGTCATTTCGAATGAGAAGAGTTTCAAGAATATTTGTGCTTCTTGCTTCGTAAACCTTGGTAAGTTTTCACATTCGCGAATTCACTCTCGTGCATAGTAGACAACCTGATAGCACTTTCGTGAGTTTGGCATTGAACATTTTGGTAGAAAATTAGGATTTTACATACTGAAGTCAGAACCCTGGAATTAGCATATTCGTGGTTTTGGCCTGGGACAGACGATATTATCCTCATAACTATTAGAATCTGAGCTACTCTCATTTTCACAAAGCTCGCTTCCTATTCTTGTCATTAACACTTCCGTTCTACCCATATTAATTTATTTACTAGATCAACAGATTTGTTTTTGTTACATAAGAATTTGGTTAACTGATTTAAGTGATAAATGTCAACATCTGCGGGAAACGGCATGCACCACGCAAGCAAAAATCGTTCCGATTCAACCCACCAACGTCAATGTTAGTTGAAGCGGAACGCTTGATTATGTCTGCAACAGTGATGCGATGAATGCATGAAACGGAACACGCTTAAGGATTTCAAATAGACCGCGGGCATATCTGACAGACGACAGTAAATGACAGTTGTCAATCCAGCCTGCTGGACAAACAAACGGATCTACAAATGCTTATGTCATATTTTAGAATAAAAATTCTCGATAATGCCTTAATTTTGCGCGATTGTGGAATGCGGAAGTAGAAGCGGCAGAGATGAGGTTTCATTCCATCGACTCCCTTCTATTTTCGACAATAGAAAAAATATTAATTCTCTTGCTGAAAAGAGACGTGAATTGTGGATTCAGGCAACTAGAAGAGCAGATTTAACTACTGAGAAGTTGAAATGGGCAACGGTATGTTCAAAACATTTTGTAAATATCTCTTCTGGACATCCTTAGACAACGTGTTGAAATAAACACTTTTGTCAGCCATATCACAAACAATCTCATTGCAATCAGGAAGAATACTGATTACAATATCGAATTACGTTCCCCTCTTTCAGGTATACTAAGAGTAAACCTTTAATCTTCTCAGAATTGCCATTATAATATCATTAAATTACCATTGTTGTTTATTCAAATACTGTTTGTTTGTCCAGCAGGCTGATTGACAGTTGTCATGTGACGTCAGATGCCCGCGGCCTATTCAACACACAATCAGAATAACGCCACAATAATTTTATTCCACTGACTGTACACTCACGACGTTAACTGCTTGAATAATGCAGAGCGATTGAGCTCCTGCCCCACTCCAGGGTTGTGTCTACTGCGACACCAATTCTCGGAGGCATCCTTAGGCTTGTCGACCAGTAAGCATATTATTTCATCTCTTTCTGCGTCAACTGTAGCTACGGCAGAAGAGTTTATAAATTGAACTTTGAAGCGAAATATTGTTGTGATATTATTGAGCTGTTCCATGACAACACAATGTTGAGATTTTTCTGTAGAATTACGAGGTACGTGGTTTGTTCTTTCGTCGGAATCAAAATGTAATCTTTCAGCGGGGTTACACAAAGTCTTGAAGGACACACGGCCGATACGCAAATAAGAGATTCGGTTGTTATAATCCTCGGCTGCGCCTCGGATTATAATATTCAATCTCATTCGTTAATGTCTACATATCGGCTTTGTAACGTTATTAACTATAATTGGTGTCTTCATTTTACTGCGAATTTCAAATCGTGACACATATTTAAACTTCCTAAAGAACGAATTGCCTGCATTAGGGGAGGATGAGCCTTTACAAAATCGTCAACAAATGTGGTTTATGCTCATTTTCGAGTCAGTAACAATTTTCTTCAATTGGTGGATTGCAAAAGTAGGTCTAACTGAAATGATTGCAACCTGCTGGACTAGTCTATGGTGCAGAACCAGTGACTCTCACCAAAATTCTTCCTGAATGAATCATGAATGCCTTTGAAACCGTAAGAAACACTTCACCCTATCATAAGCTTGAGAAGAAAAGGTCACCTAAGTTCCAAAAAACCTAGCAGTACAGGATTGAAATTTTTCAATAATGTATGTTCGTCATCATAATATTGATCAATACTTTTGTTATGCATTAACAGGTACTCTTGCAAATTGGAGATCTCATAGGCTGCATAACATTTTATTATTGGGTGTAATACGTGTTGGGACTAAACGCTTCTTAATTTTCAATTATAATTCCAACTATACTACCGGAAAGCAGGTCAGCATGTGGTAAACTCACTTTGTGAAGTGTTTGATAGATTCTGTGATAGAAACAGTATTCACCAAACAATAATTGTTTGCGTAGTCATGTATCTAATTCCATGGAACAACATGCTGGTTACCATTATATCTGTAATGACCGCTTTGAGTTGCAGCTTTCCAAGTATCAGAGACTGTGATGATTGTGGTCACCTGAGATTCTAAAGTTTAATTAGTTTGATGTTGATAGCGTCGATCGAAAGTTCGAGTGGAGAATCAAAGTATATAGTTGGAATATTCTCCATGGTATCAGAAACTGAACGTAGTTGTATGGAAAACGACCAATTAGTTTTTGTATTCATTCCGTTTCGACTGTGAAGTTCATTTATGTTATCTAAGCCAGCAATGAAATGTTAAATTTAAAATGCGGTTTTGACGTTTAGAAACATCGAATTTTGGATAAATGCCTATTTCCTTATGTCAATAGTGATGTAATTAATTTGGAAGAGTATCGTATAACGCACTGTACAGTCCCACGGGAAGTGGCTTATATCTACAAGCTTGGATCTTCTTGGACCAGTGTCAATATCATCTTTATTTCTTGGATTTTGGCACAGAAAAATATTCGTTTCAAAACATTCTGAATCATCAATACAGCAAAGAATTTTCATCATTCAAATGCATTTTTGTTAAATGTACTAAGTCCCTATACGAAGTCACTTATTGGATTGTTATAAACATTTGAATATAAAAACGTGTTTTTTAGTGTTTTACCTATGAAATAGAAACTAATACTGACTGATTGAAAAGAAAATTGTAGAGAATTGAAGTACGAACAGAATGAGTTCTCTCACGACCAGATAGGATCATTTGTAACGGAGAAAAACTGAAAGAACCGAAAAATTTTACGATTTTTTTCAATAATTAATTTCCTCCATTTTTCGGTTTGTAGATTGGACCCTTCTCCTGAAAGTATTGAATCATGGGTACTTCATGTGTGCACAAAATAGACGCTGTTGGGCATTTAGTTTTGGTACAATTGCAATTTGAATATTTTGTTAAACTATCTTGCCGCGTGCCTGGATGCTCTAGTGATGGTCCGATTTCAATTTTTCAAACAGGTTCTAAAAGTAGAACTATAGTACCATCACGTTACTTATTCATTAGAAGAATTTCCCTCACCTCCTGGTTTCTCCTACTATTCGACCTCTTACGCGAGCTCAGTCGTTTTCAGTCTGCAAGTATTTTTCAAAATGAGAGTATACGTTTTGTGGTATTTTACTTGTACTTTCAGAACCTGTTTGGGAAATAGAAAATTAATAGCATCCAGGTACAATGCCAGATAGTTTTAAAAAAAAAATTCGAATTGCAATTGTACCATAACTAATGGTACGAAAGCTCCTGTTTTGCACACACATAAAGTACACATGATTCAATGTTTTCATGAGAAGGGCCAACCCTACTACTTATAAAATGGCGGAGTTGTTAATTTTCAGAAAAATCGTAATATTTTTCGGTTTACCCAGTGCACTAGTGATCCAATCTGGTCGTAAAAATTATCAATTTGATCGTAAATCAATATCCTACAATTATTTCCGTAAGAGCAACCAGTTTGCTGTAACAGTTTCCATTTTATGAGCAAAACACTAAAAAAGTGTTTTGTATTCAAATGTTTATAACGAATTATTCAGATTATACAATTTATAAACCAACCAAATCAACGAATTCATAAGTGCTCGTAACAAACAGTTTCTTCAACTCAGGTGAGTATAAAATAATTTCTTACTCAGGAATTTTACTAAGAGGTACATGTTAATTTTGAGGTTGTTTAAATTTTCAAAATTTGGGGAGCATGTCGCAAACACAACTTAGTAAGAATTACCATGGATGATTTAGAGGATCTGTGCTCTGCTGCGATAATTCGGATTATTGTTACAAAGAATAATTTGTTAGCAATACCGATTTTTGAAAAAAAAAATTGCTTATCGGTCGTTTTCAGTGAAGATATTTCATTAAAACAATAGATTATGATCTTTGTGATACCAAAGGAAAAATTTGAATCAACCTATTCTCAAGGGCATTTAAAATGCAGAAAAGAACAAAAGGGATCATTGCTGGTGCTGGTTACAGGGACCATTGTCAGCAATTCTTCAAAAATCTCGCTATTATGTCTGTTCCTTCCTTATTTATTTATAATACTCTGCTAGAAATTCACAAAAATGAAAATAATTTTTGTTCCAAATCTGATTTTCACAATCATCAAACTCGTGGAGCGAACGACATAAGACCTTCTCGATATAGGCTCAACAAATCTCAGATGAATTCTCTGAATGTTAGACTACAATTTTTTACAATAACAATTGTTTCAAATTAAAACTATTCCACTGTTTTTACTCTATCCCACCACTGCTCAATCTTGTGTCGTGACTCTAATTTCGACAATAAGTCATGTTCTTGTTTCGATTTTAAATATTGTTATGTCTGTTTGTGATATTTTAGATGTAATTTTAAATAACTTTTAATTAACGTTTTGTACCTGATTGACTTGCCAAAAACATAATTGTAACTTGGTCAAATAAATTCCAATTTATTCTATGCTTCGTATCAGCAATTTTATGAAAAACTCAGCTGACCAGGTTTCTCCAGTAAAGGTATTTTTTCTAAAGAGCAGATTATGACGTAATTTTGCTACTATTGAAATGATTCGGATTAGCCCTCTCATAAGGTAAGGAATTTCTTGTAATTTTTTAAAAGTTGGTGTCCGGTAAAGGTAATCCGCTATATCAGTAAATTATGATTGCTCATAAAGTATGATCTTTTTGTGCTTCCAGAGGAAAAATTGGGATCAGCTCCCAAATATGGGTAGTTTTTTCTTGTGAATTTTTCATAAACCCTTCTGACCGGAGGTTTTCGATGAAAATATTTCATTGGAACAGAAGATTATGATTGTTCGAAACACAAGAAATATTCGAGTCACCTCCCTCTTAAGGGTATGCAGTTTGTGTTAGCGATTTTACGGAAAACTGAGCTGACCGAGGGTTTTTAATAAAGCTGTTTCATTGAATCAGTAAATTATGTTCGCTTGCATTATACTTCTTGTACCACCATAGGAAAAATTTGAATAAACTCTCTCTTAAGGGTAGTTTTTACTGTCAATTTTTGAAAAACTCAACCGAACGAAGATTTCCTGTGAAGATATTCCGTTGAAGTAGCAGATCAAGAATACTGAAAACGTGTACCTTTTCTGCTACCATGAAAAAAATTTTGATCAACCCCCACATAAGGGTACTTCCTTCTTGTAATTTTTCAAAAACTTTGCTGACTGGCGGTTTTAATTGAAAATATTTTGTTTGAAACAGTGAATTATGTTTGCTTAGAAAAAACTCTTTGTACTACCATAGATACAAATCGCCAGGAGAGGATGGCATAGCTTCAGTTCTGTTACAAATCGGACTGGAACTAATCATACCTGTCCTTATAAGACTCTTCATAGCCAGTTTAGCATGGAACTATATTCCATCTAACTGGACCGCGACTAGGGTGATCTATATTCCTAAGGTGGGTCGGAATGACCCACACCCAAAATCGCTCAGACCTACTAGTCTGACATCCTTTCTATTGAAAATCAAGGAGAAAATACTGGATGGACACATAAGGTGTGGGGCACTATCAAAGCACCCCCTCAATGTTCATCAGTATGCCTACCAGGCTGGCAAATCAACAGAACTTGCCCTAAATAACTTTGTCTCAGGAATAAACGACGCCATGGAACACCAGGAGGTAGCAGTCGCTGCATTCTTGGACATAGAAGGAGCATTTAACAATGCACTACCTCACTCCCTATATAAGGCCACTGTCTCTAGAGGGATTGAACCGATACTATGTGACTGGATAAGAACTATACTCTACTACAGAACTATAACGACCTCTCTACAGGAGGGAAGTGTCAGCTTCAAGCCAGCCAGGGGCTGTCCCCAGGGGGGGGTCCTCTCCCCACTGTTATGGTCACTGCTGTTGGATGATCTGCTGGCCATTCTCTCGCTTTGGGAGGTTGATCTGCAAGCATATGCTGACGATATGGTCCTAGTATGAACGATAAATCTGAAGAGACGATCTCCTACGTCCTTCAGGATATATTGGATACCATATATAAATGGTGTGAGAGGGAGGAAATGTCCATTAACCCCCACAAAATGGTCATAGTAACATTTGCCAGGAAAAGGAAGCTGAAACATTTGAAACCCCCTTCCATCAATGGTGTAACAATTCCTTTTGCTAGCGAAGCAAAATCTCTGGGAATAACCTTGGATAAAAAACTAAATTGGAACTCGCATTCGGAAAAGACTATCCGGAAGGCTAGCCTATCATTATGGACATGCCGTAGAATATATGGCAAAACATGGGGCATGTCACCAAAACACGTATGTTGATTGTACGTGACCGTCATACGTCCAATGATAACGTCTGATGAAGCAAGGGTCATAAAAAAATTGCCATTGCTAAACTCAACTGACTACAGAGACAAGCATGCCTGGCGATTACTGGAAGCATTTGCTCCACGCCAACGGCAGCAATGGAAGCTCTCCTTGGATTATTCTAGGAATGCCCTCAGACATCATGCCTAAAACTATCAACCATGACACGTCCTACACTGTGGTCTTTCCCGGAATGGAATTAACCTATTTAGGGCAAATGAACGTTGGTTTACCGATGGTTCCAAAACTGTGGAAGGTGTCGGAGCCGGAATATATGGGATGAACCCAGTAGTGAAACGCTCTTTCAGTATGGGTAAACTAGCTACGATATTTCAGGAAGACACCTTAAACCGACTGGCGCAACGCAACAACGTTACCCTAGTCTGGATATACCAGGTCACACAGGCCTAGAAGGAAACGAAATAGCAAACGCCCTAGCAAAAGGGGAGGCCGAAACAACGTTTACTGGACCAGAACCGGCAATCGGTTTAGCATATAGCACTGCCAAGAATGTCATAACAGCTTGGGCAGACAATAAAATACTCGAGTACTGGCGAAGTCTACCGGGCCCAGCATTTATTGCTTGTACAAGGAAAAAACAGGACTCTGACAAACTGCTAGGACTCAGTAGAGCGAATCTCAGAGTTATAGTAGGTTTGCTTACTGGCCACTACAAACTCAAACATCACATGCATAAAATCAAACATGCATGGAGGATGATAAAACGGCTAAACACATTCTGTGTACATGCCCTACAGCGGCCACAACCAGATTCTCAATATTTGGCGATACGACAGTAAGGCCAGAAAACCTGGTAAGTTGTTCTCCCAATGCATTTCTCAATTTCGTCAAGATATTGGATATACTGGGAGAAATATGACCATAGGGTGAGCCACATAGGCCATTTGCCGCAGTGGAGGGCCTGATACGGGCCCACTCACGTTCAAACATAACTAACTACCATAGATGAAATTGGGATCAGACCCTTCATAAGGGTAGGTTGTTTTCGTGATTTTTCGAAATACTTTGCTGACCGGGAGATTCCAGTAGATATAGTATATTGAAACAGTAAATTATGATTGCATATAATGAAGTTTTTATGCTTCCTTACGTGAAATTGGGATGATCCATCACATAAGAGTAGTTTATGCACTAGCGGGCGGTGATGTACACTTTACCGCCGGTTCGCCGGTCGTAAAGTGGCACTTTACCGCCCGTGGGCGCATTATGGCCCGGCGGGCGGTAAAGTAGACAAAATTCCCAAATTGTCTATACTCACACATCATTTCATGCAATTCCTAACACGAATTAGAATCATTTCAGTTCGATAGAGCAATACTCTTTCTAACATTTGTTCATAATCGTTGGCAATTTTTTCGGTGATGATCTATTTATTTGAAATAGATTCTCCAATATAGCACTCAGCTACTATAGTTTCACCTTCCTCATGTTATGTTACCCGTAATTATTGTATGCATAACGTATGAAACGTGTAGACCATTGCAATTCAAGTCAGTATTTTTGATTCGCGCTATAAAACCGCTAGTGCATAAAATTTTGTATGTATCACGTGCGTAAACTGCGTTTAAGGCCTTCGGCGTGTGATGGCCCTCGGATCAGCCCCAACATGAGAGTAATTTATACTGGTGATTTTTAAAAAAATTGCTGATCGATAGTTTCTAGTCAAGATATTTCATTCAAACAGTAAATTATGATAACTCATAGTCAAGACCGTATAAAACGGAGAAGAAAACTGTTGTTCACAAACAATAAGCTTATGACTCGAGGCATACGATGTCCGGAGGACAGCTCATTTCCAATATCCTATACAATAGGAAAAGTTGGGTCGAAAAACAACTACTTTCCTGGCTAATGCCACGACGAACATTGAATTACATCTGATGATAGTTCCGTGCAGAGTTCCTACAAGGTTATCTCTGCAATTGCTTGTTGCATGGAAATGTTCATCAAAACATTCGGACCACCTATATATCGATTTCGGGGTGTTGCCCCTCATCAGTATAGGGTAGGTCTAGCAGTCAATAACTTATCACTGCAACGAATGAATCGATAACCAAATCCATTTCAAGACCGAAACTGAGATCGCGTCCGCACAGTGGATAACTCCAAACTGCGAGTACCATCCCAGCGCCGGCCACCCAACTAAGCAATACCCATGAACCACGATCGTCAAGACCGTATAAAACGGAGAAGAAAACTGTAGTTCACAAACAATGAGCTGTCCCAAAGACTCGAGGCATAAGATGTCCGGAGGACTGCTCATTGCTAATATCCTATACAATAGGAATAGGTGGTCCGAATGTTTCGATGAACATTTCCTACGCGCAACCCTCGGAAGTCTTTGAAAGACTTGTGTGAGCTAGGGAAGACGCAGCCTTCACCTTTCAACGTGTGATGACATGCACGAGACCGATGACCATGTGAGGCTTTGAACCCTCTACCCTTCGCTCCAAAGTCGAACGTTCTACCAGCACGGCCACCACGGCTGAGGATAATTCCAATTTTTGCCTTGGTAGCATGAAACATATGTTTTGAGAAATCATAATTCACAATTTCATCGAAATATATTCACTGGAAACCCCCGGTCAGCAAAGTTCCTCAAAAAACACATAAATAAACCATCCTTACTTGGAGGCTGACCACAATTTTTTCAATTGTGGCACGAAATGTATATTCTGAACAATCATAATATACTATTTCTAAGAAATAACTCTACTGGAAACCCTTGGCCAGCAAAGTTTTGCAAAATGTCACTGGAATGAACTACCCTTATGTGGAGGCTGATCCAATTTTTTTTTTATGGCAGCACAAAGGGTACGTTTTGAGAAATCATCAACCACTGTTTCAACGAAATATCTTCTCTGGAATTTTCCGGTCACCTAAGTTTTTCGAAAAAGTACAAGAATAAACTATCTACCTCCAAATGTATGTGGATTTCAATTTTGAATATCGTATTCCTCTATAGATTTTTTCATTATTATATTGATATTCTCAGTCCAAGTCTGAAATTAACAAAATTTAATATTCCGGTCAGAAAAGTATTTTTCCCGTATATAAGCTGATGACACTATGAATGCGCGTTGATTTGTTGCACTCCAAATATACACCGTCTAAGTTGCCTTGCGTTCTGGATTGTACGTTTGCATTGCGTCATGGGTTACTTACAGAGCTGTCCCAAAGCACTGTGCTTAGTGCTCGTGAAAGTGTTTGAAGCATGTAAGCACTGTGCTCCCGAGCACTTTCTGGATTACTAAGTACTAAGCCTTTTTTCAGCTATGGATCTATAAATATAAAACGCGGTCAGCGGTACCCCACCCCCAAGAACTACCTACTGATTGCGGCCTTATATTAAGCACATTCTAGGTTCGAGGGCTCAGTCTTGACATAAATTTAGTTAATAGTTATTTATGTATCAAGGGCGTAAAGTAGGCGTTTATGGCCTGCGGCGTGGATGATGGCCCGATGGCGTCAGCCGAGGGCCATCACACGCCGAAGGCCTTAAACGCCTTTTACGCACGTGATACATAAAAATGTTTATGCACTAGCGGTTTTATAGCGCGAATCACAAATACTTACTTGAATTGCAATGGTCTACATGTTTCATACGTTATGCATACAATAATTAAGGGTAACAGAATATGAGGAATGTGAAACTATAGTAGCTGAGTGCTATATTGGAGAACCTATTTCAAATATATAGATCATCACCGAAAAAATTGCCAACGATTATGAACAAATGTTAGAAAGAGTATTGCTCTATTGAACTGAAATGATTCTAATTCGTGTTAGGAATTGCATGAAATGATGTGTGAGTATAGACAATTTGAGAATTGTGTCTACCTTACGGCCCGCCGGGCCATAATGCACCCACGGGCGGTAAACTGCCACTTTATGCCCGGCGAACCGGGTGGTAAAGTGTACTTTACCGCCCGCTAGTGCGTAAATGTGTTTATAGCGTTCAAAGTGAACTTAGTGCTTCACCACACTATATTATTTAGTGCCACACACAATAAATAAAAAATCAACCAAAGATATAACAACATTCTTTTACATTTGAACTAGATCATTTTTTTGAGATAATTAATGCAAAAAAATTGATTGAAGAAACTAAAAAATCCGAACGCAGTTTGAACTAAAATGCAAAAAACAAGTAATATAATAATTTTTTCATAAAGAAAAATTGGAAGTAGCCGAGACCCATTCTATTCCTATAGATTTGTTTAAGCAAATAGGTCCCAGCTGCTTCCAGTTTTCATTTGATTTGAAAAGATATTACTTCTTTTTTGATTTTTATTTTAAAACCCTGTCGGGTTTTCAGTTTATTTATTACCTTTTTTGTATTTTCAGTTTTGTAGTACACAATTATTATGTTTTATCAAGACATTTGATTTCTTACATTATACAAAGTTGCCTCACTCCGCTGAACATGACGAACCGCCTACTCCCAGCCTCTCACCCCGATTGGAAGACCCGCGGTCCACAAAAACTCTCAAGTTATAGTCCGACAGATAAAGACACAGTTTGCTGACTCATTTTCTTTTTTCTGGGATTTTAATCACTGAAAATTATGTCAGTGTTGAGCAGAAAAAAAAATAAAAATTCAAATAATGTAACGCTTATGAATATGAACATTAAATTTTCTCAATTTTGACTAGTTCTGCCCGTCTAACGTCTACCAATGGTTATCAAAATCACATTTCTATTTCATTCTTATGGCAGCACGCTCTGACTTGAATGAAATATACTATACAATGGTGTTTTCTGTCTGAAAACTGCCGAACTGAGAAATCAGTGAGAATGTTGGTAAGGTAGGAACTATTTCGCACCGCCCTATATTTCAATTTGGCTATTCGCCGCCCATTTCGGAAATCAAATTATTCTCCCGAACGAAATTGTCTGGATATTCCCTATCAGTTGGAAGTTGCACTGTTTTCATGGGTCTTTCTATTGAAATAATACAAAAGCAAGTATTGACTCATTTCCTTCAATTGCCAAAAAAAAAAAATCCCATTTTTCGATATCAAATCAATGTCAATATTTTCATTAAGTTCTCCAATCCTTTCTGAGTTCACCTACCAAATTTGAGTTTTCCAAGTAGAAACGTTTCCAAATGCAATATGAACTTGGAAAACACGAAATTGAACGCCCACCATAACGGTCTCGCCCTTTTGAAAAGTGCTAGTGCTCGCTAAATCGACTTACTTTTTGAAACTACTTAGTAAAAGCGAGCACTTCATGAAAAAAAGTGCTTAGTGCTTGAGACTCCCGAGCACTTTTCAAGAGTGCTAAGTGCTCAGTACTTGAAGCACTTTTTGTCAGTGCTCGGCACAGCTCTGGTTACTTACATGTTTTATTGCATATTGCGCTGTTGTGAGTACGAAGCTTTAATTCCCAGTTCAATGTCGAGTCATTACACCTCTACTCATCCCAGCAGAAGACTATAATGACAGAAACTCCGATGACGATATTCAGAAACAGATTTCGTATCATGGGAGTTAACCTGTTTTATGTTAGGGACCCATTTCCCCAGTAAAATGATTAATGTCCTCAATCCTATTAGACTGAATCGCATTTGCATAGCACGAGGCTATAAAACTGCCATCTGCAAGAGGATCCTTTCTGTCGTAAAGTTAATGAAATAATGGTACATAGTACGTATTAAACATATTATAGGTACAGAGGTAATGAGCTTTGCACGATTTCTACACGTTTTGGTGTCAACTCACTGAAGAATATAACCATTTACTGCGTTGAAAGTTACTGAGTGGTTCATTAGGACATTATAGAGTGGTAAATGTGTAGAGAAGAAATGAGGTCCAAGTATTCGGTCGTCATAAATTCCAGCCCACACATTCAAACGAAACCGAACTTGTGGTCTGACTTCTCTGAAGTGTCGTGGATTATTTCCACTCCAAATGTGCTCATTATTTCTATTAAGTTCTATTAAGTTCGAAAAGTACTTTCCTCGGTCCAAATGATGTTTTTTAAGAAGTTTGTGGGGTCTACCCTATTCGAAATCCAGGTACAAAATTCCATCCTTCACTCAGGATCACCTGGATGTAATTTTTGTGAAATATATTTCTCATAACATTTCAAACCACTTTTTTTTAATTCCTTCCAAACGCTCGTCTCTGGCACATCCATTTCTGCCGAGACTTGATGTGTTGATTTGGAAGGATCTGCATTTATCTAAAAAAGCACCAAAAATAATTATATTTCTTCGAATATGGAATGAACAATTATTTTACCTCGGCTGATAAGATACGTCTAATATTTTGTTCAGTTCTGCTTCCATATTTCATTCTTGGTTTTTGAGGCGCACCGTACTCAGCCAAGTGTTTGTCCAAAATACCGAATAATGTTCTATCCGGCAGTTGTCTTTCCGGATATAATTCCAAATAAATTTGAGCTGTTTTCGTACTATTCCTATCAAATTTATAATAAAGTTTCAACATATCTCGTTTTTCTTCATTTGAGAATGAAGACATTTCGACTGAAGTATTTGTGCAAACTTATGATGTTTAATGAGTTCTGACAACTAGTGTTCATTAAACAAAATTTTTCGATGGAGTCATGACCATCTCAGATGAAGTTGTTTTTTTTTTAATATCTGTGGTTTCAGAAGTGTAAATCATAACTAATTATACATTAATGAAATCAGAATGAGAATCACTATTTTTCTATATAAAAAAACAATATGGCGCCCATAACAGAAAAAAAAAGTTGATGATGAATACCAGAAGACGAAACGTCGGATAGTAAATCTGAACATGAAAACGTGTAGCTAAAAAAAAGTATCAATGAAAATGTACTTTTGGTTTTTAGCTATGTTGTCAAATAATGATTGAAAAAAATAAAAACGAAAATTCTGATTTTCAGTTTTTTTCCGATATTTCCGGAAATACTCGGAATTTTCCAAGTTTCAAAACAGTATTTTGTTAAGCACCAGAATACGCAACTTTGCCCCAATTTAAGCTTCGACGTATCTCCTATAGTTTAGGAGATCCCAATGGTGGGGGTCGAATTTGAATTGCCCTGTATATCATTGAAAGTGTCTTTTTATCAGCTGCATCAGTTATTTTATTTAGGAGACGAGTAGATGGATATTTCACACTCTGTTTGTATCTGACACAATCCAAAAAATTTAAAACACTGGCCACATGAGCACATGTACTTAAAGTTCTAGCTCCCGACTTACAAGTGCAATAATGGTAAAGTTCCAAAGGTTTAATTTCGATGTCATCTCCAACAGTAAAATCGACCCACAACATATATTTACATGATTTTCGAAACCTGGAGTAAACTCGCATTCGTAAAATGTTCTGCTCCTCCACTATTTAATCGAATTGAAGAATATTGGTTTTTTCTCTTGGAAGTTTGTCGTGAATATAACTTTTTGTCAAGTTGACATGATAAATTCACGTCAGCTGTTTCAAATAATGTGAATCCAATCGAGGAAATTGAGGTGGATGTATGAGGTTTTTATAAAGTCCAATGACCATTCCTTGAATGAAGATTTTCAGCTGAACTCTTATTTGCATAATATTAACTTCTAATTGATCTAATATTTTCTGCGCTGTTTGTAATGTACCTGGCATGGTCATTGGGGGATGGAATTTATTTATTAGAGCTCTAGCTATCTGATAATATTCCTGTATATTAGCCGCATGGTGTATCGAAATTGTATTTTTCAAGAATTTGAATAATGACTTTAAATAGCAATTATCTCTTTTTACGATTACAAATCTCTTGCGTTAAACAATTTTGGAATCACCATAAAAATGGGTGTTCATTGATGTAGTGTGCAGAAGTAGCGCAGTACATTTTGTTTTCACTAGGATGGGCTGAAATTCATGAAAAAAATCTACTTCCATAATTTCTAATGAAAACATTTTTCAGAGCCCCCTCTGAAATGTTCGGAGTATTTTCGTAGCGTAGAAAGTAGAATAATAACTTAATTTCACCTACTAAATGAGTTAGAAAAGTGTAAAATTGTACCAACAGCACAAAAAACTACTGGTAGGGGCAAAAATTCATAATTTTTATGAAAATTAAATATCTCGGAAACAGTGAGGCTTTCATACGGGGGATTTTTTTCAAAGCAGCCCTACTTGCTTTTGATCTACATTCTCCCTCAGTTTGACGTGGTCTTTACAGGACACCCGTATTTGAAGGAAATAATGAAATGCTTGCTTGGATATAAAAACTGATCATAGCGAGTTGACAAAACTTTTACATCCGACCAGGTAACTCAAAGTAAAGGTAATATAAGAGTATCGCAGAAATTCACAAAGGAAATATTCAATTACAGGGAGATTTCCGAAAAAAATTTATTCTCGGTTTTTCTTCCATACGTATCTTTTGAATAGCCCTGTTTATCATATATGAATATCTTGAAATGACTCAATATCACCAACTAATATGCAGTTCAAAGTACCGATATTAAATTTCATTAAATATATGATACAGGTGAGATCAACTTTTTGACTCGCACTGTGAAAAATGTTGCATACCTTATTATTATAAATCAACCAGAAGCAAATCCAGCCAGATATTGAAATTCCTGAAAGTTGAATTATATTTCGAGTCAACGTCCCGTTTTTTTTTTAATTTCTGAGAATCCCTGTAGCAAATGAAAATTTCTCTCATGAGGGACTGATATATGGTGTCATTAGAACACTATCACAGGAAAAAAAATCATGATGCATTGAAGAAAATGAGAAATACATGCTTTTAAAAAATGGCAGTTTTCCAACTTCAACACCCTGTATCTCTGAAACTAGTGATAGGATTGAGTTGGGCCCATGTATTCTATTGTTCAGAAAGTTGTCAACTACAATATACTAACAATTCATCAAATTCCACCGAAGCCCATTTTTCCATAAGCTGGCTGCCTGGTCCTTTATCTTATTTCGCTCCAAATCGAGTAGACGTGCATCCCATACTTTGGAAAGTCTGGTGTTGTTTATAGTTATCAGTTTATTAGGCCGAGTTAACAGAGATTTGATTTTTGTATGATAATTTGATGCAATTGGTTTCAATGCGTACAATATAGTCTGGAGTATTTTTAGGCAAACAAAGTGAACGTTTGAAAAAATGAACTTGAATACGCTCTATATCTGCGTGACGGAGGCCCCAGATAGCAATACCAAATAATAGCGAAGACAACACAATGGATTCGTATAGTGTTATTCTCGATGACCACGAATTGAGGTTTCAACGATATATCAAATTCATTATAGATCCAATTGCTTGGTTAGCTTCAATTACCGTTCTTTTGGTCATTTCAAGAAATAAGGATGGTGACGAAAATTCTGCTCCTAAGTTACCCCTAAGAATCCTAGGTTATAATTACTGCTATACCGTCCTCTACTAAAAATCGTAACTTTAGTTTTGGTTGTATTTTTAATGAGTTTATTGTCTGATGCATATTTTTCGAAGACTTTCAGTTTACGTGTTCGATCTACTGGAGAATCGCTTAGAATAAATATGTCATCGGCATACGATAACATCAATATATCATTTTTTGAGTCCTGTCAAACTGTGTGTTCGAAAGTAGTCTTCAATGTCGGCGATAAAAAATTAAAATAAGAGGGGACTTAACGACTCACTTTGTAGGACTCCTCCAGAAATAAGTATCATACTTTTTGCTCAACACGTTATCTTGTTTTATTGGGAAGAACGCTCTGTCGTAGAGATTTCTGTAGATTCTAATAATTTTCGAACTCATGCATACGTTATAAAATTTCAGCCACAATAGATTATAATCAATGCTATCGAATGCTCGACGGAAATCAATCCTCTGGAAGGATAAAATCATCTTTAGTTGGATGGAAGAGCAAGGTCTGACTGTAACACTTGTGGTATGGTCAGAAATTGAATCCTGCAATTTGACGGGGTTATGAATGTAACTTTTTAATTTCCTGTCAATAAAATCTATTATTATTATCTTCACAGCAATTTGAGAAACTTGAGAGACGGTTCAAAAGTATTAAAGTAAATAGTTTTACAATGCAGTTGATCAATGCTATCCCACGATAATTATTTGGATCATCTGAATGACCTTCTTAATGAAGTAATGTGATGCTTGGTTCGTGCCATGCTCTTGGGAATACTTCTAATTCGAAAACTTGATTATATAGTCGGCAGATATAAAGTATTCTGTTTTGTGGCAAGTATTTTAGGTATTCATAGATGATTCCATCCATGCCAGGAGATTCGCCATTTTTGCAGAGGTATAAGGATGTATTGAATTTTTCCATAGATGAAGTTTGGACTGGGGCAATATTTCGTATATAGTCTATTTATTCATTAAGAAGTTCAAAATTCGTAGGGAAGGGAAGGGAAGAAAATCAAGCAGACTGGTTTGTTATTTCACACGGTTCAAGACAAAACAAATGTCATCACTTGTTAGTTTTGTTCATAGTAAATTCTCTTGCAAACAACAAACGTTATGTGATTTTTGCTGTTATCTTAAGTTCATTTATTTTTATCCATCATAATCATCATCCACTTGAAATTCACAACATGATGAAATAATACTGAAACGTGCATTTTATCTATTTCTTCGTTACCCAAAACATTACCCAAGTAGCAATTCAAAAGTTGCGGCGACGTGTTTGAAAATGTCGCGCAACCAAACATAAGTTGCGTTGCCGACCTCAACACAATGTTGTCACAACCCTGTTCTGCACCAATTTGGTCAATCATTTTTGGGTTTTTGAAACATTTCAGCTCCAAATGTAGGTAGCTGATGGTCGTTTTCTAAACGTTGCTGAGTTTACATAAAAACAACTACACACCAGCGCCCTCTCGCGTGACGATGCCAGTTTACTTTTCATGATGTTAAAAACATAGGTAATCCATCAACCAAATAATAACTGATGGCCAATATGGACACATAAAGAAAACTTTCTGGTTACCACCATTAATATCAAATTTTTATATTTTTATGTTCAAGATACAAAAAAATTATGATTTCGAAACTGAAATTAGCAACGCATTTCATTTTACTGTCAAATATACTATTGTTTCATGCCAAAAAACAAGCGGGCTGTCAATCTTTTGTGAATTTTTCGAAATTCAAGAATAAAAAAAAAATCATTTCGATTAGCAATATTTAAACTAGATATTGAATAAATCTCGAACTCAATGGAGCACACGTGAATTATTTCTAGAAAACTAAAATAAGGCTTAATAATACTTTGTTTACGCTTGTATACGTCCAAAATTAGAATGAGTGGCCATGTTTCCAAATAGAATTACAATTCCAACATGTCGTAGGAGTATGAAAGTTGTCAACGTGACTTTGGATATCAGATAACTGAAATTAAAGTAACTCTCATCGTCAGACTGCCAGGCAATTACCTTTATACCCGGAGCGCGACTGAAGTTGCTTATCCGACCAAAAACTGAACCAAGTACAACCTATGAAAAATTTAAACCATAAGCTTTAAACTTCAGCTCTCCAATCTGTCTGTCTCCGTGAGGGCTTGTGTCTGTGAAGTTTCTTCACCAAGTAATCGTTTTTTCGCCTGTATCAGGAGGCAGTTTAGGAAAGCTCTTTTCATTTCTGATTCAAAAGTTAGGTCAGGATCATTACTCTTTTATTACTATATACTATTTTCATCAATCAATTTAGCCAGTAATATGTCCTTGTCACTAGAATAAAAAAAAATGATAAATTGAGTAAATTATTATTATCTAAATATCACCGGCACGTCCTCTGTAGTAAATATTTGGAAAGAGGTTAGTTGTAAAGATGACTCAACGAAAACGTTTTCAACTTTACTGAAAAATTGCCCACTGTATAGTTGAATCATACAAGGTCGACCCTCCGTCGGGAAAACGTTTAACATAACTAAAGTAGTTACTTGAACGTTTTGAAAACGTTATTTCCATTCCCAAAATATTTACTTATTTTAGTCAGTTTGGTTAACGTTTTGACAACGTCGTAGCTTAACCGATGTCATGCTCAACGTTACCACAACATTGTCTGGTGGTTTAGAGAGCATCATTTCATAAATGACTAATTTCTACATCAAGTACAACGTTAGTTTCGGTGTATTATATGGTTATAGTCTCCAAAATGAAACATGGGTAGTCTTATAGTAGGGGAGCCCACGATGCTGAATTGTGATTTACGTCGTAAGGACCTGTTGGATTAGATTAGATGGTATACATAGAAAAGAAATTTTCACAGGTAAAGGAAGCGGAAAAATGTGAAAAAAGCGGCCATATGGAAATACTCGAGCTTATCAGATATTGATAGTGTATATGAACTACATGTCTCTGATGACAGAGGTATGGTAATCTGCCGGTTTGCATAGCGGGGCGGCTATAAGCAAATGTTAGAAATACAAGAAAAATACTCGTGTTCGTCAGATATTCAAGCTCCCATTCAAAAAGCAGACATTTCAGATGTGACGCAAGCTCGTGGCAGCTTTTCGGAAATGCAAGAAAAAAAACGCAATTTTGAAATACTCGAGCGCGTTTGATTCTCATACAGACGGTTCAGCTTCATGTCCTGGTCGTGCATGTGAATGAAAATAAAATAACGAATTTTGATTGAATTTGTACAAAAAAATTATTTCCTGCACACGTGTCTATTTCTTTTATGCATTATACATACATGTAAACATACATGTTTACATGTAAACACAAATATTTCTGGTAACCAAAAAAATAATAATATTATTCTATCGAAAATATTAGTTGATTTATTATTTATAACTCTACAGAATTATGAAACATTTTGTGAAAGGAAAATGAACTAATCAGAACGGCTGTGGAGTGAGCCTATCTGATTTGGTAGATTTGATTTTGGATTATTATTCTGTTTACGTAAGGTTATTCAGGTTGGATTAGTTAGTCTAATAAAATAGGCATTTTCAACTTAATATTATTCTAACTCTGATTCTGTCTGTAGATGGAAGTGTTTGAAATGATTTTCCCTTTTTCTTCAATTTTTCAAATCACCTACACCCACTCTACAAGTGTTCTGATTGGTCCCTGCGAATCGCCTATAGGAAAGTCTGATAGAGTAGAATTCTTTAGACGGAAAGTAGTGTCAGAACGGCGCGATAAAGTGAGAGATAGTGTGAAATAGACAGGGAGTGGTTCGTAGAGGGAAATACATTATTCACTGCAGCTGCACCCGCTAAACTATATTGACGATATATGTTTCTTCGGCGTGTGCAAATTGGCAGATTATATTTTTCCCACCATCCTTGAATTATTGCCTCCAAAATAAAAAATTATTAAAATGAACTGCCCTCGAGAATGTCAAGTTGGTGTATTTTTTTGCAAGTTTGTGACCCCTCTCTCTTTTTTACGATACTATCATATCGTCAGATTATTGAAATGCCCACTTTTCAGCATGTAATCAACCCACCATAGGTTAGATATGGTGAAGGTACTCAACAGGGTGGAAGGTATCCTCCCCATATGTCAATCTGCCACGCATGATTGAATCTTATATTGGGTTTCTCTACTATCAGCTTATGCTCCAGGCGACGGCAGCTCAGGTAGTCATGAAATAGAAGATGTGTTTGGTAGTGACGACTTTCTGTTAGACAAGACAATGGTTATATATCATCAGATAAATCAATCTCAGATGGTGACCCCATACAAGAAAACGGTTCTCAATAAATCCATGATTTGAAGATGAGTTGAAGAAGAAATTCCAGATCATGGATTACAGCTTGAAAGTTCCTTATGAAAACCTGTACAGGTAACCCAAAGTTACAAAGTTGAATAATTTCGGGAATGCTGCGGAATTAATTTTGATGTACATCAGCACAAAACGCAGTTGCAAATATTTCGACTCGTGCGATTGCCGATGAAATTCTGGAAATAATCATACAGGAAAGAAACAGATAGTGTGAATTACAGAAAGCAAGAAATCCATCTCGTGAATCGAGATCAAGCAATTGAAAATATACCACTAAGGAAGAAATTTTATTACTTTTCACAAAATTTTGTTTAAAAGAAAGAAAAAAACAAAAACCTACAGAGAATTGAACAGCACTCTTCCCAGTCACCCCTAAAAAGATTCACACACTTCTGTGTAGAATGAAGAAAATAACAAAAACCTACAACCATCGTTGGTACCAATAAAAAAAAATTATTGCCAATGTTTTGATGGACAACCTGAATTCTACTTCCCATGTTTCAGTAAATTTCAAAATTAAAAAAGCCGGAAAATTTTAAATGCATGCATTTTATGTTTTTCGTTAAAAAAATTTAGAATGAATTTTTCATATACTTATTTGCCAAATACATGTTGTCTTTCAAAATATCTTGTAAGACGATTGGAAAATATTTATTTTCTATAAAAACGGCATCGAGCTCCCGAGTCCAAAACTGCTCCCATTGTATCTGACATGTGAATTTATATTACAGAGTCCTTTCAAAGGTGAGGTTGTATGTTTGAGCATTCAGTCAAAAGATGGCAAAGTATGTAAAAAAGTACATAGGCTTCTGGAGACCGGCGACGACATGAATGAGTACTGATCGACAAGCGTAAGGATGCCTCCGAGAATTGACAGTCGTAAAATAGTAGTCGATCTTTGTCGCACATCTACTCACGCTTTCTATCGTTTGCGCATCTCAGAGGCATCCTTACGCTTGTCGATCTGTTTCTCTTAACCCTTTTAAATACAGGTACTTGATGATGGCTCGATACTCCAATTTTTCGATTTTCACAATATTTTTTCTTTTAATTTATTAAGCGATGCAGCAAGAAAACACAAAGTCGTCTCCACAATTTAATATTACCAACTGGGTATTGTAATGGTATACGGCAAGTTTATTTATTTATTAGCGTAACTCTGGTTTACTTTTTTGAAGTCAAACTTCACACTGACACTTCTAATGAGTTATTGTTCGTTGCTATGGTAACGCAATATTTTGTTTATGCAGGGAACTGGTCTATGCTAACCAGATATCAATACATCCTCGTAGTAGAATGGTCGCTCACTAGGTTAGGTTGGGTTTGAACGTGAGTGGGCCCATATCAGGCTCTCAGGCATATACCTCTGCATGAAATATCGTAGCTAGTTTACCCATACTGAACGAGTGTTTCACTACTGGGTTCATCTCATATTTTTCGGCTCCGACACCTTCCTGAGTTTTGGAACCGTCGGTGAACCAACGTTCATTTGCCCTACATGGGTTGGTTTCATTCCGGACCCAGTCTTCTCTTTCGGAAAAGACACACAGTGTAGGACGTGTGAAGGTTGATAGTTTTAGACATGATGTCTGAGGGCATTCCTAGAATGTTGTGAGCTATTATGCCCTCCAGCATGCTGCTGCCTCTCATGACACATGCCTGCGGTCGCTCACTAATAGATTTTTTCTTCTATGGAATAACATAGTGGTGTCTCTGTCGGCTACCATATTATGCGTAGGTAGTCGTGCATGATTTTTCATTTCTATAAATTTCAATGTGACAATCAAACAATACAGTTTTTCCAAATCCAGTATCCCACAGTTCTTACATGAAAGATCTGTAAAATATCGTTGAGATTTCCTTAAGATCAACTTCAGGAATATATTCTGGATAACCTCCATAGGTCCAATGTGTGTTCTTAGAGCTCCACCCCTATCTACTATGTAACGTAAAGTTACTTTCTACTAGAGCAAAATACATTATTTCCATGTGCTTGAATGTTGAAATTTTTTTGAGGTACTTGAATTCATAAAAGATGCTCAGTAGTTTCTTCTACAATTACAAAATGTGATAATTTCAAGTCAAAGTACTACCAATCATATAAAGTATTTGATATTGTCTGAAGGTAATGGAAAAACTTCAATTTTGTGAAGTATCAATTTCAAGTTAATCAAAATCCGGTGTGCTCACATTATTGCAACTGATAGGCGGGTAACTGGTTCTTTCATAGTTAACCGTCAGTAGCTTGTGTACAAGTCATTTCTTTATATACTTGTGAAAAGTCAGCCTGAGCTTCATCTCGCAGTGTGTCTCACTTTTCAGCATCGTACACTATCGCTGTGTCATCGGCAGATTCGATTATTTCAGCACTGCTCTTCAACGAGAACAATCCGTCCATGTGAATATTGAATAAAAGTGGTCCCAGGCACACCATATTCAATAGTTTATTCTTGACTAAGGACATCATATATCTTCACCATCTGCTATTAGTTGGTGATATAGCTCTCAAATGAATTTAGATATACCAATGTCCTCTCATGTTTGCAGAAGTAGGTCGTTACTCACAGTGTCGAAAGCTTTCGATAAGACTAATAAAATAAACTGACAAGACTTGCTTCCATTCAAAGCAGTATTAAGTTTTATGATTGTGGCCGGAATTGCATTCTCTGTTAATGTATGTTTCTTTATAACCAGAGTGCTTGTCAGCTAAAATTTCCTCCAATTCTTATCCTTCAAAGTTTTCAATATCATTTTCAGTTCTTTTTCGTCTGTATTAAATTTATTATAAATCTGGTCTCTAGCTATTTTATAAGCAAGGGTTTCTCCGGTTTCCACAGTTTTTTTATTGAATTCGTTGGTAATAATAGTTTGGAAGTCCACTGACTAGAGGGATCACCGAAGTCTGAGCCCACCATAACAGGCCAAAGAAGCATGGGGGGCTCATTTACCAGGCGCTGGATATTTTCCATGAAACTCCAGAAAAGGAGTGAGTGACTGACCATCAGATAACAAACCATGTCTAAACCGTTTTTTTTTTCAGGGCCTCATCGAAAAATCAATGAGGAAAGTCCATTGAGCTGATGACTACCATGTAAAAACACCACCATCTTCTGCATAACTCGGAGGAGGCAGAACACCCACAGTTATGCTTAGCAACATAGCATGTGAGCCTACATCACAACGTCTATCCTAGGACAGACGGGAGCTGGTTCGGTCCAACCACTGAAAACCTCTTTAGGTCAGACCCAAACCTTCCAACCCTAAAAAGCACTCCCAACTCCCTTGCCCTACCCTGTGGCTGTATTGGGTTAAATTCAAGAGTGCTTTTATTTATACACTTGTGTGTCTTACTTATGTTTTTATATGTATCTGTATGTATGTATGTGTATTAGTGCTAGTCCGTTGCTATACCATTTTTTATTGTGAATTTGATCATGAACGAACTTTTTTGAATTTTGGTTTTCAATGCTGGAATGGAAACATTATCCATGGATCCTGCAACCTGGAAAGTTAATGATAAATCAATAGAGACGGTCACTTGTCCGAAACTTGGATATGATCAATTCTGAAGATACTAAGTGGGTTTGCGGAAAAGTCCCTGGATATAGATCTGAAAAGATGTTTCATACTCAACTTGCTAATGGACAAAATATTCGTCTGGAATGGGTCATATATTCTCAATCTGCCTATGAGTTATACCGCTCACAATGTATTTTATTCTGTGATGCTGATCATCATTCGCATTTTGTGAATAGTTTCAACAACTGGAAACATAAGAAAAGGATAATTGAACATATGCATTCTCTGGAACACTAAACTAGATTCTTCTTTGGAGCAACAGTATCTTCTAGTAAGAGATTATTAGCACAAATTTCAAAAAGAGTTCTAACTGAAATGAAATAGGGTTCAGCATTTCGTGGAAGTTCAGACCATGTTGGACAAGTGATTTCAGGATCAGAAATAGGAAACAGAGAAAACTACCCAAAAACCTTATTATTACCGCTGAATTTGACCCCATGTATTGACGAAGAATTAAAAATCATCGAAATATTACTCTATAATTATAACTTCACAATATAGAAAAACTCGAACTAATCTCCAAAATTTTTTTAATAACATCTGGTGTAGTGTAGTGTATTAAAAATTTTGTGATACAATAGACTTCTACCACAGGGTAGCTATAATTATAGATTTTAATCCTGATGTGTCGAACAAAATATATTGTGCGCCGAGCGCCAAATGGTCTTAATCCGGCTCTGCTTCTCTAATGTAAACCTGAAGAAGAAAGAAAAATTTTATGAAGCAAATTAAATGATATTGTCATCTCCCGTGTTCGATCATATTCATTCCAATAATGAAACTAGCCACAAGCCAGATTTATTTCTTCTCATTTTCATCCTTTCCGTTCGTTTTCTTTCGCCATGATTTCCATGAAAATGATGACATAAAGCGCCGCCCGGGGAAAAATGAATGAAAGACAAATGACTGATTCCGAATGCCCCAAACTCCACGTTTAAACGCTAAGATATTTGACAGAGGCCGAAAGGCTTTATAAATGTGATCTTCCAACTTTCGAATATATTCACAGCGCGCCCCAAGTGACCGAATTTGTCTTAGATGTCATCCGCAGCGGTCCAAAGAAAAAGGTTTATAAAATATCGTCTGATTTAATGAAAATGAAATGTCTACGAATTTTTCAGTGAGAAATGCTTGACGCTTTCTCACCCATGGAACGTCTTGTTGGAGAATTCAAAGGGGTCCGTTTTTGTAGGCTGGTGACAAAACGAATTATAAACGCTAAGAGTAAGGAAGAAAAACAGGCAAAGAAGTGCTTTTGAGGTTTCAACTTTGGGAAAAAAATAAATTTACACGAAAACATTCAAAATGGTGATATGAGGATGCAATTTGGCAGTTTTTTGCGATTAACGGCGAAACGTGACCTTCTGGCGGAAAATGTTTGATTAAAAATTTGTAGAAAATAAAAAACTTTTCTATCTACTACTTTTTGACATAACCTCAAATCAACCTTCAAAATGACGAAAAACCAATTTTTCAATATTTAACTTTTTTCTCGCGTATGAATCATTTAATTTACATGAAATTTTTTACAAATATGAATTTTTATGTTTCGAATAAGCAAGATTCTTCAGCAATTCAGAAAAAAACTAGTTTTTGAATTATGTATAACTTTTGAAAAAAATACCCCTATATTCCATGAACATTTGAAAGTCTACAGGGCAATTCAAATTCGACCCCCACCATTGGGATCTCCTAAACTACAGGAGATACGTCGAAGCTTAAATTGGGGCAAAGTTGCGTATTCTGGTGCTTAACAAAATACTGTTTTGAAACTTGGAAAATTCCGAGTATTTCCGGAAATATCGGGAAAAAACTGAAAATCGGAATTTTCGCTTTTATTTTTTTCTATCGTTATTTGACAACATAGCTCAAAACCAAAAGTATATTTTCATTGATACTTTTTTTCAGCTACACGTTTTCATGTTCAGATTTACTATCCGCCGTATCGTCTTCTGGCATTCATCATCAACTTTTTTCTGTAAATGGCGCCATATTGTTTTTTTATACAGAAAAAGAGTGATTCTCATTCTGATTTCATTGATGTATAATTTTTTTTAAATTTGCAATTCTGAAATCACAGATACTAAAAAAACAACTTCATCTGAGATGGTCATGACTCCATCGAAAAATTTTGTTTAATAAACACTAGTTGTCAGAACTCATTAAACATCATAAGTTTGCACAAATACTTCAGTAGAAATGTCCTCATTCTCAAATGAAGAAAAACGAGATATGTCGAAACTTCATTATAAATTTGATAGGAATAGTACGAAAACAACACAAATTTATTTATTATATCCGGAAAGACAACAGCCGGATAGAACATTATTGGGAATTTTGGGCAAACACTTGGCTGAGTACGGTGCGTTTCAAAAAACAAGAATGAAATCATGAGCTTGTAAAAGATGCACAAAAAGTATTACAACAAGTGTTCAAAATGATGGCCTTCCTCTTAAATACATAACCGAGCTCGTCGTCTCAAATTAAGAACAGTCCTAACAATATCCCTTCTTCTGATAAACCTGAATTGCGTGATGATATTGTCTCTAGGTTCATATACTGTGTCATATTCTTGCTATCCATAAATTCTGTTCTTTAAAGTGCCCTACAAGAAAGTATCCAAAACTGTAAGATCAGGTGACCTTGCCGGCCACCTCACTGGTCCAGAATTTTCTAACCACCTATTAGGAAATCTTTGGTGTAAATATTCGCAAACTGCTCTTTTATTGTGTGGAGGAGCCCCGTCATGCTGAAACCAGTAGCTGTTATAATTAACAAGGGGAAAAGTATCCATATATTCTTCGAATTCGTTTCTTAAGAACCGAAGATAGGTTTCCCCGTTCAAAGTATTAGAGAAGAAATGAGGTCCAAGTATTCAGTCGTCATAAATTTCAGCTACATATTCAAACGAAACCGAACTTGTGGTCTGACTTCTCTGAAGTGTCGTGGATAATTTTCACTCCAAATGTTTCTATTAAAACCACCACAGTTCGAAAAAGTACTTTCGTCGGTCCAAATAATGTTTTTCAAGAAGTTTGTTCTGGTTCCCGTGAAGGTGTGTAGGATCTTGAATTGGTGATAGACGCGGAATCTGAAGAAAATATTCCAAAATATAAAAATTTGGAGCCAAGCCCATCCAACGTGAGCAAGAAAACAAACAAATTTAAAGGTTTATGGAAATCTGTACGCCCTAAGAAAACAATTCTCTCCACAGTTGAGAATATTATCAGAGAAGAGATAAATCTACGGGCACAACAGTTCAGTGGCCTTCTGGAGGTACTGCAAGAGCAAAATGAACAGTGTCATGAACAAACAATGGGTATAATTAAGAAACAGATAAGAAAAGACTAATTTTTTCAAGATTTACCTAATAATTTTGTTTCGTTTGTTGGTGTAGCTGTAGTTCTTCACTTGGAAAATATTTATTTTCGTTTCATTATGTTTAAGTACATACTATTTATTTATCTTTGTTTCACAGAAGTAATTATGCTATTGAAATATAGTTTATTCCAAAAATTTATAAGAAATTCATTCATTGAAAGGTAATGAAGTTGAAGGAAAGGTAACAATAATGAATACGTTAAGCAAATTTCGAGAATACACATCCACTGAAAGTATTCATTGTAATAATCTGGTTATATTATTTCTTTTTGTGACTTCATCCAAGTTAATATCGACTGCATTATTGAAGTCATTATCTTCTTCTTCCAAAGTAGGTATAGGTTCATTCCAAAGGTAATTGTTTATATAACATAAGTTGTGCAAAATGCAACAAGCTGTTATTATTTTGACGGCCTTCTCAACACTTTTCACATTTACATATAGCAGTATCCTCCACCTTCACTTGAGCAAAACAAATGTATGTTCTACAACAATTCTTGTTCTGCAAAGTGTATTATTGAAACGACGTTTGAAGTCATTCAATGCACCGTTCCATCTGTATGGTTTCATTAACCACTTTTGTAACGGATATGCAGGGTCTCCTACAATATGATAATCATATATTAGAAAGTATTTTCCATATTGTCCATTTTGTTCAACGTCTATGAATTATCCTGAATTGTTGTTGTTGCTGTCATGTGCGGAACCAGGGAAACCTACCATTATATTAGTGAAAATTTTATCTGATATTACAATTGCTTGCAGTTTTATTGAATGCTGCATTTTGCGATCAGTGTAGCTGTCTTGGTGTTCAGCTGGTGATTTGAATTTAATATTACAACAATCTATAGCCCCTATGACTCCAGGAAATCCAGCTCTATCTTGGAATCCTACTTCAATTGAAGTGAGTTCTTCTTCATTGGGCCATACAATGTATTTTGCCAATAGTTTAACAATCAAATTCAGAACTAATTCCGTTCCTTTGTGAGCTGCGCTTGAAGAAACATTAAATCTATCAGCCACTGACAAGAGAACTTCTCCCTTTCCAAGCCACCACAGTGTCATGAGTAACAGTTTTTCTGCTGAAATAGGGTAACTGCCTCCTCCTTAATGGAGTTCTTCACAATCAATATTTTTCAATAAAATCAAAAAAGAATATCTGCTCATTCGGAATAGAGAAAAAAAGTCATAATTGAGGTAATTGGGTGATCATTCCTCTTCCCACAGTTGGGTTCTTTGGTGATGCTCCCGAAAAGTTAAAATGGAAGAAATATATTGTTCCGAATCACACATGAAATATAAACAAATTAAATAATTTTCAAAAAGCTCTTGCTGCTGTTGATTCAACCACTGCAAAATAGTAGCTATTGATTCTGGGTCCATCTTTGCTCATATAAAAAATCTGGCATTGAATTAATGAATCGTATTTGAATTTATGCATTCTCGCGGTTCATGCTATTGATGATGTCACATAGGTATCGTATTCAAATACAAAATTGAATACGTTTTGACGCCAAAAAACGACTAGGGAATTAGCGACAGATGACAGGTGTCATATCACAGACAGACAAAAAGTGACAGGTGACGTATGAGAGAGGCCAAATGACAATTGACAGATGACAGTTTGGGGTGGTGGGAGTTGTCAACGTGACAGCTTGATGTGCTTTAATTTGGCCATTATGGAAGGGAGTATGAGCTTAGGTGAGGGGATTGAGTATCGCAATAGCTACTTTCGAAAATATTTCAAGTATTTTTTTCATGCGACGAAAATACCATTCCTTCATACACCATTCTCAGAGTGGATGATGATTCAAGAATAAGCCAGAACGACTATTATTTGGTAATAACCAGTGTCATAAATCTGATATGAATCAAACATAATACTGATAGTACGTATAAAATACCTCGAGAGGTATCCTATACCTATTGAAATATCTTACCAAAAAACCCACACTGCTGTTGATTTTTTGGTTGTTTTTGAATGTGTTACCATGAAGATCAAAATGATCATCTTTCTTTACATTTGCATCTATGCAGGGGATGTGGTTGGAATAGGAAGAACACGTGGCACTGAAAAAGTAACCAATATATTTTTTAACTGTCGACACAAATTACATGTTGTTCAATGCAGAGAGGCTATGAATATACGCTTATCAATTTGAACTATTTCAATGTAATACACAGTGTGCTCAAATAGTTTAGTGGATCTGGAATTCAAAAATCGAAAAAGTAATCAGTACTAGACAAATATAGAATAAATATGTTCAAAAGGTATTTGAGGATCGGTGTCGTATCTCAAGATACGTAGATTAAAAAAAACAATAATTGTATTAAAAAACCTTTGCAATACTCATCCAGATCGATACACTCCCAATTCTAGATTGTTCAACATTAGTTTTGTAATCCTTTGATATTATAATTAGGTGATTCCAAGATAAGAACATAGTGACGAAACAAGAGACAAATGCACTCTTTTAAAAATTTCTTAACTTGAAATATTGGGGACATCGAAGTTCTTTGTGCATGGTGCAAAATTTTTTGATTGAATTTTTCTACAAATGAAAAATATTGGTGATTGATCGATTGTCGAAAAAATCTTAAATGATGCTTGTGCTTAAAAACATAACAAAATATCACAAAACATTGCCTGGAAGGTGGTGAAAGAACATCCAATTCAATTTGATACAACTCAATTATTAAAAATATTAAAAAAGTCTCAAAATAACTCTAAAATGACATTTTCAAAATGAATCAGCTCAAATTGAATAATTCCAGAATTCCACAACTATTGTGATGATATGGCAACATAGAAACATTATGTTTTCTGATTATAATCGAGTTTTAATATGCATGAGCATTTCACTTTTGCACATAAACTTCAGGCCTTTTCAATTTGACGAAATATTTTCAAGTTTTTGTGCAAAGTGAAACGCTCATGCACCATTTTCATCGAAACTTGATTCTAATTGGAAAACTTGAATGTTTCTAGATTGCTATATCACCACAATAGTCTTAGAATTCTGATTCAACTGTTAGATACGACCAATGTAACAATGAGGATTCTGTAAAAAACCATAGTTTTTAATTTGGTGACATGTGGGGTGGAGAAAATGAGAAAATTTGGTCATTATCATCAAAATACAAAAGCTCCACTACAGTCAAGCCATTCAGAAAAAAAAACTTTGATTTTTGGAAAGAGATCAGAAAATATTGAAAAGTAGCAATTTGAAATTTTTCTGATTTTTTGATCGAAACTCTGTATGTGAGTTTGAAATTGAATTCCAAGCAACTTTTTCAAATTACTTTTTTCGATAAATTGCCATCTTACCCCACTTCTGTCCTTTTCATGGATTTTTTTTCAATTTGCCGCCTTACTAGTGGTCACGTGACATGTGTCAGAATCGATTCCTAGTTTATCGGACATGCACAAACTTTTCCCCAGAAATATTTTTTCAATACTCTAACAATAAACTTTTTCTCCCATATGATACATACTTTTTGGCGATCACTGTATATGCTTTCAAATCTCTATAGTCTTTCACATTTACTGTATTACTCCATGGTGTAAACTTCTTCAATTCCAAGAGTTTATCATATTGCTTTATTTCGTATTGTATTGACTTGTCATATTGCTTCTGGAAGCTATTTTTTATAAGTCAGTGATAATAAACGTACTGGCTCTGAAATTAACATTCTATATCGAAAATAACTGTTCTTCGAATGGAAGGAGTTTTCCAAATATTTCAACTATTCAGAATTCTTTATTAACCGCTTTTTCTCTAGAGACTATTCGCATACAGATATTCAATATTCGAAATAACGTTTAGTTTGCTTCAATCTGCCCTAATGTTACCCTCGAAAGAGAATGTTCAACTTCCCAAAACTCGAGTTATATCTAAATCTATCACCACATGCGTTCCATACATAACTGCAAATTGATCTGCGAATGTTCGGTGGAGGCGGTGAGACACAGACATCCCGATTTGTGGAATATCCATCACTCATAACAGATGGGAATATCTGACGTGGAAACGGTGATATGAGACTAACTACACGAGCCACCGCTCCATATGTGAAAGATGATATCAAATCAAGTACGAGATCGATTACTTTTGAAAGACGACAGAAGTTGAATTACGAATTTTTCCAGGTCACTAGAGAAATAATTGCTAGGTTTCAAACAGTTTTAAGGCAAGGAAGTAATCTTTGGTAACCCAGAAAGAAAACTTATCGAAATGGGGGAACTTCTTTTACTAATAAAAAAACTCCCTTTCCAATCTCCCCAGTGAGAGTTGGTGAAGCACAGTCACCAGAGAAACCAGTTCCTTAAAATATACCGCAAGGCTCAGTACTCGGACAGTTATTATTCCTAGTGTATACTTTTGACCTAATATTTCAAGCAATAGAAGGATTCAATACACTTAAACAACTTATTTTTGCAAGGAAATTCTGGTAAAATCTCAAGCTTTGCTGATGACACAGTCATTGTTTATAAAGAAAATAATTGGTATGATTTAAAGACAATAACTGAAAATTATCTGAATAATTTAAAAGATTGGTTTGATAGCAGACTTCTCTCAATTAATTTTAGCAAAACTCACTACCTGCCATTCAGTAGTACAGAAATTTCTCTTCCAGACTTTGACTTAACCGTTCAACAAAATTTGCATATTAGACCTGTAAAAAAATTAAATATCTAGGTATTTTCTTGGACCCTCACCTGAGATGGTATCAACATATTATATACCTCACTAAAAAACTACGCTGTATTCTTTATAGATTTAAGCAGGTAAAAACATATCTTGATTTGAAGCAAAAAAAATTGTTTATCAAACCTTAGTTGAGTCCCACTTGAATTATGGGATTATAGGATAGGGAGGAGTTTCACGAACTTACTTGAATATGCTTGAAATCTCGCAAAAAAGGTTTCTAAGAATGATACTGAATCAAGACTACAGATAACCAAGTGACTTTCTATATGCTGAAACAGAAATGTTCGATATAAGACAGCTCTATTCCATTAAAGTACTGGTTATGCAACACCTGAATAAAGCACAGCTGAATGTTCTGACCCACTGGTATTCTACCAGACAAAAACAAAGCTATACAACTTCCTACCTGACTCTCTGAAGACTGAAACTTCCTTCTTGGTATTCAAAAAGCAGTTAAAAAAATCTGGTTATGCAACACCTGAATAAAGCACAGCTGAATGTTCTGACCCACTGGTATTCTACCAGACAAAAATAAAGCTATACAACTTCCTACCTGACTCTCTGAAGACTGAAACTTCCTTCTTGGTATTCAAAAAGCAGTTAAAAATATTCATAAAGGATATTGAAAGAAAGGAAATCCATAAAATGATTGAATGCTAAAAAATAATAACTCGAGAAATATTTTGATGAAAAATTTCAGTAGCATGCAAGGAAAAAAAAGGTGCCAACAATCGAAACTATCGAAATATACATTTTTATTTTATTTCAATTTACATTTACTATCTTTAAACATTAACATTATTATAAGTAAGTAAAATATTTTATTACCCGTTTTTTGTACGTAGACAGTATTTATATTTTATATAGTGTTTTATACTACTTGTTTGTAATAATTTTTTATTATATGTTTACTCAAATATTCACCAACACTCAGGGCTTGCCCTCAGTGGGATACCAATTTATTCATCTACACTTTATTGTATTTTCGTATTTATGTTCAACCGTATCCTTTAATTATATTACTTCACCTGTATATCGTGAATCGAAATGATGAATGAATATTTTTATTATTATTAGGATCCACCGATATACAAATACTTGAAAATTCCTTAAATATGGATTGCTCCGAGAAGGCCTGGTTGATGTTCTCCTTGGCTTTTACCACAAAATACAACGAAATGCGTAATTTCACTAATCAAGATAAACACCACGTTTGTTTCAGTATTGTTGGACTTCCTAGTACAGATTATGAAAGTTGAAGTTATAGAACCACAAAACGTATATTCTCATTTTACGCTACAATGTTTTAAAATGTGTAAGAAATCTGGAAAACATGACTGAAAATGACCGAACCCGCGGGAGTGGTCGAGTAGTAGGAGAGACCGGGAGAAATTGAAATCTGACTATTGCTAAAGCATCCAGGCACGCTGCAAGATATTGAAAAAAAAAATACACAAATTGCAATTGTGCCAAAGCTAATGGCAGGACAGCATCTCATTTGTGCACACATAAAGCACACATGATTTCATACTTTCATGAGGAGGGCCAACTCTGTAACTTGAAAAATGGTGCGGAGTTATGAATTATTCAAATTTTTTTTTGGTTTTTCCAGTTTTCCAGTTCTCTGGCTTTTCCTCTGTTACTAATGATGCGATCGAGTCATGAAAAATAAATTTTGTTCCTACTTCAATTTTCTACAATTTATTTTGTTGGAGCAAACAGACTGCTGTTTTATTTTTCATTTTATAAGCGGAACACCAAACAAAAAAACTTTTTTTGTATCCAAATGTTTATAACAAATCAATACATGACAGTTGCGAGTACAATTCACAACATATATTATTATAATTACTATTAGATGGCGGGGCTAGCCAGTGGCTGAAGTGCAGGTAGTTCTGTATAGAACATTTCTGCACCCCGCTATCAGGTCTATCTCGTGAGTACTCCGGATCTCTCAATGAACTCCTGAAGATTCTTCACAAGTTTTCCTGCGGGATGGTATCTCCTGCACCGCAGTGTCCGAAGATATCCATCCTCATACGAGCCAGAGCATCGCATTGAAACATTATGTGGGAGGCTGTTTAGTCCTCATCATCACAAAATCTGCATTGTGTGGACTCTTGATGTATCCCCAACAGTTGCAGGCGTTTTCGAAGGTGGCAGTGGCCTGTCATCAGTCCTACCACCTTCCTGAGAGAGCCTCGGCTTAGTTCAAGAAGGTGTCTTGATAGCCGGTTGGTTGGCCCCATCATCATATTTTTTCCGTGAGTATTGCCTGAGGCACTCTCCCAGAAAGATTGATGATGGCATTTAACCCATTTTTTTGTGTCCTGCTCGATATCCCCAAACGGGATTTTGCAGGCTGGTTCTGGTCCAGTAAGAGTTGTTGCTACCCCCGCTCTTGCTAGGGCATCTTCGCTCTCATTTCCCTGTATGCCCTTATGACCAAGTTTCGAAATGCAGTGGACAGTTGAACTCTGGAGATCTTGCTTCAGCAGAAGATGTTATCAGGAGTCAGATTTCAAGCAGACCAGGCAATTTTGTAAGAGGCATGTTTCAGAGCCACTCTCACCTCTTTCCTGCATTTCTCTACTATCATTGTCAGTTGTCAATTATATGTTTCTTTCCAATTCAGCTATGACAATTTCTAGTTTGTTTTTTATTGATGCGTTTGCAAACAAGCTTTCAACATCAAAACTCACTAGAATATCTATATCTTGAATTATTAATATATTCTATTCTATTATCTATATCTATTTCCATTTTCTGGTATCGGTCTCAAATTCCTATAGAGGTATCTGGCAAACTTTTGACTTCAAGAACCAATAGAACTCTCAATGGGTCTCAAGAAATGTGTTGGGTTGTGTGTTTATGTTTAGTCGTTCTAAGTCTAGATTTTTCCTAAGGCAAAAAGTTTGAGGTGATCTTCGTGAACTAAATAGGTGGAAATATGCCTCCGGATACCGGAGAGTCCACAGATGTATCCTCTGATTCTCCTGAGTACAACTGACAATGATAGTAGAGAAATGCAGGAAAGAGGTGAGAGTGGCTCTGAAACATGCCTCTTACAAAATTGCCTGGTCTGCTTGAAATCTGACTCCTGATAATATCTTCTGCTGAAGCAAGATCTCCAGAGTTCAACTGTCCACTGCATTTCGAAACTTGGTCATATATATATATATATATATATATATATATATATATATATATATATATATATATATATATATATATATATGAAAATAGGTAATTCGTGACTGACAATAACTGTAGAATTGAAAATATCTTGAGGTTGCAGTCTGATATTGGATTTAAAGAAAACTCTTTGTCATCTTGCCAAGCTTTCGGAAATGTTTATTTCCTTCCTCAGGACAACTACAAAAGGACAATTTAATAAATGCAGAAAAAAAATATTGAATCTACTTACATAACTTGAGTAAAAATAGAAATTAGCATCAAAAAAAGAATGTTGTATATAAAAATATTAGACAGATAAAATTTTAAATGAATGTCAATCAACTTCAAAAATGATGAGAAACAATCAAGTAACTCTACTGGGTATATCAGCATTACTATAATTTTTCAACTTATCTCTGTTCAGTTTTAAAATATAAGTGTAAATTTTACTCAAATTATTGAGATCAGTTTTTTTATTTAGGCTGTTACTCTCTTCATTAATTTGCAACATTTCTAAAAATGTCCTTTTAAAAATGTTGTTTTCTATTCCAAGTACACTAACTCTATCAAAACTCATTCGATGGTCAAATTGATTAACATGTTGAGCCAATGCACATGAATTCATATTTCTTTTACAATCACTTTTATGTGATGTTATTCTACCTTTCAAGAGTCTAGATGTTTGTCCAATGTATACTTTATTACAATCGTTACAAGGAATTTTATAAACAACATTATAATTTTGGGTTGTTTCTAAAGGTGTTTTCAATTTTGAAAAAAGTTTACTAATGGTCTTAATGTTTTTTTGTCCAATTTTGATATTAGTTTCTTTAATAACATTAATCAATTTAGGTGTTAATTCTCTAATGTGTGGTAATGATCGGTATTTTGTAATTGATTGAGGATATTCTGGAGAAACATCTAATGTTGCCTGAGATGTACTACTTTCATTGAAAAGTAATTTGTTTACCAAATTTTTTGGATATGAATTTTCAATGAGAATATCTCTCAGTTCTTTCAGACACTCAACTTTCATTGAGGGATGGGTAACTTTTACAACTCGCAGTTTCATGTTATTAATCATGTTGAATTTCATTTTAGTAGGGTGATAAGAATAATAATTGATAAATCTATTACTACAAATTGATTTTCTGTACCACCTAGTGATAATGTTATTATCTGTTGTTCTGATAAGTGTCATATCTAAAAATGGAACGCAATTGTTGAATTCTTCTTCTATTGTAAATTTTATATTCTTATCATAACTGTTAAAAACTCTCAGTATTTCTTGTGTACCATTTTTAGGAACAGACTCTTGAAAGGTAGAATAACATCACATAAAAGTGATTGTAAAAGAAATATGAATTCATGTGCATTGGCTCAACATGTTAATCAATTTGACCATCGAATGAGTTTTGATAGTGTTAGTGTACTTGGAATAGAAAACAACATTTTTAAAAGGACATTTTTAGAAATGTTGCAAATTAATGAAGAGAGTAACAGCCTAAATAAAAAAACTGATCTCAATAATTTGAGTAAAATTTACACTTATATTTTAAAACTGAACAGAGATAAGTTGAAAAATTATAGTAATGCTGATATACCCAGTAGAGTTACTTGATTGTTTCTCATCATTTTTGAAGTTGATTGACATTCATTTAAAATTTTATCTGTCTAATATTTTTATATACAACATTCTTTTTTTGATGCTAATTTCTATTTTTACTCAAGTTATGTAAGTAGATTCAATATTTTTTTTTCTGCATTTATTAAATTGTCCTTTTGTAGTTGTCCTGAGGAAGGAAATAAACATTTCCGAAAGCTTGGCAAGATGACAAAGAGTTTTCTTTAAATCCAATATCAGACTGCAACCTCAAGATATTTTCAATTATATATATATATATATATATATATATATATATATATATATATATATATATATATATATATATATATATATCCAACATTATCTCCCGTTTTGAGTAAGATATTCATAGAACATTATCGAAAATGTTCCGTTGAAGTTTACCAGAATGGTTATAGAGTATGGTGGGGATATGTTGATGATGTGTGTGCCATTTGGAATCAGATTAGAGATGACTTGATCATTTACTTTTATCACATGAATTAACATGGACTGACAATAAAATTCACTTTGGACACAGATCAAGATAATCACAATAGAGCGCAAATCGTCTGCAATTCATGCCATGATCTGAAAGAAAGAAGGAGTGTCAAGAAGTCAAGGAAAATGCTTGTCCAGATCAATTCTAGGAAAATACCATACATTGAATTGAAATCAAAATGCAAGGCGCAAATTAAACTTTCACACTTAATCAACTATTCGAGAAAATTGTGCAGAACAGAAAATAAATTAGGTACTCTATAAAAGCTAGCGAATCAAGGTTACTAATAGAAGTTCAGAACGAGTACCAGGTATCAAAGAAAGTAGAGAGAAAGGCCAATCTATTGATTTTGGCATGGATTCAGATAATGAGGAAATAAATACTCTCTTTTCATGTAAAAATAGTAAATTCGCCCGGTAGAATGGAAGTATTTTCGTTACTTATTCGAACAATTGCGAGACGATGACAAAAATGAAGGAGATTAGTGGCTAGGAAATTTGTTGAAAAAAAAATACGAATAAAACATCCATAAAGGCTAGTTATGAAGAATATATTTTGAAAGTTATAAATCCAAAATTAAATCAAAAATATGTATAAAGTGAAATAATTTTGAACAAAATAAGTTTTCCAAGACCTAACTCAACCAGTACATGTAACTATCACAGATTTAAGACGTGTTGTGAAGTGAAAAATCCAGAAATACCCAAGCCAGTCAGCGTCCCAGACAACTTAGAGAAAAAAACTTTATCCTCCATCGTGGAACTACTGCAACATCATCTCACCGTTTTTCATTGAAATCTGCAAGAATATCGAGAATATTCTCCATAAAAGTGAAACAGATTTTCCAAAATTTCAATTCCATAAAGATAATCAGTAGTTTCAACTTGTAGAAATCAGGAAAACGTAGATTTAGATCATTATTTATCAATGAAGACAACTTCACGAAACTTTCGTACGCGCCATCTCATTGGTAGTGCAAAAAGACAGAGGTTAGTTTGAAAGGATTCTCTGACTTAAACCAACATTGAAACAATATATATCAGGAAGTAAGATTCTGGTGATGACAAGCATTTGCAAATAGATAGCGGTCATGGACAAAAAATGTCAGTAAGGAGTTATTTTCAATTAGAAAGATAAATATTGAAAATTCAAACAAATCGGAGTACCCAAATAAAAATGCTGAATAAAAATGCAGATTAGAATAGGTGATAATAAGTTTTATTGTTGCAAGATTGATTATATATATGAAACTAATGTATTTGTGAAACTAAATATTCTCAAAGGTTGATCTGAAATTTTCATTTTTTGAAAAAGTAATTCACAGAAACAACATCACTCTGAAAATCCTATGGAACTTGTCCTGAAACAGCACAGTTAGGAAGAATCTAGCAAAAATATCCAGAATCTTGAAACAAAATCATTTCAAAATCATTATTATGAATTCAGTTGCAAAATAAAAATGATTATTGAACAATCCAACTTGGGAGTAATTCACAATAAAATAGAAATTGATAATAATTTTTTGAGACTTCGGAACACACTAAGGAGTACCTTCTCAGAACTATTTATCACACAGGGGTTGAAAACAAATTGACAAATGGGATAATAGGGTGGAGAAGTAAATTGAAAGAACATATTCAAAATATAAAAATTCCACAAGAAACCTCTCTGAAAATTTTACTGAATGAATCTTCTCGATACAAATCTAATTTTTGAGTTCTGAATGTGGGTTTTTTTTTTCATTTTATTTTGAATTAGGAAGTAAATCTAATCTTCGGAAACTGGAAAATTGTTACCAAACAATACACGAATTTCAGAACACCGCTTGCTACAAAATCTCAAGGACAAAGAAGCTTTTCGAATTTAGTACTAAGATTTTTCATTTTGATTCCTGTCTGAATATAAGAGATCTGTTTTTATAGAGTGTGAAAAAATTTGAATAATATTTAAATGAGCTTGTGGAATTTATTATTTTATAATGAGATTACTTTTCATTCTTGTCCATTAGTTGAATGTCTTTATTCAATTATTTCTAATATATTTTTTGTACTTTTACGTTAAAGAAGCTGTGTGTTGAATTGCACATTTTTTTGTAATATTTATTGTCGTATTTAGTGACCACTGTGTAAATTGTATAGCTAGATAAGTGTTTTTTTATCTAATTCTGTAGACGTTATAGAATCAAAATTTGAATTTGAAAATGATTTTTTACTTGCTTTATTCTATATTTATCGATACTATTTTCAAACATAGTCTACACTTACACCACATACAGTCTTTGGCATTGTAGTTTTCTGTTTATTTGTGAAAAAAATTGTTATCGCCATTATCGTCATAGAATTGTATGTAACTATTTTTTTCATCCTAATAAACACTGAACTAACAGAAGTAGGTACTCTATTTGACAATAACCCTACATATCCAAAAAACCTTCATAATATCTCGTGTTTCCGAAGATAAAACTGATTGGCTATAGATCTGATGTAAGAACAAAATTTAAATAAACTAATACTTTACATTGAGAGTAATACCTAATCTGATGAAAATAGAGTTTCCTAACACCTCCTTTGTACATGAACTTTTTCTCCCTAGGTTTAGGGTGAAATTGTAAATTCTCCCCTCCCTTCCTCTCCCAATTTGATGAAGTAACCATGTATGACAGTGGTACTGGGCTTCTATACAAACCCGATTGTTTTTTCTGTTCACTTTGGTTTTCCTCCAAAAATATGGGTTCTATTACCACAGGTTTTGCATTGAAATATTGAATAAAATAAACCACGGCTATGGTGACGTACTCTCAGGTTGTTTAATAATAATAATATTATCCGAAAAATAGACTTTATTCATTTAAGTTTTGTTTATATGGGATACAAATCTGTTGATATTTTCATAAAAGACCATTCCAATGATTTCAAAATTCAGATTTCATTAGAATCCAACCAGTTATTTAAAATTCACCACACGATACCTCCTTTCATCCATCAAGTCTTCGTCCATAAATCCACAGCACTAAATTTGTTATGAAAATTCTCGATCTAGACATGAAGAGCACCTAATAAAACAGCATATTGTATGATATTGCCTATATGGAATGTATAGTACGGAACCTATAAACATTTTATGGTTCGTGATATGGAGCTACTGCAAAATGTAGTCAGCTTTCATTTACCAAAAATCAAGACATGCATTTCATTGGTATGAACTCCAAAACGAAGGGTTTTGATTATGCCAACGTCATAGCAGGTAAATAATATAAGATTACAATACGGGAAAATTACCCCTAGCGGTAGGACATGATAAGGGTCTTCTTTCCTGAAAAAAGGAGAGTCAGAAACGATTTTTTTTTCTGAGTGGTAAAGGGTTGTATGATTGTATAAAGCTAAAAATAACGAAAAAAAAAATCTTTGAGTATTAAATGAATGAAGAGGATATTTTGCCCCATTTTTGGGCATTTTCGTTCAGTTCCACTATCAAAACGAACGAATATTTTGGTGTTGTTTCATTTCAGTATCATTCACTCATTTAAACGACTTTTTCATTTTTCTCATAAATATTTCATTTTTTTGTGAATAACTTTCACAAAAATGTGTTGTTTTCGCGAAATGGGTTTCCTTGCTTTATTCTATTTGAAATGAGAAATCTCCAGCTTTATCGAAGTCAACTAATAAAGGTTTGGTTCAGCCGTCGACCAGTGGAAACTGTTTATTACTTACAATTCTGGATTCAGAAATAGAACTGAATTTCTTTTAAATGACACGCCCCTTAGGTTGCTCCTCCCACACGACTGGTGAGGAAAAGAGAGAGTATCATATAGCCAGTACGACCCTGTGGATCGGGAATGGGAAAAAATAAAACTCATTTGGGTCGATCGAAACTATGGAATATTATAACTTTTACAATTAATACCTTTTTTCAACAACATGTGTTCATCACTTGAGGGACAATACTCTATAACATTTTTATATTAGGAAAAACCAAGAGGCGGCTCCAGAATGTTGGACGAGTTTTGTAATTTCTGATATAATTCCATTCAAAATAGGTATATAGAAGCTTTTGAGTATTGAAAGTCATATTTTTTTTTAATAATTCAACGTAGCGGCTCCAAAATATCGAACGAAATTTCTGATTCTTGGTCTGATTCTATTTTGAATTGGTATAGGTATAGGGATTTTTGTGGTCGGATAACATGATTTTTATGTAATGTTTGATAATTCGAAATGACAGCTACAAAACGGTGAATGAATAATTATTGTCCGAGTCCGTTCAAAATTAGAATGTAGGAGTTCTTTGGATCGGTGATTTTGACTTTTTTTGTCAAAATCATAAAATTCGAGATGGTGAGATTTGAGATCAGATTCTATTCAAAATTTGTATCTAGGAGTTTTTGGAATAGGAGATGAGTTTTTCAAAACTAAATAATTCAATATGACATATTTTACGAATGATCTAAAGAAAATAACCGTTTTCAGTGCAATTGAATAAAATCTTGTTTTAAAAACATTTTTCCATTCATATTTATCAGGAAATACACTCTCCACTTCGTCAGGGCTATTTAGCGAGAGTTTCGGAGTTAGTGGCATATTTTTACGCATATTCCTAAATAACTTGTTCTTGTGACTCCCATATCGGCAACTTCGTTCTACATTGGTTTCCGATACAACGGTTTATTTGGGCGGCGCGGCGTTTTTGATGTTCCTTTGTAGTTGAAAAGCTTCAGCGGACTCTTCTTGAACGTTCCAATGGGGCAGCGCGGCAAGATAAACAAATGAAATATTGTCTTGATACCAGGTGATTGTTACGGCTTTGTTTCTTTGGCGGCATTTATATCGAGAATAGTAAACATTCGAATTTATTCACTCCATTTTTTTATTTTCATTAATGCTTCTATGTTGGAGAAGAATCACAATTATGTTTATCAAATTCAAGGACAACTTGCGATTGAGTTAAAGATATATACGAGGAATGATTTCAATGTAAAAAGAATACACAGAGACGTTTGTGTCTGGGAATCAATAATGCTTCCAAAGCTGAAAGCATTTTATGTAAATTGCATTCTACCTGAAATTTTGGACGGGCATCTTCCTAGAGGAATGAGAATTAGGGATATATGCTTCTTGTTGTTGAAGGTAGAGGAAGGAATGTAAATAAATAAAGAAATAGCTAATTTGTTTTTATACCTATTCAGGTATATTAGAATAAAACATCTAGCTAAAACAATGTTTAATTTATTTTTAACAGTTGTATATATTAATTCACATCGGTTGAATTGAATGTTTCACGAGTGATAGATTCTTAAATTGTTTCACCCTTTATATGGAATGAGGCATAATATGTACCTAAACTATGAACTAACTTGAAAGTCAAAATCTGATAACTGGTCATTTTTAATTTTTTTATTCATGATACCACATCTGATTTTATATTTTCGAATCAATTCAAATTAATGCATTCATTTACACCTAAATAGTAATTTTGAACAGAATACGACCATAACTAACAAAATAAACGGAATCCATCTTGGAGTTGCCGTTTTGAATTATTGAAATTTGATGAAAAATTCATCATCACCAACCCCAAAACACCATTCTTATATAGAATTCAACCATAAATCACAAAACTCGTCTGCCATCTTGAATTCCTGAATTTTGACAAAAAAAATTGTCTTCGAACCCAGAAACAACTATACATAGGTTATAATCTTAGAACCCGCCCAGAAATTACAAAACTTTTCCGTCATTTTGAATTCACGAATTTTAACAGAAATCATCAGGATCTCTTATCCCAAAAACCGATTTTGAATCGAATCGGACCTAATCACAAAACTTGGCCGCCATCTTGGAACCGTCATCTCAAATTCATCAATATTGACAAGATTCATAATCTCTGAGCTGGAAAACCCACAGACAAATTTTGAATTGAATCGGACCATAATCACAAATCTCGTCCGCCATTTTGAAATTATTAATTTTAACGAAAGATTCATAATCTACGACCCCGAAAACCTGCACCTACTCATTTTGTATCGAATCAGAAACCAAAACACAAATCTCGCTTTTTTGTATTTTCTTTAAAGACATTTATAATGGAGTCCCCACCTGCTACTGGAATTATGAACAGTGAACTCCTAGTTATCAAATATCAAATCATTCGGACGTCTGCTAGTGTAAATTTTGTTCAACTATTCCATTACATACCTACATATAGCATACATGTCAAATTAGTATGAAACGTGTAAAAAGAAAAACAAGTATCCCATCAAAGTGATTTTGGTCCAATACATTTTTTAAAAAATAATAGAATAGACTGTTTACGTCAGCGTTGTATATTTATTTTGTGCTGCATGCATTTCATGTTTTATTTGACATTACCTTTTATCTGATATTTCAGACGTCATTATCTATTTCTTTTTGCAGTATACTTCATATTAAAATTCACATTCAAAACTTTTCCGAGATAGTTCAAACAGAGTTTGCTGAAATATTTTTTCAATTCTTGATACATTGTGTGACTGGATTCCATTATATTTATTCATTTGAAATTTCCGTGCAAACTTTCTGATTACTATGAAAACAAACAGGTTTTAATCTAGAAATGTAATTTGGAAGAACGAACACCGAATTATCTAATTCGGACCTGTATCTTACGAGAATCGCCAAGTTAGAAGTGAGGCGGAGTTTGTATTTATTTCGTCGGGAGAACACGCACTGCCATCTGACGTTTCTTATTTAGGAGGCTAAAGAATCTTAAATGAAGGATACTGAAACTTTTGACGTCTTGTACTCACTTTGTTCATTTACGTCCAAAACTTTTATTAACTGCGCTTCAAATAATGAATATGTATTGTTGTATTCATATAAATGCATGTTCCTACAATTATTTTTCATGAAATGCAATCAACAGATTTCTCTGATTGTTTGTAGTTTTACACCTATACTGTCCATTCTGACTTCCATTATTTCCAGTTGTACGATATGTACAGCTTGGCAAATCTATCTATGCGTTTTAGATGCGCGAACGATAAACAGAGAGGGTAAATATCCCCTGTCGACTTTACTTGGGAAGGACAAAAATGCACAGCGACTGTTCTACCGCGGACCCAATATTCGGAGGCACAAATACCTAGATTTGCCAAGCTGTATGTTGGTACCACTCTTTTATTTCTATTTAAACATTTATTTTTTCAATATTGTGACTAGTATACAGTGTCCGCCAAAATGATGAAAGCATATTGAAAACTTTGTTATTAATAGTTTCTCAGAAAATGTCATTCGTCATAAAGTTGTTGCAGTCAATTAGACTGAGTACGCCATACCGGTTATTGCCAGTTGTGTGCGGCTAAGCGGGAAACGGCCGAAATTATAATTTCGCTATAGAGTAGATCAAGTGACATAAGTATGAGAAACATCGAAAAAAATTATTGTGAAAATTTCACACCTCTACTTTTCAACCAATAGGATGCCTTAATTTTGCCTAGTTACCAGAGTTACCAGAGACCTTTAGACTTCCGATAGCCAGAACGAACATATTGTTCAAAGCACCAATTTATGCCATGTGCAGAAATTTCAACAGAATATCGAACTATTGCGATATTCACTTTGCTTCTGTTGCTAAAATAGTAAACTTAGCTAGAGTACATATAGAATAAGATTAATCCCGTGTTCTTAGACTTAGAATAATGATTTGGTTTCTTTTCATTATTGGTAAAATTGTTAAATGTATGTAAATGATATAATGAATTTCAACTCATGTTGTCCTGTAAATGGGTTAAACTGTTGGACAATAAAGCTATTATTATTATTATTATAGTTTATACTTTTGTTTTGTTTATCCAATTATCAACTTCAATAACTAATTTGTATACTAATTTATAAAATGTGAATTACGGGAAAATAGATATGATCTGATAATATTTTAAATGAATTAGCTCTTGACAATATTTTGATGAATTCACAGCCTATCGCAATGGTTAACACAATTATGAGACAAGACAAGTCAATCATTTTCATTTGCCATACTCAACAAGCTCAATGAAAATATTGTTTTAGAAAAACCTGAATCAGTTTAATAAGTTGCCTCGAATCATAAAACAAAGCAAAAGTGTTCATTTATTTCAGTCTAAACTGAATAATTTTAATAAAACAAACACGATTTTGTAGATGAAGTTTATTGATCCAGGATAATAGGACAAAATCGTTGGAATTTATTACTGTTATTATTATTATCAAATTTTTAGTATGTATAATCTCAGTTGTTATTCAACTTTGAGTTTTTTTTTCTGTTTTGTTTCTTAAGTAGTATGTTAGAGTCTTGTGTATTATTATTTAGTAATTATTATTATTGTATGTATATTAGGATTTTCTGAATAAACGTATGCTTTTATTCATTTCTTTCTGGCCTTATAATTATTGCCAAGTTCCACATAAAAGCTGATTTATATAAACATGAGTACAGTGAGAAAATGGGAGATGTTTACTTTTTCAATACCTAATTTTAATACATTCCTTTTGCTGCGTTATGTCACCTGGGTGATAATAATTATGATGAACATTTTGAATTAACAACTGGGTATTCGATCCCTATGCTTCATTCAGGTATGTGTACTAATATTTGTATTCCACATTGGGCGTAAATGAATTCTCATCACGGAATGCATTTAACACATTCTATTTGTGATACCGCATGCAACACTATGCAGCACATCCATGATTCATATTTAGCTGCTCCGTAGATTCACTAGGTAATAAATTCTGTCTGACGGAAATCGAAGCAAAACTGACGTAACTGTTGAAAGCTCATTGAAAATTGAACATAATTTCATGATTAAATTTTTTGTTCGAGAGTTTTGAACCCCAAGAAATATAATTGTGGACATTATGAAAATGAAGAACAATCACATCTAGAGACTATGAAATCGAATAATTCCTTCATGGTATGGAAAAACAACCAATGTACACGGTGTGTCCGTGGAAGGTGGCTCGACCGTATAACTTTTTTGTATTTGAAGATGATGGTGTGAAATTTGGAGAATGTGTATACAACATCAAACTGAATTTTCTGCCAAGAGATTTCATGCAACTTCTGGTTTCACCAAAACTAACAAAAACTTTCGACTTTTGATTAAATGAGACGCCTGGTATATTTTCACTTATTTTCCTCTCCTTTTGTCTTTATTCTGAATACAACCATGTATCACTTGTCACGTTGTTTAACCAAATCTTCATTTTTACGAAAGGACCCTGCACTATAGTAGTAGTAGTATTTATTAATCACCAAATTACGTACATTTATGAAGTATACAATAAAAAATAAAAAAATGGGCGATCAATACAGGCAGAAGAAAGAGTTTTCAAACATATTTTGTATATTAATTGATTTTCATCAGCGGTAACATAGGTATTGATGATTCACTTAAGTTTTTAGAAAACTTGTCTGTGAAACATCGATATTAAGAATCCTTCTGAAGATGGCCATGATATGATAATAATAGATAAATCCTTATATGATATAAATCAATAACAGATATATAAAAAAGACACAAAATATATGAAATTTAAAACTACGAAAACTATGAAAGAGTAGATAATGGAAATGTAAAATTGTATATAATGTAAAATTGTAAATAATGTAAAGTTGTAAATAATGTAAAATTGTGGAAGGTAAAAAGTAAAAGATAGATTTGTAAACATGTAAAGAGATATTGTGTTTGAAATATTTGAGATACTAGAATATTGATAAGAATGTTAAACTATATGTCAGTATCAGGAATTAATTCGGCAGAAGTTATTCAAAGTATTGTTATATTTTCGCTTTTGAGCCATTTGATCAGCAAACTTTTGAATATGCTACATACTCGTTCCGTTTTTATCTCATCTGGAGCAAGATTGAACAATTTTGGTCCAATATATGTGATTGATCTTTGTCCAATAGTTTTGTTCATTTTTGGTATATCTAAGTTATTCGCTTTCAGGCGGGTTCCTTGTCCTTGTTGATGCTTTTTGAATTTATTTTTGTTTTGGAATATAAGTATTAAAGCTTGTTTGGAATAAAGATATTTCAAACTCATCAACTCACAATATTGAAATATTTGTGCCGATGGGAAACGAAAATCTAAGTTATAGATAATTTTTAAAAATCGTTTCTGGAGTACCATAAGCGGTTTTGCAGTTGTATTAAAGACGCCACCCCATCCTAGATTTCCGTACATCAAGAAAGACTGGACTAAAGAAAAATGTATACTACGCAAATCATTTATACTCAGTACGTTTTTAATTGTTTTGAAAACATATAAATGGGCTCTGAGTCTCTTACAAAGATAGTCTACATGAATTTTCGATTTGAGATTTTGGTCAATGTGTATTCCGAGATATTTAACTGAATTGGATTGTTTCAGCATTATGTTTTTATTTCTGCTGGTTAAATGAATATTGATGATTTGTGCATTGGGAAAATCACGACTGTTACAACAAAATGAAATGTAAGATGTTTTATCAATATTTATTGTCAGTAAACTATCATCAAGCCAGTTAACTATGGTGTCAATATCTTTCCTTGTATGAGATATTACATCTTCCCATGTTGTTCCTTCAATTAATAACACTGTATCATCAGCATAGGAGATCATTTTGCCAGAAATATCAGTGAATAGCATATCATTCAAATATAGTATGAACAGTATTGGCCCCAAGACGGTACCTAGGGGAACTCCATATTTGATTTCTAATGGGACGCTCAATACGCCGTCTATTGTAACCATTTGTTTCCTTTCATTTAAGTAGTTTCTCATGAGATCATTCGCCAGACCTCTGATACCAAGATTATTCAATTTCCACAGTAATTTTTCATGACTAATGGTATCAAAGGCATCGATGAATACTCCCAGGCAGGGTCGTTTTTTATCTAAATGACCATATATTTGGGTGACTAAGTTCACTATGGCATCAGAAGTTGATTTCCCATTTTGAAAACCATATTAGAAATCTGAAATTATGTGATGACTCTCTGTGAAAGCCATCAAACGTTTTCTAAAAATTTTTTCAAATATTTTTGCAAAATTGGATATTATGTTTATTGGACGGTGATTGTTTACTTTATTTTTTGCACCAGACTTGAATACAGGTTTAACAATTGTTATTTTGAAGTTTGAAGGGCAAATTCCAGTGACAAAAATGGTGTTTATTAAAGTACATAAAGGTTGCGCTATATGATCAGCTAATGTTTTGATAACTTTCACAGAAATTCCATCATACCCCGGTGCAGTGTTTGACTCTTTAATTATATTCAATATATCAGCCTTATCACATGGTGTCAAGAAAATTGTATCGCCCACAGTGAACACATTTTGTGGTTTTATCACATGAGCTTCTTGTCTGATTTCTTGTGCCATTTTTTCATCAACAGTTGAATAATGGTTAACAAATACATTAGCGATATCAAGTTTGTTAGTGATTATTGTACTATCTTCTGTTTTTATTTCTTTAATTCCGACAGTTTGACTTTTCTTATGTTTTCCAAAAAATGCATTGACCATAGAACTTTCGGCTTATTTCCTTATGGAAAATGAGTTTCGGTTAAACTTCCTGAATTTTTGGTATGCTGTAGATTTTGACTTCCTCGGCCAAAGTGTCCATGGGCACAAAAAAGATGAAAGTCAAGCTTTCTGTTCAGAATTTTTAACAGTTGCGAAAATTGACCAAACGCCTATTCATCTCATGAAAATCATGCTTCAATGATGGTCCAATGTCATCTCGATCTCGTTTGCTTTGCACTATTTCGAACTGTGCTCTACAACAGGATGAGCAAAGAAAAATACAATTCTATTAATTTTAAACCGACCAGTGTTCTCTGATGAGAATTAGAGATTCAATCCAGCCTAAATGATTCTCGTTAGAAATGAACCGACATACTTTCTTTATACAGGGTGATTCGAATATAGGTTTACGTCCACCCCCCCCCCATTTTTTAGTTCGGATAGGGGAGAGCATTTCATATTTATACCAAACATTCTTCGATTTCGAGAATGTTGCATAGTTATTTGTCATCGAAATACTGTCATCAATATCAGCATTGGTCTCCGGACTCGTTTGGTGGCTATATACTTTTGAATGTATGGATTGTATTGATACCACATGCTTCTATTTCTTCGATTCCTGTTTGTCTGTTTGTCAGTGAGAAATCTGGCGATTGTTTGACCCACTTTCAGTTGTCCAATGAACTTGAATAAAGCAGGTGTCCATGATTCCGGTGAATTAAATTAGCATTCAAATAATGAAGAATTAGTCCCAACTTTGAGAGGGTTATTGCCTCTGATACATTTTAACTTTCTCTAGTTTCTATGGAAACAGTATTTTCAGATGAAAAACATTTCATTCACCATGTATATAGGGTATTGCATGATTGGAATAGGTACCGCACCCATCTACTCCAAATATTCTTCAACAAGAAGAATTGCCCGATAATAGCCCATTTTGGTCTCCGATGGAGTAGATATATGGGGTATCAATAAAATCCGTTCATTCAAAAGTATTTAGCCGACTTACGAGTCCGGAGACCTTTGCTGATATTGATGGCATTATCTTGGTCTCCCCAAACCTTACATTATATCAAAAATTCATGAAGGTTAACGGATTATATTTCGAAAAAATCAGAATTTTTCTAAGAAACTTGAGCAGTTTCTTTTTATTCACACTCTATACATAAAATGACTACGCGACGTTCTCAACATTGGAGAATGTTTGGTATAAATATGACATGCTCTCCCCTATCCAAACTGAAAAACGGGGGGTTGACGTACCCCTATTTTCGAACCACGCTGTATAACAAAAGATTATGCCGATTCACTTCAACCGGAATTTAAAGAGTTCATTCAGGCTAAATTGAATCTCTTATTCTCATCAGAGAACTCCCACTGGTAGGTTCAAAATTATTCGAATTGGATTTTTCTTTGTTCACCCTGTTATAGAGCACAGAACGAAAAAGTGTAATGAAAACACATAGGCTTTTCTCTTTCTTGAAAACAACATACCCGACTTTGTTGACAAACATCTTAGCCCGAATCATGTTAAAAATGGGCATTGTCGGATATATCCGTTTGCACTCGGTGATCAGGCTGGAATTCCATATTATATTTACTCTTAACTTGGCGATCATGTTTGTTTACGCCCAATTACGACTCATTCGACGTCTGGTCAAATCAAACCATGGGCAGTATGGTAGTCATGGCATAATCCCGATTTTGAAAAAATATTACACTATTTGTTGAAATAGCTGTAAAAATCATTGTTACTATGCAAGTCGACCTTGAAAACGAAAATCTATCAATAATTATTAGGAAAAAACTTGTTCCAGTGTAGGAACACTAAAAAGTAAGTAAGCAACTCAACTCTTCCATCTTGTAATATCTTTCGAGTACCTGAAACATAGCGTCGTTGATACTGCGATACGAGCTATGCCACGAAACATTTATTTCACAGGAGACTGTAAAATGATAATTAGTGCTACATTAAAATTTTTACTTGCGATTATTTTGTAATTTATACTTTAAATTCCAAAATAATGACCAGAAGAAATTCTTATGTAGTACTTATTATCATTTTGCAGTCCTCTGTAAAATGAGTGTTAATGGATATAGCTCGAATTGCAGTATTATCGACGATAGGTAGTTTAGTGATTTTTTTTAAATCTGTTTGACATGGAATTTACTCCACTGTTCTGCAACTATAATAATATATTAACTTGGCAGTTATGTATATGTGTTTGAAATGTATGCTATTTCAGAGGAATTCGTGATTGCGAAACCGATGATATGGACACAGAAGAAAGTGTTTAAAAGTAGTAACGAGAACAATAATCTGTCAGATATTACAAATTAGACTACATCAGCAAAGCAATAGAAGTAGGCAATCCAAAATTTTAATTTGTTTCAAGCTGGTCAGACGATTAACAAAAAGCAAGTCATCGCTCCACCCTGTGAGCAAGTCAAGACTACATCAAAATAGAGCTGTTGTTTGGAATGTCTGCATATACGTCTTCAGAGATACATGTCGGTTCCTATTTAACTCATAAACTATAATGACTCTCACATCAATATTTATACTAGAGACTATTTGATGATTTAGAAACAGAAGTAAAATAATAACTACATGAGAAATTCTCGTTTTAATACCAGACAGACTTGTAATATCGGTCGCTCCATGAGCCTAACTCTACACAAGTTAAGACATTACTTTTTGACAACTCTAAAACTTTTTGATTATCTGCCTAAGGATACCAATTATCTAAATTCAGAAAAAAATATAAGAAAAAGAGTAAAAGAGCTACTAAGGCTCTTACTACACTTTGAATGACTATTTCAATGATACACTTTCAACATAAATTTGAATGCAATCTCTTGTGTATATTATAGTTTATGTGTTAATTCTTATGTGTATTATAATGCATGTATAGCATATTTATAGTGCATAGTATAGTTTACTAATGTAATTCAACAATTTGAATATTTTTACTTTTTTACTTCAGCACTTTCATTTATATCTTCAGTATTTATGACTTTATTCTATGCTTTGTCAGCAAGAATCTAATTTTTCGGACAATAAACAATTTTTTCCGAATATCATAACAATTACAAATCTCCCTCTCTGAACGCGGAGGTTACCCCTCACCCACAAACTATCGGAAAGGATAGTGATGTGCAGCTTTCATAAACAACGTGTGTTGTGTATATAGAAACGACACCTCTATATCTTTTATAGATCGGAGGTGATATTGTACCATCATTAAGGCATGATTTTTTCAGATTGAATAGGCGTTTGGTCAATTCTCGGAATTGTTGAAAATTCTGATAAGAAATCTTCACTTTTCATCATTGACACCCTGTATCTCGAAAACTAGTAGGCTGATTTTTTTGTGCCTATGGAGACTTTTGCCGAGGAAAACAAGATCTACAACATACCAAAAATACAGGAAATTTAACCGAAAGCCATTTTCCATAAGGATGGTGCGGGGTCCTTTAGTTTCCAATCAAGAGAGCTATGAGTACATTCAAAAAGTCTATTCCAGTTTTGAAATTTTGAAAAATATCCAACTTTGCTTGAATAAAAGTTATCCACATTGATTTATTAGAATATAATCTCACTGAAAAACTCTATAAGAAGGCTACCGAAGAAGTTTTCCCCACTATTAAGATCAATGAGAGTAATCGTAGAACTTCAACCTATTCACACAATTTACAACAAAATTAGTTAATTTTTACTTAAAAAAAATTGATATTGGTCTATAGCACAAACAACACATTGGAAAAGTTCATGAAAATTATAAAGATAAGACACAAAAATCAGGAAAATCGGGAGTGTATGAATTGATTTGAGGTTCTTTCACCGAAGTGTATGTTGTTCAGACATCTAGAACATTCGGAAGCCGAATACATGAACATAGAATGAGTAACGTAAAAAACAAAGTAAACTCTACATATGCCACTCATATTTCAGAAGAACATTATACATTTGATTAAAACTACGAAATTTTCCATGATGAAAATAAAGTTATCAAGCTCAATTACAAAGAATTTGTCCCAATAATTCGCCTAATTATTGTTAAATTTTTTTCCCAATGAGTAGTCATCAAGTAGACTTCCACTTACTTACAATGTTTTGCTATCAACAGGTTTTGTGTGTCCTGGAATTGAAATATTAGATTAGATAGATATTTACTACCGCAATCAATTGAAATTGTTTTTGAATTGTGTCTGAAAATAATTGATTGTACTGATAGGCTAGTGCCAAAACGGATTCTAAACGCCTAAAATGAAAAAAAGTAACAGGCAAGAACCAGGTGGAGAAAAATGTAAACACGAAAACACTCAAAATGGTATATAATTTTTTCTCTCTGAGTGATCATTTTAATTGATGGAATATCCACTTTTGAGTGGTCTATGTAACTTGGTGGTTCATTGATCTTCAAGCCGGTTGAAATTGAGAAGAAATGTCTCTGTGAATAACGACTTTCTCAAAATTTTTAATGATTTTTGACTTTCTTCATTATTTTTATAACAACAAAGTAGTTTATTTTAATTATTAATAATAAAATATTTGAACACATAATTACATATCAGTTTTATTCTTTTTCACACCTATTGAAAATCTTCGAAAATATTGAGAAAATTATGATTTTTAAGCGGTTTGATTGATATCTTATCACTGTTTTAGGTGTGTCTCAATACTCCTGAGTAGAGGACAACCCCTGTACGGATAGATAAATCTTCAGTTATTCTTGAAGTAGGGCATATCTAAAATTTTCCAACAAGGGTGTAACTTATTATGAAGGGCAATCTCCAAAGAATTCTTTGCACTTTCATTCAATATGTATCTTTGCGGTCTGTGCTGATCAGCACAGCGAGTGTTATATTGGTAAATATTTCTAAAATTAATTCCTAGTTACTCTATTATAAAGAGGACCACTTTAGACCACATTTCTGGAATGAAGGTTTATGATGGTATCCGAAACCAGCATTTGCAGTTTTTTTTTTTTTTGAAGTTCGAATACTTTGAGAGAGTCAGATGCATTTCCGATAAGAAATGTGTGAGTGAAAAAAGCAAAATAGATGTGTCTGAGCTTAATGCATTTTTTAGTAATCTCAAAATGAAAATCGAGCGGGAAAGTTTAGAACAAATCTTCTGGATGTAAACCGATAAATTCAAAGGAGACTCTGGAAAAATACCTAGAAGTTTTGTGAGCTCATTATTCTGTGTTGCCATTATGTTTCAAACTGTATGCTGCAAACCAATTTTCGGAATTTCCCTCAGCTGTTTTATGTTTCATTTCCTCGTATATATTTTTACGAAATGAAGTGGTATCATCTGCAAACATGATACATGTTGAAATAGCTAGATGGTGGAATGAATCTTTTATATGTGTGATAAATAAAAGAGGTCCCAGTACAGAGCCCTGACTGCCTTCTATTCTCGGAATATGAACTGAGAAGAGCTAAGAGCTAAGTATTTTGGAGTGGAGCCAGAAGAATATACTAAATTTCAATTTCAAGAAATGTTCTGTACTCTCCAAAACTCGTTTGAAAGAACCAGTTATTTTTGGGTATGAAATGGATAGTGGGATTCTGGAAAGAAAAACAGAAATAAAGGATCTTGGGGCAACGTACAATTCACAGTTCTCCTTTTCCAGCCATATTAACAAATAAATAAATGTGAAATCTGCCAATAAGATTTTAGGATTTGTAATCAGACAGACCTCATGTTTTTCCAATATAAATACGATCAAGTCACTGTATTATTCCTTAGTCAGGCCAAAACTAGAATTTGCTTCTATTATTTGGTTTAGAGAATATCAATCACATTTGTTCGAACTGGAAAAAATTCAGAAGAAACTTCTGAGGTATTTATATTTCAAGCAGCATCATGTATGGCCCGATTATAATACTATTAGAACTTGTCATTTGAGGTCCGAATATAAGATACTATACCTGGAGCAAAGGAGAAGCTTAACTTCTATGATGAGTTACGGGTTTATTTTGCACTAGAAAACCCTTTCTGTTTTAATACAATAACATCAGAAATTATCTGTCATTGATATACACTTTCCACTCTGTACGCCACTGTATTCTTCTTCTTCTTCAGATTCCTCAAAATGACAACTTGATCGTTGTCATGTATAGCTTGTTCCGAATGTTAGTACTTACCTTTGCTGTACTAGTTCGAGCGGACATGAACCGGCCTTAAGCTAATGACAGTTATCAGTTGTTCTATTTTGCGGTATGACAGCGTTATTTTGTAAACATACTTTTGGTTAGTCTATTGTTTTGTACTTAGAACACAAAACCGTAACATTCCTACTCTATCTCTATCTTGTGTCATTGAGGTACCTATTTCACATTCGAATACTTGACCTTCTGTTTGTTTGGTTCTGAGATTGAGAGGCTGGCGTTTTCGTGTTGTTTCAGTTGGCAACACTGAATCTTAAGGTGTTCTTTTCATAGCTCCTATTAGTTCGAGTTAGTTACTGGACTGTTCCCACCGAACACTAACGAACAAGAAATCGCCTTGTCAGATATTGACAGTTTTGACTTTGACGTCTGAGAGAGACTCTCTTCTTCCTTATTTGATCTTGATGAGTGACTGACCTACTTTGAAGATTTCCAATTAAAGTTTGATCATCGTTGATGGATCTTTGGAAAATTCATATCAGGAGAGTTTCTCATATTGTTTGCGATTTTTGACGCTATATATTTTTTGAGAAATCTCCGTTCGCTTTGCGGATTTTTGAGGTTAGAAGTCACTTCATCATTGTGTGAAACCACTGGAATGAGAAGCTCGCTATCAGACAGCAAACAGACCATCAAAGCTGTTATCAGAACCCTCCCACTTAATAGAGGGTGCTCCTCTGCGGTTACCACTCTGCTGCGGCTACCACTCTGCTACTACTTTGCTCCGCTGTGGATAGTGCTTGTTACCACTCTGCTACTGCTCCTCTGCGGTTACCACTCTGCTACTACTCTGCTTGGTACTACTTTGCTACTGTTACCTCTTCGCAGCTGGTAGTGCTCCACTACGGTTTATTGCTACTACTCTGCTACCGATTATTGGAGTTCCACTAATGTGATTGTTCCACTGTTTCGTTGCTATACGATTGTCTTTCCACTGTTCCACTACTGTGATTGTTCCTGCTCGACTGTGGTTGTCCCGCTGTATATCTGTTGTTCAGCATTCCTTCGCTATTCGTCCCAGCTGTACATGTACGTTGATTGATTGTGTCGTACCCACTGTGCACCTGTATACACCAAGGCACTGATGAACTACAACCACAATAATTGGTGAACTTGCATGCTTGAGAATATCTACATAGTATCAGATAAGTTTGGAATAAGACTGCCCCTAAGGCGTAAGTATCGATTATTGTAAGCTATCATCGTGACGTCACAGGCATAGCCCTCACTGGAGGTTTCATATTATATATTCAAACAATACCATACTCTCAATCACAGCATTCACTTGAATTCATCTTGGTGGTTGATATTTACATTAATTTCATTTTCTTTTGTACGGTGAGCTGAACTGTGCACATACAGGGTGTGTAACGATCAATATATTTTATTAGTAAGGGACATGACTATTTCTTTTATTCTGGTCCAAGTTATATAAGCGTAAGGGAAGACAAAACCTCTACATATTTATATATTATTATTATACCATTCACAGGTATCTATTGTTTAATATTTTAGTAATATTAGTGCAGTGGGTTGTCCCATTCCATCAGGGTGGTTTCGGATTTTTCACTAGCGATAAATCCGTGGCGCTCCGGAAAATTAACCCCATATTTCAATCTTATCGAAATCAATTTTTATTGTCGAATCCACGCCTACTGAGCTGCTGGGTATGTTAGAGGCGTGACACATCATTGCACATTCTCACTGCTCTCCTTTCCTAAATTTCGCCCCTAACAGATGTTTTTGCACAAAATTATAAATAGCAAAGTAGATTCCCCAGAAATTCTCGACATGATTCCCTTCAATGTACCTCCACGTCGAACAAGATCCTCCCTTATGTTCAATGTTTCAGCGGTAGTCAAAACAACGGAGGCAGCGCTGGTATCTGTACTGAAATTAGCCAACAATTTCAATACGTTCATTGATTTAGACTGGACTTTATTTACCCCCAGCGCTTTATCGTACACGCATTTCAAATCATGTAGTGAATATAGCTCTCTGACCATTTCGTCAATAATCCAGGAAACATATTCTCCTGCAATTCCGGTTTATAACTCATAACATTATAATTATTTCTGTATAGGAATTTAGTAGATGTAAAAAAAAAATATTATTATTTTTAATTTTGTAATGTTATCAGAATTATCCAAGTAATTAGGCTACAATAGCCTGTTTGGGTAATAATAAATAAATAAATAAATAAAGAGTACACCTCTTACACCATATAGATTCAATTCTTCCAATAAAAAATCGTTGAGCTACACAATCAAATGCTTCTGTTGAGTCGAATAAAGTCAGTGCAGGTTGTCTACCGTCTTCGAATCCCTTCACTATGATTTCCACTACCTTGAATATACTTAGCTCTTATGGTGGTATTTTCCTGAACCAAAAATGATTTTCATGCAGCAATTTGAATTTTTCAAAATACATGGATAAACGAATTTTCAAAATTATTTCAAATATTCATTTTATCCATGAACGAAATGTCTTATGTATTGAGATCGCTCTACTGTGTTCGAATTTTTTTTGGAAACACCTGCACCAATGCAAGTACAAGAAAGATTTCTTAACGTATCCACTATCAAATCTATGGTACTTTTCAGTATTATTGAACTCATTTCAAAGATGTCTGCGACACTGGTGTGAACAGAAATGTAATATAGCACTGCTAATAACCCTAGTGGTTCATGCACTTATCCTTAAATAGTATGAAAGAAAGAATAATCCACAAAAACGATTTTTTCTTCCCTAAGTAGACCGTTCAGAGCATCTCCTTAGCCAAGAGTCCCCTATGATTTGTGGAGGTGATTTGTTTCTCTGTTCAAACTTAGAGTCTCACGTGGATGACGCCACTTTGAGGAGGTGGAAACGGTGGTGAGCAAAACTCAGGGCTGAAAACACCCTAATACCAAAGTTTACAGAAGGCTGTGATGTTGAAGATGCTCTGACCAAAATTAATTCGCGACATTTCTTGTTAGTCCCTGATGTAGAAGGGTGGAAGTAAAACAAAACTTAATTAAATATTTTGTTTACAGCTCAAAGTTTTGGGATACGTATCCTATATAAGTATAATTTATGTAGAGGCACGATGATTGCTTAGACACATTAAACAATGTTAAAACGTGAAAGTTTTTAAATTATCTACTTTGATAAATGGTAAGAAGTTTATCCTTTCAGTCGAGCGCTGTACATTAATTTTTCGGGAAGTGTTTTATAAGTTCGGATTATTTATTCTATAACCGGGACGCTTTCGTTTGAGTTTCTGAGATTCAGCAGTGAATCTAATTGATTTGGAGTTCGGAAGTTTGTTGCAAGTTGTTTTCACTTTGGGATTCTTTGCATGGAATTACGGAAACATCTTCGACGAATGGATCTATTTCAAATATTGATTTTATTAGCAATGCAATAATGATGATTATCAACTCTATGATTTCAATCGGTTTGTTTCATGATACAGTTCATATTTGCTTATTCTCCTTATGGTAACGCTCCAACAGATACGGAAAAACTTCTATGATCACTTCTTGGTTTACATGAAGATACGAATAGGGTAATGATTAATAAAAATGCTTCAAAGTGCGTCCGAAGTCACCCGAAGTCACACTGAAGTTAGCTCGAGTTAAGTTCGGGCGACTTCGGGTGCACTTTGAAGCAGTTAGAGTAACTTCCAGTGATATTTTTCAACATAATTCCCACCTCTCAGGTGGAAATTCCAAATATACAAATTAAAATATTGATCTCTACTTCCAATTTTTTGGATCACTAAACGTACCAGTTAGTAGTTTTATTATTCATCACACGGGAAGAAATACCAATTTAGTATAATATAAAACACTAAGAAGAATATGTAAAAACATTTAAAAAAATTATAACTTTCTATATCTAACAGTTTTATATAGTAACTAGACAAAAACAAAGCAAATAAAAGTGAAATGAGCAATTAGAGCTATAAAACTTGAAGAAACTTGCTTCTATCGGGGATTCGGTCTGGGAAAAGAAGTATACTCATATTTGCTACCCGAGCTTTCGCAAATTTTTATTTGCTTTATCGAGGGCTACAATATAATTATATGAACACATGTATAAAGTTAAAAAAGGTATAACATACTGTGCAATGTGAGGTTTTCTTCGATGTTGAAAGTACATAATTAAAATGGAAAAATAGAAAACGAAAAACTTGACACGAAAATTTTTGAAGGACGGATCATTTGTTTGATGATGTCAAATAATGTGAGGACTATACAGAGTAGTAAGTTTCAGGTATTAACATCTGATGTATGATTATGTGGTAAAAGAATGTGAGAGTAAATTTTGCTAAGATTATCAATGTCAGTTTTTTTGTTCATATTATCAGTTTGTAAACTTATTTCAGCCATTTCTGAAAAAAGTCTTTTGTTCAATTTTTTTTCCACGTGTAATATTTTTGTATCATCAAAGTTCATGATATGATCATTATCGAATACATGTTTGGTTAAGGCACAAGAGTTTTCTTTCAAAGTTCTACAATTGCTTTTGTGCAAAGCTATTCGTGATTTTAAATTATTTTTTGTTTGACCCAAATAATTTTTGTTACTATCAAGACAGGGAATTTCATAAACTACATTGGACTTTTCTGTTATAGGATCTTTTTGATTCAATTTAGTAAACAAGTTTTTCAATGGTTTGATTTTGTTTTGTGCAATTTTGATATTTTTCGTGCTTAAAAACATTTATAATTTTGCTGGAGAGTTCAGGAATGTATGGCAAAATTATAAATGTTTTCAAGCACGAAAAAAATATCAAAATTACACAAAACAAAATTAAACCATTGAAAAACTTGTTTACTAAATTGAAACAAAAAGATCCTATAACAGAAAAGTCCAATGTAGTTTATGAAATTCCCTGTCTTAATTGTAACAAAAAATATTTGGTTCAAACAAAAAATAATATAAAATCACGAATAGCTTTGCACAAAAGCAATTGTAGAACTTTGAAAGAAAACTCTTGTGCCTTAATCAAACATGTATTAGATAATGATCATATCATGAACTATGATGATACAAAAATATTACACGTGGAAAAAATTTGAACAAAAGACTTTTTTTGGAAATGGCTGAAATAAGTTTACAAACTGATGATATGAACAAAAAAACTGACATTGATTATCTTAGCAAAATTTACTCTTACATTCTTTTACCACATAATCATACATCAGATATTAATAACTGAAACTTACTACTCTGTATAGTCCTCACATTATTTGACATCAACAAACAAATGATTAGTCCTTCAAAAAAATTTCGTGTCAAGTTTTTCGTTTTCTATTTTTCCATTTTAATTATGTACTTTCAACATCGAAGAAAACCTCTCATTGCACAGTATGTTATACCTTTCTTAACTTTATACATGTGTTCATATAATTATATTGTAGACCTCCATTAAGCAAATGAAAATTTGCGAAAGCTCGGGTAGCAAAAAAGAGTATACTTCTTTTCCCAGACCGAATCCCCGATAGAAGCAAGTTTCTTTTAGATAAGACGGTCGATATAATGTCCTCTTCATAAAACTTGAGCTACATAGTAGCTCTCTTCATTTGCGAAGCGAAAATGAAAAAATATCTATAGCCCTTGAGTGAACATAAGCCTGTCGCAGTAATCTAATCATCCCTATGTTTGCACCATAATTCGATCGATGTGCAACCAAGGAAAGTGTGCTTTATTCACGTAGTGCCCTAGGAGGTACATATATTTTGGCTTCTTCTAATAATTCAGGAGCATCTATCAGACCGTTCAAAATTTAAAAAATGAACAAGTTATGAAACCCTTGCCTTCTGTGGATCAGAGGACTCAAAGTCATCACTGACAGCATGTTGGTATAAGCGTAAGAAATATTCAGCGTAAAGGAGCAGTACGTAAAAAATCTGCGTTAAACTCTTTCACATTTTTCGTTGTGGACTTGAGTATAAAGGCTCCAAATGATGGAAACAAATTCAAGATGAGATCTAACCAATGAAAGGAATTAGATTCTCACTGTACTCATATTAACAAAATCTCAAGAATGTCTCTTTATGAAACACAACTGCTTGAGTGCTCTATCACAGATTTACTCAATGTGCGAAGAGAATGAGAAGTTAGATTGAAATATGACTCCAAGATCTTTTTTCAAGGTAACTTTCTCAATGACAGTATTATCAAAAATAGAGTTGAAAGTTATCTCTTGCACTGTGCTATGGAAACTGATAACTTTACATTTCAAAGGATTCAAGCTAATTTTATTAGCCAAACAACCATGTGAAAAAAACATTCAAGCTCTTTTGGAGTATAAGACAATCATCTGGATTTTGTATGACATGAAATATTTTGATATCATCGACATAAAAGAGGAATTTTCAATCGTATATTTCTTTGACAATGTCATCGATGAATATACTGAAAAGTGAAGGCCTCAGGTGGGAGCCTTATGGCACACCCGAAGTGGCAGTGTATTCATCATGTATAGGCCGTTGCGTCTTTTATTTTGTGTGAATAGAGCCTGTTATTTTTACCTACAGCTTGGCCTAGCACTTGTGGATATCCAAACTGGGTGAAAGTGTTTTGCATTTCATATAAACAAATTTGAGAAGGTGATAAATCAATCAAAAATTATCAACAAGAACTAGATATGATCTTCCATCGAACTCTAGTATATTCGTACACATTTGATTGAATGGTAAGCTCAGTATAGGGTGGGGTTTGAAATTAGACTTTTGTTTTTCACAGGTACTACATTTGTGTATGAATGTAATTATGTCATAGGACATATAAGGCCCCAAAGATGATTTCCTTGCTGTATTTATAATTTCACCTATACCAGTTTGACCTTTCTGTGATAATTCAATAACAAAATTCCTAAGATTATGAAGACCGGTAAAGAAATGCAATCCCTGCTTCTACGAATATATCATCTTCGATTCCATAGTACGATTTGTAGCTTTTTGGAATTACATCTCCATTAGGCATTGTAATAATGATTGGTGATTTATGATAGAATGTCTTTAGATGTTTATTTCTCTAAATTGTAATTTGAGTTTTTCGCTCATAGGTAACTGATTTGAAACTGAATGAACCATTTTTACCATGCCAGGAGCGCGATTTCTATCCTGGGATTTGATCTTGATAACATTTCAGAGAAGTTGATCTCATTACCTTGCACATAGTACACAATGAGCGAATATTTCAATAATTCAATTCTGAAACGCTGTAGTCTACTTGGACCTATTTTGCAAATCGTTTTTTTCATGGTGTTTACAATAGGTTTGACATCAAAAAAAAATTATTGAAAGAACATAAGACTGTTCTGCCTGGAATAATCATATCTTCGTGGCATATTTGTACATTTTCAATATTTCCAAAAAAAAAATTCAACTTGTTCTTGAAACAGATCTTGAGTATTAGATAACCCTTATGTTGAAACTATGTACATATAAATTCCAAAAGGAGTTGCGGAACAACATTTCCACGACGATTCTTGTCATAAGTCACATTTTTTCCATATTCGATACATTCTCTGCGGCTATGATAACGACTACTTTTGAATTGATCGGGAAAACATACACTATATTTTTCTGATTTATAACTTTTTCTAATCTTACTCACTGTGCCACTTTCGTTCCTTACAGCATTATCGTCTGCGTTTTTCTCTTGTTGCTCGAATTGATTATTCTTGCTTTCACTCTGCTCTTGGGTTATACAAAGAGTCACTACTTTCTACAATGGTAATTTTTTCCAGTCGTCACAGAACTTTTCGAGTATTCATCTCTTATTCCCTTTAAAATTTTATATCTGACAGCTTTTTCTTCTGCAGATTCTCCAGAGTCCATAACGTTGTAATTGCATGTTTTAATACATTCCTAGCAACCGGTGAGAAAACATTTGAATGATTCGCCTTCCTTCTGCATGCTTTGCATAAATATCTTTCGTATACCTCGTTCTCCCGGGGATGCACATATTATTCAATTGATTTCATTGAATCTTCTGTCCAACTTTGAGGATTAGAAACCGTTGATATTATTTTCGCAGCTTGTTCACAAATGGAGTAGATATAGCAGATGAAATATTCAGAAGGTGAAGTGACAAAGAGAAATCTGCTAATACTTTCAGTATTATTGCCAAAGAAGAAAATAGCAAAAACGTTGATAACAATACCGGTTACATAACAGGTGAATTCAGTAACGGACTAAAATACTAGATTAGCTTATTTTGGGGTCTGAAGTTGATACAAGGCAGTAGACATTTTTAATCGATTTTGGAAAAAATCATGAGATAAATTTCCTCGCTCCCAAATCATAAGTTTAGTTTGTTATTGTTAGATCTGACTGAAAATTCCTAATGATTGGGATTAAAATAGCAACTGTCTCGTTCGAATTCCATCATCATTCGAAGAGACCGCAAATGTACGGGGCCCAGAACCCAGTGGAATGAATTTAATTTAATCTACCTGAACCATGGACGTATAATATCGTATAAATACAGAAGGACTCAGCATTGCCATACCATCTGGGATTTCAAATTAAGATTGTAGCGCTACCTGCGGCGGACGATGAAGTTTTTTCTACGACATTGATTTATAATCTTACTTTTTCTTCCATATAGATTTCATTGGTTACTTTGTTTATTTCGTGTATTGAGTATTTGAAGCGTGGTGTAAGCCCTTTAAACATTGTTAAAACTGTGATTTCGATGATTTTCACCTCTTATTAATGTTCATTTAACTAAATGATTATTGGCATAAGGATTAGTGTTAAGGTATTAATAGGTACCTTATTAGAAAAAAGCTAGGGATAAAATACTTCAATCGTCTTCTTATAAACAAAGACAAATGGCCCAATTAAAATTAAATTTATTGGAATTTCTGAGGTATGTTGAAGGGACCGAAAGTTCTCGGTGTATAGTAGAAGGTGAAGAAGTCCTCAATGCAGACCATATAATATTATATGGAAAAAATAAATGGAACTCTTCAGTGACAAAAGTGTGTGCCCTCTGTCTCCAGACAAGCGCTCTGTAATCCGAGCCCCATCAAGTGAGTGGAGAACTCAGAATTATAGACGGTTATATTAATATCATGCAAATGTGAATAAGTAAATAAAAACAAGATACCTTCCTACCTTTGTTAATATAATCTTCTTGCTTAAAATAGAGCGAACACTTTTTTTATAAATTTGCTTATTGGTTTGCCAAATCGAACCTTTAATATCCAGGCTTTTCTTCTTGAGATTAAGTCTCGTCCCATCTCCGTTTCAAAATAAACATTTGGGTCATTTTCCTCGCGATATCTTTGAAAAGTTAATTTCTTTTGGCCTAGGAATTGCAATGTGGCACAGACCGATAACCATTGTAAGACGCCATTATAATACCGGAAGGGTCGCTCTACCTGTAAAAAGTCAATTTCTCACCACTAAATTAGGATGAAATAAAAACGGTTCAAAGAAAGGCTCTATATTCATAAAAATCAATGATAAACAAACGATATGAAAATGTGGTTACAAAACAATGTCGCAGAAACTAGTTTACATTAAAGCCTCCAGAGTGCGTATCGCTTAGCGTGAAATGCCAATAGGCTGTGACCTTTCCACAACCATCATGAGCGCACTTATTTGATGAAAATAAGGTTCAGTCTCAAGAAAAAATAGTGAATTTGAAATAATGATGAAAATATCAACGAAAGAATACCGATGAGACTTCGTGAGACTGAAAAACTCGTATGACATACTTCTTTGAAAATTAGGTTCTCAAAGGTTGCGAAAAAAAAAATGCTTTCAAGACTTTCGTTTTCAATGAATGGAAAGCTGGAGACAGTCGACTGGAAAAAAATGAATAAAGAAGTATTGTCTAAAAAATATTTATTTATTTGTGAAAAACAACTATTCGCAGCAAATCCTAGCAGACTTTGGAACACATTCAGTTGAACATTTTATCCTCAACTTTTTCTATGACATCAGCTGGCAACCTGAAAATGAATCCAAATTTTGATAGACATTTCTTGGTCTTTTTGACAACCTTTTTTTAAATGTATCATCCGAAGACCTAATGGAGTAGTAAATGTTCCGTGAGGTGTCTATTTCGATTCTAGGACAGAAGCGCAATTGAAAAAACGCAAAGGTAATGAGCACACAGAAAAAAGCGCAATGTTAAATAAGTCCAAAATAAATATCCATACGTGGCTCCACACGAAAACTCGGCTGCGCCTCATTCAACAAACTTCACGCTCAAAGAAAAAAGTCCTACACTTTACGAACTTGTATCATAAATAGCTACTTCTCATCATCCAAAATTAATTAGATACTGGTTGACAAGTTTGGATAGCTGATTGAAACTCCATTCGAGTGACGTTTCACAAGACACACATTTTCTTCTGTAAAAACCATCTATGATGTAATCCTGGTCACATATATGATGTCAAGGATTCAAAGAATATTTGAGTGAATGTGCCATCGAAAATAAAAATCGACGGGATACAGGATTTCTTTTTAGGATCACCCAATTTCAAAATAATAAATTCATTCCTTTCATTCGCACCATACAATGAAATCAATTCCATTCTTAACTAGAAAGAATAAGGTGAAATCGAGTAAAAATCAACAAGAGACCAACATGCCAGTATTCGAATCTATTCACTTACCCATAATCATCTTTTCAGTTACTCAAGCTCATTTTTCGTCGAACAGCGAAATCGCTCTGCGACTGTTACGGAAAGCAGAATTGATTGAATAAATTTCCTAGATAGAAATAAAGATTTAAAATGCTGATATTGTCCCAGTTGCGAATTGCATTTGAGACGAGCGCGCTTCGAAGTAGCAATCATTGAGTGCATCTCAGGAGCAAGCTTCATTAGTTGGTAATTTGTTCCAATTGGATATGAATCAAGCCCGACTCGAACTGTTGTACACTGAGACAATTCCGTTATTTGAAAATCGAAGATACATATCATGATTTTCAAAGAGACTGGCGCTTGAGTAATTCTCTCTGAAGTTGGTGTTCTACGGATTTGTGCGAGACGGGTTTGCAGTAGATTATCCATTTCGATCTGTTGGGTTTCTTGGTTTTGAAATCGGATTCCAACACACTTAATTGAGACAATACCGGTCGGTTTTCTATACAGGAATACAAGTAGACAGATCCTGTTCCAGATAATTTTTACACATTCTCTTGCTGAGAGATAAGTATTTTGTTTATGTGTAGTAGCTGTTCTATTTTACCGTATTCTACATATTCTACCAGTTGCACATCTGCAGTTATTTACAGTGTGTTTCGATTATATCTATGGCGATCTCAGGCGGTAAGAGATACAATTTTGGATGAATCTGGGCAAAGTTGTGGAACACATTGTTCAGTGTTATTGTGTGAGTAATCCATTATAACTCTCTCCAATTTGGAGATTTTTGAAAAAAAAAAACATATTTTTGAATTTCAGTTTCCTTTTCTTAGATCGTATTACTGGAGATATATAAAATCGAAAAGCACTTTGTCATACTGTAAAATAAAAACAGACTGTTTCTTTTTCTTAAAACCAAATCGGCAATCACAGACCACAAAACCACAATTTCTTCATCACCACTACCAAATTTCTATTTCTTTTTGTGCTAGAAATTTGGAAGGGTATTTACAACTTGCTCCGATTTTTCAGGAGATAGGATGAGGACATAAACAGTCATCTCTTGAAGTGAACCAAATTTTCAGAATTGAATATCTGCTCCATTTGTTTGTAGCGCAGCAAATAGATAACTAACGAACAGTCGTTACCGACCGATGATGAACCCTTTACTCCCATAAACACCTAACTATGTAGGCTTATGGCAAGAACCTGTCAGAAAACAAGTACTCCCCTGGCTAAGACCACGACGGGTATTGAATTAAATCTAACAGCTACTTGTGCAACGTTCCTCAAAACATCAGAGGACGCAATTGCAAGTGCCCTCTATGACCAACCAGCAGAATTATGTTTTGATTTGGACGGGGTGACCACCTGCAGACTAGTTTCGAGGTTGTTGCCTCTCATCAGTGCAAGGGCAGGTCAACACAGATAGCACTGAAGCCATCTGTTCCCCGTCCAAACCAATACACACTCCGCTGATTAGTCAATTCTGGTTCACGAGATGAAAGCAGTTTCTTGGCCGCTCCACCTAGCGAGCAGAGGAAGACACTCCGAATCTCCGGGTTGAGAGATTTAATCGAAGAAGACAGAAATCTTTGGGAGATCGTTTGCTAACGAACAGTCGTTACCGACCGATGATGAACCCTTTACTCCTATAAACACCTAACTATGTAGGCTTATGGCAAGAACCTGTCAGAAAACAACTACTCCCCTGGCTAAGACCACGACGGGTATTGAATTAAATCTAACAGCTACTTGTGCAACGTTCCTCAAAACATCAGAGGACGCAATTGCAAGTGCCCTCTATGACCAACCAGCAGAATTATGTTTTGATTCAATACCCGTCGTGGTCTTAGCCAGGGGAGTAGTTGTTTTCTGACAGGTTCTTGCCATAAGCCTACATAGTTAGGTGTTTATGGGAGTAAAGGGTTCATCATCGGTCGGTAACGACTGTTCGTTAGCAAACGATCTCCCAAAGATTTCTGTCTTCTTCAAATAGATAACTGTTTAGTTGAAACGTATAAATATCATACACAATCTGTTTGGAACGTAGAATATATAAAACTTCATGAGAAAATAATGCCATCCTCTGTTTACCACATATTTACATTCCTCCTCCTTATCTTTTTTCTCAAACCTTCGTTACCCTCTAATGAAGGTCGATGTCCGTCCACTCTGAGTCGATGAGTTCCTCTCTTTAGAGTCTCTAAACTACAGAAATTTCTAATCTTGGGCTCCATATGCCTCCCACTCGCCGAGGAAATGAGATGAAGTTCATTCGTCTCCTTCACATTTGCGGCAAACTAGCGCTGTCTTCTATACCTATTAGTATTAGGTGTCTGCCTAACTTTTAATGCCCTGTTAGTATTCCTAGGCGTAGTGCTTACCGGTTTGAGCCAAACAGCCATGTCGTCATTGACTTATTGGAACCGGTTACTGAGTCTTTCGACTGCCTAGAGCCGGTATTATCCATCTAATGTTCATCCAGCTCTTCTACCGTCGACTCGTCAGGGGCTGAAGAGGTTTGACTTTTTGCGATGCCTAGTACAGTCTCCGGCCCACAGAACGGCGTTCCAGAAACGATTCTGGCGAGTTCGTCAGACACCTTGTGTTCCAGTACGTGTGTTGAGCTTGGTTTGGGATGGCAGATGGCTCTGAGCGCTGCCTGACTATCCGAACAAACATTAATTCTCTGGTTGGTCGCTTCTTCCACGTCTTTCTTCGTAGGTACAGTTAGAATGGCGAACAGGTAGAAGGATCCGAAGCCTGTTTGATAGTCAGATGCAAACCGTCGGTTATAACATATAGGGCTTCCCGTAAGAAGGTGAAGACCTTATATCCGTGCCATCGATCTTTGCTCTGAATATTGAGAGCCAACACTGTATTCCATCACAGTCTATCTTTTGCGCTTTCCACTCTGAAGGTTTACCCAATCTCCTGCTTTCCAGTTTCACGGTTGCATCGATACTCTGCTTCGAGATTTACTTCCTATTTTCTGTTTTTATAGGAATCCAAGCTTGGTGCCTTTCAGTATATGTACTGAACGTTTACAATATTTCTATCAATATGTGAGGAGTTAGATATTCTTCATGAATATGGACAATCAATGAACAGTTGTACGTGAACGTGTCAAACACTAAATACTTTTATTCAGCTGATAAACGGAGTGGTTGTGCAACGAATGTCAGTTTCATTGGGCTAGTGTGATCTTAGCGAATAAGTGGAAAGCAACAACTCTTCTCCACTTCATTTTGAGCATACGGAATGATAAAGAAGTAATAACTAGAAAGCACAATGGGTGAGCACCAATTTATTGCTGTGCAGGTCTCTAAAGACATTCAATTACATGATATGAGATGAATTCGCCTGATTTTTGGAGTTTATGTCTTCCTACTGACTGACATCGGACCAATATTTCGTATGTCATTTTCGAAATGGATGAATGATATATGCCTTATTCTACTGTGACGACCTTTTAGCAGATGTTTCAGGCTGGGGTATTTCCCAAAGCAAATCTGGTATCCCTTGGAGGTGCCAATAAATCCCAAAGTGAATAGTCGATAATGATGAAAATACTCAAACGAAGCCTTACAGAATGAAAAAAAATTGAAAGAAGAAAGTATACAAAGAAAACATGTATTACGAACAATTGTTAAGGCTCAGATACGATACCCAATTCAACCACTATTGCAGCAGTTGATGTCTAAATTATGTGAAGGAAATAATTGGGTTTCCATCTATCTGTATGTGGTATGTGGCGTTGAAGATTTTTTTACTGTTGTTGGTCACACCAAGTTGAATATTGAAGGAACATCATTCAATAGACATAAATCTTAAATATCCTGAATAATGACATTATCCAAAATTCACAAAAAGACTTTTATTAAAAAAAATCCCATAGAAGTGATTTGCACTTCTGTTTCTCAGAAAGCAGCCTACCATTAAAAACAACTCAACAAAGGGATCTCATGAAAACTGCTTTTCCAAGTTTATTTCAACTTTAAATTTCATATTTGAAGCGCATGTCAAAGGCAGTGATAATAGGGTGGTTGCATTTTATTTGCTATCTAATGAGGTGGATTTAGTAATTAAAACATAACTAAACTTAACTATGGATACAATTTCATACAAACTGAGATTGAAAAGTTCGAATAACAGATTCTAGTCAGAATTTACGAGGATTTTCAAAAGGGTCCACAGATATTAAAAACTTCATTCATTCAATACAATCAACCAAGACTTCGAATCCATCAATTCATAGATTACAAAACAATTAGGATTGATTAAATTTGGAATTCATGAATGATCTTTTGATGGTTTCATGTTTTATTCTCATATTAATTTTCTTTTTTATCGTTAGTATTTTACTTTTATAATTTTACATTTGTCCTAGAAGTAGTAGTTCTCATAATCATTATCTACAATTATGTACCGCCTTCTTTTAGCATTAGTATTAATAATATTTATGAATGTCTGTATGCGTGTGTATGTATGTGTGTGTATGTATGTGTGTGTATATCTCCTATTATCAGTTATATATCATCACTATTTTAACCAAGCGACTATATGACCTAACTTTCAATCTTTGTTCCCACGCTCGAAGTCCTGTCCTCCTGTGGGTCTTCTACATTAATTTGCCGTTCATGTTTTTTCTTTTACTGTGTACTAACTTTTAATTGGTGAATGAATATTATTATTATTAATAATATACAGTGAATAATTTGTAGGGTTGTACAATGTAGAAATCGATAATCACAAACAAAATAAAAACGGGTGTGTATAAATGAAAAATATCTCATTGATATCAGAATAATATAACACACCAAAATAATACAAAGTTATAAAATTAGTAATTAAAAGTTAAACTCTAACAAGATATGATTCATATTGGCTAGTGACTGAAGTCTGAAGGATACACAGTAAGAAAGGAATATAGGAGCAAAATCGAGTACTTAAGCTAACAACATATAACAAGATTACTTATATTTCGGACGTCCATCATATTAGTGGTTGAAAGATTTCTATCTCTTTCAAAATTTTCACAACGTTTCAATTGCTTGAATCCGCAATCGTCTTCTGGTGAATAATGACAAAATCAGATGCTACGCGACCTTTTATAGTTATAATTAATGTGTAATAACGGTGTAATTACGCGCGGTCTTGTGGCGCGCGTGGTTTCGCGCTTATTCTCCCTCCAAAACGGTCCGTGAGCAGTTTCCATACGTTTTTAATTTCCACGCTTGGTTGACTGAAGGCACTATTACAGTAAACCTCCTCATCTCTACGGTCTTCAAAAAATTCACAAACCCGACATGCCATTAAGACCAATCACCTGCTTCCGTAACTCACCGACCTATAACCTGGCGAAATACCTCCTACCGATACTACTACCCTTACAGGGTACTAGCGGTTCATTCGTCAAGAATTCTAAACACTTCGTGGACATTATCAAAGATGTTGAACTAGGGCCTGAAGATCGTTTCATCAGCTTTGACGTAGAGAGCCTTTACACCAATGTCCCCATAGAAGAATCCCAAAATCACAATGGAAAACGAATCTAATAGTACCCTATCGTTTCTCGAACTGAAAGCTGAAAGAACAGACACTGGAATCCTCACCTCTGTTTACAGGAAGAAGACACACACAGGGCAGTACCTCAACTACGGCTCTAATCACCCAAACACCACAAAGAGGGGAATCGTAAGAACGTTGCTGTAGAGAGCAATGTCTATTTGCAACAACCAGGAGTCATTGGAGGCGGAAATTAACCACATCAAAAAGGACCTAGGCCGAAATGGATGCTCCGAAAAACTCATAGGAGAAGTTCGGAAACAACTCGAAAAGACCAAGACAACCGAAGAAAGACCACGAAACACCGTTCTCATTCTTCCCTATATTAGGGCTATCTCCGAGAAGATCAGAAGGATCGGAAATAAATACATCAATAGTTGCTTTACCTTACGAAGCTTCCTAACCAAGACGAAACCAGAGAACACAACAGAATCCAGCAAAAACTATATTTACAGAGTCCCATGTGAATGTGGAGATTCCTATATCGGAGAGACCAAGAGGCGATTATCAGTAAGAATAGCCGAACACAAAAAGTGGAATCAACGAGGGGAAACATCAAAATCGGGAATTGCTGACCACGCCTGGACAAAACACCACCGAATTTTTTGGGACGAAGCTAGTGTTCTTCATAGAGAGGAACATTGGTTCAAACGGAAATTTATGGAAACCACGTATATAGAAGCCAATAGTGCCTTCAGTCAACCAAGCGTGGAAATTAAAAACGTATGGAAACCGCTCACGGGCCGTTTTGGAGGGAGAAAAGGCGCGAAACCACGCGCGCCACAAGACCGCGCGTAATTACACCGTAATAACACTTTAATTATAGACCTATAAAAGGTCGCGTAGCATCTGATTTTGTCATTATTCACCAGAAGACGATTGCGGATTCAAGCAATTGAAACATTGTGAAAAATTTGAAAGACATAGAAATCTTTCAATCATTAAGATGATGGACGTCCGAAATATAAGTAATCAAGTTACTACATCGTCTAAAACATTCAAACCAACATATAACAAATATGGATATCAATGGTTGGTGTTGTTTTGCTTCTTCATGATCTCATTTCTAAAAGATCGAATTTTTTTCTGTATTTTTCCAAAATATATTTTTTTGTTTCTCTTTTAAACTTTTGATTGTGTCAGGGACACAATTATGTATTTTTTTTTTGTGGTGTATGCATCCGACCTTTGGGGTGACGATTTTTTTACGTGAGGTAGGGCTGATAAGTTTTTTCTCCGTGTATCATAGTCGTAAGTGGGTCCTAGTTCAACTCCGGTTGAGTGCAGTTTCACGTTAACACGAAAATAAATTAGTTGCCTCATGTTCATGACTTCACATTGTTCATATAACAAATCGGAGGGATATCTTGTGCTTTACATCATGAATAATTTGAGGAACTTTTTTGCATATCTTCGAGTGGAAGAGCAGCTCCCCACAATAGAATTCCGTATGGGAGTTGAATTTCCACTAATGTGTTGTATAATATTTTCATTGACTTCAATGGCAGATAATCATTGAGGAATTTGAATTTATATAGAAATGTTCGCAGTTTTTTTGAGATTTGATAGAACATTTTATTATTTACTACTAGTTCACTGAGTTTTATGACAATTTAAGAAAATATTCTAACCGAGGTTAAACGATTATAGATGACTCCATCCAATTGTATTTTAGCGTCTAGACGACTATTGGTATATAACGCTATAAACCCTGATACCAAGACTGCATTCCAAGAGTGGTATAATATGGAAAATTCACCAAGGCTCAAGTGATGTTGCTCTTTAAAAACTAGGTTGAAGGTGAATACATTTTAAAATAAAAGGCGGGGTACAGTATTGGTAATCAAATATTTAATTTTTCGTTCAAGTGGCATCGATGAATCTACAAAATTCACTATGTAAATATCAACCTAGAACACTGCATTGATGTTGGATGATTGCTATCCATTGAATGCAGTTGCTGAAAACGTGAACTTTGAATTACTTCGGTCATTCCAAGGAGGTGACGATTTTCTATACGTGACACCTTAGTTGAAACTACTATATATCACCTGCTCCCAAGATATCGCTCTTTCTGGTGAGCAACGGTATCAGCTGAATAATACATATGAAGACATTCGTTGTTCGTGTCCCATTAAAATGAATTTCCTCTTATTACTGCAGAGTCTTGAATTCAACGAACGGTGTAGAGGTCTTACTTGAAAGGCGTGGAGGTATTTCAACTGCATTGTGTCGTCTTGTGTAATATTCGCCGGGGAGAATTGACTGAACGAGTGCATTATAAAGGGGAGTTAATAATGGCATGGAAAATAACTGAAGCAATATTCGGAAGAAAACAACCTATTTCACCATATTATTTCAATATAAATTCAGTGGATGGTAATTGCGTTTCCATCCAGAAAACTGAATGAAAACGTTTATCGATTAGCTTCTGAAATAATTTGCTGCTGGAGGTTAATTTCCAGTGAATTGTGGGTTCTGAAATACTACCAGGTATTTTCTATTATTATAAATCATCCCACATGTCAGCAATTGAAAGGGCATTGAAATGCGTTCGATAGTCTGAATGTTGTAATGATTTTCTATTGTTTTGGTGTTTTCACTTTGTTGATAAGATATTTAATATGAGCCGTTCAGATTATCTGTGTCCTTTCTGAAATTCAGTGAATTGAATCTGACTATGTTATTCATCTCTTGAGAATTTTGTGATTGCAGAATATGTTGTGTTCCGACAATTCTTGTATTTGTGAAATCACATTTGTGTTGGTCAACTTTGGTAAGCTGTACTGAAGATGTTGAATAAGAAGTCGGTGGTTTCATGCCAATGATATTCCTTCCGTGCCCTATGATACGCGTCTTCTTATATATTTTGGTATGTCCCATATAACCCTCGCTGTGATCTCTACAAGTTATTATACAGTACGATGCAAATTAATGGAATAAATTCATTATTTCTGAATATAAACATATTGGAAAATTCCTCGAACACGTCGATTTTCTTTTCCGATTGGCGAATTTTTTAACCCCACCCTAAATATATAGGGTTATTCGCATTCGAGTAAAAATTACTTTAGTGATATTTTTAAATGGGACACACAGTGTATTTTTCCATATTTGGTTAGGGATCGTCATTACAAATCCAGTCATACCAGGTTTGATGGAATTATGTCAAACGGCTGCGGAGATATGAGCACAAAACTTCTCCATATGCCCAATGAGTGCGACAGAGACTTTTGACCTTCCGAATCCTCATTGGACATCTTAGGAAGTTTTTTGCCCATATCTCCGCAGCCGTTTGACATAATCCCATCAAATGTGGTATCACTGGATTTGTAATGACGATCCCTATTCAAATATGGAAAAATACACTAGGTGTTCCTTTTAAAAATATCACTAAAGTAATTTTCACTAGAATGCGAATAACCCTATATATTCAGGGAGGGGTTCAAAAATTGTCCAATTGGAAAAGGAAATCAACGTGTTCGAGGAATTTTTCAAAATATATTTATATTCTGAAATAGTGAATTTATTCCATACATTTACATCGTACTATATATATATGTCCTCAGATAATTTCGTGATAATTAATTGGAGATCCACGTCATCCAGGAGCAACTAGGAAAATATCGAATAGCCTACGCCGTTCTGACTATCTGCCTGGAGAAGAAACGGACAGCTGAAGAAGCAGTTTGTAGACAATTCACCGTTAACATATATACAAATCAGTAAAACGCAAAGTCGTTTTCACAATTTATTATCACCATCCGACGCAGGCTATCAATCAGTTGTCACATAGTAGTACATGTTTCGGACCTACATACATCCATCATCAGCTATTTAGGAATTCTACAATAAAAGAAGAACATTGTAACTGAAGACTATTTAGCTCATTATAAAAATTACTTACATGGAGATGAAAAAATGTATAATATTATATGCGTAAATTATTAGCTGTGCTGCATAATAAAATTGCAGGTTGTTGACATATATGAATACAGGGTGATTATTCCTTCTGCTATAGTGTTTTCACATTGCAAATCCGGATGATGTCAACAAAAGCACGGGAATGCCAAACTAGAACAGAGGCGTATTATGCTCACAACACGTTAGTACGTTGTGAAAGAAAACCAACGACTGTTTGACTTCACCCGAAACCAACATAAAACTTCACACTAAATAAATATTTTAAGTAAATAATCAATAATGTGATTAAAAACACAGGAGAAATCACCGCGGCAACTACAAAATGCAGCTTCAATAGTTGTAATATAACCAACCTGATTACACTGTAAAGTCTGGACAGGTTGATGCTCTAACGACCAATAGTGTTGCGAGAATTGGTGGTCACGTGGTAGACACGCGGCAAGCATGCATTGATCATTGTTTACATCGTTCGTATTTGAATTAAGAATATACTATAGCATCGAATTCAACTATCTGATTTTTAAATTATAGTAATAATTTCAGTCGTCGTATGAAACCTTTATTTCCTGCAATATTATGACAGATGAGGGAAGTATGCCTCGATTATACACAGTTCCTTACTTTCGAGCCGGTAATACCACTTTGTTATGGTAACTACGTACGGACCCAAACAACAACGGAGAATATAATATCATCTTGCTACTAATATGAATGACAGTCTGACAGACTTCATGTCTATCAGGCACTATCTGTTGAAGACTTTGAAAAATTCACGACAATGGAACTTCTTTTTCATTGTGTAGGTTCATGAAATTGTCTCAATAAATACTACAATTTGATCTCGTTGATTTCTGACAGAATTACCATCGATAGTATTGCGAGCACTCGTGATATTACCACCGAAAATTCTCTTCAAAAATTGTTTATTGATTTATTCAATTTGACATTTCCAATACAGCAATTTCAATTTAATTAAACAGTGAAACGTGAAACTAAAAACGATACATACCAAACAGTACCAGTGTGCAATAAATTAAAAAAAGTAAAGCGTGTGGATATAACTGCTGTATTCATCAGCAAAAATAAATAAGTTGGGGATAAGTGCATTTTAATTGAAATCCTATTTTTGACAGCTTTTCCTTTACTCCAAATATGTTAAATAAAAAATCAATGATTTATCACAAAAATACCAACAAAGTAAGTTGCTAATTTTATATCACAAAACAATGTCATTCATATCAATGCGTACTTTAATAACATAGGTCTAGTGGAAATCTTCAATTTGAGATTGAATTTTCAATAAGAGATGATATCAACAAAATTGTGGTGTTAACAGATACCATAGGTAGTTTTTGCTCATATCTGTTATTGAGGAAATGTTATATGTTTGCAGGTGGTTATTGCCAGCAAAACGCAGGTTATTATAATGAGCTCTTGCAATAGTGTACCGTGCTCCTTGAGGAACGTTTCACAAATGCCTATCAGGTGTAATTTAGTGTAATGGGGGAAACGCATTAAGCATAAGCATATGAACCGCAACAAATTACAAATGAATCTCATATTCACAGACTGTGTTTGAATATATTTTTAAAATCATTTCCACAGCACCTCCATTCTATAAACATATCACTTTGGGGACTGTTTGATTTCAATAGTCATGAAAGCTTGTGCGGTAGTAGTATTTGTCTGTCACTTTCAATTGTTGAATCAGTCAACGGACATTTTCGGAATGTATGAAAGCAATCGATATTGTTCAATTTACTCCAGTGGACTACATGCAAATGCACGTAACAGTACCTCAGTGTCATCTATGTTACATTCACCTACATAGCTACATCTTGTGGAAATTTTCAAAGTTATGGTAGCTTGTTGGAGAGAATAATGATGGAATATTCAAATAAGTTATGACGGTAACACGAATTCACCACTTTTGATGCAAATTCCCGACACAAGAAACAAAACTGATCGTAAATTTGTAAATAAAAAATATTTCAATCCAAAAGTAGAGAAATAAATCAAAATTATTCAAATTAATTCTAATGTGGAAGGTGAGTAGGAAACCAAAAAATAAACAACTGTATCATATACCATTTTTTGAAATAAAAAAAAAAATTACCTTACATATAGTAACTTAAAAAAAATATAAAGTTTGACGGTGTAGCCGATCGATAGGAATAATCGTAAACACCATTTCAAAGCACAGACTACTCATCAACCCTGAATATGCAATACATGAATAGAAAAAATAAAAAATGTACATTGATGCTGACTTTTATGGTGTCACTGCATAATAGCCCAGTTGGTGAAGTAAATTTTAGACGGAAACACAAGTAATTAGCAATCTCGCTGATTTAGTTTTCAATAATCAGTATATTGGTTGATATAAGAACGAGTGCACTAGTCAATCGGTTTCCTAAAGTAGAAAAAATAATTCGAAAAATATTTTTATTTTCAAAATCCTTTAATATTTTGTGCTGGGATGAATAAAATCAAAAACAAAAAATACCATCTTGTAAGAGAAGTTTTTTTTATACCAAAAAGATCTCTAGAACTTTTTTTGTTAAAGTTATAGTTTGTCAGCACAAAAATCATTTAGCAATTTATGCATACTACGCACGGGATGTCTAGTCAGCCGTGAAAGGACCTATTTTTTAGAACCGGGCGTACTACATTATAATCTGATACGTATTCACGAGATTATAATTTGGAATTTCAAATACTCTATTTTGTATAGAAAAAACGCATATGTAATATATATACGCGTTTTTTTCTAAACAATGTTTTATTAAAAACGAAAAATAAACTATACCATTACGAAGTTCAGATTTTCTACTTGAAAATAGAGTATTTGAAAGTCCAATTTAGGATCAGATTATGATGTAATACGCCCAGTTCTAAAACATAGGTCTTCACGCGGCTGACCAGTGCGTTGTATGCATAGGTTCCTATTTTTTTTGCGGACAAACTATAAGTCTGACAAAAAAAGTGCATGGAATTTTTTTTTGGTAGAAAAAAACTTTTCCTACATGAAATATTTTTTATTTTCCATTATATCTATCCCAGCTCAAAGTATTCTAGGATTTTGAAAATAAAAATATTTTTATAATTTTTTTTTTACTTTAGGAAATCGATTGAATAGTCAACTTTTTCTTATTTCAACTAATGTACTGTTAACTGATTATTAAAAAAAATCAGCGAGATTGTTAATTTCCTGTTCTCGAGACCTCTGCTAACTGGACTATAACTAGTACTTTCCGTTACGATATTCTTCCCAAGAAGTACGATCCTTCCTTTTTAGAGTTCAAAAAAATATTCACCTGTAAAAAGCGTGCGAAATCTAAAATATTGAAACACGCCGTGCTAGTGAGGTTTTGACATTGGCTACTAGTAAACAATACCAAGTTCTCAGTTTTATCATATGCTTTACCAAATAAGCCTCCATGTCAACAATGATTGGTGACATAAGATATCCATTATTTACTTGATTGGATGTAACGGAATGAAAGGGAGATTATCCTGTTCTCAAATCTATTTACAGCATTGGTTTTGAAAACATCATGAATGCATAATCAAAAATAGCAAATGATATACACGTATACATGTGCTTTCAAAGCAGTTGCTACTTTAAGGGCACTCCGCTTCGCGTCACGCAATAAACTCTTTGGGTTTCATTTAAAGAATCGATTGTATTTTTGTTATTTAGTTCAATGACAATTTAATTCATACACTAAAAATACCATATGTCGCGGTATTTTGTCATTATGACAGCGAAAAAAGTTTGCCCTAACTTTTCCAGTGACAAAACGGAACCTAACTTTTAAAAGCATGACAACCAGCATTGTAAACAAATTTTTGATGACGTTATGTCAATTTTTCTCAAACTTGCGTTGTCACAAAAGTATCTTATTTGTGGAAATGTCGCGATTTGGACAGTCTTCGAGTGGATAAATTGAAGAAGCCATCAATAATAATGTGCCTCGCAATGCTGTGAATTCAACTACGTCAATTTGGCGACAATTTTATCATATTTTATCATATTGCTGCCTATGAATTGGCTTGGAGAGGTAGAGAAGCAGCAAATTGTATGGTATTCAATTTCAAAATCGAGACAGACAACCGTGGAAGAGAGACCGGAATAGTTGAATATAACCCAGTGTTTACGAAGACAGCACAAGGTGGAAATCAGAAGTTGGCCGACAGTAAATGTTTGGTAGCAAACACTGAAAAAGATTGTGTGTGTCCAGTAAAATTATTTAAACAAATGGGAAGACGGGGAAACCATATCACAAGTAATTTTTTTTAACTCCAAATCCTTTTTGGCAAAAAACAAATTTGAAAGGATGGTATAAGAATTCTCCTATTGAGATAAATGGAATATCTAAATGGACGAAATCCTCGGTGAAAAATATTGGACTTGATTCAAGCGGGTGAAAATAACGAACTATTCTAATCGAGTTGCCGCCGTAACTGAATTGTCCAGGAGTGGTATAGGTGAACAAAAACTTGTGAAAATTACGGGACATAGCAACCTATCGTCATTAAAACCTTACCTTCAGTAAGATGAAGAACATCATAAAAAAATTATTGGTTTCATTCGTACTACCGACCAGGAAACAGTGACTTCCACCGCTCAAAATACTAGCAAGCAGGAGTTTTTTTCGTTAAATTGCCAGACCACAAAACTCTCATTAATTCATGTCAAGTTTATTTCGACAAAAAAAACTCTGGTGTAATTATAAGTGAAAAAATCGTCACCACGTATAGATTGGGGAAAAATGATTAGAAGTGCTCAAGATGAAGATCTGTCATGATACATTCTTGCGTGGGTCTGAAACAAAATTTCGAATTTCCATGCATGTTTGTCGACCGGAATACTATCATCCCGAATGGGCGAACGCAGTTCTTTCGCAACAAATAAATTACCTTTGGGTGTACTGTCAACAGCGCTGTCATCGCGTTAAAAATAGCATCGCGTTACACGACCTTATTGGTCTCATTTTTCATTTGTTTACGTTAGCAAAATATTGCCGGCACGGGAGAGATATTCGAAGCATAATTCATTGCTGACGTTGAAATGACCATTACCCTAATACTATCTTCACGCCTGTGGCTCTGAAACAACTGCCAGAAACTAATGATACAGTATTTCGCAGTGCATTTCATCAAGAAATGGACTTTATGGGGCGGAAGAGACATATGAAGGCATTTCATCAGTTGGTCATTCTACGTGATCTAGGTTGATAATGAAGTTATAGGTTTGGAATATGAAACTGTATTAGAAAATATACAGGGTTGACGATCAGTGTGGAAATTTCACATTTTATTTCGGTGAACATAAATTTCATTGATGAAGATTTTAGATCACATCGGTTTTTTGAATAGCGCTTGCAAATAAGTAGATTCATTTTCGAGAAACTGATTGCATAGGAAGGATCACAAAAATATTTGCCAGGCTACTAGGGGCACTAACACTGAAACACCCGTTCTTCACCAACAAATATACCTATTACTACTCTCCACCAAAGTCAGTTTAAGACTGGCTCACCTCCCTATTTTACATTCACATACTGAAACCCTCATCCTTCTCTTACATTACTAACCGAAAACTAAATAGACGTTTATATTGCAATACTACTACCTACAACTCATAAATGTCCTTACACAATATATGAACATCTTCAGTTGATGCCTTAGGTGTAAGTACACCAAAGAATCATCCTTGGCCCACTACTGTATTTGGTATATACCTCTTAAGGACCCAGCACGAAAACATATGGGAAATTGACTCTTTCAAATTGGTTGATATTTCATTGAGTTATGTGTCTTTTGAAAAATGTGTGAGATTGAATGATTTTGTATTTGTCGTTTTTAAGAGAATGTATTCATCAAAGCTTGTTAACATGTCCAATTATAATTTTATGAATGATAGTATCTAAGGTTGTATACGGGGCATAGTAAACAAAGCCGTTTTTGAGATTTTTTCTAGCCCTATTTCAGAACCAACGAGTCACATTTTGGTAGGACATCATAGTTTCAGTCTATTCTAGACAATGAAAACGTGTTTTGTTTCTTGATAACTCTCTGTGTTTGAAATACGAATTTTTATAATTTTGGATTGAAACCCTATACTGAAAACAAGACACATCGTTTTTTACTTCAAAAAAAATATATATTGCCAATGTTGAATGAACAATAGATTGTACTTTCTGATGAATTTAGTTGTTCAATATTATCCATCATTCAAATACAGGGTGCGTTACAATTTTTTCTTAGGTCATCTACAATGTTTTTATTGAATATCTCAAAAATCGTCCTGTTTATTTGGAGCTAATTTCACTCACAATAGCGGTGGAAAGGCCGTCAGCTGACGCAGTGAAGATGCAGATTATTCGAGCAATGCACATAATCTTAAATTTAATTCCCACTAATGGCGAACGTGAGATGGGTAATATTCTTTCGTCCTAAGAAAAATCCAAAACATACATCTTTTAGAACTTGAAATTCTAAGATATATGGCAGGGGGAAAACGTGGGGGAGAGTTTCTGTATCTCAAACACCTGACGACCTATTGGAAAACCATTTTAGCAGTTATGGAGGGCGGGCGTTCCGATTTTGAAAAATTCCCCTTTCTCACCCACACTCCTCCAAAGCTACTTAGCGAATGGGTGGCTACGTACGCAGAAAATGTTGGCGTGAAATAAAAGATGTTCAGGAGGGGAAAGCTAGGGGACTGCCTGTAGGGGACTGCTTTTGACTTTTTTTTCGGGAAGTAGGGCAAACAAAAATTGGATTCAAGGTGGTGAAATACATTTTTTTTCATTTTTTTGAATAGCCCTTGGCACACCACTGGGTAATTCTGGAGAGATTTGTAATCTGAACTCTTTTTGATATGACCCCCCGTTTAGGCTATGCGCGTGTCCGCGGATTTTGGAAATCGGAAAAATGAAAAAAATTAAAAGAATTAGGAAAAAAAAATTTAAACAAAGCAACATTCACACGAAATAAGTCAATCTACGGAATTACTTTTTGGTAATGATAAATGAAGAGAAATTTAGAAACTGGTATGTACATTAATCTAGATAATTAATATATACAATTCATGAACTCTTCTGGAAATATTGGTCTTGTTATGGACATAAAGGTAAAATTCCTGCTGAGAATAGGTTACGCCAACTTGAAATTAATTTACACATATCGGAAATTTCTGAGGGAAAACAACAAAAAAATATTTGTTACTCAATTGTTCTTTCACATATTATGGACTTTTGCCACTATATATGTACCTGTGGACAAAAATTACTGCATTACTGCTTGCGATTATTATTCAGTATCAGACGGAGGCAAAGGACAATTTACAAACTGACTGAACTCAAATAGCTGAACATGTATAATCTAAGAATACTCCATGCAACTTGTCTATCCTTTAAAAATTCAAAAGCCTAACATCCACCATATCTATTGAGGAAAATTATTTTCAGAAGTCAAGTGCATAACGTGAATATTCGGAAAGGAGAAATTATAATCATACCTTCTCAAGAAAGAAAATCTCTTTATACATTTCTGTGCCTACTTTTCAGCGAACAGAATTGAGAATCTCTGACTTCTCAAAATCGATTATATCGCCAAGGCAATGAAAGACAGGCGCTCACATTATTGATAATTTCATACTGTTTTTGAATTTTATAGTTCTTCTGGATTCGTTTCTACGTTGCATTTATTCTGTAGTTTATGTTCTTTTCAGAATTTAGTTTTTACTAGGCTACTAGGTTCCAACAGCATCTGATGTCTCAATAGAAGGCTGATTTTATAACCATTTTAATCTCAAATTCACACTGAGGTTTCTGTTACCTGAGTATTTTTGGTTTTTGTTTTGAATTTGCAGTTACAATCATCATTTTGGAGCTGAAGTTGCTTGGTGTAGACAAGGTGGGCAAACTATTCGATTTTTTTAATGAATTATACTGCATATAATCACATTTTCCGATTGTACTTGTCATGTTTGATAGAACTATATCGAATTTCTCTATTCCTAAAACCAACAATTATTGAGTTATTTCGATTTTCTGTAAATTTTCAAAGTCTGCACTAATCTTGCTGCGCATCTTGCAAGATGTGCCTTTGAATGGTTTACAATGCGATTGTGCAAAAACTACATATCGGACAAAAAATATCTTGCGCACAGTTGAACATCATATTATCTATCATTGTCCGTAATATCGTTTATCCAGCTTCGCATTTATTATAAATTATAAGTTTGCGAAAAATGGTCTCTCTTTCAAGGTCTTCCCAGATTTTCTCAGTGGAAAAGGCACCAATCTGGTCATATGGAAATGTTTTGTAGGTTTTCCAAATCTCTACAGTAGTTTCGTTGGCTGTAAAACGATTTCTTGATTCTTTGAGATATTTCCATTAAATCAAAGAAGTTGTAGTAGTATTTTTCAATATTGCTTGTTTGAAAAATTCCACATAGCCATTTTGCTGGGGCGAAGACGGGGGTTTTTATTAAGGTTCATATAAACCTATGAAAAAATTAACGGCAAGTTTTCAAATTCTGAAAAAGACGAGTTATTTTGGCATTTAAATTAAATAATTTGAGAGCTGTAGAAGAAAATCTGATGAATCGTTTTCGAGGAAAAAAATAAAAACCTAATTTTTACAGGTTTTTTCAAGTTTTCCCAAAAACCACTCATCAGATTCCATTTCAAATATCATGATATATCAATGTCATGGTAAAAGATAATCACGATTTTTGTCAGAATTTTCAACTTCAACGATCCCTCACAATTTAAAAAAATTCTGAAAATCTTGTTATAAAATCAGTTGACAGTTGAGAAGAATCGCTTTTGCAAGTGATATTTATTTGAAATTTGAAAGACTGAACATTGAGGAACTATTCATACTAGTTTTCAGACATAAAATAAAACGGTTTATATTTTTAATAATGATTTTCAAAACCTCGGACAAAAACCGGCAAATCACTCCAGTAAGTGAACCCTTTGTAGTACATGAACGAAAAGACGAAAATAGTTCTGCTACTATCCACAAGGTATTGCACAGAATTATTGTCACTGTCATATTTACTGTACATCGTTGTCAATAGTTCTAGACAGCGGTAACCGATGTAATTTGTTTAATTTTTGGAAAATGAAAGTTACTGATAGGGGTTTGTCAGTTCATCAGTTGGATTGGTACGCCTAAAGCCTTGGACTCCTTGGACACAATTGAAGAAGAATGTTATTTGTTAAACAAAAAATTGTAAGAAAAATAATGAACTTTAGAACAAAAGGAGGTCTCTATCCATGGTAAGCCTGGATGTTCTGCAAATCAACGGAAATTTGCAGACATGGAAAAAACATCACTGTTCCTGAAAAATGTGGCGTAGTACACCCATTATAAAACAGAAGACTCCTCAAATTTTCCGAAACTTGCAGACATGATTCGGCACGGGGGTTAAGTTAGAAAAATGAGGCCTCCACCCAATACAAATCTAAGGGCGCTGCAAGTTTCCTGAAATTTTCATACAGGACACAACAAGGAACACTGAATTCGAATAATGAAGTCTCCGAGGTCTCCACCCAACAAAAACCAGAGGCACTGCAACTCCCACACACCAAATTCACAAACTCGGCAGAGGCCACTGAATTCGATTAACGAGGTCACCGAGGTCTCCAGCCAACAAATAAAAAGCGAAGACACTACAAATTCAACCAAATTCGTAGACATGACTCAGCAGAGGCCCACAGTATTCGAAAAACGAGGTCCCCGAGGTGTCCACCCAACAAATTTATGTGAATTCCACCAAATTCACAGACAGGACTCAACTGATCTCGAAAAATTATTTCCCTGCGGTTTTCACCCAACAAAAGACTAGAGGCTCTGTTAATTTCCCTAAATTCACTGACAAGGCTCTGTAGAGGTCGCCAAGCAACAGTAATGAGGCCCGCGAAGTCTACATTCACAAAAAAGACGGAGATACTGTAAAACTGAAATATTTTGTAAACCACTGAATAATAAGCCTATACGAAGAGCTGGAAAAGATAAGAAAAGAGAAGAAAACAAAGTATTGTCCGTGAATTTGGTGATAGGTGTAGTGCTTCCGGTTTTGGTTGGATGCAGACCTCGGAGGCCTCATTATTCGGTTTCAACGTCCCTTGCTGTGTTATGTCAAAAAATTTCAGGAAATTTGTTGCGCGCGCCCTCAGATTTGTCTTGGATGGAGACCTCATTGTTCAAACTCAGCACCCCATACTGAGCTATGTGTGCAAGTTTCAAAAAATATAATAGGAAAGTTTGAACCGAAATAATTATAATAATGATTAAAAAAGGAATTGGATGTTTTCCACCATCATGAATCATGACTTTGTATGTGTCTCATCAATGTTGACTTGTTACTATAAACCTCATGTTCAATGTCTGGATAAAGAAAATAAACCTTTCCGAAAGCTCGACCAAATAACAAAAAGAGTATTATTTTGAACAGCCCAGTATTTTGGCTGCATTGAGGATTCAGTCAACCGCATTTTTCCCCAACTAGGAAATATTATAAATGATCGCTGTAACTATGAAACGCGAAATATTTGACTTTTCATGAACTTTAACGGACTGTCTTATGAAAATTAGTATAGGTCATTTGCGTCTCTTACTTTGTGGGAGGAAAGAACCTCTAGAGCTTCGTCTATTAGATGAGTAATGATTTTGTAGGAATTATGTAAAAGATACATTTGGTTATTGAATTGTGGAATGTAACTGTGAATTTTTCTTTTAGATTTCGAGTATGTATTTGAAATTGTTCTACTGAAAGTAAATAAGCTTCTTGAGAACCTGAGATCAATTACTTCAGAACCCTAATCCTGGTACACTAGTTTTATAAATATGTACATTTGGAGCTCCTTTCTTTCTTGTACTTACATTTTGTGTTCGGAAGGCACTGGTTGAGGATTCCATGCATTCACTCCGAGGAGTAGTCTGATTCTTTCGGTATGTCAGATGGGATGAGTTTTTCCTCCCGTTTCGACACGATTTTGCCTTCTCAATATCTGAAGGAATTTCTCTGTTGCTGGAATAGATAATTTGTCTATGGGTTTACTGTGTGTTTTATTATTTTGTCCGCTAGTACTGTCTATTTTTGGTTTTTTGTCTAGAAGGGGGTGATGGATCTAATATATGTTTCCATTTCCATTGTTTCATATGGTAATTTGCGATATTTTTGCTTATTTTCGCTGATTTTCTGTGATTTTATTGTCTTACTCCTGTGATGCTTGAGATTCTGTTCGCTTTTGACATTAGGTTTTTGTTTAGTTCCTTTTTCTGGTTGTCTCTCCAAATTGGTTTTATATGAATTGTGGTCGTAGAAGGGTATTTTTATTTATACCGGGTGTCCCAAAATTATTGATTTATCGAACAAATACGCACTGGTGCCACACCAATATTTCATTTACTCCTGATCTGGAAGGGGTATCACTGACCATTTTGGACCATAGGGTATTTGCTTATTATTTTAAATTGTTAGTAAGTAAAGTTCAGTGTTTGCGCTCTTGGAATTTGATTATGATCTGCTCTCATCTGTGCTTCTGATCTAACTTCCGCATGATCGCCCAGTTCGAGTACCTGGAGCCTACCCCAAAAAGGCTGGATTTTCAACAAAATAGTAACTTTTCTGCTACTTCATTTTCATCCACCATGACATACTCGAATTACTATGGATAACTATACAAATATATATCGAATTACCTTCTACATAACTCCAGAAAATAGCAGCAATTTATAGAACATATTTTCCATAATACTCAATACTAAGGTCGGTGTAACAGAAGCTGTTATCCTCACCTTTCATGGTGTGGCGTGAGAAGACTTTACACTAATTATGGCCAAGTTCATCATCAACTAAACTTCGCCGCTATTATAGCAGTTTTCACTATCTGCCACAGCAGGACTTGATGAAAAACAACAATTTACGATAAACGACCTAACGACGCCATAACAGTTGATCTTCCCAAGTTCACTATGCGCTGGTCCAAACTTGACGCTTGTAAATCAACTCAACGTAAACAAGAAACAATATTAAAATGTCTCGACCTCAAGGTAACTCGAAAACTTGCGGAAACTAATCTTGTTTCGAATAGCAAAAGGGATGCAATTTATTTCAGCAACGTTTGGCAACATAATACAGATGGGAAGGAAAGAATAAAACGTCGAACAATAAAGTTTGTGGTTGATTTGGTTGTCATCGATTCCTGCTTACTCGTACAATTTGATTTAGTTGAAAGGGAAACAATCAAGTGTTTCATTTATCCGGGTATATCGAGGCAGAAATATCCTCTATTCGTGTGGCGATTGCTGGAGTTTTTACGAGTTTCTACGAGTTTCTAATCAAACTTGTTTGCTCAGCTCGGTGTTGGAATTGGGATGAAACTGCGGTAGATATCAAAAGGATACACTGCTCGTCACATACGTGCCATTGTTTTTGTTACAATGAGTATTTTATTTAGAAGATATTCTTCGTGAGGAAAATTTCTCTGTTTATTTTTTGTGATATCGGATATAAATTGAATGAAAATTGGAAGTCAATGCTTGGAAGGTAAAACCCTCGTTATTCCTAGTTCGTCAAGGTTTCCTGAGGACTTTTAAGGGTTGCTTATAAGGTTGCAGGCGGATGACAGAAAAGAACAAGGTTTTTGAATAAATAATTTTCCGTAGGAGGAGTTTGAAAAACGGTTCCAAAATATTGGTGAAAAAGACAACAAGTACTCACGCAAAATATATTCAATATTTAGTTGAATACAGCAATGCCTGTGAGCTGCTCAGATTGGTACGGAAGGTCGTGAGAATTGGTATGTGCAGTATGAAAGATAGATCCTTGGATAAATATTTACGGAGACAGAGATAAAAGATACTAGGTTAGCATGTGCACCAGGTTCTTCTTTTATTACATGATAATACCAAAAACACGGATTTGTCAAAAGATAATCTTTGTAAAAAACCAGAATTTCAGAAAACACTATATTCACAAAGTTTCATGATCTCATTTTTTTTATGACTGGAGAAACATGTTTGCATAATAAAAAATAATTTTTTAGAAAGGATAAGTATAAGCTAGTTTTACTAGAGTCGATTCGCCTACGAAAGATTAGGTGGTTTGTGGTTCGTTTACATTTTATGATCAGTCGTTGCGATGAGTGGAAAGACTTACTCCAGAGCTACTTAAACGTTGGACGTAGGTGCCTTTAGGGGTGTCTCGAGACAATGGCTACTCTACTAGCTGCACAGAGAAAAAGGAATGTTTGAATCTAGTATTTCGATTTATTTGAAAAATAAATACTTGGTTTGAGTAATATTCAATTCACTCAAACACTATTATATTGGATGAAATAAATCGGATTATTTCACCCAAATATTAGTTTTATTTGAATGTATTCATGAAAATTACTTAAATCAATACAAATATTTGATGAAGTCAAACGTGTCTCACTTGAGATAAAAAATAATTTGAATTGCTTGATACTAAAAAATATTTACTTCATTATTTTATTACACTTTTTTGGAATGTGATTACATCTTATTTGATGCTTGACTCCTATGGAGACAGAGAAAGGGAATATTCATTACTCAAATCAATGGAAATATTTGAAACGTGTATCACCTGTGATAAACAAGAATTCGAATTACTTGATATTGAAAAATATTTGCTTCATTATTTTATTACATTTCTGTGTAATGCGATAACATATTATTTGATGTCTGATTCCTATTGAGAGACAGATAAAGGGAGAAAGAAAATTTCCATCATGACCATAACCAAAGGAAATAGAAAAAAATGTATCCACACTCATTTTTGGTTTCGTTTCCTCAATAATTATAAATACCAAATTATAATTTTTGAGGAAAAGAAACCAAAAATGAGTGTGGATACAATTTTTTCTATTTCCTTTGGTCATACATACCTATAGTTTTATAAACAAACATAAACATATTATATTCATAACCATCTTTTCACGTGATATCGCAGAGAGTTAGTTGAAAAAAAGTAATTTATTTCTTTGACTCAATACTTTTTCAATTGAATTAAAAGTTTTATTTTGGGAATACACTAGGCTGGCTGATTTCACTTTTACACACAATGCTCACTCGTCGCTGTCTTCGCCCCCTGGCATGCGTTAGAGTCACGTAATTAAAGCGAGGTTCGCACTTCTCGTGTAACGGTAACAGATCTTAGTACTGGGGCTGATTGTTTAGTGTGGTGTTTACGAGTGGTCCGATTATTTTTGCATGTATCTAAGATCTAGTCAAATTTCAATAGTATTGATAGTAGTGAAATTATTCTGTTATACTCGTACAATTGATCAGTTGTCCTTTGTGCTGTGGAATGGATAAAGTTGAAATTTCTGGAGGAAAAATCATTTGCAGGAATTCAAAAGTTTTTTTCGAAGGTAAGCTGGTTCTCAATTAGATTCGGGTAAGTATTTTCATTCGAATTTTGATCTTAAATATTCAATGCATTTAATATCTGCTATGTATTATGTCTGATTTGATATATCAAGTACTTCCAAGGTATTCCATTCGACTTGGTCGAGAATTTGATTTGGTTCGATTCAGTATTTCATTTCTTTCGATTCAGTATTTCATTTGTTTGGATTTTGTATTTGATTTTTTTCGATTCAGAATTTTATTTATTTCGATTTAGTATTTCACTTCTTTCTATTACACTACGATTTAAAAAGCACGACGCAATGCTGGAAATGAATTTGTGATCAGAATAATGTCCTTTATATTTTATTACATCTAATCTAAGTAGTTCATGGACATCTTATGGTGTGACAATATAACGCATACACTAAGATTCCATAAACCAAGTTTTTTTTGTCACTATGACATCGACCTAAAAAAACCTCGTTTGTTATTTTAATGTTTTTAAATCACCTAATATGCTATTCAAATATGCATTTCTTGAACTGAACCTAATCACACTTAAGATCTTTTATCGAAGTAAACTTAACATTTATAATTTGAGTGTCCTTACCTTCACGCAGTTGAACTAAAAAAAACTGCCTGAAAAAACTGCCTGAAAAAACTACTCGTCCTACGGACTCGTATTGTTTTCAGGTGCAGTTATTTCGTCAAGTTGCTATCAGCGAAATACTCATTGGAATGTCGAATTTACTTGGACACAAAAATCTCTTGTGTGAGTGTAATTTTCGTTTGTATTTTCTTGCTATTGGACCCTCTAAAAGTTCTATAAAATCGCTCACAGCTATATACTTATAATTTTTCGACGAATACAGTACTTTCTCTGGAGAAACCTGCTTGACAGTAAATAAAAATTGTTCTTTTCGAATATTTGAATGCATTAAATTGTAATAGAAAATAACTGGGAAAAACGTTTAACCTCAGAAAATTTTCAGAGTACTGAGGAAGAATCTATGAATTAATTGATTGTGGATGACATACCATGTGGAAGGAGGAGAATCATCACAAGCAATATTGAACCAAGAGGAAAACACGAGTTCAATAAAATATATAGAAAATCTACCATCAGTTTCTCCAACCCCTTCCATCATCAGTGCAACATTTTCCAATAGTGAAACATCGCTTCCATTTGCCGATTACGATTTAGTTGTGCATTTATATATAATTTCTGTCCTGAATGAATATTTAAGATAGTGAAGTTTGTGCGACATTTAGACTTGTAATATCTTCTGTATATATTCTGAAATTAAATGAATATAGAAAGAAAACAATACATTTTTATGCCACATTATCGGTCATGGATTTGAACCATAGTATATGTTTCCTCAACTGAAATAAATATTTTTTTCATTTGAGTGACTCACATTCTGTAGTCTATTATTTCATATTCTTGAACCAATTCTTTCAATTCTGATTTCACCTAATTATTCATTTGATTCGAAATAACACAATTTTTCATTCAAAACTATGAATTTTCGGATGAAATGAATAAAAAGCAACAGTATTAATGCATTGTGATTATTGCATGAAACAAACCAAAAGAATTGGCTGAAAGAAATTTAACACTCGACTTTATTCAATGGTTTCTTTGTAGCAAAAAATATTTGCATTGAATGTTAAATAAACCTCCGTTTTCTTTGAAATAATAAATTTATTTCGCCATATTGAAACAACAAATTTGTTTGACTGAAATATATTTTGCTTGATTCAATACTTATTTTTATTCTGTGTGGATAGGATATGTAGTCGGTCTGGAATCTTTCCTGTAGCTCAGATACTTGGACGCTGAGATATACGCTGTGGAAGAGTAAACAAAACCAGTATCTTGTGACAGATTTGAGTCACATAACTCGTGATATGGGCGAAATCGAGTACAATACTAGTCTCAGATTTTCTTAAAGGTATAATACAAAATTGAGTAAAATTTGTTTAGTTAAATGTTTCAAGGTTACAATTTAGATAAAGAATTTAAATCAACAATTTAGACATACAAGTATTAGAAAATAAATATGGAGGTTTGTTGATTTGAACAATGTTTCTAAGATGCAACTGAGGTAAAGAATATAAATTTGTAATGAAACCTAAATTTAGAATCTTCTCAAGCAATGGTAGAGAAGAGTCCAGTCTCAAACGAGCACAAGAAAAATATTGCTTTCTACAATTTTTTTTTTTAATTCAATAATTAGGTACAAAAGTGTTCAGGAAAACTGACATGTAAGAAAAATCATAAGAAAATATTGATCTCTCTCATAACAAATAGATACAAGGGTACAGATGGAGAGAGAGAGAGAGAGAGAGTATTGAGATAGTCCTTGACTTTATAAGATGTCACAAAGCAAGCAGATGACTTGATTTGTGTCACAACGACTGAAAGTGAAAGGTTGTCATGGAGAGAGGTTTCAAAACATGTTGGGTTCCTTTTAGCTATTGGCCAGGTCCCTCTATCCAAACCTGGGCAGTGATGTGGAAGAGATCAAACCAAGAGTTCAAAGAATCATGAGCGAGTTCAGCTTTGAACAGATTTAAGGAAAATATAAATTCAAAGCTTTAAACTCACCCATGAATCCTGTCCTTCTAGCTACAAGACCAGTCTTTCTTGCAGATCACTATTCAAGTTCAGGAGAGGAGGAGTACCTTTAGCTTCTAGTTTGCTGCTCGCACCTAGGCTTGCCTTCTAAGAAGATTGATATTTTCTGACACTCAGGAAAACTTGTGGAGGCACTTGGTATCACTAAAAACCATTTAGCAGGAACAGGAACAGGTTTGATTCATATTTCAACGTTTGGAAGATAGAATTCACAGAAACTATTGTCACATGTGAGTCATCAATTTCAGAGGTTAGAAACAATTCATTTATGACATTTCAGGACAGACTCGTCGGAAGAGGGGAAGAAATGTTATTCGAATAAGATTAAATTGTGGAGATCAGAAAATGATTATGTTATAAATTTAAACATATATACGACCTTTCATCTCCTCGTTGTGGAAAATTTATCTTTCCCGAAGGGAAATTCAAAAAGCAACCGACTCTTCGAGTGCTCAATTCAGAAAGGGGCGGAAAAGAAAGAAGTCTTTTCAAAGAAGGAAGTCGATCTCCCTCTCACTCTGTCTATGTTCAGTGTTACCAATCACTGAACAATTGAATAAATTGGAACATCTCAATAACATGTGATACCAACATGAAATAAAAAAAATAAAAAGTAACAAGATGTTTTACATTTCGTAACAAGACGGATGACGAAGAAGAACAATGTTTTTGAATAAATAAGCTTCCGTAGGAGGAGTTTGAAAAACGGTTCCAATATATTAGTGAAAAATATGTAGTTTTTATCCAAGTATGTACTGAATCCAACAAGTACTCACGCAAAATATATTCAATATTTACTTGAATACTCAGATCAGCCAATATAATTAAGAGTCACTTCAACCGGAAATATTGATTATACTTTTAAATGAACTTTTTCGTAAATACCTATTTGGATATAAGATAATGGGGTGTTGGTTCTATGAATGAATACGAAGAAATGGTTTAGCTGCAATTCAGACATAAAAAAATTTAATGAAAATATTCACATAGAATGGTGTACCAGTAGGGATTCAAAACCGGGTTCCTCGATGTCTGGTTTCTGGCATACACCCACTGCGCTACAGGCCTTTGATTCTAAATCTAGTTGTTCCAATTCAATCCCAATTCCATACCCAATTCAATTTCTCATGTTAGTAAGTAAGGGGATGATGATGGAAACATCCATGCATGCACACCGAAAGAGTCTCTATCAATCTTTCACCTGTTTTCAATCCTTGATGCCATCTATCAAGCCAGTCGGAACAAATTTGATTCTTATTCCTGACCCTCAAAAGAATTTATTTTGAGCGAGGTCAGTCTGGTTGCACACCGAATGGCGTTAAACTCAGCTTGGGCATGCTTGGTGTGAGGACTCCAATAACGAGTTTTCTTTAACTAACCCATCTTATCGGCATATGCATAATATAAAAGTATATAATAAAACTGTTTTTCATCCTTAATGATTCCAAGCAAACCTGTTAATCACTATCCGATATTTGAAAGCCCTTCAGTGGTAAATATACTGAATATAAAATATTTCATGGTTTCATGGTTTGGTAGATATCATTTATTATGTCTTTCATTTGTTTTTCCGAAATACTGCTGTTTTAATTTCAATGAATTGTTGTTTATGAATATTGGAGCTATCTAGATTCACTGGTACAAAAATTGGGTAAATTATTGATGCACTGGTAAACTTCGACGAATTAAGTGATTATTTCCAAAGTGTGATATTAATTTCAATTGCTAGAACCGAACCCATTTCAAAACCTAGGGACTAGTAAGCACAAAAGACGAATTACCTTATATTTTTTGACAAAATCTCAATAACTGTGATATTGTATTAAACGAAGTTATTTTTTTTGTTCCAGGTATGACATGAAACAGTATAATAGAATGGATGATAGGGTGAGTGAATTTACCAATTGTCTTCCGTACTACGGAATCTTAATAAATAATATTAATAACAATGATTAAAAATAAAAATGTTTCTTTCACCAGCAAAAATGTCATTATTCATAGATTTTTTCATCTATCCTTAAGATCATGTGACTGATGCAAGGTGAAGTCATCTGTTTGTCATTTCAAGAGAGGTGATATTATCTTTATTCATAAAAAACAATTGAATCTTCTGATGTGGAATTAATTTGGAACACCTATATACTGGTGTAGTCTTTTGTGCTGTGAATGAATATCATAAAATACACAAGGTTTGAAAATTACCTTTGTACACGAGCAAGATAAATTGCAAAGCGAGAGTGCAAAGAGTAATAGTGTTTTAATTGAAACAATAAATACTTCAAACTGACGAATTGTAAAAAATCTTCTAGAGATTCCTTCATTTAGTACTGAAAATTATTCGAAACACCTTTCTACATACTCATTGCAAGAGCGGGGAGCGTTCACCAAAAACTAGAAGAAATGTTTTTGAATATTAATATTGAATATTATATTAGGAAATTGTAGCAATTCTTGAATATTTTATCTCGAGTTTTAAATTTTTGGCATATTATCAAATGATGACTTCCGAGTAAAATCCTTTTCAAAAAAGTGTCTTTTTGATGAATGCGTGATTGTATGAACAAACAGTGTGTAAAACATTACATTAGGCGTACTTGTTTTTTGTAACAATTGATTTTTATATGCAATTTTGAAAAAAATACCACTTTACGCACTGTGAACAGCTCGCAAAACCTCAAATTACGCACTGTCGAAGAAAATTGTTGAGAATTAAGATTGTTGAATGAGGCAAAGTCAAGTTCGACAAAACACAAAAAGTTCTTTACGAAAATGTAAAATACAATTTTTTTTTACGACAAATATTATTTTGTAACAGAATCACGATTTCACTAGTTTTCTGCCTCTTTCTTCGGATAGTAACCATTTTGAGCCTTTTTCGCAGACAAAAACTGTTAGCCCATTTATTCAAAGTTGAATAAATTCGTAGCAAGTGAAGTAATTGAGTAAGATGAATTGATTTTTGTTCCTTATCCTCGCTCTGATAATATGTAACTGATGCCATTGTGCGATTTGATAAGGTTATTATTATTTAGGGTCATATGATACATTAAATATATTTTCTTGTGTAATGACACGAGTATATCTATGATTATCGAAATACAAATTCCTTTTATTCTAGAAGGAAATTATGCTGATTATACCAAACATTGATTCATCAATGCAGCATTCCTGGTTACTGAATGTTAAAATTCTAACATTTTCAATAACATCAATTCAAGTTTTTGGTGGAGGCTCCCTGCTATAATGTGTAGATAAAAGGTTGTTATAATTTCAGAGATAAATGGGAAATATCAACAAAATTAGTTATAGTGCATTTTTCGTTTCTAAGAATTCACCTGGTTATTACAGATATAATATAATATGATTTGAAATTTGAGTCGAATCAAAAATTTTTTTATGGCGTTAGCACTCACCATTCCTAACCCCTTAGGAATTGGCGGAGGATTTAAACCGTACTGATTATTGGATACTCTGCACAGATTAGAGAGGATGACAATCATGGATTTTGATTGATTCGACCATAATGTTTTTCAAGTGAAAACAGGTTTCGACAAGCAAGCAAAATGCAAACAAAAACTATAACACTCTCTCTAAAGAGTAATTTTTACCCCAGTTCAGATTGCCATACCAGCTAATAGAATTCCTTAACAGTGATTTAAGAGATATCTGAGAGAATATTGGTCACTTCTTAGGTTTCTGCATAAACGAACAACATCATAGACCGGGGGATAGTGACAGATTTTGGGACACGATTTTACTTTTTGGAGGGCAGTACTGTCCGTATATCCTCGTGATAATAATGCATGAATAAAAGATTCTTCGTAGGTTCTTCATATTGAAATATAATAATAATATTTTCAAAAATGTATGTGTTTTGGTACGATTCCATGTGTTGTCATGTGTTTTGTAATAAAGTAATAGACGTAAAATACACGAAAAACCATTGGCATACCATCAGGATGGACGGAGAATTCCTTTTTCCAAATACAATTTTACGTGACCATACCCCTAACGGCCTGCCAATCGTTTTTCGAGTATTTAAGTTTTATTATTTCATCACGAAACACATGGCAGTCCGATTGAAATTGTACCCGAATAATAATAATAATTAAAATTATTATTATTATGTTTTAATATGAAGAATCTACGACGACTCTTTGATTCATGCATTATTATCATGAGGATATACTGACAATACTGTCGTACAGAAAGCATACTGAGTAAAATCATGTCCCATAATCTGTCACTATCCCCCGGTCTATCAGCGTAAATTGCAACTTCTGATCAAAAGTAGCATCTAACATTATGGTTTAAGTTGTTGAAATCAATTCCAAATCAGTATTTCCAAACAGATTCAATTCATACATGCAAATTTTTTTTTTTTCAGACCACATTATTATGGTTACTACGTTGGAGGCCTTTTTGGAGTTGTTTCTGAAGTCGTCCTCTATTTCTGATATATTCATGTCTGCAGGCTAACATATACAATAAGTAGATGAATACATACTATTTAGATACTCCAACACATTTTTAGCCTAAGTTCTCAAGGTCTCAAAAAGGATTCTTGAGGTACACCATCGGCGATGTGCTTTTTAGAACTCATATTCTTGCATTCTTTCCAATTTTCATTACTTGTCTCGTATTTTACTTTGCACACGCCGTGTGCAAATCACTTTGCAAATCACTTTGATTTTCTTTTGGTTCTCTTTTAACAACGTCAAAATTCTTCAGTGTCTCAAGTTGGCTCAGTGACTGTCTCGTTACATACCAGAAAGCTCAATTGTTTTTTTGACTTTGTAGCATAATTGTTACCTTGACATTATAAAATATAGGAGATTTATGAACAAAAACTACAATTATTTTAATCGAACCAAAGAATACGTTATATCAACAAATTTTGCAGAAATCTTCCTGAGATTTCTCCACACACTGAAATGATTCGAACCATCATCTTTATATTTACTCATTGAAAGCGTAGGGAGCCTTCACCAATAAATGGTTTCGAAAATGTTTGTTGATACTTTCAGCTAGTTACCTGGGAAGTTGTATCACACCTGTGATATAATAATTCATATGTAATACATCACCACTGATGAGGTGATCAAAAAGCACAAAGACTTTAGGATAATTCTTTCACAGCAGAGATGATAAGCTATAGTTATTAAAACAAGTTCGTGAAGAACAGAACCTGTTAGTACTAAAAGCTATTGACGAAAATGTATCATATACATTTTTTCTACGATAATCATTATATTGATAAATTGAATCAACTGTTGAATTTATTTTTATTCCACGAAGTATCAATCCATCAATCAATCCATTTTTTCTCCATCTTTTCACGGATAGTAGCAACTTTGCTGCTTTTCCGAAAACAAATACTTTCAGCCCGTTCATTGAGGGTCTTATAATATAATAACAACGAAAGTAAATAGGAAAGATGATAATTTCATTTGCTTTTCATATCCGCACTAATAAAATGTGAATGAGGCCAAAGTGCATTTTCATTCAGTGTCATACGATACATATTCAGTGTCATACGATACATTTATCAGAATGGCGTATGTAATACAGGAAGGAATTACAAATTTCACCAATTTCAAGAAACAAATTATGCTGCTTGGAAACAACTGAAGTTTTTGTCTGGTAAAATATAGAGAATTTTTGAAAATGATCGATAAAACGAGTTGTATTTGTTTAAATTATTTCAGGATTGAAACAATTAACAAAACTGATAGATTCATGTTGACGTTTAATTTTGAGTCAACGTTACTTATTTGTTATTTTCCTTCATTCACACCCTTCTACAGCCCTCTACTCAATCCAACAAAACTGTTCCTGCTGCTATAAAAAAATATACAATTTTGAGAAATATCATAATCCTAATCATAATCATAAAATCAAATCAAAACTGTCCATTACAGTAGGAGCAATTATACACTTTCTTCAGTTGTAGTCTCAATCATAATCATAAGAATTTGACCTTCAAATTTGTCAATTTCTAATTTTTATGCTTATTATTAGGACGACGTGCACAACGCGCATGCGCGTCTATACCTTTATCACAAATGACATGAATAACTATTCGTTTTGACTTGTTATCCTTGTCATTTGTTATTGTTTATTGTGTTTCGGGAAAAAAACGAGCTAGAAAAAGGGTACTCTTATTGAAATGATTGAAAAATGTCTCCTTTGGTACAAAAAGAAAATAATGACAGTCTAGGACTGTGACAGTGATATGACTATGATAATAATATGTTGCATAAATTTCCCCTTATATTATATCCTCATACTGTTTTTATTGATTCATTAATGCAGCTTTCTCGTTACTGTTTGTTTAAATTTTAATATTTTTAAAAAACATTATTTCCAGTTTTTGGCGAAGGAAACTAAGTTACGGAGGTTCTAATAATTTCAGTGATGAATGGAGGAAAATTAAGGATTGTGTGCATCATTATCTCTAACAATTCATGTACAGATTGAAAATATATGTATATGAATGCTTTGCAAATTATTGACGTCGTAATGGAACATCCAATTTTATGGCGCGAGATCTAACAATTCAGGAATTGGCGGAGGATTGAAACAGGACTGATTATTGAAAATTCTCGATAAAAATCCAAAAAGGCCTCCAACGTAGTAACCATAATAATGTGGTCTGAAAAAAAAAATTTGCATGTATGAATTGAATCTATTTGGAATTACTGATTTGGAATTGATTTCAACAACTGAAACCAGAATGTTAGATGCTACTTTTGATCAGAAGTTGCAATTTATGCTGTTGTTCGTTTATGCAGAAACCTTAGAAGTGACCACTATTCTCTCAGATGTCTCTAAATCACTGTTAAGGAATTCTATTCGCTGGTATGACAATCTGAACTGGGGTAAAAATTACTCTGTAGGGAGATGATGATGCACAATCTCTAACAATTCATGTAGAGATTGAAAATATACAGGGTGTTTCTTAAGTACGTGTAGAAACTTCAAGAGCATGTTGCTGACGTCGAAATAAGAAAAAAGTTCCCATAAACACATGTCCGCAAGTTTTTCGGTTCTAAGATACAGAGTGTCAAAGTTTAATTATTATATTTGTTTTTTGTGAATAAATACCAAATTATTTGTGATATTCGAGTAAAGTTTGGTATCTGGGATGATTTTTCAATGATAAAATCAAATTTTGTGTTAATTTTGAAAAAACTAATTTCTAATTGAATTTTATTTTATATTAAAAAATCTTGTCATTCAAAATCACTTGCATCAATTATTTCAAATCTCAATAACTCGAAAACAGTTGCTCGCAGTGACCTCTATCAAGAATTTATTTTTTACACAAACAATAATAAATATTCCCCGATACCAAATGTTACCCAAATATCAACATTATTTTGAAATTATTCACAACAAAATAGAAATAAGAATTCAACTTTGACACTCTGTATCTCAGAAACGAATAACTTGCGGACATATGTTTAAAGGAACTTTTCTTCTTATTTTGATGTCAGCAATACGCTCCTAAATTTTCTACACGTACTTAAGAAACACCCTGTATGTATATGAATGCTTTGCAAATTATTGAAGTCGTAATGGAACATCCAATTTTATGGCGCGAGAACTAACAATTCAGGAAATGGCGGAGGATTGAAACAGGACTCATTGTTGAAAATTCTCGATAAAAATCAGATATAGAAATAGATAGATTGCCGATCGTGAATTTCAATAGATTCAAGCATGTTGTTCTTCAGGTAAAAATAATTATTTTTCTGTAAGCATACGAAATGCAAACGAAAATTATCAGCAGTATTATTATTAAACTGCTGAAAAAAAAACAGTTGAGGTTGATTAGAGGTGATCGGACCAGAGTCATTCATGGTTTGATCTTTCATATTGGGCGTTGTTGAAATATGATTCTGAGTTCGATGGAATTGAACTCATTCAATAAAGTGGTCATAACAAAGCAGTGAGTCAACATGGTTCAATGCTAGTTTCCATTTTTTTTCTATTAGAAATTTGTATGATTTTTTCAAAATTCATAATTTCCTTCCTGAAAGAAAAAAAAATGTATGCTTTCAGTACAAATAACAATTTGTATAAATATTGGAAACAACAAAGGTAAAGTTGAAAAACAAGCCAATGACTATAAAGTAATTTGTGGTACTCCTCTTATGTTTCACATTGGACAAACACGTAAACCCTGCAATATGAAGAATAACTGAACAAAAAAAATCTACACTCGTTTGCCTGCCAAGTCAGGAGAGTGAAAACTATGTTATCTGTGGCAAATACTAATAGCATTATGCCTGATAATAATAATATTGACATTCATATATTTGTATCGGCCTTCATTTCAAACAAGAAATTGTTGTGCAAGTGCTCATGATTAAAGACCTTGGCATCCGCATTCAAGCATTACTATTACTTCCACAGTGCTTTTTCCTGCTTTGTATCACAAACAACTGTTGTTAACTGGAAAACAAATTAATTTTTCGCTACCTATCCAGTAATAGAGAACCATAATTTCGAACAGAATTTTGAAATTCCTCCCTGTCGAGAACAAAGACATGGTACTTTCAAAAAGTTTGGAGAGCAATAATAAATGGAAACTTTTTGGGAATTTAATTAAGTAACTGACAGAATTAACGACTCACCATTGGTAAATTCGTTTCCAGGTAATGTTCTTGTAGATATATGTACTTGGAGAAGATAAACAGCTAATTAATTTGCGGAAATCGATTAACTGTCCAGTTACACAAACTGAATCCTAATTGATGTACTGTTGGAATTTGAGAGCAATACTGCAACACTGTGACAACACTTAAAGAAGACATTGGTCAATTTTTCAATGTTTTCGTTGTAATGAAATACTTCATTTGTTTAATACAAGTTTCTTCCATACACATGTTTTCTCACTCTCTTGTCTCCTTTATTCCTTTAGTTGGTGAATAATTTTGTGATTAATTTTGTGATGACAGAAAAGTTATAGATCATTCTACTTCATTTTTATAACATTAAGGCCCATTTCGAATTTTCTGCTTATCACCATAGTTTTGTTTTACTGTATTGACTTTAGGCCCTGATGAAGCTTTAAAACAATGCGAAAGTTCGGCGAATAGGTTGAAGTGCATTGAAAAATGATCTATCTTTGAGATGCTGTAGCTCGCTCCCTATTGATCGTAGAAGGAAAAATTGTAGACAAAATTTGTAACGCATTTAATGCTCTACAATTTTGTATGGTTACTGTTTTTTGCTTAAACCACTCCTTTTCGACATATTGCACAAAAACCGAAAAATGTCCGAAAACTTCGAGGTTTTTCGGCTACCAAAAGTTGTGCCGAGCCCAGATTTAGTCACATTTTTTATATTTTACTCTGTATACTCATTAAAACGAAATTAAAAAATAAAATCTTCTACCCCACCTTTTGTAAGATGAACTCCTTTTTTGGTCTCTGGGAACTGGACTACATTTCATCTCAGACAGAATACAATTTTCATTTGCAACATTAGTGCACAGGCCCTCTAGAAGGATTGCTTTACTCTCTGAAGCTAATAATAATAATCGGTTGGGCTGGGATTTTTTAATTTAATTTAACAGATTAAATTATTAAAATCTCGTGGCTCGAGTAGGGTGAATCCTGCACGATTCACTGTTGCGTTCCAATTAACAGTGCTGCTCCTAAGGTGGCGTATGGAGTTAGTAACAAGGCCTATAAAGAACACATGGCTAATGACCATAGCAGTCGATGCCAAAACACCAAAGAAAAAAAAATCATTACTTCATTTTTCTAAATTAATTTGCAAAAAATTCGAACAAAATCAACTAGTCAGCCCAGTCATGCCCAATCATGCCCGCCACACTTATCATTTGTGAATTTCATGTTTTAACTGTGTGCAAACCATACATGATGAATTTGAAAATTATACCAACACAAGTTTGCTTCTCGGGTAGACGTCAAGATCGGCATGTAGGCAACTCACACATAACTATGGCTTTTCAACTAGGCATGTCCGCAGACGTCTATCTATACCAATGCATCTGAAAATTATGTTTTCTGTACCGGGTCTCGAACCAACCTGCATTTGTAGCTGAAATATAAGCTTATATAACGATAAATTATAATAAGTTACAACGACCTCTAAGTTACTTATCTATAACTGACAACGAACTCTGAGTTTCTTATCTAAATATTTTAATTATTCATATGGTAAAATATTCTTGAGACTCCCAAATATAGTGCAGTTTTCTCAGATTCATTAGACTTTTTCCTCCTTACCGCGTACTATAGAATTCTAGTCGACTGTTATGTCTCTGTCTCTCCCATGAAATCCATCTCATTTATTTGCTGAAAAATTCATCAATCCAGATTGAGTACATAGGGTGAATATGGGAGTTAGTCGCTCCTATTACCGCTCTGTTGAATAACAGAAGAAAAAGACAGTCCATCATTTGGACACCACAAGCTATTGAAGCCTATGATTAGATCAAAATTACTCTTACTACCGCCCCTGTTTTTCTTGATGTCGGACGCATGTGACTATGGTTCAGGCTGTGTTATTCTTCAGCTTACAAATAGGTTGGAACATCCTATCGCTTATGCTTGATAAAAGCTCAATAAATGTCGAAAAATTACGCAGATCATAGCTAGTTAGTGAGGATAATTAACATAAAAATCCTCCACCTAGACTGGCTTCCTGCCCTCCTGTCAAGTCAAGCTAGTGGGGGAATTCTCAATATGGAAATATCTACATGTCTGGCGGCAGACGAATTCGATAGTTTTGAAAGTAACTACACTGATAACATCCAGACCTTTCTGAAATTCGGTCGAATTATTTTAGAGTCAATCACTTCACTGATTAAATTGATGTCTATACAAAATGAGTGTTTTTGATTGTAATGAATCAATCTTCCGCTGGTCTGTCATTTGTTAATTTTTATAAATATTTTTGAACAAAAAACGTGTTTTTTTTAGTGATTCGCTTATAAAATGAAAACTTATACAGCATTCTGATTGCTCCAATGAAAATATACAGTGCGGTCCAAAGGTATGGAATAAATTCATTTTTAGCGTTATTATGTATTTTATGAAAAAATCCTGAAACAGGTCAATTTTTATTGGCAATTTGACAATTTACAGTATGAAAATATTACCCCCTTCTTGCACCCCCTCTGAATTATGAGCACCCCCTCAAAAATTTTAAATGAGAAGGGGGTCGTGTGGCATCTTGTTCGAAAGGGATTTTCATTATCTGTTCAGCAATACTAAGTTTTTCATATTTGGTGCAACCATAACGAAGAACATTTTTTATTAAAATTTAAAAATATTGACACTGTAAATTATGTATCCGTTGAAACAACCTGAAACAGGTCGATTTCTATTCTCAATTTGACAATTTATAGTATGAAAATATCACCCCCTTCTTGCACCCCTTCTGAATTATGAGTACCCCCTCAAAAAATTTGAATGAGAAAGGGGGTTGTGTTGCACCTTTTTCAAAAGGGATTTTCATTCTCTGTTCAGCAATACTGAGAAAATTTATTCTGAATATGTAAAATGTTGATAGACTGAAGGAAATAATGTAACATAATGTTTAGGAAGTATATTTCAATTTGTTTTACAGTTAAATTAAATGTTCAAAATTACCACCATTCACTTCTTGACAATAAGCAAGGCGATCTTGGAATTCTCGTAGAACATTTTGTAGGACCTCAGGGGTTATGCTGTTAATTTCTTCCGATATCCTAGTTTTTAAATCTGCAATATTGTCTGGTCTATTGAAATATACTTTTGATTTTAAATAACCCCATAAAAAGTAATCGAGAGGATTCAAATCGGGGGATCTAGGCGGCCATTCAATCGTTCCACGTCTGCCAATCCACCTATTGGGAAATACTTCTGTCAAATAATCTCGAACAATACGTGTGTAATGCGGTGGAGCTCCGTCTTGTTGATACCAAATTGATCTATCTATTCCATTTGGATCATTAACATCGGGAAAAAGTCTTTTTAATGTAGGCACTAAAAAGTTCATCAAAAAACCTAGATAAACCTCACCATTAATTGTGCCTTCAAAAAAATAGGGGCCAATAATTTTGTTTTTAATGATACCAGCCCAAACGTTCACTTTTTTGGGATATTGTGTGTGAGCCTCACACATCCAATGAGAATTTTCTCTGCTCCAATATCTACAGTTTTGTCTATTAACCGTTCCATTTAAATAAAAAGTAGCTTCATCAGAAAACACAATTTTGTTTATGAACTGCAAATCTGCTTCGATTCTATCCATCATCAGTTCACAGAATTGTTGCCTTCTATCAGGGTCATCCTCATTTAACTCCTGAACCAACTGAACTTTATAAGGATGGTATTTTTCTTTATGTAAAGCTCTCAATATCGATGATTTACTTACATCATTGTCGGCGGCAAGTTGTCTACTTGTCATATGCGGATTTTCCTCAATCGCTAACAGTACATCTAACTTTTTCTCCTCATCCAATGCAGCATTTCGACCTGGTTTTTGACGAGTTTTTACATGTCCAGTTTCACGGTATTTTGTTTCTATATTGCTAACTGTAGATTGTGATACGTGTTGACCAGGGTATTTATTATTGAACATTTCACAAACTTCCGTTTGAGTTCGTGTTTTAGTACCGCATCCAAGCATAATTAAAATGTCTATTCTTTGAGTTTCGGATAAATGAGCCATAGATGAATCGAATACACACAAAAATATTTTTTAATACACCGACGTCTGCCAGCAACTCACAAATATCAAAATAACAGTAGTTTACTAGATTGACATTATATTATTTATGGGTTTTGTGAATAATTTTTTGGTGTCTTCAACGACTTTTTCCTGACTTTTTTAGCAAGACAGATAAGAAAGTATAAATTGTCAAATTGAGAATAGCAATCGACCTGTTTCAGGTTTTTTCAACGGATACATAATTTACAGTGTCAATATTTTTAAATTTTAATAAAAAAATTTCTCAGTTATGGTTGCACCAAATATGAAAAACTTAGTATTGCTGAACAGATAATGAAAATCCCTTTCGAACAAGATGCCACACGACCCCCCTTCTCATTTAAAATTTTTGAGGGGGTGCTCATAATTCAGAGGGGGTGCAAGAAGGGGGTAATATTTTCATACTGTAAATTGTCAAATTGCCAATAAAAATTGACTTGTTTCAGGATTTTTTCATAAAATACATAATAACGCTAAAAATGAATTTATTCCATACCTTTGGACCGCACTGTATGTAGAAAATTGAAATAACAGTAACGAAAAAGACTGGAATAACCAGAAAGTTTTGCGATAAAAAAAAGTAGGGTTGGCCCTTCTCATGAAAGTATTGAATCATGTATACTCTTAGTTTGCACAAATCAAGTGCTGTTGGGCAATTAGTTTATTTTTGCACTTGCAGCGTGCCTAGATTATCTAGTTATTTCAATTTCTCAAACAGATTTTGAAAGTAGAACTTCAGTACAACAAAACGTTTAATCTCATTCTGCTCTACAATGCTGCCAAATGGATAGAAAGTGCTTGTGAACATGACTGAAAATGGTCAAGCTTTCGAGTAGTAGTAGAGACCAGGAGATGAGGTGAAGCGTATCATCATGTAACCTGCTAATTGAAAGAATTTGATCTTCACATTGAACTTCACATGAGTTAACATAAACAATCGATGTGAAGTTTTGACAGTGACGCAGAACTTCCGGTTAAAACGGAAGTGGACACAACCTACCGATTTTTTTCATAGAACGTCCTATGTTTTATTGAATTTTTGTAATATACAAACTATTTTGATACAATTTATATGAAATACTCAACCTTTTTCGAGTTATTACGATATAGTGAAATATTTTGAGTTTGCACTAGTATCTTTTGGAAGGTATATCAGGAAAAGTTTCCTCATTGTATCTATCAAATCTGCTCCAGAATTATTATTTATGATGACCGTCGAGAAAAGTATTTTTTTTCATTATTGAATGAATGACCGCACAACCTCACTTCGACGGTCATCATGTATACTCGCTGTGGTGTGGATTTGAAAGATTCAGTGTTGAATTTTTTTAAGAATAATGCCTTTTTGAAGATACTACCGGAAACTCAAAATGTTTCACAAAAATCTTTATAACTCGAAACGGTTAAAAGAATCAACATAGAGACATATCACACAAATTGTATCAAAATAGTATGTGGATCAAAAAAATTGTAATGAAATACAGGATATTATATTCAGAATAAAAAAGTTCGTTTTCACTTCCGGTTTAATCGGAAGTGCTACTCATCCGACGACAATTCAGATCGACTGATTCTGTTAACTGATATGAATTTACAACTTTTCAGAATTGTATTCCTATGATAACATAGAATTTTTTATGATGAACGTGTTACGTGATAATCTGCTTCCACTTATCTCCCGTTCTCTCCTGCTACTCGACCGCTTACGCGGGCTCTGCTTGTTTTTGACTTGTTTGCAGGCATTTTAACTCATTTCGCAGCAATGTAGCGCAAAATGAGAATTTACTTTTGGTAATATATTTCCACTATCAAAATCTGTTTGAGAAATTGATATCGGACTAACTAGAGTATCCAGTCACGCTGCAAGATAATTTGAAAAAAAATCAAACTGCAGTTGTGCCAAAAACCTCTATTTGTTCGTATTTCAATTGTCTACAATTTTTCTTGTCGGAGCAATCAGATTGCTTTATTTCTTTTTATTTCATAACCAAAACACAAAAAACACGTTTTTTACATGAAAATTAATTATTGAATTGAATGGAAAGTAAAGAAAATTATATAAAAGAAAAACACCCAATAGTTTGCCTATTTGATATCTCTGGTTATGTTGAATTTTAATGCATATGGTTCATCCTGAATACGGAAAGACTTTAGTCTCAGTGTAAAATAGACATTTAGGTAAAAATATTGTTTATTGGCACAAAATTTTGATGCAGTAATAGCAAAATATTCAGACATCCTGTTGAATAAATAAGAGAAAAAATGAATGATATAATGAAAAAAGAGCCTGACATAAAACTGAAAAGAATCACTTTGTTAATAGGCAAAATTGGGTAGATATAGAAAATGTACATAAAGACAGTGCAGAAGTCAAATTAAATAAATAAAAGATCAGTGATGTTAAATAAAAACTTATGATTGTTCAAGAAGAAAGGAAAATTTGAAGAGAGGTTGCCAAGGAGAGGAATCGAGAGAAGAGTAAAAATCAAAATCAAGAAGAAATAGATACAAAAATTATAGGAAGAAATAAAAGGAAAACTTATTGAAAAACTAGTATATAACCACAAATTCAGATAGAAACCCGAAAAAACCAGTTACTATACAGGAGAAGAAACAGAAATAGATATCCATAAATCGGCTAATTGGACAAGTAAAAGTACATACCTGAAGACGACAATTGTATCCTAAAGTTGAATTCACAGGAAAACTAGTATCAAGGTATTTATAAAATATCACAATACTTTGGCTCCAATTTGTACGAGTTTTGAAGCAGAGCAGAGCAGCATGACAGACTTCATATGAAACTATTTCAACTGTGTGGAACCATTTTCAAATTAATCATTGACTTAATTCAACGATTTCCACGAACTATCATGATAAAATTGATATCAAAACGAAAAATATTTAGTTTAACCATAACCTTTTTTTGATGAAGGTGTCATCTATCGTACGTTGTCAGAATTTCTAAACATGAAACAATTTCTATAGTTGATTAGTTAGAATCATATAGGGCAGATAATTTATTTAAGAAAACATTTGGAGCATAGAAAATGATAGGTTTGTTGTTAGGTAGTTTTTCATGATATTTCAATAAACAACAAAAATAACAGTTTCAGTTTTGTGGAAAGGTATATTTCCAATAGTTTCCATTCAGAGTTTTCAAATATTAAAATTTATAAAAACAAATATGACTATCATTTTTGATTGGTACAAGATTTTTTTTTATATTTTTCAATTTATGTTCATGGCAGTCCACATTCGAGAATCAAACTGAAAGCACATTCGAGAATCAAACTGAAAGCAGGTACTTCTTGTTTCACCGACTGAGCTGGAAGAAAGTAGAAATGAGTAAGGAAAAAGAGGAATGAGGTAAAATTGGTGAATGAAGGTGAGAGCTAGAGCAAATTTGATGAAATAGAGTTTCAAGATAAGAATAAAGGATTCATTCTATTTCTTTAACAAGAACATGCTGAGACTACCCATTCCATCATCAAATTTGATCAAAAATTCAATAATATATAATGCTGCCAAATTATATAAACATCTTCCGACAAGCATCAAGGATATTCAATCGATTGATCGGTTTAGTCAGGCTGTTAAGCAAGTTCTTATTGAACAGGTATTTTATAGTGCTCAAGAGTACATTGACAAATGTATGGATGGCATACAGATATAAAATTAAATGTTAAATTTTCAACTATTGTGTACATACATTGTAAATATTCTCCATGTTCACTTAAATAGTGTAATGGCTACGGTTTCATCCATTTTATTGTCGTATTTATTTATTTATTCATTGATTTATGTTTACATATTTGATTCATAACTCCTATACAGTTTTTGAAGTGTGACTATTCTTTTATACAAGATGGGTGTATCTATGGGTGTGTATGAGTATGTATATATGCGTATGTCTATATATTTACACACATTTCATTTATAATTCTATTTTATATGTTTGTTGCTCATCAATAGCACCTATGTTGTTCCAGACTTTTTTTGTATTATCATAACATTATTTATTTATTATTTATTATGGCTTTGTCAACGAGATGATGTTCATCTTTCGACAATAAAGTATATTTTGGTTGATTGATTGATTGATAATAAACAATAATTTTTTATGAATATCAGCTCATTATATCATATCGAATGGCGCTCAACAGGTTTATTGTATTTAAATGTTCATAACAAATTAATGAATGACAGCTGCGAATAAATAACATAACAAAATATAACTACGGATTGTCTTTCATGTTATGTCACTGCCGGTTTCCAACTAGTATTCCTGTTGAAAAATCATTCATTTTGTGCTCTATCGGTTGGTGGGAAGGAAATGCTTATGATCTTCGGTATAGTTCCTCCATAGTCGTAAGGAAACTACGTATCGACATAATTATTCTCTTCCTGAAACCATCACAACCTAATTATTGCAGTCAGTCATCCAAAATAACGAGGCTTCTATGAATCTATATATATATCTATATATCCACTATAATTGAATCATCTCGTTCAAGGATCACACAGCTGTCTTAACAAATGTTTGACTATCTAGGAGCGAATTTCAACTTTACCACATGTGCCGCTCGGAACACTGACTTGCGAGATGTTTTAGGCCGAGTACACACGGAGTTCATGCATATTCATAGTCGGGTAGGTTTTCGATATTATAGGTGTGGGAGACGAGTTTATTCCTGTGTAATAACTCTAGAGAAAACGGGTAATGAGGAAATTGGGGTTGCGGCTTCTGTTATGGCATACACGTGATTAATATTCTCCTAGCACCCATAAAGGGATCTCGATAGCAAGAGGTGTTCGGCGTGAGTTAAATTTTATGATTCAAGGAACATAGTTTCCGTGGTAGTTCTAATTTACCGTGTAAATTTTTTCTTTCTCGGAGTAATTCGGAATGCAGTTGAGAGTATTCTTCTTGGAATTCTTGCCTTCATAATTGTTGTTTACCTAACGAGTACTGATAGTTATACGTGACCGGCAGCGACTCTTCCCATGCATACGAGATTCAGAATTGATGTTTCCAGGAAAAGAGCCCGGAAGTTTTTTTTCTAAGGTATTATCGGATTGCTGTTGATACTGTTGATACTGGTTACTGCTCCAACGCCAACCAAACCCTCATAGACGACGAAGTCGACGACCTAATCTTTTTAAATTTTTCTGCTCCTAAAAGGAAAACTAATAATGCAATCTGGTTTCTCCAATGGAAAGAATTTCTGATAACTGAAACACGAACAAAATGGAATGTTTTAAGACCCGATCAGATCATTAGTACCGGAGGAAAACCGAAAAAACTGGAAAATTTTACGATTTTTCAAAAAATTCATAAGTTTGCCATTTTTCAAGAAATAGGGTTGGCCCTCATTTTGAAAGTTTGAATCATGTGTACTTTATGTGTGCTAATACAAGCTCTAACGGATCATTAGTTTTGGCTCAATTGCAATTTGAATCTTTTTTTGCACTATCATGCAGCGTGTGATGCTCTAGTGATAGACCGATTTCAATTCCTAGAACTGATTTTTAAAGTAGAAGTACAGTACCGCAAAATGTATATTCTCATTTTGTGCTAAAATGCTGCGAAATGAGTGAAAAATGCTTGCAAACATGACTCATAACGGCTGAGCTGGTAGAAGCGGTAGAGAGGAAGGAGAGAGCGAAAGATGAGGGGAAGCGTATTATCCATAGATATAAATATAATATACTTATTCTAGAATGCTTATCTCATATGTCAAAAGTGTTGTAAAAATTTCGGATTAGGGTTTTCTCAAACAAACGCGGGAACGCGGGAACGCGGGAACGCGGGAACGCGGGAGCGGGAGCGGGAGCGGGAGTGGGAGCGGGAGCGGGAGCGGGAGCGGGAGCGGGAGCGGGAGCGGGAGCGGGAGCGGGAGCGGGAGCGGGAGCGGGAGCGGGAGCGGGAGCGGGAGCGGGAGCGGGAGCGGGAGCGGGAGCGGGAGCGGGAGCGGGAGCGGGAGCGGGAGCGGGAGCGGGAGCGGGAGCGGGAGCGGGAGCGGGAGCGGGAGCGGGAGCGGGAGCGGGAGCGGGAGCGGGAGCGGGAGCGGGAGCGGGAGCGGGAGCGGGAGCGGGAGCGGGAGCGGGAGCGGGAGCGGGAGCGGGAGCGGGAGCGGGAGCGGGAGCGGGAGCGGGAGCGGGAGCGGGAGCGGGAGCGGGAGCGGGAGCGGGAGCGGGAGCGGGAGCGGGAGCGGGAGCGGGAGCGGGAGCGGGAGCGGGAGCGGGAGCGGGAGCGGGAGCGGGAGCGGGAGCGGGAGCGGGAGCGGGAGCGGGAGCGTGAGCGGGAGCGGGAGCGGGAGCGGGAGCGGGAGCGGGAGCGGGAGCGGGAGCGGGAGCGGAAGCGGGAGCGGGAGCGGGAGCGGGAGCGGGAGCGGGAGCGGGAGCGGGAGCGGGAGCGGGAGCGGGAGCGGGAGCGGGAGCGGGAGCGGGAGCGGGAGCGGGAGCGGGAGCGGGAGCGGGAGCGGGAGCGGGAGCGGGAGCGGGAGCGGGAGCGGGAGCGGGAGCGGGAGCGGGAGCGGGAGCGGGAGCGGGAGCGGGAGCGGGAGCGTGAGCGAGATGAATCCAAGGCTAAATTCTATTTTGGGACATACCGGTGTGATTATTCGTATTCCGAAAAGCATAAAAGGAACGAAATATATATGGTTTACTACGTATACTGGTTTTCTAGCAATTCGGACGGTTCCAAAGTTCCGTTCCCGTTCCCGCTCCCGCGTTCACGCTTTGGTTTGACAGAACCTTTAGTCCGCAATGCGCATGTGCGTCATTAGTGTTTTTTGTACCAGGTCCGGTTTTAGTAAAATATTATGGTACTGGTGAAGATTAACAAATGTTAATTCTGAATCTCGGTAAATAAGGTATTGGAAAACACAGTGTACTCATATCTGCTATTTAGCCGATTTGAATACATCCCATCAAATATTTATGATCACAAATATTCAGCAAAGGCCAACAGAAAGTAGAGTACTGTTATTATTATTATTTATCGCTCTGAAGTGACTCATTGATTTTTGGTATCGCAATCACTTTTCAGCTGAAGATAAACTCAACAAAAACTACGGAACCACTCCAAGTAGTCGATCGAATTTCAAGCAGGCACTAGATTGGAAAATAAATTAAAAGTACAAGAAACTACGAGAATTGATTTCAGCTAATATTATTAATAATTTAAACTCAAATTTGTATTTATAAAACTGGATGCGTCCATATTCTAAGAAGCTCAAGGTTTTCTTTTCATAGAACGATTCATGTCAAAATATGTAACTGCATTTAATTTCAATTAAAATAATCTGAAGAGATTAACATACTATTTCTACGATTATTACCTTGGTGTAATTTCCATAATGGAGGTTTATGAAAAAGTGAGACCAAAAGTATTATTCAAAGAAATGCATTTCCATATTGACATTAATTTTTTGAGGAGACTCTTTTAAGTTTAGCAATTTTTGAAGGAATCAAGAATTAATTCAAGGATAGTCAGAACTTAATATAAGCGGTGTGGATAATACTTGAAATTTGTTTGCAAAAAGTTGTATCACTCGCCATGCTTACGCAGACACACAGTGTTGGTACGGCATTAGATTTCAAATGATTCTATTGCCCTTTTTACATAAATCTTCATGAGAAACATTTCACAAATTACAATTTTCTCACTCAAATGTTCTGCATTGGGGTCTCTTCCTAAAAACACTAATCAGAATCATGCCTTTCGTGTCAAGCTATAATGATAATGAAATATTTTTTTCACGACAGTGCGTAAATTAAGCTTTTACGCACTGCTGACAGTGCGTAAAGTGAAACTTTTTCGCACAAGTGCGTAAAAAAATCACCCATGCGTAAAATCATCAACTGTGCGTAAAGTAATTTTTTACACTCTGTTCATACATATAGGCATTTTTGAAAAATGCCGTAGTTTGCGTCAAATACAACTCGAAAGTCTTTATTTGATAATACTTCGTCAATTCATATCTTTAAACATTCAAATTATTCACGCTCATACAAAAAAGTCCTACTTTGCGAACTTGTATCATAAATAGCTATTGTTTTGCTATTTTGAATGAAGCATATGTACATGGGTCATTATCTACCAAAAATGATTTATTTCTCTACCAAGTAGTAAGAATTTTCTATCAAAATTTTTTTCACTGCCGGTTTGAATTATCTGAGACCCATATTTCGTTCATCATGACTGTAATTTTCAATAAAATTTGCTTCACACTCATCTTCCTCCTTTGAATATTTTACTTGAGGTAAATTTTCATCAACGTGCCAAAATCTCTTTAATTGATCTGTTAAAGTTCTGAATTAGCCACAACAAAACAAGATGATTGTTGATTTATTTGTGGAATGAACATACGACCTGCTAAGATCCAACCTAATTGAGTTTTTTTGACGGAAAGGTAAATCATTCCCTAGTTTTATTTGACCTACAGAAAGTAATCAAAAAATACACTCGCTCCTAACAGCAGATCAATATTACCGGGTTGATAAAAATGAGAATCTGCCATTCTTATGTTATCGGGAATTTTGAATTCTTGTATATTTACCTTTCGCTCTGGTATGGTGTCAGTTATTCTATCTATAATCAAGCAAGAGAAACTTGTTCTATAATCATTGAATAATGATTTCAATTTTATATTAGTTCGTTTTGTGATGTTTGTTGAAGCTTGATTTATTCCAAAAATTGGTAAGTTAATAGAAGATGTCTGAAGATTCAAACGTTTTATCGAATCGCTTGTCGCAAAATTTGACTGCGATTCGTTATCTGAAAGAGCTCGACATTGTATATATTGATTGTTTGAATCACAAACACCAACAATGGCAGTTGGAAGGAAAGCGAAAGATTCTGAATATGAGCAATTTGTATGCGAACTTAAACTATAATTATTTTGTGCTTAATTTGAAACTGTAGGTTGAAGTTTTGTGTGATCATTATTGAGCGAATTTTCTGCTTGCAATATCGAATTATCTTGTAGTCTACCTACATCATTATCACGAGTAATAGCATGTTTACTTGAAGAATTTGAAGAAGGAAAATGTGAAAGTGAGTTATGCCTCTTCAAACATGTCTTGCATGAGCTTGGATTTCGACATTCAGAATTTGCGTGTCCCAACCGTAAGCGATTTGTGCATAGTTTCAATTGATTGACTTCTGAATATCTAGCTGATACCGGCATGTCTATAAAGGTTTTACAAGAAAATAAGTAATGAGAACCCTGACATAAAATACATGATATTTTATTTGTCGTGACATGTGTCAAAGTTCGAATACCTTGTTTCATCTCATGAGATTTTTTATTGAAAGCATTTTGATATAATAATTGTTTGTTATTCGCTTTTACATCAACAGCTTCTAACAAGTTACCAGACAAAAACTTTTGTGAAATCCTCTATTTTTGGAGATTCATTATCTTTAATGTACCTTCCCACTCTTTCCTTGAATTGGTGTCTAATTTTGATACTAATAAGTAAATTAGTAATGTATCCCAATGTTTTGATTCTGGTTCAAGTTTTTCGAGAGCATGATAATGTTTCAAAAAAGTATCCAAAAATACCCTCAAAGCTTCATATGAATCTTTAATATTGCTTGGAGGTTCGACTATACCTCTGATATGGGAAGAAATAATTGCTTTAGTTCAGAAGTTTTCAAGCAACTTCATAGTTGGCATCTGAAACCGATAAAGAACTAATAACTTGAGCAGCCTCAGCCTTCAAAGAAGGTCGTAAATAATAATATTTTTCCCGCTGCCGACACTGTAAATAGTCCATACATGCTTAGCAACAAAACAGGTAAATGGCCTATATCATTCGTTTACTAATTCATCTTGACAACGGAACTTCAATTCCTAGAACTGATTTTTAAAGTAGAAGTACAGTACCGCAAAATATATATTCTCATTTTGTGCTAAAATGCTGCGAAATGAGTGAAAAATGCTTGCAAACATGACTCATAACGGCTGAGCTGGTAGAAGCGGTAGAGAGGAAGGAGAGAGCGAAAGATGAGGGGAAGCGTATTATCCATAGAAATAAATATTATATACTTATTCTAGAATGCTTATCTCATATGTCAAAAGTGTTGTAAATATTTCGGATTAGATTTCGGATTAGGGTTTTCTCAAACAAACGCGGGAACGCGGGAACGCGGGAGCGGGAGCGGGAGCGGGAGCGGGAGCGGGAGCGGGAGCGGGAGCGGGAGCGGGAGCGGGAGCGGGAGCGGGAGCGGGAGCGGGAGCGGGAGCGGGAGCGGGAGCGGGAGCGGGAGCGGGAGCGGGAGCGGGAGCGGGAGCGGGAGCGGGAGCGGGAGCGGGAGCGGGAGCGGGAGCGGGAGCGGGAGCGGGAGCGGGAGCGGGAGCGGGAGCGGGAGCGGGAGCGGGAGCGGGAGCGGGAGCGGGAGCGGGAGCGGAAGCGGAAGCGGGAGCGGGAGCGGGAGCGGTAGCGGGAGCGGGAGCCGGAGCGGGAGCGGGAGCGGGAGCGGGAGCGGGAGCGGGAGCGGGAGCGGGAGCGGGAGCGGGAGCGGGAGCGGGAGCGGGAGCGGGAGCGGGAGCGGGAGCGGGAGCGGGAGCGGGAGCGGGAGCGGGAGCGGGAGCGGGAGCGGGAGCGGGAGCGGGAGCGGGAGCGGGAGCGGGAGCGGGAGCGGGAGCGGGAGCGGGAGCGGGAGCGGGAGCGGGAGCGGGAGCGGGAGCGGGAGCGGGAGCGGGAGCGGGAGCGAGATGAATCCAAGGCTAAATTCTATTTTGGGACATACCGGTGTGATTATTTGTAAATAGTCCATACATGCTTAGCAACAAAACAGGTAAATGGCCTATATCATTCGTTTACTAATTCATCTTGACAACGGAACTTAATAGTGTCATTTACATGCCTAGGGTAATAATGACTTTGACTTTGACAAGTAATACCTTCAGCTTCATTCATATCAATTTTTAGGTTATGAGACCTTTTGAATATTATTGTTGTCTGCTTATTCGGTAACTTAGTTACACGCACAAGCAACTTAGAATGAAATAGCGAACGAATAATCATGAAGGAAGGGTAAGAAAACAAACTTCAATTCAGGCAAATTTTGAGAAATGTCAACAAGCAGCGGGAAAAGCGTAATAAGTAACACGGAATGTATCGACTGTTATCATCCTCGGCAAGCGACAAGCCTCGGCTTTGCCTCGGCTCGAATGTTAACACGTCTTTACATTCCTTGTTACTTAAATAACTATTTGAATCTTACTTAGAGTCGTATTTTTGTTTATGAGTGCATCAAAGGTATCATTTGAGGCAAATTCACATTATAGTTATTGTGAATAATAGAAGTACTTTGAGGAATTTCAGAAATGCCTGTGTTAGCTATTGATCGACTATCATTGTGCTTTTCTACATTTGACAAAACTTTCTTCGCACGAGCTACTAAATCGAAATATTTGGTTTCAAATTCACTACGATCTTTATTGTTTACGATATCATCATCTGACGACAAAAATTCTATCTCATATTGAACATTATCATACTCTGAATAAATGATTGTGATTGTATCAAGGCGGGCTTGCAATTGTTGCAAAAATGTAGCTTGTTCACTAGCCTGGTTGTTCTGAAATGTATTCAAAAACGTGCTGAATCTTGTTAATTGTACTTTCAAAATACCCCGCCGTGATACCAACTTCCTAATATCAGCAATTGTGTATTTATTTTATTAATACAAAATGTGGTTTCAACAAAGAAATTTGCCTTTCAAAATTGTTTAATGAAACCACTTACTGCTGGTACGTCCGATAATATTATTTGAATTGGTTGAAATGCTTAAAGATCAATGAAGCTAATACCAAATGGTTGCAAGGAAAGGAAGGATGGGAAGGATGGGAACTGACCTCAGCTCAGCTGCTGCTCATGTCGTTGATATTAATCGTTGAACTGGATCAATTCTGCTCGTCCTAACGCTTGTAGACCAATAATGCCTTTACGTTCGGCTCGAAGACCAAGAAAATGTGGTTTTGAGAATGTGCTTTACTTTTTGTTATTGGTTAATTGACAGACGTTCATATCAACAACTTGAAACCAAAACCAGTATGTCTTATAGTACATGAACAAGACAATATTTCATGTAACATCAAATAGTATGGGAACTGAACGATTTTTACTGACAAAGAGTTGGTGTTCCTAGTCAGGTACTTATGTTACATTCAACGTAATCAAGGTTTTGTATATAAATACAAAGCAATGTTGATATTTTGTGCTTTGAAAATTTCGGGTTGCTGCTGTCTCCGTAATTAGCCTCATAACTCGTGTTTGTTGAATGAATAATATGTAACCAAATTTACTCATATCTCATTACAAGAGACATTTCGTACCTATACAAAGTGTATCACATTGACGTAACATCTACCAATTTCATTCAGTCTAAGAGAATTTCAGATCCTTCATTTTCAGATTCCAGATAAAGGTATATCGAATTTCAGAATCAACCATATAATCTGTATTCACATATCTGAGTCATGCTACAATTAAATGGAAATACATTATGTAGAGGTAAGAAGAAACTAACAAACAATTCCGCATGTATGATTATACATACTTCAAGATCTAAACTGTGAAGTTCTGTGAAAAACAATTTATGACAAGGTACCAAAGAACCGAATCGAATGATGATATGATCAACATGAAAGGAGTAAGAACACTTGTCCCTTTCTATTTGTAACATCTAATTGATGAATGAGAAGGGTATTTGATGGATACTTATGTGTATGACGTTATGACTTTCGTAGCCCGATAACCCTGGCTACATGAGTCCAATATCCAAGGTCCTGGCACCAGTTTTACGAGTTTCACTGCTGATTTGTTTAAACCTCTAATGCTAGAATGTTTTGAACAATTGATAAAGATAGATATGTGAAGGTTAGGCGACTGTCTAAGTTGAAGTAGATTTTTTTGAATTCAGGTATGCAGTCAACAAAGGGTGAAAATGAAGTGAACTCCTTTTTCTGTTCAAGCTGTCGAGACTTTATTGGCTCTAGATGGTGAAACAGAGCGTCTCAAGGGATATTTATTTTAGGTTCGGAAATTAGAGACTGGAGGAGACTGGATGAATTTATTAATATGATTAGTGCTGGAATAAGAAAAACCTTCACTATCTCTTTACATACAAAACAGCTCATTGGTATACTAGGTATGAACTATAATTTAGCTTACCTGGAATAAGAAAAATACCAGGTACAAAAATCACGCTTATTTGTAATAACATATATTTGGACCCTTCTGAAACCAACGGCTGTTTGTCAAATTCGACACGTCATATTGACAGATAAACAAATCGAAACAATTCGTATCCAACTCGTTTTTATCAAATGAACAAAAACCACTCACTTGATTCAAGGTGATGTTATAGACAGATTATAAATTATACAGGGCGAAAAAATTCCGCTTCAATGGTTAGATAGAGGAAAAGTTAATTGAGCAATCTTACATAACAACTACATTAATGACAGGTCACAACAAATAATTCATACATTAGTGGGGTATAAATGAATTTAAATTGACGTAATAGATTTTATAGGTACTCGAAAAGTCCAAAATATTGAAAATTTCAATTGAACAATCTTGATAATCTCTAGTTTCATAGTCATAGGCAGGCATACAGGCATACAGAGATAGATAGTCAGGTTGATTGATACCAAAATTACATATTTTTATAGATATTGTCAGTACACTTTTTCATGTACTTGTTATTTTCAATATTTGGAACCCAAACAGTTTTCATCTCGTTTTTTGTTGGACATTCAGATAAGTTGAGAAACACCCTATAAACGGTCCTCGAATGTTTTACCTTAGGTTACGAAACATACCTAGGTGCCTTTTCATTTGGCATTCAGATATATCATAAAGCAGGACGGGTACGGCTTCACGAGAAACATATTGGTCTGATTCAGGAGAAGATAACATCATATATGCAGGGATTATCAAACTGTATGGTGGGTTTGTATGGCCATATGAATTTAAGATGCTTAGTTGATTTGACTTATGAATTCAAGAAAATGTCTTTACAATGACCATTTGAAATATTGGAAAAGGTAATTTCAGCACCCTGTTTAATCTAAACTGTTGAATTCAGAACTTTTACGCAAACGAAACTATTGATCAGCATCACGAGTTTCACAATATTTAAAAAATTGGAGCAAATTTACCAAAGGCCAATTTCCCATTGAAATATTGCAAGGTCCTTTGAACTATAACTTTTACTCACCCTGTATTTACGAAGAAACTCTATATTTGTTACATGGAAAAATGTATACGATATGGCATAATTTATCCGGAGTAAGAAACAAGTTGCTGACGTAATTTTATTTTTCAACCACTCTGTATTAAAGAAGTCGATGTCAATTAATTTCGATCAGGACTTGAGTTATTCATTCTGAATCTAGTTGATGCATGATTTCCTTTACAGAAAATATTTTTTCGTTTACCATTTTGTGTGTTTCATGTCGACTATTGAACTCACACAACATCCTACTACCACTCTGATATGATATTCTCAACAAAAATAATATGTTTGACATATCCCGTAATTGTTAAGAATTATGGAAAATGATAATAATAATAATAATAAACGTATGTCGGGGCGTGGCGCAGTGGTTAGAGCGTCCGACTCTGAGTCGAAAGGTCCGGAGTTCGAACCCTGGTTGGGCTGGGATTTTTTTATTTAAACCAATTAAATTATTAAAATCTCGTGGCTCGACTAGGGTGAGTCCTGCACGATTCGCTGTTGCGTTCCAATTAACAGTGCTGCTCCAAAGGTGGCGTATGGAGTTAGTAACAAGGCCTGAGAACACATGGCTAATGACCATAGCAGTCGATGACAAACACAAAAAAAAAATAATAATAATAAACGCCTTTTTCATTTTCAATAACGAAAAACAAAAAAAAAATACAAAATATTTTAAATATTTTGAGACTGATGGAAATAATGGGCGAATTTCAATTCAGACAGAGAAGATTTCACTGACTGAATTGATCTTTCATACTCAACCCCTAAACATGTCTCCATATCTATTAGAAGTTTATGCATATTTATAATAGACCTTAACCTGACTATAAAATTAAAATAATATTTCACTTTATATTGATAAATTAAAATTAGCAAATCACAAACATCCACACAAAAAGACATACAAAAAAAATTAACATACTAATCTGTATCTATTGTGTTGTTTGAAATAAACAATTTTTCAATAAACCTTCAAATGTAATACCATCATTATTCTTGAAATATGGGGGAATATGATTCACAGTTCTGCGATTTGATAGCTGAAAGAGAGTCTGAAAGTTTGCGTTTCGAACAAGGGTGGCGTAAGAGTGCCCTTGAATCTGATATTCAAGTTGTAGACATCAGTTCCATAGGTGATTTTTCGATTCAGATAAGTAGGTTCTTTTGTAACCAGAATCTTGTGAAATATACAAGAACTGTGAAGGGTTCTCCTATTCTCCATGTTCAGCCATCCAGCCTCTCGAAGTTTATAAGAAATACGTTCACGTTTGCAAATCCCGTGAGATCTGAACTTTTTTAATCTTGTTTTCATATACGAGGATGTATTGATATCTAGTTAGCCTAGACCAGTTCCCTAGATAAACAAAATATTGCGTTACCATAGCAACGAACAATAACTTATTAAAAGTGTCAGAGTCAATGTCCTTCGTATGCGACCGTGAAAAATTGGACTGCAAGCTTCAAAAGAGGTAAATTTTCCATTGAAGATGATGACCGATCGGGATGGCCAGTTTCTGTGTCAGTCCCCTAAAATATCGATGCAGTTCATGACATGATTTTAACAGACCGTCGAATTGGGCTAAAACGGATATCTGAAGCACTGAACATTTCATACGAATGCGTTCATCATATACTTCACGTCAATTTGGACATGAGAACAATTGCTGCAAAATGGATCCCCAAATGTTTGAATGTTGACCAAAAGCGTGCAAGGGTAGTAGCATCGCGTTCGATCTGTGCTCTATTTGAAAACGATTTAGACTTCTTAAACCGAATATTGTTACTATGGATGAGACTTGGGTACATTTCTTCGATCCAGAAACAAAGCAACAATCGATGGAATGGCGACACTCTGGTTCTCCAAGACCTCAGAAGTTTCGTGTCCAAAAATCTGCTAGAAAAGTTCTTGCTTTAGTTTTTTGGGATTGCCATGGAGTAATCTTGATTGATTTTTTGGATAATGGTAAAACAATAACTGGAGATTACTATTCGATATTACTGACCACTTTACGGGAGTAAAATTAAAGAGAAAAGACGAGGAAAGCTATCCAAAGGTGTATTGTTTTTGCAGGACAACGCCCCTGCACACAAATCTCATGTTGCCATGCAAAAAATTCGTGATTTAGGGTTTGAATTACTAGAACACCCTCCTTATTTACCAGATTTGGCTCCGTCCGACTATCAAATCTTTCCTTAACTGAAAAAAAGTGTTAAAGATCGTAAATTTTCTTCCAACGAGGAGGTAATAAAAGCTGTGTAGGTCTGGTTTGCAGAGCAAGAAGAAACAGTTTTTTTTTAAGGTCTAGAGACGTTGCAGGTTTGCTGTAATAAATGCCAATTAAGAGGAGAATATGTTGAGTAATAAAAAGGAAATGTCTATTGCCATAAATGAGTTTTAGTGATGAATAGGCACGTTGTATGAGTTCATTGACGTGATTTTCAAACCTCAAGTCGACATCTAGTAAAACATCAAGGCTTTTTGCTTCTCTAACTAAAGTTAGTGACTCATTGTTTACTTTTACATCACAAATTGAGTAACTTTTCCAATTCAACGTCCTGTATCTCGAGACCTATACGAAAGATATATTTGTGCCCATTTGTTCAATATACGAAGTATTCAGAGTATTTAACATAAAGCCATTTTCCGTAAGAATGGTGCAGAGTTCTTTATTTGAAAAATCTCATTATATTTCTCAAAAACTTCATTGAGCAGGTCGATATTATTTTTCAATTCCGCCCCTTTCAAAGTAAAATTTTTATTTTTGCCGCCATTTTTGTAGCTGCTATAACGTCATCAGCTATTTCCTTGGTTTGCAGCAATCAGTTATAATTCTGAGTGTTGTCCATGAATAGCTATGATTTTTAAGGCTTTAGAATTACCTACTTCTTGATATTAATATTTCAATTATATCAGCCATTGCCATAACATCAACAACATCGTCAAAATATGCTAAAGCTCATACAGTTACATCATTTCCATTAATATTTACATGATTGCGAATGACATCATAGTTATTCATATTAGAAATTTCTCTGGATGTATATTCAAAGATGCCGAGGACTTCATATACTCCTCGTCTAGAAATTATTCCCATTTCAAGAATTCCGCTAGACTTGCGCAAATTTTCCTCCAGTAATAAATATTTATTGCATTATTCAACGTCACTACACTCCGCAATTTCCCGTTCACACTGTTCAACCCCGCAGAAGCGATGATGATGAACGCTCATTTTCTTCCACATCTTTTACAATTCCGACTATTTAACACCATACCCCTAACTGCGCCGTAAATCATGTGAATGCAAACACCACAGCAATTTTAATTTATCTCTTTGCTAGGGGTTAATTAATTCTGAACTAGATTTGTGTACCACCATTGCTCATATAATCTCACGTGAAATGATAAGGTTTTTAATTTTTCATTGAAGTAATTGTTGAATAAGAAATAGAATGAAAGATAAATATTCTCAAATACCACGCCTATTTCAACAAACCAAGAAAAATAAGAGTACGATTTCTGTTCAATTTTCCTTCGCATTATTCAGGGTGAGTCAGAATGAGATCAATGAACTGCGAATACAGATTTCATACCTCTTTTCGAGGTGAAAAGTTCCTATAAAAGTATGCCATAAAATGCATACCCTCTGAGATACAGGGTGTCGAACGTACGAAAGAAATTGAGATTTATATATTTTTCTTCAAAATTCCTGAAAGAAAAAATTTTAAACTTGGTACACTCATCAGAGTTCATCAATGTGATAATTTGTTGTTACAACTTTTCATTTTCGTGAGCCAGTGGCGTAGTAATGCTGGTATGTGGCCATATTTCCATTAACCCTTTCGCTCACCGTGTCCCCAAATGAGGACAACCTATTCAAATATTGTTTATGTTGAGCTCTGTTTGTTTTCACTGCAATCTTCTATCGCACTCTGATTAGGATGGTGCATTATTTCAAAAGAACATATGTGCGTCCATCTGAAGAATATAGTAAGAAAGTGGAATTCAAATAAAATAAACGTTTCTAGAACTTTGCGTATATGACCGTGTAGAGCTTCGTTCTGTAATTCTTCATGGTGACATTCGAATCATGGCAACTGTCAAATGTGGAGAAAACTTGTTGAATTTCGGGTAATAATCAGTGTATCATTCGTTTGTCGTTTATTTTGAACTCTAAGAAGTTAGACTTGATAGAATGAATCATCTCTCTTCCACTGATGATAAAGAAAATTCGTCGAGGTGCAAATCCCCTCAGTGTACGTGAAAACAAGAATATTTCGTAGCAAGTGCAATGTTTAGGTTTGACGAAAAAATCTAATTTTTTCGTTAATTATCATGGGAATTGTTAATAAAATATCATTTCATATAATTTCATAGAAGAAGTTCATAGAATTTTTACGCCGTTGGCTCACACTGTCCTCATTTTGGGACATGCCCTAGGACACAAAAGAAAATTTTGAAAAAAAATATAAATACATCAAAAAATTGCAAAAAAATCATAGATACAGTAGAAAACATATTCAGATTTTTATCTTCAAAATTCATAATTCGTGAGCGAGAGGGTTGATATTTTCTTTGGACAAATGAATGAACAAATGAGTAGTTGACATCAGTTAGGTTCATAAATACTTATCCTAATTGTCCTAACATTCTATTGGCCTATAAGTGAAGGTTTCTGAGATGATTGAGAAGAACTGAAGATATTTCCTGACTTGCGACGAAATTTCCTATGTGCAATAATCGCATAATGCTGATTCCTTACAACATATCGGAATATTTGTCAACCTCCTGAACATTCTTATATGTTGGAGGAATCAAATCTTTGTACGGGTGAGTCAAAGTGAGCCGACCACTTTGTTTTTTCAGTCATATAATATTATTTGATCGAAACCAGTTCGTGGATTCACTGGTATGTTACCATACTTTTTTGCATATGATTGTTTTGACATATGGACTGACAAAAATGTTTCAACGTCATTATAATACAATGAAGCTTTGTCAATAAGTTCATCACTTACGACAATAAAGCATATTTTGACTTTGACTTTGACAAGAGTAAAAGTCTGAATAAGAAATTTGTTGAATTTTATGTTGAAGTCTCAATTTCTGATTGATTCATCTAGGAAAATATTGTTAAATGATAAATATCCAAAATCCGGAATGAAGATAAAGAGGTTGACTAATTCGAAATGAGATAAGTACATACAAGGTGAATACTAATATATAACATTCTTTTGCGCCACAAAAAAACACATTTTTTTTTTTAAATATAACAACAATAACCGTATTGTCTTATCGTTCTCTTTGTTCTGTTTTTAGCTATACTGGAATCATGTTCGCTGTTGAGACTGACATCTTCCACATCAGGATGAGGATTGACATTTTCCTCACAAGGACATGTTTCTTGTTGAGGCTCAACAAGTTTCCGACTTGAATTTTCAACAAAGATACCATCTTTCAAACGACTCTAATTTTTTTTGAAATTTGATTTAAATGGCGCTTTCACCTTCTATTTATTTCCGGCTCGAAACATATAAAAGAACAATTTACTATTTTTTTCTCAATTGCGGCAGGTATCCATGTAACTTTGTTCTTTTCTTGATAATCATGACAATAACCTCATCAAAAAAATTGAATTTCAATTCTTCTAAAATGAGCGATTTGATCGTTTTGTTTAGAAATCACCCTCTTTCTCAAATCACTCGAATTTGCTAACAAATTACTAAACCTGTTTTTGAGATCATTACCAACTATAAGTAGGTATAGCCGGAGAAATACCCGTAGTACTAACTATGGTTGGTATTTCTGTAAACCAATAAAAATGGTTCAGTGATGTCTGAACATCTATAGATTTGTTACGGCCCAAACAATGTTTCAGTGCATTTTTTACATCCCTTGCAGCATTTTCTGCTACTTCATTTGACTGAGGAAAATATGGGGCACTTGTATTTGATTTGAAATTTCTCCAAAAAATATTCAAATTCTTGACTAGTGAAATTTTTTGCATTATCAGAGTATTTGGTAATCTGAATCTTGCAAACGTACTGTATAGTGCTATTGTATTGAACTTTATTGTTATAGTATTCGTTATGAACACTTCGATCCGCTTTGAATGGGCATCAGCACTAAATAAAAAATATCTATTGAGAAAAGGTCCCATTTAATAGAAATGTATGAGAGAAAATGGCGTTTCAGGACAAGACCAAGGATATAACGTATTTTTGGGTGATGTTGCCTCATGAACACGAAAGTTTTCACAATTTTCAGCTGAATTTTCAATATCTTTGTTGACTCCTGACCAGAAAAAATGAGCTACAGCAATAGATTTTATTTCAACTACACCTAAATGAGATAAACGTAATTGGGATAGCATTCGATTCCTCATACTATGCTGATTAATCTATTATTCCAAAGTACAACGTTCAATTGTTAGTTGATTTCGGATTGCAAAAAAGTTATTGAATAAAACATCTTTCTTTGAAAAATTCGGCAAGTCATTCTTCACAAACTTCATAACCTTGCTCAGAATATCATTGTTCAAAGTATTATTCCGAATTCCCTCAAAATTGGTTCTAATTATCTCACTATCCATAAATGAATTCATATAATCAACCTCAATTGATTTCGATTCCTCGATTTCCCTATCATGAATTGGTTATCTCGATGAACAATCAGCTTTATTTTCCTGCAATCAAACACAGTCTATCCTGTTATTATAGCTTGATAAAATTACAGCCGAACGTCTCATCCTATTAGCTGATTACTGCGGTATTACTTTTTTGGGATAAACTGCAGCCAAGAGAGGTTTATTTTCGCTCACTAATGCGAACTCTGTACCATAGAAATACTGGTTGAATTTGATCAAGGCGAAAATTATGGCTAAACCTTCCCTTTCAAGTTGAGAATTTTTGTTTTCGCTGGAACTGAGAGTCCTAGATACATATGCAATTGGTTTCTCCAGCCATTAGTCAAAATATCTGAAATAACACAGTCACGACCATGTGGGCTAGCATTTGTGGAGAGTCTAATTCTAAAATCAGGGTTATAATGAACCGAAACATCTGTTGACATGACGATATCATCGCTTGAAAAGTTTCTGCACATTTTTTTGGTCCACTCCCATTGTAGGTTTTTCTTCAATAGCTCATATAAAGGATGATGTAGCGTTGATGAATTTTGAATAAATTTCCATTAACAATTTACCAGACCCAGTACAGACTGTAGTTTTTCCACTGACGCTGACGCAGAAGCATCTTTGATTGCTTTAATTTTTTCCATAGATGTATGGAGTCCAACTTTATCTATTATATGTCTCAAATGAGCAATTTTGACCAGTTTTGACCAGCTGTTACCTAGCTACCACCTGGCTTCTCTAATGTTCTTCCTCATTTCTGCCAAAGATGGAAATATCATCCAGAAAACAAACACAACCCTCAATATATTGTGAAATTGACTCCATTATTTTTCAAAATTTTGCCGGGGCACAAGCTATACGATCAAGTAGGCGTTGATACTAAAATAGTCCTTTATGAGTCAAAATTACAACAAGTTATTTCGAATTTTTGTCCAAAACAATTTGAGCGTAAATCCATTTTAGAAAAAATTACTCCAACCTGTAACTTCGGAAATAAATCATCAATTCTTGGCAATGGAAAATGGTCAACTTCAAGAACAGGGTTCAGTGTTATGTTGAAATCTTCGCAAATTCTAATATCCCCAAATTTTTCCAATACTGGTTAAGTTAGGTTAGGTTTGAACGTTAGTGGGCCCGTATCAGGCCCTCCACTGCGGCTATGCAGCTATGGTTATATTTCTCCCACTATATCCAATCTCTTAAAGAAATTGAAGAATGTATTGGGAGAACAATTTACCAGGTTTTCTGGCCTAACTGTCGTATCGCCAAATATTGAGAATCTGATTCGGGCCGCTGCAGGGCATGTACACACAATGTGTTTAGCCGTTTCATCATCCTCCATGCATAGCCGGCACTCTGCATCTTGTGCAAATCTGATTTTATGCATGTGATGTTTGAGTTCTAGCAGTTTGTCAGAGTCCTGTTTTTTTTTCAAGTACAGCCAATAAATGCTTTAGAATGGGCTTGGCCCAGTAGACTACGCCGGTACTCGAGTCTTTCATTGTTTGCCCAAGCTGTTATGACATTCTAGGCAGTGCTTTAAACCTTTTCGCTATGACGTCCGCTATTTCGATTGCTTCTAGGCCTGTGAGACCTGGTATCCTGACTAGGGTAACGTTGTTGCGTTGCGCTAGTCTGTTTTAGGTGTCTCTGCAGTGTTCCATACTGCTCTAGATTTAAAGCAGTTGGATTCAAACCAGTCAATCTGATCATTATACAACTTCCTTATGTATCCGCAACGTTTGTCAAAATCCCGAAACAAACGCGAAAACATAACTATTGAAAAAAATTGACCATAACAAATTGATAGACACTCTAACCAATGAAACATGGTGATGTGCTACAATGCGAGGATTCCCGAAGTTCAACCATGCAACCAAACATCGTATCATATCGAAAAATTAAAATTACAAACTAAAACCGTGGATCACTCGGGGATTGATAAATTCCATAAAAAAGAGAGACACTATGAAAAAAAGGAGTTAAAACCGAATTTACCCAATATACAAATAAACTGAATAAATTGATCAAACGAAAAATCAATACTATAAACAGAGGTTAAATGAAAATTCAAGTAACTATAAAAAGACGTGGGAAATAATCAATGAAATTTCGAATGAAACGGTAACAAAGGGAACAATCACCTCTATCAATATATCAGGTTAAATGGGGAAGTTTTATCTAACAACAAGGCAAAAGCCAACGCATTCAATGATAGTTTTGTAAACGTCGGATAAAAGATGGCTAAAACTATTAACTAAAGAGCTTTTGAATAACAAATCTATAGGGCCTACGATACTGTTAGAGCCAGTTACAGAAAATGAAATATTCAACATTGTCTCCAACATGAAAGCTAATTGTGCGCCAGGTCCAGACGAAATACCAGCGAGGCTAATACAAATTATATCTCAGAACATTGTGAATGCCTTAGTAAATATTATAAATAAAATATTCAAAACAGGTAAAATTCCAGAGCAATGGAAGGAATCACTAGAACTCCAGTTCATAAAGCAGGAAGTAAATACAACTTTCCTAATTGCCGACCCGACTCTGTAATAAGTAATTTTGCAAAGATTTTTGAACACAAGTCAAAAAATCGTTTAGGTAATTTTTTCGAATTTCGTGATGTTATAACAAAAAAACATTTTTTTCATTAGTAAGTCGAACACAGAAAAAGCTGTTATTCATTTTGTGTAAACGATCACTGACTCTTTGGAAAATTCAGATAAATGCTCGGCAGTGTCCTTAGACTTGGCTGAGGCCATCGATACGGTATCACATGACGATCTAATGAACAAACTCTATAGGTACGGTATTCATGGGCCAACGTTAAACATTTTGAAAAATTACTTATCGCACAGAAATCAAACCGTCAGAATTGGCAGTGATCTTAGTTCATCAAATGAAATCACTGTTGGTGTTCCTCAAGGCACAGTGTTGGGGCCTTTTTTAAATTTAGTTTACATCAATAGCATAGGTTGTATAAAATCTGCTGATAAACCTATTTCATACGCTGACGACACGGAGATAATTTTTTCTGTTAAAACATGGCAGCAAGTATACCAAACGACAGAAATGGGTAGTTTGAATCTGAATAAAACCAAATTCATTTATTTCACACTCCTGAAAAACGACCAACCAATCAAAAATGTACTAAAATTACATACCTTTGAATGTGCACAGATAAAACAATGTGATTGCCCTTCTATAAAAAATAATCAAAGCCTAAATATCTTGGTGTAGTTGTTGATCAGCATATGAGATGGGACGAACACGCCCTATATGTTACAAAGCGACTTCGCCAACTAACTCACAATTTGTACAATTTAAGGGAAATCCTAACCACAAAAAATCTGATGACGGTATACAGATCTTTGACAGAATCAGTTATTAGGTACTGTATCTCCGCATGGGGTGGTATTTTCGACTGAAATCTGTACAGTCTCCAAGCCATGCAAAATACAATAATTAAAATAATTTTTCGAAAAAAAAAGCTATACTCAACAGAACAGCTCTATAAAGAAAACAAGTTGTATAATATAAGGTGTCTATATATTCATCACTGTCTTATATGTATGTATACTCATGAATATCTATACCATAAAGAAAATATAAAAAAATACTATTCAAACATTTTAACAATTTAACATGTTGTACCTCCCGTTAAAAAAAAAACTCATACTCAACGAACAATTTTTTACTTCGGTCCTAAATTTTACAATTTACTAGAGCGCAGTTTGAGAAAAAATATCTCATTTAACAAATATAAGACTGATATTAAACAATTCCTTAGCATTAACTACCTAACACTGGTGAAGTTACTATAAAACAAATATATTATGGATATAATTGAATATAAAAAAATAACAAGCTGTATTCTCTCTATGTAACTATTTAAGTATATAGGAATAGTCCTTGCCGCATCAACAATTCCAATGATTGAAAAAGAAAATTGAAAGAAAAATTAAACAAAAGTTAAGAAAAATTTTAAAATAAAAAACAATTATGTGTTAAATAGAGTTTCTTATCGATTCATACTAAAATTCCAGTCATTGATAATAGTGTTATTTCCATTGAAACCAATACCATATGAAAATCCTGAATTAATCCTAGGGGCTTCACAAAACAAGCGCATACAGTGCTTAGGTGAACCCTTAGGATCATAAAGGATAATTGTCATAAAAATGCATGTATTCGAGTAACTGTTATATCATGAAGTCCATAAATCTTATCAATAAGTCTGAAATCTGAATCTAAATACTGAATTAGCGTTTCACTAATGGGTTCATCCCATATATTCTGGCTCTTACGCCTTCCAGAGTTTTGAAACCAATGGTAAACTAACGTTCATTTGCCCTACATAGGTCGGTTTCATTTTAGACCCAGTCTTCTCTTTCGGGAGAGACCAAAGCGAAGGACTTGTGAAGGTTGATAGTTTCAGGGAAGATGTCTGAGAGCATTCCTGAAATGTTTTGATCTATTATGCCCTCCATCATGCTGCTGCCTCACATGACGCATGCCTGCGGTAGACTAATGGCCGCTGCGTAGAGTCTGTATGTTGCCCATCTTGCCATTCTGTCCAGAACTATGTGGAGAGAAAGTAATCACAGGAGGGCTTTCATTGCTACCGTCGGCGTACAATGGGAGAGTCCCATTTAACATAATCAGCAGGTTTCAAAATGTGCAGTTCAAACAATTTATCTAATTCTTCTTTAACTTTTTCACGAATTACATAGGGTATACTTTCTCGACAAAAGTACGGTGTTGTAGTTTCATCGTTCAACTTCAATGATACAATACCCTTGTTGAAACCACCCAGTCCTGGAGAAAAATTGTAATCATACTTTCTAATCAATTTATTAACGTCAAAAACAGACTTAGCAAAAGAATGGTTCACTGAAAAATTGAATAGATGCATAAAATCTCGACCAAGAATGGGAGGACCACCATTCTCAACAACGAACATATCCACATCATGAAAAATATCATTATAGCCTACACTCAATCTGCACATACCTAATGTTACCATTCTTTAACCAACGTATACATTAAAAATTTTATCAGATATAAGTAATGCATATTTTTTCTTGGAATACTTATTCCAAAATTCATCAGATATGGCTGAAATCCTTATCAAGTTGAAAACTGAAGGAATCATTCCAATTTTCAAATTGATTTTGCAATGAAGACGAATTGTATACTGGAAAGAATTCACTGTATTCCACGAAGTTCAGTATATAATTTTTTCATTTAGTTTTCCAAACGCAATAAATTATCGAAACCCATTGATTAATTGCCTTCCTATACATTTGGATGGATTTCCTTCAATTATAATTTTTTTCCGACTGAGGAAAGTTGAAATTACCAAAAAACTGTCAAGAAGGTAATTTCATAATTTTATTTAATCTTGTATTCTAGTTGATCCTATAGATGGTAATTATGATAAACTATGCGAGTGTATAAAGTGAAACATTTTCTTGTGGGTGCTTGACATTCTGAGAAAAGGACAATTTGTTTCGTTTGACAAATTCCTGTGAACTCGTTATAAGTCTTTTTTGACGACCACAACCGAAGCTCAAGAAAATTATATAGCTTCTGCGTCGTCGGGTAGATCTGATATGTGAATTGCCAATTGGTAGACAAGACAACACCGTAGAAACTTCATTATCCTATTTGCAGTGAATTCATTCCTTACGACTGACATTCTACTATCTGAAATTTCCCACTGAAATTCTCCATATAGTTGAGAACTGAATAAAAATCTTAACGATTCAACGTAATAATTCTCCAAGGCAATTAAAACCTGATTAAATCCTAGAGAAATGTGTCAGAAGTGAACTTAATGAGCATAGTTTTCCAAGAAGACTTCCCCCTAAAAGTTTTATGTACCACTCGAAATATTCTGGGGGAGCAGTAAATCTCCAGATGGAAAATAAACGAGTATAACCAAGTAGCTCCAAACTAGAGAATATACTTTATGAAGTCGAATAAAAGTATATCCGATCTTCAAGAATATTGCTATCACGTACAATTTATACTTCGAAATCGTGAATTCGCTGATAAATGGGAAGTTTCATAACAATTTATAGAATTCTATGAACTCCGAAATTGTTGGAAATAATTGGGACAGTAGTTCTCAAACTCCCATCCTAGTAATTCGAATGAAAATGCATAGTTGTTGAAAAGACTCACGTTTTACAGTACATATAATAATGTGATAGAGTATTTCGACTAAATATGAAAAAAAAAATAGTTTCAGACAGAAAGCATATTGCCTATATATCCATAATAGCGAATATCATAAGTCGTTAAGCTTCAATTTTCAATTATTCGTGTAAGTACTTTCGAACTTTCTTTTAGTTGAAGGTAGATATTTCAAAGCTGGTGATCGTAGGAAATATTCGTGTATTTGTAAGTTCTTATTACGTATAAATTCTATACAAAATTAGGTTTTGTATAAATAAGAGCATACATTGCACTACTGGGATAAAATAACTTCAAACAAGTTTCCTCGTATCTTCACTCCAATATTAAATCAAAGTAAATACTTTTATTGGTAGAAAAAATACAATAATACTTAATGAAAACTAAGAATTTCGACCAAAGAGCAGATTTAGCTTTTGTCTGAATCACATGGAATCAGACAAGTTGTTACGGGGCCAATTTACAAACCGTAGTTTTCCTTGAACTTTCTCTAATTTTCCAATACTCAATGATAAAACTCGGAAGTGGATTCACTTTAGCTAATAACTTGTATTGCAATAATGGTAACACAGTTAGGGAATGACCCTCCATTCAGCAGCGCCCTGGTTCTCCGAAGGTTGACCCTACAACAAAAATATAGAATAATCTCTATGATCCCAATTTTCTTAACTTATACTCACCTCAAAAGCTCTATCCATAGGTTCCATCCATCTGTTGCAACCCTTTCGAAATAAAGTGTTTTCATAGAAAATATTATAACTTCAACATATTTTCATAACATGTTTACATTCAGTATGTCAAGTCCAGTTGTCATTGTCAAAGTTGTCACCAAATGTGACTGAAAAATGAATGAATGAATGAATAACTTGTGAAGTTCAATCTTCAGAATGAGTATCCCTTCCTGATCCTTTTAAGATAACCCTGAAAGTAAATGTTCCAAGGGTCTATCTCTCTCTTTTGCTGAATGCCTTGAATGAAGCATGTGCTTTATATTTCACGCTTGAATTTGCGGATTTTTATAGTAAAGAGGAATAATCAGTCGAAGATTCAAACTTGTATGTGATTATGAAGATAATCCTTACTGATTCTTACTGAGATTCGAGTTTTCGAACTGCTTTTTCGTTTCTTCGTGAAACTCTCATCGAGGCCACCGTACATCCACGGTAAGTAACTTTCAGTCTGATCACCTGTTATCTTCATGCTCCTGAAAAGGAAGTACCCAATGTTAATCACCTTTTCAGGCCTCGTCCGATAATCCTCACTTAACATACTCAGCGAATATCGTACCAAGTATCGCCTCACCTGCTTACCTTATTATCGGCACTCCAGTCAATCATCTGCCTGGGTTTCGGACCTAGCCCTACCGTAGAAGTAGTTCTTGCTTATTCAGCTTCTAGTGGAACGCTTGCTTACACAATTCCTTTGCAAGTCTAGAGTCGAATCCAGAGCCTCAAGTAACGAAGGAAGTACTATCACCATTCTCCTAGATCACAAGATCTTTCCAAATTTGAGTGCTGGTGTGGGCTGAAGTAGCAGTTTTTGCATGGCGTGTTTTACCTTTGAATTAAGGAATTCGTAGTGAGCGCTTCTTAGTATATCATAGTGCATTGTTACTGACTTGAAAGACGCTTTTTAACTGTGCCCTTGCATTGTCACCTACAAGGAACATTAACTAATAACCACTGTTTCTCCACTTCCACTCTGGAAACCAGTGAAACTGGCATATTGTATCAATTACTAATAATATTGACCTAATAGAAATATGTGCACCGACAGTATATACTAGAGGGGTCCCTAGATTATATTATTATCAACAGAATTATCTCACGATTGTACTGTGGCTAAAACAGGAAATACAGAACTTTTTCTTGATTCGCTACCTGGAAAATTCATTGGAAGTTAAGTTAGTTTATTCCATTCTATCACTTGATTTGTTTACTTTCCCAGTGTGGACTGTTGACGTTGACACCGTTGACGTTGACAGCACTTCGTCATATTTCTTACAAATTGATTGGGGTTCGTAACCAAGACCTGAACCCAGTTCCACGTCTGTTTTCTTAACATATATGAACAAACTGTCAAGGTCATCCTTTAAATTGAACTATATCAAAAACCAAAATTTGAGGTATTTGGTTAGTTATTTTACCCACCTATCCCTCTCCGCTGTGAGAAGCTAGCCATATTGAAGTGTGTGAGGTTTGTGTGTTCGGATATTCCAAGACCAAAATTTCACGATAAAATTATTTTTACAACAGAAATATAGCATAATTGAAACTCATATCACTTTATCAAAATATTTCGATTAGTCGTCATATAAATTACAATCTTGTTGAAAATAACGTTCTGAATGTTTTTTTAGGTCGTTAGCAGTTGACTTTGTACACATCAGTTATTCAGAATGGTGTCAAATTCTTTTCCTTCCGAACATAACTCCATAGTCTGAGAGGTAGTTATGTTCATCAGTCAAATACATGAAATGTACATGTCTATATAGAATACTAATCAATATCCAATAATAAATTATCAATAATAACCAATATTGATAACGTAAATGAACTACAACACAAGAATGGATTGAGAAGAGGGTGCCTACATACACATTGTCGTTTTTCTCAACCAAATCTCGATTCAATTCAATACATTTATTCTACCATTTGCTAATGCTAACTTACCATAAGATTCGATCAAAATTCGTTCAATGTTTTGGGGTAATATCTGTGCAAGCCTGTATTTTTTTCACGCAATCTTTCTTTCATTCGAACACGCTTGGGATATCACATTTCGGAAATATCAATTTTATTGGGAGGCTTTGAAACTTTAGTTGTTATAAGGATGACAAGTAATTTAAGTATTCATTAAAGGAAATAATTGTGAACCTACAATTCATACTGGAAAATTCATTCTGAGGCACAGATACAAAAAGAAATGTTTTGTCGTACTTACACTTATAGGTACAAAATCATATCTTTGAGTGGCTGTATCCTGAAAACTAGTCATAGGATCGAGTTGGGCCCATAGGAACTTTTGATCAGGATAATGGAGAGAATAACATACAACAGTTTGAGCCAATTCCACTAGGACCCCGAAACCCATAAGAATGGTGTAGGTCCTTTGTCAGTGTTAATAGTGAAGTTTTTAATTCTTCAAGTACCTACGCTGATTGTTAAACTTGTTATTTCCGTCAACCCTACGCGCATCCCTCGGAAGTCTTCGAAAGACTTGTGTGAGCTGGGGAAGACGCAGCCCTTACCTTTCAACGTGTGATGCCATGCTCGAGACCGGGGAATCGTTGGATCGAACCCACGACCCCTCGCTTGCGAGGCGTACGCTTTTACCAGCCGACCACCACGGCCCATGATATAGATAAAGAAGAAAAAGAAGTATAGCTGATAATTGGACTCTGCCGGAGAAAATTGAAATAATAAGACTTCATGGTAACAACGACAGATCTGAAAGGGAAGTATGTAGAATTTTCAATAACATGCAAACAGAGCGTCAAAATTTTTGCAGAGCTACAGTTAACTGGGTAAACAAAATTTTTAATCAATACGGAGCTGTTTGTTAACATAATCTAAAGAATGGTGATACTGTACAGAGACAGAAACGAAATAATTCTGAAAGAATTCGGAATTATTTTAATAAGTCAGAAAACAAGTAAGATAATTGCATGGTTGGACATCAACTTTCCACGTGAAACAATGAGGAGAAATCTTCGAGAAATATAATAATATGAAGCCCTTCAAAGCAAAGTTTCTTCACACCTTAGCATGATGCGATAATGAAAAGAGGATGGAGTGTGGTTCATGGGTTCAAGGAGAATATCTAAATGACAGGAATTTTCTGAAAAAAATTTTATTCAGTGTCGAGGCAACATTTACAACCAATGGAAAAGTTAATTATCCTCATAAAACAAGGTAATGGACGGAAGAAAATTTATAATGGATAATAAATTGCACGTGATAGTACGCAAAAAAATAAATGTTTTGTGCGGGATATTACATACCAGAATAATTGGACTGTTTTTTTAAGCAATTAAATAATCAGTTTTTTTTTTTTTTATTTTCGAAAAATAAATTTTCCAATGCTTTGGATGAACTTCTACTGGTAGAACAAAGAGGCTCATCATCCATTTTAATTATATGGCTGTTCCATCTGCAATAGCAGGTTTGTGAGGGATTGGTTAGAAGAAAATTTTTGTAATCGGTGAATAGGGCGAAATAGTGCATCGATCAAGTTTGCCCTCAGATCCCCGGACTTGACACCTTCGGTTTTTTCAAGGGACTTCGTTGAAGGAATGTCAATACATTCGTAGTAGCTCATTTATGTTAATTAATATTGGGAATTATATCATTTGATGTAAAGATGTGCATTTCTAATCTTTGACAACAAATTGCAGTATTCTAATAGATATAACAATATATTGTTATGCTTTGAAGGAGTCTTTTGAACCATATCATCCACATAATTGTAATTTAAAAAACAACTGTTCGAATTATTTTGATAGTGATATGAATATTTTACTTATGATAAATTGCTGTTAACAAAAATTATTTTGAAATTTTGGTCACACTCTTTTGAAAGCATTACAAATCCAGTGGTGTCATCAAATTTCATTTGAAAATATCGCTAGTGTGTTTTTTAATTTTTGATATTGAAATTAATTCGAATTAGACAGTGAAAGGCCCCGCAAATTCCTTATGGAATTTGGGTCCTGGTGGATTTTTTTTGAATTTTTGGTATGATGTAGTAGATATAATTCTCAACCAATGTTACCATTGCGCCAACCCAAAAAAATCAACAGTTTTGCTGCTAGGGGGCGTTGAAATCACCGCTTGCGCAGATTAGACTATTTATTTTTGAACCCTGAAACAGTATTTTCACTTGTTTCATTGTTGCTAATATTGCACAATATTGTGCTGTTTTATAAAAAAAATTCTTACCTCCTTCCCTTTTTACCCCAACTCCCATTACAAAACGCAAAAAAATAATTCTTGAGTGCCTTCAAATGTATCGTCGAATGTTTAAATATGAATAAATAAGGAAAATAATAGTTTTTTTATTATTGTCCACCCTCCCCCCAAATGACACAAAACGAAAAAATTTCGGTGGATTTTTCTGAATTTTTGATATGATGCAGTTCAATTTATTTTGAACAGAATCCGTCAAAGCAAGAGTGCAGAGAAACAAGCCAATTGTTGATGATGAAGATATTGAAATTTCCATTTTGGGATATTTTGCTGCATATCCAACAATATCTTTGGGACAAGTTGCAAGAGAATCAGGATTGTCAAAAAACTCAGTACACAGAATACTGCGCAAACATAAATTTCACCCATATAAGTTCTCCATAGTTCGACACCTGAAAGAAACAGATTTTTCACGAAGAGTGAGATTTTGTGAATTCATTTTAACTTGGTCGCAACCCGGTGAACATTCAACTTTACAATTATAAGTCACATAATGGTTTTCATCAGATGTCTCATGCGTTATGTTGAATGAACTTAACCGATACGTACTTCAGAAATAGGTCATACTCATTTCTAAATGATATACCAAAATAAAACCATTTTACGTCGAACGTTCGCTTTAACACATTTCAATTATGTTGCATTTTTTATCAAAATAAACGATCAATTCCGTATAATCACGAATGTATCATTTGAATCATGATAACTTTGAAGATTGCAAATAAACATATTTTTTATGTACTTTTTCAAATATTATCTCTTCAATAATTTGCAGACATCATGATAGATATGAAAATATCTTACTTTTCTAAATATAATCGTATATACATCTTCATCAACATAATCAATAGTAAGACCAAATAGCTACGTATTATTGCATATTTTGCCAGACGTAATTTCTGTGCCCCAAAAAAAATATATAAATATTGATCGAAATAATCAATAAAAATTATTATATCATTAATACATATCTTGAGTGACCATAATTTTGAAAACTGAAAATATACGTATTATTTATGTGTGTTTCCAAGAATTGTCTCTCCATAGTTTTCCTGGCATCAGGCAAAATATGAATATTTTACATATTTCCTAATATAGTAATGAAAATATTATATTGTATTCGATCCATTTAACGACCGAATAACTATGTATTTTTGCATTCTTCATCTGACGTAAGTTGAGTGACTAAAGAATTATATTCATTTATTTATCAAAATAATCGATATAAACTATGTATCGTGGATACATCTCCTGGGTAATGATAATTTTGAAAATCGAATGTAAACACATTATTTATACATGTTACCAAACTTTGTCTGTCCAAAGTTATCCTGGTGTCAGACAAAATATGTGTACTTTTCGTTTTCCATGATATAGTAATAAAAACGTTTCATTCAGATCAATACATTTTCTGACCAAATAATCATGTATTTTTGCATACTTTTTCCAACTTAAGTTAAATACCAGAGCAAATATGTTCGTTCACCTATTGATGTAATTAATCAATAACAAGTATAATATCATTTATATATCTTTTGAGCGATGGTAATTTTGAAAATCGATTATAAACATATTACTTATATATGTTTCCAAACATTGTCTCTCCTAAGGTTTTTTGGCAACAGGAAAAATATGAAAATTTTACAAATTTCCTAATATAGTAATGAAAATATTATATTAGATTGGATACATTTGACGACCAAATAACTATGTATTTTTGCACACTTTGCCTGACGTACCTAAGTTGAATATCTAAAAAATTGTATTCATTTATTGATCAAAATAATCGATATAAACTATTATATCATAAATATATCTCATGAATGATGGTAATTTTGAAAATCAAATATAAACATATTATTGATATATGTTTCCAAACATTGTCTAACATTGTCTCTCCAAATTTTTCCTGACATTAGGCAAAATATGAATATTTTACATTTTTCGTAATATAGTCCCAAGTAGCACACCTATATTGGTAAAATATTGGTACAATATTGTGAACATATTGGCGAAATATTGGAAATGCAATATTTGCGAGAAAAAAAATGTGAACATTCGGTGATATTGGTCCAATATTACTTGAATAATATTGGCAAAATATTCTTGAACTAATATTGGCCTCAAAATGTTCGGCGATATTGGTACAATATCGCTGATACAATATTCTGACAATATTGGCACAATATTTAAAAGTTATATTGTCGAGAAGTAGTATGTGAACATTTTGCGATATTGGTCGAATATTGTTTGAATATTTTAGAAACAGTTTTGGTGGAATATTCTTGAAGCAATAATGGCCTCAAAATATTTATTGATATTGGTACAATATTTATCGATATTGGTACAATATCATTTGGATATATTGGTGGATGTCAATATACCTTGGTAAATTATTAAATGTCCTTTAGTTGATGAAGGTGACACCAGAGTCTGTCTTTTGACCATAACCACTGAGTGAGCTGTCTTGAAAATAAGGTAAAGGAAGTATTTAATATACTTTCGTAGGTTTTAGAAGACGTTGTATATGTAGAGCCATCTAGCGGATTTTTATCTAAGTTTGATCATGATATAATTTCAATATGTTTCATTGAATATTCGGCCAATATTCAAATTTCATCTCAATCTAGATGTAGGAAACAATATGAAGACAATATTGTTTTAACGATATCGATAAATATTATTGAACCAATATTGACCCAATATTAATTCATAAGATTTGTTGAATATTGGCGAAATAATATTCAACCAATGTGTAATCACACTTGGAGATACAATATAGTTTTTATTCCTACAATCGATATCAGGGGAATTTTGGGATTGCGATATTTATTGTAGATGTTATTAACGATGTGAAGACAATATTGTTTTATCGATATTGGTAAATATCATTCAACCAATATTGACTCAATATGAGTTATTACAATTTGTCAAATAAAGTGGAAATGATATTCAACCAATATTCTAACAAACTTGGAAATACAATATAGTTTTTTTCCCCTATAATCGATATGACTGGAATATTTGGATTGCAATATTTATTCTAGATGTGGAAAACAATATATAACCAATATTGTATTATCGATATTGGTAGAAATTATTCAAACAATATTGACCCAATATTTCGTGTGATAATCTACATTCAAAACTAGTTCAACCAATATTCCACCAATGTTGTTAATATAATATTGTTTTTTGAATATTCACCCATATTGGCCCAATATTGAATTTTCATTTACAATATATCTATATTGGCCCAATATGGAACCAAGATTCAGCCGATATGATGTGCTACCTGGGTAATGAAAATATCATATTTGAATCGATCCATTTCATGAACAAATAACCATGTAACTCTGGGTACTTTCTTGCATACTTTGCCTGACGTGAGTTGAATATCTAGAGAAATATGTTCATTTGTTGATTAAAATAATCAATATAAACTATTAGATCGTTTATATATCTCCTGGGTGATGATCATTTTGAAAATCAAATGTATACGTATCATTTATATATGTTTACAAAAATTGTCCCTTCAAAGTTTTCTTGCTATCAGACGAAATGTGCATATTTTTCATTCCTCATAATGTAGTTATGAAAATGATTCATTTAAATTGATACATTTTACGATCAAATAATTATGCATTTTTGCATAATTTGCCTGACGTAAATTAAATACCCTAAAAAATATGTTCAGATATTGATCAATATAATCAATATGAAGTATTCTACCCAACGATAGGTGTCGCTGCTATTGAAGTTACGAAGCATCATCTCAAACTCAGTAACAGTATATGAATACTATCAAAAACTTTTGTGAATTGTCCATTAGTTATTGGACCTTTTGGGTAACCATGAAAACATGCATAAAAGGCCTAACCCATTAACAGCCAAAGGTGCGTGTACGCACCCTTTTCAATTTTTTTTTTATAAGCTGCTATAATTGTTTTTACTCTAACAAGTATTTGTAGATGTTCTAAAATATGTTTTTCTGACCTTGTATGCATGTTTATTGTATTTTAGATATATAAAAATGTTTCAGAATTAGCGAAACTAACATAGTTTTTCAACTATTTTACAACATTATGAAAACAATAATTCTTTATTCACTTCTTGCCGCAATAAAGACTCATTTCATAATAATATACGTTAAGTATACCACTATGTATTGTCCTAAATTACGCACTTGAATAAAACTCAGCTTATAAAATTCTAATTAGGATTCTAAAACCGCGGGTGCGCATACGCACCTTTGGCGCATAACAGTAGCAGCGGCATCAGCGCCGGCAATCGTGACGTGAATCACGAATCAGTTATATTTCCACTGCAGTGTGCTAGTTTGATATTCAATATTTCGTAACTGTGGTAGATTCATATCTAAATTATCAATTACGGTTAGAAATTATTGTTTGCCGTACCTATTCAAAGGCAACTAAAGGTAAGCTGTGAACTACTATTATGCTTCAAAATTATATAACCAAAAAATCTATATTTTACAACACAGCCAATATGAGCCAACCATGTACTTCTAGAAAGTTGCCTGGCCAGAATCGACAGGAGATGTATAACCGAAGACGACCATTGACTACGAAGGAATTGATTGCATGTCTTGAAGAAGATTCTGATGTAGAAAACGCAAATGAAGTAGAAGTGACGTATATTCCACCAAATGTTGATGAAATTACTGATGATGAGGACCTAGACGACAATCTCATGGAAGAAGGTAATATTGATGCAGAAATTGCTGGAACTTATGAAGTTTATATTCCTTCGGCAAGTGATTCTGAAGAAGATGATATTCCACTGAGTGAAATTCGCGACAAAATGAGAACATACAACAAATCCAATGAGAAAAAATCAAAATTTGTGCCAAAATGGGAAAAAAACAGCACTCCCAATTTCTCATCATATCCTGTAAGCAATAACACTCGCTTATTAGAAAACATCAAAGCCTGCCATGGAGGTAAGACGCCCATTGAAATATTTTCATTGTTTTTCGATGACGAAGTGACCAGTCAAATTGTACATTTTTCAAAAAATTATGCAGCACAAAACAATCGACACGATTTTGACATAAATGGAGCAGAACTGAAACGTTTTATCGGCATTTGCATTTTATCTGGCTATCACACTTTGCCACAATGTGACATGTATTGGTCAAAGGATGAAGATAAAGGGGTGGCTATTGTGAGAGAAACAATGCCTAGAAATAAATTTCGATCAATCAAACGAAATATTCATTTGTCTGATAATACTCAATTAGACAAAGATGATAAATTTGCCAAGCTTACCCCTATCTTTGATATGATGAATATAAAATTTTTGCAATTTGGTATATTTGAACTTAACCTTTCAATAGATGAGGAAATGGTGCCATATTTTGGACGTCACTCATGCAAAATGTTTATTCGGGGAAAGCCTGTAAGATTTGGCTTCAAATTATGGTGCCTCTGTTCATACGCAGGTTATTTATATAAATTTATTCCATATGGTGGAAAACAGAAAACCAACTTGAATTCAGTTGATAGTCTGGGAACGAAGGTAGTTTTAGACTTACTTTCCGTAGTTGACAAACCCCAAGAGCATCGAGTATTTTTTGACAACTTTTTTTCGTCTTATGCTCTCTTTACGACACTGAAGGACCTAGGCTTCTTTGCCACCGGTACTATTAGAGACAACCGCACTGCGAAGTGTCCTTTACAAAATAATAAAACATTCAAAAAGACAATACGGGGAACATTCGATTCTGTATTTGATACGGCGTTGAAAGTTTTACTTGTGAGATGGAATGATAATTCTGCTGTTACGGTCATTACGAATACCTGCACCGTACTATCTTGTACAAACAAAACGATATAGTCGAAAAGAGCACAAAGATATTCTTGTACCTCAACCTAATCTTGTAGCCGAATACAATAAATTTATGGGTGGGGTGGATTTACATGATAATGGCATTGCAAATTACCGTATCAAAATACGAGGTAAGAAATGGTGGTGGCCTCTATTTATAAATCTAATTGATGGCACAGTCGTAAATAGCTGGAAGATTTACAATATAGCCAATGACAGTAAGATTTCGCAGTTAGAATTTCGATCACTTCTAGCACTATCGCTTATGAAAGTTGAGAGATGTGCTGGACCTGTCAACACACATGTGGCTGCTCACTCAAGCTGTGGACGTCCCTCTAAAAATAGTTTGCTGGACGACGTAAGATTTGACAATATTGGTCATATGATCAAAAGGCATGATACAAGTGCACGAAAAAAATGTAGATTATGCAAAAGTCACACTATATATTTGTGCAAAAAATGTAAAATACATCTCCATCCCGAATGTTTTGAGTTCTTCCATGAAAAAAATAATTAAGACTGCCTGAAAATTTGTTTTAATGTATAACGGTATTTGCCAAAGGTGCGTATACGCACCCTTATGGTTTTTTTGTTGCTGTTGGTTTTCTGTTAAAATATGATAAATATGTCTTAGTTAATGTACTTTGAACCACATTCAATAAAAAAAATTGAAAAAATTGTTTTCCTTTATTGCTTGGCCGTTAATGGGCTAATAGGCTGATTAGCTTGTACCTACAATATACCATGATAAACATTTTTTCAGTCTTTGGACATTGTGCATAATAGGTCATTTTGATAATGAAAATACGATCAACGAAGTATTACGTCGATACAACGCTGAAACTTAGGACATATCGCCTCAGAAAGGACCGTAGTATTGGGAACATGGCATTTGAATTACTTACTCGATATATATTATGATATGTTCTTTGGACATTGTGCATAGCATGTCATTTTGATGATTAAAATGAGATCAATGAAATATGACGTTGATACAACGCTGAAAGTTGGGACTTATCGCCTCAGAAAAGTCTGTCGTATTGGAAACATAAGTTTTGAATCAGTTACTTGACATATGTTACAATATGCTATTTGGACATGGATGTGATAGCTCGTCCAAAAATATGAAAAAATGTTTTTATTAACTTACCCTCTAAAATGCACCATTTTCGAGATACAGGGTGTTGAAATTTAAAAAAAAAATAATCATTTTTTGCGAATATCTCTGGAACCGTTCATCGAACAGAAAATAAATTTCGTATGCATTTTCTACTCATAATAAGCTATGTTTTCTGAGGATTATTTATTTTTTCAAATTCATAATTGGTGAAAATTTTGAAGGGGTAGTGGGTGTTTTTTCTCCAACTTCTACGCCACTGGAAATAGTACAGTTGTGAGCCTTCTAAATGAACCGCCAATATTTTCTACACAAAAAAGGTATTCTTGGTCATAAGCTCTAAAGTTGACCGTTTTCAAGAAAAATCAACTTTCATGTTGTTTAAATAATGTTTTTCCTCGAAAAATGGCTGCGTGCATTGAAGCTAACGGCGGACATTTCCAACAAATTCAACTGAGTATGATTGTTATTGTTTTTTTTATTTTGCAATTAAGAAGTCAACGTTTGGTTTTGTTACTTGTTCTAACGTTTAAATAAATTTTGTATAATTAGGAAAAAAATTATTTAAAAAAATTTACCATGTTTTTCAACATGAAAGTTGATTTTTCTTGAAAACGGTCAACTTTAGAGCTTATGACCAAGAATACCTTTTTTGTGTAGAAAATATTGGCGGTTCAAGTAGGTGTCTCAAAATTATACTTTTTCCAGTGGCGTAGAAGTTGAAAAAATAAACACCCACAAAATCTTCACCAATTATGAATTTTAAAAAATAAAAAATCTGCACGAAACATTATTATAAGTTGAAAATGCATTCAAAATCTATCTTTTGTGCGATAAACGGTTCCAGAGATATTCGCAAAAAACTATATTTTTTTAAATTTCAACACCGTGTATCTCGAAAATGTTGAATTTAAGATGGTAAGTTAATAGAAACTATTTTTCATATTTTTGAACGAGCTATCACATCTGGAAGTCCAGCGCATTTATTATGAATCACCCTGTATAAGTAATGACGAAATTATGATGCTGATCAAACTATTGCACATTCGCTTCAAATTCAACAGTTCATTCTCATCGTCCTGTATATGGAAAGGAATGTATGTTTCGTAGCCTGCTGTGAACCATATACAGGGTATAACTGATCCGAAATTATTCAACCACATATGCACCGCTAAATAATAAGTCGATTGCTGTAAAAAAATGTCAAAGTCAAAATATACTTGAATGTAAGAAGTTTTTCAACTTATCGACAAAGCATTCAAGCATAAATAAAAATGTAAATTGAAATAGGTATGTATTATATAGACTATATTGGTGATAATCTTCCAGATCTGAACCTTAAGAAATTAATGTAAGAGAAGTATAACAAAAAAAAATTAAAACAATTTGAAATAATGAGAAGTAGATACTGCATGAAAAAACCTTGATGATGCTGCTGCCTATAGAAAGAATGCTGCACATCGAGAGGGACAAGTCAATCAGATACTCTGACTCTATCATCTTTTTCAGTAGGTTGATCATATTATCAAGAACTGAAAAAATTGAGAAGCTTTCGCTGTACCTTGGAAGTATCTCAAAACGCCATTGGAAATTTCATTGGATAACTCCAGATTTGGATTCAGCACACCACAAAGCATAGGAAATCATAATAAAACCAACAACAGGAGTTTTCGCAACAAGATGCTGTTTTTCGATACTCTTTGACCGGGTTATTGATCTCTGTAATGAAATATTTTCTGTCCAAAATATTCGATCTGGCCCAATTAGATGACCTAATAATGCGAAGTCATGAATTCCTCCGATAGTTTCGGGCACCGACACATTCATCTATCAACCTAGTTGCTCTCCATTGACAATGAAAAACTCACATTTTCTGAAGCGAGCATTTTTGAATCGTTTAGTTTCGAATGAGAAATGAATTGTTCGCCAAGGTTATCAACAATGTCATTGTGAATCTGATTATTTCTTATATCGTCACTTAATAAGTCACGGTCGTAAAAAATTTAAGCAAGAAGAAGCTTCCCTCGCATAGAAATTGTTTTTTGTACCTCATCCATTGCGTGAATTCTGAGTAATTCAGTTGAAAAGATTTGCATAATTTTTGACTGGAAGAAAAGGGGTTTTTGCGGTTCTGTCGTGGAAGTTGAAGTTACGTTTTTTGCCCACCAGTTCTTCTTTGTTCCTTTCGAATCAATTGGCATACTCTTTTTGCTTGACTTTTTCCAATTTTCAAGTCCTCTGGATTTTCTCTTTCATCCTGGCTGTCCCAAGGTTTTGTCATAAATATAATATGGTATGCTTTCGTAAAGACGCTGATGAGAAAATATGATAATGTTCCTTGTATACAAAAACTTCATTAGTGTTGTAAATAATAACTGATAACAGCTCGGAGAGAATGTAAAGAAGTTTTTTCATTCCTGAATAAAATGACAGCATTTACGATGAACAAGTGAAAATGAATAGCATTTTTGAGTAACTAAAAACGAAAACAAATTAATATTTCAAAGCTCCCACCAATTCATTAAAATGAAAATTATCTTTAACGTTGCCCGAAATTCTCTTGGAGATATTGGAATATCATTTTGCATAAAAGCTTGGTGAATATATTAGAGTGCTTTTCAGCAGTTTCAACATAGTTACTATCCAACTAGTCTTCATGTTCCTAAAGAAATTATATTCATTATCTCACTCTAACAAGATTACATATCATCTCAATAAGTTTCGTTCCTAAATCTTGGTCAAATGTATTACACTCTCATTTTCAATTTATAGAATGGGTTTCTCCATCTATGAGATCTAAACTATTTGGCCGTACCAAATTTCTAACTGCCGCACTTGCTCCAAAATACAGGGTGTTTCATAAAGAATGCTGATTCTAAAGGGCAATAGTCCATTGATTTTGAATGAAAATGAATAATAATATGAACTGTAACTGTACATTGGTTACATTTGTTTCAATTTTAATAGCTTTCAATTTCTCTTCTAAAATACAAATATTAATTAGTACTGATAGCGACATCTAACTTCGGTTCAATTTTGTCAAATTATTTTATTACGCTAATATTGCTATATAAGCTTTTGTTTTAAGTCTCCAATAGGCACAAATCGCCGAATCAGCATCACATAGTACGTAACCATAATAATTTAGAAATTTTGACAGGTTTGTCTCTAATGTCCAAAAGAGAAATCATTGTAAAATGTTAACAGTCCATTTTATCATCGAAAAAACATCTTTTCAAATCGCATTCATTGAAATGATTCACTACGGGACATAGAAGGGTTTCAACATACATTTCGATCCTTCGAGCCGGATATATCGAACAAGCAGATATTTTTTTAATTTTCTCAACGTCAGAACATCATTCAGTCCAGTGCGGGAGCATTTTAAAGCAGATACCAGACGATCAGCACATATTATTGAAGGCTCAATTCTCTGGATCTAATATTTGGGTTCTTGATCGCAGCCGTCAAATCCGTCATCTCAGTATCTTCAGTGAGAACAGAGCTGGTCTCTTGTGTTTCAGATGATTTACTGAACCACTATTATTGAATCTCTCTGCTAGATTTTCGAAACAGTTAACTTTGGCATGTATTCTTTGTGGACATTATTGGGCATACACTCTACTTGCCAAAAGATACTTTTCTGAAACTCACCCAATGTACAATTCAATTACGAGGATGTATTGCTATCTAGTTAGCCTAGACCAGTTCCCAGCATAAACAAAATATTGCGTTACCACAGCAACGAACAATAACTTATTGGAAGTGTCAGTGTAACGTTTGACGTCAAAAAAGTTAACCAGATTTACGCAATAAAATAAAAGAAAAAATATGTGCATCGAAATTGTGAAAATCGAAAAATTGGAGTATGGAGCCATAATCAACATTATTATATTTGAGAGGGTTCAGAGGTGAGCAGATTTACGAAGATATGCTTATTACCCTTGGTGATCAATGTGCTTCGTGAAAAATTGGACTGCAAAAGAGGTAAATTTTCCATTAAAGATGATGACCGATCGGGAAGGCCAGTTTCTGTGTCAGTCCCCGAAAATATCGATGCAGTTCATGACATGATTTTATCCGACCGTCGAATTGGGCTAAAACGGATATCTAAAGCACTGAATATTTCATACGAACGCGTTTATCATATAGTTCACGTCAATTTGTTTAAACGTTTAAACGTTTAAACGTTGACCAAAAGCGTGCAAGGGTAGTAGCATCGTGTTCGATCTATGCTCGATTTGAAAACGATGTAGACTTCTCAAACCGAATTGATACTATGGATGAGACTTGACTACATTTCTACGATCCAGAAACAATGCAACAATCGATGGAATGGCGACACTCCGGTTCTCCAAGACCTAAGAAGTTTCGTGTCCAAAAATCTGCTGGACAAGTTCTTGCTTCAGTTTTTTGGGATTGCCATGGAGAAATCATGATTGATTTTCTAGATAAGGGTAGAACAATAACTGGAGATTACTATTCGACATTACTGACCACTCTACGGGAAAAAATTAAAGAGAAAAGACGCGGAAAGCTATCCAAAGGTGTTTTGTTTTTGTAGGACAACGCCCCTGCACACAAATCTCATGTTGCCATGCAAAAAATTCGAGATTTATGGTTTTAATTACTAGAAAACCTTATTCACCTGATTTGGCTCCGTCCGACTATCATCTCTTTTCTCAACTGAAAAAAAGTTTAAAAGGTCGTAAACTTTCTTCCAACGAGGAGGGAATGAAAGCTGTGGAGGTCTGGTTTGCAGAGCAAGAAGAAATATTTTTTATGAAAGGTCTAGAGACATTGCAGGTCCGCTGTAATAAATGTATCCAATTAAGAGAAGAATATGTTCAGTAATAAAATATTTTGACACTGAAATTTTATTTGGTTCTATAAATAGTAGGCTAAGAATTTTTCAATATATCCTCGTATTTCCTTCTTTGAATAATCTATAATCAAAGTATAATTCAGTATACAAAAACTTATAACCGTTTGTAAGAAAAAATGATTTTTCCGCAAACGTCAAAAAAAGTAGACATTATTAACGTCAATTCATGATGTTGAAGTATGATTTCACAGACGCCACTTTTTTGTACGGCCGTGAGCGGACAAAAAAGTACTTTTTTGTACGCTGACGGCCGTACAAAAAAGTAGAATTTTTAACAGGGAAAATAATTATTAGTTGAACTTTTAAACTTTATTAACGATAATAATTATTAATAGTAAAATTACAGTTATTCAAGGTTGCACCACACATATTTAATGCACTACCTGATTTATTCACTTCCAATTCAAGCGAATTTTGTGCAGAGTTGAAAGAGTTCATCGACAAAATTTCCCGTGACTCCTTACTTGTTGTTGCTTCTGTTACATCAACGTCGACATAATTTCGCTCATGAGAAGCTGCATTCAGGTACAGTGAAGAAGAATTCGACATCAAGATTTTTTCTGCAGTTTGTTTTTTATTAGACAAAGAGTCTTCAATGTATTCTTCAGCGACAGTGCTCGACCTCCAACCTCCATGCCGTTTCAAACAAGTAATATCAGCTCCTCCATCCACAAGCAAAGTAGCTGAAGTTCTTCTTAACGCATGGCCGGTGTAATCTTTTGAATTCGGTAGTTTTAAATAAGTTGCTACTGTTTTGGGTACGTTACTAATTGTATGAATTCCCATGACCATGCGATAACATTTTCCCTTTTGAAATTTCAAAAAAAAGCGTCGGCTTTCCATAGCTTGTGGACGTAAAGAAGTATATTTTCTGTAAAGATTTATATATTTTTCTCCAATAATTGTGAACGATCGTGGCTTTTTAGATTTACTATCAGGAATCTTTATATGAATAACAGATCCTAAATCTTTTATATCGTCTATTGTCATGTTCACCATTTCATCGCATCTACATGCTCGAGATACGCCCATTATTAGAACAACCTAAAAGTAGTATGTATTTAAAAACTTGATTGTATTTATGCAGGTTGGAATATTATAACTAACCTTAATTCCTAGATATTGCTCATTAGGTGCATTATTTAAAAAATCTTCAAACTGGTCTTTTGTGAATACCTTTGACTTTTTGGGAGTATACCCTTCATTCTGCTTCTTCAGATAAGCACGTAGTTTCATATATTTGCTTATATCTAATCCATGTTTAATATTCAGTAATGATTTTATCATGGAATACTGAGACCACATTGTTGAACTCTTCATTTTTAATTTAGTTGTCATTTCAAAAAAATAAGCTAGTAGCACATTTTCCGAATAGTTTGAAATGTTTTTATCATTGCACCATGTGAGAAATCTTTCGTTAGCATGATTATAAACTCTACTTGACTTAGTTGGAATTAAATCATTCGTAGCTGCCTTAGCAATGTCAACAACGTCGGGCGGTGTACAGTTGGGTTCTGAATCCGACATAATATAATCTAAAAGAAAATTTCAGTACACTTTACTACAACAAACGAAATTTTGATGCTCAAGTACTTACCAAAAATGCACAGTCCAATTGTTGCTTTAAATTACTTACAATATTTCTGACATTATAAAATATTATTGAACTGTCAAATTTGTTTTTGACTTGGCAATCACAAAACCAGTAACCACGGAAATGTAGTGCGCAGTTTTATAATTATTATTCTCTGAATTTATCAACTACGTTGCAATCGTTTTGAATTTTTATTTAAATATTAATTAGTTCTATAGTCTGGATGCCGTTTGCGGAAAATATAGCGTGTTCCATTCGGAGCAAAAGCACTTTTTGTGGCTCGTCTGAAATTGTTGGCCTCACTAACGTTCGGCCATCAAACATTCAGACTCGCCACAAAAAGTTATACTTTTACTCCTAATAAAACAATATACTATTATCAGCAGTTGAACTGAAAATAGGAAACTCAATCAGATGCACAATAATACTATTATACGTTTCGCAAACCTGCAATAATATAGTATCTGTGGAAATATTTGACAATATGCAAGATATCGCTGAAATGAAAATTAATTACATCTGGCTACTTCAATAAACCAGAAATGGAAGGGGCTGATTCCTCATCATATAATATCAATTCAAATCTAAATGTGCTTCATAGTTTTTGAAAAATCCATTTTAATTGATAAAATTGCGAGGGGGAAACCGCTGGAAAACTTTAGTGGGTAATCTTTGGATATTAGTGGTATTACTTGGGTATCAGTGGGGAATTAGATGAATTAGTTGAAAATTAAGGTTATTAGTCGAGAATTAAGTGTAAAAAAAGGTCTTCAAAATGATACTTGACAAAAAAAACGAGATTTCGGATTTATATTACTTTTTTTCCTTGCGCATCAGAGGAATTGGTGGCATTTGTTCGGGGTATTACTCGGAAATTACTTGGGTATTGAAGGAATTACTTAAGATTTTTGGGAATTAGTGAACACAATTTCCTCAGCGATTTCCCCCTCTTGAAATTGTTAAATAACGTATTTTCAATTTTGTCGTTATTTTTCTATCAAAGAGTATAATTAGACCATAGACCGTATTGTACCAGTATATGGATCATAAGATAAGCTCCTGGGAATATATACATGGTGTTATTATTGAAAAATAAAAAATGTAAATAGTTTGAAAATTGCAAAATTCGATCGTTGTTTTAGAACACTCTGTTCGTTCGAAGTGATTCCAAATATCACGTTTGTTATGACACATAGCTCGGGTACTTGCATACCCAGAAATTTTCAGTCATTTCTCATGATGAGGTTTTGTTCAATTTATTTTTCGAGTCAATGATGTTTACTTGAATTTGATCTGCATCTGATCCCTGAGAATAGAAATGATTTGTAAAGCCTACATAAAGCAGATACTGAAAATGAGAGAATATACAGGGTGAACGATTTTTAAAAAATACCAGATTTGTGGTGCACTACTATTTCAAAGAATAGTACTTCAAGTATCTAACTGCTTCTAATCAGATCTGTTCGCCAATTTTCATGTTCACGGTCCAGGTTCCAGGCAAGGATAGTTGGGCCATCCTGTATGTAATTTCAAGTTATCCACTTTTTGCTTTTTGCAAATTTTGGTTTGAGTCCAATTATATGCCGGTGTATCTATTTAATATTCATCGATGATAATCCATAAGGAGATAAAATATTTGTGCTCGAATAATAATCCGTTACATCATAGTTTCCAGTTCATTTAATCATTTCCAATGCGTTGATGCGGGCGTAGAGTACAATTACATAATATTCCTGATTCTGCTGTATGATTATAATGAACCTTGTAAAAATATGTAGCTTGTATTTTTGTTGTCATTTCATTTATTGAATTGAATCCATCCAGATTAATGGCTTTCCAAATATATTCAAAGGCATGAGAGTAGTAATGTTACATATATTGTTCCTAAGAATTGTTGAAATTGTTATTTTCGTCAACCCATTGCACCCCTACGCGAAACCCTCGGAAGTCTTCGAGAGACTTGTGTAAGCTATGGAAGACGTAGCCCTTATCTTGCGCGGATTTGAACCCCTGACCATTCGCTCCAAAGCTGAACGCTCTACCAGCATGGCCATCACGGCCCGTATGAACCAGGAAAACGTCGTACATATCCGGTGCCTCGATGCTAAAAATGCATTAGTCGATTTTATTACAGTTTCCTATTTATTTGGGTTGGACTGTTTCTAGATGTTTTTGTGAATATTTTCCGTCCGTAACAATATCAATACTCGAATTATTCTCATTTCGGATGTTCTCCTTATCACAGGAAACCAATATGAATATTTTTCCATGATGAAAACAATTTATTCGAATATAAACTATGATTCGTTTCGACCACAATGTCTGCAAAAAACGATCAATATATTTTTTACTACTTTGCCAGCGCATGATTTTTATATAGCCCATTATGTGGACTATGAAATTGCTAGACTGACAGATTTGTGGTTGATACATAGGGAGCTCCACAAAAATATACCATAAAAATACTTGAAAAAACTTTGAGATAAGAATCATTTCTGTTCATGACATTCTTAAAGCTGATCCATAAAACGAAAGGAATTTTATAAGGTATAATAATATGAATTGTTATAGCTAATCCGTTCTCTACTGCAAAAACAAAAGCTCTGGATCCCATGAAATGTATCTCCACTTGATGCATAAACCTTGGAGAGTTTTTATGAGTAGTTCATTACGCCAGGCAGTGGTTAATCGCTGTACATTTTCCAAGTATTTTATTTAACGTTCAAAATTAATGATTCACATAGTTTGATATATGACGAGAAGCATTTTGATCACGAACAAATACTAGAACCATAAAATAGGCCATCTGACAAATATGCCTGTTTCTCCAAACTAGACTTCATCTTGTGAGCGATCTTCACTTTTATTTCTGTCCTGGTAGCAATTATTGTTCAATTCTGTTGACACATTACGAGTAGTATTTGGTGGAATTCGTCTGAACGAATCACAAAAAACATAACAATTGCTCCTTCTAGTAATTGTTTCCATGTAGGTGATTATTTGCCATAAACTACTCGAACTTCTCTTTCATTGGATTAGTTTCTTATAACTCAGAATTTTTCCACCAGTACTCGCAAAATCGTTAGCAGTAAGTCATCTCTTGACTTGACTTGACTTGACTTGACCATGACTAAACTCTTCTGCTTTGGACTAACTACAAAGTTGATCGATTCCTACATGTCTCATATGACGAACAGAAAACTGCATGATCAGTACCATGGGTTCAAGTCTACTGAAATATCAGCTCTATCTGGTGTTCCACAGGGATCAATTCTTAGACTTCTTTTGTTTATCATCCTCATGAATGTTATCTACCTGACCCTGCTGTCCATTGTTTCATTATATGCTGACTATTATAAACTATACAGGACTCAACTAACTTCAGGAATGTTCATTACTTCAAAAAGACCTTGAATGACTAAATATTTGGTTGTAATTCTAACTCAATACCCCACAGCATGAAAGAGTGTGAATATATGTCCATCACGGGAACAAAACTTTCCATGTCAATGATATTTCTACACATAGATATCATCAGTTCAAGTTCTTGGGTGTGACCTTCAACGCTGAGTTAACATTTGTTAATCTTATAACTGAAACGGTCGCAGAAGTCAATAAAACTCTATGTTTCATCATAACAAATTCAGAATTGATAGAAGAGAAAATGAGTTTATTGAGTTTACTTTTGAATGCTTTCGTCACGTCCAAACTGGAGTATGCATCGGTTTTCTGGCGTCATGAATATTGTATTTATTCAAATAATTTTGCCAATATTCAGCAAAATTTTATCAAACACTTTTGGTATAAAACCGATGGTATATAACCCAATAGAGTATGTTGATTTCTTTGAAAATACGAAGAGGATGTTCATAAAATCAGATGTGGAATCATCTGCTACTGAAACACGAACTTAATTCGCTGTTTTTCATCGTTCAAGAAAACCTCTCTTGGAAGGCATTCATGTTGAAGAGGGGAACATTCACAATTGAAAATAAAGAAAACATTACTCCTGTGGAGTTGGAAAAAGCCTACGATAAAAATAAAGCAAGCAGGTATGAAATCTCGTCATTGGTTTCTCATCATAATTATGTTGGTGTGGTTTTTCTGTATAAATCACTCAATAACAAATATGATTCTCCTGATTTACTATCTCTCATTCATGTACATAATAATCGAATGCCAGTGAGAGATTATTCTTTCTTTTATCTGCGCTCACCTCTTTCTAACTCGATTCTCACCCATATATAGAGTTCAGATTTTGTCTTTGAGTATTACAAATCTAATATAATGGTCATATTTTTTCTGCCAACTTTATCAGGTATACATAACTTTGATTTCCCGGCCATTTTTATTAAGGTTGATACTGTTGATTTCAAACCTTTATTTCCAGATTTTTTGTTCGTGTCTCAAATTATAGACTCTGATTTTGGAAATGTTTGTGATTTTATATTCACCTAGATTTAGGTGATATTTCCACTTATCCTATACAATGTCGTGTAAGTTAACTGGAAAATTAATATCTTATCTAATCTCATCTTATTACAAAAATATGTTGCTATAGGAAATCAGTACCACATTGTGTGTCGATTTGAAAACGTAGCATCCCAAATATTTTAGCTCCTATAGAAAACCTAAAGATATGCAAATAGGTCAATTTTATTTTCAACGGTTATCTTTTCTAAACTGGTTCAAAGTAGAATTACATCAACCCTCTATCGCGGGTGGTAACAACCCATAACATTTTGAATATAAAGGGGATTCGAGTGATCCCCTTTCAACAACCGTTCAAATACCTTTTTAAAAATACTACATTTTTCAGTATTATTACAGAAATCAAGTGGAACTGTTAATTAGTAAAAATATCAAGTGTTCTGCAATGAAAAATAAAAACTGTTGTTATTTTTTACAATTATTTTTTGTAATAGTATTAAAGTTTGATCCAAAACTCTTCAACAATTTTCCAAAAAACTGCTACACGTATCTGTTTTTATTTCCTTCAATTGTTTCAAATTTCGAGGCTTTGTTCTATAAACAATCAAAAAAGAAATCCAGCGTCGTTAAATTTGGAAAAAAACACTGTGATTGAACTATAAACAATAATTTTGAAAGAACATATACAAAATATGAAACGTTTATTTCTAGTGTAATTACTCATAGTTATTTTTTTTTTTTATTTCAGTAACTAATAGAATAAAACAATCAACACACAGTACAAGTTTACATTTGCGTTTGCGACATTGTTAGCGTTTATGACTTGCAGCTTATTGCTATCTATTGTCGTTTTTCTCATGGGTATTTTGTCCAAATTCTTAATTTGATTAGGGCAATTGAAAAGTTCAAAACGTAGTAATTCCGGAAATACGATTTCTGGCTTATTTTCCACTCAGTCCATAAATCTGCTTGGAAAAACAACAAATGCCCTTTCAGCGAGAATGCGGTTCTTATTTCTTAATGTATCAATCTATACTGGAAGCTTTCGTGAAAGAAATGTATCGAAGCAAAGATTGTGGAGATTCGAAAAAGTGAGGAAAGTGCTTTTCCAATTTATATTGTTTTCACTTGATGTGTTGCGTGCCATTTGTTCATTTCCAGGTTTGCTCGTACTCTGCGATTTGTTCTCGTCTTTTTTGGCGGTTTAAGTGGAGTCTCGTGAATTATTGAACTTTTACCGTTTCTTGAAATGATACCCAATTATAAAAATGGGTGGTTTATTTCTGCTACTTCATAAATTGAAATGAAAAATAATAAAAATAACGTTTTAATATCTTGGCAATTTATTTTATTCTGAAGAAGTGCTAAGTGTTGAAAAGTAAATGCTTCAATCAGGATAGAATCAGATAGTAACGTTATTTTTCGAAACTAGCTCTGGTAGTCTCAAATATATTAATTATGATCACTTTTTTGAATAGATGTATTTTGCTAAGCATGACTCGTTGATAGAAGCCGGCGTATGAAAAAAAAAATGTTCTTCAATAATCAACGATATCGATAAAAATGGGTCTTCGTGACAATCGACAGCCGACAATGCCGGTGATAACGTATGCTAACGACACAAATATCGTATCACAAGAATATTTCGAAGGGTATGTGGAATCAACTGAAACAGCTCATAAAAAATGTATTTAGTGGACGGCAAAAACCACCTAACTCTAAGGTCCAGTTTTTTCAGTTCGAGTTAAACTCCAGATAACTAACTGATAGTTTAGATGGTGAATGACATTCTAAGATGATATTTGAAGGATCACATTTTAACCATTAGTTTATATATCTGGATTTTACCTGAAACACAAAAAACTGGCCGTAATGTATAAAAAGCTGTATCAATGAATTTTTTTCTTAGTTATCAAACTGAAATCCTCTCTATATTTGAAAATGATGTTATAATTACTAACATTTGAATTTTTTGTTGTCAGTATCGATAATAAATGGAGCTAGTCTGTGCAAAACTACGTAAGAATTGTGATGCTTTGTGATGTATAACTGTAGTAAATCGTTATTATTGAGTTCATATTTTGCCAACATAAATATCCAATAATTTCAATAATTTAGATCACTCTATCAATTTGATTGTACAACAGGATTCATAAAGAATCATTAATACTATCTACAACATTTTTTATATAAGATTTCAGAAGTTGTTTCTTGTCTTATTTGTTCTATTACATTCTGTAGTACAGATGATGCTGTTCCCATCGTGTGGTATAGTCACCCTGTAGTCAAACGGAAAATGATGGGATTCAGATATGTCAAGTTGGCAGTTGAGTTGAGTTGGGGCCGTCTCGAAGGAATTGAGGCGCTAACTGGGTGAATACAGTTCCGTCGACTTTGCATTTACATACTTTAGTTTATTGTATTTAACATTCAATATATCTAGTTTGAAAAAACCAACAGTATCACACCCTTCATTGTCATACTACACATCATGATCGCACATCTGGCAATTATCATTCCAAAATGCCTAATGTGTAACATACAACAATTTCAGCAAATACTGTAGATGCCAGACACTCTCTTATATTTTATATCATATCCTTATATCAATCAACTTGTGCAACACCTATCGTAGTATGCATTCATTTCTTGATTATAACTGTTACAAACAGAAATTGCAGCAGATTAAGTCGATTTCTAAAATAACCTTTAAATTTTCTACAAAATCCTGTCTATAAACTATAGCAAGACGAATCGTAGTCGCGTAGACTGCATCGTAGTCGCGTAATAATTATTTTTATCGTTTCACTGAAAATTATGCTTCCTTTAAGTTGAACCTTTATTACAAATCAATAACATTACAACAACACATGATACATTATTTAAAAAATATGTAACGTTAGTTACTTCATTATTCACTTGTCCATTAATGCTTTATAATACCTTGGCAACGGTTGCTATCAACATACCCATAACGCCCGGGGCGTTATAGAGGGTATTATGAATCATAACGCCCGCTAAATGTTTTTTTCTGTAGTTCAATAAATCAATTACTCAGAAAAGATTTATTTAAAACTGTACATAAAGAAGGGACTAATTATTTTCTCTCAAATAGAAATTACAATTTTCAAATGGTCCTAAAAATTTAGTACCAAGTTTGAAGTTCTGTTAGTTGACCGATGATAAACTCCTCAATGTGCATTCAGTTTCGTTCGGAACGTTAACATTTTCTTTTTCGGAAACGGAATGGGCTATCATTGTAGCAATTTTGTTCTTCGAGGAGATACTTTCTTCAATATAGCTTTCCGCTACCGTACCACTCTTCCATTTTCTATGTAATTTTAGTGTTTCAAAGAAAGCACCACCTTGAACAAGAAGCGTTGACGATGTAACATCTCGGGTTTCCCAAATTGAAGTATTTCGCTATGATAGAAGAAGTGTTCCTTCTATCATAGTATTTTTACCTACAGGTAACATGCATTTATTATTTCTGTAGGTTAAAAAAAACAAGAAGCGTTGACGATGTAACATCTCGGGTTTCCCAAATTGAAGTATTTCGCTATGATAGAAGAAGTGTTCCTTCTATCATAGTATTTTTACCTACAGGTAACATGCATTTATTATTTCTGTAGGTTAAAAAAAACCTACGGTGTTAACATCCTTTTGGTCGTAGTGCAATATACTTTTTAACTAAGTTCAAAGCTTCTATTTCGCTTTCTTCAACAATGGTGAAAGTTTTTAAAGAGCAGGTCTTGGTTTCTGGTACCTTGATCGGTAAAACGGCTCCTCTGTCTTCATTATCATCATGACCATTTCATCACTTCTTGAGCCTCCAAATACGCCCATTACCAGAACAACTTTATGTAGCAGAAAAGTATCATCTGGAGCTTTTCTTGTGAAAAGTAATACTTGTCCACCTTCCAACATCTTTGATTTTTTAGGAATGTATCCTCCTGATTTAACTTTCAGAAATGGCATCAGTTGACTGAATGCTGATATATTAATGTTTTCTTTAACAATCAATGTTGATTTCAGCTGTGAGTATTTGGTACATAGACTATTTGCACTATATATTTAAAAAAATGTTCATACTCCTTCTCGTATAAGTATTTGGATTTCACAGGCAGTAAATTTCCCATTTCAGCTTTGAGCGTCACATTCTGTAGGATCTCCATGATTATTATGAACACAACCGTTTTCAGTTTCCTCAACTAACAAGCTTGTCAATTCTTACAAAAATGCAGCGTCATTTTATTGAATAAACAACCCTTAGCATCCTCTTCAATAATTTTTATGAAGTAAACGACGTCGTTAAAGATAATATTTTCGTGAAAAATAAAATCTAGTATGCACCACGAGCGTTACTAGATCCTAACGCCCATCGGGCAACATTCATCCCTCTGGCCGAAGGCCCTCAGGTAAATGTGACCCTCCGGGCGTTAGGATCTTATAACGCTCTTGGTACATTGATAGCTATTATGCACTAGCGGGCGGTAAAGTACACTTTAGCGTCCGGTTTTACAGGCAAAGGTGACACTTTAACGCCCGTACGTCCATTACGGCCCGCGGCCGTAAAGTTGGTAATGTTCTCAAATTGCCTATATTTACACATCAATTCATGTAAGACCTACTACGAAACAATTAATTCTGTTCAATGAATAAATACTTGACATTTATTCATAATCTACATTATCAAAATCATAAGCACGAATATTTAAATATTATATAACAAAGCAGTTGGTACAGCTACCAATGTAAAGGATGTGTTATTTCCTCTTTTCCTTATGGAAAGCTGCTTTACAAACATCCTCATAGTTATGAGAACAAGTATTCATTGAGAATTATTTTAGTTTGAATATGAATTTAGAGACGAATTTGCAGTAAATCAATAAAGCACTTGTATTTTACTAGTTTTACTAGCAACTGTATTTCAGAATATATTTGGCAATAAATGTGTATATACTCAAATTCATTCAAAAGATAATTATATAAGAATGTCGGGGCGTGGCGCAGTGGTTAGAGCGTCCGACTTCGAGTCGAAAGGTCCGGAGTTCGAGCCCCAGTTGCGGCTGGGATTTTTAAATTAAATTTGACCGGTTAAATTATTAAAATCTCGTGGCTCGACTGGGGTGAGTCCCGCACGATTCACTGTTGCGTTCCAATTAACAGTGCTGCTCCTAAAGGGGCGTATGGAGTTAGTAACAAGCTTACTCAGAACACATGGCTAATGACCATAGCAGTCGATGCCAAAACACCAAGGAAAAAAAAATTTATAAGAGTAATCAGTCAAAATAATTGTTGATATTCACTTTAACCTACGATTTCTTCAGATTATTCAAACTAACTCTCAAGTATAAGAATTCTGAGCTTTGTTCTGTCAAATTTTGACGTTTCTTGACAATTGAATAATTGCTCCCGTCAGATGCGATTTGTTCCTCCATTGGGTGACTAAACCTCAGTAAATCGGGTTTGCAGGAAATCCTGCTTTAGATTTGAACAATAATAATAATAAATTGAAGTATTTAAAAACTATTGAATTTCAATTACTCAGTATCTTTCACAGGTATCGTTCCGGCACCGCACTTCTGATTATTGAAGTTAAACATAATGTATGAAACGAGTTGTAGCCCGTTAAAATTCAAGTCAGTATTTGTGATTCGTGCTTAACTACTAGTGCATATTATTTTGTATGTATCACGTGCGTAAAATGCGTTTATGGCCTTCAGCGTGTAATGGCCATCGGCTGACGCCATCGGGCCATTATTCGCGTCTCAGGCCATGAAAGCCTCCTTTTACGCCCTTGATACATAAATATAACTATTATAATACCCTAGATACCAAGCTTAATTGCAATTACGTGACAATAACCAAAGTTGTTGATTTTATTTTCAAATCATTGTTGTCAATGATACGATAAAGCTTTGAATTATTATGCAATTTGAATAAATCAGGGAAGTTGCTTCAGGTGACTCGGAGCAAAGCATCTCTTCACCTGGATGCGTCCTTGATTATTATAAATCCCATAACTCGTTACAATATACTAAACATACTAAAATTTCAGTATATTCTGTCAATACCTAGAAACCCCTTATATTTTCTAACAACTAATGTAATTTCGGTCAAGGCTTTCAGTGTCACAATTTTCACTCGGGTTTGAAGACCGTCGTTTTTTGGAATATCTTCCAAACCATTTCGCTAGCGCGAGTAGCTAGCTTCTTCAGAGGCTTATACATCATGAATAATCTCAGATGACTGGAGATTCCGTCTGCGAAAATTGTAATTATTCTGATTTAGGTAGTCATGATCGTTAATTACCGTATTTGGATTTGGTACATTCTCACTAACCCTAATTGACCCCTTTCTACCTGTCGGCTTAATGTCGTTGATATCCTTTGTTATTTCAGAATTGCTTATTCTCGTATGTAGGTTAAGCATATTTTCGATAACGTTAATTGACACCTTTTTGCCTGCTGTCTCAATGTCGTAGTTTTCTTTTGTTACTCTGGAATTTCTAATAATTGTATTCCATATTCGGTTGAAGTTAACAGCTTCTTCTTTCCTGTTGAAATTCTCCGTGTGTTTGTGGATCTCTATTGCCTCCCGTATAAGTCGTCTATGGTATCTCTGGTTGGGGGCTAGAAGTTTTACGTCCTCAAACAGAATCTTGTGGTTTCCTTCACTGAGCGCTTTTTCTGTCACTGCTGACTTGTCCGTTTGGCCTGATCTGCAGTTCCTCTGATGTTCCTTCAGCCTTGTTCCCATCTATCTTTTTGTGGTTCCGATGTATACCTTTCCGCAAGTGCATGGTATGCGATATACCCCCGCTGCAGATAGTGGGTCTCTTTTGTCTCTTGCCGACCTAAGGCTTTGTTGCATTTTCTTGGTGGCAGGCAAAAAGTGGTCAATTGATGTTATAGAAAATATGCTCATCCCAGATACGAGAAAGAGCAATTCTGAAATAATGAAGGATATCAACGACATTAAGCCGACAGGTAGAAAAGGGTCAATTAGGGCTAAGGAGAATGTACCAAATACAGATACGGTAATTAACGAACAGGTCTACCTAAATCAGAATAAATACAATCTTCGCAGACGGAATCTCCAGTCATTTGAGATTATTCATGATGAAGAACCTAGCCACTCGCGCTAGTGATACGTCAGTAAGAAATTTCAAAAAACGACGGCCTTCAAACCCGATTGTAAATTGTGACACTAATGTAATTTCAATCGCATAGCATGCAATTATCATGTTTCAGCAATTCTATCGATGCCTATAAATCTCCTTCTCTCCGTGCCTAGTCCTTTGGGAAGAAAATCGATATGAATCAGCCAGTTTTTTTTTTATAAATAGAGTAAAATCTGATAGAAAAATCAGAATGTTGGTGTAAAAAACAACTATGGATTTTCTAGGACACAATTCAAGGTTGTGTTTCTCCCACTGATTTCGGTTATCACTGAAAACTATCTGATCTTTCCTGATGATTTGGATCATTGGTCATTTGTTGATATTGCACGTTTCTTCACAATGTAGGAACCGTGATCCTAAGTGCCCTAAAATAGATTTTATATTATGACATATTTTCCGTCAGCTTAGCTACATAATAATGTCATTAATTGCATCAATCAACAAACTTAGTGAAAACATATATACACAATCTGACTTGAAAGCAAGTATTCAGAGACATAAAGTAACATTCAGGTAACGGCCCATAGAAAAGCCTTTTTCGTTAATACACTGTAGATTTTGTGTTCGTCCAGTTTCCACTCATGCAATGAAAATAATCATAAATTTTGCTTCGATGCATTTAATTTCCCTTCCGTTACGCCACTGTCAACATTTTCAGAGGAGTTCCATAAATTCAACGCAAACTGGAATTATAGTCTGATAATGGGGAACGAATCTTTCCCAGGGTTGCTCACTATCACTAGTCCAATAATTCTATTTAACTATCCCGTGCCCAGAGCTATTTTGTGAGTTTTCAGAGGAAAACGGGATATTGCTTGTCAGACCGACTGCTTTATAAACGGCATCAAGCGTAGGAAGCTGCAATGCGGCGATAGAGAACGCGAAAAGTTGAATTCTCAACACAACTTTTAGATGAAATCTAAATCGCATTGGCTAGGGGAGTTTTTTCATGAAATAGATTCGTTGTTATTGTCACAAATGGCAAATTCTTGACTAGCATTCATTTGATAAGAAACAAAATTTGAAATGTCAAGTTGAAATAAACCATTTTCAAACAGAAAAAAAAAGTATTGTCAACTATATCTATTCTACTTGAAGGGCAAACTAACTGGAGATGATTTTTGGTAAACTTTTTATTTTAACTTTCTACAGAAAAACTCCCATGTCACTTGACATTAACAATATCTCCCAAACCTAGACAGATTCTCCTCTCTAGGGTAGGTTAGATTTTGTTCTCTTTTATTTTTGACTTTTTTGATTGAATTTGGATTAAACAAGGATTCTTACCGTTGTTGTTAGCGATTTGTTCGACAATTTTTAGCTCTGGATGAAAGGGGAACGTTGAAAAGTCTGTGAAAGTAGTAATGAAAGGCTGCCATTTCATTCTGATATATGGATGATTGGAGAAAGATGGTATGACATGATTAGTTCTAGTAGGTTTTCTGTAGTTGCTGAATTCCAGATTACCAGATTCATTTGGTGCTCAAGTCTAGGGTACTTAATTAGTCAACATACCTGAACCAATGTAATAATTCAATGTTTTTATTATTAACTTTGTGATTAGTTTCCAGCTTGTTCTCGATCGAATCTGCTTGAAATGGAGATACGCAACTACCCATTGCTGAACCCTCTGGTTGACTGTAAAACTTTCCGTTGAAGAAATCTTGAGGAAGGCAGAAACTTAATGAGAAAAAAATGTGTGTAACGGTGTTTCTCTCAGATTTCTTGGCTTTTGCTTCCTATATGGCTCATTTTGCCAACTCTGTAACGGTGTCTTTCGACAATATTTCAAACAATATTATCGTGCCGATGATGGCCTGATATTGTGAAGCACTTTGCAATAGTAATAAATTTACATGAATTATAGTTATCTAAGTAATCAGGAATGTGAAGACGTGTTCACATTCGAGGTGAGCGAGTAAGAGCCAAAGCAAAGCCGAGGCTTGTCGCTTGCCGAGGACGTTAACAGTCGATACATTCCGCGCATGTTCCGATATTACTGAACAGTACTGGCCACAGTTGGTAATTTTGGAACGCCTAACAGTAACCTGATACCAAGGAGACTAAAATTTAACAAGGATGGTTTAATAAGTTCTGACCAATCAGAAACTTGTAGCATCAACGCGTGATAGTGGCGTACTTGGATATGAGTACAGAGTCGAACTCGAACCAAGCAAAAAAACTGTCAGCAGTTACTCTCATATACCAAGAGCTAGTCCGTCACTGTCTATAGAGAATGGCGGCCATGACATGTCCTACTGCGTCACATTTCGTCACAAATGTTCTTTCATCTCTTGATACTAGTGTCCCCATTGTCTTATGGGAATCAAACACTCCTTGTTAAATTTTAGTCACCTTGACCTGAAACTGCCGTGTAATTTCGGAACGATTGGGAAAGTCAGACTGAAATGTAATTCGGGAACATTTCTAGTTCAAAATTATATCATTACTATTATGTGATACTGATTTATGGTTGCAATTACTCATCAGAAAATTCTGATAGCTCAAGTATTTCAAGCTCTAGCTGAGCTATGATTATAAGCAAGGTATTATATCTTTGTTATAGTGATCTGTGGATTTATTTTCTTGTTCTGATGTTTTAAATTCATTGTCGAATTGTCTTTAATGGTCTGCAAATATCGTCTGGCATGATTTCGATCTGAAAAATTTATGAGAGGCGAGAGAGAACAAAGCTAGTAAACTAGCACTTGATACATTTGCTCTGCTGTCTTTTCACATGAGCTAATTGTAATGATATTGTCAAAGAGTATGAGTCATAGACCCCCTACTCTTTGATATGGTTATCAATAAATTGAATAAATATCAAATAACATATCCTAACCTAACTCATTATTAATTCGGGAAGGGGATACTCGATACTGGGACTACACGACCTTTTCTGTAACAGTAGCAACCAGTAAATTTCTAGCCTCTAACAAGGTTCCATGAAAATTGGCGCGAATTGTGTACCAGTCAATTTCAGTAAAATCGGAACGACCAAAATTACTGGGCAGTACTGTTCAGGAATAACGGAAGATGACCTCCGTGTTACTCATTACGTTTTTACCGCTGCTTGTTGACTTTTCTCAAAATTTGCCTGAATTGAAGTTTGTTTTCTTACCCTTCCTTCATGATTATTTGTTCCGCTATTTCATTCTAAGTTGCTTGTGCGCATAACTTAGTTACCGAATAAACAGACAACAATAATATTCAAGAAGTCTCGTAACCTTAAAATTGATATAAATGAATCTGAAGGTATTACTTGTCAAAGTCAGAGTCATTATTACCATAGGCATGTAAATGACACTATTTACATTCCGTTGTCAAGATGAATTGTAAACGAATGATATAAGCCATTTCCCTGTTTTGTTGGTAAGCATGTATGGACTACTTACAGTGTCTGCAGCGGGAAAAATAAATTAAATGGGTTGTATTTTCATTTAATTTAACACCCTTTAGCCTGCCTAGGAAGAAAAGTAACAGCTTTACTTCATTCAATAAGAATTTCCAACGAAAATATTTGAATTAAAAAAATTATATCATTTGATAATTTTTGCTAACATCAGGAGAGAAATAATTACTTTAGCCGACATATTTGTTACAGATTAGAATAGTTATTTACGTCATAAGTCCGGTAAATGAATTTTTACATTACGAGTAAGACGTTTCCAGACAAGGCGATTAGCAGAGTCTGGAATTTCGAAACGAGTACTGTTAAAAGTTCACCGGAAGTGTGTCGTACATTTTATTTCATACTACAAACAACAAAAAACCTGAGTTATTATTATAAATAATAATAATTTAATGTACGTCGAGTGTTTTTGGAATTTGAATTGAATGTACTAGGATATATTGATATCTAGTTAGCCTAGACCAGTTCCCTGCGTAAACAAAATATTGCGTTACCATAGCAACGAACCATAACTTATTAGGAGTGTCAGTGTAAAGTTTGACGTCAAAAAAGTAGGTAAACCAGAGTTACGCAATAAATTAAAAGAAAAAATATATCCACCGAAATTGTGAGAATCAAAAATTGGAGTATCGAGCCATCATCAAGTACCTGTATCTAAAAGTGTTAAGAGGTGAGCAGATTAACGAAGATATGCTGAATACCCTTGGTGATCAATGTCGTTCGTATGCGACCGTGAAAAATTGGACTGCAAGCTTCAAAAGAGGTAAACTTTCCATTGAAGATGATGACCGATCGGGAAGGCCAGTTTCTGTGTCAGTTCCCGAAAATATCGATGCAGTTCATGACATGATTTTAATAGACCGTCGAATTGGGCTAAAACGAATATATGAAGCACTGAATATTTCATACGAACGCGTTCATCATATAGTCACGTCAATTTGGACATGAGAAAAATTGCTGCAAAATAGATCCCCAAATGTTTGAATGTTGACCAAAAGCGTGCAAGGGTAGTAGCATCGCGTTCGATCTGTACTCGATTTGAAAACGATCTAGACTTCTTAAACCGAATTGTTACTATGAATGAGACTTGGGTACATTTCTACGATCCAGAAACAAAGCAACAATCGATGGAATGGCGAAGCTCCGGTTTTCCAAGACCTAAGAAGTTTCGTGTCCAAAACTCTGCTGTAAAAGTTCTTGCTTCAGTTTTTTGGGATTGCCATGGAGTAATCATGATTGATTTTTTGGATAAGGGTAGAACAATAACTGGAGATTACTATTCGACATTACTGACCACTCTACGGGAACATTATTAAAGAGAAAAGACGCGGAAAGCTATCCAAATGTGTTTTGTTTTTGCAGGACAACGCCCCTGCACACAAATCTCATGTTGCCATGCAAAAAATTCGTGATTTAGGTTTTGAATTACTAGAACACCTTCCTTATTCACCAGATTTGGCTCCGTCCGACTATCATCTCTTTCCTCAACTGAAAAGAAGGTTAAAAGGTCGTAAATTTTCTTCCAAAGAGGTAATAAAAGCTGTGGAGGTCTGGTATGCAGAGCAAGAAGAAACATTTTTTTGAAAGGTCTAGAGACGTTGCAGGTTCGCTGTAATAAATGTATCCAATTAAGAGGAGAATATGTTGAGTAATAAAATATTTTGACATTGAAATTTTGTTCATTTTTATAGTTGGCTAAGAATTTTGAATATATCCTCGTATGTCTAGCTGTGAGATAGTTTCCATACACATGTGAGCAATTTTTCCTATTTATTATTCTGACACTTCCTGTCATCGCAAGTTATTATTTGTAAAATTATTCAAGACAAATTATTAATTCCTTAGGATATTATGCGGAAATCGGAAGAAGCTACGGATCACTCAAAAATTATTATCTCGTTACAGCAAAGAATACAAATTATTTTGTCAGTGGAAATTGGATAACAAGGTTAATATCGTCAATGAAGATACTTGTTAGATTTAGAGAGTAATTCTCTACTGATTCAGTAGCAATTTTGAACGATCTATTTCATACTTTTTATTTTTTAGTCAATAAAATTCAAAAGTTTGTCTCTCTGGTCCAAATATACTATGGTTGAGGCAAAGATGATAGTTCACGATGGTTTGAAGATATTATAGTCCAAGATCTCAGGGCCGTCAGACATTACTTATTTTTAAACGAACGAAATGTGTACGATTGAGTAGTGTTAGTATGTACTATGTTCGCATGCCTACCTGCTAGCTTGACCAGGTGACCATTCATCAGATATTAGGGAATCAAGGTACGTGAAAACACTACTCACTTAGTTGAATTGCCAGTGTACAGAATTATTTCTATAACCCATGGTGGATCAGTGGACATAGTATCTAGCTACCACCCCGGAGCTCCGAGTTGAAATTTCGTCTGCAACATTTTTTTAAATTTTTTTTAATCCCAGCAGACGAATCACACTAGGGTAAGCCGTCTCGGTTGGAAACGGCTTTGACTCTAGGAGGATTTTTGTTCAAAAAGAAATTTAAAAAGAAAACAGAATTTTGGTAAATTAAAGATTTTGTTAAGATTTCCTTATGAGTAAAATCCCAGGGTATTCAGACATAACTTATTTTTGAAAATATGAAGACGTAGGTTCTGAGTGGTGTCTCATGTACTTCTAATACCTGCGTGCTTGTGGAGTTGGCTCTGTGACACCTGGGCAGGTACCTAACTTGAATTTGTATGGCAGATTTTTATATATATTTTGTAGAGCATCACTCTTAAGTAATTTCAAAAGTGTCAGACGCTTTCCATAGACCAGAATTTTTGTCAAACGCTTTAAAGCTCCACAAATTACTTCAGAGTGATATTCAATGAATTATACATAAAAATCAGCCACACAAATTTAAGTTAAGTAACTCTCATTTTCAGTTACCTTTCTCACCTGGTACCTGCCCAGGTGTCACAGAGCAAACTCTGCAAACATACGGGTATTAAAAGTACATGAGATACCACTCAGAACCTAAGTCTTTATCTTTTCAAAAATAAGTTATGTCTGAAGGCCCTGGGATTTTACTCATAAGGAAATCTTAACAAAATTCTGTTTTCTTTTAAATTTCTTTTTGGACAAAAATCCTCCCAGAGTCGAAGCCGTTTCCAACCGAGATGGCTAACCCTCGTGTGATGCGTCTGCTGGGATTAAAAAAAAAATTGTCGTAGACGAGATTTGAACTCGGAGCTCCGGGGTGGTAGCTAGATACTCTGTCCACTGATCCACCATGGGTTATAAAAATAATTCTGTAGACTGGCAATTCAACTAAGTGAGTAGTGTTTCATTACAGTACTTAAAACCGTAAAAAGGTATATACCGGACTGAAATCAAGTATGTGAAAAAGTTTTTACGATACAGTATGAAATAAAGTGACCTTTACGCTGTTATTCGTCCACTTCATTTAGTTTCGAATCTTGGGGCTTCAATTCTGAGTAATAAGTAAAGGAAAGCATTGAATATATCGAAGACTTACAAATGTGTCAATACTCTTATAATGAAGTTGAGGTTAAAAACGTTCATGTTGTAAGTTTCTCTTCACATGAAGGCGGAAACTGAAAACGTAGCGTATGTGTACATAGGAAAATGTGGTGAAAACTGGAAAACAAATATTTGATTTGTACCAACCGGCATGTAATTATAACTTGAAAGATATTTGTTTGAAGTTATAATTGCACTACAGTTGATAATAGCAAGTGAAACATCTCTAAATTTTCATATATTTGTGTATAAAGGGTGTTGATTTGAAAACTTCCTACTTCCTTTATCATTGAGTCAAAACATGATGATGATATCAGGTATGAATTCAACTTTTTTCATGTATCAACGTTGAAGCAAGGATCAGCTGAAGCTTTCGATTTCTGAAAGGAATGGGGATCAAGTGTCTCAATGTTCTAAAGCTTCTACAGCTACCTTCACACTGATAAACAAATTATTATTTCATAGGTTTCCAATAAAGCAAAACTACAGCTTGTCATTAAAATCTCCTACATGTAACATACAGTGACCGCCAAAAAGTATGTACCATATGGGAAAAATTTTTATTATTGGAGTATTGTAAAAAATATTCTGGGGAAAAGTTTGTGCATGTCCGATAACCTAAAAATCGATTTTGACACATGTCACGTGATCGCTAGAATGGCGGCAAAATGAAAAAAATTGTAATGCAAAGGCAAAAAAAGAGGTAAGATGGCAAGATATCAAAAAAAGTTATTTGAAAAGTCACTTAGAATTCAATTTTATACACACAAACGAAGTTTAAAGAGATAATTAAAAAAATTGAATATAGCAATTTTTTTTAAATATTTTCCCATCTATTTAAAGATATTATATTTTTTTCTTCTGAATAGCTTGACTATACTGAAACATTTGCATTTTGATGATAATGACAAAACTTTCTCATTTTCTCCACACCAGAGGGCACTAAATTGAAAAAATGGGAATTTGTCAGAACCCTTGCTGTTACATCGGTTCGTATCTAACAGTTATATCCGAATTCCACAACCATTGTGATGACATGACACTCCAGAAACATGGTAATTTCCAGATTATAATCAGGTTCCGATGATAATCGTGCATGAGCGTTTCACTTCGCACATAAACTTGAAAATAGTGCGTCAAATTAAATATTCTTAAAGTTTATGTGCAAAGTAAAACGCTCATACAGCATTATTATTGAAACTTGATTAAAATCAGGAAACATGGTGTTTCTAGATTGCCATATCAACACAATAGTCTTGGAATTCTGATATAACTGTTAGATAAGAACCAATGTAACAGCGAGGGTTCTGGCAAAAACCAATTTTTTTAATTTAGTGCCCTCTGGTGTGGAGAAAATGAGAAAGTTTTGTCATTATCATTAAAATGTAAATGTTTCAGTAAAGTCAAGCTATTCATAAGAAAAAAAATATTTTTAAATAGATGGGAAAATATTGATATTTTAAATTTTTTCTAATTATCTCTTGAAACTTTGTATATGTGTATAAAATTGAATTTTAAGTGACTTTTTCAAATAACTTTTTTTGATATCTTTCCATCTTACCCCTTTTTTTGCCTTTGCATTGCAATTTTTTTCATTTTGCCGCCATTCTAGCGATCACGTGACATGTGTCAAAATCAATTTTTAGGTTATCGGACATGCACAAACTTTTTCCCAGAATATTTTGTCCAATACTCCAATAATAAAATTTTTTCCCATATGGTACATACTTTTTGGCGGTCACTGTATATTTGCCTATGTGGAAAAAAGTAACAGGCGGTTGCACTATATTGAAATTATCAGGTTTTTAAAAATTCATCTGATATGTATGAATGTTTATTCACAGAAAAAATTGTAACATAAGTACGGAATGGTATATACTTGAATGATATGTTATAGACTATAGATTGTAAGGGCCAGTACAAAGTAAATAAACAGGCGTGTGAACTCGACTCAGTTCATTAAAAAACTTGTCTTCTGATATTTCCCATCTGTTGAAGTGTACAATTGATAAAGTGACATATTTATACACTCGATTCATGCTAGTGCTTCAACTGATTTACTAAATCAATTAACTGATTAACTGAACTAATTGACTAATTAACTGGATGCAACAATACAATTATTATCAAAAATATATTATTAAAAATATTCTATTCAGATTATAACTTTCCTCAGATATGAAACGGTGGACACAGTATCAGCTATCCGAATAACTGTAAAACCCTGCCTAACTCTATTAAATTATTGAGTATTTAATTTTTCAAGATCTCTACTCAAACTGATTCACCATCAGATGAGCCGATTTGGATCATTACATTCTCATTGTATTGCCATCTCCTTCTGACCAGAAAAATATTTTGACCAGGTCGATAAATAGTGCACGGATTTTCAAAATACCAGTCAATATGTTTTTTCGTCCATAATAGTTTCTGCATTCTTGATTTCACATTGTTAATGCACGACAAATACATATAAAGGCAGATTCATGCACACTGCTTTTTCATTAATCTGTAACTTTCATCATTTGTCATTGAACTAAAATTTACTTTAAGAATTTTGGTTCCTATATGCACTCGTTTTATTCAATTTATCGGGTTATTTCTTGAAACAAATAGAAAAGTAGTGTTACTTACGTAGTTTCATCTCTTTCGAGTTATGACCTTCTGAATCTTGAAAGTCGATCATTTTCAAACTTGATTTTCTACGCGAAAAATCGCACAAAATGCCTCCTTCTTTTTGTTGACACTATTTTGAGACCCTAATCTGGGATTTATCATACAAAAATGTATATTGATGCACTTAATCAATTTTCATGCCCTCGTCGTACATATTTATAGTTTCAAAGGTCTCAATGGTATTATTATAGACTTAATAAGTACTTTGCGCTTTTTATTTAACTTTGATAGGTGCGAAAGTTATGTCACTTATGTCCTAAGTATTTTTATTTTCTTTTTCATGAAGAGATGAAGGTTCGTTATATCTTAAATAACAGGTAAAGAAAGGAAAAAGTTAATTTGGATGCATAAATGGTTCCATGAAAATACAAAGTTTCAACATCTTAGTGAAAGTGCTTAATGAAAGTGAATATACAAATTAAAGAAAAAGTGGTGTGCATAAATCCGCCTTTAGCAACGTTCTTTTGACAGTTAAGCAACCTATTCGCACCGTTGGCGCTGGTCCTTCAAAAATCCAAAAAAAAACTAACATTCTAATGCCCTGGACAACATTTTCTCTCCAGCAAAATCAGTAGGGGAAGGCGAGGCACATTCGACAATGGGGCACATTTGACATTTTAAATTTTGTCTCTTAAACGGAAAGTTTCATGACCCATCTTGAAATATATTTGAGTTTTGCTAGTTTTCATTCCTCAGATGGGAGTTGACATTGACGAGAGTCAGTAAATAGTTTCAAATTTCTTCGGAAGAATAAAAACCTTGAATATTTTTGGGGACTGCATCTACTAAGTGAGGTGATTCGAATTAGTTTGGTTTAATACATCTGCATTATACAGGGTGTTTCTTAAGTACGTGTAGAAACTTCGAGAGCATGTTGCTGACGTCGAAATAAGAAAAAAAGTTCCCATAAATACATGTCCGCAAGTTATTCGTTTCTAAGATACAGTGTCAAAGTTTAATTATTATATTTGTTTTTTTGTGAATAAATGCCAAAATATTTGTGATATTCGAGTAAAGTTTGGTATCTGGGATGATTTTTCAATGGCAAAATCAAATTTTGTGTTAAGTGTGAAAAAACTAATTTCTAATTGAATTAATTTTGAATAAAAAATCTTGTCCATCAAAATCACTTGCATTGATTATTTCAAATCTCAATAACTTGGAAACAGTTGCTCGCAGTGACCTCTATCAAGAATATATTTTTTACACAAACTAAACAATACATATTCTTAGATACTAAACCTTACCCAAACATCAAAATTATTTTGAAATTATTCACAAAAAATAAAAATAAGAATTCAACTTTGGATCGAATAACTTGTGGACATATATTTATAGGAACTGTTCTTCTTATTTTGATCTCAGCAACACGCTCCTAAATTTTCTACACGTACTTAAGAAATATCCTGTATATATACGTGGGTGAAAAGGTTATTGAAAAGCATTTTTAGAAGAAATATGTTCCCGAAAGTGCTCTCAAGGGGTAGTTTTGACATGTCAAATGTGCCCCAACATTATCTCTTTCGAGTGAATATCTTTCAGATGTCTTCCCAATATTTTAGACTAACAGCGTTGCTCACAAAGAAGTATTTAAACAATGTCTTTACCAGAAACAGAGTTGTTTTGGGAGATCAAAAATCATTGCCCATCGATGTTTTACCCTTTCCTCCCATATACGATGTTACCTTATTATGGCAAGTACCTGTCATAAAACAGATAAATGTCTTCACCTACTTCAACCAACAACGATAACGGTGGAAAAGGAAGGGAGAAGTTGAATCTCAAATATACACAGATTCGCAGAGATGCAGAAACTAATGAAGACAGCAGAAATGAATTGAATGCAAAGATAGATGTATTTAAACAATCCAAAGAAAAGAAATTATTTCTACACAATGAACATGAGCAGAATGAAAAAGGTGGAGCAATCAAGAAGAAAAATACCAAAAGGAAAGATGCAGATTCTCTTTTTTCCCTACATTCTGGAGCAAATTCAATAGTTGAGTTGATGGACGACCAAGCAACGCAGATTTGAATTACGAATTTATCCAGTTCCCAACAAAGTCTTGTTATTTATTATGTTGGCAGAATTGGAGAAATTCTAGAAATCGACCAATTTAAAACAAATTTCTTGACAAAACAGGTAGAGATTTTTTTAATTCAGATATCTCTGATATTTCTGATGTGAACAGGATAAATATAATAGCTTATTTGCACAATCTCAAGTTGCTCAAAAAATTGTATGAATCAGAAGTCAATTTTAATTTTCACAACTCATAATAAAATGAACATAGTATTGAATATTTTTTGTGTTTTTCCCTTGAAATGAGAATAGATTGGTACTCATTACCAAATTCAGTCATTTAATTTCTGTAACGCATTACTAACATTAAACCGGATTTCTTCAGAAACTACCCTACAATCAGCCCCACATGACATGACAATTGTTTTGATAGCTTTGTTTTTGTTGAATTTCATAAAAATACTGAGTGAACATGGTCAATCAATTTTTGAGTCCTTAATGAGCTCAAGACTCAGTTTTTACCGAAAAATCAAGTTCATTACTATTTCTGAACACATTTTCTTTTTCTGTATCAATTGTGTTCCGTCTTCCCCTAACGACCCAATCTGAAAATGACTAATTATAAAAATCACTTAATTCACCTCACTAGTTACTATTCCTATCCTTGTTGTTGTTGTTCTAATAGCAACAATGTATAAATATAACTTATTTTGATTTCATTGAAAATATGAACAGGAAGTTCGTAAAGTCAGTTGTGGAATGATCTGATATTGAAAGACAAACTATACTCGCTATTATCCATCTTACAAGATAACATATGATGAAAATGATTCATGTTGTAGAGAGAAACATCCACAATTGAAAATTTAACCAAAACATAACTCCTTTGGAAATGGAAAAAAACCTACGATAAATTGAAGTTACTCCTTTCTAATATCTAACAGAAAACAACTACTTCCCCGGCAAAAGCCACGCTGGACATTGAAATACATCTTATAGATATAGTGAAAAGGCACTACTATACCGGGTGAGTGAAATTCGGGTAGATGCAAGGGGATCTCGGAGCTACGGAGAGGGTTAAATGGAGGCTAAGTTGCGTATTACTATGATGTTGAAAAATCTGAGCTAGCCCTCTGACTTTCAGAGATATACAGGAAAAAACGAAAAATTAGATTTTTGTTTTTCACTTATATCTGCTTTATTCACTGATGATGACCAGATACCATCGAAACGATTGAAAATTTCAAGTGGTATACAATCATGATAAAATATGACTATTGAAGCCTGAAAAAAGTGATAAAAATCCAGGTCCTTATTTAAAATTTCATAGTTATGGGTGGCCCAAGGAAAACAACACCCTGTAGAACATATTTTTACAGCCCATTGAAAGTTGCAATGGCAAAGTGCAAACATTTTCTGGAAATCTATTGTATTAAAGCAGATATAAGTAAAAAACTAAAATCAATTTTCGTTTTTTCCTGTTTATCTCTGAAACTGAGAGGGCTAGCTCAGATTTTTCAACATCATAGTAATGAGCTCCATAATACGTGAATTTGACTTCATTTAACCCTCTCTGTAGCTCTTACCGTTTCCGTGATCCCCATGCATCTACTCGAATTTCACTCACCCGGTATAACTTGGGATAAAAAATCTGAAATTGAAAATTTGAATTTTCAATCAGATGGTGGAAATAGAAAGAAGATATTTCTTGTAATATCTAACAGAAAACAACTACTTCCGAGGCAAAAAAGCCACGCTGGACATTGAACTACATCTGATAAATATTGTCGATTTTTGTCGAGCGATTTTCTGTGAGTGATACTTCTTGGAGAATCATATCTATAAATGAGATAGGGAAGAATGTTATTCAGAAAAAAATCGACAAAAATCTATTTCAAGTAAGGTTCTTTCCACAATATCTATCAGATGTATAGTTCAATGTCCAGCCGGGAAAGTAGTTGTTTTCTGTTAGGTATTCCAAAAAATAGCTTCTTTTCTTTTCAACCATCTTAATGAAAATGCAAATTTTCACTTATAGATATTTTATCTCAAGTTATACAGGGCCTTTCCACAATATCTATCAGATGTAGTTCAATGTCCAGCGAGGCTTTTGCCGAAGAAGTAGTTGTTTTCTGTTAGATATTACAAAAGAAATACTTCAATTCATCATAGGTTTTTTTCCATTTCCAAAGGAGTCATGTATTGGTTCAATTTTCAATTGAGAATGTTTCTCTTCACAAAATAACTCATTTTGTTACCACAATAATCAAGAAAGTAATATCGCCTAGTAGTTCATGTTAACTGGGCGTAGCCTTTATCATTTCATCCATTCCAATTGCCACGTCTTTCAAAGTAATGTTCAAAGTACTTCTAATTAAATAAGATGGAGAGAGCTCAGTGCCATCTGCTTAACGTAGTACATTACGTTTTCCATACATCCATCATATTCAGGCACATTTAAGCTCCGGTACAGTTTACTATGTTTAAGTCGACAACGAATTTACGAGGCTTCTGCATTTGGAAGATAAAACTCCATTTATCATCTCCCCTTATGTTAGCCCAATACCCCGGAGGGACCAGACCTTGCAAAAATCCTCAACTTCGTGGAAAAAGAACAATAAAACACGCAATAACTCCGAGAACCACAATACATTTCCCGAATCTTCCTTAACTCGCACTGTGTCAGTTTTCACGGAATTCGCGTATAATGAAATGGTGATAACAATATGACAGCAGGCTCACATTTTACTCAAATTGGTTCAGTTTAACTGAAATGTAAAACTCTGAAAAGAAAAGTGAGTCGTAACGTTTGCTCTCAGCACTTAATTGCTCTACCAGAAATACCGGCTGTGCTTCAGAATCATCTTTATAACCTGTCTATAATGTTCTTTCTGAGAGTAGATACGAAAATTACATATGATATACATGTCACTTGCAAATATTTCTTCTAAAATGAGGATCACTGCAAAGATAGATTTTATATCATATAATACAAATCGTGGAATTAGCCAGGGGATAGGTGGATATTTGTAAAAAATAGTGGAGTATCGGTTAGTATCGTTTTCGAACCCCTCCGAACCAATGACATATTACCGTTAGACACCGTTATTTAAATTTCTAGCTGTGGTCAACGTAGATTCACATTCTAAGTACAATTTTTGCTGCCGCTTATTTCACAGATTTTATCTGTTTATACCTATACATTGTATATGAGCAGATAATTCAGCATAAACTTAGCTTTGCCGACTTTTGGGTTGATTGGCAACTATTTTCCGTGAAACAAGCTGCAATAAAAATTGTGCTTAGAATGTGACCGCAGATCGAAATGTAAATAACGAAGTCTATCCGCAATATGTCATTGGTTTCAACCGACAGTATCCAATGTACATTGGATATTGTTTTTCAAAAGTAATACTGAATTTATGATTAACGTTATATCAACAATAATTAATAAGTATCAAAAACTGAAAAAAAGGTAAAAACAGTATTTCACTTTTCAAACAATAAAGAATTAAGGAATTTTCGTTACTGAGATTGAAAAAAAAAAGATCAAAATCGTTGTAATTCCAACTGGTTTTAAAATGAGAATAATATAGCGCTACTCCACTGAATACTTCCAATGGTGCTTTTATTGATGCTAACCCGAGTCATTATTCAAATAGTTCTTCTTGAACAAACTGAATTGAATGGAATCTCCTCGTCCCATACAGATTTGTTACTTCATACAGTGTAACGTTGATTTTTTTTATTATCAACTTTTCAGGGTATATCGAAATTTTCAGTCATATCTTACATGCAGTTTATCACTAATTGCCTTCTGCATTTATTCAATGATTTTCGAACACTTCTTCGAGAGTTTTTTCACTTGGAATCAATTCCGCTATTTCACAATTCAACACAACGGTTTCACATACGCCACGGTATTTTGTGTAGACATCCCAATGGGTATTTTCATAATACTACCTGGTATATCCATTTTGCATTTACGTCATCATGTCTTGGTAACGTTACATTTCAAGTTATCCCAGGGTTAGGGTTCGTACTTGTCATTCGTGATTCAGCTGTTTACTATCTGCTTGACTTTGTGTACATTTTTCATTCCACACCTTGACTGTGCGCACTAAATGAAATAGGCCATAAACTTGTTATTGTTATGACTTCTGCATTCAGCTGGAGTGACCTGGAATAACTTTTGTTAGTTTCATAACCGAAGAGTCGAAATGGGTTATGCCATGCGGTATTACTCAGGCGTGTTTCACTTGAGGATAGGGCTTTCTAATATCTTTCTAGATTGTGAAAAAAGATTAATAAGTTGAGAGTGTAATACTCTTCGAAAAGTGTAGTTGGCAACAATGCACACAGATTTGACACTTTGACTTGAAGTTTGGGAAGAAGAAGATTAATTAAGAGTTCCCAGGTAGCACATCATATCGGCTGAATCTTGGTTTCATATCGGGCCAATATAGATAGATTGTGAATGAAAAAATAATATTGGTCGGATAGTCGGTTAATATTCAAAAAACAATATTGTAATACTAATATTGGTGAAATATTGGTAAAACCTGTTCCGAATGTATACTGTCACATGTAGTATAGAGTCAATAGTGTTTGAATAATTTTCACCTATATCTATGATTCAATATTGTTTAAATATTGCTTTCAACATCAAGAATAAATATTCTAATCCCAATTTTCCAGTTATTTCGATTCTACGTATGTTAAACGATATTGTATTTCCAAGTTTGATAGCACATTGGTTGAATATTATCTCAACTATATTCAAAATGTTATAATAAAATTACAATTACTCATATTGGGTCAATATTGGTTCAATTATATTCACCTATATCGACAAAATAATATTGTCTTCATATTGTTTTCAAAATCTAGAATAAATATTGCAATCCCAATATTCCTCTCATATCGTTTCCAGAAATAAAAACTATAGTGTGAGAAATTGTCAGTGACCATTTATAATTTTTTTATTGTGTTTCTCCTATAAATGAGATTATTGCTTTTTTGACTAAAACTATTTTACTCATTGACACTATTGTCAGTATTGAAAAATATTTTTTTGAAAGGGAAATTTATTAGTTTTTCAATTTATTGAATTTAGTAATTTAGTGAATATAATTCGAATATGGAAGACAAATTTCATGTAGAGCGTCTTGATGAAGAAGAGTAAGCATATGGATTGGATACTCGGGAAGTTACTGATAACAACTCTGTGGCAGAAATGAGAAAATATTTGAGAGGCTGACTATGTGAAGTTGGAAAAAAAGTCTGTAACTATCAAGTATCCACCGTACCCTTTTTCATCTGAAGATAATTCTTGTTTTTTCAAAGCCAATTGGGGTATGAAACATCTCCTAGAATTGGGACGACAATTAGAAGCACGCAAGTGATTAATTGAATCTTTTGTTCTTCCTCCAAAAATTAAAAATTCTCTTATGGAACCGGACTTGGCATATATTTATTCGAAGGGACATCTACCTCAATTCAGGTGGACGCCATACTCACATGTTGGAACTGTTTTAATAAAGGACATACGTTCAAGCAATGGACCTCATCCGTTAGGTCTAGATATTGTTTTAAATGTGGACTTCCTAATTTTACAGTAAGGACCTCTCCCAAATTGTAACGAACGTTCGGGAAACCAATGAAGGAATCCAAAGATAGCCGTAATGGTGCGTACCTGGCTGATCTCTATCTATCCAATAAACAAAAGGTTATTCTTGATTATGTTTAAGCTCATGCGCAGAACGATGAGCGACCCTACTTGTCCGTTTCGGTCTCCGATATAACTTTATTTGGGCTTCTTGATTCAGGTGCTTCAAATACAATAGTTGGTGGGCCTGGCTGGGAAGTTTTGAGGAAACCTAATCTTAAATTGAATGTTGATTATATACTTAATTGCCGAGTTACCAATGGACAATAATATGTTCAAGCATTGATAGCGTAGAGATTCCTATGAAGTTGGAAAATCGTTTAAAAATAATTTCAGCTTAAATTATTCCGGATTTACCTCATGCTTTAATTGTGGGCATCGACTTTTGGAAAAAGTTAGAAATTATTCATGATCTTCGAAGGGGAGAGTGGGTGTATGCAAATAATCATCAAGTTTCTATCTACTCAATTGCCTTACAATTTGAGGATCAAATTACACGCTGAGCAATCCCAACTTTTAAATGAAGTTGTGCAATGTATAACACGACAACACGGAACCAGGTAGCCGAGTGGTTAAAGCGACATTGTTTCAATCACTTTGGCGGCCAGTCGGCAATGGTTCAAACCACGGCGACTGCAGAAATTTTTCTGTGGCCCAAGAAAGTGCTAGGGATCGCACGTAAAAAGGTAAGACCTCGTTAATCCTTGGCTCGCACAAGTTTCGACTTCTGAGAGCTGCCATTCGTGAGGGAACGACAGCTGGTCAACGGAAAAAATAATTTTAACAACTTTTAACAAAAATATAAAGATTATTCATTGGGCTGAATTATGTTTCCACAATCGGCAACTCCCAGGAATCTTTCAAAATATTACAGCGAAAATTGATGCGGTTTTTCAAACAGCTCGTTCATCCATTCAGCTAGCGGCATGGTAACTAAAAACTAATATACCGCTTTTGTTGGTAAACATTTGTTTCTATATTTCTTATTTCAAAGGCGCTCTTTACCAGGTTTTAAAAATAATCGTATATATTCACACTATTTTCGACCATGCCAAAAGAATGGAATTCACATTTCAAAATATACCTACCGTCTCATTTTCAAGACTATTATTATGGAGCAGCCTTTAGGTGTCAACCTGTGCCAAATATGCTTTGAGTGAGAAAGTTGAACGCCATGAATACAAATAAGTCTAATGCAAGACGTGAAATGGGAAGATGCTGAAAATGAAAGTTGTCAGCCTTTGAGATAATTTCAATGGCACGTTACTCGACGTTCGAGTTCCTTCCATGAAGTTTAGATAAAGAGACGAGATAAGGAAGCGTCTTGCAAACTTTCGTGTCACGAGATAAATCATGACGAGATAGACTCATTAGCGTGTACTGCTACAAAAAGGTTTTTGGAATTAATTCAGCGGATGGAAATTCGTTATCAGCAGATTCAGATAACAGGCAGTATGGAGAATGACTTGGCGAACAGTATATGGAAGTTGGAGTCTATGAATACTTACCGAGCGAAAAAAAGTTATACGTACATCTAATCCGAATAATGTATCTTTTCTACGACAGTTTATAAACTAAAGTTTTACGCACTATCCACAGTGCGTGAAGTGATACTTTTTAGTACAAGTACGTAAAAAAATCAATTGTGCGTAAAATCGTCACCTGTGCGTGACGTAATGTTTCACGCACTGGTCATAGCATTTTTAAAAAAGACAGTATATTGCGACAGATCTTACTCGGAAGTCTTCATTTTATAATACGACGACAATTGAAAATTGAAAACGAACTTCAAGGTCATACAAAAAAGTCCTAGTTCCCGAATTTCTATCATAAATAACTATTTTGCGACAGTGCGTAAAGAAATACTTTTCACTAAATCTCAACATAATCAATGAATACCATTGCACATTTGCTCAGAAGCTAAGCAACACAATTCGCGTCCCCTATGATCCATTAATCAATCTGGAAAATATTAAAATTGACGATAACTTTATTTTGTATGACACAGATCTTCTTGCAGTGACTGAAACATTGTACGACATCAGAAACAACCATTCCGCTGGGAATGATGAGATATCGGTCAAAATACTTATGCATCTATCAGGCAATGCACTGGAAACATTAGTTAATCTCATTGATACTTCCTTCAAAACTTGCTCATTCCCCCATTCTCTGAAGGCTTCTATTGTTATCCCTCTACATAAAGGTGGAGATTTGGATAATCCCTCCAATCCTTGGCAAAAATTATTGAGAAACGCTTGAACAATTTCTCAAACTTGCATAATATCATAAGCAACAACCAGTTTGGGATCCAGACAGAAAAAAATACATGTGATGCAATTTTCTTTTTCCTTTATAAAATTTATTCAGAAATGAATGCTGGTGAAGTGACAGCCGCAATTTTCTGTGACCTCTCGAAGGCATTCGATTGCGTTAATCACGAAATATTACTCAAAAAACTTCAGCGGTATGGTTGCAGAGGGGTAATGTACAATTGGTTTGAATCGTACTTCTCAGGGAGAAATCAAATGGTGAGAACATTGGAACTCTCAGAAAGCAAAGAAATTAATTTTGGAGTACCACAGGGTTCTGTGTTGGGCCCTGTTCTGTTTCTGTTATATATGAATGACTTGACTATGATAGATGTATCTGGCAGTTTCACTCTCTTCGCGGATGATACCACAATATTGTGGAAGGAAAAGGACTCAGTTGAGCTGCATAAAATGACATCATCTGATTAAGAAAAAGTGAAAAGTTGGTGTGATGCTAATATACTATCCTTAAAGATTTCGGAAACTAATATAATAACATTTTAATGTATACTTAATGAACTTTCAATAAACAATGACGTCTTGCAAAACAAATTGAACACAAAATTTCTTGGTGTATTTATTGATAATCGGCTGAAATTTGATGAACACGTCAGACAACTTGAGAGTAAAATTTCCTCCAGATGTTATGCGGTAAGGGTGGTTTCTAACGAGTTGGGCTTTCACACAGCAAAAACAGTTTACTACGCTTTGATTGAATCCCAAATACGATATGGGATACCTATTTGGGGATCATGCAGTGCAACCCTTCTTTCATCTGTACTGATATTAAAGAAAAGGGCTGTAAGGTGTCTGTAAAGTCACATCTAGGGCGTCGTGCAGAAATTATTTTGCTGCCAATAAGATTTTAACTGTCGTTGCCTTATTTATTCTTGAGACTATATGCTTGGTGTACAAACATAAAGAAAAGTTTAACTTTGTTTCTTCTCCTTATGCTACTCGTAATAGCATATTTAATGTCAAAATTCCCATACCCCACTCAAATTTAATCAAGGATTCCATATTTTATAATGGTGGTAAATTACTCAATCACTTACCAGTAGATATAAGGTCTATAGGGTGAAATAATTTGTGAACCAAAAACTACCTCTCACAACCCTCTGAAATAGAAAAATCTTGAAACAATTGAAAAACCCGTTGCTTGAGGTTTTTTGACGGAAATGCATTAATTCACAACTACCGAACACCCTCCATGAGGTAAAAAACTACCCCTCAACACCGCTCTGAATTAGTAAAACATTGAAACTGTTGAAATACCTATTGATCGAGGGTTTTTGACGGAAATGCATTACTCTACAGCTACCGAGAACGCTCTATAGGGTAAAATAATTTGTGAACAAAAAACTACCCCTCAACTCCCCTATGAAGTAGAAAAATCTTGAAACTGTTGAAATACCCGGTGCTCGAAGTTATTTGACGGATATGCATTATTCAACTATATTTTTATTAGATTTCACCAGTGTCAAGATTTTTGTACTTCGGTGGGTTGTTTGTTAATGGGTAGTTTTTGGTTCACAAAATATGTCACCCTATGGTGCGTGTTCAGTAGCTGCAGAATATTTCCGAGAAGAAACCTCGAGCAACGAATATTTCAACAGTTTCAAGAATTTTCTACTTCCTAGGGTTGCAGGGGTTAGTTTTTGGTTCAAAATTATTTCACCCCATAGAGCGTGGTCAGTAGCTGTAGAATAATGCATTTCCGTCAAAAAAAACTCGAAAAACGGGTTTTCCAACTTTGTCAAGATTTTTTTACTTTGGAGGGTTGTTGAGGGATAGTTTTTGGTTCACAAATCATATCGCTCTATGGAACGCATTCAGCTGGTTTTGAATAGTTCATTTCCGTTGAAACACCTCGAGCAACCGTTATTTTTGAATACCATAAGGGAAAGAAACAATAAAAAACCCGTTGCTAGGAAAACTTTTGCTGCTTTCACACCCGTTAATTAGATACACGGCGTAGGTGCGATAGAAATAGAAAATAGAATGAAACCATTCTTCATGACTCTTTGGATGTAATGACGTGTCGGAGCAATTTTTCTCTTCTGGTCCTCTAATGAGTTTAGTGAATCTATTGCAATATTTACGTGCTCACTGTATACAGATAGTCTTTTTCGTGCTTTGGGTATTTTGCAAACATCATCGATTCTGAAAATTATTCAAGTCCTTACAATCATAAGGAAATCCTAAAATTAGATCAATTCGACGTTTATATACTTACCTCAAATATTTCAGTTTCAGATGATGATATGGTCCTTTCAAAAAAAATATCTTCAAAAATTGAAGGTACTGTTATTTCAAATTGCATCACTTTTCATAATTTGGGGTATATTTTCTATTTTGAAAATTACTTCATTAAAATTTACAAATTCATCAGATGAAGAAGATCTTGCCAAAAAAAAATCATCAAAAAGAAAGGTTTGTTGAAATTGTTATTATGATGTAGTTAGATAACATGACTGAAAATTTTAGGTTGGTCAGTTGAAGAGGTTGCTTTGCTTAAAGAGAACTTCAGATCTTGCATAACAAAAAAGATCTACCCGTCATCACAAAATTTAAAAGTTTTCATCAAAAAGACTGGAATTTGCAGAACTGTTCCAGTAGTGAAATCTAGATTGCGGCATTTTTTCAAAACCTCCTACATTTAGCGTCGAATTTCTTCTTTCAGTGCCAATAAGAGTGTTCCATTTTATTCATTGAAAGTTGATTTAGAATAGAGCAGGTATTTGTATTTCACACAAGAATCCCTATCTTTCTAAATGTTAAGGTCTTCCGCACTCTGGAAACAATAGATGGTGAAAGAAGAACCAGTTGTCGATAATCGTGTTCAGGTGTGAATATTCCAAATTTTATCTGACATTATTAAGTCAAATTACATATGATTATTCTTTGGAGATGCTGCGAACCAAAGTAGTTTTTTTCTAAATATATAACGGGTTTTTGATTACATTTGAATTTTGTAATTGTCCGAAAATTTGAAAGTGACAGAGGTAGATGAATAAAATTGCACATTTTTCCAAAATATGATTGTGAACTACAGCAAACCACTTTCACAAATGAAAGTGATTTTTTCGAATCGGGCAAATGTTATGTTCTTCAATAAAATTGGGTTAATGGTGACAAGAAATATAATATAATCATATAATTTTTCAGGCTTTCAATATACTCAGTGGATACGAAATGGTCGACAATATTGAACACAATATTCGTAGGGAATGGAAGTGATAAAGCTATAATAGTATTTTGATTTCATTGAAAATATGAACAGGATGTTCATAAAGTCAGTTGTGGAATCATCTGCGACTGAAAGTTGGAATTTAGTCGCTGTTTTCCATCGTACAAGATAACCTCTCTTGGAAGGGATTCATGTTTTAAAGAGAAACATTCTCAATTGAAAATTGAATCAATACATGACTCCTCTGGAAATGGAAAAACCCTACGATAAAATTGAAGTTACTTTTTTGTAATATCTAACAGTTATATAGGGTCTTTCTCAATATCTATCAGATGTAGTTCAATGTCCAGCGTGGCTTTTGCCGGGGAAGGAGTTGTTTTCTGTCAGATATTACAAAAAAATAACTTCAATTTTATCGTAGGGTTTTTCCATTTCCAGAGAAGTCATGTATTGATTCAATTTTCAATTGAGGAAGTTTCTCTTTAAAACTATAATAGTATATTAATCTTGAGAATATATATATCAGTATATATGTGTGAGTTCATATCTTGTATATGTGAAAAAATTATATATTTAAAAAAATTCAGAATCTCTACCCCACTCTTGAGATTCGTATTTCTGTAGTTCCCCTCAACACATATATCCAAAATTCGTCAATATATATCTTTGAATAGACCTGGAAGTCAGGTCGCCCTTTTAAAATACCGGAAGTCACAACTTAACAGGCATCAATATAGGTATATATATATATATAAATATATATATATATATATATATATATATATATATATATATATATATATATATATATACAGTGTGTTAATTAAGTACGTTGACAAACTTCGGAAGGTGATTCTTTGAAGGTTTTCAGGACGAAATGTTCATATAAACATATGTCCCAAACGGCTTGGTTTTCGAGATACAGGGTGATAAAAATACATTTTTTCCAAGATTTTTTAGAGTTAACTTCGACATTTTCTACAATAATCAGTTCAAATTAGGCAAGTACAATCTATTCAATGGTACGCACGATACAAAATAATGCATTTCTCAAATAATTCACAGGGTCCTCCTTTTTTCAGAGTCAAGCTTTGTTCAACCCTTCAGAATTTTTTTTCCGCCGCCACTGACATATTATGAGAAAGGAATAATGATTGTTGTTCCATTTAACATCGTTTTGCTCTCTTGATGTTTTTCATTTACTTGTACGGTTCAGGAATTACAATGAAAATATTAACGCAAACATTTTCCAGTAACGCATAACATAAAGAAATTTGAGAGGCAAATAGTCTAACAAACTTGAAGGGTGATTCTTTGAAAGGTTTCAAGATGAAAAGTTCATATAAACATGTCCCAAGCGGCTTGGTTTTCGAAGTACAGGGTGATCAAAATACATTTTTTAGGAGTTTTTGGAGTTTACTTCGTAATTTTCGACAATAATCGATCCAAATTAGTTCAAATTGGACAAGTACAATCCATTCAATAGTGCGCATGATATAAAATAATTCATTTCTCGAAGTGTCATTGCCACTCTCCAAAGATTAGCGCGTGACGCAATACGTCATTTTGTTCTCATTACAAAAATAGCTATTTTCTGCTCGTGTAGAGAAAATGTAATGTTATGGAGCTCCCATACATTTTTTACCATAACTCAGGTTGAATGTGTATTGCACAAAGTTAATTATGGCAAAATAATTTTGGACATTTTCAATAGTGAATAACTTTATTATCAAATACTAGAGCAAAGTAACATAAATTCCCTAGGAATAAAATTAAGTTCAGAAAAGGACCATTATTGAAATTTATATGTCAGAGCAGCTGCTGGAAATGGCCACCGCCAACTTCAATGCATGCGTTTATGCGCCTAACCATAGACTGGCGGACACGCTCAAAAATACCAGGAGTGTTTCTTATAATTCCGCATGACTCCTGTATGCGATTCCTCAGGTCTTCTTCACTTTGAACTGGAGTTCGGTACATTAATGATTTAAGGTGCCCCCAGAGGAAAAAATCAAGTGGAATCATATCGGGTGACCTTGGTGGACAAAGTTGTGGCCCACCACGCCCAATCCAGCGATCATAATAATTCTCTTCTAAATATTGGCGTGCAACCAATCTGAAGTGTACTGGAGCACCATCATGCATAAACCAAATTCCAATTCTTTCCCTCAGTGGGATCTCTTCTAGGAGTCCAGGTAAGATGAATTCAAGAAAATGTCGATAATGTTCACCATTGAGTCTATGAGGCAGAAAATGTGGCCCGATAAGGAAATTCCCTACAATTCCAACCCAAACATTCACAGAAAACGTCTCTTGAAAATGGTTTTCAATCACGGCGTGTGGGTTTTCATCAGCCCACATATGATTGTTGTGAAAATTAATAATGGCTTTACGGGAAAAGCATGCCTCATTGGTGAATAACACTTGAGATAAAAACCATGGATTTTCCAACAATTTATTTCGAATCCAAGTGCAAAAAGTTAATCTCTTTGGAAAATCCCTTGGCAGAAGAGCTTGAACTCGCTGTATGTGATAGGGATAAAGTTTTTGCTCTTTTAAAATTTGCCATACCAATACATGGGTTACGTTAAACTGTGCCGCAATTTGTCTTGTACTGGTGTCTGGATGCTGCTCAATTTCGTTAAGTACAGCTTCTTCTATCTGAACTGTTCTAACTCTCCTGGGTCTTCCTATGAGAACAGCAGACCTCTTGAAAGTACCCGTTTCACGAAGACGGGAGTGAATATTGATGAACATTTGTGTGCTGGGAATATGACGTTGTGGAAATCTTTCTAGATACATTCGTCTGGCGGCACGAGCGTTACCATCAGCCATTCCATACATTAAGTGCATGTCTGCCATTTCTGAATTTGTATATTCAACCATTTTATCCAAAGGAATATTGAATGAATCTGCTTCATAGCTTGCACTAATGAAGAATTAACAATGAGACAGTTTCTCAACTTTCGATAACTGTCAAGTTGTTGATATTTAAATAAATGAATTAATATCAAAGCCCACTTTGCTATTTTTATGAATTCAAATTGATTACAAAATTTCTGCGTTACTGCAGAAGAAAAAACAATCCGAAATTTCTGATAAAATAATGTACTTCGTTCGGAAACAAAAATTTGTTTGATTTAGTTTTTCGGAGTTATGACCAGAGATTCATAAATGAAAATCAAATGTGTAATGATCTGCGACTATTACATAAACCCTATTAACTATCTTCCATTACAGGATTACCTTTCGGAAGTTTTTTATGTTGAATAGGAAACGTTCAATTGAAAACTAAAAAATATATTTTTTTAAAATTACAAAAAATTTGTATGAGTTCTCTATCAAGACTGATAGGTAAAAACATTTTTAATAAAATATCTCAATGAAAATGCACATTTTTACCATCAGAAACTTCAGGTTGAAAGTTAAGGTTTTCCCAATATCTGTCAGATCTAGTTTAATATCCAGCGTACCGCAGTGACGGAGAGATAGTAGTTTTCTGTTAGATATCACAAAAAGAAATCACATCTTTACAATAACAAGCTTTTATTCAGCTTCACTTGTAACTAACTAACAAACAATTTAATAAAAGTTGAATTTGACCCACTTCTAATACTCCGATTAATTTGAAATTTGGCAGGTTTCCCTAATTCCGGAGACAATGCATTAAAAAAATGTTTGTTAAAAAACAAAATGGCGGCTCCAATATGGCGGATGAGTTTTGTGATTATGATCCGATTCTGTTCAAAATTGGTATGTGATGGTTTTTGGGTTGGAGATTTTCAGTTTCACATAAAAAATAAACTAAAATGTTAAAAATGAAAATTATAAAAAGAAAACATTTTAAAGTTTTTATACAATACACTGAAAAGGAAAAAATAATTCATTTCATTGTTTGATCTAGGTAATCTTGTACAGAAAGATTTTGATACTCACAGAATAACCTACAAAAAATGAAACAAATTATTTTTTCATTTTCAGTGCATTTGTATAAAAGCTTGTCTTTATATTTTTTATTGTATGATTTTTATTCATCGTAGATTTTTCTAATTCTGAAAAAATATTTCCATCAATTTACAATAATTGAAAATGTTTAATTTTCAAATTTTTCAATGTTATGCCACACTGGAAAATGTTTAAATTAATATTTTCATTATAGCCCCTGAACCGTACAAGTAAATGAAAAAATGCAAGATATCAAAAAGATGTTAAATGAAACAACATTGATTATTCTTTTCTCATAATATGTCAGTGGCGGCGGAAAAAAAATTCTGAAGGGTTGAACAAAGCTTGACTCTGAAAAAAGGAGGACCCTGTGAATTATTTAAGAAATGCATTATTTTGTATCGTGCGCCCTATTGAATGGATTGTACTTGCCTAATTTGAACTGATTATTGTCGAAAATGTCGAAGTTAACTCTAAAAAATCTTGAAAAAAATGTATTTTTATCGCCCTGTATCTCGAAAACCAAGCCGTTTGGGACATGTGTTTATATGAACTTTTCGTCCTGAAAAGAATCACCTCCCGAAGTTTGTCAACGTACTTAATTAACACCCTGTATCTTCATAGTAGTTTACAGATTTGAAAATTTGCCGGACGCCGTCTTAATAGTAGGACCTCCTTTTTTGTATACTTTTGTATATTATTAGTTCACCGGGTTTGCCGCTAGCGGCGCAAAGAGCACCGCCTGTATATTTCTCGGAGTATGATTTACTTTTAGACTGCCGATTTCCAAGCGTCCTCCAAGTTGTGGTGAATACGGCAACGCTGAAGAATTTCAATGAGCATTGTTTGAAAACCGTTATTTGCGGTATTCGTTAGTAATCGTGAATGATATTTGGTGTGCTGATAGTAAAGTAAGTTGGAAAATAAATGAAGAATGGACTCACAGTAATATTTATCATTGTACTTGTTCATTATTTCAGCTTGAGTTTATGAACGAGCAAATCCAAATGCATATCTGCGACAAAGGTTTTGGAAATTAAACAGCTAATTATGTGAAAATCCTTGTCAGTTTCGAAAGTCATTTTCATTTCTGATCTTGGCAAATTTATGTGTGTTTTTTTCCAAAAGAGTTCATGGGATTGTGTTGCAGTCCATATCAGTGGAAAACTAAGTCATTAAAAAGTTGAATATTCCAAAAGTACATCAAACTCTAGAAGTTTTTCTCCTCCTTCAAATAAAAACTACAAATTTTTTTTTTTCTGTCAACCTGCTGCACCCTCACCACAGCCCTCTTCGAAAGACTTGTGCAAGCTATAGAAGACGTACGACAATTGCACCCACGCCCCTATGATAGAGAAGCGAACTATCACCATCACGGCCCAACTGGTACAAGTGGTTAAAGGTTGTCCTCAGAAAACTTTTTTGATACTTGGTATATGAAAGAAAAACTCCCAATAAGAAGTTCTGCATATCACAAAACTAGGAGCGCTTCAACGCAAATGTAAAAATCTCTTATGATATATGGGGAGGGACAACGATAATATTATTTTGGCTCCAGAATTCAAGACCGTCAATTCGAAATCTGACGAAAAATGCTAATCGGAAAAGTTGTTCCAAATGATGTGTGTAGATTTGAAGTCAAGTTCATATGCAGGGAAGGATATATCATTTCAGCTTCAGAGTAAAGTACCTTCATTTTGAAGAACATCGAAAAATGCTACTCAGAAAAGTTATTCAGAATTGAATTTCATATACAGGGTGACTCAGGGTTAAACCGCCAAACTTTTAGGATCGGTTTTTTAGGTAAAAATAAGACTTTTGTTTCTTATACTTATGCTTCCTAACTAGCTTCGTTTTCGAGATACAGAGTGTCAAAATTTCTTACCCTGCAGGATCTCCTGACTTAACCCCTATGGATTTTTGAATAAGGTACAATGAAAACCAAAGTGTATGCTGAGCCCATCAACGACCAAGGTATTTTCCTAGAAAGGATTGTACAAGCAGCTGTAGAGATCACACCAGCAAGATGCCGTGCAGCTGCAGAATCCATCCTTCGTAGGTGCGAACTTTGCATAGAAAGAAATGGTGGCCATTTTTGTGAATTTTTGTTTTCTCTTTACCTACTAATAAAATACAATGAATACGTTTGTCCTAATATCAATTTCTCAGGAAGTTTTTTTTCTTGTTACATGAAATCGGTTTTTAAATTATTTCTCAAAAATGAAGGAAGATACTGAAATAAACAAAAAAATTGTATTTTTATTGGCTTAATCCAGAAAAAAAACTGAACATGCAAAAAAACTGTGAAGTACAATGATTCGTTCTAACATTAAAGAGATTAGCCCTTGGGACGCCACTGGAATTAATAATGTTGCCATAAGTAAATCAAAAGAAACCCCTTATTACCGCATATTAGCATGACAGATTTTATTGAAATCAGCTAGAAGGTTTTTAAATAATATGATGAAAAACTGATATTTTGTAGAAACGTTGAACACTCTGTATTTCCAAAACAAAGCAACAAAGGACACATTGTTATAGGAAAAAAAGTTTCCTTTTCAACTAAACAAACGATCCTGAACGTTTGGCAGTTTAACCCTGGGTCACCCTGTATAAGTTCAAAATGATAATCACACAAATCCTACTTGAATTATTTTGTAAATACAAGTTTTGTAAGGAAAACAACATTTTTGAAAAGGAAAAAACATTTTTGAAAAGGCATTGATTTTATTAAAAATCTGATTTTTTCTAAAGAGTTTTGCAGCCTAAAGAAAATAATATTCAAGTATCAAATATTGACTTGTCATGTACAGTGGTGGAAAATAAACTAATGATTGTCGAGCAAAATGGTATAACAAAATTATTTTCTCTTAAGGAATCTCATTCTTTAAATTTATAGATGGCACAGTAGTACAAGAGATGTAATGATAATATTTTTGAAGGAATGAGCTTTTAATGCTTTTCATCAAAAAACTGAGGGATTCGAAAAAACAATTTGAGAGGAAAAAATGTAACTCCAGACGTTCTAATGAATGTAGGAAAATTTTCTACAAGGACAGCTATTTTTATGCAAAGAGAATGTGATCATGAAGAGGCGAAATTTCAATAATAATGATGACACTTTCTTTGGAACAGTCGTAGAATGTACCCAAACACACTGCATGTGCGGGTAGAGGCCCGATATTATTATTTTTCGTTTCGCGTAAAAGAAGAACTGATGAAATCCATTTCAATATTCAATATTGTTAGAGTATATGCAAAATTCAAAGTAATTTTAGAAATGACTCTGTTAAAAATTGTTCGTTGTGAATAATTTTTCATTATTCGCAACATTTTTTCATGTTTCAAGTTTTGCCCGTCAATTGCGTATTTTCACCATTCTGCACATAATTTTGATAATTTCTTAGAAAGCAGAACTCTTCAAAGAAAATTCATAAAATCACAAATAAAAAGTTTATCGTTTGACGGGTGAACCATCTTCAAGTAATGGTGTCACCGAAAATTTCTTCAAATCTACAACCAGTGTTTTTCCCTTTGAGATTCAAAGAGCTGACCTGATTCAAGAAATGTACTATGAATTGCTTCAAATGAATTCCTAATGGGCAAACACAGACAATATCGATATTTCTTTTGAATTTATTCTATTTCAGTAGTGACATGAATATGTTTTATGTTATTTTTTGTAGGAATATTTTGTTAATTCCATATTAATGAATTAATTTTATTTGGAATATTTGTTTTATTGGAAATACAGCTATACTTTTTTGCTGACCGATGATCTAATGGTAGACTCTGTTATTGATTTTCAATAAACCTAATATATACTGTTCTACCTTCATTTGCCTGACAACCTATACCTGTTACAGATCTATCTTTTGAATATCTATAGAGTAACCCATTTGAATGTGGGTACCTCAATGCATTTTTAAAAAGTTGTCTCTACTATAACTATAACTTGTAAATTAAATTCATAATTTTGTTCAGAGACAAAAATCCAAAAATCATTTTTTTTAAACAAAATTCCACCACGCCACTAGATTTATGATAGTTTCAAATTGGCATGACAGAAATAACACAAAAAAATCAATAATAAAAAGTAACTCTTGATAGCTTGTTGGAATATCAACGTTCCACAGTCTGAAAATGAAAAATTGTTAATTCACGAAAATTTGTAAAAGTGTAGAAGTGCAACGAATCAATTTACCCGATAAGTTACTGCCTTCGAAAGACTGTCGTCTTGAAAAAAATTGTTTAATTTTTTCTTAAACTCATCTTATTCTCAAATTTGCCTTTTTGAAAATATTATTTTAAATTTACAGAGAATAACTTTTTTTTTAATCGCTGACGTTAACTGACATGAACGAAATCAAACAGGAAAATATTATATTGAAGGAAGATAATAAACAATTATCTCAACATCTCAACGGATTGAATCCACTGAAAGGAGACTGAAGAAGTATAACCTGATTATTTCAACTCAATTTGGGGATTGATGAGAAAGATATAGAAATAAGGGATGAATTTAGAATGAAAATAATAAAACTCGCCCCATTGTAATTGAGTGCTTGACTAATAGACTGAGGTCTGAGATATTATACCGGAAGACTATATCAGATCCAAACATTATTATTGTCACAACAAAAGGCTGCAGAAGAAAACGGTCGTGAAGCAAAAATAAAGGAACCTCTCTGATAGTGGATAGAATCAGCCATACTTACGAAGAACTATATAGAGAGCAAGTTGGCAGCAGAAAACTCAACAGATACGACTGCAGTAAATCAAGCACAGATGAAGAAGAAAACCCGAAGAAATGAACAGCAGGAGAATTGGAACATGCCGACAGACCTAGAGTAAATAAATCAGCTCGAACTTTCGAGATCTTCATTTAAGATTCCAAAATAGATTTTTTTCCTATATCTCTTATTTTTCATCACATTTGTTTTTCTTTATTTATTTCAATAGTGTTTCCGTATTTTGATTTTCACTCATGTTTTGTTTCAGATAAAATGTCACATTCACAGAGATTTAGCCACCTGAATATTACATCGCTGTTACCAAACTTATCATCTTTGAAAGATCTCAATACTTTACAGAAAAATCTATCCTATGCCTGAGTGAAACTTAGCTCTCCGATCGAATTCATAGTAATGTATGTCATGTGAATGATTATGTTTCCTTCAGAAGACATCGTCTGAAAAGTAGAGGAGGGGGCGTTGGTATGTGTGTTGACAATAAATTTCCATGTAATTTAACGTGGCTGTTGGAGTTGTCTACAAGCCTTCAAACTATTCCGAAACTGATTTCCTCAGTTCACTAGAGAATGATATACCATCTTTAATTCCCAAATATGATGATGAATTCATTCTGGGTGATCTCAATATTGATTTGTTGAAAAATGAGTCTAGGGCTGCTATCAGGCTGAATAATATGTTGGAGGGATCGGGACTCGTTCAACTAGTTGATAGACCCACATGAGTGACCGTTTCATCACTTTCACTAATAGATTTGATCATCACAAATAACAGTGATGATATTTCCAAGAATATCGAAGTTGTCTTGGTACCAGGTATTTCATATCAAGAGTTGATAGTATAAAAAAATAATCTTGGTGATAGTTCCTGCTCACCGACATATAGAACGATTGGAGACTTTAGAAATTTTGATAAGGAACGATTTTACGAAGATATATCAATCCCGTTCGAAAATATTTATGTGACAGATAATATTGACGAAAAAATTAAATTTCATAATCAAAACATTATGTCATAATTCAATCTGCATGCTCCTGTTCAACTGATTAGAATAACCAAACATTATGCACCATGGATCACAGATAATATTAAATTATTGATGTCATAGCGAAATAAAGCCCATTCTAGGTGGCAAAAAACAGAATCTCCAGGTCACTATGAATATTATAAGACATTCCAAAGCTCCACAACCCTGGCTTGTAAAAATGGAAAGAAGGCATATTTTCAATATATTTTTAGACAACGGGGTAAGCAAGATATGGAAGGATCTACATCACTTAAAAAAGATCGACCACCATTTTCGATCATTTGTTTGATGTAAAGGAATTGAATCAGTACTTCGTGAAAGGTATTGCAGCGGTCGCTGCAGATCAAATTCTGATTGAATTCTACTCCAATAGTATTCATGAGAAAGCAGGCCATTTTCAGTTCAGATGGAACCCAAAATGGAACCCAACATGGAACCCAACATGTCCTATATAACTTGTTATCTAATGCTCAAAGGTGGGATGGTATCAATTTGAAACTCCTACTCATGTGTTACCCTTATTTGATACCATTTATAAATCATATCTCGAATTTTGGTCTCACCCAAATGTTTATCTCCAAATTTGAAAAAAGTCAGTTGTACATCCAATACATAAAAAGAATATTGTTGGTGAGTTTTTTTCCCCTTCTGATGCTGGTCCTGTGCTCAAAAATAATGCAGTTGGAAAATCGGTAATGCTATTTGGAACACGGCATCACAGACGTCTCTTTGAAAACTAAATCCAGATCAATGATGAAAACCAAGTAATAAAACCTGTCAAAAACATGAGGAATCTGGGTTTATCAGTCGATGATGATCTTAGGTTCAAATCGCACATACGAAATATTCGTGGCCTGGCGTTCTGGAATCTGGAACTCATTTATGGCAACAGGAGGTACTTGAATCAGAAGGTTGAGGCCGTGCTCTGTGACTTACTAGTACTCTCCAAATTCAACTACCGTGACTCAGTTTATAGTCCATGTCTGGTTGATGAGGACAAGAGGCAAAACTCATGCCTGAGATTGATATTTGGGATCAGTAGGGGATGCTACATCTCCCATAAATTGAATGAAATAGGTTAGACAACTTCTCTATGCGACCTGTTTTTTCCATAAAGTAATCACTATTCGAACACCCTCATACTTATGGAAGAAAATTCAATTTCTTGAAGATGTTCACAATTTAAACATACGCTACAAGGGAACTATTACTCCACCGATTCATAGAACTGAAACCTTCAGGCGGTCTTTAAAAAAAAAATTTAAAACTATGGTCCAAACAAACATGAAGAAATTAAATATGAATTCATTTAAAAACGTATAAAAGAATATATCATCACGGAACAAATGAATGCATGAGTCTATGGAATAGTTTTTCTTTTTTATTGCTATTCACCGGTAGGTAAATATAGATTTAAGTAGCGCTGCAGAATAATTATAAACATAGTGATTTTTGTTTGTTATATTTTTTCAGATACGCTTGACAATAATAACAGAGGTAACACGTATATCATCATCTGATCTTCGGGGTTTTTCCTCTTATATTGTACGTATATTTGAAAAATAAGGACCTATTATTATTATCATTATCATTATTTTCGTTGGGAATGTACAAGTCAGTCCCTGTCTACAAAGCTCCGACCAATTCGGAGGGCGCGCTGGTGTCGTTTACCCCAATAATAATATTGACAGTAATAATAATGATTATTATTATCATTATTTTAGGAATGTACCAGTCAGGCTCTATCTCCAGAGCTCCGACCCATCCGAAGGGAGAGCTGGTGTCGTTTACCCTAATAACCACTTCCTACGTGACTATTGGGTCCGAGATTCATGTGTTCTGAGCAGACGAAGTGAACCAAGGATGACGGCCTTCTGCACTCGTGCCGCTAAGATCTCTGTCATATCAAGGCAAACCGGTATCATCTTCAAATTTGAGAACAGTATGTTCATCATTCCACCAAGGACTCCTATGATCAAAACCACCATTTTGACAGAATGGTTTGGATACAACCTGCGGTGTTCAAAGATAATATCTCGATATTTAGTCCGTTTTTCCTCCTCTCTCCGAACGATATTCATTCCACCTGTAGCGAAAAACTCCATGACAAAAATCGTTTTATTTGGTGGTCGAGGTGGACATCAGGCTTATTGGCTTGTATTTGCCTGAGGGTGGGGAATGAGTAGTGTCAATAGACTCAGCACTTCTCATTCTCCACAACGGACTCAATATCTCCCTGAGCACCGGTGTCTCGTCTATACCATACAAGTATCGTAGCGCCGCGTTCTGCCTTTGGCTGAGGCCGCATAATATGTGATAATATGTGAAATTCAACCCATGAGTGGCATCCGGAAAATACACAGTGTCGTTGCCCTAATTCGATTACCGCCGCTAAAGGCGATGGTTAAATCTGGCATCATTGCTGGACGCTCACAAATCTGCAGGATGAAAGTAAACTATACAAACCGGACGCTAAGTAGCGTGAATTCGTGAATATATTGGACGCTCAGAGACGGGTACATGAAAGGACGCCACGAAATAGGTATAATGAAACTTTCAAATTTTTATCGTCGAAAAGGAAAGCTTGGTCACTCCTTTATGACCCCTGATGTTCAAATCTTAAAAATATACATATGTAGAACAAGAGACTTATGATATCCACTCGACGGACGCTCAGAGAAAGAGTTGTGAAAGGACGCCTGGAAGATAGCTGGATGTATATATATATATATATATATATATATATATTTATATATATACAGGCTGATTCACGGTGGATGGCACATTAGACGTTTCTGGTGAACCAGAAAACGGATCACTTTGAAAATTTAATGGAGGGCATATTCGGACATTCTCTAGCCAACTAAAATATTTTCGACAATGCGGTGTTGCCGCTTCTATTAGAAAGCAGTAGCAACTTTGATTTTTCAAATGGAACACTCCGTATATAATATTATTTTTGGAATCTCCAACAATTGCCCGACAACTTTTCTTGATATATCCCTATACCTATCTGTTACCGTTTTCGAAATAAAAATTAATTTCAATTTTTTTCTTCGAAAATCATGACTTCTAAAAATGCCGATATCTTTTAGTTAAGAAGTACTATGATATCGAAATTTGGTTTGGGGTTAGGTGATACTTGGACACTTCCCACACGTCAGCCTAATCTCCGTTACTTCAATACAGGGTGGTAAAAAAATACAGTTTTTTCGTTTGCTTGAAAAAGTTGCTGAAATTTGATTATTTTAAATGGAACACCCTGTATATTATTGAAAATTCGGAAAGCTGCTGAAATTTGCTTTCTTTCTATGTATATCATACCTATACCTAACTAGTCAAGTTTCGGACTTATGAGCATTTATTTGTGAAAATGTCCCTTCAGAATGGTATTTCCATTCGGTATTTGGTAAGCAGGCCATGATTACTATTTGACAGTAGCGTTGTGACATTCTCCTAATGATATCGACATTTTCGTCACTTCAGAAGTTGCAAATACCTTCAAAACGATGGAACAAAACTATTCAAACGAAGTTCTTATTAATTTGTTTATTATTTTTGGACAGTGTGATAAAATTATCAGCAGAACATCTAGAAAGTTCAATGAAATGTATTCGAATCTACCGCCAATGAACCTCAAGAAATTTATACGAATTCAGAACAATTTCAATGCATTTGGATCAACTTCAAAAGCACCAATAAACTTGCCTCGACCCGTAACTTCTGAAGACAACCAGATTAATGTCTTAGCATATTTTCACGCATTTCCCGAGTCATCGATAAGAAGTGCTGAAGAAGATTTGGGTATAAAATATTCATCGGTTCAAAGAATCTTGCGAAGACATAAAATGCATGATTATAAATTCACCAAAATTCAAGCAATGAAGCCTCAAGACCCTCAACAGAGAGTAGAATTTTGTGAAATGTTGTTGACACGCATTCAAGAAGATCCACTTTTTTTAAATAAAATTATTTGGACTGATGAATCGAAATTTTCGAGAGAAGGGATTTTCAATAGAAAAAATCGTCATTATTGGTCCAGTGAAAATCCTCACGTCGCAAAAGAAGCCGGATTTCAAGAAAAATTTAGTTTTAATGTCTTCTGCATGTTGATGGACATCCAGAAGCTACCTGAATATTTTGGAGAATACTGTAGAGAGTTTCGTGGATAATCTGCCACTCGAAGAATATCGTAACTGTTGGTACCAACTAGACGGAGCTTCTGCACATTGCACAAGAGAAGTGAGCGCAGAACTGGAAAGACTTTTTGACGATCGGTGGATAAGGCGCTTGGGACCATGGAATTGGCCAGCGAGATCACCCGATCTTAATCCATTAGATTTTTATTTGTGGGGAATGTTTAAAGAAAAAGTTTACAAAATACCCGTGCGTTCGAGAGATGAATTGTTAGAAAGGATTGCCCAAACATTTGAAGATTTGGATCCCAATGAAATCAGATCTGCCACCACGAAAGCAGTCAACACCCGCATTTTAAAGTGCTTGGAAGTGAACGGCCAGCGATTCGAACATATTTTGAAATATTCCACATGATTGTTTTACTTTTTTATAATTATTCATATCAATATTTCCAATTTCAAGTTTCTTGGTGCTTTTTTAAAGTTTATCCAAACATATTGAAATTGTTCTGAATTCGTATAAATTTCTTGAGGTTCATTGGCGGTAGATTCGGATACATTTCATTGAAGTTTCTACATGTTCTGCTGATAATTTTGTCACACTGTCCAAAAATAATAAACAAATTCATAAGAACTTCGTTTGAATAGTTTTGTTCCATCGTTTTGAAGGTATTTGCAACTTCTGAAGTGACGAAAATGTCGATATTATTAGGAGAATGTCACAACGCTACTGTCAAATAGTAATCATGGCCTGCTTACCAAATACCGAATGGAAATACCATTCTGAAGGGACATTTTCACAAATAAATGCTCATAAGTCCGAAACTTGACTAGTTAGGTATAGGTATGATATACATAGAAAGAAAGCAAATTTCAGCAGCTTTCCGAATTTTCAATAATGTACAGGGTGTTCCATTTAAAATAATCAAATTTCAGCAACTTTTTCAAGCAAACGAAAAAACTGAATTTTTTTACCACCCTGTATTGAAGTAACGGAGATTAGGCTGACGTGTGGGAAGTGTCCAAGTATCACCTAACTCCAAACCAAATTTCGATATCATAGTACTTCTTAACTAAAAGATATCGGCATTTTTAGAAGTCATGATTTTCGAAGAAAAAAATTTAAATTAATTTTTATTTCGAAAACGGTAACAGATAGGTATAGGGAAATATCAAGAAAAGTCGTCGGGCAATTGTTGGAGATTCCAAAAATAATATTATATACAGAGTGTTCCATTTGAAAAATCAAAGTTGCTACTGTTTTCTAATAGAAGCTGCAACACCGCATTGTCAAAAATATTTTAGTTGGCTAGAGAATGTCCGAATATGCCCTCCATCAAATTTTCAAAGTGATCCGTTGTCTGGTTCACCAGAAACGTCTAATGTGCCATCCACCGTGAATCAGCCTGTATATATTATATATATATATACAGGCCGTTTCTTTTATCATGTGGTAACATTGCTATATTCTAAACCGTAACAGATACGAAGACGATTAAATGGGAGAAAAGGTAACTATTGTGGAGAACAGTACAAAGGTCAAAGAAAATTTACAGGGAGTCTCGCCCTTCCCGAGTTATACAGGGAAAACTAAAAATGCTGTTAATTGTTTTTTACGAATAGAATTGTTATTTCAGAAAATATTAAAAAATGGAAAAGGAAAGTTTTAATGTATTTTAAATGTACTATAAAAATGTAACAATGAATCTTTGATTAATCGTTTCGTGTCAACACGGCCACCATCAACATTTCTTTTTCAAATACGGACCTGTCTATTTTAGTACAAATATTGATAAAGCGATAAAATCATAATTCAGTGGTATATCACACTTGCTATTTTTATAACGTTTCATTTAAAATAACTAGCATCCTCAGTGACAACAATTTTTAATTACGGTCCTGTCGTTAGTTCTTTTGTAAATTATTTTGATTTCTTCAAAACCTATTCAACTATTGGCATACTTCAGACTTCACCCAATAATTTCGATGATCCAATGAGTTTGATGGCTACTTAGATGAATTGCCACTGAACACCCGCCGTGAAATACAATATTTTCAACAAGACGGTGCCCCTCCCCATAATGCAGCAATAGTAAGGGAAAATTTAGATGCAATATTCCCAAGAAAATGGATTGGAAACAATGGACCAATTGCCTGGCCAGCTCGATCCGCAGACCTGACTCCTTTAGATTTTTTTGTCTGGGGATACATAAAGGATAAAGTTTTTTCGAAAACTAGTACAGATATTGACCATATCAAACAAAAAATAAAAGATGCATGTAATAGCATTACACCCATCATGCTAGAAAATTGCCACAGAAATTGTATGGACAGACAACTTATGTGCTTTCAACAAAGAGGTCGGCAATTCGAGCATTTAATGTAGGTTATCATGAAGAATTCATTTTCTGTATTGGTTTTATTTTCACTCAAAAATTCAATATGAAATAAATTGTTTTCTGTTTGTTTGATTTCTTCTACTCTTAGGTAAGTTTATTTCCGAGGTAAATTGCTATCGTTCGTCTATGAAACTACAGATATCTTTTATTATAGTGTAAACATAATTTTAATAGATACATTTATTCAAAGCGTCACTGATAATTTTTATATCGGAGTGTTAGGTTTTGTGGAATCCATAAACGACCTAACGACAGGACCGTAATTAAAAATTGTTGTCACTGATGATGTTAGTTATTTTAAATGAAACGTTATAAAAATATCAAGTGTGATGTACCACTGAATTGTGATTTTATCGCTTTATCAATATTTGTACTAAAACAGACAGGTCCGTATTTGAAAAGAAATGTTGATGGTGGCCGTGTTGACACGAAACGTTTAATCAAAGATTCATTGTTACATTTTTATAGTACATTTAGAATACATTAAAACTTTCTTTTTCCATTTTTTTATATTTTTAAAAATAACAATTCTATTCGTAAAAAACAAATAACAGCATTTTTAGTTTTCCCTGTATAACTCGGGAAGGGCGAGACTCCCTGTAAATTTTCTTTGACCATTGTACTGTTCTCCACAATAGTTACCTTTTCTCCCATTTAATCGTCTTCGTATCTGTTACGGTTTAGAATATAGCAATGTTACCACATGATAAAAGAAACGGCCTGTATATATATATATATATATATTATAATAATAATTGTTGTTGTTGTGTAGGTAGTTAGGAGTTTGAGTTTGCAGCAACCTATACAAAAATATTCGAGTTAAATATTGCATTCTGGCATGATATTTAATTCTTCCGTACTTATATCAGGAGTTACGTGTTATCCGAAAAGTATACAAATCTCATACAATCGTTCTGTATGCGTTGAAGTTTCGATATGTTGTACTGTGGCAAAAAATTATAGTATACTGAACAGCAATAATCAATATGAGGATAAATCAGACTTCTAACTAGTCTTGTTTTCATTTCTGTAGAAAGCTGGTACTTGAATTCATATTAATGTTCCAATTTGAAAAAAGATGTTCTAAATATTTCGTCAACATGTTTATCAACAGAAAAAGATGAATCGATAATAACGCCCAAATTTTTTGCAGACTCAACCCATTCTATTTCAGCATTACTCAATGAAAGTCTTTGTTAACTTCGTATCTCTGTTGAATGTCTAAGGGGTCCAAAGCATGAACAAAGGATTTATTATTAAACCGTGATTTTTGAAGAAAAGTAATACAGTTTTCTATAGATGGACTTGACGAAATGATAGGAAAGAAGGACAATCGAATATGTATATCGAGAATATAAAGGGCCCTAGAATACTTCCTTGTGTGACTCCTGATTCAGTTTCTTTCAAAGAATAACACGAGAGATTTCGATCAGTGTTGACTCGTTGAGCTCGTCCCGTGAGATAACTTGCCATCCATCTCAATGATGTGTCGTTAAATCCAATGTACTTCAGTTTACTGATGAGTAATTCAAAATCAACCAGATCAAATGGTTTACTTTGATCGAGAATAACTAAAAGAGAAACTAAAGACTTGTTTTTAGCTTTCCTGGTGTCATCGATCACTGTAAGGCAGTTTGTGTTCCGTGTTGTTTGCAAAATCCTGACGGGAGACATTTCTTTTAAGCACTTGAGATAAGGATGGCAAAATGCTTATTGGACGCAAATCATTGAATGATGTAGGTGCATTTATTTTTGGTATAGGTATTACATTTGCCATTTTACAAAGGTGAGGGAAAATGCCTTGGTTCAAAGATTCGTTGAAAATATGTTTGATTTCTTCGATACAATGTGGTATCACGATGGATTTCCATTTAATATTTTTGTTATCGATGCCCAGGGCACTCGATTCAATTTCACTAATAGTCAGATTGTCTTCTCGTTCTATTTATGCAAAAGAAAAGTTAGTTTCATTGTTCAATTTGTTGCTATTATGAAATGCCAAGGTATCTACATTGATTATTGAATCACCACATTCAAGAAAAAATCATTAATTTTGTCTGGTTGACACAAGTCAGCTGGAAGATTGTTATTTTGTGAGCGGGATTTTGAGGTGACTCTCCATTCAGCAAGGTTTCTCCAAGTCATTTTGGAGTCATTTCTATTTTTAATTAAGATATTTTGCACATATGCGTTTTTTCACTTCTCAATGCACCATTTACATAATTACGTAAATCAACGAAATACTGTCTTGCCTCTGGTGTTTTCTCAGATATTTACTATAAGCTTTGTCTCTAGCGCGAATCATAAGTTTAAGATTGTTTATTACATAACGAAGTGTTTTGCGTCTAGTATTCAACGTGCAAATGGGTGCATATCGTGATCAAACCTATAAAAATAAGACACTAGTTGTCTCTACATAAGATGAACCCACCAATAGATGACACTATTCCATCATTACCACCTTAAGATGACACCTCTGGAATGAAATAGTCCAATAGATGACTTGATTCGTTCTTGAACCTTTTTCTCCGGTAATGATCTTGGAAAAACAAAACTAATTCTTCAGCCTTTCCTCAATATTTCTGCTTGAGACACCTCGCCAATTACTTGGGCCATGCAAATGAAAGAGATGTCCTCTTCATTGGAACAAACTCTCATAACTTGAATGTTCGATTTTTTATCTTGCACCACACAAAATCCCCCTTCATTGGGAAACTCGACATTAAGAACTTGGTATGTCAAATCATCTTCATTGTTGACGTCTTCGGAATCTTCATCCCATGGGGTAGAGTCAGCACTTTCAATCGATAACGATTCTGATGTCGTTGAATCACTTTCATCATGTCTTTTTAGTGAGACTTTCCTTTTTTGTCTTCGTTTCTTTTCTTCTGTTTTTCAGCAGATTTTTTCTTTTCCTATAACTTTTTGGTTCTTGTTTCCATTCTTCATTTCTTCTTAGCTTGATTTTCAGTTCTCTTTCGCTCATTTTTCTCCTTCTTCTGGTAATACATAATAGTAGAATTGTCTCTGCTTCAAAGGTAAAAATTCCCTTTGAGACCATTCTTCTTCCTATTGGCAGCTTCCCATTAAATTTTGATTATGGGTATTCCATATTTTTCAGCAGTTGACTTTACAGAATTTTCTTTCCACACTTCATCTATGGCATCTAGCATAATCTGCTGAGAGCATATCATAATTTTTATGTGGTGATTCGTCATCTACAAACGAAACACATGAATTTTCACTTCAGAGTAGTCCTGATGCAATATTATAAAACCCAATAGCTGACACCAAGATAACCAATTGCTGACACCACTGTCATCTTTTGGTTCCCAATATCTCTTCATATCAAAATTTACTTGCGTGATCGTATAGAAGCAAAACGTCAAGTATTTCTAACCAGCCTAAGAAATTGCGAAATCTTATGCCTGAAACCAGATGTCAACTATTATCCTAAAGAGGTTTAGTCAGTCCAGAAGCTGACACTACGAGAACAAATTAGTGATTTAGGAAATCAAAATCTTATGTAGGAAAAACATAGCCTAAACAGTAACACTCATGTTTTAGCTTCAACACACAAAAAACCAAGCCATAATTTGACACTCTTTGAAAAAAAAACTTGTTGTCGCCAGTAGGCACCATTACTATATAAATAGAACGTGATCAACTTAGATTTTGGTCTTTCGTCAATAGTGAATCTGATGAGAGTAGAATCCCGGGTCGAATGTACAATAGTAATGGATGTCTATCCTCTTCTATTGACATTGTCAATGAATTCACCACTTTCTTGAGTAGTGTGTATGCTAGACCCCACCATAATCAAAATGAACCATTTGATGAGATAAACGATATTACATACTTCAACATTGAAGAAATCACCGTTAAACAAATAAAAAGTGCTGTCAAAAGATTGAAAAACAAACTTTGCTCTGGACCAGATAATATCCCAATGAAATTTGTGAGAAAGAACCATTGATCTACTTTCTTCTCCTTTATATATTTTGTATAACCTACTGTTGAGATATAGAGATTTCCTAATATTTGGAAAGTATCACGGGTCTGTCCTATATTTAAATCTGGAGACGAAAATAACATTATCAATTACAGGCCTATTTCCTTGATATCTGTGTTATTTAAATTATTTGAAATAATTATTGCTAATAGGCAAGTTAAGAAACTTTGGTGTCTTCTGTAAATTGCAAAAATTATTGAAATCTTTCTTAACCGAAAGAGTTCCGTAAGGTTCAAGTCTGGGACCACTCTTGTTCTCAAAAACTCTTCTTCACGCTGATGATTCGAGACTTCACCGTGAGATCAATGATATTCGAGACTGTGAACTTTTACGGAAAGATTTATCATCTCTAAATGATTGGTGTATAGAAAACAATTCACTCCTGAATTACACTAATTGCAAAATAATGACTTATTCCCGCACAAATGCTCCTTTTACTTTCGATTACTGTACATCAACTCACCAACTATCACGTGTATCTGAATGCAAAGAGTTAGGCTTGAGATTCGACGAATAGATTTTGTGACCGTGGCCTTGCTGGTAGGGCGTTCGCCTTTGAAGCGAAGGGACGAGGGTTCAAATCCCCACATAGTCATGGGTCTCGTGCATAGCATCACACGTTAAATGATAAAGGCTGCGTCTTCTCTAGCTCACACGAGTCTCTCGAAGACTTCTGAGGGTTGCATGTAGGGGTGTAATCGGTTGACGGAAATAACAATTTTAACAATTGTTTTAACATCATCACCATTATTGGCCACTCGTGATCTGGGTTTCCTTATCAGGAATAGTAATGATTTCCATTCCTTCGATGCTTTATGAAATGTCTGTTATGCAATGGTTAGAAGCAAGCTGGAATATTGCAGTGTCGGAAGCTGTTCAGAAAAAGTTTTTGAAATTTGCTTCTTTCAAGAAATATGGCATTTATCCCGAGAGGGGCTATGATTATAGCCTATTGTTGAAAATCGTTTGTCATGTACTCATTAAGAAAGCAGAGAGAGATCGCAAATCTTGCTTTTCTACACAAACTCATCAACAATGGCGTAGATTCTCCGAATCTTCTATCATCGATCGATTTTAATGTCCCACGAATTACCTCTAGACTAAATACTACTTTTCACTTATCTGTTTCTAATTCGTGACACCACTATTACTGCACTCTATCGAATATGTGTAGATATTACAACAATTTGCAATCTGTCAATGCTGATATATTTTTCTTGTCCTTGCATTCATTTAAAAAAGAAATTTCTAGGGTTATTCCAAATTGATATTATTAATTTTATGATAATTAACGTTATGCTTATTTTTCTACAATACCCTTGTCTTAGCCTGTTCGATGTTTAATTATTGAATAAATGAATCATTGAATAAATTACTAAATAAGAAAACTCTAACACATAATCAAGTGTGGTCTAAACAATGTTGCCAACTGTCGGACTTGTAGGAAATGTTTCTATGTTTTAAGCTGGTTTTGGTGTGAATTACTGGTATATCAAATTGCATTAAATGGGTCGATATGTTTTGGTATCGTGTTGTTGTATCGAATTTAGTACTGAAATAGCTACAGATAACCTACTCCAAGGTTGTCTGTGAAAATCAGCCCAACTTCCACTTCTAGTAGAAGCGAAAAACTATCGGTGGTCATCTTTGACGACATATTGATGGCAATTATGAGGCACCGTTTGGGTAAAAAGTCTTTTTGCAAATATAAAAATGTTGTGTCAATATATTTATTAGTTGCAGCATTATTTATTATTTTGCTTCTCGATATATTTATTTTTGATCAAACACAATATATTTACGTTTCAAGTGTTTCAAATATATAAAAACGTGAGTTCCCATATATTTATAAATTCGATCTATTTTAAGTCGTCAACAGATGATGCAACCTACGCGATATGTTACAGCTTGAGGATATGGCAACATGGCAACCGGCATTAGTACCTAAAGTGGATAACAGATGTCCGTAGCACAGCAGCTATCTACTTTTCAGTTCTGTGTTCTGTTCTGTGACTGGGATTCAGACATTCCCAACTGTCAGCTCTGAGTAACCCGGGGTAGCTCCTGATGTGATCTCACAGACCACGAAAAATCACTTGTCAGTTTTCAAATAAGTAGGTTCATGGGAGGACAAACAAAGCCATTTCCCATAAGACTCTGTCAGCCGTATGCATAGTCAATCGCCAGCGAATCGTCAGAGTTTCGCCGTTCGCTACACAAGAATTATAATGCACAGTCGATCTCCAAAAGCGTGACAACTACGCGATAAGTCACATTTTGGCGAAACGCTGGCGATGTACCACTTTTTTGGATTATAGTTCTTGTGTAGCGAGCGGTAAAACTCTGGCGAGTCGCTGGAATTGAGTTTGCATACGGCTGTGTGTATTTTTGCAAAATTTTCTTGAAAAGACATTTTTACCGATAATATTTTGATTATTGGTTCATTGTGAACACTGTGAAGTGAGTGCAAAGTCTGTAGAGTTGTTATAAACAGCGAGTTTTAAGTTAAAAGATACGTTGTCACATGATTCACATTTCATAATAGGTTTCTTTTTTGAGTTTGATTAGGAAAACCATGAAGTTTTGGGTAGTAGTAACAGATCAAATCGAAATTAAGACGTAACATTTTTCTGATTTTCTTCAATACGATATAAATAGAGGCAGATAGTAGCTGCTAGAAAAGAGTCATGCAAGTTGAACTGCAGCTCTTCATAAAGATGGTTTTATGCAAAAGAAAGCAATAGCTACCAAAAGGCAGACTCTGGTGACATAATCATTATCTGAAGGAGAACTAAAATTGTAGAAGTTACGCATTACTCGAAATTCAATAATTCACCAAGATATATTCACTTTGAATATTTTACTAATATATACAAATGATATTGTACCAATATCGATTATTGTTTTGAGGCCATTATTGTTTCAAGAAAATTTCACTGTTTTTGAAATGTCCAAACAATATTGGACCAATGTTCACATTTTATTTCTCGCTAACATAACGTTTGAATATTTTGCCAATATTTCCATAATATTGTACTAGCGATATTCTATTGGTAATACTCTAGGACATATATATTGCTTCGAGGATATTTCGCCAATATTATTCAAGTAATATTGGACCAATATCGCTGAATGTTCACATTTTTTTCCGCTTATATTGCGATTCGTATACTATTTTTCACCAATATAGGCTACTTGGGTACTGATGAAGTGACTTGGTTATGGAAATGAGCATATCAATGTGAAAGTATTTGTGTGGCAGCAAGGAAAATATTTTTTTTTCCATAATCCCGCATATTTTACTTCATTTTCTCATCTGGGTTTTTCTTGAGGTCAATAATTATTTGATAAATTCTTACATCAACATTAAAAACCATTTTCGCTCTGTTGAATTTTGAATATATCTATAATCCAATCATTACGGAACTTTTCTCGTTACATGAACTGACTCAAATTTTTGTCATATTTTGAATATTTAATATTTTTTTTCTTTCCTAAATTACTAATGATAACATCCCAATTTTTTTTGGGGTTTTTATCAGCTTTTTCAAATTGTTTATTAAGTTCTTTTATCTTCAAATTTCTGCATAATGTATTGACCAGATTTTTAATTTTTCTGTATAAATTTTTCAACTCGTCATGATTTGGATATTTTTTTAACTGTTTGTATAATTTATCTCGTATTTTCATTTTATCTATCACAGATTTATTTATCCAGTTATTGTTATCTGATATTGTGAACTTTCTGGTTTCACTGGATTTTTCTTTGCATTCTTTTATACAGTTTGCAAGTTCTTCAAATGTTGGAATATCACTTAAAGAGATTTATTGTTTTGAAATACAATTACGAAATTTATTTTTGTCTAGAATTATAATAATTTTTTTTATCATCTTTGGTTTGATTTTTATTATTTTTTCAGTTTTTATATTCATTACTTTATGATCAGAAAAATGTTGTATTCAATTAGAGATTTCTGTCTTCTTCGATTAAATCTCTCAACCCGGAGATTCGGAGTGTCTTCCTCTGCTCGCTAGGTGGAGCGGCCTAGAAAATGCTTTCATCTCGTGAACCAGAATTGACTAATCAGCGGAGTGTGTATTGGTTTGGACGGGGAACAGATGGCTTCAGTGCTGTCTGTGTTGACCTGCCCTTGCACTGATGAGAGGCAACAACCTCGAAACTAGTCTGCAGGTGGTCACCCCGTCCAAATCAAAACATAATTCTGCTAGTTGGTCATAGAGGGCACTTGCAATCGCGTCCTCTGATGTTTTGAGGAACGTTGCACAAGTAGCTGTTAGATTTAATTCAATACCCGTCGTGGTCTTAGCCAGGGGAGTAGTTGTTTTCTGACAGTTTCTTGCCATAATAAGCCTACATAGTTAGGTGTTTATGGGAGTAAAGGGTTCATCATCGGTCGGTAACGACTGTTCGTTAGCAAACGATCTCCCAAAGATTTCTGTCTTCTTAGATATTTAATACTGTGTAAATGAATTTTTTTTACTACATGATATATTATATATTTTGTGTTGTTATGATTTTGTCGGGTATAACGATGCTCATCAATTACATTTAGTATTTTGTAACTATTAGTTTCATAAATACTTTTGTATTCATCCACTAAATGATTTTTTTCTAACAAATTAAAATTCATCTCACCCAATAAAATTAAATTCTTGTATGTTCCAGTAATTTTATTGATAATCTTGAAGAAATCCACTATATTCGTATCTGGTGGTCGATAGATGACTCCAATCTTTGTTTTAGGATGTACCGATATTATTTCAAGAATAATATATTCACAATTTCCTAACCTTCTCTTCCCAAGAATATTGAACTCTAAATCTTCCTTCAAAAATATGGATACTACTCCACCACGTTTCGTTTTTCTGCATTCATGGACTTCTAAGTAGTTTTGAATTTTATTAAATGTAATTTCATTTGGATATAACCAGGTTTCAGTGAGTGCTAAGATGTCTATTTCTTCTTTCTTCATGTACAATTCTACATCCGTTAATTTGTTTCTTCAAATCTTTATGTTGAGATATGATAGCGATAATGTTTTATTATGAGTCATTATCAATTTGGGATTGGATTGTATATTCTGTGAATCCACATAAACTTCATGAAGAACAGTACATTGAATTAATTTTGTCAATAACTTTTCCATTTGGTTACTAAACCAAAACGAGAATAACGACTTCAAACAGTAATCAAGGAAGCAATTTCGAAATCATCCAATCTGTACGGAAATGAAATATAGATTTACTAATTTGACTTTATGGCCTACTTCCCTTGTGATTTACCGCTGAACTTGCCGGAACAAACAAGTCAACTTCGAGAAATAGAGCAATAAAACGTCTTTATCAGGTACGAGAATGAAAAATACTAATGAAAATGTACGTTAACTTACTTTGGAAATGATGAGTTTTTCAAGGTGAACGAACAAGCAGTGATTTCCAATGAAGCGTAATTTCACCAATTTCAAGTAAATTTCTTCATCGTTCTTGACTAGTTTGAAGTACTTATTATTTCTGTTATTGATTTTCTTGGACATTCCACTATCAAGTATTGTTTATTGCGCAACAAGAGTTTTGAGAAGCATATCGTGTACGACTAGAATAATATGTTCTATTCTAGAAGTGCGTGGGCTCATTCAACAATTTTTTTTTATTGCATTATTTGAAAGTTTATGTTCCAAATAGTACATCTGCAAAAAGTCAGAATTTTCACTCTTTATCTTCTCCCTCAAATTAATAGTTGAATTTGGCGTTCACCGAAACGGGGCGTTGTCTAGCGTGACGTCACATCAGTCGACTCGGCGACGAGAGGGTGCTGGCGGATAAGCGGAATACGTGTGCTAAAGCCGTAGAAATCAAGTTGTGTGTTGTTTATTGCGCTGTGTCATCTAAAAACCTGTGTGATTATGAATAATGATAAAAAAGGACGTTGCAAGTATTGCATCGTTTCTAAATGCAAGAATTCTTCGGTAACTGCACCCGACAAAATTTTTAGGTTGAAAAAGACTTAGAAAATTACATGTATATCAAAACTATCAAAGTGGGAAAAATTATGTTGAAACCAGCCGTAATTGCGCATATATTCGAAAGCCAGATTGATAGACCGACGGCCCATACATCTAAAGCTCGACCGTTTGTCCAAAAAAAGAAAAAACAAATAATGTTGTTATATACTTGTAACGAAGACCCTAACATGAAAGAAAAAGTCTGAAAGTGAAAATTCGCATTCCATTTGGGATTCAAAGAATGAGATAAGGGAGATTGTTATTCATAGTTTCACTCACATCGGAATAACTTACATTCGTGTATGCAGGTAAATTGCATCTCTTTCGCTAGGCCTCCAATTAGGGTCTTTTCACAATATCTATCAGATGTAGTTCAATGTCCAGCGTGGTATTAGCTGGGGAAGTAGTTGTTTTCTGTTAGATATTACAAAAGTAACTTCATTTTATCCTGGGGTTGTTTCCATTTCCAGGGGAATCATGATTTTTAATTGAGAATGTTCCTTTTTCCAACATGAATACCTTCCAAGAGGTTCATCTTGAACGATGGAAAAATGGCGACTAAAGTTTTCCTTTCAGCTGCAGATGATTCCACAACTGAAATTATGAACATCCTATTCATATTTTCAAATAAAAATCAAAAAAAGAAATATTTCAATGTTGATAGTTGACAGTTCAAAAATGGGACAACCTCTATACAAAACGAAGGAAATCTAAAAAAGTTAACTTTATAACCGACAGCTTTTGTATTTAAAGTTTCTTTTTATAACTAAAAATAAAAAAGTTATGGACACAGCTATTCTAAATTACAATGGGCATTGAACAACAGCTAATAGTTGTTTACATCAACACTCTATTAAAATATAAAATATAAATAATAAAATATTTCAAGTAAAACACCGAATTATTCCCATTTTACGCATCTCATTTCAGCGCTTATGTAGGTAGTCCCTACTATTATTAAAATATTCCGTCACCATGAAAATATCTACTTCCGGTAAATTACCCGAATCAGCTCTACTAAAGCTGTCTTCTAATGAACACATGATGGTTCTAACTTGTAAATTGTTTTAAAAACAAAACAATACAAAAATACGCAACACGTAGTGTTTCCAAACCAGCAATGGAACAAACTCCGACGATGGAGGCGATTAATAATCTCCAAGTACAGGCCCGGTTGGCACCGCTCGAAGCACGTCACCTGGTGTGACGTCACGATGTAGCGCGGACGATCTCACATTTTCAATTGCTCTTGCTTTAGTTGTTAATTGGCATATAAACTGGAAAATTTTGTGGGATACTATATACTTTGATAATATATACTTTTAAATCAAAAACTAAATTAGACTGAATGAGCCCATTTATACTACTCGGTACCTGTAGTCTGTTTACGTTAAGATGGGAATGACGTCACAATAGGACAGGTTACGGCGTTGCCAACATATGCACTATTTCGACCTTTCAAATTATTTTGATTTGTTTTTGTTTATACTATCATAAAAAAGATATATTGACTGAATGTCTGAAATATCAATGAAGGCTATTAACCTTACTTACAGTAACTTACCTAGTTGAAATACATCAGAGTGGCACTCCACTTTTTTATAATATTTTTGAAAAATAAAATATTTTGCTCGAATTCGTTTAATATATCTTTATTCAAAATTAAATGTAACAATAACAAAGTAACAATAATAGAATAATTCGTGCTCCGGGACGGCTTAAATCAATTCGGTGGCGCATTCGCTTTTACAGCTGCGTGTCGAGTAGTTTGGTTGATGATATTGCTGTTCTGCCAGTCAAGTCTTCAGATAGTTTTACAAGTTACCATAGAAATCATAGTAAAAATCATGTTAAACCAAATTTCTTCAGAATTCTCCACAAAGATGGTTTACAACATTTGAAAAGATCACGTTCTTCCAGTTCATCTTTCAAAGTTTTCAAATTGATATGTTTTTCTGCAATTATTGTTGTCGTCAAATATTGTATATTGAATAAATCAATACAAAAGACTTACTGGTTTTGTACATATAGATCATTTCGAATGGCAGTTTTATCGAAATCATCAATATCTACCAGCCGTTTTCGCTGTTTCGATAGACTGCTGAACGATCTTGAATTTGAAAATGATACCGGCTTGACGTAATATGGCAGATATCTTAGTAGCACGAATGAATGAAGCCGTCATTTTTGGTTTACTTCGTCTACTCAGAGCATATGACTATAGAAAAAAAATTTTTTTTTTTAAACATTTATTGTCAAAATTTGATACAATATATACAAAGTTTATACAAGTACATTTTATCTTATGAATTTTATACTAAGGGTTTACATAACTGTATATACACATATATATCTATATACATTACACATATATTTCCTAAAAGATAAAGATGTTTCTAGAGAATATATTATCTATTCTGCCTGTGTTTAGTTTATTGAATCTATCTCTTCTTATAATATCCTGAAATTCTATAAGTGTTCCGTTAAGTTCTAGATTACAGTAAATCATACTTGAGATTATCCACAGACAGACTTTTTGATCATATTTGTGTTTACTTGTTATTCCAAAAAGGACTTTAGGATCAGGGTCGTCCAACTCTATATTGAGCTTCTCATTTAGTTTTCCGCTTACCCACTTCCATACCGAAAACGCATTTCCACAGACTTTCATTCTATGTGATATTGTATCATGAACATTACATTTCAAACACAGCACCGTAGTTGACAAATTATGTTTTTGTAATTTTTGTGCAACTGGGTATGTTTCGTTGAGCGCCTTGTATACCGCGGATCTCCATTTAGTAGAAATATTACTGTTTCCCGTTATTGACCATATATTTTTCCAATTGTGGGTTGGGTATTTCAGCTCTACCGTTGATGTATTACTGTTATGTTTATTCAATAGTGTGTGGTATATTTCTATTGTTTTCATAGGGTCTTGTTTAGTGAAGATAATGTCTTTGTTCCTAATTATTTTAACAATATTCTTGAATGCGGGATTTACAGGGTTGTCGGGATGATTGAAAATTGAATTCAAGATTGATTTGAATTCCACTTTATTGTTATTGTCGGTCCATGATAGGTGTTGCGTCTTCAAGAAGAGAGCATGTGCTTTTAGTTCAATATTTGTTAGTTTCAAGCCCCCTTTTTTATATGACAGATATAGTTGATTCCGGGATACTCTATATAAGGAGCCTTGCCAAATATACCGTCCAGTTATTTTCACAACTTTCTGACTCTGTTGATGGGGTAAGGGGATGATTTGTGACATAGATATGACATGTGACATAGATAATATATAGGTATTAATGAACCATATACGCCTGAGTAGGTCTATATTCCTTCAATTATTTGCAATGAATGTTACATTAATATTGTGTATTATCAGATTCCAGTTTTTTTCTAGCATCTCTTTGAAGCTTCTTGTGATCCACATACTGAGTACTTTAATTTGTTCCTTTACTGGATATCGGTCAAGGAGATAATGTTGTGTGAATGTTGTTTCTCCTAGTGGCAAGTTCACAGATTTTTCATAGTTTATTTTCGCGTTTGAAGCACCTTCATAGATTTTTATAATCCTATCTGTTCGTTCAAGATCCTTCAAATCTTGAATAAAAATGACAACGTCATCGGCATAAGCGGTCACTTTTTGTGCTGTATTGTCAATGTTAATGCCTTCTATTGAAAACATCAACAATTTAATAAAGGGTTCTGAGGACATAGCAAATAGGAGCATAGAAAGGAGGCATCCCTGCCTCACTGATGAATTAACTTTAAAACTTTCGGATATGTACCCATTCACTAATATCTTGGATGTTGCTGTTTTGTATGTGTTTTTTATAATGTTAATAATCTTAGAATGAAACCCCATCTTCATTAAAACTTCCCATAAATATTCATGGTTAACCCTATCAAAAGCCTGAGAGAAATCTAAGCTCAAAACTGCCCCGCTTCTTTGTTTATTTTTTTCAAAAAAGAGAATGGTGTCTCTTGCCAGAAGCATGTTATTGAAAATTGATCTTTGAGTTCCACACGTTTGTTGTCTACCCAGAATTTTCGTTGTTACTGGTTTAATTCTATCAGCAAGGAGTTTCATCAGCAGTTTATAGTCGCAGTTCAGAAGAGTTATCGGTCTGAAATTATTTAAATCTGTGGGATTCTTTATTTTAGGGATGAGTGTAATAACTGCTTCCGTGAATTCTTTCGGTGGGGATTTTTCCTCAGTTTATTAGTTTAGTTATGTCATCACCTATATCATCATAAAAAGTAAAATAAAATTCATATGATAGTCCGTCGAGACCTGGTGTCTTTTTTTTTTTGATGCCCGTTCAAGCACATTTGCAATTTCCTCCTTTGTTATGTTGCTAATTAAATTTTCGTTATCCTGGCGATCTACTAGTTGTTCTGTATGTGCCAGTAGACACCTGAGGTCTTGTTGTATTATTGTTGTAGAGCATAGTTTTGATTGACAAAAATCTTTTGTGTGGTTTAGTATCTCTCTCGAGTTGTTTATAATATGTGAATCCTCTGTTTTTAGGATGGATATCGAGGAGCTTTTGTGTTTTCTTATTTTCATCAGATCATATAAACTATATCTTTCATTGAAATTGTCTTTGTTCTTGTTGTGAAATTTATAGTCTAGCTGAGATTGTTTTATAAAGAAGATGTCATGTTTTATTTCTTTGTATTCATGTATGACGTTTTCTCCAGCCATGAGTTTTTTGTTTAATTCAAAAAGTACCGATTCATGAAACTCGAGGCGATTCCTGAAATCTATTGACTGTGTTATTTCTATATCCTTGAAAAATTGCTTTGCCCTCTTCTTGAAGACATCCAACCACCATTTTATGAAATTCGTGTGATATAAATAGTGCGTTTTTAAATTATTTATAATTAGTTTAAATTGAGCTATATTTTCTTCATTTAGGAGGCTATCTTTTATTTTCCAGTAACCCCAGCCATGCGAGTTAATATTCAGCCGTGAGTCATAGTTAAGATATAATATATATGCATTGTGGTCGGAAGATGCGATTGGTTTTATCTCACTTCGGTGTACAAATTGTTTTTTTTTCATCAGAAATATACGCTCGATCTATCCTTGATGCTGTGTTTTGTTTAATGAATGTGTATTCAACTTTATTGCGATTGGTCAAATCCCATGTATCAGTCAGTTTCAAATTGTTAACTAGATCCAAAAGAGCTCTTGAAATAATTGTACGATTTAGGGAGTCTCTTTGTCTTATTACGCAATTGAAATCACCGATAAGGATTATTGGGTAATTGAAATTGAAATGTATGGTTAACTCATTTTGGAAAAAACGATTCCGCTCAGTATAATTCTGAGAACCAGATGGTGCATATATATTGATATATCTAATATTATCTATCGTAGCTGAGATTATACGACCGTCTAGCGAGCATAATACGTCTGAAATTTTATATCCTGATCTGTGGATAATACCCGTACCTCTTTCATTTTCTCCGACATTACTAATCATTACATAGTTTGGAAAGTATCTTAGAGAATCAGTATTCAGTTCTTGTAAAAAAATAATATCTAGATCATTGTTTTTAATGAAATCGAGTAAAAAGCTTTGCTTTACTTGGCTTTTCATACCATTACATTCAATGTTGCTATAGTTATTAATTTTGACATATTTTTGGTGAAAAGGGAATAAATACTAAGGAAAAACAAGACAAAAACATAGTAATCGGCCTTCGAGTAAAGTGTTCTAATACAAATCTTGGTCAGATAGCTCAAGTTCATTACCTTGGTTTTCCTTTGGGGAAGCTAATCGGTTGTCACCTTCCCTTTCTTTCAGATTAATCACTAGTTTGGGGACTTTCCTTTTCCTCTTTCTTTCCTCGGCCTCTCTTTCCTCGTCTATTTTGGTCACGTTCCAGTTGCTCCTGGGTTCCTGGGATAATATCCTGATCTGATTCCATATTTTGTTGTTCCATTTTTTTGTCTGTTTCGATAGGGGTTTTTTGTTTCTGTCCTGTGGCGTCTTCGACAAACACTTGTGTTTCTTCAACCTCTGATTGCGGTGCACCTTGTGTCATTGTGTCTATTGGAATATTATTTTCTTGCTCCATGTCAATGACTTCGTTCCAGTCGACTTGTTTATTTGCAGTCACCTTCGCATAAGTGGGAGGATTCAATTTTTCCACGGGAGATGGCACTTCTACAAGAAACAGGGGTACTGCCGGTCTTCGAATAGCATTTAGTCGATTCGATGGCTTATTAGGGCAATCCCTCCTCTCATGTCCGGTATCGTTACATATCATACAAGTTCTGATTTGGTTCTCATAGGTAACTAGCGAAACCAATTTTTCGATTCTGATGTATGATGGGACAGGCTTTCCCATCATCATTGAAGCGAATCTAACACCTGTTTCTACATTATATAGCTCCTCTCCTCGATAGACTTTATTTCTTATATATTTTACTTTTCCATATTTTTCTAGTTCTTTTTGAATTGAAGATTCGGCATTTCTATTGGGAAATCGAAAATCTTCACAAAAATCTCTTCTGTCTCTTCAGACACATATATTTCGTATTCCGTTCCATCCTCATCTTGGTATTTCACAATTCCATTTTCAATTTTGTTTACTGTTTGTTTTACAAGTAGATCTGACAGTAGTTTGATGAAAACCATATGCTTTATATTGTCATATTGGATGGCTATAATTTGGTCTACTGTAAACCGGAAGGTATTCCGTATCCATCTGTGTAGGGAAAGGTTCGATGGCTTTTTGCGTACGTTCTTAAAGTTAAGACATACGGTATTCTGACGCTGTAGCGCCATGATTCACACTTGTTTTTACTCGCAGTTACTTATTACTCAACACGACCGTTCAGCTCGAGCTCGCAATAAAGGTAAAAATTTAAATACTTCTGAAAATGAAAGGCGAAGTTCGAACTATTCAAGATTTCATACTTGGTTCTATAAAAGATGATATACAAAGCAAGATATTGTATAATAGATGATATACGAAGCGAGAAACAAGCTAATTACGAATTTACCTTCAGAAATGAGAAATGAGCAGGTAACTATATATTTTACGTTACTAGTAAATTTGTATGACCGATACATATAATACTCGTTGTCCTTTTAAACTTTCTGAATCTTATTGTTATATAAGAGAGTTAAACAAGGTCCGTTCAAAACATCCGCTTAATCGAATGATGATAGCACAAGTGTTCCACATATATATTTTTCAACATGACTAGGCAGAAGGTGTCGATTATCATATATTATTTCAATATTACAATAAGCGCGTTGTAACAACTCATTGCATGTTTTTCAAATCCTAGTTCAGAATCTAGTACAACACCTAACTTTTTTTCTTCACTTACCACCTCCAATTCTTCATCACCAATAGCAATATTTATTACAGTCGACAAATTTTATCTACGCTAAGTTACGGTAAGTGCCAGAAAAACATGATTTCATATTTTATTGGCTTCATAAGAAGGCAGTATTTTCTCGTTCATCTGATAAATTCCTTCAAATTGTTATTGATAACGGCAGAAGTCTACATCATTCTGCTTGAAGCTATATCTCAATTGAGTATCGTCAGGATATAGAGGGTGTCCGGTAAACCTTGTACAATATTGAAATTTCACCTCAGTAAAAATCTCACCGTTTTCGAGATAATGAGCATTTTTTTAATTTCTGGAAAATCACTACCTCATCTTGGATTTTGGAATGCCATGTATACAAATTGGGACCAATTCAAATATCTTTACTGCTGAATATTACTGATGAGTGATACTTTCAGATGTAGAAAACAGTTTTTCAGAAAACGATACAATTTTTCAAGAAATGAGGGTAAAATGCCAGATTTGAGTTTCACCAATTTGTTCAACAACAGATTGACATTATTGTTTAAAAATAAAGATAACCAAGTGGAAGTGGATATTCATCACAAAAGAATGCCCATTTTGTCCAGACTCTACCATGTTATAATACATACGATAATTATTTTTGGAAGGAGTGGAATTTCCATTATATCAGAGTGTGATGTTATTCTGAGCTAAAATCAACTACATTAGACTTTGTCAGTAATCTCTTTTATTTTTATCCTATCAAGATGAAATGATTGAATAATCATGAGTAATAACGAAATTGCATAGAATCATTCAATGGGATGTAAAGAAGTAAATACTAATTCAACGTTTTTTTGAATCAACATACACTATAAACCACAATAACGATTATTCAACATCGCACTGAATAATATTTCAAAAATGATATTTTCCATCCACTCGTACGCAGAGACATCTTTTCAAGAAAAACCTTTTCAAATGCGTTATAGGTTATAAACCCAAATCAGCGATTCTCTGAGCGGCATTGTGCAATCGGTTATCGTTCTGCATAAAGCGCTGCTGCAGCAGTAGCACTACCTCCACATTCACCATAAATGTAGTGCATATACGCGTATTCTCGGGGAGTATAACGTGTTTACGGCATCACCAAGAAATGATTACCACTGAATGAGACAAGCGGAATAATTTCAAAAAACTACGACAGAAGTCACAAGTTGTGCAAACCAAATGTGACAGCCACCTTCTAGATTTTTTCAATTTTATTTACAGAAGATCCGTTTATGCACAATGCTGTATTTTATTTTTTCATTAAGAAACTATTGCTTCTACGGACACAACACAGGAGTTAGAAAAGTTTTTAATTTTCGACAAAGATTCACCTCTTAAAAAATTATGCACTTATTTGGTTACACCTATCTGTCGGTCTCTGAAACTTCGTTGGAATCTGGATGTTGTACAAATGCGACATTTATCAAAAGAATTCGCATAATCGGTGCCATGTCGGATAATCGTCATTTTATTTCGATAATTTTATTAGGCTTAATTACATGAAAAGTTAATTTTATTTACATACTACTTAATGCTAGCAAGCATTTTATTCTTTATTATTAATAATCATTTACACATTTTATCTTGATAAAATCAAAATAAAATAATTTTTGGGCGTAGGTATAAAAGTATGACATAAAAGCACACGTTTGAAATAGTAATGGTCCAAGGTCGGCCCTCGAGGTACACCAGATTTTATTGGGAGATAGTCTGAACCAATACCGTTAATATAAACTTGCTGTGGTGTTAATTCAAGGTAGATCTCTATGAGGGAACAAGTATCATTAGAAATGCCCATATTTGCTTCCTCTAAAGTTTTCACTTTTTCCACTATAACGAGCGATGTGCATATTTCATAGTCGCTACTAGTGACGGACATTTTTTGAAACATTTGATTCAGTATTAGGGATGAACCACCCTTGAATGATATAAAAAAATGTCAATTCTGACAACTAATCGCCAGACAACTATGTAACTTCAAAATATTATCGGCTACTCGTTCTGCTATTCGTTTCCTTGGCAAATACTGAAGGCGCTATCCTTTTGTGCGATTTACGCAATGACATATTATTACAGCTAGACTTCGTTATTTACATTTCGAGCTGCTGTCACATTTTTATTGGCGCTTGTTTCGCGAAAAATAGTTGCCAGTCAAAACAAAAATACTTGTAGAGAACCGACTATGTCATCACATGACAGAGAGTCCGTAGTTATATTTTGTTGTTTTTTCGACTCAAAAGTATCATATATTAATTTGTTATAATTTCATATATAATTTGTTTTGCTTATAAAATGAAAACTAATGGAGCAATATGGTTGCTTTAATGAATGAATTGTAGACAATTGAAATACGAACAAGATGAAATGTTTTACGATCCGATCGGATCATTAGTAACGGAGGAAAACTGGAAAAGGAAAGTATTGAATCATGTGCACTTTATGTGTGCACAAAACAAGATCTGACGATTTATTAGTTTTGGCATAATTGCAATTTGAATTTTTTTACCACTATCTTGCAACCTGCCTGGATGCTCTAGTGATAGTCTGATTCCAATTTGTAAAACAAATTTTGGAAGTAGAAGTACAGTACCACAAATCGTAAATTCTCATTTTGCGTTAAAATGCTGCAAAATGGGTGAAAATTGCTGCAAACATGACTGAAACCGGCCGAGCTGGTGGAAGCGGTCGAGTGGTAGGAGTGAGCGGGAGATGAAGGGAAGCGTATTATCAAGTAACCCGTTCATTAGAAGAATTCCCTTCATCTCCTGGACTCTCCTACCACTCGGCAGATAAGGCGGGCTCGGCCGTTTCCAGTCATGTTTGCATGCATTTTTCACCCATTTCGCACCATTATAGCGCAAAATGAGACCATAAGTTTTGTAGTACTATACTTCTATTTTCATAATCTGTTTGAGAAATCATAATCGGGCTATCACTAGAGCATCCAGGCACGATGCAAGACAGTGCAAAAAAAATTATGTTGCAATTGTGCCAAAACTAACGATCCGACAGCGCCTGTTTTAATTTTAAAATACGTTTTTTGTTATTTAAATGTTTATAACAAATTAATTAATGAGTTACTAGTTGAAAATATATCAGAATACACAGAGAGAAAAGACTGCAGCAGGTTCATGCACAACGTTGTGTAAGACACAGTTGTGTTGATATTTTACACAATTGTCCATTCTTTCATCATATGCGTTTTGTGAAATTCAATAAACATTTGTGCATGTCAAATTGTATAGTATTCATGCACTTCCACATTGCCTAAAAATTCACAAAAATATGCACATCTACCATAACACAATTTATATGGAAAACATCTACAACACATTGAAGCCATCTTACACCCGTTGTGCACTTTCTATTTGATATGCACAAATTGTGTACTATTTCAACACAATTGTGTAATTTGCCGCAACTTGACCAAGGCGTCGTCTCTAACTAAATACGCATGCGCAACACTCCAAATGTCCAGTCCAACATTGTTTGATTGTTTTATGCTGATCGAAGGGCGAAGCTGGTTAAGTGTACTTATCTATTACTTATTATTTGCTCATGTGTATGTGGTTTTGTGTCATATGGAAGTGTTAGAATATTTGCAAACTGATACCAATATTTGAAGGTTAGTATTGCTATTATTTTTTGTTATAACATGAAACCTACAAAGTGACTCATTTTCATCATTTTTAACTTTTTGAAAGGTGCATCCTCGTACCTACTTCCTACTTGAATAAATAGTTTGACACGAAGATTACTTTAAACTTTATTATTATTCAACGTGTTCCAAAATAACAAAATGTATGGTTGATTTATGTTCTGTTTGATATGTTGTGTTTCTGTTATTTTATTTGTAATTAGAGTTTTTAGTTCAGTTATTTTTGTTATTAGTTCTTTGAGGTGAAATAAACATTATTTGAATGACATTTAATTCTATTTCAACCTTCAGGAAAATGAAGCTTATAATTTCTGAACATAATAAGATATGAAGAAGCGAGCAAGTTGTAACTGATGCTTATTCTTTTATTATTCCGTTTGGATGTTATGTGCCTCGAGTGTTTCCTTTCTCAAAATTATAAATGGTTCCTATAAAAATTGGCCTTGCTTTGTACACAAATATGTGCAATATCCCTACACAATTTATGTATGAGCAGTACACAAATTTGTGACATTTTTTGCATCCTATATTTAAAATACCTACACAATTTGTACAAACTAGGTACACAAATTGTTGCCATTCGTTACAATTTATGCATAAACAGTACATAAGTTGTTGACATTCGTCGCACAACATACCGATTAATTTTGTATATTTTGTGTATAAAATTAAAACAAAACTATTCAGAATAATAAAACACTGAAGTGTATAGTTTATACACAATATCTCTAATATAATATTCTAAAAGAAAAATTAACAAATTGGTGCTGTCAACTTTTTAGAAACAAATTGTGCTGAAATTATTCACAATTGTGTAAAAAACATACATTTATTTCTCTCTGTGTATAACTGCGGACTGTCTTTCATGTGATGAAATAGTCGGTTTCCTATTGATATGTTTGTTAAAAACGCGCTCGTTTGATGCTCTATTCCTTGGTGTATATAATATACAATGAATATAAGCAGATAATTGCCACGTAACGAGCAGCAGTAAAAATTGACTCTGTCTTGACCGCATCCCGAAATGTTAACAACGGAGTCTAACGGTAATAGGCAGTTTGCGCATGGGGGGTTTTTCGCGTATAAAACCTTATGTTATGCTTATGATTTTGATATCAGTATTATAAATATGACGTAAAATTATAAGCGTAAGGAAAAACTGCTTTCCGTAACACTTTTTCTGGAAATTGTAGAACCAATCAAAAACACACTCCTATATTGACATGACAGATGAACTTTCTGTAATATGATGTGGATCTTTTTATTCTGAAAATCATGCTTACAATGAATACATTGATTGCCCCAAATAACAAGTATTTATCAAACGTTTCGAATATAAGAGGAAGTTACAAAGCGTTGCAAAGCTTGTAGGTATAAGTCTTGTCTATTGAAACGAAACTTACATTTGAAATTATTTTCTGTTTTATTACTTATATCATTGTTTATATAAATTTAAGATAGTTAGCGAACCTTATAGGATTTATATTGGATTTAAATGGGTGCGATATGTAGATGGCGACAGAGATCTCGCATCCAAGTCATGTCTTAACTTCAGTGATCTGGCCTCTAGTTATGTCTTAACTTGATTGAAACTATAGAACAACATCAGAGTTTTTTGAAGAAACCTGCATTAAAATGATGTCAAATATTCATGTTTGTAACTAATCACGCTAGATGACACTCGCGTTTGGGTCCAATACCTTTTCCACAGGCATTGACCAACTATCTTACTCCTATTTAAACAATGCCTATATCAAAAGGGACACGATTATATATAGGTAGGCATTCTTTTTCAGTTAATTCTTGTTTCATTAGATGATTGTAGAGAAAGTAATGATATAATAAATGATCGTCCTCGTTGGAAATAATCAGCAATGTACCTAAGTATTACAAGTCGAGCAAGCCAATTTTTTTTTAATTTGTTTTAAAATTTTGAGGTTATGTACTTTTAATAATGTTTTAAGGTAATCGTGAAAACTCCATATGCAAGTACTTAGAAACGAAACTGTTTATGCAGCGTATAATTTGTCTATATGCATTTCGTAAAACTCCTTTCCGCAAACTCACTATTATGTCATTGGATTTACGTTACAGATGCAACAGTATTGCATGTTGATTCTTATTGCAGCCCCATAACATCAAATCACCATATCGAACATCTGAATGACTATAATTGATTTGGTTTCAATTAGTAGTTATTCTCATGATTGAAATGATTTGTGGTATAGAGATATCTACCAAACGTTTATGATCAATCCTAGCCGATCCAATTCAGATGATTGCCTCATGCAATTATAGTCGAATTAATACAGGGTGTCCATTCCATAATAAAGTTTGTTGACGAAATACCTAGATTTCCAAACGTTAACTATGTCATATAGATTTGTTATCTGTCAAAGCTCAGAGCTTATAATATTTTGGCGATCAGATCAGAATTCATGAAAGATTCGGATCAGTTTGAATATGGTATTTTCAGTTTTAATTATTCTATATGTATCACTCAATATAATAATTCCAGAGTAAAACATGTGATGCTGAAGTTTCAAGACTCTTAATGTTTTTCAGTTCAGTTCAGTTCATCGTCGTAACTACTTTGTACAATTTTAAGACACTTGTCAAAAGATAGAATAAAATATAAAGATAAAACTACTAAATAACTATAAGGTTATATTCCCCTTTTAATGGGTTTTTCACCTGAACCTTATACAAACAATGCTGAGGGTAAAGTCTTATTTACGATTGTTGGTGAATGAACAAAAATATATTACTAGAAGTTTTATTCATGGCAGAGAGAATGAAATAGCTAAATAAAAGTTGTAATTTGGATGCCATATACAGAAATTCTGTTGAAGTATTTAATTCTCAAAGCCAGTCTCTGTAGACAGTCCTAATAACACTGAAAGAGAAAATACTCCAGACATACAAATAAAAAATTTGCTAAAACAATTGTATTTTATGAATTAAACGTTTGTTAAGCCAAGTGCAGGGCTTGACGAGATCTTGAAGAGTCTATAAATGATGAAAGTAATCAGGTTGTGTCAGAAAATTTGGTTCTTAGTACTTCACTGTTCGTTATTGAAAATGGTGATACCAACTTACATATTTTTGAATGGTTTAAATGCATTTAAACCTTACATGCTCTTCCTGACCAATGAAATATAGCACTCTTGATAGAAACGACCAAACTCTTCTCCTGTGAATATATATTTCAAGCTCCTGGGGTTCCTTGGTCCTTATATCCAGTAACTGCAGCTCAGGAATGCTTCTGAATCCACCACCTGGTTCTGGATACCTGATTGAGTGTTTGATTCAACCAGTAATCAATCAACTTTTGTTCAGTATTCTACTATTCTCGCAACCGGCCACCAACATTCATCGCTCATTCAAAGGCGAAAAGTAAAGACACAAATTCTCAACTGAATTAAGGAGTCTTGGGGTATTTGAGATAGTTTTAAACTATGAAATTTCGAAACTATTCATACTTAAATAAGTGAATAATAATATAATAAGATATAAATCTGAATAAGCTTTGTGGCAGAACTATATACATAAAGAAAAGAGGAATTATTGTAAAACGTGTCTTATGACGCCATTTGTAAAATCATGACAATTCTTTAGAATTAAAATAATTTCAAAAGCCTTAAAAATAACAAAATTATGCATTCCAATGAATTCCACTTTGAATGTTTAATAGATAGTTACCTCTTAGTAGAGGTTATCAGTAGACACTAATTGAATGATTTTCAAAAATAAAAATTAAACCATCAGCGAGTTCTTTAAGTGAGACCAGATGTAGAAATGGACGAAAATGGAGGATAAACTGAAATTCCAATTTGAATCCCTTTCTTCAATCAATGTTGCCAGTGTTATCAGTGTTACCAATTGTCACATGATCAAAGAACAGCTGATTAACTGGATACAATGAAACCAACATCTTGGCTATGCATGAAAGATTCAATTATACTATCTCTCTCTGCGTGATGGTTATAAATTACATCTATGGTGTGGATGGAAATATCACATTTCGTCAGAACCAAATACCTATTAACTACGTCAAAAATGGGTAAATTATCTAATTTCAAACCAAATAAAAATAAAAAGAAGAACTATCTATGAAATGCGAAGAATATTTCAGAATCAAAATTTACTTCGACAGTTGTATATAACTATAATAAAACGCTATTCTGTTGAAATTGTAGTAATTGTTAGGCCGAGCGGTGCCTTTTTCATTATTTTATAGGAGCGTTTATATACGAACACATCAGGAAAATTATACATTTACTTACCTATCAAATCTCATCACCGGCCACCATATCAGGAAGCTGCTACCAGCTTTGCACACACACTAGTTTTAATTATTTAAGTTACTTTATTTATTATTATTTTCAACACTTTTCAGAATTTCAATCTATTCAAATATTTATCAAATTGTTAATCAATAATATCTGGGCCGAAGGCCCATGTGGAAGATCAAATTTAACTGAATAAAACAAAGAAATCGGCCAAAAATCATTTATTATGCCGAAAGAAAAAAAATTAGAACGCCGGAATAACTAAGAAGTTTTAAATTTATAAGTTTTTAAATCAAACCCAATTATAATCGGTGAAATGAATGAAATTTCATGATATTAACGTTATTAAGCTATTCTAAAAGAGATTATTCTTACTAAAGCATTAAAATGATATTTTGGAACAAATCATTTACCAGAAAAGGTCACGTTACTAACAAACATCTAACTCTCTCAAGACTTAAAACAGGACTGCCGTTCAGAAGCATAGGATATCTGTCCTTCAAGTTAGCCTGGGTTTCGAAATCCCTATTGTTTAGGCAGTAAATATAAGGGTTGTTCGAAAATTAAATAGTGAATTGACTTTCTTTTTCAGTTTCTTCTACAATCGGCTTATGCATTGAATATTTTATAACTCAGATATTCCGACGTTACGAGAAAAAGAAAACATAATGCAAATTTGTCGCATTATGAAAAAAAAACTCTTTATAGCTAACCAATTGATCTTATTTCTACTTATTCTATGTCATGGATCTTTCTGTAACACTCGGTTATGGTTTGAATCAATTCTATTAACGGAAATATGACGTTGAATTCATAATGAAAACTGATTATTGGATACAAAATATTTGGTTCGAATTTATAAATACCCCTCGTAAAACTCTCGAAACTGTGTTGGAACGATTTTTATAGCAACCATATGGGCGAAGGTTTTGGTGCCCTTCTCGGTATCGTAAACTAAATGCTGAATTTAATGGCTCCCGGATGTAGATTCAATGGTTGTCCTCTTCGAGAACTTTTAATAAATTTCAAGATTACGTTTTGTTACATAACCAAACTTTGTTTTAAAATAAACAAACATATATTTTATTGATTTTATGAATAATTAATTATCCATCCTTGTAGGAGTATTCAGCAGGGTTCTTCGAGCTTTGAAATAAGATAGTAATCAACAAAAATACTGTAAGTCTTATTCTGCTCTACAGTAAAAATGTAGAAATTGAACGTTTGTAAAAATACAACCGTTATATAACTACGAACAAAAATAATGAGGGAGAAAAATCAAATATGAAGATAAAACGATGTAAATAACTACGAATAGAAATTTATAATAGACAGAAAAGTGTATCTACATGAATACATTGAATTAATTACACTCAAAATTTTTCAGTCAATTCTTCAATTAATTAAAAAATTTATTGATCAATGCCCAACGTTCTCAAATATTATTGAGTTTTCAATAACTATTCTGAGTAGATGCCATAGTTATTTGAAACAGACTAATAATAAATTATCGCATAGCTTTCCTTCATTGACATAAAAATACTACGCCTTGCGACATACAATCCGACACTTTCAATTTCGCTTCTCCAGAATCCGACTCGTATCAGAAGAAAAACTCTCACTTTTCCCAATCTTCTCGAATAACGAGCCTGTCACCTGATTTTACCAGCTAGACGAACAAAAATAAATGCAAATCCCCCGAAAGTAATTTGAAGTTTCGTCGCGAGACGTATGTCTGAAATAAATAGATTATTCTGCGAGTCGGGATACTCGCATATATTGCGGTTTTCAATAGACACACGTTACCCAAAATGGGCGCAGTAAATGGTTTATGGGACGATGTATCACCTATGTGAATGGGAAAACCCGCACTTTATTTTCGTCAATTCCACGCGAAAGTGTGATATGGAGATTTTTGCGTGAAAGCGGTGTGATGGGATAGCTCTTTCAATTTTTTTCGTGTTCCGGATTTGGATTTCAATAACGATGGATGTGTAGGTAATATCGATATATCAACGGAAAATATAGAAATTATAGTCTTTTCGGAAATAGTATGTAACGATCCTGTGACATTTCTGCAGAGTGGAAGATAAATCAGCAGAACAAATTTACTGAACATCCCAGGTAGCACCTTATTGGCTGAATCTAGTTTTCGTATACCGTGTGACATATAGGGTATTGGGCTATCCCTGTAACTTCTGCATTCGTTAGCGATTTCCTCTGACACCATACAAGAAAATTACTTCTCAACTTAACAATTTCAAAAGTATTGAATCAATTGTCTTGAATTGATAGAATATCGTTTCTAATCAAGAAAATTTGGTTATTGTGATCAAATCGAAAGTTTTCTTTCAAAACTTTAATATTCTTGAGCAATTTTCTAATTCTTAGAAAATATTCTTGTATTGAGAGAATTCGTCAAAAAATGTTGTGAGTTTCAGTACAAAATATTCAATTTTCTCCTTTCAAGATAATATTACTCTCAAAGGCACTCGGGTGAATGTTACCCTCCGGGCGTTAGGATCTAAAAACGCACTTGGTATATTAATAGCTATCATGTCATTCATCAAACAGGTTTCGACGCACATACCCGGTGTCCTAATCATAAGCATTAAAATTGTAAATTGCCAACTTTGAAGGTCAAATCCTTATGATTATGATTGAGACTAAAATCAAAGAAATTGCATAGGTGCTCCTACTCAAATGTACAGTTTCAATTTGATTCTATAATTTAGACAGTGACTGTGATGAGGACTGTGATAATGACAATGTTGTATAAATTGGCCCTTACTCTTTCATTCTTCTTTACTAATAGAAAATGAGTATTTTTTTTCGTTACAAACTCCCAGGTTTTCGTAGAAAACCCCTCAAAAGAAGAGCTTGTGCATACAAGGGAGATCCAGGACCAACGCTTACATAAAAATGGATTCCGATTCACTTCAGCTCCGTGACAGGCGGTTGGATCAAACCAGGGCCGCCTGAGTGAAAGGCAAACGCTCTAACACTACGACCATTTCGCTCGAACAATGCCCGCTTATATTTCATTCAATTTCTTCTTTGAATTCATTCATATTCGACTATCATTTATACTTATCAATTTTTCTGATATAATTTTGTGTTTATTTTTCATCTGAGATTTTCACCAAATTAGTCAAATCATTGTTATTGTCAAAGGCCTTCTGAAAATTGAATATTTTGTCGACGTACCTATAGATTCTCTTATTCCGCAATTCTCCAATTAAAAAATGGAATTCTTGCTAGAAATGATTTGTCGTGCCCTATTTATTTCAAAAGAATTGATATTTGAGAGAGAATACTGACCATTCTATATAATGGAGTCCAGTACCAATCAATATTTTTATAGACAAAATTGTCAACACTTTGTCGATCTTACTGGATTAAATGATTTGAAAATGAATATTCGCAGTATTAGTAAAAATCTTGATTAGTTTTTGGTGATTTTGAAATCACAAGGAATGAACAATATTAATTACGATATAATATTTCTATCCGAAACTTGGAAAATTCGCGATATCAACTACTATACATGATTCCTCAAATCTTTGTCAAAATATCGGTTCTATCACAGTTTAACTAGGTATACTATGATTCTATCCTTCACATCAAAAATTATTTTTATCGAACATTTCAATTATTGAGAAAGGAGTTTTCAAATTTATAAGAGCTATTTGTAGTATGGAAAATATCAATTTTGCAATAACATCAATTTATAGACTTTCTACATATTAGAATATATTTTTGGATAGTTTAAGAAAATGTAATAAGTTCAAACAGACAAAAATCAAAATTTTTGCTGGCGATATCAATATAATTACCTGCATGCAATGAGGATGATTACTACTCAGATGGATTTTTGCATGAAAGCGGCATGATGGGATAGATGTTGCAATTTTTTCGTGTTTCAGATTTGGATTTTAGTAACGGAGGATATGTAGGTAATATAAATACATCAGCGAAAAATATAGAAATTATGGTCTTTTCGGAAATAGTATGTAACGGTGCGGTGACATTTCTGTAGAGTGGAAGATAAATCAGTACAACGAATTTACTGCACATCTCAGGTAGCGCCTTATTGGCTGAATCTAGTTTTTGTATTGGGGGGCCGTATTCCGTGTGACATAGTATATTGGCCACTCCTGTAACTTCTGCATTCGTGAACTGATTTTTCCTTAAATTTGGTACAAATGTATAAGTAACCCAATAGTAGTGTAACAGAAGCTATTTTTTACATCGGCAACAAAACAATAACAACAAGAAAATGATTTCGACCAAGTCGAAGTATCCTTCAATATAAAAAATCCAAATCAAATTGTTACGGGTCTCTAATGCGCACCCAATCCGAAAATAAGGAAATAATAACAACATTACTATTACTATTATAAGTTCAAAACAATTTTTTGTTAACTCACTCCCTCGGAAGCTTGCCATAGGTATTTCCATTATAATACAGTGTGTCCCACTTTGAGCAGACAAACCCTCTTACTTCATTGAGAATGACATCATTTGAAAATGATTTTTTTCAAATTATAGTACATTTCTGAGTACTATAATTTAAAAAAAATAAATGTTTTCAAATAATGCCTACTTTTATGTTGATGAAACATTCGTATGTCCATTTTTAACGGCTAACTATGACCAACTGAAAAGTGAAAAAGTGGTGAAAACATATTAGGTATTTTTTATATAAATATAAAAAAACTTTTTTTCATTAGTAATGTTTGTTTAATTTTCAAAATTTCGTCACTTTTCACAAAATTCACAAAAATATTTTATTTTTACTGAGAAAAATAACCAAATACTACTAATACTAATACCCATGGCAAACTGTGACCACTTGAATAGAGAAAAATTTGGGAAAAAATATATCAATGACTTTTTATTGAAAAATTATCCTCAACTCCTGGTTTCAGAATGTTCCAGAACTCAATGCTGAATCATTGAAATATACAGGGTGTCATATGTAGCTGGCAATATCACCAACTCTTATTCATCCATAATGCTTGGGATGATTTCGAAAATATCTTCTGTGGTGACAAAGAAATATTCCATTGATACTGCAGAATGTAAAGAATGAAGAGAAGTATTACTTCTCCATGGGTAACTATGATCAGCCAAAAAGTAAAAAACTAGGGAAAATATGTCACTGAACAGTTATGAACAGTTATGATTTTGAATTTCCCGCTATTCTGTCACTTGTCATGCTTTTGAAGTAGGCTATGGTTGGAAACGGTTGTTACTTGTTACCAGTTTTGTTATATAAACAACGACGTGAATTAAAAAGATCTTTTTGAAAAACTAAGTTTATATTTACAATTTACAACATAATAAGTCAGTATAGTCAACAACCAACATCACATTTTGGCGACGAGGATTGTAGAAAATTTTGAATCAAAAAAGTTTGAGAACAAATCTCATCCAGCACAAAATACGCCATTGAAGCCAAGCTAAGCCGAGATATCAAGTAACAAAAATGGAAATATGGGTAACGTTGAGCCGTTTACGATCCATAACAGTATGGAAAATGTTGGTGCCAGGTGGCAAAAATGGTTAAAATGATTTGACAATTTTATAACAGCCTCAGGAATAGCAGAAGACAAAAGAAAAAAAGCCATGTGAGGGAAGACATATTTGAAATATTTTGTACTTTGCCAGATCCACCAGCAGCCCGAACAACAAATTTAGGAGAATATGAAATAGCTAAACTCCAGTTGAACACACATTTTGTTCCAATATGCAATGAAGAATTTGAAAAATTCAATTTTCGTCAGGCAAAACAACTTGTGGACGGGAGCATAGAAGAGTACTATGCCAGACTATTGAAGCTGAGTACAAATTGCAAGTTTCCTGAGAAGGATAGAGAAATCAAGTAACAAATCATTCAGCAAACGACGTCATCCCGACTAAGGCGATATGCGTTGAAAGATAACTCAACATTAGACGAATTGGTAACACAGGCAAAAGTCTACGACATAACGGAAAACCAAATCAAACAAATGGAAGGAAATAGCCAAGAGAATGTAAACAGAACATTTAATTACAACCAACCAAGGAGTCAACACCACAACATATTTCCTCAAACATACAGAGCTAAATTAAAGACATGCAACAACTGTGGGAATCAGTGGCATGTAAAAGGTCGAAGCACTTGTCCAGCCATCAAAGTTATTTGCCATTATTGTGGAAAACTCGGACAATTCTCAAATGTGTGCATGAGTAGGAAGTTTGGGAAGGCAACAATATTGAACACCTGTAAACACCATAACATTGAAGCATCCAGATTAAGCAAAATCCAAACAAATGACAAATATCAGCAGAAGCGAAACAGGGAAAGGAAAGTAAATTTCAATTATGAGGACGAAATGGAGAACAGTAGCACAGAAGAACAGTCATTCCACATTTCAGTAAATAGTGTAATTTACCAACAGCTATGATTAGCCTGAACGATACCTTACTGAAGTTCATAATATATACTGGAACCATAGTGAATCTTATTAGTGCAGAAACATTTCAGAAACTTCCTAGACAAACTTCAACTAGCAGTAACAGCAAAATTTTTCCATATTACTCGAATGAGAAGTTGGAAGTTGAAGGAAAATTCGAAGGAAAGTTCAGTATCAATAATTCTGAAGTTGAAGCAGAAGTGTATGTCATTAAAGGCAATTGTGAATCTCTACTGAGCTATGACACTTCAACAAAGTTGAACTAAGTTCAAGTAGCTAATAACACTGACAAAAACATTGATCTTGATTATGTAAAAGAAACATATCCCAACATTGTATCTGGAGTTGGTAAACTTCAAAACCCTTTATATTGATGAAAACATTGTACCAGTTGCAATCAAACACAGACGTATTTCATTTCATCTTCGTGAGGTAATCAGAAAGGAATTGTCAAGATTAGAAGACCAAGACATCATTGAAAAAGCAAAAGGAGCAACTCCATGGGTTTCGCCATTGGTAATAGTGCCTAAACAAAACACTCCGGGAGCGATTCGCATTTGTGTTGATATGAGAGCTTCGAACAAAGCTATTTTGAGAGAACGACATTTGACACCTACCATAGATCACATTATTGAACAAGTGAATGGATCAGTGTTGTTTAGCAAATTAGACTTGAAAGATGGATACCATCAGCTAACAGTAAGTGAGAGTTCTAGATACATCACAACATTTTCTACCCATGTATAGTTATATAAATACAAACGTCTGAGTTTCGGAATCAATGCTGCTGCTGAGATTTTTCAAAACACAATTCGACAAGTTTTGGTTAATATACCTGGTGTGATCAATCTCAGTGATGATATATTAGTATTTGGACATACAAAATCAGATCATAACAAATCTTTGGAAGCTGTATTAACAAGACTGAATGAAAACAAACTGACAATAAACAAATCAAAGTGCATTTTCAGTGTTAAAAAAATCAAATTCTTTGGCTACATCTTTTCTGTAGAAGGTGTTCACCCAGATCCAATCAAGGTGAAGAGTTTTGTAAATCTACAAGTTCCTCAGAATCCAAGCGAAGTGAAAAGTTTACTTGGGATGTTAAATTATGTAGGAAAATTCTTACCTAACCTGTCTAAAGACACAAAAGTTTTAAGAGATCTAATCCACAAGATAACAAAATGGAACTGTTCTTCAGAACATGACCAAGCGGTTCAGTTCTTAAAGAATCAGCTGAGTGATGCAAAAAACCTCGCTTACTTCGACATAAACAAACCTATTCATCTTTATGTTGATGCAGGCCCTAGTGGACTAGGAGCTGTATTGTCCCAAGAATTTAAAAATTCTACAACCGTTATAGCTTATGCAAGTAGAACTTCAACAGATGCGGAAAGCAGTTATAGCCAAATCGAGAAAGATACACTTGCTGCAACATGGGCAATTCAACATTTTCACATTTACCTTTATGGAGCAGTTTTCACATTACATAGTGATCACTTACCACTTGTTAGAATCTTACAAAACACAAGATCAGCTCCAAGTGCAAGAATAGAACGACTTACTCTGAGATTTCAGCCATATCAATTCAACGTAGTACATCAAAAAGGTGAATCAAACCCATCAGATTATTTTTCAAGATAACCGAAGCATCAGGAAGAATCTGAGTCAGACAAAATCAAACAATATGTCAATTTTATTATTTACAATGCTGTCCCGAGAAAAATGTATGTCGAAGCAGTTAGAGAACACACCCAAGAAGACAACATTTTGATGAAGCTGATAAAAGCCTTGAAATCTAATGACTATAAGAAATGGGAAATAACTGAATTAGCAAGTTGTAAGAAAATCAAAGAAGAAGTGACATATGAAAAGAATATTATTCTAAGAGGAAAAAGAATTGTATTACCACAAACACTACAAAAAAGAGCAATCATGTTGGCACATGGAGGTCATCAGGGGATTGTAAAAACGAAACAGTTGTTGAGAACAAAAGTTTGGTTTCCAAATATCGATAAAATGGTATAAACATTCATAAGCAAGTGCAGATCTTGTCAAGCAGTTGTTCTGTCCAACAGAAGAGATCCTATCATAACAACAACAATACCAAATCAACTATTTGAAGCATTAGATGTTGACTATGCAGGTCCTTTTCCATATCGCAAATATATATTTATATTAGTAGATGAACATTCACGATATCCTATCGTTGAAGTGGTACCATCCACCATCAAATCTGACAATGGCCCCCCTTTTAATGGACATGAATTGAAAAACTTTCTTATGTAATACAAGAGAATAACTCCTTATTGGCCAGAAGCTAACGGAATGGCAGAGATGTTTGTGAAAACGTTTAAAAAGTCATTGAAATGTGCTAACATATAATCCAATAAATTTGACTCTCAAATCAATCACTTTCTGCTAAACTATCGCAGCACACCACATGCAACTTCACCACAAATTCCAATTAGGAAATCAGGTTTTATGTAAACAAACCCGACAAAACTGTCTTACATCCATTTATGATCCGTCTACATATACTATAATCAAGATTAGTGGAATAAAACTCCGAGCAATAAAAGATATAGAGGTGCCATTTCTATATAAACAACACATATTGATGTGAAAGCTGCATACCGCTATCCTTTGTTATGATTTGTAGGTGAGGGGAAGATTTATTATTGTTTTGAAAACTGGAGCTAAGCTTAGAACCAGTGGCGTGCTAATACATTTTTTTATATATTATTAATTAGATACGGTCGCTGCAAACAAATTTGTTATCACATGTATTGGCATCGATAGACGACCACATGCCTGGTTGGAAAGCGAGTTTGTTGTTTAGCTGCAACCCTGACGTCTAATGTTCGGAATGCACACCAACCATCAGCAGTAGTGCTGTAGGTCTCCCTATACTGATGAAAAGTGAATGCGCTTCCAATGAAAACAAAGTCGCCCTGGAGCGCCACAGCAAATAAAAGCTGCCATGTACCCACACAGGCTATGCACAGGCTATGTTGTCAAAAAATAGTTGATACAATTTTTGGATTAAACTCTTCCTATCATACAAATGGCAACATTTCCTAAATGGTTGCCTGAATAACTCATTCATAAATAGAATTCATAATGAATAAGTAGTAGACAAATAGTTATTCATGTAACAGGTGCAAAAATAAGTGACTGTTTATTGTACATTATTGTACACGTGATAATTGTCAACACGCTACGTGCACTAACACAGCATACACTAATTCTTGTTCATACCCTCACAAATTTCGCAATTTTTCTGCGAATAAAATGGCTGCATCAACAATTGGTCCGGCATGACTAGCAGCCATTTTATTCGCAGAAAAATTGCGAAATTCGTGAGGATATAAACAACTTTGCTGTCGTTCGTTGTTCGCCTGTTGTCGCTGTCTACGATAATTTTGTTATACGATAATTTTGTATTTGTAATGATTCTGGTGCTGTCATCGTAGAAGACGAATATGCTTCGAACTTTGGGGACAGTGCCAGTTGCCTTAATATCTTTCAACGCTGGAAGGAGTTGGAATCCACTTAATGAACTAATTTGTTAGAAAACTTCATGTTCGCTGTTGTTTTGCGAAAAAAATACTTTATATTGGTCAATGAACATGAAATATTGAATAAATATGATTAATCAGATACGTGCTGGAAGCATTTGATTTGATAATCTGTACGAATTTTGCACTCCGGATGAAGATTCATGCCAAGACTGGTAATGCTCCTTTACTGATTATAGTTCTACAACCTGACCGTAAAATATAGTGAGGCCAAAAGTGGTTGGAACAGATAAATGAGGATAACAAAGTATTATAAGGAATATGAGAGAATGGAATCATTGTCTTGACAATCATTACACCTTCGTAAACCGTTCATTAGATTTTAAACTTGTGATGATATACAGTGATTCGTTTACAATCAAGAAGTTCATGTCCACGTATGGTTTAACCGGAAGCAACATTTTTATTCAAATGGAAACATCGAAAACTTCTGATGAACGGGTTTTGTGATAATCCCTGTATATGAACAAAACATTCCAGTACCCAGCAGATTGGGTCTATAGCTAGTGACTTATTGTTTGAATTCGGTTTTGGAGAGTTGCGAGTTTGCTTACTTACTTATTTTTCAGTGTACCTACTGCAACAAGTATTTTCCTATTATGAATAGGTATTAATTTTTCAAAGTACAAAGTTTCTTTAAAGCTATTTCAACAAAAAGTGTATCACAATCGGAAATCAATAAAAAACAACTTTAATAATACTACTGAAACTAAGTAGGGTATGCCCATCAGACATGGTATATGCCATGCTGCGACGCCCATGGTTTGATTTGATACTTACTTGTGGAATGTTTGTTTACTGCTTGATAACTTTTTCAGCCCACAAACTTCACACGTTTTCGCCATTTCGCAGAGATGGTCTCTAATATAACAATTCAACTATCCAACACAACACTTCTACCACTTATTAAAATTAAAACAATTATACAAATAGGCTCAAATCCAAACTGAACTGACAAGACGATAAATAAGTTGTCAACGCATGTAAACAAACTAGATCGCCAAGTTAAGAGTGAATAACAATACGGAATTCCAACCTGATTAATGAGTGGAAACGGTAATATACGGTAATATTCTTTTTTAACATGATCCAAGCATAGATATTTATAAACAACGTCGGATATGTTACTCTCAAGAAAGAGACAGGAAAGCCCCCTCTATATATTTTATTGCTCGGAGGAATAAAAGTATCTACAAAGAGAGGAGCGAAGATAATTCATAGAAATTCATCATATTTATAAAACATTCGGTAGTTCAACCACTTATAAAGAAGCCCCAGAAGAAACCAGGCAATCTTTTCACCCGATTCAGAATCAAACTCCAGTCCAAACGATACGCATCAACTTCCCAAGTACCATCTAGGAGATACCAGTATCCCTCCTACGCTCAGAGAGGATAATCAGAAGACCTTCCTATTTGCAAGACTTTGATTGTAGTGAAGAGTAGTTGCTTAATAGTGCAGTGATTTTAATAAGATTCAAGTTATTTGAGAAATCAGTGTTTATCTCGAATATGAGAAAATATTGGTAGATTTTTATATATTTGAAGTAGAGGAGGAATGTAGTGTTTATGATTTTGAATTTTCTGCTATT